>CM035850.1:21158417-22639284 GCA_020510985.1 Pholidichthys leucotaenia | reverse complement strand
GACTTCCGGTTATGGCTGCCACGTAGGACGGACGTGTCTCGCTCTGCTCTGCTCCTGGAAAAAAAAAATCGGCAAATAACTCTCTCATTTGGGACAGAACGTATCCCAGCATTTGGGCGAGGATATGTCGGCGAAGCCTAAGGCTGGAAAACCAGGAAAAGGAAAAAGCGAGCCGCCGAAACAGTCCAAATTAACGGACTTTCAGGTCTGTGACGCAGCAAACAAAACTCCATATATGGCGGAGGAGGCTGGCAACGCTGCGATTTCTGCGGGGAATGGCGCAGATGCGCTGATGGCTGCCATGAGTTCAATGAGAGCGGACTTTTCCTCTAGATTTGATGGGATTATGACAGCGTTGGAAGGAATAAGAAAGGAATTGGGTGACTGTGTAGAACGAACGGCGCAGATGGAGCTCCGTCTCGCTAGTGCTGAAGATGACGTCACCCGTCTTCAATTAAAGGTGCGCACTTTGGAAAAAAAAAATAAATCTCTGGAAGATAATATTTTGGATTTGGAATCTCGGTCGAGACAGAATAATTTGAGGCTGGTGGGTCTTCCAGAGGAATCAGAAGGTCGGGACGTATGTTCCTTTCTGGAAAAGTGGATTCCGGAGGTGCTGGGCAGCGAGGAGTTGCAATCAGCAGTGGTTCTGGAAAAAGCACATCGTATTGGCCCACGGAGAGATAAGGGACCGCCGAGGACCTTAATTATGAAGTTTCTTAGCAACAGAGACAGGATGAAGATCTTCAACGCTGCACGAGCTAAAAAAGGAGAGATTAAACACCAGGACCAGCAGGTGCGGTTCTACCCAGATTTGGCCACAGGAATCCAGCAATTGAGGAAGCAGTTTGATCCCGTACGTAAGGAGCTGCGCAACCTTGGGATTCGTCATGGTGTAATCTATCCTGCGAGACTGCTGACCACGTATGAGGGCAGAACCCACATCTTCAAGACCCCAGAGGAGGCGCAGGAGTTCATCAAGAAGATCAAAGAAGAAGAAGAGACTGGTGGGAGCTAAGCATGAACAAAATATAAGGTAGAATAATTAAGCATTTGCACAGGCATCTGACTGACTTGAAGTAAATAGTAAGTCTACAAAATATAGATTGTATTATATATTAAAAAAACAAAACAAAAACAAAACAAACAAACAAAAAAAAAAACAAAAACTATGATGTACAAAGTTGTTAAAAATTTTGGAGTTAAGTTGGAAAACTACAGAGGAGAGTTAATGCTGCGTCATTAAAAGCAGTAGAGTTAGGGTGATTGGGAGGATGAAGAAGGAGTGGCTTAGGCTGTTCCCCGTGGGTGTGGAACGGTCGATGGCTATATCGGGAGACAGAATTTTTCTTTTGATTTTGGGGGGTTTGCCACAAGTGTGGGAAGGGGAAATTTGTTTGTGTGTAGTTTGTAGGATGAATGTTCAACCACTCATGTTTTTGCTTCTCTGTATGAGCATGTTTACACTGCAAGGTAATCCCAAACTCTCTATTGATCATGGACCAAAGTGTTAATCTTAATTTAACTTCATGGAATTGCAGAGGTCTACAAAATTTAAAAAAACTTAAACAAGTTATGAATAAAATAAAGGACATGGGTTCAAGAATTGTGTTTTTACAAGAAACTCATCTGATAGAGGAGGATGTTAAAAGAATTAGGAGTAGATGGCAGGGAAGTGTATTCACCTCTTCATTTTCATCCCGAGCCAGGGGAGTTATGACTCTCATACATAAATCAGTTCCTTTTCAGGTGAAAAATGAAATTGGAGACAAATTTGGAAGATATGTAATCATTCAAGGTTCTTTGCTATTAGAAAATATAAATCTTGTGAACTTATATGGTCCCAATATAGATGATCAGAAGTTCTTTGCTAATTTATTTCTCATCTTATCATCACTTACAGGGCAACATATAATAGCAGGGGATTTTAATTGTACATTGAATCCAGGTGTGGATAGATCAACAGGACTGGATTGTACGCACATAGGATGTAGGATGACTATTAATCATTTTATGAAAGAATTGAGATTGTTAGATATATGGAGAGAAATGAAACCACAAGTTAAAGCCTATTCTTGTTATTCCAGTACCTACAAGACATTCTCACGTATTGATTATTTTTTGATTTCCACAGAATTAAGGTCCAAGATTCAAAACTGCTTTTATGATAATATCGTGATTTCTGATCATGCACCCTGTTGTCTAATATATGTAGATAAAAAATTGACAAAGGAATCAGGTAGATGGCAATTTCAGCATAAATGGCTTCAGGATGAGGAATTTGTCAAGTATATAGAAAAACAGATAGACGAGTTCTTTGACATCAATACTACACAAACATCAGCATGTGTAAAGTGGGAGGCTTTCAAAGCTTTTATTAGGGGACATATTATTAGTTATACAGGATCAAAATCTAAGAAGACTCGAGAGGAGAGAGCTAAATTGGAACATAAAATAAAAAGTCTTCAGGGAAAAGTGTATGCAGGAAGTGACCCAAGGTTGGAGAATGAATTACTGATTTTGAGAGCTGAATACGACAAAAAATCAGCGAATAGAGCTGCCTCGAGTCTTCTAAGATTGAAACAATCTTTTTATGAACAAGGTGAAAAATCAGGAAAACTATTAGCATGGCAGATTAAACAATTGGAAATTAAAACTAACTAACTAACTAACCTGCACTTATATAGCGCTTTTCTAGTCACAAAGACCACTCAAAGCGCTTTCATTAATACTAACCCTCTATTCTAAGGGCCTATAGGAAACAGATATCTAGGGACAATTTAGAACAGCCAATTAACCTAACATGCATGTCTTTGGCATGTGGGAGGAAACCGGAGAAACTCACGCAACACGGGGAGAACATGCAAACTCCACACAGCTCACTGTTGGTCGGGGGCTGGGATCGAACCCACGATCCCACGATCCCCACAATCCCCCGGCCAAGGGTAAACTGTGCTGCCGCAGTGCTAACCACTGTGCCACCGTGCAGCCCAAACACCAATTACCAGTATTATAAGTAACGGACAGGTAGTTATAGATCCTTTAGAAATTAATAGAGCCTTTAGAGATTACTATGAAAAATTATATGATACCAAAAATGAACCTGATTTAACAAAACTAAATGGGTTTTTGAACGAACTATCTATACCGTGTATTCCAAATGAAAACAGGGAGATATTGGAGTCTAAAATTAGTCAAGAAGAAGTTGGCCTAGCCATTGATAATATGAAATCAGGAAAAAGTGCAGGACCAGATGGTCTTCCAGTTGACCTTTATAAAAAATTTAAGAATAAATTAATAAAACCTTTTTTGGAAATGGTTTTAGAAGCATTTCAAAATAATAATTTACCATCATACATAAATAATGCCTTAATTATACTGCTGCCAAAACCAGGTAAGCCCTCTAATAAATGTGAAAATATGAGACCAATAAGCCTATTAAACGCCGACCTTAAGATAATCTGTAAAATTTTAGCAAGACGAATACAAGAAATTTTACCAAATATTATTAATCGAGATCAGAATGGCTTTATAAAGGGTAGACAAGGCTTCCATAATGTAAGAAGACTATTTAATATTATTTATTTTAATAAAGAAGCACCGGATACAGCTCTCCTATCATTGGACGCCGAAAAGGCCTTTGATAGAGTTGAATGGCCCTTTCTTTTTGAAGTCCTACAAAGGTTTGGACTTGGAAATAATTTCATAAAATGGGTTCAAATAATATACAATAATGCTACAGCAGAAATCCTAACAAATAACAATATTTCAAAACCAATAAAAATCAATAGAGGATGTCGACAAGGCTGTCCACTTTCACCTTTACTGTTTACTATGGCAATTGAACCTTTAGCGATAGCGATACGTTTACATTCACAAATATATAGAATTAAAGTTGGACCAACAGAACATAAAATCTCCCTGTACGCCGATGATATAATTTTGTTTATGTCGAATCTAAAAAAATCAATTCCAACCTTGTTGAATTTAATAAAGAATTTTGGGGAAATATCAGGATATAAAATAAATAAAACTAAATCTTCAATATTAATGCTAAATGAGACCCAGAGAAATTACCCAGCCCCTGAGGTAAATCAATTCAATGTTGTAAATCAGTTTAAATATTTAGGAATCCAAATTATGCCTAAGCTAGAATCAGTCGCCAGTGTCAACTATGAAGCCTTAATGTCAGATATCAATGAGTTAACTCAGAGATGGATGTCACTACCAATGTCGATGATCGGGAGAATCAATATACTTAAAAGTAATATTTTACCTAAAATACTTTATTTATTTCAATACATTCCCTTATCACCACCTTTAGATCTATTCTCAAGAATAAAAAAAAAGTTAGTGGAATTTATATGGAACAACAGGAGGGCTAGATTACGTCTGTCTTTATTATATTTACCATTTGATCGTGGAGGTCTGAAATGTCCAAATTTTATGTTGTATTATTGGTCGGCACAACTGAGGTCTATGACATTATTTTTCATCAAATGATCTCCCTCACTGGACTGAAATGGAATCATACAATTTACCTTTACCTCTTCCCATATTCATATACTCAGATTCGGCAAAAAAATTACAAAAACAAGTTAAAAATCCATTTGTAAAGCATATGATCAAAATATGGTGTGAAACTAAAAACTATTTAAAAGAACCACAGTTATTGTCACAATTTAGTCCAATATGGGGTAATCAATATTTTAAACCAGGGAGAGCGGACGCTGTATTTAAAGTATGGAATTTAAAAGGGATACAAAAGATTCAGGATTTATATTTGCCATGTGCAGACAACATAATGTCTTTTGAAGAGCTGAGGATCAAATTTAATCTCAATAGAACACATTTTTTTAAATATCTTCAACTTAGAAACTTTATTCGATCAAATCAAAATAAAGCTCTCACTCGACCTATTTATTCATCCTTGGAAAAAATGATGATGAAAGATAGTAAAAGAAAGGGTATTATTTCAGAGTTTTATAACTCATTGACACTATCTTCAAGTGAAAATTCACTGAAAAGATTAAACTACTGGAAAGAAGATCTGCAAATTGAAATTTCAGAGGAACAATGGGAATTGGCTTGTACAGAAGCTCAAACCAAATCAATAAATGCACGCCTTAAATTGATACATTTCAAATGGTTAATGCGGATGTATGTTACACCGGAGGAGTTAAATAGATATAACAAAAATATACCAGATACATGCACAAAATGCATGGAAAGTAAAGGAACCCTATTTCATTGTTTATGGGAATGTAGATTAATAAGAATGTTTTGGGAGGAGGTGAGGGTAACAATTGAAAAAATAATCTCAAAACAAATCATATTGAATCCTAAACTGTTTTTGTTGGGTCTGTACCCAGAAAAGCATAATTTCAATAAAAGTGAAAGAACATTCATAGACCTCAGTTTGCTTAATGCCAAAAAATGTATTGCACTATTATGGAAAAAGACTCATAGACCAGATGTGACTCAGTGGTTAAGACAGATGTTAACAAACCTTCCATTAGAAAGAATAACATATATACTGAAATCAAAGGAAATTGTGTTTGAGAATACATGGAGACCTTTTATTGATTATGTAAAAAATTTAAACATAACTCTTGAAGAAGAAGGTGAATGATGTGTGTGGACCTTGTAAATTCCAAACTGGTGAACATAATATGTATACTAATGTATTGGATTGTCTAGACTAAACAGAGGAGCATTGTTGAAGACTTGATTTTGTTGGTGGTTGTTGGTGTTTTTCGGGCTTTTTTTTTTTTTTTGTAGTACTTTAGTGTTAGTGTTTGTTTGTATCATGTTTGTTAAAAAAAAAAAGGTTCAATAAAGATATTGTGGAAAAAAAAATGAGCAGCAGATAATCGGGAATTATTTTTAGTTTTTCATAATTTTGACACTCTTGTAAATTTGCTATTTTTCTGTTGAATATTTGCAATTTTTCCTTTAAATTTACAGCTTTTCCACCCATTTGTTTATTTTTTTCCTCTCAACTTCAATGCCAAGGTCAAATTTATTAATACAGCTTTAATCAAAGTGATGCATCAGCTTTCTCAGTCAAATGAAAACAATCCTAAAACTAGAAAAGCACTCAGGGACTTCCGGTTATGGCTGCCACGTAGGACGGACGTGTCTCGCTCTGCTCTGCTCCTGGAAAAAAAAAATCGGCAAATAACTCTCTCATTTGGGACAGAACGTATCCCAGCATTTGGGCGAGGATATGTCGGCGAAGCCTAAGGCTGGAAAACCAGGAAAAGGAAAAAGCGAGCCGCCGAAACAGTCCAAATTAACGGACTTTCAGGTCTGTGACGCAGCAAACAAAACTCCATATATGGCGGAGGAGGCTGGCAACGCTGCGATTTCTGCGGGGAATGGCGCAGATGCGCTGATGGCTGCCATGAGTTCAATGAGAGCGGACTTTTCCTCTAGATTTGATGGGATTATGACAGCGTTGGAAGGAATAAGAAAGGAATTGGGTGACTGTGTAGAACGAACGGCGCAGATGGAGCTCCGTCTCGCTAGTGCTGAAGATGACGTCACCCGTCTTCAATTAAAGGTGCGCACTTTGGAAAAAAAAAATAAATCTCTGGAAGATAATATTTTGGATTTGGAATCTCGGTCGAGACAGAATAATTTGAGGCTGGTGGGTCTTCCAGAGGAATCAGAAGGTCGGGACGTATGTTTCTTTCTGGAAAAGTGGATTCCGGAGGTGCTGGGCAGCGAGGAGTTGCAATCAGCAGTGGTTCTGGAAAAAGCACATCGTATTGGCCCACGGAGAGATAAGGGACCGCCGAGGACCTTAATTATGAAGTTTCTTAGCAACAGAGACAGGATGAAGATCTTCAACGCTGCACGAGCTAAAAAAGGAGAGATTAAACACCAGGACCAGCAGGTGCGGTTCTACCCAGATTTGGCCACAGGAATCCAGCAATTGAGGAAGCAGTTTGATCCCGTACGTAAGGAGCTGCGCAACCTTGGGATTCGTCATGGTGTAATCTATCCTGCGAGACTGCTGACCACGTATGAGGGCAGAACCCACATCTTCAAGACCCCAGAGGAGGCGCAGGAGTTCATCAAGAAGATCAAAGAAGAAGAAGAGACTGGTGGGAGCTAAGCATGAACAAAATATAAGGTAGAATAATTAAGCATTTGCACAGGCATCTGACTGACTTGAAGTAAATAGTAAGTCTACAAAATATAGATTGTATTATATATTAAACAAACAAAACAAAAACAAAACAAACAAACAAAAAAAAAAAAAAAACTATGATGTACAAAGTTGTTAAAAATTTTGGAGTTAAGTTGGAAAACTACAGAGGAGAGTTAATGCTGCGTCATTAAAAGCAGTAGAGTTAGGGTGATTGGGAGGATGAAGAAGGAGTGGCTTAGGCTGTTCCCCGTGGGTGTGGAACGGTCGATGGCTATATCGGGAGACAGAATTTTTCTTTTGATTTTGGGGGGTTTGCCACAAGTGTGGGAAGGGGAAATTTGTTTGTGTGTAGTTTGTAGGATGAATGTTCAACCACTCATGTTTTTGCTTCTCTGTATGAGCATGTTTACACTGCAAGGTAATCCCAAACTCTCTATTGATCATGGACCAAAGTGTTAATCTTAATTTAACTTCATGGAATTGCAGAGGTCTACAAAATTTAAAAAAACTTAAACAAGTTATGAATAAAATAAAGGACATGGGTTCAAGAATTGTGTTTTTACAAGAAACTCATCTGATAGAGGAGGATGTTAAAAGAATTAGGAGTAGATGGCAGGGAAGTGTATTCACCTCTTCATTTTCATCCCGAGCCAGGGGAGTTATGACTCTCATACATAAATCAGTTCCTTTTCAGGTGAAAAATGTAATTGGAGACAAATTTGGAAGATATGTAATCATTCAAGGTTCTTTGCTATTAGAAAATATAAATCTTGTGAACTTATATGGTCCCAATATAGATGATCAGAAGTTCTTTGCTAATTTATTTCTCATCTTATCATCACTTACAGGGCAACATATAATAGCAGGGGATTTTAATTGTACATTGAATCCAGGTGTGGATAGATCAACAGGACTGGATTGTACGCACATTGGATGTAGGATGACTATTAATCATTTTATGAAAGAATTGAGATTGTTAGATATATGGAGAGAAATGAAACCACAAGTTAAAGCCTATTCTTGTTATTCCAGTACCTACAAGACATTCTCACGTATTGATTATTTTTTGATTTCCACAGAATTAAGGTCCAAGATTCAAAACTGCTTTTATGATAACATCGTGATCTCTGATCATGCACCCTGTTGTCTAATATATGTAGATAAAAAATTGACAAAGGAATCAGGTAGATGGCAATTTCAGCATAAATGGCTTCAGGATGAGGAATTTGTCAAGTATATAGAAAAACAGATAGACGAGTTCTTTGACATCAATACTACACAAACATCAGCATGTGTAAAGTGGGAGGCTTTCAAAGCTTTTATTAGGGGACATATTATTAGTTATACAGGATCAAAATCTAAGAAGACTCGAGAGGAGAGAGCTAAATTGGAACATAAAATAAAAAATCTTCAGGAAAAAGTGTATGCAGGAAGTGACCCAAGGTTGGAGAATGAATTACTGATTTTGAGAGCTGAATACGACAAAAAATCAGCGAATAGAGCTGCCTCGAGTCTTCTAAGATTGAAACAATCTTTTTATGAACAAGGTGAAAAATCAGGAAAATTATTAGCATGGCAGATTAAACAATTGGAAATTAAAACACCAATTACCAGTATTATAAGTAATGGACAGGTAGTTATAGATCCTTTAGAAATTAATAGAGCCTTTAGAGATTACTATGAAAAATTATATGATACCAAAAATGAACCTGATTTAACAAAACTAAATGGGTTTTTGAATGAACTATCTATACCGTGTATTCCAAATGAAAACAGGGAGATATTGGAGTCTAAAATTAGTCAAGAAGAAGTTGGGCTAGCCATTGATAATATGAAATCAGGAAAAAGTGCAGGACCAGATGGTCTTCCAGTTGACCTTTATAAAAAATTTAAGAATAAATTAATAAAACCTTTTTTGGAAATGGTTTTAGAAGCATTTCAAAATAATAATTTACCATCATACATAAATAATGCCTTAATTATACTGCTGCCAAAACCAGGTAAGCCCTCTAATAAATGTGAAAATATGAGACCAATAAGCCTATTAAACGCCGACCTTAAGATAATCTGTAAAATTTTAGCAAGACGAATACAAGAAATTTTACCAAATATTATTAATCGAGATCAGAATGGCTTTATAAAGGGTAGACAAGGCTTCCATAATGTAAGAAGACTATTTAATATTATTTATTTTAATAAAGAAGCACCGGATACAGCTCTCCTATCATTGGACGCCGAAAAGGCCTTTGATAGAGTTGAATGGCCCTTTCTTTTTGAAGTCCTACAAAGGTTTGGACTTGGAAATAATTTCATAAAATGGGTTCAAATAATATACAATAATGCTACAGCAGAAATCCTAACAAATAACAATATTTCAAAACCAATAAAAATCAATAGAGGATGTCGACAAGGCTGTCCACTTTCACCTTTACTGTTTACTATGGCAATTGAACCTTTAGCGATAGAGATACGTTTACATTCACAAATATATGGAATTAAAGTTGGACCAACAGAACATAAAATCTCCCTGTACGCCGATGATATAATTTTGTTTATGTCGAATCTAAAAAAATCAATTCCAACCTTGTTGAATTTAATAAAGAATTTTGGGGAAATATCAGGATATAAAATAAATAAAACTAAATCTTCAATATTAATGCTAAATGAGACCCAGAGAAATTACCCAGCCCCTGAGGTAAATCAATTCAATGTTGTAAATCAGTTTAAATATTTAGGAATCCAAATTATGCCTAAGCTAGAATCAGTCGCCAGTGTCAACTATGAAGCCTTAATGTCAGATATCAGTGAGTTAACTCAGAGATGGATGTCACTACCAATGTCGATGATCGGGAGAATCAATATACTTAAAAGTAATATTTTACCTAAAATACTTTATTTATTTCAATACATTCCCTTATCACCACCTTTAGATCTATTCTCAAGAATAAAAAAAAAGTTAGTGGAATTTATATGGAACAACAGGAGGGCTAGATTACGTTTGTCTTTATTATATTTACCATTTGATCGTGGAGGTCTGAAATGTCCAAATTTTATGTTGTATTATTGGTCGGCACAACTGAGGTCTATGACATATTATTTTTCATCAAATGATCTCCCTCACTGGACTGAAATGGAATCATACAATTTACCTTTACCTCTTCCCATATTCATATACTCAGATTCGGCAAAACAATTACAAAAACAAGTTAAAAATCCATTTGTAAAGCATATGATCAAAATATGGTGTGAAGCTAAAAACTATTTAAAAGAACCACAGTTATTGTCACAATTTAGTCCAATATGGGGTAATCAATATTTTAAACCAGGGAGAGCGGACGCTGTATTTAAAGTATGGAATTTAAAAGGGATACAAAAGATTCAGGATTTATATTTGCCATGTGCAGACAACATAATGTCTTTTGAAGAGCTGAGGATCAAATTTAATCTCAATAGAACACATTTTTTTAAATATCTTCAACTTAGAAACTTTATTCGATCAAATCAAAATAAAGCTCTCACTCGACCTATTTATTCATCCTTGGAAAAAATGATGATGAAAGATAGTAAAAGAAAGGGTATTATTTCAGAGTTTTATAACTCATTGACACTATCTTCAAGTGAAAATTCACTGAAAAGATTAAACTACTGGAAAGAAGATCTGCAAATTGAAATTTCAGAGGAACAATGGGAATTGGCTTGTACAGAAGCTCAAACCAAATCAATAAATGCACGCCTTAAATTGATACATTTCAAATGGTTAATGCGGATGTATGTTACACCGGAGGAGTTAAATAGATATAACAAAAATATACCAGATACATGCACAAAATGCATGGAAAGTAAAGGAACCCTATTTCATTGTTTATGGGAATGTAGATTAATAAGAATGTTTTGGGAAGAGGTGAGGGTAACAATTGAAAAAATAATCTCAAAACAAATCATATTGAATCCTAAACTGTTTTTGTTGGGTCTGTACCCAGAAAAGCATAATTTTAATAAAAGTGAAAGAACATTCATAGACCTCAGTTTGCTTAATGCCAAAAAATGTATTGCACTATTATGGAAAAAGACTCATAGACCAGATGTGACTCAGTGGTTAAGACAGATGTTAACAAACCTTCCATTAGAAAGAATGTCAGTCATCCGGGAGAGGCTCAGAGTAGAACCGCTGCTCCTCCACATTGAAAGGAGTCAGTTGAGGTGGTATGGGCATCTGATTAGGATGCCTCCTGGACGCCTCCCACTTGAGGTGTTTCAGGCACGTCCCACTGGGAGGAGACCCCGGGGCAGACCCAGGACTCGGTGGAGAGACTATGTCTCCCAGCTAGTCTGGGAACGCCTTGGTATCCCCTCTGAAGAGCTGGAGCAGGTGGCTGGGGAGAGGGAAGTCTGGGCTTCTCTGCTTGAACTGCTGCCTCCGCGACCCGGACCTCCGGAAAAGCGGTAGAAGATGGATGGATGGATTAGAAAGAATAACATATATACTAAAATCAAAGGAAATTGTGTTTGAGAATATATGGAGACCTTTTATTGATTATGTAAAAAATTTAAACATAACTCTTGAAGAAGAAGGTGAATGATGTGTGTGGACCTTGTAAATTCCAAACTGGTGAACATAATATGTATACTTATGTATTGGATTGTCTAGACTAAACAGAGGAGCATTGTTGAAGATTTGATTTTGTTGGTGGTTGTTGGTGTTTTTAGTGCATTTTTTTTTTTTTTTGTAGTACTTTAGTGTTAGTGTTTGATTGTTTGTATCATGTTTGTTAAAAAAAAAAAAAAAGGTTCAATAAAGATATTGTGGAAAAAAGAAAAGCACTCAGAGAGTGCATACCTTTGCCAAGGCTCCTTCCGTCCCTCATGGATCACCGCCACAATTTAATGGATTCACCCTTGGCCCAAGGGCTACTTCTGATGAAAATTTCATCATTTTTGCGTAATCCTGCTAGCAAACAGACAGACCACCCCAATCACATTACCTCCTCGGCGGCGGTAATGAAGGCAAGTCTTAAATGTCTTGTAGAGTTTTAGTATTCTTTAAAATTTCAAGTTTTTCCATTACATTTAGTTTGATTTCCAATTTTTTTTTCCTGGAAAATTTCTTTTTTCTTCCTAAAATGGCAACCTTTTCCTCTTCAATAAAAATAAACCATAAATATACAACAGTTTTTTTTTTTTATAATAAATTTGAAAATTGCAGTTTTTCTTGACAATTTGCATTTTTTGGTACATTTAGATTTTTATCCAAATAAATATTTCTAGAAATGTTTGACTTTTTCTTCTCTTAAAACAGCAACATTTCTTCCTGTTAAAGGTCCCATTTATTGCACTTTTCCCCACATGTTCCTGCACACCTTAATGAAATGTTTTTGATATATTTTGGTCAAATTACATTAATTATTGCAGAATCATTGTGAATCATGTTTTGCAGTCTTCCTCAGAACGGCTCACTCCAGTGCATGTCTCTTTAAAGGCGCTTTTCTACTTGGCACACTTTGGCTTCGTTTCGCACGGTTCGGCCTCCTTTGTCCGCTTTTCCTTTCGGCACCCAATGGCCTAACAGTTCCGTTATTTCGGAACTGTTCCACTTTTATCGGCACCGATAAAAGTAGGTCCAAAGGGTACCAGCACGGTTTCGTCACGCCACTGCTAGCCATTCATTGGTCTGGGCGTAGCGTCATGAGAGTGGGAGTTACGCTGACTTTCAAGAATCGCTTGCTGGTCGGCATTTGCAATTTTTCGTCAGTGAGCCCACGAACAAGTGATATTATAAACCACAACGATAGAATGGCTTAACAGAAATCAGCAGAAATCTAACACCGCACGCAGTCCAGCAGAGTTTCCTGTGCGTTTCGGCTGATGAGAGAATGCAGAGGGAAGCAGACTGAGCTTGCAGTGGCGCGCACAAGCAGACCCACCACAAAATAGACGGAGACGCACCGGGAATTAGACCTAGCCACCCGAATTGAATTGAATGTACAGCCGCGACGCACCCAACTTCAGCAGTTGAAGCCGTGATGAAATAGAGACATCTGCAAAAGTACAAAGGTTTATTGTCAAAATTCCCAGGGCAATACTACATGAATACATGTATAGTTCACTGTTGATGCAGAGAATATACACTCACCGGCCACTTTATTAGGTACACCATGCTAGTAACACGTTGGACCCCCTTTTGCCTTCAGAACTGCCTCAATTCTTCGTGGCATAGATTCAACAAGGTGCTGGAAGCATTCCTCAGACAGTTTGGTCCATATTGACATGATGGCATCACATAGTCGGCGCAGATTTGTCGGCTGCACATCCATGATGCGAATCTCCCGTTCCACCACATCCCAAAGATGCTCTATTGGATTGAGATCTGGTGACTGTGGAGGCCATTTGAGTACAGTGAACTCATTGTCATGTTCAAGAAACCAGTCTGAGATGATTCCAGCTTTATGACATGGCGCATTATCCTGCTGAAAGTAGCCATCAGAAGTTGGGTACATTGTGGTCATAAAGGGATGGACATGGTCAGCAACAATACTCAGGTAGGCTGTAGCGTTGCAACGATGCTCAATTGGTACCAAGGGGCCCAAAGAGTGCCAAGAAAATATTCCCCACACATTACACCACCACCACCAGCCTGAACCATTGATACAAGGCAGGATGGATCCATGCTTTCATGTTGTTGACGCCAAATTCTGACCCTACCATCCGAATGTCGCAGCAGAAATCGAGACTCATCAGACCAGGCAACGTTTTTCCAATCTTCTATTGTCCAATTTCGATGAGCTTGTGCAAATTGTAGCCTCAGTTTCCTGTTCTTAGCTGAAAGGAGTGGCACCCGGCGTGGTCTTCTGCTGCTGTAGCCCATCTGCCTCAAAGTTCGACGTACTGTGCGTTCAGAGATGCTCTTCTGCCTACCTTGGTTGTAACGGGTGGTTATTTGAGTCACTGTTGCCTTTCTATCAGCTCGAACCAGTCTGGCCATTCTCCTCTGACCTCTGGCATCAACAAGGCATTTCCGCCCACAGAACTGCCGCTCACTGGATATTTTTTCTTTTTCGGACCATTCTCTGTAAACCCTAGAGATGGTTGTGCGTGAAAATCCCAGTAGATCAGCAGTTTCTGAAATACTCAGACCAGCCCTTCTGGCACCAACAACCATGCCACGTTCAAAGTCACTCAAATCACCTTTCTTCCCCATACTGATGCTCGGTTTGAACTGCAGGAGATTGTCTTGACCATGTCTACATGCCTAAATGCACTGAGTTGCCGCCATGTGATTGGCTGATTAGAAATTAAGTGTTAACGAGCAGTTGGACAGGTGTACCTAATAAAGTGGCCGGTGAGTGTATATTTATACAGTATCTACAGTTAGGCCCAGAAATACTTGGACAGTGACACAATCTCCATGATTTGGGCTCTGCATGCCACCACATTGGATTTGAAATGAAACAACTACAACGGAATTGAAGTGCAGACTTTAAGGTTTAATTCAAGGGTTTTTTTTTTTTTTTGTTACTTATTTGTACCCGTAGGTAGACTTGGTTTGCAGTCTGGTGACAAGCCACTGGCTGCTGGTCGCTGCGTGCGCGAGCGCCCTAAACCTTCATGTTTTTGGTATGCGGGAGGAAACCGGAGAAATCCCGGAGTAAACCCACGCAACACGGGGAGAACATGCAAACTCCACACAGCTCACTGTTGGTCGGGGGCTGGAATCGAACCCACGATCTCATGATCCCCGCGATCCCCCGGCCAAGGGTAAAACTGTGCTGCCACAGTGCTAAACCACTGCGCCACCGTGCAGCCCAGGGGTTGAACAAAAATATATGATTAAACATGTAGGAATTGTAGCTATTTTTATACAAACACTCCTCATTTCAGGGGCTCAAAAGTAATTGAACAAATAAACATAACCCTAAGTAAAATGTTACTTTTCAATATTTTGTTGAGAATCCTTTGCAGGCAATGACTGCCTGAAGTCTGGAACCCATGGACATCACCAAACGCTGGGTTTCCTCCTTTGTGATGCTTTGCCAGGCCTTTACTGCAGCTGTCTTCAGTTGTTGCTTGTTTGTGGGTCTTTCTGCCTTAAGTTTTGTCTTGAGCAAGTGAAATGCATGCTCGATTGGGTTGAGATCTGGTGATTGACTCGGCCATTGCAGAATATTCCACTTTGTTGCTTTAAAAAAACTCCTGGGTTTCTTTTGCAGTATGTTTTGGATCATTGGTGAAGCACCGTCCAATCAACTTTGCTGCATTTGGCTGAATCTGAGCAGAAAGTATATCCCTATACACTTCAGAATTCATCCGGCTGCTTCTGTCTTTTGTCACATTATCAATAAACACAAGTGACCCAGTGCCATTGGAAGCCATGCATGCCCATACCATCACACTGCCTCCACCATGTTTTACAGAAGATGTGGTGTGCTTTGGATCATGAGCTGTTCCAATTCTTCTCCAAACTTTCTTCTTCCCATCATTCTGGTACAGGTTGATCTTATTCTCATCTGTCCAAAGAATGCTGTTCCAGAACTGGGCTGGCTTCTTCAGGTGTTTTTTGGCAAAGTCAATTCTGGCCTTTCTATTTTTAAGGCTGATTCATGGTTTGCACCTTATGGTGAATCCTTTGTATTTACTCTCATGAAGTCTTCTCTTTATGGTAGACTTAGATACTGATACACCTACTTCCTGGAGAGTGTTCTTCACTTGAGTGGATGTTGTGAAGGGGTTGTTCTTCACCATGGAAAGGATTCTGCGATCATCCACCACTGTTGTCTTCTGTGGACGTCCAGGCCTTTTTGAGTTCCCAAGCTCACCAGTGCACTCTTTTTTTTTTCTCAGAATGTACCAAACTGTTGATTTGGCCACTCCTAACATTTCTGCTATCTGATGGATTTCTTCTTTTTTTTTTTTTTTCAGCCTCAGGATGGTCTGTTTCACCTCCATTGAGAGCTCCTTTGACAGCATGTTGTGTGTTCACAGCAACAGCTTCCAAATGCAAACGCCACACCTGGAATCAACTCCAGACCTTTTAACTGCTTAATTGATGACAGGCTAACGAGGGAAGAGCCCATGCAGCCTTGTTATTTTTTTTTTTTTGCAGCCTTCTGAGTCAATTGTCCAATTACTTTTGGTCCCTTGAAAAAGAGGCAGCTACGTATTAAAGAGCTGTAATTCCTAAACCCTTGCTCCAATTTGGATGTGAATACTCTCAACTTACAGCTGAGAATCTGCACTTAAAGCCCATATTGATTATATAATTGTATCCTGAATATGTTTTCGTAGACAGCCAAAATAACAAAACTTGTGACACTGTCCAAATATTTTTGGGCCCAACTGTACATGTAGTCAGCAATACTCAATGATATATTTCCAGTTAATCCACATATTTCTCCATGTAACCTTGGGACTGCTTTATTTTAATTACTTCTAATCCTAGATCCATTTGTTTTGGCTTAAAATGCATCATAATTGCTAAATATATCTTATGCCTAACTCAGCACTGTTTACCTATTGAAATATATTATTAAATATATATATATATTTAAATAAATATATATTTATTAAATATATATTTAACGGCTCATATGGCACCTGATCCATGTTTTGCCACGACATCACTGGCTGGAGCAGGTAAATTCCATGACGTCTCAACAGTCTCTCCATGATTTTGACACAGATCAGATCAATTTATTTCACAGGAAGCTAAACATTTCTACAGACATTATAGCCACTTCGCGTTCGTGAACTTGGGGTCACATCACTGTGATGAACGTTAACGCCGACCGTTTGAAGCGATATTTTTGCCACAAGAGAGCCATCTGAAACACACACAAAGAATACAGATTTTAGGACCTAATATTGATAACTTGCCGACATTACAATGTTGTACGGCGGACTTAAAAGCAAAGTAGCATTAGCAATCATTAGCTTACCGTCATACGTAATGTAGTTCGCATCCTCATGGCTTCTAAATGCTCCAGTACCTTTCCAGAGTGTGTCGTATTGCAGGTTTGCCTTCTGTTCTCCGTTTTTGCCTTTATTCTGGCAAAAACAGCCAGAGAACGCAGACGCCTCGTATCCTGCCAACTTGTGTTTTGCGTAATGTTACGCTTGATTTACGCCAGTTACGCTTGCTTGTTTTACGTAGTGGGAGGGAGAGGGTTGCGCCGCCTCCCTTTTAACTATTTCCCACCCACTTCAAATGACACCTAGTGCAGTAGAAAAACATGCGGGCCGAACTGTACCGTCCCGTACTGGGCCAAACGAGGCCAAAGTGTGCCAAGTGGAAAAGCGCCTTAAATGTCCAAGAACCCTCCCTCTTTAGTCACTATTGCTAATCTTAGCGCTCTAGCTCCTAGCTTGGGTAGATAACACAGCCAGCAAATGTAAATTTGTCTTAAAGAATGACTAAAATAAAGCATCGGTGGTGAACAGGGGTGTGTGGTTTCGACAGGATATGACAGGTCCCTGGAGTAGAATAACCGCAGAAACATTCACGAATGAGTGAATGCTGAACTGATACCTTGAGCTAGCCACACTGAGTCTTGGTTGGAGGAAATAAATTATAGTAAATTAAGCTAAAATAATATCTAAAAATTAGATAACTGGTCAAGTGTTACATTTCTACCGACAATGTTAATCACATATAGAATCAGAGGGGTCGCTGCCATGCAAGGCGCCGCCACAAACAACTTCTCCTTCCCCCATTCTATGACACTGAGCACCAAGCTAGATGGCGGTAAGTACAATTTTTATATGGTCTTTGGTATGACCCGGCCGGGACTTGAACCCCCCAACCTTTGGGGGCGAATGCTCTATCAACTAGGCCTCCACTGTAGGTGAAAAAGTTGCAATTTTATGAGGAAAACATGAATTTGCAAGAAAAAAAGTCACAAATTTACTGGGAAAAGTTTGAGTTTTATGACAAAAAAAAGTAAAAAAATTATGTAAAAAAAAAAAAATGCTGCAGTTTTACCCATGAAAGGCAATAAATTTACAAAATGTAATAAATTTATGAGAAGAGCTGAAAATTTTTCAAAAAAAAAAAATTAGAACGTTACAGAAAAATTTGCAATTTAAATGTTAAAGAAAATCTAATTTCCAAGAAAAGCTACAATTTCATTAGTAAACAGTCACAAACTTATGTGAAAAATGCAGCATTTTTACCTGAAAAATTGTTTTTTTTAAAGCCAAATTTATGAGAAAAGCCAAAGATTATGCAAAAAACAAATCAAAATTTGCCAAGCTAATGCTAATGGTTCAATGTAGCATCACTGCCAAACTAACAAAATAAGCCAGAATGACACGAGATATACCGCATTATCAACTATGGATTAGTGAACCAGATGGAAACTGGAAAGTCCATTACAGTGATTGAAATTTAAAGAAATGACTATATAAACTGCACCAGAACCAGAGTGGTGGCCGAGAAGTACAGCATCCGCCCCACAACCGGGAGGTCGTGGGTTCAAGTCCCGGCCAGGTCATACCAAAGACCATATAAAAATGGTACTTCCTGCCTTCTAGCTTGGTGCTCAGCAAAAATAGAATAACGGAAGGAAAGTTGGTTACCCAGCCACAGGGAGTGCACAAGCCAGTGTACTTCCCCATGCTGGTCCCAAGCCCAGATAAATGGGTAGGGTTGCGTCAGGAAGGGCATCCAGGATAAAAATCTTTGCAAAATCAACATGCAGATCATCGCGATACAGTGGGGTAAAAAAGTATTTAGTCAGCCACCAATTTTGTTATTGACCAAATACTTATTTTCCACCATAATTTGCAAATAAATTCTTTAAAAATCAGACAATGTGATTTTCAGGATTTTTTTCCCCCTCATTTTGTCTCTCATAGTTGAGGTATACCTATGATGAAAATTGGAGACCTCTCTCATCTTTTAATTGGGAGAACTTGCGCAATTGGTGGCTGACTAAATACTTTTGTACCCCACTGTATAAGGTGATGGTACGCTGTTAGCTCTGTAGTTACACCTTGGGCCCCGCCTCTCATCTGGGCTGCGACTGGATCATCACGGCCAATAGAGTCCATTGAAATGAATGGCAGGAGCAAAATGATCTTTTGATCCCCATCAAATTTTACCACGAGTTACATGTTTGGCAATTTAAAAGATCATTTTCCACGTAATTAAAATTGTCGGCTACTGTATAATAAAACAGTAATATTCAGTTTTTGTGAAAACGCTTAATGGACTACACCCCACCCCCACCTCCGTCATCCCACTTCACCAAACACGATCATGGCGGTTCCACTCTCAAAGCTCACCTCCTGTTTTCTGACCGATGAAACAAGGCTTCAAAGAGGAGGAAAAACAACACAAACATACTGTATCATATTTTGAGAGCTGGAGCTAATCCACGAGACTCTTAGTTACTTCCCCCTGGGCGCTCTTTGAAAATGATGACACAAGTTACGTCTCTGTTTGTCGTCTTTTAATTTATGTATTTTCACAACCTTGTACCTTAACAGTTAAACAACAACCTACACCATTGTTTACATGGAAACTTATCTTTTAAATTGACAAACATATGCGTAACTCGTGGCAAAATACCATCAGGATCAACACACAGTTTTGCTCTTGCTATTCATTTCAATGGAGATTTTTTTCTGATTTAAGATCCCATATGTGGAAGTAGATGAGGTGTGACACGGGCTGTTCAGAGCCCCTCCGAGGGGATAACGTTTGCATTCTGTAGACTGTGTTTGCATACACGGCAACACTCAGAGTTGTTTTTGAGCCACTGCAGCGATCGTTCAGCAGCTGAGCTTCACGCATGCACAGTGAAAATAAGTTTAAAGGTTTTAACAGCTGCAATCGAAACACAAAAGAACTGCTCGGTGAATGAGGTTTTTTTTTTTTAAACTTTTAGTAATCTGTGGATTAAATGTCTTAAATATATATTTATCATAAAGTGACTGAAACAATTTTCCCCAGCCCTAAATCACACGTGTAGTACCTGTGAAACACAAAGCAATGAAACAAGTAGGAATAAAATTTACTGTTTTGGTGTTCTGAGTGAAAATTGACAGACGGCAGAAGAATGCGCAACGTTTATTTCGAGGTTATGTGAAAAACATGTTTTAATAGTGAAACACATGCACATTTGTTTACCCTCGTCAATACGTCCCCGCCCGGGATGGCAGAAGTTTCCGGGCACATGTGCGCTCGGTCAATGCTCACCCCTCTGCATAAGGTTTGTGCACGTATGTGTCCACTGCCCTCACTTGCATACCAGCGTGTTTTTGCCACTATGAATTGGGCTTGAAGCCTTATTCATGCTGCATTTCCCCTCTGGTCCGCTTTGGTCCACGTGTGCTTTGGACGAGCCCGGCGCGCACGTACATGTTCACTTTTTTTTTTTTGTCTACCAGGCCAAGCAGTTGACACATATGCACAACTGTTATCTGCAGTTTTGCCCCAGCCCTATGGGTAGCACAAATACACTAACACGCCAGTTTGTTCACCCGCTATGAACACGGGTGTGATGCACATTTTTGGTAGCAACAACAATGGCATCGTTTCAAGGAAAAGGAGGAATTACCGTTTTTCAGCGCTTTTCTCAACTCAAGCTGCTGCTGCTGCAAAAGGATTCATGTCTGTTTATGCTCGTCTTCCGTGTCCTTGTTGTCTTTCTCGTCTACTTTGTCTTTGAATGCTGTGTTGGTAGCGCCACCTCATGAATGGGACATACAGTCCTGTGCATGCGCTGTCAGCGCGTTCAGGTCATGGCCAGGCCGCGCGGTCATAAAATTTGGGCTGCATGCAGTCGTCCGCAGAAGAGTCCTGCGGACACCAGCGGACCGAAGACGATGACATAAATTTCGTCACACGAGGTTTCCGGGTGCACGTACGTGGACAGCGGAGGTGCGGCATGAATCCAGCTTAACAGGATCTCATCTCTGTTGTTTGCAGATGATGTTGTCCTGTTGGCTTCATCCAGCAATGACCTACAGCTCTTGCTGGGACGGTTTGCCGCTGAGTGTGAAGCGGCTGGGATGAGAATCAGCACCTCCAAGTCCGAGTCCATGGTCCTCAGCCGGAAAAAGGTGGATTGTCCTCTCCGGGTTGGGGACAGGCTCCTGCCCCAAGTGGAGGAGTTTAAGTATCTTGGGGTCTTGTTCACGAGTGAGGGGAGAATGGAGCGAGAGATCGACAGACGGATTGGAGCAGCATCTGCAGTGATGCGGACGTTGTACCGGTCTGTTGTGGTGAAGAGGGAGCTAAGCTCTAAGGCAAAGCTGTCGATTTACCAGTCAATCTACGTTCCTACTCTCACCTATGGTCACGAGCTTTGGGTAATGACCGAAAGAACGAGATCGCGGATACAAGCGGCTGAAATGAGCTTTCTCTGTAGGATTGCTGGACTCACCCTCAGAGATAGGGTGAGGAGCTCAGTCATCCGGGAGAGGCTCAGAGTAGAACCGCTGCTCCTCCACATTGAAAGGAGTCAGCTGAGGTGGTATGAGCATCTGATTAGGATGCCTCCTGGACGCTTCCCACTTGAGGTGTTTCAGGCACGTCCCACTGGGAGGAGACCCCGGGGCAGACCCAGGACTCGGTGGAGAGACTATGTCTCCCAGCTGGTCTGGGAACGCCTTGGTATCCCCTCTGAAGAGCTGGAGCAGGTGGCTGGGGAGAGGGAAGTCTGGGCTTCTCTGCTTGAACTGCTGCCTCCGCGACCCGGACCTCCGGAAAAGCGGTAGAAGATGGATGGATGGATGGCTGTAACTGAAGACCAAACCATTTGTCAGTGACGTAGGGAAAATGATCCTGAAGAGCAAAAGTGGCTTCTGCCCATTCTGTCAAAGTGTTACAATATAAATATTTCTAAGTGAAGAGAGATCTTAACATTTTTACTGTAGACATAAGACCAAAGAAATCATTCTAGAAGGTTAAAATCCATAAACACACCATGACTGAGTAAATGGGACCTTTACCCCATTTTTAAAAGTTTTCTCCCTCATAAATCCATGAGTTTTCCCAATCTTTTTACATCTCTTTGAAATTTTGCAGTTTTATCTATTAGTCACCCCCCCCCATAACCTTTTTTTTCTGGAAATTTTGCATTTTTTTCCTCCTAAATGTGCATAATTTTTAAAACAAATTTATACCTTTTTTCTTTAAAATTTGCATTTTCCTCATACACAACATAGTTTTCTTGGACTTTTTTTTTTTCCTTATAGTTGCGCATATTTCCCCGTGTTGTTTTTAAACTCTTTCACTTCATAAATTTCCAACTGTTCCGTTAAAAAAAAATTGCCATTTTTCCTTGTAAATTTTAAATTTTTTGACGTAAGCTCACATATTTTTAAATACTTGTTAACCCCTGTTTTTTTCCAGACTCCAAATCTAACTTAATATCTAAAAATATATGATTTGGGGTTAAAATTAAATCGCTCATTTTCGCTGGTTAGCCGGCGACATCAAAGTGATTACACCAGCAATTATCCAAGCCCAAGAGTGAGCCCCTTTTTCACTGGTAATTCACTCATGAATTTACTGATTGATTTCAAATGTTGATGTTGCACACAAATTGTCTTCATTTAACAATCTACATCAAACTAACTGGGAGTGAGTCAAATGTAAGTCAAACAAAATCAACAGGAATCCCTAGGGGCAAGTCAGAGGTCCAGGAAATAGTCCTAACCCACACTATGCTATTGCTAGCTAGCTTTGCAGCGATTTTCGGTTCAGTTTCACAGCAACACAGACAAACATCACACATTAGTAACTCACAACATGAAGAAACTCATGTTCTCTTCGGGCAGCAGAAAAAAAATGGAAATCCAAACAGCAGCTACAATTAGAGGGGAGGAAGACCAGAAGTCTGTCAGCTCTTCTTCCTCTTCAGTGGTCCCAGAGAAATGTAGTAACCGTATGTGCCTGTAAACGAAATAATTTGCTGATAGAAAGACAAAATAAATCTAGTTATCGAGCACACACATAAAAAAGCAGCTGTACACTGAGAGGCAGCAGCGTACTAAACTGAAACAACTTCTTCATCCGACGCTCAGGGCAGAAAACAGAAGACAGTTAAGACGTGTGCTGCCATCTAGTGGAAGGAAGAAGTTACTGTAGGGCTTTGAAACTGAAACTGCCGGCAGCCGAGAACCAACAGCTCCTTGGTTGCAAGTGCTCAGTTCATGAAAAATAAAGACGAAAAGTTGCAAATTTATGAGAAAAAGCTGGAAATTCATATGAAAGAAGCTGACCATTTATGAGAAAAAAGTTGACACTTTGCAATGAAAAAAGTAGCAAATACAAGAAAAAATTTGCTAATTTATGGAAAAAGTTGAAAATTTGTGCTATAAAGTGGCAAATTTACAATAGAAAAAATTACAGATTTATGAAGAAAAAAGTTGCAGATTTATGTGAAAAAATGCAAATTTATGATTTTTTTTTTTAAATTATGAGAAGCAAGTTGCAAATTTATGAGATAATAGTTTCAATTTATGAGAAAATAGTTTCAAATTTACAATGGAAAAGTGCAAATTTAAGAGAAACATTTTTTCAGATTTACAAGAAAATTCGCAAATTTATGGGATTGATTCTTTTTTCTAAAGCCCATCCAGGGACAAGAGTTGCAAATTAGCTAATAGCTATACACTCTATGTGCAACACATCAGATTGATTGTCTTTGATTAATTGTCTATGTTTATTGCACTGTCCCTGTCAAATAAACTAATCTACTACATAAAATGGCTCCTCCCTGTCCCCCCCGAGGTAGCAAAGAGTATCCTTCTGATTGGTTAATGTTATAACCAATCAGGCTGACGTAGCTCGAAAAACTCTGCCCTTTTTTTTGGGGGGGGGAGGGGTGGCTTAAGCAGGCATTCACAGCAGAAAACACATACTTGGGAGTTTGGAATGATTTTGCTCTTGATCTTGTAAATCACAAGAAACATGTTACAGACATGTCAACAGCAGAAAAAAAAAAAAGATTTTTGCCGGAGTGCTACTTTAAAAATTTACAATAAAAAAGTAGCATTATTTATAAGAAAATGTTATAAAGTTTAGAAGAAAAAAAATACAAGTTTAAGAGAAAAAAATTATGTATTTACAAGGAAAAAAAATGAAGGTAATTTTGGTTCTGCCCCGCCCAAAAAATGTTGAGGATGAATTTGCATCTTGGAGGTCCCCTAGTGTCCGAGGAGACCTTTAGGATTTGCATGCTCTGCTTTACAGGCAGAAACAACTCAGACTATTCCTCCACCAATTCTGATGTTGAGATCTGCAGTCGTTTTTCTTCTAGTGTCAGGAAAATCAGACAAAACTTTGGTGACCCCTGTAACCTTAACCTTTGACCTTTAAACCTCAAGTTCCCCCTCCAAAATTTTTGGGAGAAAAATTAAAATTACCTTCATCCTTTTTCCTGTAAATGTGCATTTTTTTCTCTTTAACTTGCAAGTTTTTTGTCATAAAGTTGTTATATTTTTCTTGAAAATTTGCAACATTTTTCATTTATAATTTCACCCTTTTCTTGATAAATCACCTTTTTTCTTGTAAATTTTGAACTTTTTTCTTCTCTGAATTTGCTATTTTTTGTGCACATTTGCATTTTTTCCTCATGAAAATATCACATTTTCCTTGTAATTTATTTTTTATAGTAAACTTGCTATATTTTGCCAAATTTTTCAATTTTTTCCATAAATTTGCTACCTTTTCCTTGTTAATCTACATTTTCTTGTAAATTTTCAGATTTTTCCTTATAATTTTGCTAATTTTTTTTCTTGCTTTTGTGACATTTTTCTCCCCTACATTTGCTAATTTTTTATTGTACATTTGCATTTTTTTTCTCATGAGTATGTGACCTTTTCCTTGTAAATTTGCAACTTTTCTCTTAAATTTACTAACTTTTTCCATTGTACATTTGCAACTTTTATCACATAAATTTGCAACCCTTTTCATTGTAAATTGTCAGCTTTTTCCTCACAAGTTGTCAACTTTTTCATTGTAAATGTGCCACTTTTATCGCATATATTTGCAACTTTTTCCTGTAGATTTGCAAATTTTTTGTCATTTTTTTCTCATAAATTTGTTACTTTTTTCATTGTAAATTTGTAACTTTTTTTTTGTAAATTTGCAACTGTCATGAACTGGGTTTATTTATTTTCCAAACCCAGTTTCAGGATGCTGGGGCTGCATATTCTTCTGTATATTTTGCTTCCTTATTTGTCTTCAGGCAACTGTCAGGGAGCCTCTGGGGTTTGCTTGGCTCCCTGTCAGTTGACAGCCACACTTCCGTCTCCTGCCAGCACCTGCCAGCTGTTTGACATTATCGTTTGTGTTTATTTCTCTGTTCTTTCTCGCGTGCATACATACACACACACACACACACACACACACACACACACACACTAACTAACTAACTAACTAACCTGCACTTATATAGCGCTTTTCTAGTCACAAAGACCACTCAAAGCGCCACACACACACACACACACACACATTCATGCTCACGTTCACAATTCTGCACTCACTCACTCTGCACACACCCATTCATTCCCATGCGCATGCACACATCCACACACACACCTGTCTTAGCTCAGCACACACCCATACATTCCTATGCACTCACTCTCTCTACACACACCAGCAATCACTCAGCTCATTATTACTTGCATTATTTAAGCCCTGTGTTCACTGTTGTGACTTGCTGGATTATTGTACAACTAGATGTACTGCTGCTCTGTACATCTGCATTCTCTGCTGTTTTGTTCCCTGCACTCCAGATTATTCACTTGGACTGACTCGAACTGCTCCAGCCCCGTAAGTACTGTTTGTTTTCCCCCCAGCGTTCCAGTTACATCTGGAAGGATTTTCAGGATCTCTTATTCGTTCCCCCACTGTCAGTTTCGTCTGTCAGCGCCTTGGGACAGTTTCTCTTGTGTGTACCCACCCGTGTGCTGTAGAGCGTCATGAGGGACTTCCCTGTGTATCCTGAGCTGTTCGCTTGTTTGTTTATCTGGATTGTTCACTCCTTTTTGTCAATAAATTACACACAACATCCTCCTGCATTGGGGTTTTTTGTCTCTCCTGCCTCTGAAAGGAAGGAAATCATAACAGAATAATCCGGCCATTTAAAAAACCCAGTGGAGGTGTTGTGTGTGTGGTTTTTTTCTCACCTTGTGTTTTTTCTCACTCAGTTCACTATGGACCTTCCTGTTTTTGGACTTAACCCGGAAGAGTGCGCCGTGGCCGAGCAAGCGGTGGACTTTGCTTCCAGGGCTCGAGCCACCCACTCTCTGGAGATTAATTTTTATTTACTGGACATTGATAGTGGGGTGATACAGACGTGTCCCATCCTTTGGAGGTATCCAGGGCTGGTGCTGCTGCTCATCCAAATCTGTGATTCACGGCAGCGTTTTGAGGAAGTGGTGAGAGGGTCCTCCACAGTACAACCTAGGCAGCTAAAGAAGCGCTCCTGGAGGCCAAAAGCCCATCACTCACTTCCCAGGCTGGTGTCCTCTACTCCCCGCCAGACGTCCCGTCCAACTCCTGGGGAGATGGAGCATGACACCGAAATGGCGGCTGATGTCATCACCAGTCAGGAATTCAGGCAAGTCCTACTACAATCTCTTGCTCTATTACCTGATGTGATTAGCCTGATTCCTGAGGAGGAGCTCCAGATTTTGCAATCTACTGGGGCTCCCCCATCAGCTGCTGTCACCGCTCCTCAAACTTTTTGTTCTGTCTCCCCTAAATCTCCATTGGTCCTGGGAGGGAGTAACCGGATGCTGAAGGAGCCAGAGGAATTAGAGGAGCCTACCCCACGGCAAAAAGACCATCCTGCACCAGAACATCTAAGGAAGCCATTTCCCTCATCAGCAGCCGTTGTCCAGACGTCACGCCCGACTACCCCTGTGGTGAAACCTCTCCAAGCCAGCTGTTTCACCAGCCTGTGCCCTCTTAGCTTCAGCCACTATGCTCGTTGCTGGGACATCCTTTCCTGCTGCCGAGAGGTCATCTAAGGAAGTCCCAGTGCGCCCACTCCAGTGTCATCTGAGCCGGCTCCTCTGCTGCCCTCTGAGGGGCTCAGAACAGTCATCGGCGCAGAGGAGAATGGCAGCTCGCTGCCGGCAGCAGACATCATCCAGGCCTGGGAGGTCAGGCAAGTGTTTTTTCATTCCACTTCTTATCATAATGATGAACCTTGTCTGTCCCCTGGGAGAGAGCCTCATGTTAGGCAGTCACCTGAGCACTCTTCCTCTGCTGCTATTGTTAAAGACTCATTCATTCCCTCTGTGTCTCCCTCACCTGCCCCTGAACTCAACCGTTGGATGGTGGGGAAACTCGCGGTGCTGGAGGACTCCACCCCAGTCCCGCTGGGCCTCGATGGACTGAGAGAGGGCTCTGAGACCAATCCGAAGTCTGTACTGACGGGGGAGCATCCCCTGGCTTCAGTCTCCTGGGGTCCAGCCCCACTTGAGGCCTAAACCTACATGTTTTTGGTGTGCGGGAGGAAACCGGAGAAATCCCGGAGTAAACCCGCGCAACACGGGGAGAACATGCAAACTCCACACAGCTCACTGACCACTTGAGACTGTGCCTCCAGAATCCACGCCGGGAGAATCACCTGCGTAGGAGACCTCACTGGAGGCAATCAGGACTGCCGAGATCATCATGTCTGCTGTGGAGGTCCCCGCAGCAGAGTCAGCACCGAAGCTGGACCAGGCCTGAGATGTCGCCACCCGCTGGATCGTCGGATTCCTGGACGGCGGTGGAGCTTGAGCTTGGGTGAGCGCTCTATTTCGTCTTTCTGTTCTCAGTTTTGGAGCAATCTTGTCTGACTCTTGGCGAGGAGAGCCAGGTGCAGCCACACGCTGCGTCTGAGCTCGCCCTGCTGGGCTCCGCCACTGCCGGCAACCCTGACCCCTCTTCCTT
Organism: Pholidichthys leucotaenia; assembly: GCA_020510985.1. NCBI lineage: Eukaryota > Metazoa > Chordata > Actinopteri > Cichliformes > Pholidichthyidae > Pholidichthys > Pholidichthys leucotaenia. The sequence goes on along the minus strand of CM035850.1, from coordinate 22,611,229 downwards.
CCGTGTCATCTCTGAGCTTTCTCCCAGGGTCGCCGGAGAAGTGTCAGCGCCATCTGAAGCCTCTGAGGATCTGGGTCCGCCTCCTGAGGTTCCAGCTGCTCCCGCCATTGAGGCCCAGCCCGGATCCACTGTGGGTGCAGCCATGTCCCAACCAGGATCCACCGCGGGTGCGGCCGTGGTCCAGCCAGGTCCCGCCATGGGTACAGCATTGCCTCAGTCTGGGCCCACCGTGGGCGCAGCTTTGGCCCATTCCGGGCCCACCGTGGGTGCAACGTTGGCCCAGTCCAGGTCCACCGTGGGTGCAGCTATGTCCCCAACCGAGACCCCTGCGGGTTCTACTAAGCTCCAGCCTGGAGCCACTGCGGGTGCAGCTTTGTCCCGGACAGGGACCTTCGCGGGTGCAGCCGCCCTCCAGCTCGTGGTCATGGGGGGCGGAGTGGTCCCCTCCTTGTCTTTGTCCGACGACGTTGGGGCTCCCCCTCCTTGGCTTCCCCTTCCTGCTGTGGGTCTTCCCGTGGGGAGGCCGCCCTCCGGGCCGCCTCTTTTGTACTAATGGCTTAAGAATCCAGGTTATTCACCTGGTGAATTGTGCCGTTGGGTTAGGTGACCCAGTTTCCCTGGCCGGCCACCTGACTCGCTCTTCCGGGCGGTCCGACTGGTCATGGACATGGACAGACCACCCATCCGGCCTCCTCTTGCCGCCCTTCGGGTCTGGGACTTTGGTTAGCCCCCTGAACTTTTGGACTCCTGGGTCTTGGCGGCGTGTTCTTAGTTTTTTTGAGTTGGGAGAGGTGACTTTGTTGTCCTGTTTAATGTTTTGCATTGTTTTGTGATTCCCTCCTGACCTGGTTCCCCCACCGTCTGCCCTGGTTTGTTGTGATAGTTCTTCAGGGGGGGGGGGGGGTCCTTTTTGTTCTTTTGGTGTTTCGTGGGTGGAACACCCCTTGAGAGGGGGGCTCTGTCATGAGCTGGGTTTGTTTATTTTCCAAACCCAGTTTCATGACGCTGGGGCTGCATATTCTCCTGTATATTTTGCTTCCTTATTTGTCTTCAGGCAACTGTCAGGGAGCCTCTGGGGTTTGCTTGGCTCCCTGTCAGTTGACAGCCATGCCTCCCTCTCCTGCCAGCACCTGCCAGCTGTTTGTCATTATTGTTTGTGTTTATTTCTCTGTTCTTTCTCGTGCGCACACACACACACACACACACACACACACACACACACACACACACACACACACACGCTCACATTTACACTTCTGCACACACCCACTCATTCCCATGCACATGCACACATCCACACATGCACCTGTCTTCATTCAACACACACCTATATATTCCTATGCACTCACTGTCTCCACACACACCGGCAATCACTCAGCTCATTATTACTCGCATTGTTTAAGCCCTGTGTTCGCTGTTGTGACCGGATTATTGTACTGCTAGATGTACTGCTGCTCTGTGCATCTGCATTCTCTACTGTTTTGTTCCCTGCTCTCCGGATTATTCACTTGGACTGAATTGGACTGCTCCAGCCCGGTGAGTGCTGTTTGTTTTCCGCCCAGCGTTCCAGTTACATCTGGAAGCATTTTTGGGCTCTCTTATTCGTTCCCCCGCTATCAATTTCATCTGTCAGTGCTTTGGGACAGTTTCTCTTGTGTATACTCACCTGTGTGCTGTAGAGCGTCCTGAGGGACTTCCCTGTGTATCCTGAGCTGTTTGCCTGTTTGTTTATCTGGACTGTTCACCCCTTTTTGTCAATAAATTACACACAACATCCTCCTGCGTTGGGGTTTTTGTCTCTCCTGCCTCTGAAAGGAAGGAAATCATAACAGCAACCTTTTTCTCATAAATTTGTAACTTTTTTCTCATAAATTTGTAGCTTTTCTCATAAATTTGCAACTTTTTTCATTAATTTGTAAGTTTTTCTCATAAATTTGTAATGTTTTTGTCTTAAACTTGCAACTTTTTCCATTGTACATTTACCACTTTTTTCAAGTAAATTTGCAAATTTTTTCTCATAAATTTGTAAATTTTTCTCATAAATTTGTAACTTTTTGTCTTAAACTTGCAACTTTTTCCATTGTACATTTACCACTTTTTTCAAGTAAATTTGCAAATTTTTTATTGTAAATTTGCTATTTTTTTCCTCATACATTTGCTACTTTTTTCATTGTAAATTTGCAATTTTTTTCTCATGAATTGTCAACTTTTTCCACTTTAAATTTGTACTTTTATCCCATAAATTTGCAACTTTTTTCCCATAAATTTGCAACTTTTTCATTGTAAACTGTCAGCTTTTTTCATGAATTGTCAACTTTTTCCATTGCAAATTTCCCACTTTTATCCCATAAATTTGCAACTTTTTTCCTGTAAATTTGCAATTATTTTTTCATAAATTTGCTACTTTTTTCATTGTAAATTTACAATTTTTTTCCTCATAAATTTGCAAAAAAAAAAAGTTTCTCATATGGTACCTTTGTCATGTAAACTTACAATTTTTTTCTCATAAAATGTCAGCTTTTTCCTTATAATCATGAGATTTCATGATCAGCTACTCCTGAGAGTGCCTAAAGTTAAGTGAAAGCTCAGAGGGGACTGTGCCTTCTCTGTGGCAGCTCCTAAATTATGGAACAAGTTGCATCTCCGTATTAGACAGGCTTCCTTCCTGTCTGATTTTAAGTCTTTTCCTAAAACTCATCTTTTTTCCTTGGCATTTGGTCGTTGATTTGATTAATTTTATTTATAAATATGCTTCAAAATTCAGCAGCAAGAGTGTTAACGAGGACCAAGGGGGGGTGCATATTACACCAGTTTTAGAATCACTGCATTGGCTTCCTGTACGTTTTAGGGTCGATTTGAAGGTTCTCTTAGTAGTTTTTAAATGCCTCAGTGGTCTTGGGCCTTCTTATCTATCTGAGCTGCTTTTATCTTATGAGCCCACGTGAGTCATGAGGTCCTCTGGTACTGGCCTTTTAATGGTTCCCAAAGTCAAGACCAAGACCTTTGGTGAAGCTTCCTTTCACTATTATGGTCCTCGTCTGTGGAACAACCTGCCAGAGAGCCTCAGGGCCGCAGAGTCGATAGATGTTTTTAAGAACACACTCAAGACCCACCTTTTTAATTTGGCTTGTAATAAACCTGTTTACCTATTACTGAAGTAGTCATTTATGTTCCATTGTTTTATGTTCTTCTTGGTGCCATTTGTTCTTAGATTTTTTATTTTCTTACTGACTTGTTTAGATCAGTTTTTTAAGTATGGGTTTTTAGTTCCTTTTTAATGTGTTCTTAGTTCTTTTTGTACCTTTTGAAATTTTGGCTTTTAAAAAACTGTTTAACTGTTATTGAAGTAGTCATTTATGTTCCATTGTTTTACATTCTTCTTAGCTCTATTTACTTTTAGATCTTCTTATTTTGATGTGTTCTTAGCTCAGTTTCTAAGTATGGGTCTTTAGTTCCCTTTGCTCTGTGTGTTCTTAGTTTTATCTTGTATTTATGTGTTTTAGCTCCAGTGTTTCCTCAGTGGGGCCCCTCATGCCGGATGCTGCCTGGCCCATCTGCAGGGGTGCTGGTTCCTGGGTCTCTCTAGCTTGGGTGGGTAGGGGCTTTATACCACTGCCTACAGCTGTGGTGCAGGCCCCGGCCTGTCCTGGTTGGAGCGGCCCTTGTGGCGCCTTCTGTGGTTACTGTGTTGTGTCTGAATAACAAGAAGGCGAGGTGACCTTTTATAAAGTTTATTAATAAGAACTATGTACACATGGGGAGACCCTATTGCGAGTACAGGAGCCCCAGCGAAGAGACAATATGTCTCCCTCTCCAGGCTTATATACCACAGGTGATGGCACCCCCCAAAGGTGGGGCATCACCCCTCTCTAGCCTAGGGCACTGCCATACTAATATTATATATATTGTAACGTCGGGGCTGTGTGAAGGGCCGGGGATTCTCCTGGCATGCTTTGGCAGCGGAGGATTCAAAGGGTGTTATCATTCGTGTGTTCTAAAGTGTTATTGCTGTGTCATTATAACGGTGTTATAATGACACAGCAGTGTTATAAGAAGAGTCAGAGCAGTGACTGATCATGCGTTTGTGTCACCCTCAGTGAGACGGGGGTCTGTGGGAATGACCTCCCCTCCTGTCTGTGTTGAGGAAGTGTGTTTTAAATAAAGCCTGTTTCGTCACAGTCATCCCTCCTTTCTTGTGTGAACCCTCACAACGTCACACTGGTGTCAGAAGTGGGACTATGAAGCAGATGGAAGCCAGGATCAGAGCAGAGATTCAGCAGCTGGAGCAGTTCATCGCTTAGCTGGGAATGGACGACAGAGCTGGTACACCGACCCCCAGAGTTGCTTGCCGGGATGAACGGAGCAGCGGATCCGAGAGGACCAGCATACCCCGCCTTCTGCTTTTCTCAAGGCAGGATGGGCTAAACAGAGCAGATCAGCCCTGCTCCCTGCCCTTTTCAGGGCAGGATGGGACGGCGATTCCACTGCGACCAGGGGCAGCGAGCGACCAAGAGGTGACCATCCCACCCATCCCACAGCGGGCCAAAGTTCCCCGCTTTAACGGTGAAACCCTGCTGGACGACTACCTGGTCCAGGTCGAGCTGGCCGCTGCGTCGAACAGCTGGCCACCCGAAGAGACCGCCGTGCAGGTTGCGCTGGCCCTGGAGGAAAGGGCTCTCTGCACGCTGTCCGATCTCTGGCCCAAGGAACGTCACAGCTGGCCAGCGCTGCAAGGAGTGCTCCAGAGGTGGTTTGGGAGAAAGGCCCATGCTGAGCACGCCGAGGAACAGCTAGCCAACCGCCGGCGAGACAGCCGAGAGAGCCCACGCAACGGACATACGGCTGCTGACACGGCGTAGCTACCCGGATTTCGAGCCAGAGGTAGTGGAGAAGCTTGCCCTCTGGAAACTTCATCCGGGGTCTCCGCCCAACCCAGCTCCAAAGCCACATCCGGATTTACACCACGAGCAGCTGGGAGACAGCTGTGGTGGAAGCAGAGCGGGTGGAACCGCTAATGGATTGTACAGCTGATGCATCGGCACCAAGACAGAGAGCCTTCCAGGCCACGGCTGAGAGCGAGGAGGAGGAGGAGGAGCTGCGCCGGACCACGGTGGTGTGCCCACGGAGAAGACGGCCACGGCAGCGCAAGGAAGGGTGCTTCCACTGCGGGGAGCCAGGACACATCGTGCAGTACTGCCCGGCACCCACCCTATGACAAACCGGCCCCACGACAAACTGGCCCCTCGCTAACGTTAAACTAGAGCAAGGTGGCATGGTCGGGGACCTGCCGCCTCTCACAGACATTTTCCCCGATGAAACTGTCACCGCGTGTGGGCCGAATTGGACTACTCGCCAGGAATGTACCTACGGTGCAGCCTGGACAACACGCCGATCTGGGCCCTGATTGACACCGGTTCTACCATCTCCCTGGTCCGACCTGGTGTGCTGCCAGGCACGGACAAAACAGAACCACAGGGGTGAGAACCCACCGGGCGCTGCGTCACCACAGCCACTGGTGAGCGTGTCAGACTGGGAGGGGGGAGAGTTCTTGTGGTGGGGGTGGCCGGCCAGAACACAAACCACCCGTTCTGGCTGGCTGACATCCAAGACCCCTGCATTATTGGACTTGATCTGCTCGCATCATGGGGCGCAAAAATTGACACCGCAAGATCGTCCCTCCTGCTGGGAACTCGGACCATCACGCTCTGCAGCAGGGCCCAGAGGAGGAACCTGGAGGCCTGCGTGATCGAGGGAGCGCCAGGGCGGGCCGAACCAGGCAGGTCACTGCAAGTACTGAACACAACGGCGCCACCAGCACATGCAGAGGGAGCGTGACCACCGATAAAGATAGCAAGGGGGGGAGCCACAGTGGAGCGGGTCAGTGTGTCAGCAGAAACGCAGCAGGCGGTCGAGGAATTGTTCCAGCAGAGCTGCAGCGGAATGGAATCGGGACAGAGACGCCAGCTGCGGGAGCTGTTGGACTGCCACATGGACATCTTTGCTGTGAAGGATGAGGACTGCACCCGAACCAGCTTGGTGCAGCACAGGATCGGCACCGGTGAGACCGGGCCGATCCGGCTCCACCCCCGCCATCTACCTTTTTCAAGGCGGGCGGCAGCAAAACAAAAAGTATGGGAAATGCTGGAGACAGACATTATTGAACCCTCCAGCAGCCCTGGGCGGCGCCGGTGGTGCTGGTTAGGAAGAAGGACGGTTCGTGGTGGTTCTGTGTGGATTACCGACGCCTGAATGACGTCACCCACAAGGATTCCTACCCCCTGCCCCGCATCGATGACACGCTGGATCACATCGCCGGCTCCAGCTGGTTCAGCTTGCTGGACCTCCGCCGTGGCTATTGGCAGGTAGAACTGTCACCTGAGGCCCGCCAGAAAACAGCCTTCTCCTTCGGGCAGGGACTGTATCAGTTGAAGGTGATGCTGTTTGGACTTTGCAATGCCCCGGCCACCTTTGAACGTCTGATGGAGCGAGTGTTGGCTCACATGCTCCGGGGCCGCTGCATTGTTTATCTGGATGACCTGCTGGTTCATGCAACTGATTCTGACAGCGCCTTGTCCAACCTCCGGGAAGTACTGGACGCCATCTGGCAGGCCGGGCTGCGGCTACACCCGCGGAAATGACATCTGTTTCGGCGGGAGACCGCCTTCCTGGGCCACATCGTCAGCGCAGCGGGAATCGCCACCGATCCAGAGAAAGTGGCAGCGGTGAAAAACTGGCCAGTGCCGCGGGATGTGGGAGAGCTACAGAGTTTTCTCGGACTGGCCTCCTATTATAGGAGATTTGTGAAAGACTTCGCCAACCATCGCCAACCCACTGCGTCAGCTGACACAGAAGGGCCGTACGTTTCAGTGGAGTGACAGCTGTGCTGCTGCTTTTTCCCAGTTTCGCTCAGCGTTCATCGGAGCTCCAATCCTGCAGTATCTCGACCCAAACCACCCTTTCGTCGTGGACACGGACACCAGCAACCAGGGCATCGGGCGGTGTTATCCCAGGAGGGAGAACACGGAGAGCAGGCAGTTGCCTTTTTCAGCCGCACTCTCAGCAGAGCTGAAAGGAATTATTGCGTTACTCGCAGAGAACTGTTGGCTGTCATCCAGGAGCTTCGCCATTTTCGCCCGTATGTGTACGGGGGGAGGTTCCAGCTCAGGACGGATCATGCTTCCCTGACCTGGCTGCTGAACTTCAAAGAGCCGGATGGACAGTTGGCGAGATGGCTGGAGGCACTGCAGGATTATAATTTTCAGATTGTGCATCGGGCAGGTGGCCTCCACGCCAACACTGACGCGCTGTCTCGGCGTCCCTATGCTACAGAGGACTGTCGTCACTGCCAGCGGGCAGAGGATCGAGACTAAGCCGTCCCATGGGCTGCTGCTCTCTGGACCGCTGTGAGCAGGAATAACACAGCGACACAGCTCCTCCTCGGATAATCAGTCAGCTCTCCCCAGTGATGACGTCACAGAGGCCCTTGGCATGCAGCAGCTGCAGAGCGAGCAGGACAGAGATCGGGTCATTTTCCGGGTTCGACAGTGGCTTGATGCGGGCCAGCAGCGCACCTGGGAGGCTGTGTCTGCGCTGGACCCAGAGACCAAGGCCCTACACTCCCAGTGGGTCAATCTCCGCTGTCACAAGGGTGTTGTGTATCGGCAGTGGCAGACTCCAGCTGGGCAGCGTCACATCTGGCAGCTGCTGGTTCCCCGGCAGCTCTGGCCCAATGTACTCCAGTTGGTCCATGGGGTGGTAGGAACGGGCCACTTCGGGGTGACAAAGACTCTGCAGCGTCTTCGAGCCCGGTTCCAGTGGCCTGGATGTCACCAGGATGTAGAGCTCCACGTCCATCGCTGTGACATCTGCACGGCTCAGAAGGGGCCGACTCAGCGATCCCACGCCCCCTTGGAGCAGTACCGGGTGGGAGCACCGATGGAGCGGGTAGGGGTGGACATTCTGGGCCCTTTCCTGACCACGGACCCAGGGAACCGCTACGTGCTGGTCACAGTGGATTATTTCACCAAATGGCCAGAGGCGTACGGGGTTTCTGATCAGAGCGCCGCCATCACAGCATCAAAACTGGTGGATGAGATGTTCTGCTGGTTTGGTGCGCCGGAGGAGCTGCACAGCGATCAGGGTTGGAACTTTCAGGCAGAGGTCTTTAGGGAGGTCTGCAAGCAGCTGGGCATCCGGAAGACCTGGACCACCCCGCTGCACCCACAGAGCGACGGCCTGGTCAAATGGTTCAACCGGACCCTTACCACCCAGCTCGCTGTCCTAGTGGACCAGCGACAGCGAGACTGGGACCTGCATCTGCCCTTTGTTCTGTGGGCATACCGGACAGCAGCACAGGAATCCACCCAGTGCACTCCTGCAGCGCTGATGTTTGGACACAAGCTGCGCACACCGGTGGATTTGGTATTCCCCCCCACCCCCACCCCCACCCCGGAGCTGGAGGTGGAGGGCAAACCGGGGTTGGATTATTTGTTTTGCTTGAAGGAACGCCTCCACACGGTGCACAGACTGGCTCGGGAGGCCCTGGCAGCAGCGGGGAGCCAGCAGAAGCGGGCATATGACTCTCGCTGCCAGGGGAGGGACTTTGCACCAGGAGATCGAGTCTGGGTTTTCTGCCCGGAGTGAAAAAGGGGGCTGTCACCAAAACTGGCTAGCCATTGGTCTGGACCGTGCGAAGGCCTACAGTGACTGTCGGATGTGGTGTACGGGGTGAGGCTGCAGAAAAGGGACCGGGTCGTGGTACTCCACCGTGACCATCTTGCCCCGTACCAGCCATCCGCCCCGCGAGTGGTAAAGCTGGAGCCTTCACCCCAACCAGATACTCCGACCGAGGCACAGATGGACACTAGCGGGCCTGTGCGTGCTGGTTGTTGACAACAGAGGCCGCCCCGACACCTGGACAGATTCGTGTTGGACTTTTGAGCTGGACTTTTATTATTCTGGGGACAGAAACCAGTCCAGGGGGGGACAGTGTAACGTCGGGGCTTTGTTAAGGGGGTGGGGATTCTCCCAGCATGCTTTGGCAGCGAAGGATTCAAAGAGTGTTATTATTCGTGTGTTCTAAAGTGTTATTGCCGTGTCATTATAACTGCGTTATAATGACATAGCAGTGTTATAAGAAGAGTCAGAGCAGTGACTGATCATGCGTTTGTGTCACCCTCAGTGAGACGGCGGTCTGTGGGAATGACCTCCCCTCTTGTCTGTGTTGAGGAAGTGTGTTTTAAATAAAGCCTGTTTCGTCACAGTCATCTCTCCTTTCTTGTGTGAACCCTCACAACGTCACAATATATTACGATCCTACATACTGGCTGTGTGGTATCACGGCGTGGGGGGCTCCACAGGATGGTTGCTCTTTCACGTGGTTCCTCAGTGCCGAGCGATGTCTCTTCTGCAAGTTAGGTTAATTGGCATCAAACTGGGGATTCTAAATTGTCCTTAGGTATGACTGTGAGAGTGAATGGTTGTCTGTCTCTCTGTGTTGGCCCTGCAATGGACTGGCGATCTGGCCAGGGTGTACCCTGCCTCTCGCCCAAAGATGCTGGGATAGGCTCCAGCCCCCCCGCGACCCGAAAAGGATTAAGCGGAAGAAGATGAATCAATTTTATATGTGTGTAAGAGAAGTAGGGGGTGATGTATGTGCCTGTGTGTGTTGTGTTTGTGGGTATGTTTATGGGAGGGTTGGAAGGGGTGGGGATGTATCATGTAAAATATGGAACTAGATGTGTCTACTGTTTTTATCTATGTAAAGCACTTTGCGCAGCATCTAATGTTTAAAAAGTGCTATTGTGGAGGTGAAATAACCAGACCGAACTTTCCGAGCAGATGAGCTTTATTTCACTCTCACATCTTCAGAATCAGAACATTAAACATGTGAAGCAGGGACTCTTTCTTTTATATCCCAAAACTCACACCTTCCTGCTACCTGAGGTCCTGCATTCACCATCCACTCCCCCAAGACAATTCCCCTTACCCCCCAGCCCTTTGATCTCCATGCTCTCTCAGTCTGAGAGGAAAACTACTGAACTCTACAGCGTGGGTCCCCACACCGGCCCCCCAGAGTCTCAGACTGGGTGTTAACTCTCCCATCCTCGTGGCTTCAGTCTCCGCCCATAGCTGCTGTAACGGGGGGTCTTGGGCTCCGCGACGCTGGTTCCTGGGGATGTGTCCATCTGTGGGGGGACAATGGAGGGGGGGGGGACATTCAGCATGCTCATGTGACTGCTGTGATGAAGCATTTACCTGGGGAGCTCTCAGTGGGGGTCTTCCTCGCCGAGGAGCTCTAGCCAACTCCAGCTGCTCGTCTGCCACAACAAAGGCAGGCTTAAGCCTGTCTATACAGATTCTCTCCTGGCGACCCCCCCAGGTCTAACACAAATGTTTGTCCCTGGTTTCCAGCACTCTGAATGGGCCATGGTAGGGTGGGCACAATGGGTTCCGGTGGGCATCGTGCCTGACAAACACGAACGCAGCGTGCTTCAAGGTTTTTGGCACAAACGCGCGGGGAAAACAGTGGTGGACCGGGCCAGGGAGTGTCCGTGTATCTGCGCTATGCTGCGAATGCGGGGACAGATGGGTGTTCAGCGCAGGGTTATCTGGTAAAAACTCCCCGGGGAGCTGCAGGGGCTGCGTAAAAACCAGCTCTGTGGGGAAGCCGCTAAATCCTCCTTCGGTGCGGAATGCAACCCTAATAGAACCCACGGCAACCGGTCCACCCAATTTGCATCCGTAAGCGAAGCCCTGAGTGCTGCTTTCAGTGACCTATGGAAATGCTCGCATAACCCATTGGCCTGTGGGTTGTACGTGGCCGTGCGATGAATTGAGACACCCAGGTTCGGGGCCATTGTGGACCAGAGGTCAGAAACAAACTGCGGGCCCCGATCGGACGTGATGTCCGAAGGGGTGCCAAAACCTGCCACCCATGTTGTTAAAAAGGCGCGTGCCACGTCTGCGGACACGGTGGAAGCTAGTGGGACTGCTTCGGGCCATCACGTGGTGCGGTCCACCACTGTCAGGAGGTACGTGAACCCCTGCGATGGCGGGAGGGGGCCGACAAGGTCCACGTGAACGTGGTCGAACCTCTTAGCCAGGATATGGAACGGCTTAAGGGGGGCCTTTGTGTGCCTGTGCACTTTGGCTCGTTGGCACACTACACAGGCTGCAGCCCACTGTTTCACCTGTTTGCGCAGGCTCGGCCAGACAAACTTTGCTGCCACCATTTTGACTGACGTGCGTACGCCTGGGTGCGCCAAGGAGTGAACCAACTCAAAAATGCGGTGTCGCCAAGGGCGTGGTACCACCAGGCGCGGGTGGCCCATGGAGACGTCACAGATTAGGGGGGGGCCCCCGTCTTGCATAACTCTGTTCTCCAGCCTTAACCCTGTTGGTCCAGACTGCAGCGCACAAACATCGGCATTGCCGATCTGCTCTGCGGCCATGGCCGTGTAATCTATCCCCACATAGACTGGGGCCACTACGGCGCGCGAGAGACAGTCAGCCACCACGTTGAGTTTACCGGCCACATGACGAATGTCGGTCGTAAACTCCGAGATCGCGGCCAGCTGTCTCTGCTGCTGGCCTGACCATGGTTCCGAAACCTTGGTCATTGCATACATTAGCGGCTTGTGGTCCACGAACACAGTGAAGGCGCGCCCTTCCAGCCAGAACTGGAAGTGGCATATGGCCAGGTGAAGAGCCAGCAACTCCCTGTCGAACGTGCTGTATTTACGCTCATTGTTGCGCAAAGACCTGCTAAAAAAAGGCGAATGGCTGCCAAGAACCAGGGACACACTGTTCCACGACAGCCCCTATGGCCACGTCTGATGCGTCTGTAGTGAGTGCAATCTGAGCTGCTGGGTCTGGGTGCACCAGCAGTGCGACGTTTGCCAGAGCTGTTTTAACCTCGGAAAACGCTTGCTCCTGCTCAGGAGTCCAGTCAGCTCTGTCCGCCGGCTTCCATTTCTTAAGCGCGGCATTCAACGGCTGCATGAGCTGGGCTGCGCGGGGGAGGAAACAACTGTAGAAGTTCACCATCTCCAAAAACTCCTGCAGCGCCCTGACCGTCTGAGGCCGGGGAAAATTTGCCACTGCGCGCATCTTGTCCGGCAAGGGTATCGCTCCCTCCGGTGAGATCCGGTGTCCCAAAAAATCAATCCCCGTCAAGCCGAACTGGCATTTCGCCGGGTTGATTATTAACCCGTGCTCCTCCAACCTTCGGAAAACCGTCCTGAGGTGGGCTACATGTTCGTCCTCGGACGCGCTGGCCAACAGGATGTCATCCAGGTAGACAAACACAAACGGCAGATCACGCAGCACCACATCCATCATGCGTTGGAAGGTCTGTGCCGTGCCTTTTAACCCGAAAGGCATGTGTAAAAACTCAAACAGACCAAACGGGGTTATTACTGCCGTTTTAGGTATGTCCTCCACATGCACCGGGACCTGGTGGCAACCACGGACCAGGTCTATCTTAGAAAAAATACGTGCCCCGGCGAGGTGAACGGAAAAATCTTGAATATGAGGATTGGGTTGCGGTCGTGTGCTGTGGCATTGTTTAATCTGCGGAAATCTCCGCAAGGTCGCCATGATCCCTCGGCCTTAGGGACCATATGTAGTGGGGATGCCCATGGGCTGTTTGATTGTCTGATGATGCCCAGCCTTTCCTAGTTGGCAAACTCCTCGCGCGCTATGGCCAGTTTAGTTGTGTCCAGGCGCTGAGGTCGTGCAAAAACGGGCGGCCCGGTGTTGGTAATAAAGTGCTCCACCCCGTGTTTAGTGATGGCCGCTGAAAACGTCGCGACCGTGAGTGCTGGGAACTGGGTGAGCAGTGTGTGGAACTTACCACCTGGAGCTGTGACGTTGGCTAGTGTTGTTGGCCCGGCTCCTCGAGCTGTACAGGGGATAGAATCAAAAGACATTGCATTAATCAGGTGTCTGTTAGTAACATTGACTCGTAGTCCGTGTGCACACAAAAAATCAGTGCCTAAGATTGGGAAACTGCATGCCGCGGTGACGACTGTCCACTGGTACGTACGGCTGTGCAGGGATACAGTCAGTGTCCTCTCACCAAAAGTCTTAATGTCTGGGCTGTTTGCGGCCGTCAGCTTGGGGCCGCGAGTTCCCGCTAGCCGGTCGGCGTAGGATGGCAGGATGAGGGTCTTTTGGGAGCCGGAGTCCACGAGGAATCGTCTCCCTGAGCATGAGTCTGTCACGTAGAGCAGCTTGCTTTCTTCACCGGCAGTCGCAGCTGCTATCGACTGCCGGTCCTGGCGTTTCCCGAACGCTTGAATTGGCACGGTGGCACACATTGGTGTGTGTCCTCTCCAAAACGGCCGTGGTAGGAGCAGAGCGTGTCTCTCTGGCACTTCCTGGCCACCGCTGCCGCTACCATCGTTGGCTCCTTGCTTCCGTTGGCCATCTTGCTAGGTTCTGACGCCGCTGCGTTCACTGTGAGGGCTCTGGTGGTGAGGATAAACTGATCTGCCTCCTGGGCTAGCGCACGGTAGTCACGTGCGGCCAGCAACGGAGAGTTGGCAAGGACCACTCTGGCCGCTGTTGGGAGGTTCTGGAGGAAAAGGTGGGCAAATAGAAAATGCCCATTGTCCACGCCCATCAACGCCAACATCTTCTCCATCCGTTCGACCGCCGACTCGTTTCCCAACTCGGAGTGCGTCAGGAGTCTCTCCGCTCTCTCGCAGTCCGAGAGCGTGTAGCGCCGGGTCAGCGCGGCTTTGAGAGCCCCGTGTTTGTTGTGGGCTGGGGGCTGTTGGAGTAGGCTTGCTACTTGCTGAGTTGTGCGAGCGTCCAGCGCTGCGACCACATAGTAATACCTGGTGTCATCTGCCGTTATTCCCCGGAGCGCGAACTGGGCCTCAGTGTGGAGGAGCCAAGACTTCGGGTTGTGCAGCCCAAAGTTCGGTAGTTTGACTGAAACGGCGCTAGCATTGCTGGGGTTTCCCGTCCGGGTCGTCTCCGGGGTGTTCGCCTCGTGTTCCATTCTGCGTCAAGGGTCACCAGTGTGGAGATGAAATAACCAGACCAAACTTTCCGAGCAGATGAGCTTTATTTCACTCTCACATCTTCAGAATCAGAACATTAAACATGTGAAGCAGGGACTCCCTCTTTTATATCCCAAAACTCACACCTCCCTGCTACCTGAGGTCCTGCATTCACCATTCACTCCCCCAAGACAATTCCCCTCACCCCCCCAGCCCTCTGATCTCCATGCTCTCTCAGTCTGAGAGGAAAACTACTGAACTCTACAGCGTGGGTCCCCCACACTATACAAATAAACTTTGATTGATTATTTATTATTCATTTATTGTATGATAACTCCTTAATTTTGTTTTATGTACAAATGTTAAAATGTTATTGATTCTAGTCGTTTAGCAGTTCTGTTTTATGTATTATTATATCTTATACTTTCTGTACAGCACCTTGGTCCACCTTGGTTGTTTTTAAGGCACTTATCAATAAAGTTGGATTGGATAAATTTGTAGTTTTCTTCCCATAAATTAGCGACTTTTCTCTTATGAATTCGCACCTTCTCTTTCTGTAAATTTGCAACAGTTCATATGTATGCTGTTTACATTTTATTCTAGGTTTGATTTTTTTTTTTTGCTCATTTAAAGAAAATAAAAGAGGCTCGCGCTAGGACCGCTCAGGCGCGCGCTCACATCAGCTGACAAGGGCGGTCCTTCAATAAATGCGTCGCGAGACGCTCCAGGCTTTTTTCTCGAGGTCGTCTCAGTGGACGGTGTTGTCTCCGTGACAGGCCCATGTCCGAAAGCCCAGACGGACGGCCACAGTCCAGCGGAACGTCAGCTACACTGGTCGAATCCAGAGGAGGTGACGCCATTTTCTGACCGTTAAAAATGTCACGTCGGCTTCAACGTACGGCGGAGATGTTTAAGGACGCGTTTTATTTTTCTTCTTCTTTATCCGCAGCAGGAAGATGGAGTGCGCGTGGAAGCCAGACGAGCAGGGGCTTCAACAGATTTTACACCTGCTGAAGGAGTCCCAGTCACCGGATACGTTTACGCAGAGATCCGTCCAGCAAGTATCCTTTTAGCCCCGGAAGATGGTGATGATGTGAGCGAGGGAGACTCAACAGGCTAGCGGCGGCTAACGTTAGCTGGGGTGGTAACCGTTTCAAGCAGGTAATGTAATGAGTGAGGGAGCAGGTTAGGCAGAATATGGATGGAAGCCAGCACAAAGGCGAGTCTGAGAAAGAATTCTCGTCAAAATAGGCAAAATATCCCCAGTGATTTATTTTCTTAAGAGGTCCACTGTTATCCAAGTATTTACACCCTCAAGGACATTGTATAGGTAGCGCATAAAACACAGTTAATCTGCAGCTCATTAAATATGTTTGTGAAGCTCTGTCAAAAGTGTTAAATTTTCAGCCTACTCGTTATAATATTATATATTATAATATATATATAATATATATTATTAATATATAATATAATATAATATATAATATAATATATAATATTAACGAGCTCCTAATTTGATTGGTTAAATGTCTTGATTGGGCCAATCACAAGTCAGGAGTGTGTTTTGCTAAATTAGGGTGCTTTCAGACCCACAGGCTTGAGTTTATTTTCTGCTATAGGGCTTGGGGTGGGCAACGTGGCCTACAAATTATATCACAGTATTTTTACAAATTTTCACAATAATGATATTGTTCACGATATCACATTTTTTTTTCTTTTTAATTTATAAAGAACAGTTTCATAGGCCAGTGTTATTTACCGTCTACATATTGAGCAAAAACAAAAAACTATTATTTCTCCAATTTATAAACACCAGCTCAGCTTGAGTTTCAAACATTTGTTTTAATTCTGTATCAGATATTACAAGAAAATAATATAAACCATATTGTAAGTGGACTTGCGTAGTCGGGGTTTTATGCTGAATTAGTTTACCTGCATCAGTAGCGTCCGTTGCACAGACATCTCCTGGAACTTTTTGGCTCTTGTTGCACTGAAAGGATGTTTTGTTGGACATCAACACCACTCCAAGGCGAGCAGTGTTGTTAACGTGTTGTATGTACGGGGGAAAAATGCTGGCAGATTATCTGCATTATTAGACTTTTTTTTTTTTTTTAAATTTAACCTGGCATCAGTCTGAAACTGCCTTAAAACTAAAATATTTTAACCCAACTTGACACAGACACTCTGACCACGGCGTGGTAGCTTCCCGCGCAGTGTTTGTTTTGCCGTTCCTACGATAACTCATAACTTCCGTCAGCAGCGTAACGATGTGACATCATCACACAGCAGACCCCAAATATCACGATATCCATTTTTACAGCAATATCAAAATTTATACCGGTATTGTTGTGAGCAATATGATATGGCACACCTCTATACAGGGTCCGTTGTTTTGTCTCAGGTGCACACCAAAAAAAACATCAGCCCATTTTTATATAGTGTTTTCAAGTACATGCAACTTTGTATTGAAATATATTTCTCTATTTTCTTTAATCACTGTTTCTTCTTGAGTTCTAATGTGTAAATTTTCTGTGCAGGGAATTTTTAGGGGGTTTAAATTTTTAAATTGTTGTACTTGTAACCTAAGAAGTAGCCAACTGTTGTGTAATAAGATGGAGTTCACATATGATAATGGATGTTTTACAATATTAGACTATGGCAAGCTTGCTATCTTAATCATAATTATAATCATATAATGTACAGTTTGATTATAACAGCCCCTGGCTCTGATTACCAGTCAGAGGAGGCACATTGTCATATTTAAGTCCTTACATATTAATTTCAGAGTATTTTTCAATGGTAAAATCTCACCTGTGAAATGTTCTGCCTTGTTCTTTAGTCATCTTTGTCCGTTTGTTACAACAGCGATATGTGGCACAACGATCCAACATTTTCGTTGATCTGAATGACTGATTTGAGCTTGGGACCCCATACCAATATGGTGGAGGTACTGACACATGCCGAGAAGCTAAAAGCGAGATGTAGTCTCTATAATAGGCTCTGCTTTTAGCCAGCGAAGCAACCCACATAATGCTACCAGCCAATCAAATTTGCATGTCTCTAGGGCTGTCACAGTGGAGGAGTTTCCCCTGCGGTGACGGTGGATAGCTCAATACCATGATATGCAGTATTATTGCATATGTTTTTAGGACCCCGTGGTCTCGTATTTTAAACAGGGTTCATAACTTGTGTGGCAAACGATGGAAGCTGTGAGAAACTCACTGCAGCTCCACTCTCAATTTGTGCATATGTGACAATTGTGCAGAGCTCCCGTCTTCCTACAGGCATGAACTGCTGATTCTGTTTAAAAAAAACAAAAAACAAAACAATCATTTTCAGAAAGCAGTGGCGGTAACTCCAGTATTTCAGCTACAGGTTGTGTGGACTGGTTGGAGACTGCAGCGACATTCGGCTTATTTAAACAGGACAGCCTCCGTACAGGACCCTGTGTGACTCTTCTTTCCGTGATTTTTGTCGCTGTCCGAAAAATCACATTCAAACAAGCAGTGCACTATGCATTAGTTGTTTCGCTCTTGGAGCTCAATTGTCAGGATCATAAACACTCCGCTCAGAAGGAAATAACACGCTTTGTGCCCTTTCAGTCCTCACTGTCACGGCTGTATTTAGCAAGGTGTCTGTCTAGAGAGTCCCCCACACGGTGCTGGTGGCAGCAGCACCCGGTACTGTGGAAACTTCCATAGTACTGGGTGCAAACATGCTGTTGGCAATAAAAATACACTTAACAATTTATTCAGTAATCAATAGGGGCACATAAGTGAACAGTGAGATTTGGCCACACACAAAAGTGAACATTGCGTGTACGGATCCCCATAATATGTGATGGCAATGGTCTTGACTGCTGGTAAGGTTTACGGTTTTATTTTCTTATTTTAGCACAATACACATTAAGTAAAACACAAACTACGACCACCGTAAGAGCATGTGCTTCATTATGGGTCCATAAACTGATTGTTGGCGTTCGTAGCTCGACTGTCTCTAAGTGCTGTAGCCTTACTGATAATTCCACAGGCAGGCAAAGGAAGCAAAAATGAAACCACTGTTATCAAAATAAAAGCCTGCTTTTTTTTATTTCAGTGCATAAAATAATAAACCTTTCGGGGGGGGGTTATACACTGCGGTTGTTGCGGTTGCTCGTTATCTTCTGCGGTAGGCTTGTCCATAGCACAGTACTACATAATTGTGGTTATTGCGACAGCCCTACATGTCCCCCTTAGAGCAGATTATTCCATAGATAAAGTTATAGCCATAGACTGTACTTCGGAAAAGGAATGAACATCGAAACAATCTGGGTAAATGTTTCTAAAATGCAAGGAACAAGTACAGAGAAGAACATTTCTACAGTGCATGGTGGAGCAGGGAATGCAGTAGTGTATGACGTGATAAGCGGTCTGTCATACTGTGGCAACCCTGACTGTACCAAGACCCTCAAAGAGGTGGCCTCAGTAGAAATTATCTGGTGAATTCGGGTGTGGTTGTGCTGATTAGAAGCCATAGTGGACTAAAATGGGACCAAAAGCTCAAAAAGAGCTTTTGGTTCCATGTGTCACATGATCCCTCCCTAATTGTAAGCTATATCAAAAAGGAAGGTTTTAACTCTATTCTTAAAAACAGGGATCGAGTCTGACTCCCGAATCCAGATTGGCAGCTGGTTCCACAGGAGAGGAGCTTGACAACTGAAGGCTCTACCTCCCATTGTGCTTTTGGAGATTCCAGGTATTATAAGTAATCCAGCATTTTGAGAGCGTAGTGCTCTGTTAGGATAATAGGGTAGTATCAGATCTTTTAAATGAAAAGGGGCCTGATTATTTAGAGCTTTGAAAGTGAGAAGGATTTTAAACTTTAATTCTAAACTCTATGGGAAGCCAATGAAGGGAGGCCAGAACCGAAGAGATATGATCTTTCTTTCTAGTACCTGTTAAAACTCTTGCTGCAGCATTTGGATCAACTGAAGACTTTTTTTTTTTTAAAGATGTTTTAGGACAACCTGATAATAAAGAGTTACAGTAATTTAATCTAGTGCTAACAAAAGCGTGGATCAGTTTCTCAGCATCACTCTGAGACAAGATGTTCCTAATCTTGGCAATATTACGCAAATGATAGAAGGCAGTCTTAGAAACGAATTTAATGTGAATTGAAAAACAGATCTTGATCAAAAATAACTCCCAAGGTTCCTCACAGAGCTATTAAGAGAAAGGGTAACCACATCCAAACTAAAAGTTTGATTTGGAAAGGTATTAAGTTTTTTTGGACCAAAAAGAATGACTTCAGTCTTATCTGAATTTAATAGCAGGAAATTAGAAGTTATCCAAGCTTTGATTTCCTTAAGACAGGCTTCTAATTTGGCTAATTGATTACTATCATCTGGCTTCATTGACGGGTATAATTGTGTCATCTGCATAACAATGAAAATGTATACAGTGCTTTCTAATAATGTTGCCTAACGTAAGCATATATAAACTAAAACAGAGTAGGGCCTAGCACAGATCCCTGTGGAACTCCATGGCTGAGTTTTGAGTTGAAAGAAAACTCCTTATTGACATGAACAAACTGGAACCTATCGGATAAATAAGCTCTAAACCACTGCAACGAAGTTCCATTAAGTCCAACATAGTGTTCTAATCTATCAAGTAGAATATTATGATCGATAGAATCAAAAGCTGCACTAAGGTCTAAAAGGACAAGTACAGAAACAAGTCCATTATCAGATGCGATAAGGAGGTCATTAGTGACCTTCACTAAGGCTCTTTCAGTACTGTGATGGATTCTAAACCCAGATTGAAACTCTTCAAGTAAACCATTTCCCTGTAAGTGGTTAAATAATTGCGTAGCAACAACTCTTAAGATTTTTGAAATGAAAGGGAGATTAAAGATTGGTCTATAGTTAGCTAAAACTCCTGGATCTAGCGTTGGCTTTTTGAGTAAGGGTTTAATTACAGCAGTTTTAAAAGCCTGCGGTACATGGCCTAAAGTTAGTGAAGAATTGATTATTTGAAGAATAAAGCTACCAATAAATGGGAAGACTTCTTTAAATAACCTGGTAGGAATAGGGTCTAAAAGACAAGTGGAAGGGCTTGGATGAGGAAATTATTTTGTTTAACTCTAAAAGGTCAATTGGAGTAAACTCATCCAAACAGATATTAATTGAAGGAGTTGTAGTTACTGTATTTAAGTTAACGGTGGGAAGAATCTGATTGATTTTATCTCTGATAGATGAAATTTTATTATTGAAAAAGTTCATAAAGTCCTGACTAATAAGCTCTGAATGCTAGGATTGACAGTCCTGACTCTTTGTCAACCTGGCTACAGTACTGAAAAGAAACCTGGGATTATTCTTGTTCTCTTCTATTAATGCAGAATAATAACTCGTTCTAGCTTTTCTAACAGATTTTCTATAAATTAAAAGATAATTTCTCCAAGCTAAATGGATTTAATCTAAATTAGTTGAGTGCCATTTTCTTTCTAATTGACGAGTCTTGTGTTTTAAGCTGAGTTTCTGTGTTGAACCAAGGAGTTAGAAATCTCTGATTAGACTTTTTCTTTTATAAAGGAGCCACCATGTCTAGAGTCTGATGCAGAGAAGGTGTAACACTATCTACCGTGCTATCAATTACAGAAGGAGCAAGCTGTCTATAGCTTATTTCCGTTGTGTTGACACATGGCATAGAGGAAACAATCAGCATAAATTTGGTTACATCATCATCTGAGAGGCATCTACTGTAGTAATATTTTTCTTCAGGAGCCAAATAGTCAGAAATAGTAAAATCAAAGGTTAACAGACAATGGTCTGACAGTACAGGGTTATGAGGAGACACTACCAGATTTTCTATTTCTATGCCATATGTCAGATCAAGGTCTAACGTATGGTGGAGATAATGGGTAGAATTTCCTACTTTCTGAGAAAACCCCATCGAGTGTAACATTGAATTAAATGCCATATTAAGGAAATCAACATCTACATGTAAACACAAAATGCAGTTTTTAAATGAAGGTGTTTATTATTAAGGATAAAAAAAAAAATAAAATCCAAACCTACATGGCCCTGTGTGGGGGAAAAAGTGATTGCCCCCTAAACCTAATACTGGTTGGGTTCACCCTGAACAGCAACACCTGCAATCAAGCGTTTGTGATAACTGGCAATGAGTCTTTTATAGCGCTGTGGAGGAATTTTGGCCCACTCATCTTTGCAGAATTGTTGTAATTCAGCCACATTGGAGGGCTTTTGAGCATGAACCGCCTTTCTAAGGCCATGCCACAGGATCTCAATGGGATTCAGGTTAGGACTTTGACTAGGCTACTCCAAAGTTTTCATTTTGCTTTTCTTAAGCCATTCAGAGGTGGACTTGCTAGGTGTGTTTTGGATTATTGTCCTGCTGCAGAACCTGAATGCGCTCCAGGTTGACGTCACAAACAGATGGCCGGACATTCTCCTTCAGGATTTTTTGGTAGACAGCAGAATTCATGGTTCCATTTACACAGCAAGTCTTCCACGTCCTGAAGCAGCAAAACAGTCCCAGACAATCACACTACCACCATCATATTTTACTGTTGGTATGGTTCTTTTCTGAAATGCTGTTACTTTTACGCCAGATGTAATGGGACACACACCTTCCAAAAAGTTCAACTTTTGTCTCATCAGTCCACAGTGTTTTCCCAAAAGTCTTGGGCATCGTCAAGATGTTTTCTGGCAAAACTGAGATGAGCCTTTGTTTGTTTTGCTCAGCAGTGGTTTTTGTCTTGGAACTCTGCCATGCAGGCCATTTTTGCCCAGTCTTTCTTATGGTGAGGCCTGCAGTTCTTTGGATGTTCTTCTTCTTTTAGATTTGATTGGCGGTTGGCAACCAGCTTACAGGTGCATTACTGCCACCTATCAGACTATGTGAGGTCTTTTGTGACCTCTTGGATGAGTCATTGCTGCGCTCTTGGGGTAATTTTGGTTGGTCGGCCACTCCTGGGAAGGTTCACCACTGTTCTTTGTTTTCGTCATTTGTGGATAATGGCTCTCACTGTGGTTCACTGGAGTCCCAGAGCTTTAGAAATGGGTTTATAACTTTTTCCAGACTGATAGATCTCTACTTTGTTTGCCATTTGTTCTTGAATTTCCTTGGATCGCAGCATGATGTCTAGCTTTTGAGGATCTTTTGGTCTGCTTCACTTTGTCAGGCAGGTCCTATTTAAGCTATTTCTTGATTGAGAACATGTGTGGCAGTAATCAGGCCTGGGTGTGGCTAGAGAAATTGAACTCGGCTTTCCAAAGCTGTGATAAACGACAGTTAATTCATGTTTTAAAAGGGGGGCAGTCACTTTTTCACACAGGGCCATGTAGGCTTGGAATTTTTTTTTTACCCTTAATAATAAATGCATTAATTTAAAAACTGCATTTTGTATTTACTGGTTGTCTTTGTCTAATATTTAAATTTGTTTGATCTGAAACATTTAAGTGTGACAAACATGCAGAAAATGAGAATCCGGGAAGGGGCAAACACTTTTTCACACCACTGTAAGTTGCTGTTAGCCTCCGACGGCTAACCGCATCATCCCAGCTGTTTTACAGAGGAAACGAACAAGCTAAGGCTGTGTTTAAGAACCTGATAAGAGAATCATAATAATCACTGTGTGGTGGTAACACAATCATGGCTGCGTAAATGGCTCCCCCAATGCAGCTAACAAGCTAATTGGCTGTGGGGAAATTTACTTCCCATTTCTGTACACAAACACTTTTTGTCCAAGTGGAGTTTCTGTATCTAGCGATCCAAGATGGTGGAATGTATTGAGTGGTATTGAGCATGCATGCTCCACTGATCTCTATAGAAAACCTGGATAGCTCACGCCCTATTAGCGAGTACAGAGCCGAATGATGCCACCTGGCTGCCATATTGTACACCAAAAACATTCAGTACTAATATGGCAGCCAGGTGGCTTCACTTCTGGTGGCCAGTGATCCATCCAGTTTCTCTATAGAGATCAGTGGCGTGCTCCTAATTGGATAGTGACAGTGAGAGTGAGTGACTGGAAACACGAGTATTTCATCCTTCAACATCCACAAAACCTTTCATAGATTCTGTAGGATGGAGAGTCAGTTTTTGAAGCCTGGGGAAGATGTCCTAATTGACAAAGGACTTAAAAACAAATGGCGCTGAGCGTGGATTGAAGAAATGGGCAGAGACGGCAACCTTTTTTGTAGCTGGTGTTTAAAAAAAAAAAAAAAAAAAAAAAAAAAAAAGAGAGAGAGAACCAGGAGCTTGTTTCTGCACTTTGTGCTTGAAAAAGCTCAAGCATGCAACTCGTGGTAAAAAAAAAAACTGTTATCATGTCACAAACTAGATCCTGGTCACAGAGCAGCTGTCCATTTTTGTTAATTGAATTAAACTGTAGTTTTCTGTAGTAATCAGACTTTGCATTTCCCTTTTTATATTTTATAGTATTTAATTTACTGTTGTTTCTTTTGAACAAAACAGTTACGGAAATGATGCAATTTAGTGTATTATGTACAGTTCACTGTTGCCGTTTACAATTTATTAAAAATACATGGTGCAAATGTTGCACATTCCATTAAAAATAGTCAATCAATGGCCTTTTCCATATATATACCCTTTACTGAATAGTTGCTAATCAAATCTTATTCCACCAGTGAATTAGTTCGCTTGACTGAGTTTCACATACCCTTATTCATAAATTTCATGTTATAGATTGTAGGTCATTCTGTACATGATTTATATAACTTGATAGCAGCAGCATCCTAAATGTTAGATGTTTGCACCATATTAGTGAGATGGAGTACTATTGCCACCTACTGACCTTCCTTGGTATTGCTGTTTCAAACAGTCCACCATAATCTAGTCTGAATTTTTCAATAGCCATGCTTACATGGACACAAGTAACCCGATTAAAAGCCTGATCGGAATAAAAATGCTTCATGTAAACACGCCTATCTGAAGATTCTAACCTGATCACACTCCTTCGCATCAAAATTTCCTTCCGATCGAGACGGGTGAGTTATGCCAATTGTTGATCGGATTGGTGTGCATACAGACACTTGCTTTGAATTTTGGGTAGAAAATATGTTTACTGTGCATGTCTGTACTCAGAAAGTTAGGAATATTTGGCTTTTGTGTGAAATTTATGGAAAATGTAAAAAGTTCACACTACAGTGATATTATATCATGAAAGTAGGGGATTTAAGTAGAAGCATGCAATGGTGATTTCCTCATCCCAAGCAATTTATTGAAACAAAAGCCAACGACAGTGGTGGGTATACCACAACAAAAAAAAGTCAATGTCTCAATAACTTGCCATGTGCCATTGAGCATCAATTACAGCTTGATGACAACATCTCATGCTGTTCACAAGTCAACTTGTCTGCTGAGGCATGGCATTCCACTCTTCTTGAAGGATGGCCCTCGGGTCATTGAGGTTGTGGGGTGCCGGGTTACGAGCCTCTACACAGTGACTGAGCTGATCCCATAGGTTTTCTATGGGATTCAGGTCTGGCGAAAGTGCAGGCCACTCCATTTGAGGTACTCCAGTCTCCAGCAGCCGTTCCCTAATGATGTGACCTTGATGTACTGGAACATTGTCGTCCATGAAGATTGAAATTAGGACTGTGTTGTTCATACAGGGGCACAATGACTGGATTAATGATGTTATTCAGGTAGTATCGGCTTGTCACTGTACCATTCACAAGGTGTCGGGCAGTTCTGTCTTGACTAGAGACACCTGCCCGGACTGTAGCACGACCACTACCAAAGGCTCATCTGGTGACGACAGTGGCTGATGCATAGCGCTCTCCTTGATGTCTCCAACATCGATGGTGGCCATCATTGCTGCTCAACATGAATCAACTTTTATCAGAACGGCACTAAGGCCCAGTGGTCCCTTGTCCAGCGTAAATGCTCCCTGGTCCATGCAAGACGATGACACTTGTGCCTGGTGGTGTGGTCAGGTACTCTTGTAGGTTGTCTAGCTGATGTAAATGGGTTTTGAATGGTCTGACACTTGGGTTCCTCTGACCTTCCTTAAATGTGCCTGGAGTTGAGTAGCATTCATCATCCTCTTTCACAGGGTACTGTTCACAATGAAGCAGTTATCAGCGTGGGATGTGGCCAAAGGACGTCCACTTCTATGCCTTTCTGTTGACTCTTCCAGTCTCTCTGTATCTCTGTTGCAACCTGCTGATGACACTAAGCTCAGTGGCCACTTCCATCTGAGAACATCCTTTTTGAAGCCTTGCAATGGTGAGGTGCTATTGATGAATTGTTAGGTGTTGTCTTGGTCTCATGATGTCAAAATATGAACAGCATGATTAAGAGGACTGTGTAAATACCAATCCTAATTGAACCAGAAAATTTATTGGTCAATTCATGGATCAAACACCTGCTGTGAATTGGACATGTGCATTCAAAAATTTAGAGAAGGTCAAATTACAGTGCATCTGGAAAGTTTTCACAGCGCTTCACTTTTTACACATTTGATGTTACAGCCTTATTCCAAAATGGATTAAATTCATTTTTTAATCAAAATTTTACACACAATACCATATGACAACTTGAAAAAAGTTTTTTGAGAATTTTGCAAATTTATTAAAATAAAAAAACTAAAATCACATGTACGTAAGTATTCACAGCCTTTACTCAATACTTTGTTGATGCACCTTTGGCAGCAATTACAGCCTCAAGTCTTTTTGAATATGATGCCACAAGCTTGGCACACCTATCTTTGGGCAGTTTGGCTAATTCCTCTTTGCAGCACTCAATCAGGTTGGATGGGAAGCTTCAGTGCACAGGCATTTTCAGATCTCTCCAGAGATCGTTCAAGTAGGTTCATTTTGTCTTTTAATTATTTACCTTTTGTTCTTATTAAAGACAAAAATAGAAAGGAGATGTCTTTACCTCCAGTGGGCTCACCACCTGCAGGAGGGATCATGGGGGTCCGGTGCTATGTGGATCAGGTGGCGGTCAAAGGCGGAGACCTTGGCGGACTGATCCCAAGCTTTCTAAACTGGCTTTTGGTACGTGGAATGTCACCTCTCTGGTGGGGAAGGAGCCTGAGCTGGTGTACGAGGTTGAGAGATACCGGCTAGATATAGTCGGCCTCACCTCAACACACAGCTCCGGTTCCGGAACCAGTCTCCTGGAGAGGGGCTGGAGCTTGGCCTTTTCTGGAGTTGCCCCGGGTGAGAGGCGACGAGCAGGAGTGGGTATTCTTCTATCGCCCCACCTTGCTGCCTCTATATTGGAGTTTTCCCCGGTGGATGAAAGGGTTGCTTCCCTGCGCCTTCGGGTTGGGAAACGGGTCCTGACCATCATTTGTGCCTATGCACCAAATGATGTTTCAGAGTACCCACCCTTTTTGGAGTCTGTGACTGGGGTGCTGAAGGGTGCTCCTCTTGGAGACTTCATTGTCCTACTGGGGGACTTCAATGCGCACGTGGGCAACGACAGTGAAACCTGGAGGGGAGTGATTGGGAGGAACGGCTAGGCCGCCCGATCTGAACCCGAGTGGTGTTGAGTTATTGGACTTCTGTGCTAACCACAGTCTGTCCATAACGAACACCATGTTTAAGCATAAGGGTGTCCATATGTGCACCTGGCACCAGGACACCCTAGGTTGCAGGTCGATGATCGATTTTGTTATCGTGTCATCAGACCTGCGACCGTATGTCTTGGACACCCGAGTAAAGAGAGGTGCAGAGCTGTCAACTGATCACCACCTGGTGGTGAGTTGGATCCGATGGCAGGGGAGGAAGCCATTCAGACCTGGTAGACCCAAACGTATAGTGAGGGTGTGCTGGGAGCGTCTGGCTGAGGCCCCTGTCCGAGAGGTCTTCAACTCCCACCTCCGGAAGAACTTCAACCACATTCCGAGGGAGTCTGGAGACATGGAGTCTGAATGGGCTATGTTCTCCACCTCTGTTGTTGAAGCGGCGGCCCAGAGCTGCGGCCGCAAGGTGGTCGGTGCATCTCGTGGTGGCAACCCCCGAACCAAGTGGTGGACACCAGTGGTGAGGGGGGCCATTAAACTGAAGGAGTCCTATCAAGCTTGGTTGGCTTGTGGGACTCCCGAAGCAGCTGAGGTGTACCGGCAGGCCAAGCGGAGTGCAGTTTGGGTGGTTGCTGAAGCAAAAACCCGGGTATGGGAGGAGTTCGGTGAGGCCATGGAACAAGACTTTCGGTTGGCCTCAAAGAGATTCTGGCAAACTGTCCGGCGGCTCAGGAGGGGAAAGCAGCTCCCCGTCCACACTGTGTATGGTGCGGATGGGACACTGTTGACTTCGACTGGGGACATCGTCGGGCGGTGGAAGGAATACTTCGAGGATCTCCTCAATCTCACTGATACGCCTTCCACAGAGGAAGCAGGGTTTGGGGACGAGGGGGATGACTCGCCTATCACAGGGGCTGAGGTCGCCAAGGTGGTTAAAAATCTCCTTGGTGGCCGGGCCCCAGGGGTGGACGAGATTCGCCCTGAGTACCTCAAGGCCCTGGATGTTGTTGGGTTGTCATGGTTGACACGCCTCTGCAACATTGCGTGGAGGTCGGGGGCAGTGCCTTTGGCATGGCAAACCGGGGTGGTGGTTCCTCTCTTTAAAAGGGGACTGGAGAGTGTGCTCCAACTTTAGAGGGATCACACTCCTCAGCTTCCCTGGGAAGGTCTATGCCAAGGTACTGGAGAGGAGAGTCCGGCCGTTGGTCGAACCTCGGATTCAGGAGGAGCAATGTGGTTTTCGTCCTGGCCGTGGCACATCGGACCAGCTCTTTACCCTCTCGAGAATTCTCGAGGGTTCGTGGGAGTTTGCCCAACCAGTTTACATGTGTTTTGTGGACTTGGAGAAGGCATTTGACCGCGTCCCTCGTGGATTTTTGTGGGGGGTGCTTCGGGAGTATGGGGTATCGGGCTTGTTGTTACGAGCTATTCGGTCTCTGTACGACCGTTGTGAGAGTTTGGTTCGTATTGCCAACACTCGGTCGGAGTCATTCCCAGTGAGAGTTGGACTCCGCCAGGGCTGCCCTTTGTCACTGATCCTGTTCATAATTTTTATGGACAGGATTTCTAGGCGCAGCCAGGGAATGGAGGGTGTCATGCTTGGTGACCGCAGGATCTCATCTCTGTTGTTTGCAGATGATGTTGTCCTGTTGGCTTCATCCAGCAATGACCTACAGCTCTTGCTGGGACGGTTTGCCGCTGAGTGTGAAGCGGCTGGGATGAGAATCAGCACCTCCAAGTCCGAGTCCATGGTCCTCAGCCGGAAAAAGGTGGATTGTCCTCTCCGGGTTGGGGACAGGCTCCTGCCCCAAGTGGAGGAGTTTAAGTATCTTGGGGTCTTATTCACGAGTGAGGGGAGAATGGAGCAAGAGATCGACAGACGGATTGGAGCAGCATCTGCAGTGATGCGGACGTTGTACCGGTCTGTTGTGGTGAAAAGGGAGCTTAGTTTTAAGGCAAAGCTGTCGATTTATCAGTCAATCTACGTTCCTACTCTCACCTATGGTCACGAGCTTTGGGTAATGACCGAAAGAATGAGATCGCGGATACAAGCGGCTGAAATGAGCTTTCTCCGTAGGATTGCTGGACTCGCCCTCAGAGATGGGGTGAGGAGCTCAGTCATCTGGGAGAGGCTCAGAGTAGAACCGCTGCTCCTCCACATTGAAAGGAGTCAGTTGAGGTGGTATGGGCATCTGATCAGGATGCCTCCTGGACGCCTCCCACTTGAGGTGTTTCAGGCACGTCCCACTGGGAGGAGACCCCGGGGCAGACCCAGGACTCGGTGGAGAGACTATGTCTCCCAGCTGGTCTGGGAACGCCTTGGTATCCCCTCTGAAGAGCTGGAGCAGGTGGCTGGGGAGAGGGAAGTCTGGGCTTCTCTGCTTGAACTGCTGCCTCCGTGACCCGGACCTCCGGAAAAGCGGTAGAAGATGGATGGATGGATGTCTTTACCTAAAGACATCTCCTTTCTCTCCAGAGATGTTCAATTGAATTCAAGTCTGGGCTCTGGCTGGGTCACTCAAGAACATTCAGAGTTGTCCTGAATCCACTCCTTTGATATCTTGGCTGTGTGCTTAGGGTCGTTGTCCTGCTGAAAGATGAACAGTCGCCCCAGTCTGATGTCAAGAGGGCTCTGGAGCAGGTTTTCATCCAGGATGTCTCTGTACATTGCTGCATTCATCTTTCCCTCTATCCTGACTAGTCTCTCTGTTCCTGCTGCTGAAAAACATCCCCACAGCGTGATACTTCCACCACCATGCTTCATGGTCAGGTTGGTATTGGCCTGGTGATGAGTGGTGTCTGGTTTCCTCCAAACATGACGCCTGGCATTCACGCCAGAGAGTTCAATCTTTGTCTCATCAGACCAGATAATTTTGTTTCTCATGGTCTGAGAGTCCTTCAGGTGCCTTTTGGCAAACTCCAGGCAGGCTGCCATGTGCCTTTTACTAAGAAAATGCTTCTGTCTGGCCACTCTACCATACAGGCCTGATTGCTGGATTGCTGCAGAGATGGTTGTCCTTCTGGAAGGTTCTCCTCTCTCCACAGAGGAACGCTGGAGCTCTGACAGAGTGACAATCAGGTTCTTGGTCACCTCCCTGACTAAGGCCCTTCTCCTCCGATCACTCAGTTTAGATGGCTGGCCAGCTCTAGGAAGAGTCCTGGTGGTTCTGAGCTTCATCCATTTACAGATGATGGAGGCCACTGTGCTCATTGGGACTTTCCAAGCAGCAGAAATTTTTCTGTACCCTTCTCCAGATTTGTGCCTCAAGACAATCCTGTCTCGTACGTCTACAGACAGTTCTTTTGACTTCGTTTGGTTTGTGCTCTGACATGCACTGCCAACTGTGGGACCTTATATCGACAGGTGTGTGCCTTTCCAAATCATGTTTAATCAACTAAATTTACCACAGGTGGACTCCAGTTAAGCTGTAGAAACATCTCAAGGATGATCAGTGGAAACAGGATGCACCTGAGCTCAATTTTGAGCTTCATGGCAAAGTCTGTGAATACTTATGTACATGTGATTTTAGTTTTTTATTTTTAATAAATCTGCAAAAATATCAAAACTTTTTTTCACATAGTCAGTAATGGGGTATTGTGTGTAGAATTTTGAGGAAAACAAATTAATTTAATCCGTTCTGGAATAAGGCTGTAACATAACAAAATGTGGAAAAGGTGAAGCGCTGTGAATACATTGCGGATGCACTGCGAGTTCACCTGTTATGGTTATACTGCATTTTAGGTGCATCCTGAAATTTCACCCGAAAGCCAACTTTTTGAGTAGTGTGTGTGTGTTAAAAAAATACTATTATGAAATTGGCAATCGGATGAAATTCCAAGCATATAAACCCACACTTAAACTTCCATGCTGCCTACCAGCCCCACACATGTTCTGTCACTTGTCATGCAGTGTATGCTATGTTGTTGCAGCGTACTAACATGCTACAGCGTTCTGTCTCCATGTCTATCGGGGAGCAGTTGGCAGTCCTCTGTTCCACGCCTGCTGACCCTAAATGATTTGTTGTTTATGTAACACTTCCTATGTGCTGTGCCGTTATCTCCCAAACGAGCTGCTGTTACAGACATCTGCCCGTCTCTACGTATACCGCTCAGTCGTGCCACATCACTGGCGGATATTTCATTTCACTGTTGGATATTTCATCACTGTTCACATTTTCTCCAGAGTAAAGATTGAGGGGGTCCCTGTCGGTGTTATTGTAGAGTCGGGGCAAGATTGTGTTTTGGGTTTCCTGTATTTGTAATGGAGAGGTGTTTAAAGCCTTAAAAACAAAAAGATTATTAAAACTTGTTTTAGATGAACAAAGAAAATGTAATCAATTAGAATAAAAATTAGACCAGAATCTATATGAATGTTGCAAATTTGCAAGAAAAAAAGTTGCAGATCTACTACAAAAAAGTAGTGTGTTTATGAAGAAAAAATTGCCAATCCATGAGGAAAAACGTTACAAATTTAAAAGAAAAAGTTGCAAATTTACCAGAAAAACAGTTGTGGAATTAAAGACAACAGTTGCAAATTTATAAGGAAAAAAATGCAGATTTTGAAGAAAAAAGTTGGAGATTTAAAATGGGTGCTTCAGATGCATTTTATTTTGTTATGTAACATGATATAAAAATAGTTTATTGAGATTGGGGGGGGGGTATCACTCCCCTTCCCACATCTCCTCCTTGATTATGCCTATGCGCCATGACACATTTATGGGAACCCCCCCAGCATATACTCCCACATCACCGTCATGCTGCTACATTAACACAGCTTTTTTTCAGTGTAAATCTCTGATCGTGTTACAGGCTGTGGTGGTAATGTCCTCGCAGCCTTTTAGCGCAAGTACATCTGGCGTCATTGTTCTCCTCAACCACCTCTCCCAGAGACTCGAGCAGCTCAACCAGTATCCGGACTTCAACAACTACCTGATATTTGTGCTGACAAAGTTAAAATCAGAAGGTAAGCTGTCTGACACACTGTACTGTTTGGGTTCTTAGGGGTCTCGATAAAAGACAATTAAAAAGAAGTTGCAAATTAATGAGGTGTTGGGGGTTGGGGGCTAAATTAACAAAGAGAATTAAATTTGTTTATTGAATTTTAAGGCCTTAATTATCATTTAAATGATAATTAACCTTTAAAGGTCCTTTGAGAGGTCTCAAAAGTGCCACATCTGTTTTTCTTGCATGTAGGGTGAAATCTCTTTGAGGATTTTTTTTCATTGCTGTTTTGGCTGTTTTACTATTGGTGAAAAGCAAAGTAACACTTCATCTTTGTGAAGGTGCAACTGTCGTCTTGTTTCGGCTGCTCCCTTTAGAGGTCTCCACAGTGGATCATCTGCCTCCATCTCACCTAATCCCTTCATCTTCCTCTGTAACGCCAACCCTCTCCATGTCCTTCACTACATCCATCAATCTTCTCTGTGGTCTTTCTCTTTTCCTCCTGCTTGGCAGCTCCATCTTCAACATCCTTTGAGCCCGATATGTCCACGATCCCTCCTTTGCTCATCTCTGCCCTGCCTCTTTTACTTTTTCTCCAAACCGCTCAACCTGAGCTGTCTCTCTGATACTCATATCTAGGGCTGGGTGATGAAGCAAAAAAAAAAAAAAGTCTATCACAGTGTGATTTTTGTGATGTGTGTGTATATATACAGTATATATGCAATGGGGGGGGGGGGGAAAGCGTGATATATATATATAATATCACGCTGAATGGCCTTTCAAAATTTTGGTTTACTTACGTTTTGATAAGAAAAGTGAATCAAAATTCATATACTGTTTTTAATGGATGGATTTGACGGTGTATTTTTGAGCAGGATGGCCTTCCATAGCTCAATTAAATACTTGGAAAGCATGAATGTACTAATGAAGTAATATTCTGAAGAAAGACGCTCCCTGAGCTGCAGTTTAAAACGTGCCCTGAGCTTTTTTCTGCCTGGAATGGCCAGGGGGGAGAGAGCTGCTGCAGGAGCCACAGCAGGAGGCTGAGACGAAACGGAGGGAGAGAAGTAACCTAAATTACGGTGTTGGGTTATATTAATGTGACGAATTACATTCAGTAGGTGTGATATAGGCATTTTATGCATTGTGCACGTACAAATGTACCAATACATCGAGTATATTCAGTGTGTCGCCCAGCCCTACTCATTTCTAATCCTGTCCTTCATAGTCACTCCCAATGAGAATCTTGGCATCTTCAACTCTGCCACCTCCAGCTCCGCCCCCTGCCTTTTTGTCAGTGCTACCGTCTCCAAACCATGCATCATAGCAGGTCTCACTACCGTCTTGTAAATCTTCCCTTTCACTCTAGCTACCATCATCCCAACCCACTGCACCCTGCCTGCCATCTCTTCTTCACCTCTCGTGAGCATTTTACATTGAATGGTTGAGCCCAGGTATTTAAACTGATCTACCTTCACTACCTCTACTTCTTGCATTTTTACCATTAAAGCTGCCTCCGTCTCATTCACACACATGTATTCTCTTTCTTCTACTGACTTTGCAACCATAATTATTTTTTTTTCTTGGAAACTTTTACAGTTTTTTGTCAACTTCTGAATTTGAGGAGACTTCTCATGAATTAAACTTTTTTTCTCAAAGCTGTGACTTTTTTCCCCTCTTGGAAAGTTGTGGCTTGTGTCCCCCCCCCCCCCCCCACTCAGAAAGTTGCAACTTTTTTTTTTTTTTGGTAAACTTGAGAAAAATCTGTTTTGAAAAATGAAAAGTTTATAAAGAAACTGTCTTCAATTTATTAGTAAATTGTTATATTTAATAGTCCCAAATTAACAAAGAAAAAAAAAAGCTGCACATTCACAGAAGGAATATATGAAAATTTATAAGAAACGTTTGCATATATAAGAGGAAAATAATTCCTACTAATGTTGACTCCCTTCCATGGATCCCCACCTCATCGTCCCGTGACCCAGACTCCTGGATAAGCAGTAGAGGATGGATGGATAGATGTTAACTGGTCAGTTTATATTTATCCATTTTAAGGCTCAAATGTGTCTTTTTTTTTTTTTTTTTTTTGTGCTCAGACTGGCTTTAGTTCATAGCAGAGGTTGCCGACCCCTGGTGTAAATGCAGGCCAAATCTGTTGTTTTTATGTAAATATTCATCGACGGGGTCGGCCGGTCTGACCTGCCAGTATCTCTGCAATGGATGATGCGGTGCAGAGAATATGGGTCAGTCTAATTTTAAACTGGAATCCTGACTCCGCTGAACTTTTGGCTTGACCGGCTGTACCGTAGACGACCTAAATGTTAAGTGGTGTCATGACCTTTTTAGGCCGCCATGGCGTTGTGTTAATGAGCCACAGATGTTTAGACAGCAGGGTTAATTTCCTACTAGTGCATATTTGTAAGTCAAAATAGTGTGAATTATTTTTTCCCACTATGGAAGAGGCTATTTTTGAGGTATTTTTGTACCCCCCCCCCCCAAAAAAAAAAATCTGCATGGATCAGCAAAAATGAGTCCAAGCAAAAATATCCAACATTTCTTCTAAATTTACCACTTTTTAATTTGTAATTTTACGCTGCTTCTTTTAAAGCTTTTTTTTTTTTTTTTTCAAATTTGTCTTTGCTCATATTTGCACTTTTTTTACTCTTAAATTTGCAACTTTTTCTTAGCATTATAAATGAGCATTTTTCCTTGCAAATTTGAGATTTTCTTAAAAATTTGCTTTTTTGTCATTCGTAAATTTGCATTTTTTTTCTTACAAATTTGTTATTTTAAGTTTGCTGTGCTTCTTGTAGCTTGTTTTCCTTGTTAATTTAGTATTTTTCTGCTTTCAAATGTGTTTTTGCTGTTTCAGCTTTATATTTTTCTCCAAAATTATACAGCATAACTAGACGGTTATGCTGTTTATTCCATCTAGCTACAATGCTCCGCACTGTGTATATATACAGTGATCCCTCACTTATCGCGGTTAATGGGTTCCAGAACCGACTGCGAAAAGTGAAAAACCGCGAAGTAGCGTCACCCCTAATGATGTCATCCATAAATAATACGTACGTTCATTCTCTCACTCTCTCTCTCTCATACACGTACACACACGTGTGTGTGTGTGTACTAGGGATGGGCATTCGGTGAAATTTTCTTCACCGATCGTCGGGAGAATTAATGATTAATAATCGGTTAATCATTAACATTTTTAGGTACGTAACAAGGCAAGTAGACTACATTAGAACATCAGGTGTACGGAGAGCTGCACAACTCAAATCCACCTCTCTCTCTCAAATCTCTCTCTCTCTCTGTTCGCTGTTCTCGTGTTGGCTCGCTCGGGAATCTCGCAAGCTGATTGGCCGAGACGTTTCACCCCGCAAGCTGATTGGCCGAGACGTTTTACCCAGCTTCTGTGCAGCTCGCCACCCAACAAACGAAGACCGCATTCATTGCTCTATCGCTCGTGTTACTTAGTCTAGCCGCGCGGAACTTTTTGCTGTTCTCTTGTGCCATTTTGTGCGAAATAGTCTTCCCGTCGAGCCACTACGCCGCCTCCTGCTGCTTCTCTCGACGATTCTGCGCCTCTAGCACCTGAGGAGCAGTAAAGCTCTCATTAACCTGTGCAGTAAATCATTTTCATCTTGAGTTACGTATCTTGTTATAAGAATAAAAGAGTTCTAAAAACATATTTATGTACACTTTATTTACATCTACGTATGTATGTACACTTACACACACACACACACACACACACACACACACACACACGTGTGTCTTCTACCGAATCTTCATGACCTTCTCAATAAAGTTTCTGAAAAAAAAAAAAAAGAATCTTCACGACCGCCATTACTCAGCGCGCAACCACTGTTGGCGGTTTCTTCGCGTAATAAGGGTCTTCCATGGACCCTGTCGATGAGGTATATTTGTATGCTGCATTGCAGTGATTGCAGTACACCTGGTCATTTTTTAAACTGAAATGGTCCCACGCAACACTTCGCCGTAACCGCTTCATGATTTGGCGATTGCCCTACGGAAGCGTGCATGTATCAACTGAGGCACGCCAGGGTATGGCGATGGTGTAATGTTGCCCCCTGGTGCCCAAATTTTGCCATTGCATTGTTTGAGGACGGCCGTGCACTAGGCCTAAAAACCTCGGATTGTTTAAAAAAAAAAAACGGTTTGTCGACGAAAATGATCTTCCTCGGTGAAATTCTTAATGATCAATTATCGGTTAATCGGTAAATTATGCCCATCCCTAGTGTGTACGTGTACATACATACGTAGATGTAAACAAAGTGTACATAAATATGTTTTTAGAACTCTTTTATTCTTATAACAAGATACGTAACTCAAGATGAAAATGATTTACTGCACAGGTTAATGAGAGCTTTACTGCTCCTCAGGTGACGCCTCATCGTGAGGTGCTGGAGGCGCAGGATCATCGAGGGCAGCTTCCGGTAAAGCTGGAGGAGGTGGCGTAGTGGCTCGACGGGAAGACTATTTCGCACAAAATGGCACAAGAGAACAGCAAAAAGTTCCACGCGGCGAGACTAAGTAACACGAGCGATAAAAAGCAATGAATGCGGTCTTCCTTCCCTTCATGGGTGCTCGGCAGGGAGAGGAGGTGGGTGAAACGTCTCGGCCAATCAGCTTGCGGGGTGAAACGTCTCGGCCAATCAGCTTGCGAGATTTCCAAGCCGAGCCAACACGAGAACAGCGAACAGAGAGTTGTGCGGCTCTCCGTGTTGACACCTGATGGTCTAATGTAGTCTCCCTGCCTTCTGCTAGCGCCCGCCCATTATTTCTCAATTTTGAATTTTTGATGAATATTTTTGAAAAATCCGCGATGCACTGAGGGCGCGAAAGGTGAAGCGCGAAGTAGCGAGGGATCACTGTATTTATATATTTATGTGTACATATGTATATTCACTGCTCTTGTTCTCTGATCTTCTAAATTGTTGCTCTGAGTGTTGCTATCCCTGTGCTGTTGCAATCCTGGAATTTCCCCATTCTAGGATTAATAAAGGCTTATCTTATCTTAAAACTGATGACTTTTTCCTTCATAAATTTTGATCTTTTTTGTTAATGCCTTTTTTAGCCTGTTTCCATTACTAAGTTTTTAAAACAGAAATTAGATCGTTTTTTTTCCTTGCATTTCCCCCCCCCCATTTCAGTAATTTCTATTAAATTAATCGTTTTTAAATTTGAGTTTTATTTCTTGTAAAGTTGTCATTTGTGACTTTTCCTTCTAAATTTGTTACTCCTTTATCATATTTGCATTTTTTTTTTTTACTCATGAATTTGGCTTTTTTCCCCCGCTTGTAAAGTTGCTATTTTTCATCTTAGAATTTTTTTTTACAGATTTATTAGATTTTTCCTTCATAATTTTGCATCTTTTTTTCTAATTTTTTTTTTTGTCAAACCTGTTATGTAGGAGTGACTTCTTTCTGGCTGTTTTTATTTATTTTTACACTTTCCATTTAAGTTGCTGTATTTTGTATTTGCACTGCATTAAATGTGTTGAATGCACCCTGTGACTAATTTTTTTTTTTTTTTTTTTTAATTTTCTTTCCCAAAGATGAACCGACTCGATCCCTGAGTGGCCTCATACTGAAGAACAACGTGAAAGCTCACTATCAGAACTTCCCTAATGGGGTATCAGATTTCATCAAGAGCGAGTGTCTCCAGAACATCGGAGATGCCTCTCCGCTCATCCGGGCCACTGTGGGTGAGTCAAGTCCCTATGAATTTTTAAATTTAGGATCTAAGAACTCACCATAGGGCAAAGAGTTTGATACATTTTATGTCTTAAAACCGTGTTAAGTGTACAAATGTAGAAGCAGGTTTTTGGGTTGCACCTTGAATTCTCTAATTACAGGGGAATTCCTCTTTGGCTCAGTGGCAGAGTAGGAGTTTTCCAGATAACGGGGTCATGGGTTCAAATCCTGGTCTGGGATATCGGTGTATGTCTGCCTTGCCTGAGGGCCAGAGTGACTAGGTCAGTCCACCTTGACGTAAGGGTTGAAACGGACTTGGAGATCCCAGGCTGAATGGGCAATTCTGGCCTTGGCCCAGAAAGCGGGGGCTCGTCCGGGATTTGAACCTGGGACCTCTCTCACCCCCAAGCGAGAATCATATCCCTAGTCACATGTGAACTAGGACTGCAACTAAAGATTATTTTAGTAGTTGACTAATGTAACGATTTTTTTCAACTAGTCGACTAATCGCGTTTATTTTTTTCATGTTCACCATCTCTGCTTCTTGTTGGGGCTCTAGTCTAGTGCATATTTTACCACAGCCGCTGTTTAATACTTAACATTCTGTCTCCCGTGGGCAGGAGGCATTTAAATGCCATTTTGTCTCAGCTGGACACAGTGTAACTAATATTCAGAATGAGGGCTAATATTGATAAAGATGAAAAAGCGATAGTGACTCCTGTAATTCAGTCATTTACTGCATTCAACACGTTAGCTGTGACAGCTCAACCCTCAGCAACCAGAGAGCTTATTGTCAAACAGGTAAGCTAACATAAACGGCACATACTAACAGTATTGTCATTTTTCTAAAGCTTGAAACAGTTGGTGCTAACTTTCTTTACTCGCTAAAATTTACCCAGCAGACGGTAATGTTGTGGCTCCCGGGTGCCATTGTTTCAGATGCTCATGCATCACTGTAGTGCTGCCATGGTAAGAGAAGTCTGCCTTGCAAAGTCTGCATTTTATTTTAGTTTTTGTCTTCTGTAAAACGTTCCCAAACAACAAAAAGTTTGGGTCTGCCTTTTTTTGTTTATCCACTTCGACATTCACCATACTCGGAGCCGTAAGTGTGCTCCTCTTCTTCGCTGGAAATTGTTCATGCATGCCGGACAACAGAGGCGCTACTGCCCTCAGCAGTTCCGGTTGTGCATTAGTTACAACTGAACATTACCACGGCATGTATGTAAACTTTATAATTAAACGATTTGTCGACAATAAAAATATTTGACAAATTTTTATTGTCGACATTATCGACAATGTCGACTAATCGTTTCAGCCCTAATGTGAACCAGTAAAATGCACTGTTAAAGTGACACTGTGCCAAGGTTTTTTGTTCTTTTTTTGTTGTTAACGTATGTAACATGTTTTTTATGACTTGCATGATGTTTCAAGTTTTGCTTTATTAGAAGTTTGTCATGGCAGGAAAATGGCATAAAAACACCTTGTTAAAAACCATGGATCCTGAATTGAGACAAACATACAATAAAAACCATGATTCTTATCACTAAGTTCAATCTAAAACTTGTCAATCCAAAAAAACAAAATTACTTGCAGTACAGTATCCAGATCTAAATCACTTGTGTGAGTCATGTCTGTGCTTTTCTGCTGTGAAAGTTCAGTTATGCTCCTCTTGGAAAAAGGCAAGTTTAGACGG
This sequence comes from Pholidichthys leucotaenia, assembly GCA_020510985.1. Classification (NCBI taxonomy): domain Eukaryota; kingdom Metazoa; phylum Chordata; class Actinopteri; order Cichliformes; family Pholidichthyidae; genus Pholidichthys; species Pholidichthys leucotaenia. The sequence continues at coordinate 22,572,365 of CM035850.1, read as the reverse complement.
AGTGTTTTTGTGATGTCACAATAACAGCTGAACCAATCAGGACAAAGAATTAGCTGTCCAAATTTGCCAGCTTGCAGACTTGTGTCCTGGTGGGTGGGATGTGGGTTGGTCTAATTAGATGCAAGCATTTGAAGGAGGGGGAAAAAGGGCAGAAATTTTTACTAGCAACTGTAAGGCAATGACTTTTTTTTGGGGGGGGGGGGCAGGTGGCATAAGATGCAACGTTAGACAGTGTAGATTTGTTTATAAGGGGATTTATATCCGCTGGAGTGTGTCTTTGACAAATAAACACTGCCTTTCTTTTGCTCATGCAGCTACAGTGCAGCTAGCTTAGCTAGTGGCCCAGTCATGGTTTGTAGAGGTCTTCTCTGTAAATTCTAGTCTCCCCAGTAGACATCCATGGTCCCAGCTTGTTAATTAATCCACAATTGATAATGTTTTGAACATCATTCTGGCCGGTGTTATTTTCCTGGCATGACATGAGTACTGGGGCTGCTAGCATTGCTAGCTTTGCAATGCAAATCATTGAGTCCAGGGGTTTTATGGCTCCTTTTTAAAAATATATTGTAGGTCCTATACTAGACCTGCTTGCTCATTAATCCACAGTTGATCATATTTCATGTCATTCTGATTTATTTAGTTATATTTTGGTTATGATGACCAGTAGGGCTTGTGCGATATGGCGATATATATCGGTGACGCGATAAACGTCTACCGTTTTATATAAAGCTACATTGTTTCTATTGGGATTTAAAAGACATACCGGTTTCTACTTTTCACCGCACTGCCTCTCCCTTGCAGTGCGGCAGGTGCGCCATAGCAGCTAACTGTAAGCTAATGGTTTGCTGGTACTTCTGTGGAGCCTGCCAGCCAGGAATGTTGGACTTTTTCCCATTGTACTGAGTCAGAGAGGATAGTCCTCTAACCTCGTTTTAATTGGAACATAACTGTAACGTCATCTCTCTCTGTAATTATAAGATGGCAAATGCTAAATGAAGATGCTAACTTGTTGCTAATAGGAAACCTAATGTATCAGACCATCGTTCTGCTTTAAATCACTGCCGAGTTTCTTAATTTTGTCTGAAAAAATATTACTAAAGCTGCAAAAGTGCATGACAGTCAGTGTTTCCTCTGGCTTAAAGACCTTGGCACGGTGGCAACATATTTTTCTGGGGGGGCCCAGAAAACATATGTATGAATATGTTAATTTTATACTATTCTTTTTTTAAAATTTTGCACAGTAACTTTGCATATAATACATCAGATTTATATAGCGCTTTATCATAGACACTCAAAGACGCTTTTTACAGATACATTATTCATTCACTCCAAACACACAATGGTAGTGGCAAGCTACTACTGTAGCCACAGCTGCCCTAGGGCAGGCTGACAGAAACGTGGCTGCTAATCCGGGCCAGCGGCCTCTCCGGCCACCACTTAACATTTATACACATTCATACCCAGTGTTATGGACACTGGAGGCATGGTGGGTAAAGTGTCTTGCCCAGGGACACAACGGCAGGATATCTGGGGAGAGCAGGATTTGAACCGCCAACCATCCGGTTATTGGACGACCAGCTCTACCTTCTGAGCCACTGCCGTGCAGATGGAACTTACAATTTGAAGTATTGTACAACCAAGGCTTGAATGTTGGCATATTGGGCCATTTGGGGTCCCACCTAGACGTCCTGTATTTGGACTTTTTATTACTGGTGTCATCCTTCTCTCCTTCCTCTGCTCTCACCTCTCCTGGACCCTCTGCCTGAACACTTTCCTCTCCTTGGCTCCTCTCTTCTGTCTCATCTTGCCCTCTCTGAGCTCTTTCTAATTGAGGTTTTCTGTCCGTCTATGGTGGTATACAAACAGGTTAAAAAATATCAAGTGCCATGTAATTTAAAGGAGACAACCAAAAATTGCTAGTTAAGGGTACAAAGAGCACCCACTTAAAACTTGAGTAATGACTTCAGTCTTGAAGGTTTGAGGTTTTTCTCCAAAATTTATAACCGTTTTCTTATAGTTTTCTACTTTTCTCTGTAAATTTATCTAAATTTGTGGATTATTTTAAGGCTTATTTTTGTCTGGTTGTTGTTTATAAAATTACTGTTTTTTTAAATACATTTGAAACGGGCTGTGGTATTTTTTTTTATTTATTTTTTTTACTTTTTCCTTAAAACAATTTATATTTTTGACCATAACTTTGCAGTCAGAACAGAACAATAATTTAACTCTCATTACAAAGAAAAAAATATTAATAAAATCGTATTTAATGATTTAAATTAACTTAAATGACCAAGGATGTCGTTATTTCTGTTATAATATTTCTGTTATAATATTTCTGTATATTTATAGTTTTGTTTTTTGTTTTTTTGTTTTTTTTTTTAGAAATCTCCTCACCCCCAAGAAAAACCTCCCTTATTTTGAAGTCCAAATGCTGGCACATTTAGTTTGTCTGAAGGCTGCTGATGGATTAAAGTCAGTGACTTAGTGAATTTCGGTCATCTTAACTTGCCAGGTGCATAATAGGGAACATAACTTAATATTGTAGTGGCTGGTGAAATATATCCTCAGCAATTCATCAGTCCCCCTTGCCTTTCCCTTCATATGAAGCCGGCTGCATATGAATTCTAACCACATCTCTTAGCTAAGCGACTCTTCCCTTATTTCTCCCCGTTATTGCATTTCCCCTCTAGCCCGCCTTGGTCCGCGTACGCTTTGGATGAACCCGGCACGCACGCGGTGCTGTACATGCTCACTTTTTTCATCTACTCAGGCCAAACGGTTGATGCATGCACACAACCATCATTTGTAGTTTCACTCCTGCCCGATAGGTAGCGCCAAGGCGCTGACACGCCAGGATTTTCGCCAACAAAGAAACTGCGGACTTCTTCACAAAGTTTCTCTTCAAATGGAGTCCATTTCTGCTGTTATACTTCCCGGTTTTCACTCCTTTTCCACGAAGATGCTGCTGCCGTTAGCGAGACACTGCCTGCTGACTGACTGGAAAGCTTGCGTGGGCGGGGCACTTCTAAACTCCGCGTGGATGACGGCCACATGCGTTGTTCGTGTGCACGCTTGCGGAAAGTCATTGCTTCATATATTTTTCTTAAATTCATATCTCCTTGACGCGGCAGTAAATTTTCTGGTGTGGCGGCCCGCCATCAAGAAATGTTACCAGAGGAAACCCTGACAGTGGCCACATACATACTCAATAAATAATAAATTAAAGCATGTTAGAGGAACAAACTGGCTCTTAATGTAACTTGATTTATAATAATTTTTAACTAGAAAAGCACTCAGAGAGCGCAGACCTCCGCCGAGCACCACAGTTCCCCCCCATACAGTGTTTGTGTGTACATTTTCAGATCCCTTGACCATGAAAACATATGACTAGCAATTGGATTCACAATGATAGGATTAGTGGTTCAGTAGTTATTGACGAAAATGGCATTTTCCGTAATGGTGGTTTAGCGCCACAGTTCCCCCCCCCCCCCCCCCCCCCCCCCATACAGTGTTTGTGTGTACGTTTTCAGATTCCTTGACCATGAAAACATATGACAAGCAATTGGATTGACAATGATAGGATTAGTGGTTTAGTAGTTATTCACGAAAATGGCATTTTGCGTAATGGCGGTTTTCTTGTGGACGGTGATCCGGATCACCACTAAAATGTAATCATCTATAGGATACCCCATTTCTGACAATCTGTGAAAATTTCATGAAAATCCGTCCATAACTTTTTGAGTTATCTTACTAACAGACAGACCAACGCCGATGAAAACATAACCTCCTTGGCGGAGGTAATCAGTCCAGTAGGTATAAAGAATAAAGCTCCGCCTGGATGACGGCCATGCGCGTTGTTCGTGGGGGAAAAGTGCATAAAATTAATGATGGATGAATTTGTACAATTGATTTTTTTTTTTTTTTTTTTTTCAGTATGTAATTTAAAATGTAGAAACAGATGGTTCATTTTATTGGTTATTATATATAAACTAGAGAATTTACAGCAAATGTGTATTGTGATATGCATAGTTATCGTCAAATAAGATTACTTATTTTGTGATATGAAATTTTGGTCATATCACGCAGCCCTAATAGCCAGGTATATTTGGCTGCTAATGTTAGCTGGTTCAAGTGGCCACGGCTGAGATTTCTGACTGCCAGATGCCTGTTTGCCCATTTTGTTTATATTCTATCCATACCAGGTAGACATCAGTTTTCCTGACCGGATCATCTACCAACCCTGGACCATATGGTTCATTCATATATACTAACTTAGCTTATTTTATTATCGTTAGGACTGGGCGATATGAAAAAATTTCAGTCACAATAATTTTTTTTCATATTGATAAATACAGTATATATTGTGATATGAATATATATCACAATATATATTGTGATATGAATCAAATCACTATTTCTGTCAAGCTTAAAGGTTCTTTTGTACTCCTGAGATGGAAGCTATAACAAGATTGCTTTTAAATATTTATTTTCTGTCAGAAGTTGAACCTGACACATGTAGTGTAGAACGTTACACAGCTGTATTTCAAATAATTATAAAACATGGTTATATAACATAAAATAATAAATATTTTATAATAGTCTGCTCATCAACTTACTGATAGCTGAGTGAAGTACATGCCCAAAGCACTGCAGCCGTGTCCACTTGTTTAGTCATGTGGGCTTCACTGTATTTGTCCCACTGTCTGTTGTGATGCAGACTTGTCTTCACTCAGTCTCCAGGATGCAAGTGCTTTGGTCAGTCCTAAAGCAATGTTAGTTAATTCCCTTCCGCAGCATGTGGGACACCAGGAGGTATACAGAGGCGGCGCCTATCGGTTTCTCTGACCCTAGGCCACAGCTATTGTAAGCAGTGAACACTACAGTGTGTGTGTGTGTGTGTGTGTGGGGGGGGGGTGTCAGTCCTCTGGTAGCTCTGTGCGTTAACTTTCTACATTCTATTGTGCTGAGCATCAAGCTAGAAAGTATCATTTTTGTATGGTCTTTGGTATGACTCGGCCGGGATTTGAACCCACGACCTCCCGGTTGTGGGGCGGATGTTCTATCAACTAAGCCACCACTCCGGTTCCTAAAGCAATGACTTAACCTGTATAGTCTTCAAGAAAGTTTGAAGACATTTGCTTTTCAAATTCCACTCTTGATCAATGAAGTGGGCAGTGAGGCTCATCTATGGTTGTGCAACTTGACCACAAATCTGACGGAGTAGCGAAGTATGGCGCACTTTGCAGCTCCTTTTCAACCGTTTCTCTACATTCCGTGTACAACTGGGGAAGTGCTGTCTGGGAGAAATATTTATGGCCAGGGAGTTGATAACGAGGGTCAGTTACTTTAATCAGCCACTTAAATCCAACATTCTGTGTGCTCAACACGATGTCACTGCTTCAGATGGTAAAAGATTTGTACTGTTATCTGACTTTGTGGGAACGTGCTTGACAGTTTGCAGTGCACACTGAGCTGCTTCTTGTCAGACTTTAGTCAAAATATCTCCACATTACTGAATTCCTCAGACCGTTAGCAATCTCCTCATTTATTGAGCATTGGGTGGCGTCCGTTTTGGTGTCTTCTTTGGTAACGCTGTCACTGGACTTTTCATTAATGTTTTCTGTCATTTCCTACATGGCTGTGCTAGCCCAAACATTAGCAGGTGTGCTAGGCTAAGCCCCAGCTACGTGCTGGTTGTATGCGCCAACACACGCTGTTGTGTGCGTCATTCGAACGTGACTTCCATCCACATGATTGGTTCAGTGCGGTGTATTCTCATTTTCATTGGCTTTTCGTGTTGCCTGTCAAAACATGGAACAAATGAGTTCTATCAAATGTTTTATCCCTATTGAAGAAGTTATTTTGCGATAATTATCATTTTATTGCCTAGCTCTAGTTATTTATTATACTCTTCGCATTCACTGATTCAGGGTTGTTTCTGTGCTTATTACACCCCAGGGACCGGTCATATGCTATCGACCACTCAAACTCTGACAATGGTTTTATTTAGGCTTTTAAACCCCATCATTCAGCCAGAATTTTAGTATGCTACTCAGTCTGACAACCAAAGATAACATTAGCCTGGACTTCCGGTTGTGGCAGCCACGTAGGAAGACGTGTTTCACACTTCTCTGCTCCTAAAAATAAAAAGTAGGCTAAAACTGTCTCAATTGGAACAAAAACCTATCCCAGCGTTTAGGCGCGGATATGGTAAAGACCAAGGCTGGGAAATTAGGCGGAGGAAAAAGTGATTCATCAAAACAATCCAAGCTAACAGACTTCCACGCTCGTGACAAAGCAGAAAAATCTCCAAAGACAATGGCGGAGGAGGGAGCTAGCGGCGGAGCGGTGACTGCTGAGGAGGGCACGAGTGCGGTACTTGCTGCCATCAGCTCCATGAGAGCAGACTTTTCGTCTAAATTTGATGGGATTGTAGCAGCGATGGAAGGAATGAGAAAAGAAATAAGCGACTGTATGGAGCGAGTATCGCAGGCGGAGCTCCGAATCTCCAGCGCTGAAGATGACGTCACCAGCCTACAATTAAAGGTGCAAACATTGGAATTAAAAAATAAACGTCTGGAAGATAATGTCCTGGACTTAGAATCCCGGTCGCGACGGAATAATTTGAGGCTGGTGGGCCTCGCGGAGGGACGGGATACATGTTCCTTTTTGGAAAAGTGGATTCCAGAAGCGCTGAACAACGCGGATCTGCAGTCATCGGTCGTCTTAGAGAGCGCTCACCGAATCGGCCCACCGAGAGATAAGACGCCACCGAGGACGCTGATTATGAAGTTCCTCAGCTACAGAGACAAGATGACAGTCACCAACGCGGCGCGAGTTAAAGGAGAAATTAAATACCAGGATCAACAGGTGCAGTTCTACCCAGATTTGGCCACAGGAATTCAACAATTAAGGAAACGGTTTGACCCTGCCCGTAAAGAGCTGCGCAACCTCGGGATTCGTCACGGAGTGATTCATCCGGCAAGACTGCTGGTCACATATAAAGGGAGAACTCATATCTTCAAGACCTCTCAGGAGGCGCAGGAGCTTTTCAAGCAAATCCAAGAGAGACTGGTGGGAGCTAAGCATGAACAAGATATAAAGGTAGAATATTTAAGCATTTGCACAGGGATCTGACTGATCTGAAACATATAGCATGTCTACAAAATATAGATTGTATTATATAAAAAAAAAAAAAGTTATGATGTACAAAGTTGCTATAAAATTTTGGAGTTATGTTGGAAAAACTACAGAAGAGTTAATGTCATGTCATTAAAAAGTAGTAGAGTCAGGGTGATTGAGAAGAGAGAGAGTGGTTTGACTGATCCTCGCAGGTGTGGAACAGTCACTAGCTATAACGGGAGACAGAATTTTTTTTGATTTTGGGGGGATTACCACGAATGTTGGGAAAGGGAATTTGTTTTTGTGTAGTTTGTAGGATGAATGTTCAACCACTCATGTTTTTGCTTCTCTGTATGAGCATGTTTATATTGCAAGGTAATCTCAAACTCCTTATTGATCATAGACCAAAGCGTTAATCTTACTTTAACTACATGGAATTGCAAAGGTCTACAAAATCTAAAAAAAACTTAAACAAGTTATGAATAAAATAAAAGACATGGGTTCAAAAATTGTGTTTTTACAAGAAACTCATCTAATAGAGGAGGATGTAAAAAGAATTAGGAGAAGATGGCAGGGAAATGTGTTCACCTCATCATTTTCATCCCGAGCCAGGGGAGTTATGACTCTCATACATAACGGTCCCATTTCAAGTGAAAAATGTAATTGGAGACAAATTAGGAAGATATCTAATCATCCAAGGATCTTGATTAGAAAATATAAATCTGGTGAACTTATACGGTCCCAATATAGATGACCAAAACTTCTTCGCTAATTTATTTCTTACTTTATCATCACTTACAGGGCAACATATAATAGCAGGGGATTTTAATTGTACATTGAATCCCAGTATAGATGGATCAACAGGACTGGACTGTACGCACAATGGATGCAGGATGACCATTAATCATTTTATGAAAGAATTGAGATTGCTAGATATATGGAGAGAAATGAAATCACAAGTCAAAGCCTATTCTTGTTATTCTAATACCTACAAGACATTCTCATGTATTGACTATTTTTTGATCTCCACAGAATTAAGGTCCAAGATTCAAAACTGTTTCTATGATAACATTGTGATCTCTGATCATGCACCCTGCTGTCTAATATATGTAGATAAGAAATTGACAAAGGATCCAGGTAGGTGGCAATTTCAGCATAAATGGCTTCAGGATGAAGAATTTGTTAAGTACATAGAAAAACAGATGAGTTCTTTGATATCAATACTACACAAACATCAGCATGTATAAAGTGGGAGGCTTTCAAAGCTTTTATTAGGGGGCATATTATTAGTTATACAGGTTCAAAATCTAAGAAGACTCGAGAGGAGAGAGTCCAATTGGAACGTAAAATAAAAATTCTTCAAGAAAAAGTGTATGCAGGAAGTAACCCAAAGTTAGAGAACGAATTACTGATTCTGAGAGCTGAATTTAACAAAAAATCAGTGAATAGAGCTGCCTCGAGTCTTCTAAGATTAAAGCAAACTTTTTATGAACAAGGTGAAAAATCAGGGAAATTATTGGCATGGCAGATTAACAATTAGAATTTAAAACACTAATTACCAGTATTATAAGTAACGGACAGGCAGTTGTAGATCCTTTAGAAATTAATAGTGCCTTTAGAGATTATTATGAAAAACTATATGATACAAAAAATGAAACTGACTTAACAAAACTAAATGGGTTTTTGGACGGATTATCTATACCGTGTATTCCAAATGAAAACAGGGAGATACTGGAGTCTAAAATGAGTCGAGAAGAAGTTGGTCTAGCCATTGATAATATGAAATCAGGAAAAAGTGCAGGACCAGATGGTCTTCCAGTTGACCTCTATAAAAAATTTAAGAATAAATTAATAAAACCACTTTTGGAAATGGTTTTAGAAGCATTTCAGAATAGTAATTTACCACCATACATGAATAATACCTTAATTATACTGTTGCCAAAACCAGGTAAACCCTCTAATAAATGTGAAAACATGAGACCAATAAGCCTATTAAATGCTGACCTTAAGATAATCTGTAAAATTTTAGCAAGACGATTACAAGAAATATTACCAAATATTATTAACCGAGATCAGAATGGCTTTATAATGGGAAGACAAGGCTTCCATAATGTAAGAAGACTATTTAATATTATTTATTCCAATAAAGAAGCACCGGATACAGCTCTCCTATCATTGGACGCCGAAAAGGCCTTTGATAGGGTCGAATGGCCCTTTCTTTTTGAAGTCCTACAAAGGTTTGGACTTGGAAATAATTTCATAAAATGGGTTCAGATAATATACAATAATGCTCCAGCAGAAATCCTAACAAACAGCAATATCTCAAAATCAATAAAAATCAATAGAGGATGTCAACAAGGCTGTCCACTTTCACCTTTACTGTTTACAGTGATCCCTCACTTATCGCGGTTAATGGGTTCCAGAACCGACAGCGAAAAGTGAAAAACCGCGAAGTAGCGTCACCCCTAATGACGTCATCCATAAATAATACGTACGTTCATTCTCTCACTCGCTCTCTCTCATATGATCCGTGTGTGTGTGTGTACGTGTACATACATACGTAGATGTAAACAAAGTGTTCATAAATATGTTTTTAGAACTCTTTTGTTCTTATAACAAGATACGTAACTCAAGATGAAAATGATTTACTGCACAGGTTAATGAGAGCTTTACTGCTCCTCAGGTGACACCTCATCGTGAGGTGCTGGAGGCGCAGGATCATCGAGGGCAGCTTCCGATAGAGCTGAAGCTGCAGGAGGCGGCGTAGTGGCTCTACGGGAAGACTATTTCGCACAAAATGGCACAAGAGAACAGCAAAAAGTTCCACGCGGCGAGACTAAGTAACACGAGCGATAAAAAGCAATGAATGCGGTCTTCCTTCCCTTCATGGGTGCTCGGCAGGGAGAGGAGGTGGGTGAAACGTCTCGGCCAATCAGCTTGCGAGATTTCCAAGCCGAGCCAACACAACAGCGAACAGAGAGTTGTGCGGCTCTCCGTGTTGATACCTGATGGTCTAATGTAGTCTCCCTGCCTTCTGCTAGCGCCTGCCCATTATTTCTCAATTTTGAATTTTTGATGAATATTTTTGAAAAATCCGCGATGCACTGAGGGCGCGAAAGGTGAAGCGCGAAGTAGTGAGGGATCACTGTACTATGGCAATTGAACCTTTAGCGATGGCAGTACGTTTACATCCACAAATATATGGAATTAAAGTAGGACCAACAGAACATAAAATCTCCCTGTATGCCGATGACATAATTTTGTTTATGTCGAATCGTAAAAAATCAATTCCGACCTTGTTAAATTTAATAAAGAACTTTGGGGAAATATCAGGATATAAAATAAATAAAACTAAATCTTCAATATTGTAACGTCGGGGCCATGTTAAGGGGGACAGGGGTTTCCCAGCATGCTTTGACAATTGAAACGTTACTGTGTGTGTGTGTGTAGTAAATGTTATTACTGAGCTATTCTACTGCTGTGTAAATAAATCCCATTGATCACAACCATCTTGTTCCATTTTCTTTGTGTGAACCCTGCATACGTCACACTGGTGTCAGGAGTGGGATGGAGCAAATGGAAGCTAGGATCAGAATGGAGATCCAGCAGCTGGAGCAGGCCATTGCTCAGCTGATGATGGACGATGGGACCGAGGCGCCACCACCGGGAGCCCGGAGCCGGGACGAACGAAGCGGCGGACCTGACGGGGCCAGCGCACCCCGCCTCCTGTCTTTTTCAAGACAGAGCGGGCAGAACAGAGCAAACATTCCACCCTTCTCAGGACAGGACGGGCTGGCGACCCCACGGCGATCAAGAGTGGCGATCAATCAGGAGACGACCACCCCACCTCTTCGACAGCGGGCCAAGATTCCCCGTTTCAACGGCGAAGCCACACTGGACGACTACCTGACACAGGTCGAACTGACCGCGGCGCTGAACGGCTGGTCGCCAGAGGAAACCGCCGTACAGGTCGCGCTGGCCTTGGAAGGGAAAGCCCTCTGCACGCTCTCTGATCTCCGGCCCGAGGAGCACCACAGCTGGCCAGCACTACAAGGGGCGCTCCAGAGACTATTTGGGAGAATAGCGGACGCTGAGCACGCCCAAGAACAACTGACCCGCCGCTGCCGGAACCACCAGGAAAAACTAGGAGCCTATGCTGCAGACATATGGCTGTTAACCTGGCGCAGCTACCCAGATTTTGCACCGGAGGCAGTAGAGAAGCTCGCCCTCCGGAGTTTCATCCAAGGTCTCCGCCCGGCCCAGCTGCAGAGCCACGTACGGCTCCACGCCGCGAGCGACTGGAGGACTGCAGTGGCAGAAGCAGAGCGGGCAGAGCCGCTAATAAATCGCACAACTGAAGCGCCAACGCACAGCCGAAGAACCTACCAGGCTACGATGGAGAGCGAGGGGGAGGAGGAGGAATTACGGCAGACCACGGCGGCACGACCACGGAGAAGATGGCCACGGCGGCGCGAGGAAGGGTGCTTCCGCTGCGGAGAGATGGGACACATCGCACGATACTGCCCTGCACCCACCCCACGACAAACTGGCCCCTCGCCGGCGTTAAACTAGAGCGAGGTGGCGTGAACGGGGACAGGCCACCTCCAGTAGATGTTTCCCCCGAGGAGCCGGCACCGCGTGTGGGCCGAGTTGGACACTCTCCAGGGATGTATCTACAGTGCAGCTTGAGGAAGACGTCGATCCGGGCCCTGGTTAACACCGGCTCTACAATCTCCTTGGTTCGACCCGGTGTGCTGCCGGGCACAAGCAAGACGGCTCCGCGGGGGTGGGAACCCACCGAGCGCTGCGTCACCACAGCTACCGGTGAGCGCGCCCGACTGAAGGGGCGGAGAGTGCTGGTGGTGGGGGTGGCCGGTCAGAACACGAGACACCCGTTCTGGCTGGCTGACATCCAAGACCCCTGTATTATTGGACTAGACCTGCTCACAGCCTGGCGTGCCAAGATCGACACCGCCGGACCTTCCCTCCAGCTGGGAAACCGGACCATCACGCTCCACAGCAGAACCCAGGGACGGAACACAGGGGCCCGCGCAATCGAGAGATCGCCAAGACAGACCGGACCAGGCGGGCCACCGCGAGGACTGGACACGATGACGTCACCAGCGCGGACAGAGGGAGCACGAACGCACACAAGGACAGCAAGGGGAGGGGTCGACGTGTCAGCAGAGACGCAGCAGGCGGTGGAGGAATTATTTCAGCGGAGCTACAGCGGGCTGGACCCGGAACAGAGACGCCAGCTGCGGGAGCTATTGGACTATTACGTGGGTGTTTTCGCCGCGAAGGATGAGGAATGCGGCCGGACCGGGTTGGTGCAGCACGAGATCGACACCGGTGAGGCCAGGCCGATTCGACTCCACCCACGCCGGCTGCCCTTTTCAAGGCGGGCAGCGGCAGAACAAAAAGTGCGAGAAATGCTGGAGGCAGATGTTATTGAGCCCTCCAGCAGCCCCTGGGCGGCGCCTGTGGTGCTGGTCAGGAAGAAGGACGGGTCGTGGCGGTTCTGTGTGGATTACTGACGCCTGAACGACGCCACCAGGAAAGATTCCTACCCCCTGCCCCGCATCGATGACGCACTGGACCACATCGCCGGCTCCAGCTGGTTCAGCTCACTGGATCTACTCAGCGGCTATTGGCAGGTAGAGCTGTCACCTGAGGCCTGCCAAAAAACAGCCTTCTCCATCGGGCAGGGACTGTACCAGTTTAAAGTGATGCCGTTTGGACTCTGCAACGCTCCGGCCACCTTTGAGCGCTTGATGGAGCGAGTGCTGGCTCACGTGCCCCGGAGTCGCTGCGTTGTTTACCTGGATGACCTGCTGGTGCATGCAGCTGATTTTGACAGCGCCCTGTCAAATCTCCGAGAGGTGCTGGGAGCCATCCAGCAGGCGGGGCTACGGTTGCACCCTAAGAAATGCCACCTGTTCCGGCGGGAAACCACCTTTTTTTTTTCCACAATATCTTTATTGAACCTTTTTTTTTTTTTTTAACAAACATGATACAAACAATCAAACACTAACACTAAAGTACTACAAAAAAAAAAAAAAATACCCTAAAAACACCAACAACCACCAACAAAATCAAGTCTTCAACAATGCTCCTCTGTTTAGTCTAGACAATCCAATACATAAGTATACATATTATGTTCACCAGTTTGGAATTTACAAGGTCCACACACATCATTCACCTTCTTCTTCAAGAGTTATGTTTAAATTTTTTACATAATCAATAAAAGGTCTCCATATATTCTCAAACACAATTTCCTTTGATTTCAGTATATATGTTATTCTTTCTAATGGAAGGTTTGTTAACATCTGTCTTAACCACTGAGTCACATCTGGTCTATGAGTCTTTTTCCATAATAGTGCAATACATTTTTTGGCATTAAGCAAACTGAGGTCTATGAATGTTCTTTCACTTTTATTGAAATTATGCTTTTCTGGGTACAGACCCAACAAAAACAGTTTAGGATTCAATATGATTTGTTTTGAGATTATTTTTTCAATTGTTACCCTCACCTCCTCCCAAAACATTCTTATTAATCTACATTCCCATAAACAATGAAATAGGGTTCCTTTACTTTCCATGCATTTTGTGCATGTATCTGGTATATTTTTGTTATATCTATTTAACTCCTCCGGTGTAACATACATCCGCATTAACCATTTGAAATGTATCAATTTAAGGCGTGCATTTATTGATTTGGTTTGAGCTTCTGTACAAGCCAATTCCCATTGTTCCTCTGAAATTTCAATTTGCAGATCTTCTTTCCAGTAGTTTAATCTTTTCAGTGAATTTTCACTTGAAGATAGTGTCAATGAGTTATAAAACTCTGAAATAATACCCTTTCTTTTACTATCTTTCATCATCATTTTTTCCAAGGATGAATAAATAGGTCGAGTGAGAGCTTTATTTTGATTTGATCGAATAAAGTTTCTAAGTTGAAGATATTTAAAAAAATGTGTTCTATTGAGATTAAATTTGATCCTCAGCTCTTCAAAAGACATTATGTTGTCTGCACATGGCAAATATAAATCCTGAATCTTTTGTATCCCTTTTAAATTCCATACTTTAAATACAGCGTCCGCTCTCCCTGGTTTAAAATATTGATTACCCCATATTGGACTAAATTGTGACAATAACTGTGGTTCTTTTAAATAGTTTTTAGCTTCACACCATATTTTGATCATATGCTTTACAAATGGATTTTTAACTTGTTTTTGTAATTTTTTTGCCGAATCTGAGTATATGAATATGGGAAGAGGTAAAGGTAAATTGTATGATTCCATTTCAGTCCAGTGAGGGAGATCATTTGATGAAAAATAATATGTCATAGACCTCAGTTGTGCCGACCAATAATACAACATAAAATTTGGACATTTCAGACCTCCACGATCAAATGGTAAATATAATAAAGACAAACGTAATCTAGCCCTCCTGTTGTTCCATATAAATTCCACTAACTTTTTTTTTTATTCTTGAGAATAGATCTAAAGGTGGTGATAAGGGAATGTATTGAAATAAATAAAGTATTTTAGGTAAAATATTACTTTTAAGTATATTGATTCTCCCGATCATCGACATTGGTAGTGACATCCATCTCTGAGTTAACTCATTGATATCTGACATTAAGGCTTCATAGTTGACACTGGCGACTGATTCTAGCTTAGGCATAATTTGGATTCCTAAATATTTAAACTGATTTACAACATTGAATTGATTTACCTCAGGGGCTGGGTAATTTCTCTGGGTCTCATTTAGCATTAATATTGAAGATTTAGTTTTATTTATTTTATATCCTGATATTTCCCCCAAATTCTTTATTAAATTCAACAAGGTTGGAATTGATTTTTTTAGATTCGACATAAACAAAATTATATCATCGGCGTACAGGGAGGTTTTATGTTCTGTTGGTCCAACTTTAATTCTATATATTTGTGAATGTAAACGTATCGCTATCGCTAAAGGTTCAATTGCCATAGTAAACAGTAAAGGTGAAAGTGGACAGCCTTGTCGACATCCTCTATTGATTTTTATTGGTTTTGAAATATTGTTATTTGTTAGGATTTCTGCTGTAGCATTATTGTATATTATTTGAACCCATTTTATGAAGTTATTTCCAAGTCCAAACCTTTGTAGGACTTCAAAAAGAAAGGGCCATTCAACTCTATCAAAGGCCTTTTCGGCGTCCAATGATAGGAGAGCTGTATCCGGTGCTTCTTTATTAAAATAAATAATATTAAATAGTCTTCTTACATTATGGAAGCCTTGTCTACCCTTTATAAAGCCATTCTGATCTCGATTAATAATATTTGGTAAAATTTCTTGTATTCGTCTTGCTAAAATTTTACAGATTATCTTAAGGTCGGCGTTTAATAGGCTTATTGGTCTCATATTTTCACATTTATTAGAGGGCTTACCTGGTTTTGGCAACAGTATAATTAAGGCATTATTTATGTATGATGGTAAATTATTATTTTGAAATGCTTCTAAAACCATTTCCAAAAAAGGTTTTATTAATTTATTCTTAAATTTTTTATAAAGGTCAACTGGAAGACCATCTGGTCCTGCACTTTTTCCTGATTTCATATTATCAATGGCTAGCCCAACTTCTTCTTGACTAATTTTAGACTCCAATATCTCCCTGTTTTCATTTGGAATACACGGTATAGATAGTTCGTTCAAAAACCCATTTAGTTTTGTTAAATCAGGTTCATTTTTGGTATCATATAATTTTTCATAGTAATCTCTAAAGGCTCTATTAATTTCTAAAGGATCTATAACTACCTGTCCGTTACTTATAATACTGGTAATTGGTGTTTTAATTTCCAATTGTTTAATCTGCCATGCTAATAATTTTCCTGATTTTTCACCTTGTTCATAAAAAGATTGTTTCAATCTTAGAAGACTCGAGGCAGCTCTATTCGCTGATTTTTTGTCGTATTCAGCTCTCAAAATCAGTAATTCATTCTCCAACCTTGGGTCACTTCCTGCATACACTTTTTCCTGAAGACTTTTTATTTTATGTTCCAATTTAGCTCTCTCCTCTCGAGTCTTCTTAGATTTTGATCCTGTATAACTAATAATATGTCCCCTAATAAAAGCTTTGAAAGCCTCCCACTTTACACATGCTGATGTTTGTGTAGTATTGATGTCAAAGAACTCGTCTATCTGTTTTTCTATATACTTGACAAATTCCTCATCCTGAAGCCATTTATGCTGAAATTGCCATCTACCTGATTCCTTTGTCAATTTTTTATCTACATATATTAGACAACAGGGTGCATGATCAGAAATCACGATGTTATCATAAAAGCAGTTTTGAATCTTGGACCTTAATTCTGTGGAAATCAAAAAATAATCAATACGTGAGAATGTCTTGTAGGTACTGGAATAACAAGAATAGGCTTTAACTTGTGGTTTCATTTCTCTCCATATATCTAACAATCTCAATTCTTTCATAAAATGATTAATAGTCATCCTACATCCAATGTGCGTACAATCCAGTCCTGTTGATCTATCCACACCTGGATTCAATGTACAATTAAAATCCCCTGCTATTATATGTTGCCCTGTAAGTGATGATAAGATGAGAAATAAATTAGCAAAGAACTTCTGATCATCTATATTGGGACCATATAAGTTCACAAGATTTATATTTTCTAATAGCAAAGAACCTTGAATGATTACATATCTTCCAAATTTGTCTCCAATTACATTTTTCACCTGAAAAGGAACTGATTTATGTATGAGAGTCATAACTCCCCTGGCTCGGGATGAAAATGAAGAGGTGAATACACTTCCCTGCCATCTACTCCTAATTCTTTTAACATCCTCCTCTATCAGATGAGTTTCTTGTAAAAACACAATTCTTGAACCCATGTCCTTTATTTTATTCATAACTTGTTTAAGTTTTTTTAAATTTTGTAGACCTCTGCAATTCCATGAAGTTAAATTAAGATTAACACTTTGGTCCATGATCAATAGAGAGTTTGGGATTACCTTGCAGTGTAAACATGCTCATACAGAGAAGCAAAAACGTGAGTGGTTGAACATTCATCCTACAAACTACACACAAACAAATTTCCCCTTCCCACACTTGTGGCAAACCCCCCAAAATCAAAAGAAAAATTCTGTCTCCCGATATAGCCATCGACTGTTCCACACCCACGGGGAACAGCCTAAGCCACTCCTTCTTCATCCTCCCAATCACCCTAACTCTACTGCTTTTAATGACGTAACATTAACTCTCCTCTGTAGTTTTCCAACTTAACTCCAAAATTTTTAACAACTTTGTACATCATAGTTTTTTTTTTGTTTGTTTTGTTTTTGTTTTGTTTTTTTAATATATAATACAATCTATATTTTGTAAACTTACTATTTACTTCAAGTCAGTCAGATGCCTGTGCAAATGCTTAATTATTCTACCTTATATTTTGTTCATGCTTAGCTCCCACCAGTCTCTTCTTCTTCTTTGATCTTCTTGATGAACTCCTGCGCCTCCTCTGGGGTCTTGAAGATGTGGGTTCTGCCCTCATACGTGGTCAGCAGTCTC
Organism: Pholidichthys leucotaenia; assembly: GCA_020510985.1. Lineage (NCBI taxonomy): Eukaryota > Metazoa > Chordata > Actinopteri > Cichliformes > Pholidichthyidae > Pholidichthys > Pholidichthys leucotaenia. The sequence goes on along the minus strand of CM035850.1, from coordinate 22,554,673 downwards.
GCAGGATAGATTACACCATGACGAATCCCAAGGTTGCGCAGCTCCTTACGTACGGGATCAAACTGCTTCCTCAATTGCTGGATTCCTGTGGCCAAATCTGGGTAGAACCGCACCTGCTGGTCCTGGTGTTTAATCTCTCCTTTAGCACGTGCAGCGTTGAAGATCTTCATCCTGTCTCTGTTGCTAAGAAACTTCATAATTAAGGTCCTCGGCGGTCCCTTATCTCTCCGTGGGCCAATACGATGTGCTTTTTCCAGAACCACTGCTGATTGCAACTCCTCGCTGCCCAGCACCTCCGGAATCCACTTTTCCAGAAAGGAACATACGTCCCGACCTTCTGATTCCTCTGGAAGACCCACCAGCCTCAAATTATTCTGTCTCGACCGAGATTCCAAATCCAAAATATTATCTTCCAGAGATTTATTTTTTTTTTCCAAAGTGCGCACCTTTAATTGAAGACGGGTGACGTCATCTTCAGCACTAGCGAGACGGAGCTCCATCTGCGCCGTTCGTTCTACACAGTCACCCAATTCCTTTCTTATTCCTTCCAACGCTGTCATAATCCCATCAAATCTAGAGGAAAAGTCCGCTCTCATTGAACTCATGGCAGCCATCAGCGCATCTGCGCCATTCCCCGCAAACATCGCACCGCCGCCAGCTTCCTTCGCCATATATGGAGTTTTGTTTGCTGCGTCACAGACCTGAAAGTCCGTTAATTTGGACTGTTTCGGCGGCTCGCTTTTTCCTTTTCCTGGTTTTCCAGCCTTAGGCTTCGCCGACATATCCTCGCCCAAATGCTGGGATACGTTCTGTCCCAAATGAGAGAGTTATTTGCCGATTTTTTTTTTCCAGGAGCAGAGCAGAGCGAGACACGTCCGTCCTACGTGGCAGCCATAACCGGAAGTCCGAAACCACCTTTTTGGGCCACGTCGTCAGCGCAGCGGGGGTCGCCACCGACCCGGAAAAAGTGGCAACAGTGAGAGACTGGCCAGTGCCGCGGAACGTTGGAGAACTGAGAAGTTTTCTTGGATTGGCCTCCTATTATAGGAGGTTTGTGAAAGACTTCGCCACCATCGCCAGCCCGCTGCATCAGCTGACGCAGAAAGGACGCGCATTTCAGTGGAGTGACAGCTGTGCTGCTGCTTTCTCCCAGCTCCGCGCAGCGCTCATCGGAGCCCCCGTCCTGCAATATCCCGACCCGAACCGCCCTTTCATCGTGGACACGGACGCCAGCAACCAGGGCATCGGGGCGGTGCTATCCCAGGAGAGAGAACACGGAGAGCAGGCAGTCGCTTTCTTCAGCCGCACTCTCAGCAGAGCCGAGAGAAATTACTGTGTGACTCGCAGAGAGCTGCTGGCTGTCATCCAAGGACTGCGTCATTTCCGCCCGTATGTGTACGGGGGGAGGTTCCAGCTCAGGACGGACCACGCTTCCCTGACCTGGTTGTTAAACTTCAAAGAACCGGATGGACAGTTGGCGAGATGGCTGGAGGCACTGCAGGATTATAATTTCCAGATTGTGCATCGGGCAGGCCGCCTCCATGCCAACGCTGACGCGCTGTCTCAGCGCCCCTGTGCGACAGAGGAGTGTCGTCACTGCCAATGGGCTGAAGATCGGGACCAAATCGCCCCACGGGCTGCCGCTCTCCAAGCCACTGCGAGCAGGAATCACACAGCGCCACACAGCCCCTCCTCAGATGATCAGGCAGCTCTCCTCAGCGATGACGTCACAGAGGTTCTTGGCACGCAGCAGCTGCAGAGCGAGCAGGACAGAGACCCGGTCATTTCGCGGGTTCGGCAGTGGCTGGACGCAGGACAGCGGCCCGCCTGGGAGGTTGTGTCACCGCTGGACCCAGAGACTAAGGCCCTGCACTCCCAGTGGGCCAACCTCCGCTGCCACGAGGGCGTGGTGTATCGACAGTGGGAGACTCGAGTTGGGCAGTGGCACATCTGGCAGCTGCTGGTTCCTCGCCGACTCCGGCCCAAAGCACTCCAGCTGGTTCATGGGGCGGTAGGAGCGGGCCACTTCGGAGTGACAAAGATGCTGCAGCGCCTTCGGGCCCGGTTCTACTGGCCCGGTTGTCATCAGGACGTGGAGCTCCACGTTCACCACTGCGACACGTGCACAGCTCAGAAAGGACTAACTCAGCGATCCCACGCTCCCCTGCAGCAGTACCGGGTGGGAGCGCCGATGGAGCGAGTGGGAGTGGACATCCTGGGCCCTTTCCCGACCACAGACCGGGGGAACCGCTACATGCTGGTCGCGATGGATTATTTCACTAAGTGGCCAAAGGCGTACGCGGTCCCGGACCAAAGCGCCACGACGACGCCATCAAAGCTGGTGGATGAAATGTTCTGTCGGTTCGGCGCACCGGAGGAGCTGCACAGCGATTAGGGTCGGAACTTCGAGGCGGAGGTCTTCGGAGAGGTCTGCAAACGGCTGGGCATCCGGAAGACCCGGACCACCCCGCTGCATCCACAGAGCGACGGCCTGGTCGAACGAGTCAACCGGACCCTCACCACCCAGCTCGCTATCCTAGTGGACCAGCGACAGCGAGACTGGGACCTGCACCTGCCTTTTGTTTTGTGGGCGTACCGGACGGCAGCTCAGGAATCTACCCGGTGCACCCCTGCAGCACTCATGTTTGGACGCGAGCTGCGCACACCAGTGGATTTGGTATTCGGTTGCCCCCCTGAGCCGGAGGTGGAGGGAAAACCCGGATTGGATTATTTTTTTTGTTTGAAAGAACGTCTCCACACGTTGCACGAGCTGGCTCGAGAGGCCCTGGCAGCGGCGGGGGGTCAGCAGAAGCGAGCGTATGACTCCTGCTGCCAGGGGAGGGACTTTGCACCGGAAGATCGAGTCTGGGTTTTCTGCCCTGAGAGGAAGAGAGGACGATCATCGAAGCTGGCGAGCCATTGGTCGGGGCCATGCGTGGTCCTGGAGAGACTGTCAGATGTGGTGTACAGGGTGAGGCTTAGAAAAAGGGACCGGGTTGTGGTCCTTCATCGTGACCGTCTCGCCCCGTATCGGCCATCTGCACCGCTGGTGGACGAACCGGAGCTTCCATCCCGGCCCGATACCCCGACCGAGACCCAAATGGACACTAGGGGGCCTGTACGTGTTGGCCGCCGGCGCCGAAGACCGCCCCGACACCTGGATGAGTTTGTATTGGACTTTTAAATTGGACTTTAATTTTTCTGGGGACAGAAACCAGTCCGGGGGGGGGGGCAGTGTAACGTCGGGGCCATGTTAAGGGGGGGCAGGGGTTTCCCAGCATGCTTTGACAATTGAAACGTTACTGTGTGTGTGTAGTAAATGTTATTACTGAGCTATTCTACTGCTGTGTAATTATAACTGCGTTATAATTACCCAACAGTATTTCATAGGCAAGATTTATCATGTGTATGTGCAACCATGATTCAAACAGGGGTCTGGGAGAATGACCTCCCCTCCTGCCTGTGCTCAGAGTGTGTGTAAAATAAATCCCGTTGATCACAACCATCTTGCTCCATTTTCTTTGTGTGAACCCTGCATACGTCACAATATTAATGCTAAATGAGACCCAGAGAAATCACCCAGCTCCTGAGGTAAATCAATTCAATGTTGTAAATCAGTTTAAATATTTAGGAATTCAAATTGTGCCTAAGCTAGAATCAGTCGCCAGTGCCAACTATGAAGCCTTAATGACAGATATTAATGAGTTACTTCAGAGATGGATGTCACTACCAATGTCGATGATCGGGAGAATTAATATACTTAAAAGTAATATCTTACCCAGAATGCTTTATTTATTTCAATACATTCCTTTACCACCACCTTCAGATCTATTCTCAAGAATTAAAAAAACGTTAGTGGAATTTATATGGAACAATAGGAAGGCTAGATTACGTCTGTCCTTACTATATTTACCATTTGATCGTGGAGGTCTGAAATGTCCAGACTTTATGTTGTATTACTGGTCGGCACAACTGAGGTCTATGACATATTATTTTTCATCAAATGATCTCCCTCACTGGACTGAAATGGATCATACAATTTACCTTTACTTCTTCCCATATTCATATACTCAGACTCGGCAAAAAAATTACAGAAACAAGTTAAAAATCCAATTGTAAAGCATATGATCAAAATATGGTGTGAAACCAAAAAATATTTAAAAGAACCACACTTACTGTCACAATTTAGCCCAATATGGGGTAATAAATATTTTACACCAGGGAGAGCGGATGCTGTATTTAAATTATGGAATTTAAAAGGGATTCAAAAGATTCAAGACTTATATTTGTCACGTTCAGATAACATAATGTCTTTTGAAGAACTGAGGATCAAATTTAATCTTAATAGAACACATTTTTTTTAAATATCTTCAGCTTAGGAACTTTATTAGATCAAATCAAAATAGTGCTCTCACCCGACCTATTTATTCATCCTTGGAAAAAATTTTGACGAAAGATAGTAAGAGAACGGGTATTATTTCAGAGTTTTATAACTCATTGACTCTATCTTCAAGTGAAAACTCACAGAAAAGACTGAATTATTGGAAAGAAGACCTGCAAATTGAAATTTCAGAGGAACAATGGGAATTGGCTTGTACAGAAGCTCAAACCAAATCAATAAATGTACGTCTTAAATTGATACATTTTAAATGGTTAATGCGGATGTATGTTACACCGGTGGAGTTAAATAGATATAACAAAAACATGCCAGATACATGCACAAAATGTATGGAAAGTAAAGGAACCCTATTTCATTGTTTATGGGAATGTAGAAAAATTAGAATGTTTTGGGAAGAGGTGAGGGTAACAATTGAAAAAATAATTTCAAAACGATTCATATTGAACCCTAAACTGTTTTTGTTGGGTCTATATCCAGAAAAACATAACTTTAATAAGAGTGAAAGAACATTCATAGACCTCAGTTTGCTTAATGCCAAAAAATGTATTGCACTACTGTGGAAAAAGACTCATAGACCAGATGTGACTCAGTGGTTAAGACAGATGTTAACAAACCTTCCACTAGAAAGAATAACATACATACTGAAATCAAAGGAAAATGTGTTTGAGAATATATGGAGACCTTTCATTGATTATGTAAAGAAATTAAACATAACTTCTGAGGAAGAAGGTGAATGATGTGTGTGGACCTTGTAAATTCCAAATTGGTGAATGTATAATATGTATACTTATGTAATGGATTACCTAGACTAAACAGAGGAGCATTGTTGATGACTTGCCTTTGTTAGTGGTTGTTGGTGTTTTTAGTACATTTTTTTTTCTTGTAGTTAGTGTTTTTTTTAAATTACTTTAGTGTTTGTGCCATGTTTGTAAAAAAAAAAAAAGGTTCAATAAAAAATATTGTGGGGAAAAAAAAAAGATAACATTGGCCTCAAACATAGTCACCATCAAAACACAAATCTCAAAGAAATGACTAAAGAGTTGGGGAGGGGTGAACTGAAGTTCATTAGTGTTTAAAGCAGTATGCTATAAAAACAGCCTGTTTTTGAGGAGTGTGCACTTAGTGCTACCGCAATAATTAAACCCTGAGGTGTTTTGAGCAAAGCATGTCATTTCATTACCACATTTAACATCTTCCACTCAAACTGTATTTTTATAATGTAAAGTTATGCATTAGTTTGTCTTGTCTCTAGTTTTACATTCATGTACATAAACGGCTCCTGTTGTGGAACATTGAAGCTGTGTCATCATGATGAACATCAACCACTTCCTCTTATTACTGCAGAGTTAAACTGAACCCCTGTGCATTCTGGTGCTTTTTCTTTTAATGTGTATTGGCTAGAAATGAGCTATGGATTCAGCTGGAGGGATTATGGATTTTAAATTGAAACCCTACGTTTAAATAAATCCTGCTTATGCTCTTTATTTTTTTTTTTAATCTCAGCCAAGCATGGGCAGATCCTTTAGTGTTCTCCCCCATCTAGCTGTAAATGCAAGAAGTCTGTGTGTTTGTGTATCTCTGTTCTATGCATATCTCTTGAACAGTTTGTCAGACTGGCCTCAGATTTTAAATGTGGTTTCCTGAGGTTACAAGGGTATGCATCCCTGAATATGGAGGCGCTCAGCCAAAATATGTAATTTTTATCAAGTTTTAGCCACTGCTGTCTCTCTTCATGAGCCGTGAAGTGTGGGCAGGATTTCAGATTGACTCTGTGCTGATTGGACAATATGCAGCATCACGACCATGCTGATTGGATAAACACACAGCATCACGACCTGTCAGTCACCACAGTGTTCCTGGGACAAAACAAGGAAATGAAAGTTAGAAAGATGGAAAAAGATAATACTGGAGATTTAATGCTTAAAAAAAAAATCATACTATAAAGTTGCTGTGATTGCATAAGTCTAAAGGATAATTCGCCATATGTGGAGAATGAGGTGTGCGAGCAGACTGGGCGGAGCGTCAGCGGGGACCAAGTCTGATAAATCAACACAGAACATGCCGGGAGAAGCAGCGGCCAGACGCGACCTGGCTCAGAGGCATGCTAACTGATGGCGATAAAGTTATTTTCAATAAAATGAAAAAAGATGATGCATGGAGTGTGCTTTTGCCCTGAGGCTGATTTATCTTGGAAAACAGCTGAGCTCTGTGGTTCGAGCAATCAGCTGATTGGATCCATCAGTGTTCTGACGGCATATCTATCAGAACAGCAGATATACATGCAGGACATACAGGAGAATTGAAATGGCGTTTCTCTCTCTTCAGTGGTGTGTGCAATATATATATATATATATAAAAAAGGAATAAGGCTGGAAAAAACAACGGCAGTCCTTGTACAGAAATGCTACCCATAGTGCAAATACCGACAAAAGATAGACTTCAGGTGTAATGCTTAAAGAATTATACCATGAAGTTGCTATGATTGCGTAGGTCTAATGGATAATTCGGCATGAAGAACACCAGGTGTGCCGGGGGTGGGGGGGCTGCTGAACCAGTGGATGGCAGTCCTTCGGAGGCACACGGGTAAAGCAGCAGCCAATGGGTCTCAAATATTTGTAAACATGTCCTGTCATAGTGCTGCATGAGTTTATTGACAATACACTCAAGAAATTCAATATTACACTGAACTCCCATCACTGAACAGTGATATAAACTAAAATAATTATGACTGAACAACTCCCATTCCCCAAAGTGCAAGATGCACTATTATCGCTAATATAAGTGATAAAAGATCACACAAATAAGTGATCTGACAAACAAGGGATCTGAAACAGTCGTCAATATTGGATGTCCCATTCATTTTCAGTAATTGGGTATTCTCTCATTAATCACACGATCAAATAAATCTTAGACTCTGACAAATATAAAGGAGTAAATGGCACTAACATGTGATTGCCTACATATAGGCTACACCTTTGTATTCCACGTTCAAACACAGCCTACATTTGGCCCTGTAAAGCCTGATAGGGGAAACATCTTCCAGACAGGAATACTTGCGTTCTACGGGCAATGCACTAGTTTATCTGAAAATCAAATCTACCCTCCACAGGTATCCTCATCACCACCATTGCCTCTAAAGGAGAGCTACAAAACTGGCCAGAGCTTCTGCCCAAACTCTGCCTGCTGCTGGACTCTGAGGACTACAACACATGTGAGGTGAGGATTAAATAAACCTCCTACAGGGCTGCCGATAGCCACCATTCTCAGTGTTGGCCAGTATGATCACATTCCATATCAGCCTGGGTATGCTTCTGTCAGCAATTTGGGTCTTTGATTCTAATTTTGACTTTTTCTCAGAATTTTTTTTTTTTTTTTTTTTTTTTTTTGGTGAATTTTATCTTTAAAATTTAATTTAAAAAAAAAAAGTGGGGATTTTGTGGAACTTTTTTCTTTGTCAAACTTGGGGACTCTCCCCCCCCCCCCCTCCCAAACTTTAGAGAAATTTGGGAGATTTTTTTTTTTTGGGGGGGGGGTTAGGATTTTTTTTTTTCTAAGGGGGGGTGTGTCCTGGAAATTTGTTTTCAAAAACTTTTTCTCCCAAGAATTTTTTTCCTCTGAATTTTTTTTCTCAGAAATTTGTCCTTTTTTTCCTTTGTCCTTTTTTTCTGATTTTTTTTTTTTCTGATTTTTTTTTTTTCAGATATTTTTTTTTCCTTCCATTTATTTTTTTTTCTCTGAAGTTTTTTTTCTCAATTTTTTTTTTAATTGGAATTTTTTTTTTTCCCTCAGAATTAGTTTTTCCTCCCTTTGGAAATTTTTTTTTTTTTTCCCCTTCTTGGAAACTTGGTGGGAGATGGGGTTGGAAATTAGGGATTTCTTTTTCTCAAATTTGATCTTATTTGTGAATTTTATCCCGTAAGCGAGACTTTTTTCTTGCAAACTTATGAGTTTCTCTCAAATTTGTGACCTTTTCTTGCTTTCCTCCTAAATTTCCAACCTTTGTTCTCCTGCTGCAGATTTCAGCAGTCGGTGTAGAGGCTACTTTCAAGATGTCATTTAAATCAGTGATTCTCAACTGGTGGGTCGCGGACCAGTTTTGAGTGGGTCACGGACAGCAGGTCAAAAAAATAAATACTCTGAAGTTCAGTTACATCTGAAGTTGGACTCGTCTTATTTTGAAAAAACTTATTTTGACAGGCGTGCGTCAGAGAGGTGTAGGCATGGTATCCATCATTTGATTGACGTTTACTTCAAGTTTGTGTTGCTATTCAGAGGTGAGATGGCAAAGCGCCAATATGACCCAGGTATTTAAAATGTGGATTTTCACACATTGAGGATAAAAAGGGACAGAAGCCACAAAGTGTGATTTGTAGTGAAGTGCTTGTGCATGAGAGCATGAAACCATCAAAACTTAAGCACCATTTAAAACTAAACGTCCCGCATGCAAAGACGAGCCGGTGGAGTTTTTTCAGAGACGACTCCAGCAGCAAAGGACATCGGAGAGATTTGGTGAGGTAAGCCTATCCCACTCTTGGTGCAGCGATGCTACCATTCAGCACAACCTATTTGTGTGAATGTGACTTATTTACTTTGGTCCAGAAACTTACTGGACACTGAGCAGGATCTGACAGTTGCTCTCTCCGCTGTCACCCCAGACTTTGAAGCTCTGATCAAGAGTAAAGCACATGCCCACTTGTCTCACTGACTTCCACAAATGACTGGTTAGGTTAAAAACGTCTCATTTTGTGGGCCTTCTTGATTCTGTGCAATTTTGATATTGATTTTCTTCACTTTTTATACATGCAGTTGTCATGTTCCTCCTCAGTTTGTGTTCTGGATGCAGAGATGATCAAAGAAGTGAAATATCCAATTGTATAGCCTTATTTATTTTGTGCAGTTTTGAAATTCAGTTTTATTTTATGCTCTGAAATGCACTTACCCATATAAATAAGTGTATTAATGTACATGTTTTCAAAGGCTATCTTTGAAAATAAATTTGCATGCTTTGAATTCTATATAAGTGGGTCATGAGTTAATGACCATGGCAAAATGTGGGTCCAAGGCTGAGACCAGTTGAGAATCCCTGATTTAAATGACTAAATTATAAAAGTGGCAACATCCTCAAAGACCAAAATAAGCCAAAAATTTGAGCCCCAATGTGAGGCCTTCAATTTCATGAAGTAGCCTAAAAATATTAAATGCTTTTTGTCGCTGCAGGAACTGAAAGTCCACCGTCTTTATTTTGGGCTCTGTGGTTTGTCCTTGTGATATGGATCAGATTTTCAGTATTAGTTGCTGAATCTAAACTCCTCCTTTCTATTTACAGTGTGTTGGTGCTGTTGTGGAGCTCGCTGGCTGCTAGCCACCGCAGTGTGTTGATGTGCGTGTGGGACGGTGGGGTGAATCTGTCACTGTTGTAACACGCGCGTGTTAGGAATGAGCATGTTCCTGTGTTTTGGCCCGCAGCGTGTCTGCGTCTATAAATTAAATTATAGTGGGCAGAGAAGAGCTGGCTCAGCTATAAATCAACATCTGGATGGTGGCGGCAGACTCGCAGCTGGAGCCGCAGCCACGCGCACACACCACGGATTATTCAATCGCTTATTCTTTCTGTCCTTTTACCAGCAAACCGTGACCCCATTTTCTGACTTTTAGCGCATGCTCACCCACATTAGCTTGTGCCTTATGCTGCATGATTGGTGGCTCAATTTAAAACAAAAAAGGCATCTGTGCTGTTGTAGTAGTAGTGGCCCAATTTCCACTTCTGTTCATTGTTATAATTAACAACAGAGTATCTTGTTGTGGTGCTGCATTAATGCCTGAGTCCATATAACCCTTCTAGTTTGTAACATGATTGGCTGCATTTATCTGTGAATTTGAGAAACTCGTTGAAATGCAGTGTTAAATTCAGCCGTACATCAGTGCCTTTTCAAAAAAACAAATGTCCCGGCTGCTTGCCTTATCAGCTAAGAGCAGGAATATCAAAATGATTATCAGAAAATGCTTGCCAGCTACGATGAGAGTGCATGTATGCTGTGCAGCACCGCCACTGTCTCTTATGTAAAGCTGACTGAGAAGCTGAGATTGAAGTCAGCTGGTTACTGGAGACGATGTGGTGCATTCGGCCAGTATGGAAGGCTTAATGCTGGGTCGCAGTCCAGCATAGAAACTCCTTAAAAGACGAGCTGTGTTTTGAAAAGCTGCTTGGTGGCTGGAAAGCAGCTTAGTGCTTCATGCTGAAGATGACCGTGAAGTGTTTTATTTTTTTAAATGCAGTAAGTTAGATTTTGAACTTTTTGTTGAAATAAATGAAATCTTGAGCAGTGGCTGAGAGCTGTCAGCCGCCGTTGATGTTATTGTGTGTATTTCCATCCCTTATCAAACATGAATTCCATAACAGCCCAGCCAGCGTGTCCATGTGGGCCCCACTAAAGGTTAAACTGGGCTGTCTGACGGGTCCCATGTGAGTTTGTCCAAGGATTCCATTTTGGCCCCATCTGTGTTTGCCCACGTGGACTTTACCTATTTTCAGCTTCTTTTCTCATAAATTTCCTATTTTCATGTAAATTTGTGCCTTTTTCTCCTAATTTGATACATTTTTCTTGAAAATTTAAAACGTTCTCATAAATTTGCAACTTTTTTTTTTACTGTAAACTTGCAGCGTTTTCTTATGAGATTATTGTCTTGTAAATTTGCAACTTTTTTCTCATAAATTTTAGTTTTTCTTGTAAAATTGTGATTTTTTTTTTCTTGCAAATTTAACTTTTTCTTGTAATGTTGGGAAATTTGCTACTTTTTACTCTAATCCTGCAACTTTTTCCTCATAAATTTGTTGCTTTTATCCTTGTAAATCTGATATTTTAAATTTGAGTTTTTCCCATAAATTTGACATTTTTCTTGTAAATCTGTAAATTTCTAAAAAAAAAAAAATTCAACTTTAATTGTAAACTTAAAACTTTTTCTCATAAATTTTTAATTTTACTCATATATTCTACTTTTTTGTTAATTTGCAACTTTTTCTAATTTTTTTCCTCAAATTTGTCTTTTTTAATAAATGTTTTCTTGTAAGTTTGTAACTTTTCAGGAATTTTTTTTTTTTTTTTTTAAGTTTTTGTAAGGGGTATACAGGTCGTTACAGCAATGCAGTGTTTACATTTTCATCACATGTTCCCTTATTTTCAGATATCTGACAACATTGGAAGATTAATTCTTACAACACCCCTTTTTTTTTTTTAAAGTGAAAGAAAAAGTGAAATTAAAGAGAAAAAAAAACAAGAAACAAATAACAAAAAAAAACAAACAAACCAGTAAAAAACAAACAAAAAGAAAAAGTAAGTAAATAAAGGTAAAAGAGCATCTGAGTAGCATTGGAACAGAGAGCGGAACCATTATTGAAATGGTATTTGTCAAAGATTAGATCTAATGGAAGACACATATGCGATCCAGGGTTGCCAAAAGTTCATGAACACATCCATGTCCTGTCTCAGTGCGAATGTCAACTTTTCCATCGAGTAAATGTCTTGGATCACGTTAGTCCAATCTTCAGGTGTAGGACAGTCCTTCAACATCCATTTTTTAGTTAGAGCTTTTTTGCTTGCCAATATTAAAACATTGAATAAGTATTTTTCTCCTCGTCTTTCCAGTGAGTCTGGTAGTAAACCCAAATACAAAGTTACAAAAGAAAAGGGAACTGTAATTTTGAATATTTTCCCCAATATTGTCTGTACCTTGGTCCAATATTGGTGGATAACTGGGCATGACCAAAACACATGAAAATGATTTGCAGTCTTCACCACACAAGCGCCAACAGTTCAATCCCTTATGGGTAAATTTGTTTTGTGCAGGTGTTCTGAAAAATCTTGCCAAGTTTTTCCATCCAAATTCTCTCCACTGCAGGGATGAGGTACTTTTCCATTGCTGTTTATTTAGCTTTTCCCATATTTCCAGTTGTAAAGTGAAATTCCCCTCTTTTTCCCATCTCTCTTTTATATAAGATGTGTTGTCTCCTTTTAAGTCTTGAAGACCTTGGTATATTTTAGAAATGTATCTGATCCCTGGGATCCCTTTATATGCCATTAAGAAGACCTTCAGAACACCTGACTGGGCCCTTTCCAAAACCTCCTTTTTAAGTATATTGTTTATGTGGTGTCTAAGCTGGAAGAACCTGTAAAGGTCTTGATTTATTAGGCCTTGTTTTTTCAAATCTTCAAAACTTCTCAAGATTTGCCCTTTAAAAAAATCGTAATATTTTATCAGCCCTTTCTCCTTCCACTTTTTAAATCTGGTGTCTGTTTTATTAGGAGTAAAGTCCTGATCATAGGCGATCCATTGCAGAAGTCGATAGGGCTCTTTAGTTTGATTCTCTCTGACTATCTTAAACCAAATTTTTAGCGGGGTCTCTATCCACGGGTTAGTGTTATTCAAAAGCTTAGGTAAGACATTGTTCCCTATTATCGCCTGTAGGGGGATGTCACTTGTTATTTGGCATTCGATCTCCTTCCATTGTGCAGTGTAGACTGGGTTACATATCTCTACTAAAGTTTTAATTTGTGCGGCTTTAAAGTAGTCCCTGATATTTGGCAGCGCGAGCCCACCTTTGTCTTTGTTTAGCTGTAGGGTTCTATATCTGATTCTAGGTCTCTTGCCCTGCCATATGAATCTTGAGATCCTTCTGTCCAGCTCCTGCCATGTTTTTTTGGGAGGTTCTACCGGTATTGTTTGGAAAAGGTATAGAAGACGTGGAAGTATATTCATTTTGACTGCTTCAATTCTTTGTGCAGTACCCAAGAATGGTATCATATTCCATCTTGCTAGGTCAGATTTTATTTTTGTCACCAGTGGATCATAGTTTAGTGATATAATTTTGTTGAGTTGTTTCGGGATATTGACCCCCAGATATTTCATAGATTCCGACTCCCAGTTAGTTTTGAGTTTGCTTAGTGAATAATGATTTGGGTCATAGTTGAATGTTAAAACTTGGGTTTTATGCATATTTAATTTGTACCCCGATAAATCTCCATACTCTGAAAAAACTGAGGTTAGTTCTGGTAAAGAAGTGTCCGGCTGCCCTAGGTATATTAAAATGTCATCAGCAAAGAGTGCTATTTTATGTTCCTTCTGACCAAGTGTAATACCTTGAATTTTTTGGTTTTGTCTTATCCATTGGCTCAGAGGTTCTATGAAGATTGCAAAGAGCAGTGGAGACAGGGGGCAGCCCTGACGACATCCTCTTTCCAGTTCAAAAGATGATGATAAATTACCGTTAATCCTTATTTTAGCTGTTGGTTTTTTATATAATGCCTGTATAGTTCTAATGAAGTTATGAAAATTGAAACTGGATAAGATTCTATATAGAAAAGACCAGTCAACCGAATCGAATGCTTTTTCAGCATCTAATCCCAATATGACTGCATTTAAGTTATATTTTTTTATATGATGAATTATGTGTAAAGTGCGTCGAATGTTGTCTTGTGTCTGTCTTTGTCTTATAAAACCTGTTTGGTCTAAATGAATTAGGTCTGTCAGTATATTTTCTAACCTTTTGGCAAGGATAATGGTAAAAAGCTTATAGTCCTGATTTAGTACACTGATTGGTCTGTAGTTGGAGCACTCTAGTTTATCCTTTTCAGGTTTAGGTATAACTGCAATGACCCCTTCTCTCCAGGAGGGGGGGATTTCCCCTGTGTGGAGGACATAATTAAATGTTTTCAGGAGGAGAGGAGATAGTTGCTGTTTAAAGGTTTTGTACCACTCTGCTGTATAGCCATCAGCTCCTGGGGATTTGTTAGCTTTAAGTTTCATAATTGCTTTTTCCAATTCTTTAGGATGTATTTCTGACAGTAGTGTTTTATTTTGTGACTCCGTAAGTTGGGGAAGGTTTAATGTGTTTAGGAATGCCTCGGATGCGTTTTTATGTTTTTTGTGGGAGTATAAGTTCTTATAGTAATTCTCGAAGTTTTTAAGAATATTCTGAATTTTATTTCCTTTGATACTGGGTCTCTGATTTTGTAGATTGCTCTTTGTTTGATGTTTCCTCAATTTATAGGCTAGCAATTTTGCCGATTTACTGCCTGCTTCATAGTATTTTTGTTTCAGAAATGTAAGTTTCTTCTGGATTTCTATTGTGTAGATCTCATTTATTTGGTTTTTAATTTCCTTAATCTTGTGCGAGTCAGTAGAATGAGTGTTGCCTTTGTGTTCTTTTTCTAGGTTCCTAAGTTCTGACTCTAATGTGGATAGTTTTTCTTGTCTTAGTTTCTTTTGGGTTGCCAGTTTTGCAATAATCTTTCCTCTTATTACAGCTTTACATGCATCCCACAGTATTAAAGGGGATACTTCTCCATTATCGTTATCTTCCAAATATCTGAGAATATCTGATTCCAATTCATCTTTCAATGGTCCTTTCAGGACATTTGAATTTAACCTCCAAGAAAATGTATTATTTGTGTATTTTTGGATATTTAAGTCCATGTAGATTGGACTGTGGTCGGAGAGATCCATCAGTCCTATTTTACATGTTTTTACTCTTCCAATGTCTCTATTAAACATAAAAAAAATAGTCAATCCTTGAGTAAGATGAATGTGGAGTTGAGTAAAATGTATAGTCTTTTACACTGGGGTTGAGTTCCCTCCACACGTCACAGATTCCCAATTCTTTTAGTAGCATCCGAGTCTTCCTGTTTTGGGTGTTATTTTGATGTGGGGAATTACCAGAAGCATCCCAGTATGGATTCAGTGTAAGATTGAAGTCCCCACCACATATCACTAAACCTTGAGCTTTAGTTATCATTAGGTCGAATACATTTTTATAAAATTTCCAGTTAGCCCCTGGGGGAGCATACACATTCAGCAGGGTGATATCTTCTCCCTCTAGCCGCCCAGTTACCAAACTGTATCTCCCTTCTTTATCTTTGTGTTCTGATTTTTTTTCAAATGTAATTTTGGTTGATATCAATGTCGCTACTCCCCTCCTCCTCCCTGATTTATATGAAGATGAAGAGATCATTTTAAACCCTTGTCTACTGAGTTTATTGTGTTCCACGTCTGTTAGGTGGGTTTCTTGTAAAAGTATTATTCCTGCTTTGTCTTTTTTCATTTTGCCTAGAATCTTGGATCTTTTAACTGGATTCAGGATTCCTTTTACATTATATGAAATTATTTTGGTTACACCCTGTTTCTCCATTGTGTTGTTTTGTTTAGTATAACTGTGTGGTGGCCCTCTTTTGTGCTACTCAGAAACTGAAAGAACATTAAAAACAAGAAAAACATTAAGAACATAGTGTAAAAAACTTTAAAACAAAAAGCTGTCATAAGAACTTCCTGAGCTGAGGTCTTTTTAAAGACCCTGTAAGAGCCTTGATGGAGTGAAGGCTCTGAGGGAAATTCCTCAAACTCTGTTACGTGTTGAGGGCCCTCTCTTACCACTGAAAGTAGTCCCATGCTTTTAACGTGAGTTTCAGAACCCAATCCAAACTTGTAATGATTTTTTTTTTTTTTCCTTTTATGCCTAAACCCTGTGAAATTGTGTGCACCCTCCCACCCCCATCACATCAAACATTCACGCAAAAACAGTATTTGTTAGTATGAGGAGAACATGTGGATTATTGTCACATTTCTATTTTAACAAGTTTTTGTTTTTTTTTTATTACAAAGACTTATTTGTTTCAAATAATATGATTGTTCCATGAAATGTTTTACCACATGCTGAATATGCATCTCCTTTAATGTTTGTTACCTTGTATGAGGGGGGATGGATGTGCGGATTGATTCAAGAGAAAAAAAAAAAAAAAGGTCGCTATTCCAACCTGAAAACGGATAGTTTATCCGCGACGCTCTGGTGCTGGGTTTCCCGCTGCTGGTCCGTGGATTTTGAAGGTCTTTGTGTTGTCCATGTTTGCGCTTTGATCTTCTCACTCGGGTCTGCTGGGGGTTTAAATACCGTTACCGGGAGGCCTCTTTTCGCCATGTCAGCTGTTGCTTCTTCCGCCGAATTATAGAGACACGTTTCATCGCCGTAGAAGACCCTTAACTTCGCAGGAAATGGTGTCTGAAAGCGCAATTTCTTCTCTCTTAACACCTTTTTCGCGTCATTGTATTCCCTGCGCTTTTTAAGGACCTCCGGGGCGTAATCGTGTTCCACGTAGACTTTTCTCTCCTGGTGCATAAATCCTTTTTTCTGCCAGGCCAGTCTTACAACCTCTTGTTTTATTTTGAAATTGGAAAATCTTACCAACACCGAACGTGGGGGCGCTTCCGCCGCCGGCCTAGCGGCTAATGAACGATGTGCCTTTTCTATCTTCAAGTCGGTGGTTTGTGGAATATCCAATTTCTCTCTTAGTAAGGATTCCACGCATTCTGCCATTGAGTTAAAACCATTTTCGGTTCCTTCTATCAGACCATGAATTCTTATGTTGTCTCTTCTTTGTTTTCCTTCTTGGTCGGTTAGCTTAGCCTCTATAGCTGCTTGTCTTTTGCGTAGGTCTAGCACAGAATCTTCGAGCACTTTTTTTTTTTTTTTTATTTAAGTTTTTGTAAAGGGTATACAGGTCGTTACAGCAATGCAGTGTTTACATTTTCATCACATGTTCCCTTATTTTCTGATATCTGACAACATTGGAAGATTAATTCTTACAACACCCCTTATTTTTTTTTTTTTTTTAAAGTGAAAGAAAAAGTGAAATTAAAGAGAAAAAAAAAACAAAACAAAAAACAAAAAAAAACCAAACAAACCAGTAAAAAACAAACAAAAAGAAAAAGTAAGTAAATAAAGATAAAAGAGCATCTGAGTAGCATTGGAACAAAGAGCAGAACCATTATTGAAATGGTATTTGTCAAAGATTAGATCTAATGGAAGACACATATGCGGTCCAGGGTTGCCAAAAGTTCATGAACACATCCATGTCCTGTCTCAGTGCGAATGTCAACTTTTCCATCGAGTAAATGTCTTGGATCACGTTAGTCCAATCTTCAGGTGTAGGACAGTCCTTCAACATCCATTTTTTAGTTAGAGCTTTTTTGCTTGCCAATATTAAAACATTGAATAAGTATTTTTCTCCTCGTCTTTCCAGTGAGTCCGGTAGTAAACCCAAATACAAAGTTACAAAAGAAAAGGGAACTGTAATTTTGAATATTTTCCCCAATATTGTCTGTACATTGGTCCAATATTGGTGGATAACTGGGCATGACCAAAACACATGAAAATGATTTGCAGTCTTTTCACCACACAAGCGCCAACAGTTCAATCCCTTATGGGTAAATTTGATTTGTGCAGGTGTTCTGAAAAATCTTGCCAAGTTTTTCCATCCAAATTCTCTCCACTGCAGGGATGAGGTACTTTTCCATTGCTGTTTATTTAGCTTTTCCCATATTTCCAGATGTAAAGTGAAATTCCCCTCTTTTTCCCATCTCTCTTTTATATAAGATGTGTTGTCTCCTTTTAAGTCTTGAAGACCTTGGTATATTTTAGAAATGTATCTGATCCCTGGGATCCCTTTATATGCCATTAAGAAGACCTTCAGAACACCTGACTGGGCCCTTTCCAAAACCTCCTTTTTAAGTATATTGTTTATGTGGTGTCTAAGCTGGAAGAACCTGTAAAGGTCTTGATTTATTAGGCCTTGTTTTTTCAAATCTTCAAAACTTCTTAAGATTTGCCCTTTAAAAAAATCGTAATATTTTATCAGCCCCTTCTCCTTCCACTTTTTAAATCTGGTGTCTGTTTTATTAGGAGTAAAGTCCTGATCATAGGCGATCCATTGCAGAAGTCGATAGGGCTCTTTAGTTTGATTCTCTCTGACTATCTTAAACCAAATTTTTAGCGGGGTCTCTATCCACGGGTTAGTGTTATTCAAAAGCTTAGGTAAGACATTGTTCCCTATTATCGCCTGTAGGGGGATGTCACTTGTTATTTGGCATTCGATCTCCTTCCATTGTGCAGAGTAGACTGGGTTACATATCTCTACTAAAGTTTTAATTTGTGCGGCTCTAAAGTAGTCCCTGATATTTGGCAGCGCGAGCCCACCTTTGTCTTTGTTTAGCTGTAGGGTTCTATATCTGATTCTAGGTCTCTTGCCCTGCCATATGAATCTTGAGATCCCTCTGTCCAGCTCCCGCCATGTTTTTTTGGGAGGTTCTACCGGTATTGTTTGGAAAAGGTATAGAAGACGTGGAAGTATATTCATTTTGACTGCTTCAATTCTTTGTGCAATACCCAAGAATGGTATCATATTCCATCTTGCTAGGTCAGATTTTATTTTTGTCACCAGTGGATCATAGTTTAGTGATATAATTTTGTTGAGTTGTTTCGGGATATTGACCCCCAGATATTTCATAGATTCCGACTCCCAGTTAGTTTTGAGTTTGCTTAGTGAATAATGATTTGGGTCATAGTTGAATGTTAAAACTTGGGTTTTATGCATATTTAATTTGTACCCCGATAAATCTCCATACTCTGAAAAAACTGAGGTTAGTTCTGGTAAAGAAGTGTCCGGCTGCCCTAGGTATATTAAAATGTCATCAGCAAAGAGTGCTATTTTATGTTCCTTCTGACCAAGTGTAATACCTTGAATTTTTTGGTTTTGTCTTATCCATTGGCTCAGAGGTTCTATGAAGATTGCAAAGAGCAGTGGAGACAGGGGGCAGCCCTGACGACATCCTCTTTCCAGTTCAAAAGATGATGATAAATTACCGTTAATCCTTATTTTAGCTGTTGGTTTTTTATATAATGCCTGTATAGTTCTAATGAAGTTGTTATTAAAATTGAAACTGGATAAGATTCTGTATAGAAAAGACCAGTCAACCGAATCGAATGCTTTTTCAGCATCTAATCCTAATATGACTGCATTTAAGTTATATTTTTTTATATGATGAATTATGTGTAAAGTGCGTCGAATGTTGTCTTGTGTCTGTCTTTGTCTTATAAAACCTGTTTGGTCTAAATGAATTAGGTCTGTCAGTATATTCTCTAACCTTTTGGCAAGGATAATGGTAAAAAGCTTATAGTCCTGATTTAGTACACTGATTGGTCTGTAGTTGGAGCACTCTAGTTTATCCTTTTCAGGTTTAGGTATAACTGCAATGACCCCTTCTCTCCAGGAGGGGGGGATTTCCCCTGTGTGGAGGACATAATTAAATGTTTTCAGGAGGAGAGGAGATAGTTGCTGTTTAAAGGTTTTGTACCACTCTGCTGTATAGCCATCAGCTCCTGGGGATTTGTTAGCTTTAAGTTTCATAATTGCTTTTTCCAATTCTTTAGGATGTATTTCTGACAGTAGTGTTTTATTTTGTGACTCCGTAAGTTGGGGAAGGTTTAATGTGTTTAGGAATGCCTCGGATGCGTTTTTATGTTTTTTGTGGGAGTATAAGTTCTTATAGTAATTCTCGAAGTTTTTAAGAATATCCTGAATTCTGAATTTTATTTCCTTTGATACTGGGTCTCTGATTTTGTAGATTGCTCTTTCTGTTTGATGTTTCCTCAATTTATAGGCTAGCAATTTTGCCGATTTACTGCCTGCTTCATAGTATTTTTGTTTCAGAAATGTAAGTTTCTTCTGGATTTCTATTGTGTAGATCTCATTTATTTGGTTTTTAATTTCCTTAATCTTGAGCGAGTCAGTAGAATGAGTGTTGCCTTTGTGTTCTTTTTCTAGGTTCCTAAGTTCTGACTCTAATGTGGATAGTTTTTCTTGTCTTAGTTTCTTTTGGGTTGCCAGTTTTGCAATAATCTTTCCTCTTATTACAGCTTTACATGCATCCCACAGTATTAAAGGGGATACTTCTCCATTATCGTTATCTTCCAAATATCTGAGAATATCTGACTCCAATTCATCTTTCAATGGTCCTTTCAGGACATTTGAATTTAACCTCCAAGAAAATGTATTATTTGTGTATTTTTGGATATTTAAGTCCATGTAGATCGGACTGTGGTCGGAGAGATCCATCAGTCCTATTTTACATGTTTTTACTCTACCAATGTCTCTATTAAACATAAAAAAATAGTCAATCCTTGAGTAAGATGAATGTGGAGTTGAGTAAAATGTATAGTCTTTTACACTGGGGTTGAGTTCCCTCCACACATCAGATTCCCATTTCTTTTAGTAGCATCCGAGTCTTCCTGTTTTGGGTGTTATTTTGATGTGGGGAATTACCAGAAGCATCCCAGTATGGATTCAGTCTAAGATTGAAGTCCCCACCACATATCACTAAACCTTGAGCTTTAGTTATCATTAGGTCGAATACATTTTTATAAAATTTCCAGTTAGCCCCTGGGGGAGCATACACATTCAGCAGGGTGATATCTTCTCCCTCTAGCCGCCCAGTTACCAAACTGTATCTCCCTTCTTTATCTTTGTGTTCTGATTTTTTTTCAAATGTAATTTTGGTTGATATCAATGTCGCTACTCCCCTCCTCCTCCCTGATTTATATGAAGATGAAGAGATCATTTTAAACCCTTGTCTACTGAGTTTATTGTGTTCCACGTCTGTTAGGTGGGTTTCTTGTAAAAGTATTATTCCTGCTTTGTCTTTTTTCATTTTGCCTAGAATCTTGGATCTTTTAACTGGATTCAGGATCCCTTTTACATTATATGAAATTATTTTGGTTACACCCTGTTTCTCCATTGTGTTGTTTTGTTTAGTATAACTGTGTGGTGGCCCTCTTTTGTGCTACTCAGAAACTGAAAGAACATTAAAAACAAGAAAAACATTAAGAACATAGTGTAAAAAACTTTAAAACAAAAAACTGTCAAAAGAACTTCCTGAGCTGAGGTCTTTTTAAAGACCCTGTAAGAGCCTTGGTGGAGTGAAGGCTCTGAGGGAAATTCCTCAAACTCTGTTACGTGTTGAGGGCCCTCTCGTACCACTGAAAGTAGTCCCATGCTTTTAACGTGAGTTTCAGAACCCAATCCAAACTTGTAATGATTTTTTTTTTTTTTTTCCTTTTATGCCTAAACCCTGTGAAATTGTGTGCACCCTCCCACCCCCATCACATCAAACATTCACGCAAAAACAGTATTTGTTAGTATGAGCAGAACATGTGGATTATTGTCACATTTCTATTTTAACAAGTTTTTTTTTTTTTTATTACAAAGACTTATTTGTTTCAAATAATATGATTGTTCCATGAAATGTTTTACCACATGCTGAATATGCATCTCCTTTAATGTTTGTTACCTTGTATGAGGGGGGTTGGATGTGCGGATTGATTCAAGAGAAAGGAAAAAAAAAAAAAAAAAGGTCGCTATTCCAACCTGAAAACGGATAGTTTATCCGCGACGCTCTGGTGCTGGGTTTCCCGCTGCTGGTCCGTGGATTTTGAGGGTCTTTGTGTTGTCCATGTTTGCGCTTTGATCTTCTCACTCGGGTCTGCTGCGGGTTTAAACACCGTTACCGGGAGCCCTCTTCTCGCCATGTCAGCTGTTGCTTCTTCCGCCGAATTATAGAGACACGTTTCATCGCCGTAGAAGACCCTTAACTTCGCAGGAAATGGTGTCTGAAAGCGCAATTTCTTCTCTCTTAACACCTTTTTCGCGTCATTGTATTCCCTGCGCTTTTTAAGGACCTCCGGGGCGTAATCGTGTTCCACGTAGACTTTTCTCTCCTGGTGCATAAATCCTTTTTTCTGCCAGGCCAGTCTTACAACCTCTTGTTTTATTTTGAAATTGGAAAATCTTACCAACACCGAACGTGGGGGCGCTTCCGCCGCCGGCCTAGCGGCTAATGAACGATGTGCCTTTTCTATCTTCAAGTCGGTGGTTTGTGGAATATCCAATTTCTCTCTTAGTAAGGATTCCACGCATTCTGCCATTGAGTTAAAACCATTTTCGGTTCCTTCTATCAGACCATGAATTCTTATGTTGTCTCTTCTTTGTTTTCCTTCTTGGTCGGTTAGCTTAGCCTCTATAGCTGCTTGTCTTTTGCGTAGGTCCAGCACAGAATCTTCGAGCACTTTTATTCGATCCTCTGTTTCCAAGATTCGGTTCTCGGCCTGGTCCACTCTGCTGTTTGTCCTTTTCAATTCTTCTCTGAATTCCCGAAATTCGGCCGTAACATCTCGGCGAAATCGTCGTAGTTCCTCAAATAGTGATTTCAGGCTAACCCTTTTGTTAGCTATCACCAGCTCCTCGTCTTCTGAACGGGGATCTTCCAGTTCAGATTCTCCGGCCGATACGTGTCCTAGCCTGGAGAATTTCAGTTTCTTCTGTTTTCCTTTAGACATGATGATTTTGTCTTTTGATTTTCACTCCTCCAAAAATCCGTTAAGTTTGATTTTCAAGGTGTTATCCTGGATTGAGTCTGAGAGCTTCAGTGTTAAGCTGCAGTCGCCATGGCGTCCAGACCGGAAGTCCCTCTTCGAGCACTTTTATTCGATCCTCTGTTTCCAAGATTCGGTTCTCTGCCTGGTCCACTCTGCTGTTTGTCCTTTTCAATTCTTCTCTGAATTCCCGAAATTCAGCCGTAACATCTCGGTGAAATCGTCGTAGCTCCTCAAATAGTGATTTCAGGCTAACCCTTTTGTTAGCTATCACCAGTTCCTCGTCTTCTGAACGGAGATCTTCCAGTTCGGATTCTCCGGCCGATACGTGTCCTTGCCTGGAGAATTTCAGTTTCTTCTGTTTTCCTTTAGACATGATGATTTTGTCTTTTGATTTTCACTCCTCCAAAAATCCGTTAAGTTTGATTTTCAAGGTGTTATCCTAGATTGGGTCTGAGAACTTCAGTGTTAAGCTGCAGTCGCCATGGCGTCCAGACCGGAAGTCTCTAACTTTTCAGGAAATTTTACAATTTTTCCTGTAAATTTGCAGCTTTATTCCGCCTAAATTTTCACATTTTTTCATAACTATTTTGTAAATTTGTCACTTTTTTTCTTTTAACAAATTTGATAAAAAATAAAAGAATCACTGGAACTTATTGCTTGCATCCAGTTGTGATATGGTTTATTAATTTATGTACACAGCAGACTGACTGCTGATGTTGGTACATTTGACCTGTTTCTGTCATTTAACTGTTGCAAATAACAATGTATGGACTCAAGTAAACCCTTGAAATGAGCTGAATCATGTCTTCTTTTCAGTGGTTATGTGCTAATTTTGCAACTTGTGTGTGCAGCTATCGGTTATTGCCATTAGCACTACTGCTAGCTTTTCCACCGATAGTGAGCTGGCTTGCTCTTTTCAGGCCTCTGCTGTCTCTTGTTTTCAGCCTGTGGGTCCCTTGAGGTTTCCTTTCCAGCATCTGCTGCACATTTTTTTTTGGGGGGGGGGCTCAGCATCACAGTGAGGCCTGGTGCCTGAGAGCAGGTGTCGGGTCAAAGGTGGGAGCAGGCCTCGCAGCAAGCCTGCTCTTTAAAGCTCTGCTGACGGGCGCCTGTTCTGTTCCATTCCTTGGAGGCTGCAAAGGAACCAGAGGAGATTCTCCAGCTGGGATGGGACATCCTTGATTGGTGGAAAGCAATGGAAAAACATGGGGAGCCGGCCCATTGTCTGTAAGCTGCTACCAGAATTGTGATTAGCTGTTAGCATGGATTATGCTAACAGAGGGAAGGTTTAAAGCTGTGTTCACACCAAACGCAAACGAGCAGCGCGAATCCATACAAGGTGAATGGGAAGACGCTATGCTAGCAGCTAGCTAGCTAGCGGATGGAGTAAAATTATCACCATTGCAGAGTAAACTAGTTAGAAAATGAAACTTACTCACCGGGAGACAGGAGGACCAGGAACTCTTGAGCTGAATCGGGTTTTTGGAGTTATTTGCCCACGGTTTCCGGCCATGGATGTCCTAGCAAGCTAGCAATGTAAATACTGATCATCTTGTAAACTTTTGGAGGCTTGAGACTGTCATGGTCTGAGCACCGATTTCGTCCGCGCTCGGGTCATGCAGTATTTTCCTCCCATTCTGTGTTTATTCCTTGTGGCTCTCCGAGCTTTTATTCTGAAAGCGTCTCGGAGGGGCTTCCGGCTGTCAGAGCTGAGCTCCTCTGTGACAGCTGAATTGCATTCAGCTGATGACTGCCTCATCAGCTGATTAATCCTTAGCCCTACTTAAGGGAGCAGCTGAGGTTACTCCGGGCTGCGACCTCACGTACGGATAACGCTGGTCTCCCCAACATTAGGCTGGAGTCCCTATTTCCCGGCTCCAGTCATCCTCTTGTTCCTCGCTACTCTCAGTAAGTGTATTCCTTAGTCTGTGTTTATCGTCGGTGTGTTTAGTGTTGTCTTTATTTGTGTTTGGCCCCTCGTGGCTCGTTATTTTGTACCTTTTACTCACTGGTTGCCTATAGTGTCTCAATAGTGGTCCACCCCGGACGGATAATGTAAACCTAAGCATGATGTTATTTTGGGAATTTCCACATCAGGTTGAACACAGCTGCAGAAGTTTTAAAGGCAACTTCGCCTGTCTGCATCTCACTATTCATGTCTGTTTGCGCGTTTACATTGAGTTATGTTTGGTGTGACCGCACCTTAAGACAGGGGTCTGCAACCTGTGGCTCTTTTCCCCACAGCCAGCACCTCCCTGAGACCTTGGGAGAGAAACAATAAACTCAAATTTTGAAGAAAAACAATAAATTTTCTAGAAAAAAGGTTGCAGATTCATGAGGAAAAAACAAAAAGCTGAAAATGAGGAAACCTGAAAATGTCTGCAAAAAAATCTGACAAATTTAGAGAAAAATTGGGATTTTTCTGAGGAAAACATACGTAATAATGAATTTGCAACTAAAGTCACAAAAAATTCTGGAAAAAATATACTGGGAAGTTGTTTTGAGGAAAAATGTAAAAAATGTGTGTTGTAAAAATGCTGCAGTTTTACCTATGAAAGGTAATAAATTAAAAAGAAAAATACAATAATCTTATGAGAATAAACTTAGAATTTATGCCAAAAATGTTGGAAAATTTGGGAGAAAGTTGCAGTTTTACAAGGGAAACAATCCTGATAAATTTGCAAGGAAAGTCACAAGCTCTGCTTAAAAAAAAAAAAAAAAAAAAATCACAAAAAGCTGCAATTTCATTAGAAAACTGCCACAAATTTTTGTGGAAAAAGGCCACAATTTTACCTGGAAAACGGTAACACATTTGCAGAATAGAAGCCAAATTTATGAATAAAGCAGAAAATTATGCAAAAATATCAAAATTTATGAAAAAAAGGTGAAAAAGTCAAATTTATGTGGAGCCTTTAACCTCTTGCACTCCGGTGTACCGCGGGCGGACACGTCTCTGCGTCCTAGTGCGCACTGGGGGAAAAAAAGCTGCATTTCCGTTCTTCCACTACAGACACAGCCGCGAACAGAAAGCCAAAGGAGTGCTTTGATTGGTTTAGATGTGATTGACCTCTCATTCGACTAAGAGCCTTGAATTGGGTTTCTGAAACCTTGAAGAACCAATGACTGAAAACCTAGCAAGAAAGACCCGCCTACCAACGGCTGCGAATACAGCGAACCAATTGAAGCACAGAAGTTCGAAAGCGTGCGTCCCTTGCCTAAAATCTGTTTTGTGTAAGCCGCCGGGTGACACACATGTGTTCGCCAGTCTTTTTTTCTTACTACTGTTATTTGTTTTGAAAAATCGTTCGCCAAAACCACAATCATGGAAGTGCAAAACCGCAATAATGGAATTATGGTTTGACCGGGTCGCGTGACCAGAACCACAAGTCCGTAACAAGCGGACCATGTTCGTCTGACAATGAGGAAGAGATCGCCAGCGACACTGCTGTTGTGGACAGGTAAGTGTTAGAAGCTAAATTATTCTTTATCCCTGAAAATTGTAATCAAAATGACTTTTGACCGATCGGTAAATTACAACTGTGCGCAACATGACGGATCCGGACTGGTGCGGTCCGGACGGCGCACGGACCGTATCCAGTCCGTGCGCCTCCCCGCTACTCTTCTGTAGTGGATTGCAGATATTATTGCAGATATTTTAGTACAACTGTGCGTAGTAGACCGCGGCGCACCGTCCCCGCTTTCCGTCATGTAGCGATAGGCAATGTCCGTCCTCTGTAGCGCGGGGGGGTGGGGGGGGGGAATTGTTATCTTCTACATTACAGATATTTTAGTATAATTTTTAGTGCACTGTAGGTTATTTTTTCTTGTAAAAAAAAGCCACACATTTTTTACGTGGCATGCTTCTTTGTGTGTGGGGGCTTGTTTGTTCATTCATTCATGAATGAATGAATAAACAACCACACACACACACACACACACACACACACACACAGCCCTAAGTGTCACCTTTCATTAGAGCCCAAGATGAAGCTTCTATATTGAATCATTCAAAAGTTAGACGTTTTTCCAAACTGTGCCATTTGGCACAATTTGGCACAGTTCAAAAATGCCTGGGAACAACCTGAGAAAAAAGCTGTGTAATATATTCATTTTTTGTGGTATTGTTACAAAATTTTGACCTCAGCTGGATAACACTTGGTTCTACATTTCTGTTGCATTTTCCAGCCCGGATCTGACAGCTGTGTGTTATTTGCAAGCATTTGTATCCAAAAAAACACCCAGGCGAAATTTATTTTCTTCAAGTTCAGTATGTTTAGATGACTGTTACTCAGTGGCAGGAGCACTTAGAGAGATTATGACTGTTTTGCCAAAAAATTCAAAGTGTTTTCTTTTAAATGAGACCAACCCCATGAAGATGCTGCAAAGGGTTGAAGAACAGCTTTTGATTTACTTTGGGTATGTTATTTTTTTGGCGTTTTTAGGGAACTTGACCAGAGTGCAAGGGGTTAATTTTGGTCAACAAACATTTCAAATTTGCAAAAAAAATAGGCCAAATTTATGAAAAAAAGCAAGACATTTATGCCAAAAATAAACACATTTTTTAAACACAATGAGGTAAACGTCCACACAAATGTACGCAAGGAAAAAAATCACATTTTTTGTAAATGATTGTAAATTTTACTGGGAAAAAGTTGCAGTTTTGTGAGGAAAAAGACAAATTTACCATTTAAAAAAGCTGCAAATTTCTGACAAAAACTCTTAATCCGGATGTTGTTAGACCAGCTGTAATTTTGCTGTTTTACCTCAGTTCTCAGGCTCATATTTTTGTGGCTCGTGCAGATTTTTTTTTAAAGACAAAAGTCAGTTAAAGTGGCTCTCTGTGAAGTACAGATTGCTGACCGCTGTCCTTGAAGTGGTGGTGAAGGCGGGTGTACTGCACCATTCCCTGCATATTGGTGTGAAACGATTCGATGAGGCTTTGCAACTTTGGTGGGCATCCTATCTTTGGCAGGATCTTGAAAAGGCCCTCTCTGCTGACCAGATCGAACGCTTTGGTGAGGTCTTCCAGAACAAGAACCTCCATCTCCAAACGAAGATCTCTGTTTACCAGGCAGTCTGTGTCACTACTCTCCTTTACAGCTGTGAATCCTGGGTGACTTACAGCCGCCACATTAGGGATCTAGAGCGGTTCCATATACGCTGCCTTCAGCGCATCCTGGGAATCACCTGGCGTGACCATGTGCCTCATTCTGAGATACTCTTTAAGACCAGCTGTAGGAGTATTGAGGCAACGATCACCCAGCACCAGCTACGCTGGCTGGGACATGTGGTGAGGATGCCCCCAAACCGGTTGCCTCGCAGGGTGTTATATGGCCAGCTACACCATGGTCGACGCTCTGCTGGAGGGCAGAAGAAGCGCTACAAGGACCAGCTAAAGATGGCCTTAAAGAAGTGCAGGATCAGACCTGAGGCTCTGGAGGAGGCTGCTGCTGACCGGAACACCTGGCGACAGCAGTGCCTTGTGGGGACCCGTATGATGGAGGAGGACAGGACAGACAGGAGAGAAGACTGAGGAGGAATGCACCTGCAGCGCCTGCTGCCACTACTACAACTTTTACATGCCCTACCTGCAACAGGACATGTGGGTCCAGGATAGGACTACACAGCCATCAAAGGACTCACCGATAGAAGTGGATGTCATCATTGGACTCGATGGACAACCGCAAGCAAGCAAAGGGGGGTGGGCCAGACTTCAGCGTTGTTTTGGTTTGAGAGCTGAGCTGTAATGTGACATTGAGGTGGATTAAAAAAAAACCTGACTGCTCTTCTGAAGGAGAATGAAATGCATTCTAGAATATTTTGTGGCTCACCATTACCTTAAATGGCTTTTTTGTGTGTGTGTGTGTTCTCTCAATGAGACCAATGGCTGCAGGTACCTAAAAAGTCTTGCTTTTTGGTCTAAGATAAGATGACATAAACTTTATTGTCCCTCAAGGGGAAATTTGTCTTGGGCTTGACAAAAATAAAATTTCTCTAAAATTTCAGGCCTTAATTATCCCTAAAAAATTAATAATCAATCCTTAAACCTTCATTTGAAAGGACTTAATATTCTGTCAGTATGTGAGAGTTTTTAAGAAGGGCTCTATAAATGAGAAAGTTTTAGAGTCCCTACAAGTCAAACTGCTATTAGAAACTTGGGCAGTTTTACTTGGGAAATTTTACTGCCTTTTTGTTGTCTACTGCAACAGTACATGACAGCAGGACCAGTTTTCCCAGGTGTCTTCATGCTTCAGTATTCTTGTATCTTTGGTTGTGGGGAAGAGCCGTCATGAATTAATTATTCTTCTTTAACCGTTTCATATTCTTTGAGGTTATAATCAGTTGGTGATTTTTTTTTTGGGGGGGGGGATGCCACCGCCCCTTAGCAGAATGACCAAAGTTCATCCCCCTTGTTAACCTGCCATCCATCCCCATTCATACTGTAGGCATAAATCAAGGGAGAGACTTTTCCCTCTAACCTGGAAAAAATGGAAACTGTCTCAAACCTAATGAACATTTCTGCAGCATGTTACGCAACTCAAGAACATGACTTTGAAACATCAATTCTATGCAGAAAGGAAAAAAAAAATCCTCATAAATTGGCAACTTTTTCCTCATGGATTTGTGATTTATTTTTTACAATTGCAACTTTTTCTTCTTTTGCTTTTAACAAATTTGTGCTTTTTCTTTTGTAAAATTCTGCTTTTTTTCTCAGAAATTTGCAACTTTTTTGTTAATTTTTTTTTGCAAAATTGCAACTTTTTCTGGTAAATTCTCAACTTTTTTCTGATTGGTGCCTTTTTCAGATAAATTTGACTATTTCTCATAGATTTGACTTTTTTTGTGGATTTGACTTTTTTCAAAATTGCAGCTTTTTTCTCAGAAATATACAACTTTTTCTCACAGATTTCCATCTTTTTTCATATAAATTTGCAATATTCATCTGCATGCTTGTTGCATTTTTACTTGGGGGGGTGGGTGGGAAAAGTTCATAGTGGTCAAATTTGATTTGACCAAATGTTTTTTTGTTTTTTTTTCCCCAACCGCAGGGATCCAAGTGCTGCAACACTGATAGAAGTGGAGACCAAAGGGGAGACTATTAAAAATAAACCACATTTGGTCAAATGTGACCACTATGAACTTTTGAGCCTATGAACTTTTCAGCCCAACTCATATGTAATTAAATTGTAATTTGCAACTTTGAAAATTTTTAATTTCGCAGCTTTTATCATATTTTTGCAAAACTTTTTTTTTTCCTCATAAATTTCCAACTTTTTTCCTGTAAATTTCCAACTTTTGTACTCTATGTAATTAAATTGTAATTTGCATCTTTTTTTAACTTTATTTGGCAAATTTATCATATTTTGGCACGTTTTATTCTTGCAAGTTTGTACCTAATTTACATTTATATATTTGTACCTCATGCTAATTTTGTGACCCTCCCTTCCCCCCACCTCCCCAGTTCCCCCTTGTTAGAAAAAACAAAAAAACAAAAAAAAAACAGTCCCCTACTGGTTACAATGAATGCACAGTCTGCACACCGGACACACTGCCCCAAGATCCCAAAATAACCCACACCGTTTCTGCTGCCAGCTCTCTCATATTTATTTTGGGAGTGTATTTGGTGACTGTCAGTGTACAGTTTCTCAACTGTAATCTAGAAATGTGTAAATACATGTTGGCTTCAGGCCATCTGATCAGTATACGTGTCATCTGCGTTGTACGATGACTTTACCCGTGCAAGATGATCTTCATGGGCATTAGTGAATCAGTCTGAGTATCTGCTGATGTGAGGTGGAATATATAGGGTGTATAAAAGATGAGATGTGATCCCATTGCTGCTGTAGAATTAAAACACTGAGTTGCTTCTTATAGTTTGTAGGTATATTAATGTTACAGTTCCACGTTCACAGTTGCCAGGAATTTAAGCGGAAATGATAAAGATATGAACTTTTCAAAGCCACCAGACTACTTAAAGCAAGAATTTGATCTTCATATTAAACTGGAGTCTGCAGCACCGTTTGACTTTTACCTTTTTCGTCATTTCACTTGATGACAGACAAGTGATGGCACCAGAAGTCAAAATGTTGCAAATGTAGTGTACGCTTAAGCCCATGTAGTTTTCAAGAGGTTAAAATCCTGCTAACACTGCTGTTGTTGTTTGATGGGCTGTCTAGGATAATCTAACCAAATTTAGAAATTGTTGAGAGAGGAGTATGTTACCTATTCATAAATGGTCATATTGAAATTTATATTGCTATACACTATATGTCATTGCCATGTATGCTTTGGATTACACCAAAATCTGAATTGTAGAGACCATGCTATAGCTAGTTGTGGGTTAAGATGAGGTGGTTTGCAGTAAATCGGCCACACATACCCACTCCCCTCCCTGCTCCTCTGCACGCTCTATAAAAAGAAATGGTCAGGTGTGTCAGGTGTCGAGTGTAAAGCTGCTGGGTGGCTTTACTGTGCGTAGGCCACGCCTGAGAGCATTTTCCGTGTTTTGATTAATGACGCTTGATGAGTTGTTGCAGTGCTGTTGAGACACTTGAGGGTAGGCAGTCCTGTCGTGTAAGACTTGGTCACCTCGGTGCTCCACTGTACTGGCCTGTCTTTTTTTTTTCTTTTTTCTTTCCAAGGGAAGGACGGTGAAGGAGAAATTAAGTTGACTGTATGTTTTATTTCGTCCTGACTCAGTCTTCTGCGTGACTTGAATTCTTGCACTGAATGACCTTCAAGTAGCAGGACTTGTGAGGATTCCACTTTACATACTTCAGCATCATTGAAACACCAAGAGGCCACTCCCATTAGTAGCCAGACATTTATTATGTTTTGAGTCACTGGGAGTGGTTTAATGTGGAAGTATTGTATTTAATGACTTCATATTGTCTGGGTTTTTTGTTTACATTCTTTGGAAAATGTAAATGTTGTAATTATTTCTATAATCAATTAAGCTTATAAGTCAGACTTGATGTGCTGTTTTGTCCATCAGTAAATTCAAATTAAAGGGACATATGATGAAAATGTCGCCTTTTCATAGGGCTGGGCAGTTAACCGAAATGAAACTGAAACAGTCGGCGTAATTTTCCTCATGCCAGTTTTTCCCTGTCGTGTGCATGTGTATAGAGCGCTTTTCATGTACTACCCCTTTAAGACGTGAAAGCACAGTTGCGTGTATCGGCACGTTCATCTGACAACACCAAGACAAAGCTAGCAAACTGTATGCCTGAACCTAAGTTGCTGTTAGCCTCTGATGGTTATCCGTGTCATTTCAACCATTTTTCTAGCAGGAATTCATGACAAAAGTGGACAAGCTAAGGCTGTATTTAAGAACCCAATAAGAAACTCATAATCACTATGTGGCAGTGACCACAGAGATGGAATAGACTAGAGTGCTCACAGCTAACATTTTGATGGCAAATTTGGGTGTCATATTGGTACTGGATAAAGTCCTCTTGACAGCCCTTGCAGCACTGTGATAATGGAACATCCAAATAATGGTTTGTTGTATTTATCATATACATAAGCTGGAATGTTACAAATTATAATGTAATATGGAATGTTTTGAAGACAAATTTTAATGAAAATGTCAAGATTTAAGGTTGATTTTTATGCTTTTTGTTGTATTAAGTTTCAGAATGGTGCCTGAATGTGGACATGCCACTTGTAAAAATATTTTAGTAAAAGGGAACAGACTGACTTTTCACCGGTAAGTTCTTAGGTAATTAAGTGAAACACTTGATTTTGTACTTTGACAGTCCTTGCCTCATAATCAGTTGTGCATTATTTTAGATGCAGATCAGTAACTCCTCCACTGACAACACAAGTGTAGTTCTCTTCTGTGGACTTTGATGCCCAACAGAGTAAAAACTGGAACGGAGGCAAAAGTAGCATCAGGATTTAAAAAAAAAAAAAACCTATTAAACTACACAGTATTTATTTGTGCTCATTTAACATTCCAGTCTTGTCAAGAGAATATCTGTTAAAAGGCTATCTACCAAAAAGTTCACACTAGTGATATCATGAAAGTAGGGGATTCAAGGAGAACCATGTAATGGTGATTTCCTCATCTCAAACAATTGAAACAAAATACCAACAATAGTGGTGGGTATACCACAACAAAAAATGTCAATGTCTCAATAACTTGCCATGTGCCGTTGAGCATCAATTACAGCTTGACGACATCTCATGCTGTTCACAAGTTGACTTATTGTCTGCTGAGGCATGGCATTCCACTCTTCTTGAAGGGTGGGCCTCAGGTTATTGAGGTTGTGGGGTACAGGGTTACAAGCCTTTACACGGTGACTCTGCTAATCCCATGGAATTTTTATGGGATTCGCCTCTGGAGAAACTGCATGCCACTCCATTTGAGGTACCCCAGCCTCCAGCAGCTGTTCCCTAATGATGCGACTTTGATGAGCTTGGAGCATTGTTGTCCATGAAGATGAAATTAGGCCTGTGTTTTTCATGCAGGGGCACAATGACTGGATTAACGATGCTATTTGGGTAGTATCGGCTTGTCATTGTACCATTCACAAGGTGTAGGGCAGTTCTGTATTGACTAGGCACACCTGCCCAGACTGTAACACCACCGCTACCAAAGGTTCGTCTGGTGACAACAGTGGCTGATGCATAGCGCTCTCTTTGACGTCTCCAACATTGTTGGCGGCCATCATTTCTGCGCAGTGTGAATCGACTTTCATCAGAGAACAGCACTGAAGCCCACTGGTCCCTTGTTCAGCGTAAATGCTCCCTGGTTCATGCAAGATGATGACGCCTGTGCCTGGTGATGTAGTCAGGTACCCTTCCAGGTCATCGACCGTGCTGATGTAAACGGTTTTGAGTGATCTGATGGAACACTTGGGTGCCTCTCACCTCCCTTAAATGTGCCTGGAGTTGAGTGGCTTCATCTAGTTCTGCAGGGCACTGTTCACAATGAAGCGGTCATCAGCATGAGATGTGGCCAAAGGACGTTCACTTCTATTCCTTTCTGTTGACTCTTCCAGTCTCTCTATCTGTGTTGCAACTTGCTGATGACACTCTAGAAGAGTCTATGCTCAGTGGCCACTTCCCTCGGAGAACATCCTGTTTGAAGCCTCGAAATGGTGAGGTACTGTTGATCAGTTGTTAGGTGTCGTCTTGGTCTCATGATGTCAAAATGTGAACAGCATGATGAAGAGCACTGTTTAAATACCAATTCTAATGGAACCAGAAAATTTATTGATCGATTCATGGATCAAACACCTGTTGTGAATTTTGTCGTTAAGCACCTTGTTGGAGAACAGCAAGTTATGCAAAAAGTACTGAAACATTGAACAGTTGGACATGTGCATTCTAAGGGTTTGAGAAGAAGTCAAATTAAGGTCACTTGTAAAGGTTATAGTGCATTTTAGGTGCATCCTGAAATTTCACTTGCAAGCTGAATATCCCTAACTTTTTGTGAGTAGTATAAGTATTGAACACGTCAACATTTTTCTCATTAAACATATTTCTGATGGAGCCATTGACCTGAGATTTTCACCAGATATCTGTAACACAAATAATCCATACATACAAAGAAATAAAGGCAACTGTTTTCACAAAACGAGTCATATTTAATAAAGTGGAATGACACAGAGAACAAGTATTGAACACATGAAGAGAGAGATGCAGAAAGGCATAGAGCTGATGCTGGGAGCGGAGAGGACACTGGCGTGGTTTGTTCACCGCTTCTTCACCTGAGCTTTTAACTGACTTTTCCCTCTACAATCAGTCAAGTTTTCCAGTGATCAACGAAGTTTTATACGGATTAACCGGAGTCTGGCAAAAGTTTACCTGTTGCTGCTGCACTGCTAGTGGACTCTCTGGGTTTGCTTGTCGCTGTGGGGAAACTTGTGTCGGGATTTGACCTTTGGGAGGCGACGTGGTGACGTCAGGTGGGCTACGGCCAGTATGTATATGGAGTGTGAATCTCAATAAAGTTTAGTTTGTTGCTCCGTTCAACATGGCTCAGGTCTCCCGTTATTAGGACATAACATTTTGGCGACGAGAATAAACCATGGAGGTGTGTATTCCACCGCTTCAGCCCTTCCTGGAGCTCCCGGGAAAGCCACCTGTGCCGTGGCCAAGATGGTTGGTGGCCTTTCAAAACTACATCACCGCGGCTAGCCGAGGTGGTGCCGACGAAGAGAGACGGAGGAGCCTGCTCATTCACTACCTTGGTCAGGAAGGCCAACGAGTATTTCGCGTGCCTGGTAGCAAAGGCTCGTTGAAGGAGTGTCTGGACATAATGGACAGTTTCTTTAGGAACCAGTCCAACATCACAGCGTGAAGATATAAATTCTTTGACCGTCGACAACAAGCTGGTGAGTCCATTCAACATTTCTTAATGGAACTCCATAGCCTAGCAAGCAAGTGTGCCTTGGGGCCGATTGAGGAGGAGCTAGTCCGTGACATGCTAGCACATGGTACGAGCAACGAGTGGCTCAAAGAAAAGCTAACACTAACCACGGACGTCTTCATGCTGAAGAAAGTGTTTGAATTGACCAACCAGATTGAGTCCGCTACCCAGCTGGGTCTACAGTTGCTAGCTAAAGAGAACCTAGCCACCCAAGCTTCCCTTCAGGCCACTAGCAGCACAGCTAATCCTTTGGGGTGGACCGTGGCATGGGCAGGAATGGGAGCTCAGGGTCTGTGTGGTGGCTGTGGCTATTCCCGTCACCGGGCGGGCATGTCCACTTGCCCCGCCAGAGGGAAAAAGTGCCATAACTGCGGCTGTTCTAATCACTGGGCCAGGGTCTGCACCGCCACTATTAAACCATGAGCTGTGGAGCCAGAAAGCATGATGCAGGTGTGTGTGGCAGGCACCAGGAAGGGGCCGTTAAAGTGGTATGTCTTGCAGCTAGACGGGGCCAATGTGCTGCTTATGGTGGACTCAGGCTGGTAAATCCATTCTGAGCATGACCACATTGAAAAGACTTTTCCCTGGCAAAACCATCAAAGCAGGGGCGGTGAAAATGTTTGGGTACGGTCACGCTAAACTTGACATGGCGAGCACAGTCAGCTTCTCGGTAAAATGTGGATCAAGGATTATTCCCGCGTTTACCTTCCAGGTTTCGCGCCGGGGGCTGACTTGCTGGGAATTGACCTGCTGGGGGAATTGGGGTTCTCCATCACGGACCCAGTGGGCTCAACGGTGCTGACAGTGTCCCCCGAATGGCATGTCCGCTGGCCGGCATTGTTCATGGGCCTGGGATGTATTAGTGTTCAACCACCGCCCGCTCATTGACCCAAGCGTGACGCCCAAGATCCAGCCATTACAGCGGCTTCCCCTTGCCCTGTGGGATGACGTCACGGTGTACTGAACAAATTGCTTAAAGCTGGCATCATTGAGAAAGTGGATGCTTCGCTAAGGATTTTGAACATTGTGGTGGCCAAGAAGAAGACGGGTGGCATCCGGCCGTGTATTGACCTCAGGAAGGTTAATAAACCGCTTATCCCGAACAAATACCCACTCCCCACGTTGGAGGAACTCGCCGCAATGTTCAGCAGCTCAAGGGTGTTCACGAAGCTAGATCTCCACCAGGGTTATCTGCAGGTGCCCCTTCACCCAGCCATCAGGGACCTGACGGCGTTCGTGACCCACATGGGCATTTTCAGGTACATTGCATGTCTTTTGGTTTGAGTTCAGCACCTAGCTGCTTTCAAAAGATTGTCTCCAATTCTGGCTGGCCTCAGAGGTGTAGTGGTGTACCTGGATGACATGGTGGTCCACGGCGTGTCACAGGAAGAACACGATAGTCGTTTGAGATGAGTGATGGAGGTGCTGCTAGAGCACAGTCACGTTGAACGGGGAAAAGTGCATTTTCGCAGTGGATTCCGTTGAGTTTGTGGGATTCCGGTTGGCTGCTGAGGGCCTGAGCCTCCTGCATTTGAACGTGGAGGCGGTCCTGCGTTTCCCCGACCCCACGACACCCGCACAGATCTCCTCGTTCCTGGGCATAGTGAACTTCTACAGATGTTTTATTCCTCATTATTTAGAGACCATCAAACCCGTCTGGGCCCTTCTGAAGCAGGACCCACCGTGGCAGTGGACCCTGGCCTGCTCAGCGGCAGTCACTAGGCTGAAGTCCCAACTCCTCTCCCCTCCAGTGTTGGCTCACTTTGATCCAAAATGGCTAACTTTTGTGACTTGTGACACATCTGGTTCAGCAGTGGGAACAGTTATGTTTGAACTGTAAGACCGTACTGAGCGCCCAGTGGCGTTTGCGTCGAAGTCCCTTTTAGCGGCTGAACAGAAATATGCTGTGGGTGAGAAGGAGGCGCTCGCTTGTGTCTGGGCGTGTGAACGGTGGCACATCTACCTCTACGGATGCCATTTCACCCTGCGAACAGACCACCGGGCGCTGATGACCAGCTCGGGACACAGACCCTTACGGATCCACCGGTGGACTGAGCGGCTGAAGGCCTACTACTTTACTACCCAGTTCACCCCTGGGAAAGAGAATGTAGTGGAGGCTCTCCTGTCCCGTGCCACGGCCAACACTACACGACCAGACAACGACCCCATGGAGGCGGCTCTGGTCAGCGTGCTGCACGGACCCCTCCGGGACATGGTGTTCCTCCAGGAGCTCCGGGCGGAGTCGGAACGGGACACCACATTGTCACAACTATGCTCAGTCATCAGGGAGGGTTGGCCTACAAAAGTACAGGGCGATCTGGCGCCTTTTCACCGTTTCAGAGACGAAGTGAGTTGCTGGAATGGGGTTTGTGTGGCAAGGGGACACTGCACATTGATCCTGGTGTCTCTGAGCTCGCGAGTTCTGACAATGCTCCACGAGGGCTACCAGGGTATGGTCAGGGTGAAGCAGCGTTGCAAGGATTCAGTTTGGTGGCCTGGTATTGATAAGGACATTGAAACTATGGTAAAGAACTGTTCCGTGCTTGGAGAGTGGAAAGACCGGCGGGCCACCCCCCTACCCTGCAACCATTACCGTACCCAGAGGGCCCTTGGAAGCACATCCAATTGGACATTTGCGGTGAACTACATTCGGCATCCCCGAACAGCCTTTTTTTTTGCTAGTGGTCTACGATCTGTTCTCCAAATGGCTGGAGGTGTTACCCACTAATTTGGACACGACAGATGTGGTTATGGGTTTCCTCTCGTCACTGTTTGTGCAGGGGGTGGGGGTGTCCTGGATGCCATTACAGACAATGGCCCACAGTTCACCTCTGGGGAGTTTGAGGAGTTTTTGAGTGTCAGGGGCATGGAACACATCAAAACTACATTCTGCCACCCCCAAGCCAATGGGGCGTTTCAATAAGACTCTGAAAAACGGTCTGAGAGCCCATTTGGCGGACGGCTTCACGTTCCCTGATGCCCTCCAGAGCGCACTCCTCCACTACAGGGAAGCAGCCCATGCCACAACGGGGTGCTCCCTGGTGAAACTCGTGCTGGGGCGTGAATTTCACCTGCCCCTGGACTGACTGAGGCCCCCCACAACCTCCCCTCAGGGGAACACAGACACTCCACGAGACTGGGTCATCGCCCAACAGCGGAAGATGAAGACGTTTTGACAGGAAGCACAGGGCAAAGGCCCACAGACTCGATGTGTCGGGCCGGGTCTGGATTAAGCAATCCAACCGCACACATAAACCGCAGCCTTTCTGGATGGGGCCACTACAGATCGTGAGGCGGTGGGGCCAGAACACGTTCGAGCTCTAGGACGGGTCACGGTGGCATTCCAGCCATCTCAGGAAGTCGTTACCTGCACAGGGTCCAGGAGCTGCAGCAGAGCAGACTGACTAGGGTTGGGACTCTCAGGTGCGGCCAACGGAGCCTGGAGCAGGTCCTCCTCCGGTGAGGCGCTCAGCTAGGATGAGTCAGAGGTACAAATACCTTGATGACTTTGTATTTAAATGTTTGTATGTATATATGTTCTTTATGGTGCTTTCACATTTTGTAAAGGGGGAGAAATGTTGTATCGGGATTTGACCTTTGGGGCTTGCTGTAGCCGACGCCAGGGAGTCAACGTCATGACGTCAGGTAGGCTACGGCCAGTATGTATATTGAGTGTGAATCTCAAAGTTCAGTTCGTTGCTCCGTTCAACATGGCTCAGGTCTCCCATTATTAGGACATAACAGAAACCTCCTGGGCCGTTGCTTTGTTTGCTGTGGCTACTGTTTGGTATCCATTTGGGTGGGCAGGCAGAATCTACTGTCTGAGACTGCCATGACCGAGACGCTTCACCTGGGCTGACTGGACTAGTTTGTCGCTGATGCTACCTGGCTAGTCCTCAGAGCCTCCTGGCTACAGAGCTAGGAACCGGCTTACTTTCTGGCACCGGTATAAACATGCTGAACTATCCTTCCAACCAGCTGATGAGCCTTTACAACTTTTCCACTCCACCATGCATCGCACTTATCAAAAGTCTTGGAATGTTCCACCGACCACGATATGTTCATCGTAGCTCCCGAAGAAAATTTTACTCCCAGATGGGTAACGCCATCTTGGCTCTCTGGTCAGCCGCTTGAATGGTCACGTCTCAATCACGTCATCAGACCACTGTCTCCTCTTGGACTAGTAGCTTGGGCATTTCCATGGCAACATCTTGAGAGTGCAGGGTGGGAAATGTAGTGTGGATTTTAGCCTACTTCCGCCAGTACAAAGACTTACTGCTCC
The DNA here is from genome assembly GCA_020510985.1 of Pholidichthys leucotaenia. NCBI lineage: Eukaryota > Metazoa > Chordata > Actinopteri > Cichliformes > Pholidichthyidae > Pholidichthys > Pholidichthys leucotaenia. The sequence goes on along the minus strand of CM035850.1, from coordinate 22,515,357 downwards.
AGCAAGTATCAAAATGCAACTGTTTAATGCACAATCACTCACAAATAAATCCTGCCTAATTCATGACCATATTCTGGATAAGTGTCCGGACTTGATGTGCATTAGAGAGACTTAAAATCAACTTAATATATTTTCTGCTCTCAATGAGACATGTCCTCCTGGGTACAGTTACCTTCAGAAAGCTCGCAGCACAGGTCAGGGTGGTGGCCTGGCAGTCATCTGTAACAGCAACCTGGATCTGTCCCCATTGCCCATACCTGAACTCCATTCATTTGAATGCCTTGCATATAAATGTAAGCCCCCATTTTCCATGGCTTTTCTTCTCATTTATTGACCACCCAAACTAAATGTCTCCTTATGTCTGAGATGTCTAACCTGCTCACAACCTTCTGTACATCTTCCTCTGATGTTATAATCTTGGGTGATATCAATATCCATGTTACTACTCCCAGAACTGCTGTTCTGCAGCAGACTTCCTCCAATTATTGGACTGCTTCAATCTGAGGCAACTTGTTGATCTTCCGACACACACCAGGGGTCACACTCTTGACCTGGTCATCAAAAACTCTGCCCCTCTCATTAATCTGCAGATTTATGAATTAGGTGCATCTGACCATAAGGCTGTTTTCATGGAGTTACCATCCTTATCTGGCCTTAATAAACTTAAAAAAAAAAGTCAAATCTGCTTCAGGAATATAAAAAATGTCAACACAGAAACCATGTCAACAGACTTACAGCATCTTCCTGCCAACTTTTCATCAGCTGATGAGATGGTGGACTTTTACAACGGCCACCTGAGCAGTCTACTGGACCTCCATGCCCCTGTAAAAATCAAAACGTTCACCTTCACTCATTCATCACCCTGGTTCACAGCTGAGCTGCAAAAGATGAAGGCAGCAGGTCGGGTCCTGGAACGGTGATACAAAGCCTCTGGGCTCACTGTCCACAGATGGGTCTGTCGGGAACACCTACTTATGCAAATTTTCTCAAAGAAGCACAGGAACAGTTTTCTTTTCAGATGCTATCAGAAACAGTCCAGGAAATTCCAAGCAGCTATTCTGTCAGTCATCTTCTCAAGCCACAATCTCTTCTACCTACAAACATCTCCGAAAAACAATGTAACAACTTAATGGTTTTCTTTAAAACAAAAATTACCTCTATTCACTCTTCCCTCACTGGTCCTGCAACCTCAACTACTCCTCCATCTCCCACCCCCTCAGCTGCTTTCCTGAAGTTACTCAGGAAGAGGTTGAGGATATCATCAGGAGAATGAGATCTTCCACCTGTGTTCTAGACCCTGTTCCAACCATCCTGGTAAAAACATACATCTCTAACTCAAGCCCACAGATCACCGCTCTTATCAGTAACTTCCTCCAATCTGGTCTTGTCCCCCGTACTCTTAAAAAAAGCATTAATTCGACCATTGCTCAAAAAACCCACCCTTGACCCAGACGTCCTATCAAACTATAGGCCTATGTCCAATCTCCCATTTATTTCTAAAGTACTGGAGGAAGCAGTTGCTACCTATTTATAGGATCATCTCCATCAGAACAACCTCTTTGAAAAATTCCAGTCTGGCTTCCACTCTGCACACAGTACAGAGATGGCTCTAGTCACAAATGATCTCCTAATGGCGGCTGATACTGGCTCGCCTTCTCTCCTCATCCTCCTCGGCCTGTCTGCTGCATTTGATAGAGTTGATCATATCATCCTCCTGATACCGGATAACCGGCTTCACCACCTCATTGGACTCACTGACACTGCCCTCAGTTGGTTCCACTCATATCTTACCAACTGGACAGAATACATCTCCCTTGGACAGGCTCTTTCAAACCCACATACAGTCACCTGTGAGGTCCCCCAGGAGTCAGTCCATGGCCCCATCCTCTTCATCTAGCCGCTCCCCCTTGGCCAAGTCATCAGGCGCCATGGAATTTCATTCCATTGTTATACCAATGACACACAATTGTATGTCAAAACCACTGCTGCAGCTCCATCTCAGTGGTCATCATTATCGTCATCATTAGTCATCTCCATCACCTCTCACAATCTGTCTGGAGGAGATAAAGGCTTGGATGGAGCACAACTTTCTTTACTTCAACAGCTCCAAAACTGAAGCGATCATGGTTGGCACACCTCACCAGATTCAGTCATCATCCATAACCTGCATCACTTTTTGTGGTCACAATATCCCCCTTTCCTCATCACCAATCTCTGTGTAAAAATGGACTCAAACCTCACCTTCAAATCCCATGTAAATCACATATGTAAGATTTCTATCACCTCCGTAAAATTGCAAAACTCCGTCCCTCTCACCCTCCCAGATGCTGAAAAGCGGGTCCACACCTTTGTCTCCAGACTGGATTACTGCAACGTGTGCCTCATTGGGATCCCTGGTAAGAGTCTTAAAAGACTGCAGTATATCCAAAACTCTGCAGCTAGGGTCCTGATGAGGGTACAAAAAATATGAACATATCACACCCATTCTTAAAACCTCTCCCACTCTGTGATTCCGCGGACGGGCACGTCTCTGCGTCTCAGTGCGCAATGAAAAAAAAAAAAGCTGTATTTCTGGTCTTCCAGTACAGACACAGCCGTAACTTCACTGCCATCCTGTTTCCATCAGGATTGAATATACTGTAAGGTCTCCCTCCTCACTCGCCAGTACATCCACAGAAATGCCACCCCCCCCCCAACCTCAAAGAACTGCTAATTCCACTAACCACAACACGTTCCCTCCGTTCCACTCACTCAAAGCGCCTTCATATACCCAGGACAAAACTCAGTACCTCATTGTTGCAAAACAATGATGGCATTGGTTACAGGTGCATTTCTAAACTGCTGAATGTTCCAGTGAGCACTGTTGGAGCCATCATTTGGAAGTGGAAAGAACATGATTTTACCATAAACCGGCCACAATCAGGAGCTCCTCGCAAGATTTCTGACAGAGGAGTCAAAAGAATTATCAGAAGAGTTATCCAAGAGCCAAAGACCACTGGTGGAGAGCTCCAGAAAGACCTGGAGTTAGCGGGTACTGCTGTTTCAAAGAAAATGATAAGTAGTGCACTCATCTGACATGGGCTTTATGCCTGCTCACCTCACAAGACTCCATTACTGAAGAAAAAGCATGCTGAAGCTCATTTAAAGTTTGCTGCACAGCATTTGGGCTAGCCAGTAAAATACTGGGAGAATATAGTCTGGTCAGATGAGACCAAAATTGAACTTTTTGGATGCCACAACACAGCATGTTTGGAGGAGAAATGGCACTGCACATTCCATCATGGTGTGGGAGTGTTTTTCAGCACATGGTACAGGCAGACTTCATATAATTGAAGGAAAGATGAATGGACAAATGTACAGACACATCCTTGATTAAAAACCTGTATCTGCCAAGATGCCGAAGATGAAGCGAGGGTGGACATTTCAGCAAGACAATGATCCCAAACACACAGCCAAGGAAACTCTGGCTTCAGAGAAGGAAAATAAAGCTGCCAGAATGGCCTAGTCAGTCACCTGGCTTGAATCCAATTGAAAATCTAGAACGGACTGAAGATCAGAGCTCATCGACACCCATGGAACCTTCAAGATTTGAAGACAGTGTGGAAGAAGGGGCTAAAATCATTCCTGAGCAATGCCTGTGCCTAGTTTCTCCATACAAGAGGCATTTGGAAGCTGTTATTACCAGCAAAGGGTTTTCTACTAAATATTAAATTTCACCAAGTGTGTTCAATACTTATTCCCTGGGTAATTCCACTTTATTAAATATAACTTGTTTTGTGAACACGGTTGCCTTGATTTTTGTATTTGTGGATTACTTGGGTTGTTACTGATATCTGGTGAAAATCTCAGGTCAAGGGATCCATCAGAAATATGTTTGAGAAAAATGTTGACGTGTTCAATACTTATTTTCCCTGCTGTATTTGGAGTGGTCATCAAAGTCAAACTTTCTCAGTACCTCTCTAAACAACATTTACATTTTTTTTCTCTTGTTGTGATGTCAGAACTGGAGTTCTGGAATGCCACCACCCTCCCAGCTTCATCTCCACCCATTCTGACAATAGTGCGAGGATCCCCGTGAACGTCTAAACCCACACAGACGGTGACACTATGGCTGCTAGCCTGCTATGGAGTTAGCTTGGAAACGGTGTTTGATAGTTTCTTGAAATTTTATTGAACCCATTAGACATCCCTGTTCCCACCTAGTTCACCAATCCATCAGTTTATCTAAGCTCATTCTGGCTCTTTAGAAATTTTTATCCCCCACCCGTCCAAGACCAGAGGGGATTATGTTGTGCGGATCCCTGTCTGTCCATCTGGTCACACAAAAGCCACCCTTTTTGTGGAATCAACTCCTTTCTATAGTTTTGTTCCAAATGTTTTGAAACTTGGTACTGTACCAGGGTTTGATATACACTGATGATGTGCACATTGCAGGAGGGTCTGTATCAGGTTGTGCTCTTGGTTTTAGTCCCTTTACACAGGGGGGGAGATCATTGACAGATCTAGCCAGTTTTGGATCTGTCAATGAGCTTCAGTGATCCCCACGTTTGCCACGGTCTGAGTTTTGACTCGGTCCAAAATGCACAAGGATCTCCCAAATGATCCCAAAGATCAAAAATTGGCCCAATCTCTCAACAATCTCCGTGCTGTGTAAAGGGGACCTTAAAGGCCAAATGTCACGTAATTTTTTTTTCTAAATGACAACGAATTTAGATAAAATACACATAGCTTAAATCAAATATTCATACCGGAGACCATATCACCCACCTGTATTTACATAATTGCACAAAATACACCAGGTGAAGGCCCCACCTTGCTTGCTGGCTTGTGACAGCCAGTCCAGACCACGCCCATGTTTTTGACATCACCAGTTGCACCCTGGCTGCCCTGCCTATCCACATTCACACTTATCAACATTGGACAATCATGACGGAAAGTGACAGCGATTGTGAACAAATTAGTTTAGTTTTGTCTTTTTTTTTGTCAGTGGTTCAGACAGTGACAGAGGCACTGAACCTTACCGGTTCGAGCCGTCCGAGACGGAATCAGATGCTTTGTCTGATGACAACAGTTCCAACGATGACCAGAGAGCAGAACCAGTGGAAAATGTCATTGAACTGGACATTAATCGCCTCCAGAATTGCGAAGCCGGAGGGGGTCTGTCGAGGGCGCCCCATAACTATTGATTTTTCGGAAGCCATTATTATTACAGTGGAGGAGAGCCGCTGCTGTCAAGAAATTGACCAGATCAATATGAAAATGGAGGCGCATACCTGTCAAGGGAGACGTTTTCGCCGTATTTTGGTGCCAAGCGCGGCTGTGGGGGACGGCAGAGCGGTTTGGGACACTTTTCTGGGAAATGTTTTAAATGTAGTTCATGTTGTTATTGTCAAATTTTTTTTTTTTTTTCCACAATATCTTTATTGAACCTTTTTTTTTTTTTTTTTTTTAACAAACATGATACAAACAATCAAACACTAACACTAAAGTACTACAAAAAAAAAAAAATGCACTAAAAACACCAACAACCACCAACAAAATCAAATCTTCAACAATGCTCCTCTGTTTAGTCTAGACAATCCAATACATAAGTATACATATTATGTTCACCAGTTTGGAATTTACAAGGTCCACACACATCATTCACCTTCTTCTTCAAGAGTTATGTTTAAATTTTTTACATAATCAATAAAAGGTCTCCATATATTCTCAAACACAATTTCCTTTGATTTTAGTATATATGTTATTCTTTCTAATGGAAGGTTTGTTAACATCTGTCTTAACCACTGAGTCACATCTGGTCTATGAGTCTTTTTCCATAATAGTGCAATACATTTTTTGGCATTAAGCAAACTGAGGTCTATGAATGTTCTTTCACTTTTATTAAAATTATGCTTTTCTGGGTACAGACCCAACAAAAACAGTTTAGGATTCAATATGATTTGTTTTGAGATTATTTTTTCAATTGTTACCCTCACCTCTTCCCAAAACATTCTTATTAATCTACATTCCCATAAACAATGAAATAGGGTTCCTTTACTTTCCATGCATTTTGTGCATGTATCTGGTATATTTTTGTTATATCTATTTAACTCCTCCGGTGTAACATACATCCGCATTAACCATTTGAAATGTATCAATTTAAGGCGTGCATTTATTGATTTGGTTTGAGCTTCTGTACAAGCCAATTCCCATTGTTCCTCTGAAATTTCAATTTGCAGATCTTCTTTCCAGTAGTTTAATCTTTTCAGTGAATTTTCACTTGAAGATGGTGTCAATGAGTTATAAAACTCTGAAATAATACCCTTTCTTTTACTATCTTTCATCATCATTTTTTCCAAGGATGAATAAATAGGTCGAGTGAGAGCTTTATTTTGATTTGATTGTCAAATATTTTAAGGAAAATACGGGGAAAATGCAATTTTAGCAAAAACGGGCGTATTGCCATTTCTGTACGCCCAAAAGAAAAAATATACTGGAAAAAAAACTGAGTGTCTTGAGGAGCCCGTCCTGTGTGTGATCACTCACAGCTGGGGCGGGCTGATCGCTCAGCGGGAGCGCTTCTCACTACTGTTCGAAGTGTGGAGTCACTCATTAGTTTAATTGTCTGGGCGGGCTGATCGCTTAGCGTCAGCTATTCTCACTACCATGAGAAGTAATTAGGACAATGGTTTAACACGTTGAGCTGTGCAGCGGTTGCGGAACAGACAGATCCCAGAGAGGTGTGCCTTGTTGCTCCGCCGTTCCTTATAGCCGCTTTTTACGGTGTTGAAGTACGGCGAAAACGTCTCACTTGACAGGTAAGAAAACATTTCCCAGAGAAGTGTCCCTTATTACCCAGCTGTCCCTGATAATCCCGTTTTAAGGTATGGGTGAAATATCCAATTTTTTCTTTCTTGTTGCTCACTTCAACCTTCCAGTCTCCATATAAACAATCAATTGAAATACCCCAAGCATCAAACTAGGGCGCAATCGATTTCGTCACTTCCGCCTTCTTCCCCAGGCGATTCCAGGGGCCGTGTCAGGCCAAGCGCGGCAGTTTTAAATTAACGAATATTCCGTTGTTACTGAAGCATATGCACCAAGACCCGAACGGATCGGTTCCCTTTTATATCTAGTTTCAAGATATTTAAAGTACCCTGTTACGTGACATTTGACCTTTAATGTTGGGGGACCTGAGCACTTGTGAGACTTCGAAAGAATCCCTACTTCTCCCTGGCAGTTACCCCAGTGGTCACCAAACTCACAAAGATCTTCAGGAGGGTCTGTGTCAAGGTTGAGATCAAGGTCAATATTGTTGTCAAAGGTCAGGAGATCTGGGCAACGTTACTCTTCCTAGACTAACCTGTGGCTCTCTTTCCCATAGCCAGTGGCTCCCTGAGGCCTTGAGAGAGGGAAAAAAAAAATCACAAACTTCTAAGAAAATAAGCAAATAATTTTCTAGAAAAGATTCATTCATGACAAAATACCATTTAAAAAGCTGAAAATGAGGAAACTTGAAACTATATGCAAAAAAATCTCAAATTTAGAGGAATTTTTGCAATTTTGAGGAAAAAGTTGTAGTTTTCTGAGAAAAATGTAATACGTTTGTAAAAAAAAAAAAAAAAAAAAATTTGCAGCTCTATGCAGATTTTTTTTTTTTTAAGACAAAAATCACTGTGGTTCTTTGAAGTAGAAGCTGCCGACCTCTATCCTAAGCCATTGGCCTTGACCTGGATGGATCTACATCTAGGCTGTACTTAAAGTCAACCATCAGAAGGTCTGAGCACATCCAGGGTGATTTTGTCAAGCCAGAATGAGCAGGGCTGAACCTGGTCTGAGGATTTAACTAAACATGCACTGAACTGAGTCGTTCTGAGGAAGCCTGATAAAGGGGGCTGAAATAAAGGCTTATGCAGTTTGACCAAATCATGTTTCAGACATTTCATTAAAACCTTGGGAATAGTGTTGTCATGTTGAAAAGTGACCTCATATGCACCCTTTAAATGTCGGTGTTTCATTCAAATGGCATTCCTGTTCTATTTTGGCACATGGTCTTTATGTGATTTATTACCAATGTCTCCTTCCATTTTATGGCACAAATTTAGCACACAATATTAACAAAATCAAAAAGCTACAGGTCACCCCCCCCACACACACACACTCTTTAAAAGAAAATCTCAATTTGATTTTCTTGCAGTTTAGTTCCAACATTAGAAAGGTTATTCTGTGAAATATCCCCCCAAATGCTGCAGTAGAATAATGACATTTGGAATCCTCATCTGGTGTTTCTAATGAGTCAAAAATAATGACTTTATCCCCCTCCCGTCTGTGACCTTCACTCAACCTGCTCCTCCGTCTCACGCCATCCCTCCGGCTCATCCGCATATTTGTGGAGACCGCTCTGTATCCATCATCTCAAAGCTATGCCAACATGGGAGCGGTTTCCATAGTAACCTGTCAGTGTCTGTGCGTCGTGCTGCTGTTTTCTCGCATCTGGCTCTCAGACTGCGTTTTTTTTTTTTTTTTTTTTTTTTGTCAGATGCTGTAGTCTGCAGTATATCGTGAGCGTGCATACTAACCATCTGTCAGGCAGCTTACGTTAAGAGTGTGTCTGCTTGCCAAATGTTTGAAGGTTATTAGAGCAGAAGTAGATGAATCCTATTGAACATCACAGTTGAGCACATTGAACATATATTTGTGTGTGGGGGGGTTTTTTGTTGTTGTTTTTTTTAAGCTTTTGCATTGTGGAAAAAAATGGAGCTCAATCCTTCAATTTCTATAAATTATCTGTGTACATGCTCTATAAATGACATCTTGGGCATTTTAAATGTCTGAAAATGTTCTTTTATGGCTTGACCTTGATTTTCCTTCTTTGTCTTTGAACAGAAATGGTGTTATACTGAGTAATACAGCAAAAAAAAGCCCTAAAGGAAGGGTTTTTTCTTTGGTTACTGGCTAAAACTGGTTGTTGGCAGACCCCTGAAGTTTTAAAGACTTCTTTCTGTAGTTTTTTTTTATAAAATGTAATTATTTAAAATTTTTAGTTAATTTTTAATAAAAAAAAAAACCAAACATAATTTCTTGTCTCCAGGGAGCATTTGGAGCTCTGCAGAAGATCTGCGAGGACTCTGCTGAGATCCTGGACAGCGACATGCTGGACCGTCCTCTGAACATCATGATTCCAAAGTTCCTGCAGTTTTTCAAGCACAGCAGTCCTAAGATCAGGTATCTGAAAGCTGCAAATTCTGAGTAAACATTCTTTTCAGAGGTGTATAATGTGCTGCTGGTTGTGTGTTGTGGTCTTAAAACAGTGCCTACTAAAACACAACGGCCAGTACAGAACATGTTCCATACATGTTCCACACAGAACGTCCTGCTATCGGTCCTGCCTGCTGTTAGTTCTGTCAATGGGCCTTTGTTATTGGCTGTAGTCCGCACTTAGCATGTTCTGTACATGACTGTAAATCGTCAAATAGGTTCATTTTGTCTTCCTTTAATTATTTATCTTGACGAAGGCTGCAGTGCAGTTGAAACATGTAAAGAAGGTAAAGACATCTTTCTATTTTATTTTTTGTCTTTCATATGAACAAAAGATAAATGACTGTAAATCACCGCAATTGCAATTATTAGTAAATGAATAAATGCAATAAGAAACTACAAAAGCACTCGGAGTGCATACCTCCGACAAGGCTCTTTCAGTCCATCATGGATCACCTCCAAACTGTAATGGGTTTGTGTGTAGCCCAAGAGCCACTTCTAATGAAAATTGCATCAAAGTCTGTCCAGTAGTTTTGGAGTATTTTTGTGAACACACTGTGAGAAGATGAGAGCCTTGGCAGAGGTATGCATTCTTGGATCATCACCAGAATATAATGGGTTCCTCTCTAGCCCAAGGACCTCTGGTGAAAATTTCCTCCAAATCCATGGAGTAGTTTTTGTGTAATCCTGCTGCACAAATACAAACGAGGTCCTTGCTGGAGGTATGCAATCTCTGATAGTCACCAAAATTTAATGGGTTCATCCTTAGGCCAAGGGCCACCCTTGGTGACAGTTTCATCCAAAATATCTAGTACTTTTTGCATAATCCTGCTGACAGACAGTCAAACAAATAAACAAACCAACACAGATGAAAACATTACCTTCTTGGTGGAGGGAATTAAGAAACATACCGTAAGTAGTGATGAGCGAATGATACAGAGGTTTCAGAGCTTGTCTCACTCTTCAGTGTCGGAACGCGTGTCAAAACACTATATCACGTGACCTGTGATGTCCGAAGCTTCAAATGTCATTGCTGCATCACTTCACGCTTTGTAGTTTCAGTGTGTTTTGAAGCTCTCATCAATCGGTAAGGCGCTTGGAAATATTATTAGGGTGGACTGCTAGCTAGCTGAATCGCTAGAGTTCCGTACGGAACATTATGTATCAACGGAACATGTACATAAGGCACTTGGGAACATTAGCAGGCTGGTCTGCTAGCGTCACGTATGGAACGTTGCGTATCAACAGAACGTGTGAGTGAAACACTTGAGACTGCTAGCTGACAGGACCGCTAGCTAGCAGGACCTCTAACATTCCGTATGTAAGGCACTTGGGAATATCAGGAGGCGAAACCGCTAGCTAGCAGGACCTAAGAACCTGTACTGAACACAGACGTAGCGTGTACGGAACGTGTGCAGTTAATATCGCCTTTAAAAAGTCTTAAATTTAACTTTGTTATACAGTAGCTGCAGATAATCCCAGAGATAAGACAGCCTTGTGGTTTTCTTCCTGCCTGGTAACATTTCTTCATATTTGGCGGTCAGATTTGTGGGGGGAAAAAAAAAAAAACAGCACAGAGGCTACTTTCAGAGTCTGCATCATGCGATCACGTGTCTACGTGACTCTCACACAGTGGCGACTGTTGTTGCAGGTCTCACGCCATCGCCTGCGTGAATCAGTTCATCATCAGCAGGACCCAGGCTCTCATGCTCCACATCGACCCATTCATCGAGGCAAGTCCTTCTACCTTTGTTCACAAAAGGATACATGGTATGTTCTCCGGTGTAGAACACTGAGATTAAATTAACATTGCCAGAGCCGTCCGTTGTATCGCTTCAGTTAGAAGTAGAGGTGTGAGAGCTTTTCTGCCCCTTAACCAGAGAAAATGGGTAAGAAAAAGTATACTTGAGTAGAAGAAGCATTACCGTATCACAAACTAGCAACTTCTTAATCAAATCTGCTACTTTTCTCAAATTTTTATTTAGAATTTTCAACTTCAATCTTATGAGTGTAGGACTTTTTTAAAGATGATTTTTTTTTTTTTTTTTTTGGCATTTTAGCCATTTTTGTTTGTTAGATACAGTGAAGACCACTAGGCTAAATGTGCTGCAAAAAGTCATATTTTACCTTATGTTAAAGCTGGGTAGAGAAGAAGAGCAGAACAGTTGCAGATGAGGTATTTGCAGCAAGTGATCCCGTGTTTCCACCTTCTCTAGAACCTGTTTGCGCTGGCGACGGATGAGGAGCCGGAGGTGAGGAAGAACGTGTGCAGAGCTCTGGTTATGCTGCTGGAGGTCCGCCTGGACCGCCTCCTGCCGCACATGCACAACATCATAGAGGTGAGAAGCCAAACCAATACTGACGTAATGCAACATGAATGTGGAGAATTCACCACATGGAGCAAGTCTGGGGTCATCAAAAGCAAAATGAGAAATTTGGCAGCTGATGTAGTTTCCTCTGTTTGTACATTAAAACCTGCAAAACATGCCCAGCTTGCAGTCAGATGTACCAGATTAATCCTCCACATCCACCAGTAGGTCATATGAAGGGGGGGTGCCATCCCCCCAACCAGGAAAAGATTGAATTGTCCCCCAATATCATCACAATGTTGCATAACTGGATAAAATGACCTTGAACCACCAATTCTAACTAGAAATGCTAAATTTTTTTTTCCTCAGAAATGTGTGATTTTTTTCTTCCTCATAAATTTGCAAATTTTTTCTTGCAAGTTTCCAACATTTTCCTCATTAATTTGACTTTTTTCCTCATAAGTCTGCAATGTTTTACTTATAAATTTGCAACTGTTTTCTTGTAGGTTTGCAACTTTTTCTCCGAGTTGCAATTTTGTTTTTCTTGTAGATCTGCAGCTTTTTTTCCTGTAAATTTTCATCTGTTTTTCCTCAAATTTGCAACGCTCAGCTGGATGCTGGTTAAATTTTTATTGTGTGTAATTAAATTGTAATTTGTGACTTTTATTACTTTCTAAAGTGGCATTGTTTATATCTCTGCACCTTTATTTTTGTAGCTAATTTACATGTATACATTTGTACCTTAGTCTAAATTGGTGGATACCCCCATCCCCACTATATATGAACTACCTATAACAGCACCACAGATGGATGCAAATATTAGAGACCATAATTTTATGGCTTTGTTGGTTGCCATTCACTGAATAATTTTAAAGCCAGTCACGTCCTGTGGAGATTTGCTGGCTGCAGCCTTGCCTCAGTTTTTTTTTTTTTTTTTTAATTTACCAGAACTGTTTTAACTCATTAATATTGAGATTCCTTTTAATGCCACTGTTTCACTTTTTTTTATTAATGCATGCAAGTTCTGTTATTGTAACAATCTATGGCAAGCCCCCCCTTCCAGTTTGTGCTTTCTTGTTGCTTTTAATTGAACGGAGTTAATTTGATTTCCTCTCAGTACATGCTGCAGAGGACTCGGGACCATGACGAGAACGTAGCATTGGAAGCCTGTGAATTCTGGCTGACGCTGGCGGAGCAGCCAGTGTGTAAGGACGTGCTGTGTGGTCACCTGTCACAGTAAGAACACACACACACACACACACACGTACACTTATTTAATCCAGGGCTGACAATCCCACAGCAGCCTTGAGGTGGACATTAGGATGAAATTCTTCCCCTTCCGTCTTCCCTCTGTGGCTGATTAAGATCCCCCCCGTCTGGCTGACCCTCAATCTGAACATCCGTCCAATTAAACAGCCCCACAGTGGGACTGACGTGTGACTGATGGGGCTTGTTTTATTCTCACTGTTTATTCCCTCTGCTCCAGGCTCACCCCGGTGCTCGTCAACGGGATGAAGTACTCCGAGATCGACATCATCCTGCTCAAGGTCAGTTTGTGCAGCCAGACATTTTGACTCACAGGTTTACCCGTGAATTACTGCACGACCCTGGACGCTGTTGGTTTGGTCGTTTCTGATGTGGAAATACGCGTTTGTGTTTGACATGGTAGGCTAGGCGAGTTTATTTATAGACCGCTGTTCAGACACGAAGCAGTCCACAAATATGTTGTCGTCTTTTGGTGGCAATACACAGACGCTATGAGAAGCAGAAGTTTTCAGTTTAGCAGCGGTTGACTTCCCACATAAGTGACAGGTGTGTGGTGCCTTCTGTAGTCAAATAGAAAGTCCTGTTTCACACACCCCTTCAAACCTTTATCCAAAATGAATTCCTTAATTATACATAAATGACAATTCTTATAAAAGACCTTTTGATAAGGCAGACGTGAACAGCTGTGGTTTCCTGTGATGTTGGGTACAGACATCATGGAAAATGAAATGAATGGAACAAACAGCAGTCATGTTGTTTATTTGAGGCTTTTTTTGTTGTTGTGATTAAAAAAAAAATTCTCATAAATATCTGATATTTCTGACCTTTCTTTTTTGAAATTTCTGGCTTTTTTGTTGTGAATTGTAAACTGTTATTTGTGGTGTCCTAAAAAATGGAAAGTGCAGTGTGCTGAAGAGTTTAAAACTGAAGGTGGTGTGTAGTTCCCCTGTGGGCATTTTAATGTTTTAATGTAACGTGACGCATGGGAGTATTTTTATAAGGTTAAAACCTATGACAATGTAACCATAACGAGCATGGATGTCTTTGTTTGTTTTTGTCTCCGTTCTTCCTCAGGGGGACATCGAAGAAGACGAGGCCGTCCCAGACAACGAGCAGGACATCAGACCGCGTTTCCACCGCTCCCGTACGGTTGCCCAGCAACACGAGGGCGACGGAATTGAAGAAGACGAAGATGAGGACGACGAGCTGGACGATGACGACACCATCTCTGACTGGAACCTGCGTGAGTCAGCGACACACAGAACGTGTTTCCTTGTCTTCATGTCAGCTCTCACACAAAGAACAGTAGCGATACCTGTAAATGTATCATTTAACTTTATTTATGTTAAATTTTCTTTGGCCGTCAGGTAAATGTTCTGCGGCGGCGTTGGACGTGCTGGCCAACGTGTTCAGAGACGACCTGCTGCTGCACATCCTGCCCCTGCTCAAAGAGCTGCTGTTTCACCCAGACTGGGTGGTCAAAGAGTCGGGGATCCTGGTGCTGGGAGCCATCGCTGAAGGTAGGAAGGAGGGGAGGAACCCCCCCCCCCCCCCCCCCCAACGCGCACACACACACACTTTTTTTTTGACAATTAAAATTATCTTCAGCGTTTTTTTCCCCCCTTATACATTAGATTTTTTTTCTCATAAATTTGTAGCTTTTTATCTTAAATGTAAAGTATTTTTCCTCTTAAATTTGTGACTTTTTCTTAGAAAATTGAGAATTTTTTTTTTCTTAAAGTTGTGACTTTTCTTGGAAGGTCACAACGTTTTTTTTCTTGGAAGGTCATGGCTTTTTCTTTCTTTCTGGGGAAGTTGAGACTTTTTTTTCCCTCCTTGGAAAGCTGCGACTTTTTTTACTTGGTGCATGTAAATTTTTATTCTGTGTAATGGTTTAATGTTTCTGTCAGACAATGACCCGTTTATTTTATTTTTTTTGGTGTTTTAAAGAGTTTGAACGTTTCCCTGCAGAACAGAATGGCCAGTCTGAAATAAAATGCCATCTCTTCCTCCTCGTCTCCAGGCTGTATGCAGGGAATGATCCCATACCTCCCCGAGCTCATTCCACACCTCGTCCAGTGTCTGTCCGATAAGAAGGCCCTGGTGCGCTCCATCACCTGCTGGACGCTGAGTCGCTACGCCCACTGGGTGGTCAGCCAGCCACCGGACGTCTACCTGAAGCCTTTAATGACCGAGTTGCTCAAACGCATTCTGGACAGCAACAAGCGCGTACAGGAGGCCGCTTGCAGGTGAGCAGAAAAACATAAGGAACGCTTTTTTTTTTTTTTTTTTTTTCTCTCCCCCATGTCTGGCAACCATGCTTTGACTGGATGGTAACTTCCTTTTAGCTGTGGATACCATGATGGTTTGTTAAAATTTCTCATCTGTGCCCGGCAGTGCCTTTGCCACTCTGGAGGAGGAGGCGTGCACAGAGCTGGTGCCCTACCTGGCCTTCATCCTGGACACGCTGGTGTTCGCTTTCAGCAAATATCAGCACAAGAATCTGCTGATACTGTACGATGCCATCGGAACACTGGCTGATTCAGTGGGACACCATCTAAATAAACCGGTAGATGCTTTCACTTCATATGTGCACGTGAATGTAACGCTGCCATTCATTGGTGCTTCCATGTTTTTTTTCCTCTGAAAATTTCAATACTTTTTTACTTGGTGCATGTCCATTTCTATTCTCTCTGTTCGCTCTATTATTGTTTTTTTTTTTTTCCCCCTCAGGAAGTTGCGGCTTTCTTTTTTTCTTGGAAAGCTGTGACTTTTCAAAGTTGACACTTTTTTACTTGTTGCTTGTAAATCTTTATTCTGTCTCTATTTTGTTTTGGGTTTTTTTCTTGGAAAGCTGTGACTTTTTTTTGGTTTGTTTTTGGAAAGTTGCAACACTTGTCTGTCTTCGTGCATGTAAACTTTTATTCTCTCTATTCCGTCCGTTTTGTTTTTCTGAGAGTCAACAACTTTTTTTTTTTCCTCAGAAAGCCGTGACTTTTTTTTCTCGGTAAGTCATGACTCCTTTTTTTTTTTTTCGGAAGGTTGAGACTTTTTGTTTCCCGGAAAGTTGAGACGACTTCTTTTTTTCCCCGGAAAGTTGACTCCCCCACCCCTTCGAAAGTTGAGACTTTTTCCCACTTCATATCTATATGTGAATGTAGCTCTTGATTGGTGCTTCCTCATTTTAGTTTTGTTGTGCTTGCTAACAAGTTTGGTTAATTGGAGACTCTAAAGTGGCCTTAGGTGTGAATGTGTGTGAATGGTGAAGGGATTGGTGCTGCACTGTGGTTGTCTCATCCATCCAGGTGGATGCCCTGTAATTTCTCCATTGGGGGACTAATAAAGGATTATAAAAAATAAGTGGTTGGTGCATGCTCAGATTTAAGGCAGCATACTTGAAATGCTAAATCTAAAATTGGATTTTTTTTATTTATTTAATTAGGAATACATCCAGATGTTGATGCCTCCTTTGATCCAGAAATGGAACCAGCTCAAAGATGAGGACAAAGATCTCTTCCCTTTATTAGAAGTGAGTGTCTGGTCCACCAGCAGATTAGGGCTGTGCGATATGACGATGTAGTTCGGATGACGATATAAAAATGTCTAGTTTCATAGAATACTCCATCGTTTATATCGCTATTTAAAATGCACATACTGTCGTTGAGCAAAGCTCCTCGCACTACTTGTCAGTGCCCCGCCTCTCCCCCGCAGTATGTGCAGCTTGTGTGGTGTGTGGCTAGGCTTTCCGGTGGTTGCTAACGCTGAACTCCCAGTTTGGTTAAATAGCTGCTACTCCTGTTTGTCAGGGATGTTGGACTGTTTTCCATCGTGCTGTGTCAGAGATGATAGTCTTAACCTTGTTTTAATAAGAGGTAAGTGATGTTAACGCCATGTCTAATTATAAAAGGGCAAATGTTAAATGACGGTGCTAAGTGTTGCTAACTGTAGACATAATGGTGTATCAGACCATCATTTCTTTGGTTTAAGTTACTGCTGAGTTTCTTAGTTTTGTCTGGGGAAAAAAAAATTATTAAAGCTGTAAAAGTGTGCAATGGTGGCACATAGGCTGCGGTCACACTGCAGGTCTTAATGCTCAGTTCTGATTTTTCTTTTTTTTTTGTTTTGTTTGGGCATTCACATTATAATTTAAATGTGACCCCCATCAGACTCAGTGTGAACGGTCTACAGCTATGAAGTGACTCGCACGTGCAGACGAAAACGTAACGTCAGACACAGCGTTGTTTACGGAAGTAAATATGAGCCACGAACGATTGCGGGGACAAAACTTCTTCACCTTGATGCAGTGCAGGAAAATGGAATGTTGAACTCATTCAGAAATGATTATGCACAAAATAAATGAGACCAGTTTCATTCCTCTACACACCAGATAACCGCTGTGATCAGCTCTGCTTCTAACAGAACTGATCGTTTAAACAGCTCTCTCGCAAATGAGACCTCGCATCTCAATGTCATTACCTGTATAAATAAGGTTGATAATAAATAATCTTAGCGATTACAATAGGACTCTGGCCCACTGACGTCGTCAGTGGCTCAGGCCCTAATAAACAGTGCGGCTCGTACCAGCGGCGTTACACTGGTCCTGCACAGGAAGGAGAAGCCCCCACAGACTCCCCTCTCCTGGCTCCTGGACTGTGTTCTCTGGCGATTTTGCTCCACAGTCTTGTTGGTATTAGCTTTACATTTTAGATATTACAGCAGCCAGGACTCCCAGTGTGCTGTTTACCGGGGAAAAAAGAATTTGCAGCATCCAGTAAATGTGCCGTTACTGTGTGCCAGCTTGACTGACGGTTTCAGCCCTGACCCCCCCCCCCCCCCAAAAAAAAATAAATAAATAAATTTTGAAGTTGTTATGCAGTCAGAGCTGACAAAATTACAATCCAGTGATAATGAGAAGAAGATTGATTAAAAAGAGAGCACAAATCAGCTGTGTCTGCCATGCTTGCTGCATCCTCCACCACAGAATTGTCACGTCTGTCTCACTTCAGTGAGGAAAAAAATCAGATGAAATGCGACACGACTGTTCAGACTGAGGTCACTTTGGAAAATATCAGATGCGTATCTGAATTAGGACCACATATGAAAGTGGCCTGGGTGTGGTGTGAAAAAATCAGATATGTGCTGTTCAGACTGTCATTAAAAAAAAATCAGATATGGGTCACATTTGTGCAGAAAAATTGGAATTGAGCATTAAAACCTGCAGTGTGAATGTAGCAATATATGCAAAATAAATAAATTAAAAACGGGTCGGAGGAGCAAGTTGTCTCTTAATTTAATTTATTTGATTTCTAGTAATTTTAATTAGTCAGGTAGTTACAATGAATGAATTTAAAGTCATCACATGTATTTTATTACATTACCTTTTGTGTCTTTGATTTTTCAGATCATGACGAATCTGAAATATTTTTGCTAAGAAGCAAACAATGTGCATTAAACTAAGGGGAAAAGGTGCATGTAAAAAAAAAAAAAAGATGATCCTTTTTATGTTTCTAAACTGTAGAATGTACAGAAAATGTATATTGTGATGTATATCGTTATCGTGACATAAGATGACTTCTCGTGATATGAAATTTGTGTCAGATCGCACAGCCCTACTGCAGATATCGGAGGCTTCAGTTCATCTTCTGTGATTTTAAAAACGCTCCTCTGTCTGCTGTCCTCAGTGTCTGTCGTCTGTTGCCACGGCGCTGCAGAGCGGCTTCCTCCCCTACTGTGAACCGGTCTACCAGCGCTGTGTCAATCTGGTCCAGAAGACCCTCGCTCAGGCCATGGTTGGTTCTACTCTTTATTTTTACAAAAAAACTTTATTTAAACCCAAACTTGCAGTGAAATACGAAGAACATTGCAAATCGATGAGCTAATATGTGAAAATGAATCATAAAGTTGGTTATTTAATATCTTATTCTTTCTGCTGTTGTTGCGCTTTAGCTTCATCAGTCACAGCCGGACCAGTACGAGGCCCCCGACAAAGACTTCATGATTGTGGCTCTGGACCTCCTCAGTGGACTGGCCGAGGGTTTGGGAGGCACCATTGAGCAGCTGGTTGCCCGTAGCAACATCCTCACCCTCATGTACCAGTGTATGCAGGTGCAGAGCCATAAAGATTACAGCATGTCAGATAAGCTAATAAAATGAGTAGCAGCGTTCACCAGTCTCAGTTCTCTCCACTGGTTCAGGACAAAATGCCAGAAGTGCGTCAGAGTTCGTTTGCTCTGCTCGGGGATCTGACCAAAGCGTGTTTCCAGCACGTCAAACCATGCATCGGTACGTCCCACACAGCCAACTCTGAAGAAGCGTTTTGCACCGAGTGTTTAGTCAGTCTCTCAGATGTTCACTTTTTCTTTCAGGGGATTTTATGCCCATATTGGGTACTAATTTAAACCCAGAGTTAATATCGGTGTGCAACAATGCAACATGGGCCATTGGAGAGATTGCCATGCAGATGGGTGAGTGCGTCATCAGCACATTTTCCTAACATGGATGTAAAGAGCCTCTGTTATGCTTTTTGGAGTTTCCCCTTTATTTTAGTGAGTTCTGGAGGATTTCTGTGACATGATCTGGTCTGCAAAGTCAAACAACTGAAAGTCCTACACAGGAGTTCTCCTCTCCCACAGAATCTAGGCGTACAGAGCTGTTGGGAACTCCTTATTTGGATTGGCTGTTCTCTTCTGTGAGGCCATCACATCGTTACTTAACAGACATGATACAGACCGGACTCCTGGGTAGTCTGCTACACCCTCTCCTCAGAGGAGAACAGGAAGTTGAGCCTCAGCACTCGCATAGCTACAGTGGATAGATACAGTACCACCTCAAGTGGGTGGGTTCATTACAGGAAGACGGCCCGTTATCCTGTTATGTTGTTTACATGCCGACGTTTTCACTGATGAATAACGTAAAAAATGCTTAAAATCACAAAACGCTCACCATCTTCCCCGTGAGCAGCCATCAGCTCAGAGACCTCGGTATACTTGTTCATTTTGGCTCACTGTTTTCAGCCCCGTCGACCCTGCTGCTGCGCAGTGAGCTGAAATGGGGGGAAAAAAGTGTACTAGGAGGTCTCTGAGCTGATGGCTGCCCATGGGGAAGATGGTGTTTAGTGACAGTATTGATTTGTGTGTAGTCATTTATTTCACTGATTATCACAGAAACAATAAAAACTCAAGGTCGAATTTACAAATGGCGGTTATGACTCTTGTGAAGACGTCGCTCTCATCCAGTGACATTACGCCATGGCCGATCAGTGGCCTGCAACCTGTTGACGTCACATTTTCAGCTCGACCCAGCACGGTTGGAACCTCACTGAAGTAGGTCCCAAAAAAGTACCAGGTACAAATGGAAAACCCTACAAACCGAGTAGAGTCGAGGCGAGTTGGGCTGAGTAGGTGCTAGTGGAAGAGGGGCTTTAGAGAAATGACAACAGAGGCAGGTAGGGGGAACTGAGGCTCATCAGCATTTAAAGCAGTATGCCCATAAAACTTCCCGTTTTGAGGATAGTTCCTTTCCCGTGTGTAAAATGATGCTACAGTAATTTTACCCTGAGGTGTAATGAACAATGTATTTCACAGACATTTCATTACACCTCTGGGAACGGTGTCATCATCCTGAATAAGTGCATAATAGGGGCTCTCTAAAAATGGTGGCAAAATGCTAACGTAAGGTTGTTTGCAGGGCCTGAGATGCAGCCGTACGTCGCCATGGTGCTGCATCAGCTGGTGGAGATCATTAACAGGCCCAACACCCCAAAGACCCTCCTGGAGAACACAGGTACCACTCGGTGGTAGTGCTGAGCCATCCAGCCGGCCAGGTCGCCACACAAACTCACAGATGCACAAACACAGGGAGGCACACAAACACACACAGGTTTGGAGCACTAACCAGAAGTCCAACGAATGAGCCTTACAGGTTTGATTGGTTAGTAAGTATGCAGGATATTTCTGTGTTGATTTGAAGGCCGTCAGTCAGTTGATGTGAAAGAAACTGAAACCATAGTGTATTTTTTTTTTTTTTTAAACTGAGTGAACCTTGTAAGAGCCCAGTCTTGGAATGAGCTAATACGCACTGTGCAGGTGAAGTAGTGTACTGTTAATGGCGTGAAAACACGATGCACAGGCAGACTGCATAACTTCACACTGTTTATCTAAGGCACATTTCCTTCACAGCGAAACAGTAACTTGCCTCTAAAATGTTGAGTGAAACAGACTAAATTTAGGGTGCCTCACCCTGAAAATCCTCCTGAGGGGTGACACTCTGCTCTTGTTTTATTATGACGCCTTAGGAATTCTAATTGGCAGAGTAAATTTTGGCAATTGGATTAAAATTTGCAAGGGTGAATGTAAGGAGAAAAACTAGGGATTCTATAGATGTGTTCCTGTTTGTTTTGCTGTTGGTTTATTTGTTGCTTTTATTTACTGTTCTTTAAATGTGGATGCATATCTGCCAATAGATGTTAAATGTTGTTAAGAATGCCTGATGTTTGATGCAGGATGCACAATATTTGGAGCTGTGCCGTACCAATTGGGCTTGATGAGATTTTTAAAGGGGACATATTTTTTTTCCCTCAGTGCTTTGGGGTATGAATTTGGGTATCTGGAGTAGCTATCAATGCAAAAACTTAGAAGAAAAAAACACTGGCAATTAGGTTCAGCTGTGATATAACAGGAGGAGCTGAATGGACTGATTCCGCCCATTCAGCTTTATCCCCAACTATTTTAATGATGGTGGAACTCACACACTTACAATGATAGTAACTAGCTAGCTTAGCGGAGCAACCACTGTTTTTATGGCTACTCTATATATTCTGCTCACCCCATAGTTGATTATACTCATGTCATTATGGCTTATTTTGGGTGGGATGGTCCTGTAAATTGGACTGTTAGCCGAGTTAACCTAGAGGAGCAACCATGGTTTTTTAATTTTTGCAGATTTATTAAAAATAAAAACTAAGAAATCACATGTACATAAGTATTCACAGCCTTTGCTCAATACTTTGTTGATGCACCTTTGGCAGCAATTACAGCCTCAAGTCTTTTTGAATATGATGCCACAAGCTTGGCACACCTATCTATGGGCAGTTTTGCCCATTCCTCTTTGCAGCACCTCAAGTTCCATCAGGTTGGATGGGAAGCATTGGTGAACAGCCATTTTCAGATCTCTCCAGAGATGTTCAGTTGGATTCAAGACTGGGCTCTGGCTGGGCCACTCAAGGACATTCACAGAGTTGTCCTGAATCCACTCCTTTGATATCTTGGCTGTGTGCTTAGGGTCGTTGTCCTGCTGAAAGATGAACCGCCGCCCCAGTCTGATGTCAAGAGTGCTCTGGAGCAGGTTTTCATCCAGGATGTCTCTGTACATTGCTGCATTCATCTTTCCTTCTATCCTGACTAGTCTCCCAGTTCCTGCTGTAACATCCCCACAGCATGATGCTGCTACCAACATTGGCGCGGTTATGAACAGTGCCTGGTTTCCTCCATACATGACACCTGGCATTCACGCCAAAGAGTTCAATTGTTGTCTCATCAGACCAGAGAATTTTATTTCTCATGGTCTGAGAATCCTTCAGGTGCCTTTTAGCAAACTCCAGGAGGGCTGCCATGTGCCTTTTACTAAGGAGTGGCTTCCATCTGGCTACTCTACCATACAGGCCTGATTGGTGGATTGCTGCAGAGATGGTTGTCCTTCTGGAAGGTTCTCCTCTCCACAGAGAAACACTGGAGCTCTGACAGAGTGACCATCGGGTTCTTGGTCACCTCCCTGACTAAGGCCCTTCTACCCCGATCCCTCAGTTTAGATGGCCGGCCAGCTCTAGGTAGAGTCCTGGTGGTTCTGAACTTCTTCCATTTACGGATGATGGAGGCCACTGTGCTCACTGGGACCTTCAAAGCAGCAGACTTTTTCTGTACCCTTCCCCACATTTGTGGCTCAAGACAATCCTGTCTCGGAGGTCTACAGACCATTCCTTTGACTTCCTGCTTGGTTTGTGCTCTGACATGCAACTATGGGACCTTATATAGACAGGTGTGTGCTTTTCCAAATCATGTCCAATCAGCTGAATTTACCACAGGTGGACTCCAGTTAAGCTGTAGAAACATCTCAAGGATGATCAGTGGAAACAGGATGCACCTGAGCTCAATTTTGAGCTTCATGGAAAAGGCTGTGAATACTTATGTACATGTGATTTCTTTGGGTTTTTTTTATTTTTAATAAATTTACAAAAATCTCAAAAAAAAAAAACAAAAAAAAACTTTTCCCCATTGTCAGTATGGGGTATTGTGTGTAGAATTTTGAGGGGAAAAAATTGATTCAATCTCTTGGAATAAGGCTGTAACATAACAAATGTGGAAAAAGGGAAGTGCTGTGAATACTTTCTGGATGCACTGTACTCGTATAGTTCACCAAATTAGAGGGTTCCTGGTATGATTTATATAGCATTAGGGTTCATATGCAGGGATGTGGTTATTATAATGGCAGCATCCCTGACTGAATGGATATTGATTTGAATCAGGACCTTGAAGGTAGGGGTGGGACAAAAGATGGATTCAGTGATGAACTGCGATACTTGACATTAACGGCGATGCACCAATCCTCCAACGCACGGATTGATCTTTTATTAATGATATACTGTATATTCATGTAAATGTTGCACACTCTTGGGTATTAATTAACCAATTGTGTTTTCAGTCCACTAGATGGTGCAAAGCAGGCACCCAGTCAATTAAAGTCATAGTTTATCTCATGAGATTTGCAGCCAGCTTTGAAAGTTAGGAACACCACAACAAAAGCAGCTGTGGTGAGATGAAGGGATGAAACAGATATTGACAGTTGTACTTTAGGGGACAAAATTTGACGTTGATGTGAGGGAGGGGGGATGTATGTTATTGCGATGGATCATAATAGTGATGGGATCGTGGCCCAAATATTGCAATCTGAATTGGATCTTGAGGTCCCTTGCAGTTCCCACCCCTACTTGAAGGCTTTTTTGTTTCAGCTGCTTAAGGTTCCTGAAAACTTCCCGTTCTGGAGAGGCTCCTGGCAGTGGGGACTTGCATGGGGGGGTGGGGGTTGTGTGTCGTCTACAGAATCAGTTCCTGGCAGCGGAAATGAGACTATTGACTGTTGCGACTCGGGCCTTAAATGGTGCCAAATGTAGTCTTTTGTCAACACTGTATTAAGGTAAAACCTTACATAGTGTTGCTTTAAGACCTCTGCGAACTGTGCCATCAAGTGGAAAATTAGCAAAATATGTCCCCTTAAAAAAAAAAAAAAAAAAAAAAGTTTTGCTCATACGTGTGAATTGGAGATTTTCTGACTGCATGTTTCTAATATAACTGAAATTATGCATGCGGGAACTAAACGTAAAGCAGACAACGCCACAGTCGGACATGGCTGTAAATCCTCAGCTTGGACGGCCGATCCTGCACTGAACTTTTACTCTAATGAGCATACCATCTGCTTTCTGCATGTGTCATTGGACTGTTCATAAATGCCTGTTTGTTAATGAGAATGTTGCATAGTTCTGTGTCTTCTTAAACTTAGGTCCTCCCTCCTCTCTGCCTCATAAGAACCTGCTGTGCTGGACACTAGTCTCCCTCCATGTAGTTGTCTTGGAGTAATCTGTCAAAATAAGAATTAAAAAAACAAACTTTGTGTTTCTAATGAAAATTAACATTTGTGAGTTTAAGGGAGAAAATGCTGCAAAAAAGAAACCTTAATGTGTAAATTGAGCAGAACCAAAAATCCGATGCCATTGTTTGCCTTCTCTGAATGTCCTGTCAGATTTGTGTTCTCCCTTAAACGTGTTCTGTGTTTTTTTTTGTTTTTTTTTTTAAAGAGTGCCATAATTTTACATTCCTCCCCCCCCCTGCCTGAAGGGGGCGGTAATAATCTACGCTAGTGAAATCTTCTGTTTCTTATTATCATACACAGATTCTGTTGATTTTTATGTCTCTGAGTTGTTTGTTTTTTCTTTATTTTTTTCTCCTCCCCCCCTCCCTCTCATTGCTCATGTCTTGGTTGGCGTTTGGTGGTGTGTAACCGTGATTGCGTTACCGTAGCAATAACAATTGGTCGTCTTGGTTACGTTTGTCCTCAAGAGGTGGCACCCATGCTACAGCAGTTTATAAGACCCTGGTGTGTATTATTCAATCTTTTATTTAATTCATCTCCTCCTCTGCTTTCCTGTGATCTTCCTCTTCCTGTCACCCGCTCCTCTTTCTCTCCCCTGTCGCCAGGGCCGTTTCTAGCTTCCTGGGGGCCCTATGCAAATTTTTTTTTTTTTTTTTTTTTTTGGGGGGGGGGGGGAGAAGAGTGTAAACTGTTTAAAATGGGGGATCTCTTCTCCCAACAAAAACATTAAAAAATAAACCTGGGTCTTTGTCTAGATGAAGAGGAAAAAAATGTAACCATTGTATAGAATTCAAATTTAAAAGCAACCATATGAATAATGGAAATTTACAAGAAAAAAGTGTAAAATTTACAAGAAGTCACAAATTTATGTGAAAGTCACAAATGCATGTGGGGAAAAAAAAAAGTTGTAATGTAGGATAAAAAGGGAGCAAATTTTACGGGAAAAATGTAAGTTCATACAAAAAGTTGCAAATTTAAGAAAAATTGAATTTATGACAAAATTTCATTGTACTTTACAACTGTATAAATGACCAAGTCTGTTTGAAAAGCTGAAAATTTGTAAGGGAGGTTACAAATTTAAAAGAAAAAATGTTACAAATTTGTCAGAATATGTACCAAATTTACAAGAATAGTA
The DNA here is from genome assembly GCA_020510985.1 of Pholidichthys leucotaenia. Lineage (NCBI taxonomy): Eukaryota > Metazoa > Chordata > Actinopteri > Cichliformes > Pholidichthyidae > Pholidichthys > Pholidichthys leucotaenia. Next base: position 22,489,767 of record CM035850.1, on the reverse strand, counting down.
ACAAATATCTTAAATGGAAAAAAGTTGCACATGTATGATGAAAAATGTAGCAAAAAATGACAAAAGCTGAAAATTTGCAAGGAAGAAAGTTATAAATTGACATGACAAAATGTACCAAATTTACAAAATGTTAAGTTTGAAATAATTGCAGATTTACAAGAAAAGGGATGCTAATTTAAAAGCAGACTTATGAGGAAAAAATGCAATTTCATAACAAAGTTGCAAATTACAAGAAACAAATCAAATTTATGAAAAAAAGTTGAAAATTTGAGAAAATTGTGTACATTTACAAAGAAAAAAAGTTGCTAATTTACAAGAAAATGTAGCAAACTGTAAGGAAAAAATACAGGTTTTTGAGAAAGTTGTAGATTTATGAGAAAATCACAAATTCATGAGAAAATGTTGCAAATTTACAAGAAAAAGTCACAAATGTAGGAGGAAAAATTTACAATATTACGAGAGAGGATAAATTTTTGGGAAAAAAAATCCATTTTATGACCAATTAAAATTTGAGAAATTGTAGTAAATTTACAAAAAAGTTGCAAATTCAGTCATTTAAGAGGGTAGCAAATTTGTAAGAAAAATTGCAAGTTTATGTGAAAAGTTGCAAATTTGCAAGAAAAGATGGAAATATGTGAAAAGTTGAAAATTACAAAAAATGTTGCCAATGTAGAAGGAAAAAATGGAAAATTAGCAAATTTTATGAGGAAACATCACCAGTTTACAAGGAATTAAACCTGCAAATTTAAGAAGAAAAAGCTGCAAATCTACGAGGATTAAAACTTGTAAATTTATGAAGAACTAAACGCGCAGCTTTATGAGGAAAAAGTTGCAAGTTTGCAAGAAAAAGTTGAAGGTAATTTTAATTCTCCATTGAGGGTGAACTTGCATCTTGGGGGCCTCCTAGTGGCTGACATTTGCATACTCTGCTTCATAGCCAGAAACGGCTCTGCCTGCTGCTCTCCTCCTCTCCTCCTCCTCAACTTCTCCTTTCAGTTTTTCTCAGTTTGTAATCATTGCCAGCCGTGTGACTAACCCTGTCCTCTTTTAGGTCCTACCTGTGATTTGTTTTTGCCTCAGTAGCACCTTCATGTGTTCTACATTAATTTGTTTAATTTTTAGTTTTTTTTTTGTCATTGTAAACTGTCGCTAACAGCCCTTAAATTAAAAAAAAAAAAAAAAAAAAAAATGCATGAGATCAGAAATTGTCACATGCCTGCTGGTTCAACAACGGAGAAAGGATGTAATTTCCTTCCTTTTTTAAAAATGATTCCTTTCTTGTTTAGTCGTCACCCAGCTGCATGTGCCTTTCCCAAAATGACCTTCATGAGCCAATCTTGTTTTCTTTTCCCAAAAAACAAAGTTCTACTCAAGGTGCTATAGATGAAGTTTTTGCTGAACACACTACTCATAGACAGCAGTGAATTTAATGGGGAAAAAATGTAGAAATTAAATGTAAAAATTGCTTTCTGTGTGCATGCTTCATGTGTTGTAATTATAGATTTATTATAGACACAAGTTTCTATTCAAGTGGACGTATGAGGTGTGATCAAAAACTTCTGACTCTGGACCTGACTTTTAAAATGACCCAGATTCTGTTGAATTTTAAGATCCTTACAAGTGATTTTCACCATTGACTTCAAACCCGGTCAGAACAAACATTAGCTTTTATGTTGAGGAGCATTGTGGACTTTCTGTCTTCTGACCAAGAAGAGTCACCTCTGCTTTAATTTTGGGGTAGATTATAAATCTCCATCATCCAAATCTTGTGAATAACTGGATATTGTTAGAAAGAATCAAATCTGTGGGCGGTAGTGGCTCAGGCGGTAGCGCGGGTCATCTAGATGTACTTTATTGATCCCAAACTGGGAAATTACAGAATCTACAGTCTAATAACCAGAGGGTTGGTGGTTCGAATCCCGCTCTCCTCAGACATCCTGCCATTATGTCTCTGGCTAAGACACTTTACCCAGCTTGCCTCCAGTGTCCATGACACTGGACATGAATGTGTATAAATGTTTGGTAGTGGTCAGAGAGGCCGTTGGCGCGGATTGCCACAATATCCAACGTCCATGATCTCAGCAAGATCATGCATGGTGTTCCAGAACCTCAAAGCAATTCACATTCTGGCTGTTAAGTTTGATGTTTTTGCTTCTGAGCTCAGGCAAACCTTGTTTAATCTGAGATGATAGTATGGCGTTCTTAAAATTTAGAACCCCCCCACTGATGTTTCAGAAGGACTATCTAATGCGATCAAGAGGTTATGTAGAGTGATAAATGCACATGGAAAACGCTTTAATTCTTTTGAACTTTTGAAGAGATGCTCCTCAGAGTAGCTCTGTATATGCTGGCATTCTACATGCACTAACACTGGAGGTAGTAGCTAGCTTTTCTGAGGACATCGATCTTAATTTCAGGGTTGCTTTTTTTGAAAAAGGAGGTGTGATGTCTGCTGGTGGTGGACAGTACTGGAAACTATAGAAACGCACCAACGGTTGACTATCTAATTTCTAGACATTTTACCTTATTGTACTGAAGTTTTATCTCTGGACAGACTTCACTGGTGCCGCGTCCTCCTGCCTGGGACACTGCACACTTTTTTTTGCTGCAAACTTTGGCCTGCAGGTTGTAACTGGAGGTCAAACCAAGATGCTCTTTCTGTAGGTCTGGTTTGTCACTAAATTATTTGATCACATCTTATACTTTTACCAGAGTATTTATATAAGTCACATCAATTTAAAGAAAGACGATTGTATTTGTTTACTTAAGGAAATATTCCGAACATGCATGTTGGCATCTCAGAATACTGTATGTAGGATAATCTGTGACAGTTTGTAGCAGCTTCTACCAGTGGCTAAATTCGACCCTCCCTGTTATCAGGTGCACCTGTCTCCGAAACATTAGAGACAACGAGGAGAAAGATTCTGCGTTCAGAGGCATTTGCACTATGATCAGTGTAAATCCAGGCGGTGTAGTGCAGGTGAGATTCAGCGGGGAAAATCTTTCTCCGTGTTGGTAAAAGTTGTTGAGATGCAAGCTCTGCCTCATCCCTTTTCTCCGGTGCAGGATTTTATCTTCTTCTGCGATGCAGTGGCCTCCTGGGTAAAGCCGAAGGACGACCTCAGAGACATGTTCTGTAAGGTGAGATGTCGATGAAGAGGGAACCTGGGCGTTCAGTGAAGTATGTTTGGTTGGACTCTGAGTTGCTTCGTGTTTAGCCGCACCAGTTTCTGGCTATAAAGCAGAGTATGCAAATGCTTTGGGCCCCCTCAGCCACTAGGGGGCCCCAAGCTATGAGTTCATGCTCAGAATTCCAAGAAGAGTTGAACATACCTTCAACCTTTATTTACCATTAGCCTATTTTGTAAATTCATTACTTTTTTCTTGTAAAATTGTAATTATGAGAAAAAAAATGTTGAATTTACAAGAAAAGTAAATTCGTAAATTTGTTTCTTACTTTTAAGATAAGATAAGATAAGATAAGATAAGCCTTTATTAGTCCCACAACGGGGAAATTCCAGGATTGCAACAGCACAGGGATAGCAACACTCAGAGCAACAATCAGAAGGCAAGAAAAAAACAAGCAAGCAAGAGCAGCTAATATACATATGTACGTATTACTATAAAATATATATATATACACACACACACAGTGCAGAGCATTGTAGCTGGATGGAATAAATATATGAATATATGAACACACAGTGCAGAGCATTGTAGCTAGATGGAATAAATATGTAAATATATAAACACCCACAGTACGGAGCATTGCAGCTAGGTGGAATAAATATGCAAGTATATAAACACACACAGTGCGGAGCAATGTAGCTAGATGGAATAAATATGTAAATATATAAACACACACAGTGCAGAGCATTGTTGCTAGATGGAATGAAACAGCATAACCGTCTACTTAGTTATCCTACATGGTATGATTATGTGCCCATACATATTCTCACCCTCCATAGCGACCGGTATGTTCCTAGTTGTATGCCGGAGGGGACCATTGTGTAAGTCTATTGCATCTTTTGCATTCAAAAAACTATTAGTTTGTTACGTCTTTTTGCTATCTCTGCGAGCAGCCCTGCTTAGGTTGTACAGTCTGACAGCCGTTGGTAGGAAGGACCTACGAAACCTCTCGGTTGTGCACCTGGGATGATGTAGTCTGCTGCTAAATGAGCTCCTCAGTGCATTCAGTATGTCCTGCATAGGGTGGAACTCGGACTCCAGCAGAGATGACAGTTTAGCCACCGTCCTTCTCTCTCCTATCTCCTCCATCGGATCAAGGCGCTGCCCCAGGACAGAGCTAGCTTTCTTAATCAGTTTGTTCAGTCTCTTCCTATCGGCTGCAGTAATGCCACTGCCCCAGCAGACCACTCCAAAAGTGATGGCTGATGTCACCACCGTGTCATAGAATGACTTCAGCAGCGCCCCTTGTACACCAAAAGACCTGAGTCTCCTCAGCAGGAACAGCCTGCGCTGTCCCTTCTTGTAGAGTGCATCAGTATTGTGTGACCAGTCTAGTTTATTGTTCAGATGAATACCCAGGTACTTATAGGATGTCACCATCTCGATGTCTGTTCCCTGTATATTTACTGGTGCTGTGAGGGGCTGCCCATGCCTGCGGCAGTCCACCACCAGCTCCTTAGTTTTCCTCGCGTTGATCTGGAGGCAGTTCCGATGGCACCAGTCCACGAAGTCCTGGATAAGCCCTCTGTACTCAGCTTCATCTCCATTGGAGATGAGGCCAACGATCGCAGAGTCATCAGAGAACTTCTGTAGATGGCAGTGTGTTGTGTTGTGTGAGAAGTCCGCAGTATAAAGAGTGAACAGGAAGGGAGCCAGCACCGTTCCCTGGGGGGGGCCCCCGTGCTACTGATGATCGTGTCGGACACACAGTCCCGGGTTCTCACAAACTGAGGCCGGTTCGTGAGGTAGTCCAGGATCCATGATGACAGGTGCTGGTCCACCCCTGCGCACAGCAGCTTGTCCTTCAGGATCATCGGTTGGATGGTGTTGAAAGCACTGGAGAAGTCAAAGAACATGATCCTCACCATATTCCCGGGCTTCTCCAGGTGGGACAGAGAACGGTGAAGGAGGAAGATCACCGCATCCTCCACCCCAATGCCATGCTGGTAGGCGAACTGGAGTGGATCCATCGCTGGTTCCACCAGGGGGCGGAGGTGAGCAAGGAGCAGTCTCTCCAGGGTCTTCATCAAGTGGGACGTCAAGGCCACCGGTCTGTAGCTGTTCAGGTCTTTGGGGTGGGAAGTTTTTGGTACAGGTACCACACAAGATGTTTTCCACAGCTGTGGTACCCTCCCCAGTTTCAGGCTCATGTTGAAGATATACGTCACAATCCCACACAGCTGGTCTGCACAGGACTTGAGGAGCTTTGCGCTGATGCCGTCCGGTCCCGGCGCCTTCCTCGCCTTGATCTTCCTCAGCTCACCTGGGTCCTGGTCAGGGTCAGGATGGGGGGCTGTGTGTTGGGAGTGGGGGGGTGTTGGTGGAGTGGGGAGTGGGCAGCAGGACTTGATTTCTTTAGAGGCAGCAGTGGTTGTTGTGCAGTCAGGGGGGAGGGCGGTTGGTCAAATCTATTGAAAAACAGATTCAGGTTGTTCGCCCACTCCCTGCCCCCTGTGGTCTGGGGGGAGGTATTCTGGAGCCCCGAGATGGTTTTGAGGTTTCTCCAGACCCCGCTGATGTCGCTCTGTTGCAGCTTGTCCTCCATCTTCTTCCTGAAGCTGTCCTTGCCTTCTCTGATCTTTCTCCTCAGCTCCCTCTGTACGGACTTCAGCATCTCCCTGTTCCCTGACCTGAAGATCCTCTTCTTCTCTCTCAGAAGTGTTTTTATCTCAGGGTTGATCCAGGGTTTGTTGTTTGAGTGACGCCGTATGGTCTTGGTGGGAACGGATTTGTCCACACAGAAGCTGAGGTAGCCCGTGAAGGTGTGAATGAGGCCATCGATGTCCTCACCATGTGGATCGCAGAGCTGCTTCCAGGCGGTGGCTTCAAAACAGCCCTTTAGGGTGTCCATTGTCTCCTCAGACCATAACTCCACAGTGTGCATGGCCGGAGGTTGTCTGTGCACTAGGGGTTTGTACACCGGCCGGAGATGAACCAAGTTGTGATCCGATCTCCCGAGTGGGGGGAGTTGTGATGAGGTGTACGCCTCCTTAGTGTTTGCGTAGAATAAATCCAGTGTTTTATTGTCTCTAGTGTGGCATGTGACATACTGGGTGAACGTGGGTAGAATGGGAGACAGTGAAACATGGTTGAAATCGCCTGAGATGAGGAGAAGAGCATCTGGGTGTTCTGTCTGCAGCCTGCTGGTTACTGAATGGATGACGTCACGTGCTGTCCCAGCGTTCGCCGTCGGATTTGCATAAACAACAATGCAGATCACGTGTGAGTGTTCTCTCGGGAGATATGTAGGCCTCATGCTAACAGCTAGCAACTCAATGTCTTTGCTGCAGTGTCGTTGTTTAACAGTGATATGTCCCGGTCTGCACCAGTTGTTGTTAACATACATTATCACTCCACCGCCCCTAGCCTTGCCACTGTCTGGTGTTCGGTCAGCTCGTATCATGTGAAAACCCTCCAGCTCAATGTTAGCATCTGCTGCTAGTTCAGTTAGCCACGTCTCAGTAAACAAAAGGAGAGAGCACTCCCGGTATGTGCTATCATAACGGGAGATAGCCGCTAGCTCATCTAACTTTCCCAGTATCGACCGTACATTTCCCATGACAACAGATGGAAGGGAGGGTCTGTACCTTATATTTTTTGTCCTCCGCCTTACTCCAGCCCGGCAGCCGCGGCGTTTTCGCCTCAGTTCTCTCGGTATGTCGAGTCTTTCCAATGGGACCGGGTGGCGGTTGAATGCTAGCAGCTGTTCTCTGCTGTATCGTATCCTGCTATAAACAGTGGCTCCGTCCACCGGCTCAGGAGACATTTAGGACGATCTGTGTGTCCGTGATATAAGTGGGGTGAAAAAAAAAAGACGGATCAAAAGAGAGAGGAAGGGAAAAAGACTCGGAATCGAGCCGCTGTTGCAAAAGGCAGCCTACTCGTGTGGCGCCGAGAGAGAGAAAAAAAAAAAAAAAAATTTTCTTGTAAATTTGCTGCTTTTTTGGTAAATTTCTTTTGTCCACATAAATTTGACTTTTTTTTCCTCAATTTTGTGACTTTTCTAATTTTTTTGACTAGTAATTTTTTTACTTTTTCCTTTGCTCATTGATTTGCAACTTTTGTTTTCATTAATTTGCAACTTCTGCCCTCGGAAATTTGACTTTTTTCCCCTCCTCGTGTATTTGACTTTTTTCTTTCCTCGAAAATTTTGACTTGTTCCCTCCTTGTAAATCTGCGACTTTTTTCCCCCCTCCTCGTAAATCTGAAACTTTTTCACTTGTTAATTTGCAACTTTTTCCCCTCCTCGTTAATTTCCCACTTTTTTTTCCCTTGTTGATCTGCGACTTTTTTCCCTCCTTCTTGATTTGTGACTTTTTCCCCTCCTCGGTGATTTGCGACTTTTTCCCCCCTCCTCGTTGATTTGCAACCTTTTTTTCCCCTCGTCATTGATTTGCAACCTTCCCCCCCTTGTTAATTTGCGACTTTTTTCTTATTTTTTTCCTCATACATTTGCCACTTGTAAACCTGTAAAATTTGAGAATTTGAAATATAGAAAAAAAATGGCACATTTACAAGAAATGTCATGAATTAAGTTGAAAAATAATTACAAGGAAAATTTTGCATTTTTCTTAAATGTAGCAGAAAAATTTTAGTCTGGTATACGATCTATTTGTTTGACAACATGTCACCACTCTAAGCTTGTACATTTCTGATCAGATTGACTTGACATTTTTGGGGAATGGGACTTTTTTGCCCTGTCAGTTTTATGTTTATCACTGATATGCAGATGTATGTGAGCGAGTTTACTCAGGGTGTTTCATTTTAGTGTGAATTAATGAGGCTTTTCTCCTAAATTTAAAGGCTTTTTTGGTGAATGTGTAATTTATCCTTAATTGTACATTTCTTCATTCTCTCTTTTTTTTTTTTTTAATTTCAGATCCTTCACGGCTTTAAGAACCAGGTGGGAGAGGAGAATTGGAGGCGATTCTCGGATCAGTTCCCGATGCCACTGAAGGAACGCCTGGCGACGTTTTATGGCGTGTAACTGTTCCCATGGAGCCATGCCTCGTCACTGGGGGTCAGTCTCTTGGTTTAAATTATTAAATTAAAGGCTTTAATTAGCCTTAAAAATGACTGTTTCAGTCTGCCATTCAAATGTCCTAAAAATACCACAGACATGATAAACATGATGGCTTTTTTTTTGTTGTAGAGTGAAAGCCTTGTATTCACTTTTTGTGAATTTGTAGGTTTTTTCTTTGCATTTATTGTAAAATTTGCTATTTTTTCAAATTTGTTTTGTTAAATTGCAACTCTTCTCCCTTTTTACCTCAAATTTGTGACTTTTTTCTCAAAAATATTGTGACTTTTTGTCATAAATTTAGCTGCTTCTTTCTCTGATTTTTTTTTTTTTCCCCTTAAACATGTTCCATCTACCTACGGGTACAAATAAAGGAACCTGAACCTGATTTAACTTAATTTGTAATCTTTTTCTTGATGATTTGCATGTTTTTACTCCTTAAATTGTGACTTGCTCTTAAATATATTGTATCATAATATACATTTTTTTAATTGTATTTGATACATTATTTAATTTTTGGTCATAGTACTTGCAAATTATTTGTAATAAATGCACCTTTTTAGCTCAATTTTACTTTTTTCACGTATATTTGACACTTTTCTTGTCAGCATGCAAGTTTTTCTCCTTAATTTGCCTTTTTATCATAAGATTGATGGTTTTCTGAGAAACGTGTGCATTTTTTCTCAAATTTATAAATTACAACTCTTCTCCCCTTTCCCTCAAATTTGTTTTTTTTCCCTCATAATATTGTGACCTTTTGTCATAAAATTTGTCTTTTTCTCTTAAGTTGTCACCCCCCCCCCATACAAACAGGTTCCATTTAGCTTTATTCATTTACAACTTTTTTCCCTTGGCAATTTGCAGGTTTTTACTCCTTAAATTGTGACTTTCTCATAAATTATACTTATTCTATATTTTTTAAATTTTATTCAATTTTTTTTTTTTAAAAATATTTTGTCTATTTGCAAACTTTTTTAAGAAACGAACCATTTTTTTTCTTGTTAATTTGTGACGTTTTTCATGTGTATTTCCCACTTTTTTCTTGTCAATTTGCAAATTTTTCTTAATTTGTGCATTTATTTCCTCAGTTTTAAACTTTTCTTGGTAAATTTTTGACTATTTTCCTCAGTAACTTGGAACTTTTTTTGGGGGGGGGGTCATTTCACAAATGCAGCACCTTATACTTAATCAAATGGCCTGAAAAAAGGCTATTTAAAAGTCTTAAATCTGCCCCCCTTACAGTTGCAGGAACCCTGTGGTAAAAAACAAGATTGCTCCTCACTCTGCTCCTCTGCTCCTCCCTGCAGGTCATTCATTGTGGGAGCCGATGTGGGGAACCATCCCAGGGAACACGTTAACCCTTAGCCGGGGGGAAGGGTCTGCCTGCCGAGGGAAGGGAAGGGGTGTCGACCCCCTCCCTGACCCGGCGGATGGGGTGGGAGGGAGGTGGTAGCTGCAGTTCTCCGCGCTCCTGCGCACCGGGCTGGGAACCGGCAGAACAATCTTTACCATGGGAGGAAATCATCACCGAATCACATCTGTCACATTTTATTTAATTCCCTTGAATATCTTGTCTCGAGAAGAAAGGAAAGAATATTTTTTTTTGAGTTGCTGTATGTTTCCAGGGAAACATTGTTGATTGTCATCATTACAGATGTATGAGCAGCCTTTCTGGGGATGGGTAGCATGCCGATATCGTCGTGGAAGGCTGTCAAACATTAGTGACGTGTGTTGTGTTCGACGGCCGCCGTCGCCCTTTAATAAGTTTCTTTTACTATTATCTTGTTCTTTGTATCTAAAGTCGTTTTTTTGTTTGTTTGTTTTGTTTTTTTTTGTTCTTCTGGAAAATTGCGGCGATCAGCCGTAAGTGTAGCATGATGGGGTTTACGCACGATGAGTTTAGGAAAACATGTGAAGTCTTGGCTGTGGTGTAAATGTAGGAGTGAATCTGTCTGTGGCGTGAATGTAATTTTTGACATTTATCTGTGAGCATATCCACGCTTAAAGGAGATCTACTGTACGCACTTAAATGTTTTTGTGAATCTAATTAAATTGATCACTTTTAGCCTAGTTTCATCAGTTGCCTCTATCAACTACTATTTAAATTTAGATGGCCTTGGGTTGTTTTTTCCACAAAAATGATGTACCGTTAGCACTCCCGCTAGCCTCACTGATTGGCTCTCTATGGACTGACACAGAAGTTACTCTTTTACAAAAGCATAAAAATGGAAGAAAATTCTACAGTTTCACACTGCTGCAATACAGAAATGCAGAAAATTAACCTCTGCTTTTCCTATGGCAACTGTTCACACTAGTCTGCTATAAAATTTCCAACATACAGAGTTCCATTTTCTTTGCACTTATGCAGTATTTTCAGCTGACAGCGGAACAGTTTGAGCATGCTAGCGCCAAACTAATTTATGTTTCCATCCATAACGTTACAAAGTGTTACAAAATTGTTTCCTGTGAATGTTAGCTGTAATGCCAGTGCTAGCGTTTGCGGCTAATATTACCTCCTTATGTACAGTGGTATGCAAAAATTTGGCCAACCTTTAGCAAATAGTGTTGAAAGTATGTAAATGTGTTCTCTTAGGGATATGAAAAAACAAACCACAATCACTAGCAAACATTAACTCTTTGAGTGTGTCTGTCGCCGAATTACGACATAGCCCCTAGTGGTCAAGAGTGATTTCCAAGGCTATAACTTGAAAGTGGTAAGAGATAATGGCTTACTGTCAATTAGAAAGATGTAAAATATGATCCAAAGTTTCAGATAGGAATAATTTACACATGTCGCGGCAGCTATATAAATTGCATAACTGTCTAAAACTGGACTTTGGACGTATTTACACGAAGAATGGTTCAGTCTTTTGACACCGTTTTTTGTACAGATGTACTTCATCTTATCTTCAAAGTATATGAACAAGAAATCAGTACATTTAAAAAAAAAAAAAAAATTCCTCACTTACTTTTAATAAAGGGGGGCTGGCTGGCTGGCATGGTCACTGCGTTTTCACCCATCATGGTCTTTATTTTGTGTTCTGTCGGTCATTTAAAGTCTCTACCACATCTACAAAGTCATGATTATCCCACATAAATTTCGCTTGTATCCTACAGCTATTTTCCGCGTACAATGCCGACAAAGTGACGGTGACGATGACCGACCGCGTTCATATTAGCTTTCTGGGCTAAAATGCTAAAAACAGGAAAAGGAAATGAGGAGTTCTTCTTTGGTGTATTATGCGTCATCCATTGAGTCCTCCAACGGATGTCTGCCACCTTCTGAAACTGGTAAATCAGTACAAATCCCCAATGCAGTCGATCATGTCAGAGTGAGATGACGGGCGCGGCGCAGCGCTCTGCCACTAGGGGCATGCAAATTCACACACTCAGAGGGTTAATGCATAGTTTTCCGTATGTCGGCTATTCACACCGATTCACTGTAAAACTTGACGTGCAGAATTCCACTTTTGTTTGCACTTCAGGTGTCGTTTTTGGCTGACAGTGGAGCAGTTTGAGCATGCTGGCGCCAAGCTAATTTACAATTCTGCTTATAACGTTATGAAGTGTTTTTAAATTCCCTATGAACGTCAGATGTGATGCCAGTGCTAGCTGTTGTGGCTATCATTACCTCCTTTATGTATAGTGGTACACAAAAGTTTGACCACCCTTTAACAAATGGCTTTGAAAATATGGAAATACATTCTCTGAAGAATATGGGGAAAAAAAATCACAATATTACTAGCACTAGTTTGCTGTGAAATTTCCAATGTGTGCAGTTCTACTTTCGTTTCCACTTCAGGTGGTATTTTTGGCTGACAGTGGAGCAGTTTGTGCATGCTAGCACCAAACTAATTTACATTTTTGCCATGATGTTATGAAGCCTTTTCAGGTCTCTGTGAATGTCAGCTGTGATGCTAGTGCTAGCTGGTGTGGCTAACTTTAGCTCCTTTATATACAGTGGTACATAAAATTTACGACATGCGGAGTTCCACTTTCATTTCCACTTAAGGTGGTATTTTAAGCTGACAGAGCAATTTGTACATGCTAGTGCCAAGCTAATTTATGTTTCCAACTGTAACGTTACGAAGTGTCGTAAGTTGTCTGTGAATGTCAGATGTGATGCTAGTGCTAGCTGGTGTGGCTAATGTTAGCATTTTTGTATACAGTGGTTGTAAAAATGTGTCCATCCCTTGACACAAAAAGGCATAAACATGTTCCCTGTAGGATATGGTTAAGAAATTCACAATATTACAAGTAAACTTAAATCACCAAAATATTCTGTGTGAAGGGGTGTCCACATTTTTCCATACCAGTCTATGGTGATTTTTACTTGAAGTATGGAACATTTTTGGAACATTACATAGATCTCCTTTAAGACATTTGCTATCCTTTAAATTATCTGAACTTACTGAAGGAGGAGCATGCAGGTTGGCATCCTGTCTGCCGGCCGTTATTATTCTTTTTGTTTTCTGGACTTAAAAAAAGACACACAAACACAAATCTTGTCTCAGTGAATCTTGTGACTCTGGCTGTGAGAACCACACACCAACCATCCATCCAATCAGTGTTGACTGTTTTTTCTCTTAGTGTACTGACCTTTTGTTAGTGGGGTGTCGGGCTTCTTGTGGCTAAAAAGCATGATCCGGAGGGTTGTCTTTGTGACGTTTTTCGGGTGGTTGTCCGATGCTTTCATCTCTTGCATGTTGGTGGCCCCTTACACCCCGACTTGTAGCGGTTAAGGGGGGGGGGGTGTTGGGAGGGGGGAAGCTTTAATTAAAACCACTTATTAAGGTAATGTAATGCAACACTTGGGACTTAAGATTCACCTTAATCCTGCTGGAGAATTTTCCCTTAAGTGTTTGCCTCATAGCTGGACGTGTAGTTTTTAAATACTGTGAAAGTACCAGAATGTTAATGTGTCTGCTTGTTTTGCGCTGTTATATATTTTTGAAATGTCTAAGTGTTTGATGGATAGCCTGAATGTATTCCATGATGGATTTTTTTTTTATTGCATTGTTGTTAATCCCCAGGCTTTTATTATTTCTCTGCTGGTCAGAGTAGTAACTGCAGTATTTAAATCCTTTGGAATGCACTAAATAAAAAATGCAGCCAAAACCTTTTTTAATATAATTGTGTTATAGTAGCTGCTAACTTACGCTAGTGATTTTCATACAATGGGCCTGTTTAATGCCAGCTGTCTTTGACATGAAATAGTTAATTTTGTCATTATTAAGCTTCTGTACCAAATGGGTTCTTTTCTGATGAGTAAGATTTGAGCGATTTTTACGCCACATTAGTCTACAGCGATCTAAAGCAGCAACACAGAAATCAATGATCATTTATCGGTGTTTTCAGCCAAATTTAAATGTTATGTGAATAATTTGACTAATCTAGTGGGGTGGGAGGAGTTTTAACTCTTGTTACTGTGTTTAACAGTTACTGACATCCAGTGGTCGAGTCAGAGATGGCGGCAGTCTCAAATGTTCTCCCCTCCATTTATGGAACGCCATTAGGGTCAAGAACACATGTCCACATGCATGTTAGTCGTGCGTTTTAAAAAAAAATGCAATGGCAAAATTAAATAGGGTGGTGCATTAACATTTCATTATTGTGCTAACAAAAACAAGAAAATTCTGCTTTCTCGCTTTAATTTTTTTCCACCAACTTCCAAGTGCTTAATTTCCAGTGTTCCAGAGTTCCATTTTTATTTCTCTTTAGCCACTTCAGGCACTATTTTCAGTAATGTAATCCCCAAGCGTTTACCATTTCATTCCATAACATTCTTGTGAAGTGTTTTTAAGTTCCCAATGAACATCGGATGTGATGCTATATGCTAGCTGTCGTAGCTAACGTAGGCACCTTTCTGTACTGACAAAGCATTTCCAAGCAGCAGGTGCCAGAATGCTTCTAAACATGAATTGGCTAAGATCCCATTTACACCTGGCACTAAAAAGCATCGTTTTGTGATTGGGATTAGGGCTGAGTGATATAGCTCAAAAAATATATTGATGTAATTTCTCTACATCGTGATACACAATACATGTTGTGGTTTGTATTGTGTGTACTGAATGCCCTTTAAAAATTGTTTTTACTTGCATTTTTATTAGAAATTATTTGCATATTCATTTCACTAATGAAAAAGCTGAATAATAAAATGAAAAGTTGTTTCAGAGAAAATTCACAACAATATGTAACTGAGCAAAGTGTCTTTTTTCCCTTTGCTTAACAGAAGTCACGTTATCAAGTAATCAAGTTTATCCACATGGGTAGAAATGTTTTACCACACATACTTAATACTTGGTGATCTAAGTGACAAGTATAATTTGTCACTTATTTTTGTTTTTTTAATGTGTCTACATTCCATTGGTTCTTTATTTGATGATTCACTTGCTTTTATTTTGAAGGGCTGGACGACCAGATAGGAGCTCTTACTTTTGTTCGCTAAGTTCTTATTTTTGTTCGCTAAGTTTGTTCGCAAAGTGAGCTTGATTTTACACCTGCAGAATTCAGACTGGAAATGTTTCTTCACCTGGCTCCCTCCTGTGCTTAAGGTGGGCCTACTTTTATTCTGTTAGCTTCTTTTTTTTTTTTAATCTCTGCTCGCTGCAGTGTAGATTTCTCTGTTTGCAGGGGGGCGGGGCAGCCACGCTGAGTGCTCAGCAGTGGTAGCTGGGGAGAGCATGAAGTCACTGCTCATATTAATGTGCCAAATACTCAAATATGTGCGATACAACCATTTTATGTATCGCGGGCAGCCAAATGTACCAATACAATGAATATATTTGGTATATCACCCAGCCCTAATTGGGATGCTATCAAGTATTGTAAAGTATGGGTGTAAATGCTTCCAACACACCTTCAAAGATGGTCGGGACGCATGTTGACCACATTTAATAGAAGTGTAAATGCATTTTATTTTTTGTGTAAACACTACACATTGCAGTTATAATTTTCTCTAAAGTTAGTTTGTTTCATTGTATAAGATAGAGGAATCGTCTGCTGTAGCCTACGAGCCAATCGTGGAACAGCCACTGAAAACATGATATGCAACAATTTGCATGTTAAAAACAATAACAGCGTGTTGATTGTCAAGAGTGTGGTAGTACTTTGTCTGCAGAAACGTATAAAGTGGAAGTGCTCATAAATGGTACATTTGTGGTAATAGTAAAATTTACACACCTGTTAATGGGAGGAGCCATCTTGGATTCTCAAGCTGTTTGTGTAAAGGCTCCCCGACTTTATGAGCAGAGAAGGGGACTAGCTGGGAGTAGAAGGAACACCACAGTAACCCCTGCGTTGACCTACTGTTCAGGGTAAAAATGGCTGCTATGAAACCTGCCCATTTGGTTAGTAGATTGTAACAGTAGTTGAATGTAGATAAATGATGAAATTTAAAGCTCATCCAGGATATAATGCATCATGGAATACAGAGGCCAATACGTTTGTCATGTCATTTTGTGCGTTCAAGTGAATTTTGTCTGTCACATTCCAGCTGTTCGACTTGCAAACAATGAAGTAATCACAGCTTGACTGTTTCCGTTGAAAAACTGTCTGTAAAACAATGCCATACACCCCCCTTCCCCAGTTGCTGTGCTGTATCTCTGACCCGACTGCTGCTATACATTGTAGTTTCACCACTTGGAATATGCGTTTTCCTCACAGGGCCATTTCTAGCTTTTAAGCTGTGCAAGGTTGTGTTTGGGGGCCCCTAGTTATGTAATGGAAGTGTTCAAATCCTTTAAAATGTGCGGTTGGGGCTGCTAGTATCCACATGAACAATGCAAATTTATAAAGGAAAAAGAACTGCAAATTCATGAGATAAGTAGCAACTTTATTTGCTACATCCAAATTATGATGGGAAAAGCTGCAAATTTACAACAAAGTTTAAAAAAAAAAAAAAAGTTGGTAAAGTTAAATTTAGGTTAAAGTTAAAAATTTATGATTTAAATTAGCAAGTTTACAAGAAAAAGTTATGAATTTATAGGAAAAAGTTGAAAATTTATGATGGAAAAGGAGTGAATTTACAAGAAATTTAAAAAAAAAAATTGTGAGGGTTAAATTTAGGTTAAAGTTCAAAATTAACAGTTTAAATTGGTACATTTACAAGAAAAAATCGAAAATTTATGATGGAAAAGGAGTGAATTTACAAGAAAGTTTAAAAAAAATTGTGAGGGTTAAATTTAATTTAAAATTTACTATTTAAAGTGGCAAATTTATCAGAAAAAGTTTCAAATTTACAATGGGAAAAATTGCAATCTTACAATGGAAAAGTAGTGACTTTGCAAGAAAGTTTTCAAAAAAATTTTGAGTTAAATTGAGGTTAAAGTTAAAAATTTACAATTTGTGTTGGCAAATTTACAAGGAATAAAGTTAAAAACATTATCAGGAAAAAGTTGTAAATTTACAGTGGGGGGGGGGGGTACCAAATTTGATGGGAAGAAAACAGCAAATTTCTTGAAGTAGTTGAGAATTTACAATGAAAAGTATCGAATATACAAAAAGAATTTACGAAGAGTTAAAAATTTATATGTAAAAGTTGCACATTTATGATAAAGTAGAAAATTTAAGTTGCAAATTTACAAAAGTTACAAATTTATGAGGCGAAAAAATTTTGGGGTGAACTTGTGGGTTGGGGGGCCACTAGTGGTTGTGGGAACCTGTAGCATTTGTGTACTCTTCTTTAAAGTCAGAAATGGCCCCGTTTCCTCAGGTTGTTTGCGTCTAGTATTGAATTTTTATTCATTTGTTCCCATGTGTATGCCTTCATAAATCTTGACATCTACATATTAATAAAATCTGACCCTTCGAATTACAAAAGGGTGGTGACTGATATTAGCGCCAACACTGCTAGCTAACAAATGTGACTAATTGCAAAGCAGGGAGTAAGAACACTTAAGAAATGGCAACTTGCACATAGTTCATGTACTTTTTTTGTGTAAAGACACGATTGTTAACAGTAAAAATGCCTTGAGAGCTAATACTTGAGGTTCTGTTGGTGTTTCGCCATAGATGTCAGTAGGCTTAAAAGCTAATAAATAGGGTGATGACTTAATTACACAAACTTTATAAACATTTGCAAATCCAAGTTTGACTTTCTATGAAGCTTTACAGGAAATTTGTATTTTCTAGAACATCCACAAATATTATTGAGGAATGTCTGGAGCTCCTGTATTCTATAATTAGCCTTTAACCAACTTGATTAGAGTATTTGCCTTCATCTTTTTTGCTAATAAAAGCAAAAACATCCTTCTAATAGACATGATTTTGTTTTTCTAAGAAGCTGCTGAATTAAAAAAAAAATAAGTAATACTTTTTTGGGGCCACCAAATATTTTGGATCATGCAAAGACTCTATATATTGTACTGTAGTAATTTTGTAATATTTGTAAGATGATATAGTGTGTGACTGGTTACCATTGCTTGATTCTGTACATTGTTCCAATAAATTGTTTACATTATAATGGGTCACTATTGTTATTTATTAAATTTTCTGTAACACTGTTCTGTGGCACTATACTTTCATGTGCTGTAAAGTAACCAGAAATTATACCCAAGTAGAAGTAGTATTTCTTTATAAGATATTATAATCAGTTATGAGCATAGTCGATGGAAATTACGAGGAAGAAAATGTCTAACAAGAATGCTCGGGTTGTGAGTAGTTTTGTTTAAATGTTTTAACTATGGTGTTCATCTGAGAAAATTTCCAAATAAATTTTCCACTCCCCCCTTAGCTTTGCAACTTTTCCATAAGTTTTTTTGTTTTTCTTTAAAAAGTCACTTTCATTTCTTTGAAACTTTGAGCTTGTGGCTTGCAGAATCACCAGTTTTTTGTTTTTCTTGTAAATTTGACTTTGTCATGAATGCAACTTTTTTAATTGCATTTTTTTTTTAAATTGCAACTTTCTCATAAATTTGAAGAACTCATAAATTAGCAAGTTTCTTGCTAATTTTTGAGGGGATTTGTTAGGGCCACAAGGAGCCACTGTGCATCTGTTTACAGAAGAATAAAATTATCCATCCATCTTCTACGGCTTTTCCGGAGGTCCGGGTCACAGAGGCAGCAGTTCAAGCAGAGAAGCTCAGACTTCCCTCTCCCCAGTCACCTGCTCCAGCTCTTCAGAGAGGATACCAAGAGGTTTCCAGGACACCTGGGAGACGTAGGCTGTTTGAGAAATGTCCACTCACTCACTCCCTACTCGCTATATAGTGAATTTAGATATAGTGGATATATAGTAAACTCAATATAACACTAAAATTAACCACTTTCGGACACTACTGGGCTTGTTTTCGCAGCATGGTTAATGACATCACGTGAGTAAAATTTAACAGACTAATGGTGATAAAAAAAAAATATGAATAACGGCATGTAATTTGTAGTAAATATGTATTGTTTTTGCTGACTGTCAGCAAAAACAATACATGACTACCTTAAGGTAGTTTTATGTTGTGATTTGAAGCTTTCTCACTGCTCTGTTGGCTGCACATTCACTATATAGTACACTATATGAGGAAGGAGTTTCTTTTTCCTAGCCTTATTCCTTTTCTTTTTTTTCTGTTGGCTGTGCATTGCATTATGGGATATATTGGCTAATCTAGTGACCATCTGTTGTACACTACTTTTCAAAATGCATTGTGGGAAATTGAGTGTACTATATAGTGAATGAAGTTTTCAGTTAAGATTTTGAACAACACTACAAAATGGCTGATTCACTATATCTACAGACATGGACAAAATTGTTGGTACCCCTGTGTTAATGAAAGAAAAACCCACAATGGTCAGAAATAACTTGAATCTGACAAAAGTGGTAATAAATAAAAATTCTTTGAAAATTAACCAATGAAAATCGGACAATGCTTTTGAATTGTGGTTCAACAGAATTATTTTAAAAAACTCATGAAACAGGCCTGGACAAAAATGATGGTACCCCTAGAAAAGATGGAAAATAATGTGACCATAGGGACATGTTCAACCAAGATGTGTCCTCCAATTAACATCACGGGTGTCTACGAACTTGTAATCAGTCAGTCGGCCTATTTAAAGGGTGACAAGTAGTCACTGTGCCGTTTGGTGACATGGTGTGTACCACATTAAACATGGACCAGAGAAAGCAAAGGAGAGAGTTGTCTCAGGAGATTAGAAAGAAAATTATAGACAAGCATGTTAAAGGTAAAGGCTATAAGACCATCTCCAAGCAGCTTGATGTTCTACAGTTGCACATATTCAGAAATTTAAGATCCATGGGACTGTAGCCAATCTCCCTGGACGTGACCGCAGGAGGAGACGGATAATACGAATGGTAACAAAAGAGCCCAGAACAACCTCTAAACACATTCATGGTGAACTTCAAGGTACATCAGTGTCAGATCGTGCTATCCGTCATTGTTTGAGCCGAAGTGGACTTCATGGGAGACGACCAAGGATGACACCACTATTGAAAACAAATCATAAAAAAGCCAGACTGGAATTTGCCAAACTGCATGTTGACAAGCCACAAAGCTTCTGGAAGAATGTCCTATGGACGGACAAGACAAAACTGGAACTTTTTGGCAAGGCACATCAACTCGGTGTTCACAGACGCAAAAATGAAGCATAGCAAGAAAAGAACATTGGCCCTACTGTGAAACATGGAGGAGGTTCTGTTATGTTGTGGGGCTGCTTTGCTGCATCTGGCGCAGGGTGTCTTGAATCTGTGCAGGGTACAATGAAATCTCAAGACTATCAAGGTATTTACAGAGAAATGTGCTGCCCAGTGTCAGACAGCTTGATCTCAGTCGCAGGTCATGGGTCTTGCAACAGGATAATGACCCAAAACACAGCTAAAAACACCCAAGAATGGCTAAGAGCGAAACATTGGACTATTCTAAAGTTGCCTTCTATGAACCCTGATCTAAATCCTATTGAACATCTGTGGAAAGAGCTGAAACATGCCGTCTGGAGAAGGCACCCTTCAAACCTGAGACAACTGGAGCAGTTTGCTCATGAGGAGTGGGCCAAAATACCTGCTGAGAGGTGCAGAAGTCTCATTGACAGTTACAGAAATCGTTTGATTGCAGTGATTGCCTCAAAAGGTTGTGCAACAAAATATTAAGTTAAGGGTACCATCATTTTTGTCCAGGCCTGTTTCATGAGTTTGTTTTTTTTTTTAAATAATTCTGTTGAACCTCAGTTCAAAAGCATTGTCTGATTTTCATTGGTTAATTTTCATAGAATTTTTATTTATTACTGTAGAAGAGCTTGAAATAACGAAGCGATGTGATTTTATAAATCAAAGTTTAATTTCAGCTTCGCTCCTCCAACAAGTCTCATCTCTGTGCAGAAGCAGAATAAGAGGACGAACGCAGTCAGCCCTTCATATTTATACCCACACTCAACAAAAGACATTGCATATCAAAGCTGACATCCCGCATTACATAATCCCCCCCTCCATTGTCCTCCGTCTCCTCCACCTGACCCTGGGTGGTCAGGGAGATCGATCCGGTCTCCACCGCTGCGACTGTCTGTTCTTTGATCCTCGCTGGTGGTTGAGACCCCTTGTCCTGTTCTGAGGCTTGAGGTCATTCCACATATGTAATCACTAAACATTCTAATATGTCTATACATATGTAGGTATGGAATATATTGTGACGTTTGCAGGGGTTCACACAAAGACAATGGAGCAGATGGCTGTGATCAACCTGATTTATTTTACACACCCCAACCTGCAACTTAGTACACAGAGCAGGGGAGGTCATTCCCCCAGACCCCTGTTTGAATCATGGTTACATACACATGGTACATCTTGCCCTAATCCTGCTGAACACTGCTGGGTCATTATAATGCAGTTATAATGATACAGCAGTATAACCCAGAAATAACACATTTAACACACACAGTAACGTTTCAAACTGGCAAAGCATGCTGGGAAATCCCTGGCTCCCTTAAAATGGCCCCGACGTTACACTATGATTAATATAAGCCACAATTACCACTTTTGTCAGATTCAAGTTATTTCTGTGACCATTGTGGGTTTTTCTTTCATTAACAGAGGGGTACCAACAATTTTGTCCACGTCTGTATATGGGGAATGAGTGAACATTTCGAACACAGCCATAGTCTCTCCGGCGCGTCCTGGATCTGGCCCGGGGTCTCCTCCCAGTGGGACATGCATGAAACACCAAGTGGGAAGCGTCCAGGAGGCATCCTGATCAGATGCCCAAACACCTCAACTGGCTCCTTTTGATATGGAGGAGCAGTGGTTCTACTGAGTCTCTCTCAGATGACTGAGTTTCTCACCGATCTCTAAGGACAAGGCCAACAATTCTATGGAGAAAGCTCATTTCAGCTGTTTGTATCTGCCATCTCATTCTTCCGGTCATTACCCAAAACTCATAACCATAGGTGAGGGTAGGAATGTAGATTGACCAGTAGATCAACAGCTTTGTCTTGGAGCTCAACTACCTCTTCACCACAACAGACCGGTACAATGGCCGCATCACTACAGATGCTGCTCCAATCCGTTTGTCAATCTCTCGCTCCTTCTCCCCTCATTCACGTTTGGTCTGAACACACCTGTAGCTCCGCACCCTATCTCTAAGGGTGAGTCCAGCAATCCTAGGGAGAAAGCTCATTTCAGTCTCTTGTATCCGTGATCTCATTCTTTGTCATTACCCTAAGCTCATGACCATAGGTGAGGGTAGGAACGTAGATTGACTGGTAAATTGACAGCTTTGCCTTAGAGCTCAGCTCCCTCTTAACCATAACAGACCAGTACAACGGCCACATCACTGCAGATGCTACTCCAATCCATCTGTCAATCTCTTGCTTCATTCTCCCCTCACTTGTGAGTGAGACCCCAAGATACTTAAACTCCACCTGGGGCAGGAGCTTGTCCCCAGAGAGGAAAATCCACCCTTTTCCAGCTGAGGACCATAGACTCGGACTTGGAGATACTGATTCTCATCCCAGCTGCTTCACACTCTGTAGCAAACCGTCCCAGTAAGAGCTGTAGGTCATTGCTGGATGAAGCAAACAGGACATCATCCGCAAACAGAGATGAGATTCTGTGGTCCCCAAGCATGACACCCTCCATTCCTTGGCTGCTCCTAGATATCCTGTTCATAAAAGTTATGAACAGCAATGGTGACAAAGGGCAGCCCTGGCGGAGTCCAACTCTCACTGGAAACGAGTTTGAGTGGGTGTTGGCAATACGAACCAAACTCTTGCAACGGTCGTATCGGGACTGAACAGCTCGTGACAAGCCCGATAGGCCATACTCTTGCAACACCACCCACAGGAGACCACGAGGGACGCGGTCGAATGCCTTCTCCAAGTCCACAAAACACATGTAAACTGGTTGGGCAAACTCCCACAAACCCTGGAGGATTCTCGAGAGGGTGTAGAAGCTGGGTTAATCATCTCAGACTGGATGCAGAGGGTAAACGGAGAAGAACAATAGGTATGGAGATCAGAATCAGAATCAGAATCCGATTTATTGCCATTGTTCATGTAGTACACAAACTAGGAATTTGTCTCGGTGCCATGCTGCAACATTAAAAACATGATGAGATAAAGAGATGAACTAAAAAACTAAATGACTAAAAACGTGCAATAAGTGTAGAAAAATAAGTAATAATAATAATAGTAATAATGAGTAATACTAGTCAAGGCAGTTTTAAATAAATTGGCAAGTAGCAGATAATATGGGGTACCACAGTGCAGTTGATAATGCAACAGAAAAACAGTGATGAATGACATGAGTCTGGTTGAGCTGCTGTACATAGTGCACGAGAGTCAATAAGTCACTTAATGTTCAGCAGTCTGATGGCAGAGGGGAAAAAGCTATTCATGTGCCGGGAGGTTTTAGTCCGAATAGACCGAAGTCTTCTACCTGAGGGGAGGGGGGCAAACAGTACGTGACCAGGGTGTGAAGGATCGGCTATGATCCGGCCAGCACGCCTCCGGGTCCTGGAGATGTACAGGTCCTGGAGAGATGGGAGCTTGCAGCCGATCACCTTCTCAGCAGTGCGCACGACGTGCTGCAGCCTTAGTCTGTCCCTGGCAGTGGCTCCTGCATACCACACAGTTATGGAGGAGGTGAGGATGGACTCGATGATGGCCGTGTAGAACTGCACTAACATCTTGGTGGGTAGCTTGAGCTTCCTCAGCTGCCGCAGAAAGAACATCCTCTGCTGGGCCTTTTTGATGAGGGAGCTGATGGTTGGCTCCCATTTGAGGTCCCGGGTGATGGTGGTGCCCAAGAAGCGGAAGGAATCTGCAATGGTGATGGGAGAGCCTGTGATGGTGAGGGGGGGCAGGGGGGTTGTGACTTTCCTGAAGTCTACAATCATCTCCGCTATCTTCAGAGCGTTGAGATGAGAGAGATTATGGTGAGGTAGTAGGAAGAAGTAGTAGGGGGGAGAAGGGATGAATGTATTGTGATGCGAGATGTCATGCAGATGTGAAATGGGCAGTTGATATAAAAGGAGAGACCTTGGTGTATTGAGACATGGTTTTTCTGTGTATGACTGATGTGAGAGTGAATAAAGTCGTCTGCTGCATAAATCTGCCTCCGTTATTTACACTCTCCACACTGGTGACCCCTTGACGAATTATGGAACACGAGGCAAGAACCCCGAAGTCGGCCCAGACGGGAAGCCCCAGCAACATGGCAAGCATCCCAGAGACGGCCCGGACGGGAACCCCCAGCAACGCATGCGCTGTTTCGGTCAAACTACTGGACTTTTGGCTGCACGACCCACGGTCTTGGTTCCACCACACCGAGGCTCAGTTTGCCCTCCAGGGAATAACGGCAGACGACACCAGTTATTACTATGTGGTCGCAGCGCTGGACGCTCGCACGTCTCAGCAAGTAGCGAGCCTGCTCCAACAGCCTCCAGCCCACGACAAATACAGGGCTCTCAAGGCCGCGCTGACCCGGCGCTACATGCTCTCGGACTATGAGAGAGCAGAGAGGCTCCTGAGGCGCTCCGAGTTAGGAGATGGGTAGGCAGTCGAACTGATGGAGAAGATGTTGGCGTTGATGGGCACTTTCTGTTTGCCCACCTTTTCCTCCGGAACCTTCCAACAGAGGCGAGAGCGGTTCTTGCCAATTCGCCGTTGCTGGCCGCGCGTGACTACCGTGCGCTAGCCCAGGAGGCAGATCGGATCATCCTCACCACCAGAGCCCTCACAGTGAACGCGGCGGCGTTGGAACCCAGCGAGACAACCAGCGGAGGCGAGGAGCCGGTGACGGTAGCGGCAGTGGGGGCCAGGAAGCACCAGAGAGACACGCTCTGCTTCTACCACCGCCGCTTTGGAGAGAACGCACGCAGATGTGTGCCAGCGTGCCAATTCAAGCGTTCGGGAAACGGCAAGGCCGGCAGTCAGTAGCAGCTGCGACTGCCGGTGAAGAAAACAAGCTGCTCTACGTGATGGACTCGCACTCGGGGAGACGGTTCCTTGTAGACACCGGCTCCCAAAAGAGCCTCATCCTGCCGTCCTACGCCGACCGGCTAGCGGGAGCTAGTGGCCCCCAGCTGGTAGCCGTGAACAGCTCGGACATTAAGACTTTTGGTGAGAGAACACTGATTTATCCTTTTTTTTTTCCTTTGAAAGACAAAAGTAAAATAGAAAGATGTCTTTACCTTCTTTACATGTTTCAACTGCACTGCAGCCTTCATCAGAAGAGTCAGCTGATTGCTGCCAGGTGACATTTATCAGCTGATTTTCATAGGCGGGGCCAGCTCAGCAGATCTGTCAGATCCGCCGAGCCGGCCCCGCCTCCCGCCGTCAGATGGTCTCTGGAGAATGTGGTCCCAGGTGTGAGAAAGCATAAAGGCCCCCTCATCTCGGTTCATGGTGTCTTTTCCCCGCTTTCTGATCTCTAAAGCCCTTCTAAAACCTCTATTAGAAAGCAATAAAATCACAAAGGACGCATATGATCACCTGATCCCCACAGCCAGCATCACCCCTCGGATTTATGGAACACCGAAAATACATAAAAAGGATATCCCACTGCGGCCAATAATAGACAGCATTGGATCAGTCACATACAACTTATCAAAAGCCCTAGCTGAAATCATCAAACCCCTCCTTGGACTATCAGACTTTCACTGTAAAAATTCAAAAGAGCTGGCACAAGAACTCAAAGACATAAAAATAGAATCAGACGAGATCCTCATCTCACATGACGTCATCTCTTTATTCACAAAGACTCCTATTGACGTCACACTACATATAGTGCAAGAACGCCTCAACAAGGACAGTACCCTAAAAAGACGCACCAACCTCACAGTCCATGACATATCCAAATTACTACAGTTTGTTGCAAAATCCACTTATTTTCAATTCAGAGGAAAAATCTACAAACAAAAAGAAGGATTTGCAATGGGAGACCCACTATCAGCCATCATGAGCAGTTTTTTTATGGAGGATCTGGAAAATAAAGCCATCAACACAGCACCCACAATATGCAAACCCACCCTTTGGAAGAGATACGTAGATGACATTCTGGAAAAAATAAGGAAAGGACATACACAAGAACTCACTGACCATCTGAACAGTACAGACAGTACGGGGAACATAAAATTCACACACGAAGAGGAGGAAAATGGCACCATAGCCTTTCTGGACATGAAAATCCACCACAACGAGGACGGCAGCATAAAAATCACAGTCTACAGGAAACCAACCCACACAGATCAATACCTACTTTGGACATCGGAACACCCCACAGCACACAAGCTATCAGTCGTCAGGACATTATATGAACGAGCCACCATCATCACGGAACAAGAAGACAGACAGGAAGAGGAAAACCACATAAAACATGCACTTATACGCTGCCAATATCCAGTATGGGCCATAAACAAAGGGAAACAGCAAGTCAAAAACAAAGAAAATAAACAGGACACAAGACATAGAACAAAAGCTGAAATCAAAAACAAGGACACCATAACTATACCATACATACGAGGGATCACGGAACCAATTCAAAGGATCATGAAAAAATACAAAATAAACACAGCAGTCAAACCACACAAAAAATTAAGACAGTTATTAGTACACCCCAAGGACAGAATAGAACAAGACAATAAATGCAATGTATTATATGAAATATCATGCAGATCATGCAACAAAACCTACATTGGAGAAACCGGAAGATTATTCACCACAAGAAAAAAAGAACACCAAAAGGAATGTGAGAAGGAAACGCAAGGACGACTCACAAGATCACAAAAAGAAAAAGCAGAACAAGAAACATTAAAATCAGCTATATCGGACCACTGCAAAAGAAATAATCACATCATGGACTGGGACAACACAAAAATTATTGGATCGGAGAGCAACAGACACAAACGTTGGATCAAGGAGGCAATAGAGATCAGAAAGCGGGGAAAAAGACACCATGAACCGAGATGAGGGGGCCTTTATGCTTTCTCACACCTGGGACCACATTCTCCAGAGACCATCTGACGGCGGGAGGCGGGGCCGGCTCGGCGGATCTGACAGATCTGCTGAGCTGGCCCCGCCTACGAAAATCAGCTGATAAATGTCACCTGGCAGCAATCAGCTGACTCTTCTGATGAAGGCTGCAGTGCAGTTGAAACATGTAAAGAAGGTAAAGACATCTTTCTATTTTACTTTTGTCTTTCAAAGGAAAAAAAAAAGGATAAATAATTAAAAGAAGACAAAATGAACCTGTTTGACGTAAGAGAGAACACTGACTTTATCCCTACACGGCCGTATGTACGAGTAGACTTTTGTCATAGCAGCATTGAGTTTCCCAATCTTGGGAGCTGATTTTCTGTGTGTGCACGGGTTGCTAGTCGATGTTGCTAACAGACGCTTGGTTAATGCAATGTCTTTTGATTCTCTCCCCTGTACAGCTCTAGGGGCCGGGCCAATAACACAAGCCAACGTCACAGCTCCAGGCGGTAAGTTCCACACACTGCTCACTCAGTTCCCAGCACTCATGGTCCCAATGTTTTCGGCGGCCAGCACTAAACACGAGGTGGAACACTTTATCACCCCCATTGGGCCGCCCGTTTTCGCATGACCTCAACGCCTGGATGCAGCTAAACTGGCCATAGCGCGCGAGGAGTTTGCCAATTTGGAAAGGCTGGAACATCATCAGGTGCTCAAACAGCCCATGGGCATCCCCGCTACACATGGTCCCTAAGGCCGAGGGATCGTGGCGACCGTGCGTAGATTTCCGCAGGCTGAGTAACACCACAGCGCACGACCGCTACCCGATTCCCCATATTCAGGATTTTTCCGTTCACCTCACCGGGGCATGCATTTTTTCTAAAATAGACCTGGTCCGTGGTTACCACCAGGTCCCGGTGCGCGCGGAGGACATACCCAAAACAGCGGTAATAACTCCGTTTGGCCTGTTTGTTTTTACGCATGCCCTTCGGATTAAAAGGCGCAGCACAGACATTCCAACGCATGATGGATGCGGTGTCATGCGTTCTGCTGTTTGTGTTCGTCTACCTGGATGACATCCTGTTGGCCAGTGCGTCCGAGGACAAACACGTAGCCCACCTCAGGATGATTTTCCAGAGGTTGGAGGAGCACGGGTTAATAATCAACCTGGCGAAATGCCAGTTCGGCGTGACGGGGATTGATTTTTTTGGGGCACCGCGTCTCACCGGAGGGAGCGATACCCTTGCCCGACAAGGTGCGCGCCGTGGCGAATTTTCCCCGGCCTCAGACGGTCAGGGCGCTGCAAGAGTTTTTGGGGATGGTTAACTTTTATAACCGGTTCCTCCCCTGCACAGCTCAGCTCATGCAGTCATTGTACGCCATGCTCAAGAAACGGAAACCCGCGGACAGAGTCGAATGGACTCCAGAGCGGGAGCAGGCATTCTCTGAGGTTAAAACAGCCCTGGCAAACACCGCACTGTTGGCGCACCCAGACCCGGCGGCCTGGATAGCGCTCACTACCGACGCCTCGGACGTGGCCATAGGGGCTGTCGTGGAGCAATGCGTCGCCGGTTCTTGGCAGCCGCTCGCTTTTTTCAGCAGGGCTTTGCGCGACAGTGAGCGTAAATGCAGCGCGTTCGACAGAGAGTTGCTGGCTCTCCACCTGGCCATACGCCACTTCCAGTTCTGGCTGGAAGGGCGCAGCTTCACCGCGTTCATGGACGACAAGCCGCTAACGTTCGCGATGGCCAAGGTTTCAGAACCATGGTCGGGCCGGCAGCAGAGACAGCTGGCCGCGATCTCGGAGTTTACGACCGATATTCAGCATGTGTCGGGTAAACTGAATGTGGTGGCGGACTGCCTCTCGCGCGCAGTAGTGGCCCTGGTCTACGTGGGGATAGATTATACAGCCATGGCCGCAGAGCAGATTGGCGATGCGGACGTGTGCGCTCCAGTCTGGACCAACAGGGTTAAGACTGGAGAGCAGAGTACTGCAAGACGGCAGCCCCCCCCCCAATCTGCGATGTCTCCACGGGACACCCGCGCCCAGTGGTCCCAGTTGCTTGGCGCTGGCGAGTGTTTGAGTCAGTTCATGCTCTGGCGCACCCAGGAGTGCGCGCGTCAGTCAAAATGGTGGGAGCGAAATTCATATGGCCAGGCCTGCGCAAGCAAGTGAAAGAGTGGGCTGCAGCCTGCGTGGCGTGCCAACGAGCCAAAGTACACAGACACACGACGGCTCTTTTGGAGCCGTTTCGTATACCGGCTAAGAGGTTCGGCCATGTTCACGTGGACCTTGTGGGCCCCCTCCTGCCATCGCAGGGGTGCACGCACCTTCTGACAGTGGTAGACCGCACCACACGCTGGCCAGAAGCAGTCCCGCTGGCGGCAACCACGTCCGCAGACATGGCGCGTGCTTTTTTGACAACATGGGTGGCACGTTTTGGCATCCCGTTGGACATCACGTCCGATAGGGGCCCTCAGTTTATTTCCGACCTCTGGTCCGCGATGGCCCGTAGCCTGGGTGTTGCAATTCATCGCACAACCGCGTACAACCCACAGGCCAATGGGGACATATGTTTACTAGATGTTGTTTTTTCTTGCCTTCTGATTGTTGCTCTGAGTGTTGCTATCCCTGTGCTGTTGCAATCCTGGAATTTCCCCATTGTGGGACTAATAAAGGCTTATCTTATATGAGCGTTTCCATAAATCACTGAAAGCAGCACTCAGGGCTTCGCTGACGGATGCAAATTGGGTAGACCGGTTGCTGTGGGTTTTATTGGGGTTGCGTTCCGCACCAAAAGAGGATTTGGAGGCTTCCCCGGCGGAGCTTGTTTTTTCTCAGCCACTGCGGCTGCCCGGGGAATTTTTGCCAGATAATCCCACGCCGGACAACTGCCCTTCTCAGCGTTTGCAGCATAGCGCAGACACAGGCACACTGCCCAGCCCTGCCCACCACTGTTTTCCACGTGCTTTTGTGCCAAAAACTTTGAAGAACGTGGCGTTTGTGTTTGTCAGGCATGATGCCCACCGCCCTCCATTACGCCCACCCTACGATGGCCCGTTCAGAGTGCTGGAAACAGGGGACTGTAGAGAATGTGGAAGGACGAGGCTGAGTTTATTTCACAAGTCAGGTTTATTCACATTCTCCAACATCATCCAAAAAACAGAAAGAGGGAGAGAATCCCCCAACATCTGTCCCCTTTATACCAGGACATCAAAACACACAGTCACATGGCACTTAATCCCCAGTAACAATGTAACTTCCTCCCGATCTTAATACCCCCCACCTTCAGTCTCTGGCTGCTGGGCGAAATCCCCCCAGGCTGTCTCCTTGCATGCCAAAGACTAAACTTTCACATCCTCGTGTTATCTCCAGAGCGGCTCAGTCCTTTGTTCCGTCTCAGATGTGAAGCCTAAGGTGGTATACGTATGAATCATACAGTGATATACATATGTGCATATGTGAGTCCCACAGGACAAACATTTTTTGTTAGACTTGGGGGGGTCATCAGGAGAAAATCTGTATAGACATACTTAAGCCCACCTTTGTGGTGGCGGACGAGCAAGTGATGTTGGCTTGGGCCCCTCGGCGTGGAAGACCCCCACTGAGAACTCCCCAGGTAAACGATTCATCAGAGCAGCCACACGGACAAGTTGAAGGTCCCCCCCCCTCGCCATTACCCATCCGCAGACAGACACACCCCCAGGAGCCCCCCGCCGGCACAGCAGCGCCACGGAGGCGGAAAACCCCCGTTACAGCAGATATGGGAGGAGACTGAAGCCAAAAGGACATGAGGACTGAAACTCGGTCTGAGATTCTGGGGGGGGCAGTGTAGAAGCTGGGTTAATCATCTCAGACTGGATGCAGAGGGTAAACGGAGAAGGACAATAGGTATGGAGATTATGGTGAGGTAGCAGGAAGAAGTAGGGGGGAGAAGGGATGAATGTATTGTGATGCGAGATGTCATGGAGATGTGAGATGGGCGGATGATATAAAAGGAGAGCCCCTGGTGTATTGAGACATGCTTTTTCTGTGTATGACTGATGTGAGAGTGAATAAAGTTGTCTGCTGCATAAATCTGCCTCCGTTATTTACACTCTCCACATGGATAAATTTATTTTTTAAATAATTAAAATTTTTTTTTTTTTTTTAACCAATCATTAAAGATAAAGCTGGCAAGCTGTGTAGCCTGGATAATTACAGGCCCATAGCTATAGCCAATATAATATCTAAAGTACTGGAAAAAATCATGTTTGAAAAATTAAATGTATTCATCAAATCTACTGATCATCAATTTGGATTCAAACCCCATCATGGAACAGATCTGTGCATATATGCTTTAAAAGAAATTATAAATAAGTACAGAAATCAAAATTCTTCAGTTTTTCTGTGTTTTATTGACGCCTCCAAGGCGTCTGATCGTGTTAATCACAGGATATTGTTTAGGAAAATGATTGACAGGGGGGTTCCCAAGTACTTAGTACGTATCCTGATTTACTGGTACGCACATCAGAAGATGCTGGTGAAATGGGGGAAAAGTCATTCATCCCCTTTTGGTGTGAGCAGTGGTGTCAGACAGGGCAGTATACTGTCCCCTATTCTATTTAATCTTTACATGGATGAGTTGTCAAAGCAACTGAATGCCTGTAAAACTGGGTGTTTAATAGGGAATAAGTTAGTGAATCATTTTATGTATGCTGATGATCTAGTTATTCTCAGTCCAAGTAGTGCTGGTCTTCAGGAGTTATTAAGAGTGTGTAGTGCTTACGGAGAGGAAAATGACATAAAATATAATACAAATAAGAGTTGTGTGCTGATTTGCCGCACTAAAGAAGATTTGTTAATGAAATTCCCTGTCTTTGAATTGGCAGGCAGGGAATTGTCAGGGATAAAATTAAATATCTGGGTCATTTTATTAATGATAGAATGACTGATGATGATGATATTTTCAGACAACGCTGCAAAATCTACATGCAAGCAAATATTCTTGCACGCAGATTTGGTTTTTGTTCAGATGAGGTGAAACTGGTTCTTTTTAAAACCTATTGTACACCTTTATACACTGCTCATTTATGGATAAATTATAGGAAACAAAGTATGCAGAAATTACAGGTTGCCTACAATGATGCCTTAAGAATTTTACTTAAAAAGCCTCGATGGTGCAGTGCTTCCGAGTTATTTGTCTCATCACGTGTAAATACTCTGCATGCAGTAATAAGGAATCTTATGTATAAATTCATCTGTCGGCTTGATGTCTCTAGAAATGAAATCATTCAAGTCATGTCTAGCATTAAGCTCAGTTCTATTCGCTGTCAGTCACAGTTTAGAAGGCACTGGTACAGTTGTCTTTTTAAGTCTTTTTAAAGTCTGTACTGTCTTTGTACTTCTCTTAGCAGTTGTGTCTTAGTGTTTTTTTTTTTTTTTGTAACTTTCTGATTGTTTCAACTGTCTTGTTTTACTTTTTACTTTTTTTGATGGACCTTGAGTCTGGAATAAAGTCTTTGATTGATTGATAAAGGAGCAAGCTACATAAAGATACAAAAATGAGTTAACAAAAAGAATGTAGAAATAAATGCATAAACATATAAAAATGCATTTTGGTTAAGGATAAAGGCATAATTAAACATCTTTATATATTTTATACATCAGCTGTATATTTGCTTTTTATACATGCGTGTTCCTTTAGTTTACACTTGTCTGCCATACAAAAATACTCATTAAAATTGACAAAACTAAATGTATTGGAAAAATTAAAAAAAATAAAGTCAAGACGCATCAAACAAGCTAAAACTGCCAAAAAAAAAAAAAAAGATTTGTGGAAACGTTTTTTCTTCTTTTTGGACGCAAAAATTTTGGATTATCGGAGCAGCACCTGAAAGCATCATTCCAACCGCCCAACGTTTCTACTGGCCGCTGGTGGGCGCTGTTTCACCCGCAAACGTCTGCGCTTTTAGGGGAAGATACCACGGGTTTAGACGCAGTTCTCCGAGCGGCTGCGGAGGTGGAGTCATTAGGTAGGGAGGGAGAAGAAAGAGGAGAGGAGGAAAACGTAAAGGCGACAGAGACCGGGGGAGGAGGACGCCTAAAAAAAAAAAAAAATCAGTGTTGTGGAGAAGAGGACTTTAAACAAGATGATAGCGCCATATTTCCTGGAGAATTTCTGGGTAAGTGCTGCTTTAAAGAATTAAAAAAGTGGAGTTTGCACCGGTGTTGTGTTCGCTGCCGTGTTCACACCAGCCTGGAGGGGTTGGGCGGCGTTTACGTTCGGTTCTCCCGCTTTTGTATTATGCAACTGTCTGTTCTGGCCACACTTTTGCTGGTTGACTTCTTATTTTCTACACCGGAGAGGGTTTGGGGCCTCTGCGTGAACCGATCTAACTTGTATCCCGGCGGAGTGCAACCCCCAGTACACGCTGATTGGCTGAGTCGGGGTCTGTTGGACGGTTATGTTGGATCCCCGGGATGCTGTTGGTGGATTCGCCTGTCAATCGTTAAAGGACAAGCCGTTGGCAGTCGTTTTCTTCCGTAACAAAGTTTAAGTGAGAGGCCAGATGTTCAGTAAGTTAGAGCGGCTGAAAACAACACTTAATAAGCTAATTAACGACGGTTATTTTGGAGTTATTAATTAGCCATAAACCGAGCGCTAGGTAATTGTTTTATAACGACTGTGACAGGCTGTCTGTGCGCTGCCTAAAGGTCGTTTCTGTTTGGTTAATGATTTGACGTGGCCGTGTGAAAGCAGGTGGAGGAGTAAAGTCAATAATATTTAACTAAAAAAACAAAACCGAGGTGGGGAGCAGAACACGGAACTGTACTTAAGTAAAAGTAACGTTGCATTATATTTATTTAAATGTTACAATAGACCACTAAGAAATCAAAAGGGAGAAAGTAAGCATTTTTAATTTTGTTTGTAATGGACCTTTTTCACTCATGGATTTTAATGTTGTCTTTGTGTGTCTGGAATAAAGTTTAAAAAAAAAGTTTTAAATTAAAAAAATATTCAGAAGTTTCATTTTCTCTTAAATATCTTGTAGAGAGGAATGATCAGGTGAGGCGGTAGCTGGAGCAAAGCAGACTTTATTAATCTCTCTCTAACATCAACAAGAATAAGAAGCCTCAACCAGGCCGCGGGCACCTCTGTTTTTATACCATGCAACTCGCCAGGCGACCTGGGGTGTTTGCATTAACATGCATACATTTACCATGACAGTCCCTTTGTCACCGTTTGCATCAACACACGTACATCTACAATGACAGTTCCCTTTGTCACCCAGCCTGTCGGCGCATTATTATGCAGCGCAGAGGAGACCAGGTCATGCCAGAGACCATAAAATGGAGCTTCCTGCTGTCCAGCTTGGTGCTCCGCAGTAATGGAATGGAGGACGGGTGGTTACCCAGCCACAGTGGGTACACAAGCCAGTGTACTCCCTGTGCCCATCCCAGACCCGGTTGTAAATGGGCAGGGTTGCGACAGGAAGGGCATCTGGTATTTAAGGACTCTGCTCCAATCGATAATGCTATGGCAGTTACATTGTCTGCCATAGCGACTGGTCCAACCCACTTGGTAATGGAAAAAAATGGACATTGAAAGAATAATTTTAAAAAATGACCTGTAAATTTGCCTTTTTGAAAAATTTTCATATAGTCCCTATAATGCTCCAATACACATTAACACATCCCCCAGATGTTAATGAAATGTCTGCATTATGCTTTTGTCAAAATACCTCAGGGTTTAATGAGTGCAGTACCACTTTACACACGGGGAAGGAGGTCACCTCAAAACAGGCTGTTTTATGGCACATTAAAACACTAATGATCTCTAGCTCACCCCATCCTCCCACTTTCATAATTTCTCCAAGATCTCTCTCAGCACCATATTTGAGGCTCAGGCTAGTTTTCTCTTTCAGTTGTAAGCAGCATACTAACAAATATTGATTGAATGTTGGAGTTTAAAAGCCCAAATAAAGC
The DNA here is from genome assembly GCA_020510985.1 of Pholidichthys leucotaenia. NCBI lineage: Eukaryota > Metazoa > Chordata > Actinopteri > Cichliformes > Pholidichthyidae > Pholidichthys > Pholidichthys leucotaenia. The sequence goes on along the minus strand of CM035850.1, from coordinate 22,455,181 downwards.
TTTATTGGAGAGTGGTCGATAGATTATGACCATCCCTTGGGTGTAATTTCGTACAATTTCATTGTAGTGTACAGTGACAATAAAGCCTATTCTATTCTAATAAGCACAGAAACAACCTTGAATGACTTGAATAGCTAACTCTGCTGCTAACCACTGCTAAAGCCTGTATCTAACTGGGCTACAACAGCTTATGACTATTTGGAGGTAGAAAAATTGTGACAAAATACCCAAATTGGCGACAATTCTCACTTGGAATCACACTGAGCAAGCTCTTCATGACACATTTAAACATGACCCATCTTGCACAGATAATATCAGTGTACTAAATGATGTATAACATCACATGAAAAACATGTAAATTCAATAAATGAGGGGGATAATTCACTTCTTGCCCAGTCGGGAAGAAAATTGCTTGCCCACATATTTGGATGAATGGATAGATGGATGGACTTTATTGATCCCAAACTGGGAAATTGCAGTGTAACAGCAGCAAGGCAGTGGATGACCAAAATGACAAACACACACAGCATAAAAGAAAAAGGGATTACGCATGGAAAGTAAAACTAAATAACTTATATACGTCATAGATGACTAGATGGTGACTCGTATAGATACATGAATCATACCCACTGTACAATGCAAGACTATCAGGTGCAGGGCAAAATGTGAGCCACCAATTAGACTGTAAAGTGTGCAGTATGGCAGCATAGTTAGGACCAGAATACAGCATTAGAGTGAGTTATTTCCTCGCAATCTGTAATCGCACCCTGTAATTTCCCAGTTTGGGATCAATAAAGTAAATCTATCTTATTGTACAGTGAAATGGCATGTGGCAGGAAAGATTTCCTGTACCTAATCGTTCGGCAGTGAAGTTGTAGCATTTCAGTGCTTCCCCTAGGTTTACAGCCTTGAGGGTGGGTGAGGGGGACTGCCAATGAACTACCAATCAGCATTAAGACCCTCAATTTTGGGCAGGTAAAATAACATATTTATAAGCTATAACAGCTCTTTTTGAGACTATTTCACAAGTGGGAGAGAGCAAGTTACAGTATTCATAATTTAACCCTGAACAAATAAATCTAGTCATTTTTAAAACATGAAAACTGTTTCAATCAGCATTAAGACCTTTAATCAATTACATTACAATGATTACTACTACAGTTACTACTAGGGCTCAGCGATAAAACGATAACGATAATTATCGTGAAATAACTTTTCCTTGATAGAGATAACATTTTTGATAGATCTTTGATAGAACTCATTCATTCCATGTTTTGACAGGCATCACAAAAGCCAATGAAAATGAGAATACACTGCACCGAACCAATCATGTGCAGTGTTTCCTCTGGCTTAAAGACCTTGGCATGGTGGCAACATTTTTTTTTTTTTGGGAGGGGGGCAGAAAACACATGACACTGTTGTAACCAGAATATGTTAATTTTATACTATTTATTTCTTTTTTTTACTTTTGCACAGTAACTTTGTATATGGAACTTACCATTTGAAGTATTGTACAACCGAGGCTTGAATATTGGGCCAGTTGGGGTCTCACCCAGATGTCCTGTGTTTGGACTTTTTAGTGGTGTCATCTTTCTCTCCTTCCTCTGCTCTCACCTTTCCTGGACCCTCTGCCTGAATACTTTCCTCTCCTTGGCTCCTCTCTTCTGTCTCATCTTGCCCTCTCTGAGCTTTGTTTAATTCAGGTTCTCTTGTCTATGGTGGTATAAAAACAGGTTAGAAAATATCAAGTGTCATGTTTTGTCCTGCAGGATTTTTTTTTTTTGTCATGGTTTACATAAATGACAAAAACATGTATTTTTTTCTATTTTTATTCCAGTGTTTCTTTTTTTTTTCCATTGAGAGAGTAGGGAAGGGGGAAGAAAACCCGATAACAGTAATTTCCTCATGCATACTTTCTTATATATATATATACATATATATATATATATATATATATATATATATAGCTGTCCTTCGTTGTCGAAGATGACTGTCTTGTGTTTGAGTTGAGGTCTATCTCAAGCAGGCTCTCGTGTGGACAGTCAAACCTGCTCAGGATCTGCCGAAACACTGACAGTTGTTGCAACGGAAAATGCTTGAAGTAGTTGCCGAATGTCGTCGGTCATGTGCACGCTGATATTGTTGCTGGTGTTGCTCTTCTACGGCTGACGTGGCTTTCCTCAACAGTCCTCGCCAGTTGACTTTCTGGAGTGCCTCTTCCTCCCAGGTATCATGGGGGATGCCACTCTCTTCATATTCAATTCAATTCAACTTTATTTATATAGCGCCATTTCACAACAACAGTCATCTCATGGCACTATCAACTGTAGGGGGAACCCCCACAGTTGCAGAAAGACCCCAGCAGTCAGGCGATCCCCTGTGAGCAAGCACTTGGCGACGGTGGAGAGGAAAAACTCCCTTTTAACAGGAAGAAACCTCCAGCAGAACCAGGCTCAGGGAGGGGCAGTCATCTGCTGCGACTGGCTGGGGGGTGAGGGGACAGAGAAGATGAAAAGAACAGACATGTAGAGAGCAAACAGCACGATGGGGACTCAATCTATGGGAGAGAACAAACAGATGTTAATGACCAGCAAAAAAAAATATTTCATTGAGAGTGAAGAAAGGAGTGAGGCCCAGTGCATTATTGGAGGTCCCCCGGCTGACTAAACCTATTAACAGCATAACTAAGGGAGGGTTCAGAAACACATGATCCCTCCCTAATTGTAGGCTATATCAAAAAGGAAGGTTTTAGCCCTATTCTTAAAAACAGAGATCGAGTCTGACTCCCGAATCCAGATTGGCAGCTGGTTCCACAGGAGAGGAGCTTGATGACTGAAGGCTCTGCCTCCCATTGTACTTTTAGAGATTCTAGGTATTACAAGTAATCCTGCATTTTGGGAGCGTAGTGCTCTGTTAGGATAATACGGTAGTATCAGATCTTTTAAATAAAAAGGAGCCTGATTGTTTAGAGCTTTGTAAGTAAGAAGAAGGATTTTAAACTTAATTCTAAACTCTATGGGAAGCCACTGAAGGGAGGCCAGAACCAGAGAGATATGATCTCTCTTTCTAGTACCTGTTAAAACTCTTGCTGCAGCATTTTGGATCAGCTGAAGACTTTTTAAAGATGTTTTAGGACAGCCTGATAATAAAGAATTACAATAATCTAATCTCGAGCTAACAAAAGCGTGGATCAGTTTCTCAGCATCACTCTGAGACAAGATGCTCCTAATCTTGGCAATATTACGCAAATGATAGAAGGCAGTCTTAGAAACAAATTTAATATTTGTAGACAACCAAAAATTTCTAGTTGAGTTAAGGATACAAAGAGCACCCACTTAAAAACTGATTGAAGGACAGATCTTGATCAAAAATAATTCCAAGGTTCCTCACAGAGCTATTAAGAGAAAGAGTAACCGCATCCAAACTGAAAGTTTGATTTGGAAAGGAATTTCTAAGGTTTTTTGGACCAACAAGAATGACTTCAGTCTTATCTGAATTCAGATAAGACTTCAGAATATGCCGCTTTAAGACATCTTTGAAATGCAGTTTTTGTCCTCCGTGGCTCCTTTTTCCATGGCTCAGTTCAGAGTAGAACACAGCTTTTGGCAGTCTACTGTTGGCCATCCAACGTACATGCCCTGGCCAGCAAAGCTGTGACATGATTATTAGGGCTTCAACACTGTGTGCACGGCGCAGTACCTCAACGTCTGGGATACGGTCTTGCCACTTGATGTTGAGGATGGAGCGTAGGTGGTGAAGCTGGAGTCTTGTCAGAGCCCTGATGTGTCTGTGGTAAAGAGTGGTGCACTCGATGGAATAGAGCAGGCAAGGAAGAACTGCAGCTGAATAAACCTTCACTTTGGTTTTCATACTGATGTCATGACAACTCCAAAGTCTCTTGATATAGAGCACCATAGGCCTTTGTGGCGGACTGGATCCTCCTTTCCACCTCCAAATCTGCAAAGTTGGTGTTTGTGATGGTGCTGCCCAAGTAAGTGAAAGACTCGGTTGTCTTCAGTGGTTCATCGTGGACCGTAATCGTTTCTGGCAGTTCAGTGGACATTGGAGGAGGCTGGTAGAGCAGCTCGGTCTTGGATATGTTGATCTTTAGGCCAAACATATCAGCTGCAAAGGAGAAACAATCCACAATCTGCTGCATATCAGCTGCAAAGGAGAAACAATCCACAATCTGCTGCATATCAACTGCGTTACTGGCCACAAGGGCGGAGTCATCAGCATAGAGCAGTTCTCTGATGCACATCTCCTGTGTTTTTGTGTGGGCACGAAGTCGGGCAAGGTTGAACAGTTTGCCATCTGTCCTTGTTCAGCCTTTCGTTCATAGTGTCCAGCACAGCTGTGAGGTAGTGTCACAGATATGTCAAAAATATGTGTATTTTTTTGTATATTTAGTCTAGTGTTTCTTTTTTTACATTGAGAGAGTAGGGAAGGGGGAAAAAACCATAACAGTAATTTCCTCATGCATACTTAAATTATATGATCAGAGGTGGGTAGCCAGAAATTCTCCTCATGTAAAAGCAGTGCTTTGAACTTAATAATTAAAAGTAGACAACCAAAAATTTCTAGTTGAGTTAAGGATACAAAGAGCACCCACTTAAAAACTTGAGTAATGACTTAAGTCTTGAAGGTTTGAGGTTTCTCTCCAAAATTTATAACAGTTTTCTTATGGTTTTCTACTTTCCTCTGTAAATTTATCTAAATTTGAAACCGTTTTCCTCAAATTTGTAATTTCCTCTTGAAAAAGTGACTTTTCTTGTACATTTGTGCCTTTATTATAAATTTGTGGATGATTTTATGGCTAATTTGTGTCTTTTTTTTAATAAAATTAGTTTTTTTTTATTAAATTTGAAACTGACTGTGGTATTTTTTTTACCATTTCCTTATAACAATGTACATTTTTGACCATAATTTTGCAGAGCCAGAACAAAACAATAATTTAACTCTGATTTCAAAGAAAAAATATTAATAAAATTGTTTTTAATGAAATAAATTAGCTTAAATGACTAAAGATGCAGTTTAGAAAGCTTGGGATCAGTCCGCCAAGGTCTCCGCCTTTGACCGCCACCTAATCCACATAGCACCGGACCCCCATGATCCCTCCTGCAGGTGGTGGACCCACTGGAGGGCGGACCCATGTAACTCCTTCGGGCTGAGCCCGGCCGGGTCCCATGGGTGGAAACCCGGCCACCAGACGCTAGCCTTCGAGCCCCTCCCCCAGGCCTGGCTCCAGGGTGGGGCCCCGGTAACCCCATACCGGGCGGGGTACACTGAATCCTTGATATACAATTTATCATGAGAGTCTGTTGGATCGTTCTTAGTCTGGCCCTTCACCCAGGACCAGTTTGTCTTGGGAGACCCTATCAGAGGCAAATTGCCCCCGGACAACATAGCTCCTGGGATCACTGGGGCACGCAAACCCCCCCACCACGATAAGGTGACGATCCATGAGGAGGGGCCGACCCCGGGGCAGACCCAGGACTCGGTGGAGAGACTATGTCTCCCAGCTGGTCTGGGAACGCCTTGGTATCCCCTCTGAAGAGCTGGAGCAGGTGGCTGGGGAGAGGGAAGTCTGGGCTTCTCTGCTTGAACTGCTGCCTCCGCGACCCGGAGCTCCGGAAAAGCGGTAGAAGATGGATGGATGGATGGATGGATGGATGGACTAAAGATGCAGTTATTTCCATTATAATATTTCTATATATTTGTAGTTTTTATTTATTTATTTTTTTTTAAATCTCATCACTCAGACAGCAGGAAAAACCTCCCTTATTTTGAAATTCAAATGTTGACACATTTAGTTTGTCTGAAGGCTGCTGACAGATTAAAGTCACTGACTTTGAGAATTTCAGTCTTCTTAACTTGCCAGGTACATAATAATGAACATAAATTAGTTAATATTGACTAAGGTAGAGGTAAAAACATCTCCTTTTCATTCTTGTCTGAAATAAGAAAAACAACTAAGAATTAAAAAGAAGACTAAATGATTCAACTCAAGCTCTTAACCACACCTGTTAGCTAAGCAACTCTTCCATTATTGTTCCCGTTACCAGCTGGTTAAAACCATGATAAATGCCTCCGGTGCTTATATACCGCTTCTGATTCAGGGATGAGAATGGGGTTTGGGAAAAAGAGGAAACTAAGCCGGGGGTCTTGGGGGACGCAGGCCCCCAAGCCAGATCCAAGATGGAGCTTTAGTGGGGTGTGTGGGGGGCAATGCCCCCCAGAAGCTAACGAAATCTGGTGTTTTAGAATGCTCAAATGTAGTCTTATATTTAAAGTTAGAAGTAAGTACAACTGCATTTATAGTTTACCTTTTTAATCTGCTGCTGCATCACATGTGTAAATTTATATCTGAATGGTATGTTGATGTAATAATACTAAATTATATTTTACTACTATTTAATATATTTAGAACTGACACAGAATTACATTTACATAGTTCTAGAACAGACAAAATAATTTAACCAAGTAAAATAAATAATAAATATTAACAAAATTCCATCAAGTCCATCACCCATTTATTAAAATATACTGACATTCTGCAAACATTTTTGATTTATTAATGTGTGCATTTGTTAGTGTTACTAGGAATATAAAAAAGTTGCATATTAGTATATTTTAATATTTGAAAGATAATCTAAGAAAGTAAGTAAAACCTAAAAGATGTTTAATATTTTTATGCAATGACCATAAAGAAATTGTTTACTAATAAAAGCAAAGATATCTTAGGAAAGGCAACCCATCACCACATGACAAAAAAAACTTACACATGCATTATGTAACTCCTCCTAGTGAAACAAAAAATGATAAATTATATTCAAAATTCTTAGATTGCATTTCAAATTGTGAGAAAATATGTAATAACATTTATCTATTAACAATCGATTATCAGCATTCAAATGCAATTAGTGTTTCAAAACAGGCATGACATCACAACTTACACATGCTATTTCATAACAAATTCATTATGCAAAAATTCTCAAGTACATTACTTATAACAAGAAAAAAATCTTACCTCGGAATGTGTCTTCCGATCACTAATTGCTGTAATCGGGGCTGATTGTGATGAACTTTGATTGACTGGCATTGCGACCCGAAAAAGGATTAAGCGGAAGAAGATGGATGGATGGATGGATGGATGATTTTGACGTGTCCATCGATCGTTTTGAATGCAGCACCGAGCGAGTAGTTCGATCTCCTTGTAGCCACAATTTTGAGATGTTTCTGTTTTGAGCAGTGTTGAACTAAGGCAACACAACCACGAGATCCATAACTCAAGAAATCGTTGCAATAAACACACTGGGCTTTCCCTGGTACTTCGCATTTCGCTATGAAGTCGGCCATTTTTTCAACCACAACTTCGGTATTTTTACCGATCTTTACAGTCATTGCCACAGTTTTTTCGAGCCATTCCCAATGAAACTTGTTCCTTGTCTCTGTCGATTTCTAAAATTCTTGCTTTGTTGTCTTTCGTGAGTTTTAGGTTCACCATTTTCCCGAAATCGGGAAAACTCGGTTGATTGAACTGATTGAACTGTTCGCCATTTACATTTCGCTCCACGTGTTGGATATGACAAAGGAAATCTAACAAAATCGCCGATTGGTTGCTTCAATAAGAATCAGCCAATCAGTGGCCTTGTTACATTACATTACTGATCTCGCTGGGTAGCGCGTTCTGTGCTGTGGATTTTAGCAACCGATCGAAAATACGACTCGCCGCTCATAACAAACCTCACCCCCCCCCTAAAATTTTCTCCTCGAATTTAGACGATTCACGAGAATGACCCTAGACATGATCAAATCCGCGGAATTCCGTGGCTTCGTGGAGGATTCTCATCCCTGCTGATTTTTTTCCACATTTAAAGTACTTTACATAAGCTCATGCTTCTCTCGGACAGTGACGCTAGTAGCGAGACACTCTGCGTGGCGACTGGAACAGTCACGTGGGCGGGGCGCTTCTGAACTCCGTGCGGGTGACGGTCATTCACATTGTTCATGTGCGCATTTGCGGACCATCATTCCTTCATATTTTTTCTTAAATTTATATTTCCTCATAGAGTGGCGGAATATTTTCAAGCGTGGCGAGCTGCCACTGGGAAATGTTACCAAAGGAAACCCTAATGTGGCTGGAAGTCACATTCGATTGACTCACACAACAGCGTGCATAGGCGTGTATGACCAGCACGTAGCTGGGGCTTAGCCTAGCACACCTAGCTAATGTTCGGGCTAGCACAGCCATGTAGGAAACGACAGAAAACATAAATGAAAAGTCCAGTGACAGCGTTACCAAAGAAGACACCAAAACGGATGCCACCCAATGCTCAATAGACAAGGAGATTGTTGACAAGAACGGTCCGAGGAATTCAGTAATGTGGAGCTATTTTGACTATTTAAAGTCTGTCAACAAGCAGCTTAGCGTGCACTGCAACCTGTCAAGCACATTCCCACAAAATCAGGTAACACTACAAGCCTTTATTTACCATCTGAAGCAGTGCCATCCTGTTGAGCACACTGAATGCTGGATTTAAATGGCTGATTAAAGTAACTGACCCTCGTTGCCAACTCCCTGGCTGTAACTATTTTTCCTAGACAGCACTTCCCCAGCTGTACACGGAATGTCGAAACTGCTGAAAATGAACTGCAAAGTGTGCCATACTTCGCTACTTCATCAGATTTGTTGTCCAGTTGCACATCTGAACCATATGAGTCTCACTGCAGAGGTGATGAGGAGGTCCTGGGTAGATATTAAGGAGAGAAATGTGGAAGGGAAGATGGTTGTGGATTTTGCTAAAAGGATGGAAATGGCTGTGGTGAACACATACTTCAAGAAGAGAGCGGAACATAGGGTGACTTACAAGAGTGGAGGAAGGTGCACACAGGTGGACTACATCTTATGCAGAAGGAGAAAACTGAAAGAGAGGAGACTGCAAGGTGGTGGCAGGGGAAAGAAGAGAAAAACGGTGAAGGCAGAGCCAAAGATTAAGTGGGGGAAGTTATAGAAGGAAGAAGGTCGCACAGAGTTTAGGAAAGAGTTGATACAGGCTCTGGGTGGTAGGGAAGAATTACCACATGACTGGGAAAGTACAGCAAAAGTATTGAGGGAAGCGGGTAGAAAGGTATGTGGTGTATCCAGTGGATGGAGGAAGGAAGACAAGGAGACTTGGTGGTGGAATGAGGAGGTAAAAGAAAGCATCCAAAGGAAGAGGTTAGCAAAGAAAAAGTGGGATAGTCAGGGAGATGAAGAAAGTAGATAGGAGTATTTGGAATCTAGGCGCATGGCAAAGAGAGAGGTGGAAAAGGCACATAGTGAGTTGTTTGAGAGGCTGGACACTAAGGAAGAAGAAAAGGACTTGTAATGACTGGCTGGACAGAGAGATCGAGCTGGAAAGGATGTACAGCAGGTTAGGTTGATTAAGGACAGAAATGGTAATGCACAAACAAATGATGAGAGTGCGTTGAGAAGGTGGAAGGAGTACTTTTGAAGAGCTGATGAATAAAGAAAATAAGAGAGAAGAGGATGGATGAAGGAAAGATGGTGAACAAGGAAGTCCCAAGGATTAGCAAGGCGGAAGTGAGGGCAGCTGTGAAGAGTATGAAGAATGGAAAGGCGGTTGGTCCAGATGACATACTAGGGCTGTGCGATATGATGATATATATCAGTGACGCGATAAAAAAGACATCTACAGTTTCATATAAAACTGTATCGTTTATATCGGGATTTACAAGACAGACTCATTTCTACTCGTCACTGCCCTGCCTCTCCCCCGCAGTGCGCCACAGCAGCTAACGGCAAGCTAATGTTTTGCTGCTACTTCTGTGGAGTCTCTATTTCTGGCCCAGCCAGAGATGTTGGGCTTTTTCCCACCATGCTATGTCAGAGAGGACAGTCCTCTAACCTTGTTTTAATTGGAGGTAAGTCACGCTAACACTATCTCTCTCTAATTATAAGACAGTAAATGCTAAATGACAATGCTAACTTGTCGCTAATAGCAAATATTGTAGTGCATCAGACCATCATTCTGGTTTAAGGCACTGCCAAGTTTCTTAATTTTGTCCGAAAAAACATTACTAAAGCTGCAAAAGTGCATGACAGCGGCCGCATATACAATAAATAATAAATTAAAACGTGTCGGAGGAACAAACTGGCTCTTAATGTAACTTGATTTCTAATCATTTTTAATTAGTCCAGTAGCGATGAATTAGCCTTTTGTTTTTCTTCCTTGTCTTTAATAGAAAATCAAAAAGCTAATAATTAAAAAAACAAAATGAACCTACTCAAGCCAGTAGCAATGAATAATAAAGTTGAAGTAATCTCAAATGCATATTAAAAACAATTTTATAAAAATACTGCAAAATTAAGAGGGAAAAGTGTATAAAATTAATGAGATGAATTTGTACATTTGATTTTTTTCAGTATGTACAGTGGTGTGAAAAAGTGCCCCCTTCCTGATTTCTCTGTCTTTTTTGTATGTTTGTCACACTTAAATGTTTCAGATCATCAAACAATTTTAAATATAAGACAAAGATAACACAAGTAAACACAAAATGCAGTTTTTAAATGAAGGTGTTTATTATTAAGGGGAAAAAAAAATCAAACCTACATGGCCCTGTGTGAAAAAGTGATTGCCCCTTAAACTGAATAACTGGTTGGGCCACCCTTAGCAGCAACAACTGCAATCAAGCGTTTGCGATAACTGGCAATGAGTCTTTTACAGCGCTGTGGAGGAATTCTGGCCCACTCATCTTTGCAGAATTGTTGTAATTCAGCCATATTGGAGGGTTTTCAAGAATGAACTGCCTTTTTAAAGTCTTGCCACAGCATTTCAATCGGATTCAGGTCAGGACTTTGACTAGGCCACGCCAAAGTCTTCATTTTGTTTTTCTTAAGCCATTCAGAGGTGGACTTGCTGGTTTGTTTTCAATCATTGTCCTGCTGCAGAACCCAAGTGTGCTTCAGTTTCAGGTCACGAACAGATAGCCGGACATTCTCCTTCAGGATTTTTTTGGTAGACAGCAGAAGTCATAGTTCCATTTACCACAGCAAGTCTTCCAGGTCCTGAAGCAGCAAAACAGCCCCAGACCATCACACTACCATCACCATATTTAACTGTTGGTATGATGTTCTTTTTCTGAAATGCTGTTACTTTTACAGTGGATGTAATGGGACACACACCTTCCAGAAAGTTCAACTTTTGTCTCGTTAGTCTACAGAGTATTTTCCTAAAAGTCTTGGGCATCATCAAGATGTTTTCTGGCAAAACTGAGATGAGGCTTTTTGTTCTTTTTGGTCAGCAGTGGTTGTCGTCTTGGAACTCTGCCATGCAGGCAATTTTGCCCAGTCTCTTTCTTATGGTGGAGTCATGAGCACTGACCTTAACTGAGGCAAGTGAGGCCTGCAATTCTTTGGATGTTGTTGTTGGGTCTTTTGTGACCTCTTGGATGAGTCGTCACTGCGCTCTTAGGGTCATTTTGGTTGGCCAGCCACTCGTGGGAAGGTTCATCACAGTTCCATATTTTTGCCATTTGTGGATAATGGCTCTCACTGTGTTTGCTGGAGTCCCAAAGCTTTAGAAATGGCTTTATAACCTTTTCCAGACTGATAGATCTCAATTTCTGTCATGATTGCGCCTCTAACGAGGCACAGAGAGAGACAGATTCAAATGCAGGATTACACCCAAGGCAGATTTATTACACAAGTCCCAAAAAGTGCAGACATACAAAAATGTAGACATGAAAAAACTTAGAGCAAGGGCATGAACGAGACGTGGTAGAGGTAATACACAAATGAGACGTGATGCAGGGAGCCACAACGAAACATGGCAGAGACAATCATGAAAACACGACGAGACGTGCCATGAGACAAACAATAATCCTGCAATGGATGAAACACAAAGAACTGATTAAATACACAAACTAATGACATAGTGATTGGATGCACCTGAGTGGGGAGTGAAATCAAGGGAGATGGAATCAGCTGAGAATCATGAGAAGGGGCGTGGTCGGGCTGGCAGACTGACGGGCAATGCTCACACAAGGTACAGGCCCAAATGAGATGCCTGACAGCTGCCAGTCAGAGAACCGGTACAACACAAACACAGGACCAGACTAAGAATAACTGCAAATAATACATGGCAAGGCAAAAGCAAACTAAACAGTAGTATGAACCATGGAAGACAAAATGAACTCTCAAAAGGCAACACAATACACAAATAAATATGGGACACAGTGGAAAGTCATAGAACTGAGCCTGGGAGACAAACTAGCTCAGTTCATGACAACTACTTTTTCTCATTTTTTCCTGAATTTCTTTGGATCGCAGCATGATGTCGAGCTTTTGAGGATCTTTTGGTCTACTTCACTTTGTCAGGCAGGTCCTATTTAAGTGATTTCTTGATTGAGAACAGGTGTGGCAGTAATCAGGCCTGGGTGTGGCTAGAAAAATTGAACTTGGTTTTCCAAAGATGTGATAAACCACAGTTAATTTATGTTTTAGTAGGGAAGGGGGCAATCACTTTTTCACACAGGGCCATGCAGATTTGGATTTTTTTTTAACCTTAATAATAAACACCTTCATTTAAAAACTGCATTTTGCGTTTACTTCTGTTATTGTTGTCTAATATTTAAATTTGTTTGAGCTGAAGTATTTAAGTGTGACAAACATACAAAAAAAAGAGAAATCAGGAAGGAAGCAAACACTTTTTCACACCACTGTAATTCATAATGTAGAAAAAGAGATGGTACTTTTTATTGGTTATCGTATATAAACTATAGAATTTGCAGAAAATGTATATGGTGGGATCCTCATTATCTTCAAATATTTTGATCAGATTTAGGAGAGATGGCAATGGACTTTTGAACCAGATTCTTTAACACAATCTTGGAGAGTGAGAGGATGTCTGAGGATTGGAGAAGAAGTGTTTTGGTACCAATTTTCAAGAACAAAGGTGATGCTCAGAGCTGTAGTAACTACAGAGGCATAAAGTTGATCAGCCACACTATGAAGATATGGCAAAGAGTTGTTGAAGCCAGGTTAAGAGAAGAGGTGACAATCAGTGAGCAGCAGTACAGTTTCATGCCAAGAAAGAGTACTACAGATGCAGTGTTTGCTCTAAGAGTGCTGATGAAGTATCGAGAAGATCAGGAGGAGTTGCACTGTCTTTGTGGATCTAGAGAAAGCATATGATAGGGGGCCAAGAGAGGAAGTGTGGTACTGTATGAGGAAGTTAGGAGTGGCAGAGAAGTATGTGAGGGTGATGCAGGACATGTATGAGGACAGCGAGAGGGTGGTGAAGTGCGCTGTAGGAGTGACAGATGGATTCAAGGTGGGGATGGGATTACATCAGGGATCTGCTCTGAGCCGCTTCTTGTTTGCCATGGTGATGGACAGGCTTACAGATGAGGTCTGGCAAGAGTCTCCCTGGACCATGATGTTTGCAGACGACATTGTGATCTGTAGTGAGAGTAGGGAGCAGGTGAAAGAGAACCTGAAGAGGTGGAGGTATGCTCTGGAGAGAAGAAGAATGAAAGTCAGTAGAAGCAAGACAGAATACATGAGTGAATGAGAGGGAGGCAGGTGCAGCAGTGAAGATGGAAGGAGTAGTACTAGTGAAAGTAGATGAGTTTAAATACCTGGGGTCAACCATCCAAAGCAATGGAAAATGCACGAGAGGTAAAGAGAGTGCAGACAGGATGGAGTGGGTGGAGACGAGTGTCAGGGGTGATTTGTGACAGAATGGTAGCAGCAAGAGTGAAAGGGAAGATTTACAAGACAGTAGTGAGACCTGCTATGATGTATGGTTTGGAGGTGGTGGTGCTGACAAAAATACAGGAGGTGGAGCTGGAGGTAGCAGAGTTGAAGATGCTAAGATTTTCATTGGGAGTGACTAGGAGGGACAAGATTATAAATGAGTATATCAGAGGGACAGCTTAGGTTGAGCAGTTTAGAGACAAAGAGAGGCAAGGCTGAGGTGGTTTGGACTTGTGCAGAAGAGGGATAGTGGAGGTATTTAGAGGAGCTTTGAGTACATCTAGCATTTTATTATCTGTTGTCGTCAGTCACGTAAACAGTGTGGTATTAACCTCCTCAGTTAAAAAATAGAGGGTATGCGTATGATGTCACCAAACAGAACTCATGGCAGTTACAAAACACTGAGTGGCAAAAATGAGTGGCAGCATTGAGGTGTATGCAGTAAAACACAAAAAATACACACAGTATTCAGTCACAGCAGTACACAGAGTACCTGTTTGCATTGTAGAGCGCTAATCTTATCATTCCATCTTGTATTAATTGACAATAAATAGCTAAATAAATATTTAAAGGCTCAGAACCAGTTCTTCACTTGTGTGCTCTTTCCCACACGTCATTACAGTCAAGTAAACAGTGTGATATTAACGTGCAGGGCTGCACGGTGGCGCAGTGGTTAGCACTGCGGCAGCACAGTTTACCCTTGGCCGGGGGATCGTGGGGATCGTGGGTTCGATCCCAGCCCCCGACCAACAGTGATCTGTGTGGAGTTTGCATGTTCTCCCCGTGTATGCGTGGGTTTACCTCGGGATTTCTCCGGTTTCCTCCCACATGCCAAAAAACATGCAGGTTAGGTTAATTGGAGACTCTAAAGTGGCCCTTGGTGTGAATGGTTAAAGGGATGGCGCCGTATTGTGGCTGCTTCATCCATCCAGGTGGTGGATGACCCTTAATTTCTGTAAAGCGTCTTTGAGTGTCTATGATAAAGCGCTATATAAATCTAATGCATTGATTGATTGATTGATCTAAAGTTAAAAAGGAACTCTGTGTACTACTGTGACTAAATATTTTATGATTTTAGGTTTTGCTGCATACAAACTAAAGCTGCCACGTGTTTGCCACTCAGTGCTGGGTAACTATGGTAACTGCCCTGCAACTGCCAAGAATTCTGTTCTGATGCATCCCCTCTATAGTCACGCTGTGTACCACTGTCAGTGACATACCTGGAAATGGTTGCATCAGATTGCTGTGTAGGGGAAACCGAGCATCGCCAACGATCACATGGGGAACAGACTGTTATCCCAGGAAAACTGGCGGGCGGGGGTAGATTCAGTTTGTTTTCCAACAGCATTGATTCAAACTGGCTTTCTCTGAAGATGCTCCCATTTCTTCATTTATGTGTCTCAGTGGCTGGATTAGCATGGAAAATTCACCCTGTGTTTGTCGGTTCAGTGGTTGCACAAACCGCCTTCTCTGCTTCTGCATTGTACTGCTGGTAGTAGAACGAGCTGTTCAGTGTTTATAAGGGCCATCTGCATCAAAATTCATTTTTGTGCGGTCGCCATCGCTTGCGCAGACAAAAACAGGAAATATGCGATGAGAAGACCGGAAGCACTCTACACATCCACTGAGACCCCACAACCGCCTACTGTTTGGGTGGTGAATTGCAAACAGACGCTGACAAACTGGCGTGGAAGTAAATTTTGCAGAGGACTGTGTAGGCATCGTCTGCTGGCAATGGCATTGATATGATAAGGGTGCATAAACCACGCTTAAGCCTGCACACCTGTGAAAATCATTTTGTTGTCAGTCTCTGCCTTAATATAACTAGTCCATGCCCATAGAAAGCAAGTGTTCTTGTCTGAAACGGGTAGGCCAGTTATGTTTTACAGGCCCGAATGTAGTCTGTTTGAAAGTGGAATACAAAGAGGTATAGTGTATATGTAGGCAATCACATACAGTGGTGTGAAAAAGTGTTTGCCCCCTTCCTGAGTTCTCATTTTTTTTGTATGTTTGTCACAGTTGAATGTTTCAGATCATTAAACAGATTTAAATATTAGACAAAGATAGCACAGGTAAACACAAAATGCAGTTTTTCATTGAAGGTGTTTATTATTAAGGGTAAAAAAAAAAATCCAAACCTACATGGCCCTGTGTGGAAAAAGTGATTGCCCCCCTGTTAAAACATAAACTAACTGTGGTTTATTACATCTTTGAAAGCTGAGTTCAATTTTCTAGCCATTTCTAAATCTTTGGGACTCCAGCGAACCACAGTGAGAGCCATTATCCACAAATGGCAAAAACATGGAACAATGGCGAACCTTCCCAGGAGTGGCCAACTGACCAAAATTACTCCAAGACTGCAGTGACGACTCATCGAAGAGGTCACAAAAGACCCCACAACAACATCCAAAGAACTGCAGGCTTCACTTGCCTCAGTTAAGGTCAGTGTTCATGACTCCACCATAAGAAAGAGACTGGGCAAAAATGGCCTGCATGGCAGAGTTCCAAGACGAAAACCACTGCTGACCAAAAAGTCTTGTCTCAGTTTTGCCAGAAAACATCTTCATGATCCCCAAGACTTTTGGGACAATACTCTGTGGACTGATGAGACAAAAGTTGAACTTTTCGGAAGGTGTGTGTCCCATTACATCTGGTGTAAAAGTAACACAGCATTTCAGAAAAGGAACATCATACCAACAGTAAAATATGGTGGTGGTAGTGTGATGCTCTGGGGCCATTTTGCTGCTTCGGGACCTGGAAGAATGGCTGTGGTAAATGGAACCATGAATTCTGCTGTCTACCAAAAAAATCCTGAAGGAGAATGTCCGGCTATCTGTTCGTGACCTGAAGCTAAAGCACACTTGGGTTCTGCAGCAGGACAATGATTGAAAACAAACCAGCAAGTCCACCTCTGAATGGCTTAAGAAAAACAAAATGAAGACTTTGGAGTGGCCTAGTCAAAGTCCTGACCTGAATCCAATTGAGATGTTATGGCATGACCTTAAAAAGGCGGTTCATGCTTGAAAACCCTCCAGTGTGGCTGAATTACAACAATTCTGCAAAGATGAGTGGGCCAAAATTCCTCCACAGCTCTGTAAAAGACTCATTGCCAGTTTTCACAATCGCTTGATTGCAGTTGTTGCTGCTAAGGGTGGCCCAACCAGTTATTCATTTTAGGGGGCAGACACTTTCCACACCACTCTATGTTAGACTTTGACAAATATGAAAGGGACTGAACGCTAAGTTTTGTTTGTGTGAATATTTATTACAAAATTACTGAAAAGGAATGGGACAGCCAATATTGGTGACTGCTTCAAGGTGCAAGAGATAGCATTCTGACCTCCTGGCCAGTAGATGTCACATTCAGTGTTGACTTACTATAATCTTGTACTGGTTGCCAGGTAGAGAGATGAACAGCACTTCCTAGAGGCTAACATTAATCTACTGTGGACTGCTAAATGTCAGCCCTTGGTAATTATGAGCCAGACAGCGTGTCAAGTGAGGACTCTTGTGGTATAGAATTGTGAATTTAACATAATCCTCTCTGATGTGCATCTCCGGTAAACATTTTTTAAATAACTATATCGTATAGTGTTATTGACGCTATTGCAGGCCTACAGAGCGCAGTAATCGTGTGTTTTTAGATGGTTTTAATTCAGACACAGCTAATGCTCTTAATTGTTTTTATGGTCATTTTGATTCATTTGATTTTAGCACAGAAACCCAAGATTTGAAACAGAAACTCAAAGACAATCAGCACTTTAATATTGGGGTGCAGGATGTTAAAAGGGCGTTCTGTGCTGTAAAAGTGAACAAAAGTCAGGGCCCTGATAATATATGTGGGTGCTTGGTAAAGTCCTGTGCACATGAACTGAGTCCTGTGTTTCACTACATTTTCAATAAGTCCTTACAGACACAACGTGTGCCTAAGATCTGGAAAGATGCTGTGGTTGTCCCCATTCCAAAATCCAGCTGTCCTAAAACGGTAAATGATTTTAGACCAGTTCCTTTGACCTCAATTTTAATGAAAATTTTTGAAAAACTGGTGAGATTTGAGGTCCTAAAGCACACTGAGCATGCATTGGATCCTTTGCAGTTTGCCTATAGGCCTCACAGAGGAGTGGAGGATGCCACTGTCACTCTGTTTAACATGCTTTTTAAACATCTGGATTTTAATGGGATACACGCCAGGCTTTTATTTGTGGACTTTTCTTCTGCCTTTAATACAATCTCAACCTCATATTTTAGTTGAAAGGCTCCTGCAACAATTTGATTTGAGTAATAATCTGGTGGGTTGGATTCTGGATTTTTTAACCAACAGGACACAGAGAGTAAGGGTCAATGATACATTGTCTGACCAAAAGTGTTCTTCTACTGGCTCTCCTCAGGGGTGTGTGTTGTCACCACTACTCTTCATCCTGTACACAAACGTGTCGGAACAGACATGACAACAGACACATTATAAAGTATGCTGATGATTCAGTTGTTGTCAGTCTCCTCTAGGATGGTGAGGGTGGCCACGGCCCAGTAGTTGATGATTTTGTTCACTTGTGTGAGGATTCCTACCTGCAGCTGAATACGACAGAAACTAAAGATATGATTATTGACTTTAGGAGGAAAACTCCCAGGCACAAAGTCACTGTACTAAAAGGCCAGACCACTGAATGTGTACATTCCTACAAATATCTTGAGACGATTATTGATAGTAATTTTAACTTTGAAGAGAACTGTGAAAGGGTGTGCAAAAAGGGTCAGCAACATTTGCATTGTTTAAGGAAACTTGCTTGCTTCCAAATTGACCGAACCATAATGACAATGTTTTATCGGGCTTTTATTGAATCCGTTTTATCCTTTTCTTTAGTGTCATGGTTTGGTCAGACAAAACTGAAAGAGAGGAAATCCTTGGATCAGGTACCTAAATGGTCCAGTTGCTTGCTTGGTGAGTCACAGCTGAGCCTGACATCCCTGTACACCAGACAGGTACAGAAGATGGCTACCTCCATTTTAAATGATGACTCCCACCCTTTGCACTGCCACTTTCAGCTTCTTCCCTCCAGACAGAGGTTTGCTGTCCCAAAATGTAAAACAGTGCTACAAAAACAGCTTTGTTCCTGCTGCTGTCAAAGAGTTGAACAAGATGTAACAATATATTGCACATAATTTAGTTAGCTATTTATTAATTTTATTTTATATTTACTTATTTTGTAGGTTTTTTCATTGGGATTCTAAATTTTTTATTGGGTTTTAGACTTTTGTGTTTTTAACCTCTTTAACTTTTTAATATGACCCTTCTCTCTTATCTCTTTGTTTTCTCTGTTATCTCTTTGTCCTATGTCCTGATTGATGGAGCCTTGAGTACTTTTATCATGTTTATAGTCAGCTTCATGTGTGCCTGTGTTTGTGTTCATGTTGAATGTAATTGTAGTTTGTAAATATGGATGTCACCTGACTGCAAAACAAATCTACCTACGGGTACAAATAAAGTAAGCTGAACCTGACAGTAATGCTAATGTAGCACAGCAGTGATCGAACCTGATAGCTCTCTAGTTTTGACAACGTAATTATGACAACACTTTAGATCAGATTGTATGGACTTTGACTGCTGTTAGTTGTTCTGTAGTTTTTGTAAATATGCTGAATCACACTTTTATGTTCTAAGTTCATTCACTTTAGGTCTGTGTACTTAAAAAAAATGGTTGTTGCTATTAAGCTGCAGCAGTCATTTGTTGGTTCCAGTTCATTTTAGGTTGTAAATGTGTTTTGTTTTTATTGTTTTAAAATATATAAATAAATGTGAAATGTTGGCTGCCTGAATTCATTTGTACCCTGTCAGTTACTGTAGAAGATGAAGTATTTTTTATTCATTGTGACAGATTCACAAAGTAATGGTTTACCTCACCTCTGCAAAACTATTTTCAACCTTTGTGTAATGTAGTGATAAACAAGAACCTAAAATATACTATATGTATTACATATATACATAACATTTGTAATCAATAATCCTTAGTGAAGTTGGAAATAATTCATGTTGGAATAATAATCTTTTTTCAAATAATGTGTAAAAACAGTACTGAATCTCCAAAAATGAGCACATCACCATTCAGATCTGTCCGATAGCTCAGACATATTCATCCAAATTTCAAACATAAAAATCTTAAAATAGCAAAATTTATTTGGGATTATTGTAAAATATGAAAGTTTTACTTTTTAGATTTGAGTTACTTCGAAAAATAAATTCACCACAAATTCAACTTTTGGAAGTGCATGAGTCGAATGTAAAAGACTAGAAAAGCACTCGGAGAGCGCAGACCTCCGCCAAGCGCCACAGTTCCCCCCATACAGTGTTTGTGTGTACGTTTTCAGATTCCTTGACCATGAAAACATATGACTAGCAATTGGATTCACAATGATAGGATTAGTGGTTGAGTAGTTATTGACGAAAATGGCATTTTCCGTAATGGCGGTTTTCTTCTGGACGGTGATCCGGATCACCACCAAAATCTAATCATCTGTAGGATACTCCATTTCTGACAATCTCTGAAAATTTCATGAAAATCCGTCCATAACTTTGAGTTATCTTGCTAACAAACAGACAGACAGACAAACAGACAGTCAAACCAACGCCGATGAAAACATAACCTCCTTGGCGGAGGTAAAAATCAACTTCAAGTCAAGTGAGTCAACATATAACTAACAGGAATTTATTTGGGGGAAATATTTATTAAAAAAAAATAAACAGTCCAGATGCAGGGTCCATGGGGCAGATCTGGGAGCGCAATAGAGAAATTAAATCAGGATTAGGACACTGGAAAGCTTTTGTTGTTTCTGTCATTGTTGACCTTTTTTAACTATAGTCAGGTACAAACTGTTGATGTAAAAAAAGCACAGTCTCTAAGAAAGTGTCATCACAGACTAACAGCATTAAAATATGACAGCATATGAACGACTAGACAGTTTTAGGACTATAGCAGTGATGCAGTGAGTTTGCTTGGTCTACATAATGTGAATTACAATATACTGTAGGTGAAGGAAAGACCAGGTATAGAAATGGAATTACTTTTTATGTGTGTGTTGTGGGAGGAGGGAGGAGACCCCGGGGCAGATCCAGGACATGTTAGAAAGACTGTCTACCAGCTGGTCTGAGAATGTCTTGGTGTCCTCTCTGAAGACCTGGAGGAGGTGGCTGGGGAGAGGGAAGTCTGGATTTCTCTGATTAGACTGCTGCCTCCACAACCTGGACCCCCAGAAAAGCAATAGAACAGGGGTGCTCATTACGTCGATCGCGATCTACTGGTCGATCGCGGAGGTAGTACTGGTTGATCGCAGCGTGACATTAAAAAAAATATTTGTCAGCCTATCAAACATCCCGTCACTTGATTGACATACAGGGCAACCATTCAGATGACAACTGAATTTTGACCTTTAGGTCACCGCTCATGCGTAAACAACGGCGCTAAGCGCAGCAAAACTTACAAGCTAGTCAGCGAATTACCTCAGATTTTAAGCCCTTGCTTGAGGATTTAACCCAGCAAATGTGGAAGGACATCGGAGATTGTGAGTGTTTCTCACTGCAGTTGGACGAATCTACAGATGTCAGTGACACAGCCCAGATGTGCATTTTCATTCGTATAGTGTTTAGTGATCTCACTGCAAAAGAGGAGCGAATATCGCCCTTTTCACATTCCCCACAATGCAGTGCGCAACCGGCAACATCCGGTAGTTTGTTTACATTGGCTCACATGCATACACAGAGACAGAGTTCAAGATACGTCGAAATAAAGCCACAAATCAGGGTTCCAGATGCGTAGTACCTTTCTGTAGTAATCGCCAGATTTTGCTCTCCCAAATTTGCCGAAGATCTGCGTTTTTTTCACTGCTGGGAAACCTATAGTATGATCTTCTTATGCCCTGTTCCTTGTCTGTACCCTGGCGATTACTACAGAAAGGTACTACGCATCTGGAACCCTGATTTATGGCTTTATTTCGACGTGTATGCATGTGAGCCAGTGTAAACAAACCACCGTTTGTTGCCAGTTGCGCATTGCATTGTGGGGAATGTGAAAAGGGCGAATTGACAGCACTTCCCATGAAAGAACAGATGCGAGGAGAGGACATATTTCAGACGTTTAAAAACTTTATCAAGAAAACTCAACTCCCAGTGTACAAATTGGTGTCTATCACCACAGATGGAGCACCTGCAATGGTTGGGTGTGTGAATGGATTTATTGCCAAGTGCAGGCAGGACGATGCGTTCCCAGACTTCTTGAATTACGGTACCACCTATTTATGTGAGTCAGCCTTTTCCTACATGAAGATCATTAAGTCCAAATACCGTTCCACCATGACTGATGAACATTTGGAAATGTGCTTGAGGCTGGCTGTCAGCAGCTGCTGTCCGGACTATGCATCCCTGGCTGATTCAATTCAGTGCAAGTCATCAAAGTAAACTCAGGTAATTACAAAAAATGTTAATAGTTATTTATTATGTGTGTTGTGCAATATTGGCTTATTCAGTTATGCAAGGTACATCAACATACATTGTACATACAAAGAATCCTTAATACATTTGAAATGTATACATTTATATATAATACATTATATATAAATAATTATATGTTTTGCATTTTTGTAGTGGGTAGATCATTTTGACTTGGTTGTTTTATAAGTAGCTCGCATGCTGAAAAAGTGTGAGCATCCCTGCAATAGAAGGTGGATGGATGGTTGTGTTGTATAGTCACTCCTGCTGCAAGACTGGCCTGATTAAAGAAGAGGAACAACATTTTTTTCTCATTCCACATTCTTGGAACACCAAGTGCACAGACAAGTTGTGGTTTTAATAAAAATGAAAAGTCCAAGACATTTTAGCTGCCAAATTTTGACAGTTGTCTTGAGAAGTTATTCAAAAAAGAAATATCTGTTGTATCTGTTTTTGGCAAAATAATCCATAAATATGACTGGTTTGACCAGGTTACTCACTAAAAAAAACCCTCCTTAACATTTCAAAAATGGTTTAAAAAAAAAATCTCAAACACATTTAAAAATTCAAAATAAAGGGGTTGGCTTTATACATTACGGTGTGTAAAATGTTTTGATAAGACAAAACTTAAACTGGTGTGCTGCCGACCGTCTTCCTCACTGGATGGTTCCGCTGACAGTTGTTGTCCTGAGTTCTAATGGAGTCCAGGCCTCATCCACGGGTGGGGTGGAGGAGAAGCTTCTGCTGACATCATCGCAATGTGGTTTTTAAATGTTGATCTATGAGAACACAGTCATATTAATAGTCCTTTTTGTGACTTTTTAAATGTAAAACTTTGCATCATACTCACGTAAAGGTCAGATATTGATGTTCTGTCCTTAACCCCCACTGGTCCATCACATCAGCGAGGGCTTCAGAAGCTGTTGACCCTCTCTCCAGTCACTGTTTGGTGGAGCTCTTCTCTGCTGCATCATGATGGCATTGTCCAAACACCCATCGGTACTTATTCACCTCATGATGGAGGAAGTTCTTCCAGAGGGTGAAAAAATGTTGTGGTTTATTGCTTGGATAGGGAAAAACCTGACATAAATTTCTACCTGCATAATTATAGCTACTTCAAGTACTAAAGAAATACCGTGGCTAATGCTGTGCAGTAACATTAGTAAGAAAATAAATTAAGACCTGTTTATTCACTGTTAGAGCTTAAACTATTTTAACCTCAGTTTCCACCATGGTGATCAATAAAGTTTTACATGATTATCTTAATAACAACTAGAAAAGCACTCGGAGAGCGCAGACCTCCGCCAAGCGCCGCAGTTCCCCCCATACAGTGTTTGTGTGTACGTTTTCAGATTCCTTGACCATGAAAACATATGACAATTGGATTCACACTGATAGGATTAGTGGTTCAGTAGTAAAAGCATTACCTCCTTGGTGGAGGTAATAAACTGAAGTGTTGGTGTTGTGTCCATCTCCTGCATCTGCAAACTCCCAGGCTGCGGGCGTTGCAGTTGAATGAATTAATTAATTAATCTTTATTTCGAATAGATTAAGAGTACAGCTTAAAAGAAAGTGAATAATATAGCAAAGGGGGTAATAAATCCAACAAGGTCAAATTAGACAATAACTCCTCTGATTATACAGTTCAACACAAGTTATCCGAAATGGGTGATGGCTGAATCTGCAGCTTATATTGCCCACCCATGTTCCATCCAAGAATTCAAAAGAAAAAACAAAAGAAAGTAGAAAAGCACTCGGAGAGCGCAGACCTCCGCCAAGCGGCACAGTTCCCCCCATACAGTGTTTGTGTGTACGTTTTCAGATTCCCTGAGCATGAAAAGATATGACTAGCAATTGGATTCACAATGATTATTTGTTTATTTGACATGGACAGTGCAATAAACAGACAATTAATGAATGACAATCAATGTGATAGTGATAGGATTAGTGGTTCAGTAGTGTAAAACGGGGCTATAAGGGACGGCGGGTTGATAAGGGACACTTTTGTGGGAAATGTTTTAAATGTAATTCTGCTTTTTTTATTTTGAGCAGGACGCTGAGTTGTGTTTTTATTGTCAAATATCCATGAATCCTTCATCAAATGTAGGCGGAAGCAAAATTAAAAAAGCAGAATTACATTTAGAAAAGTGTCCCATATTACCCCGCCGTCCCTTATAGCCCCGTTTTACGGTTGTAAAAGCATTGCCTCCTTGGCGGAGGTAATAAACTGAAGTGTTGGTGTGTCCATCTCCTCCACTGACGGATGCAGATTGGTTAGACAGGTTGCCGTGGGTTTTATATTATATTGGGGTTGCGCTCCGCGGCAAAACAGAATTTAGAATTTTCCCCGGCAGAGAGGTCGTTTTTACGCAGCGCTATAGCTGGGCGGGGAATTTGTGGCAAATAATCGGGCGGCGGACAGGTGGCCGTGTCAGGTTTTGCAGCGTGGCGCAAAAACACGCACGCTGGCGGGCCCAGGCCAGCAGTGTTTTCCGCGTGCTTTTGTGCCTGAAACGTTGAAGAACGCGGAGTTTGTGTTGGTCAGACGTGACAAGCAGCGCAATGTGCGCAGCGCCTATGGCTGGCGGGCCCAGGCCACCAGTGTTTTCCGCATGCTTTTGTGGCTAAAACGTTGAAGAAGGCGGAGTTTGTGTTGGTCAGACACGACGCCCAGCGCCGTCCATTGCGCCTGCGCACATGTTGGAAATGGCCATATGTCACAGTGTGGAAAAATGCTTTAAAAAATTCCTGTATGCAGACGGTGATGCGGATCATCCCCAAAATGTAATCAGTTCTTCGTTGTACCATTTCCAACAACGCCTGAAAGTTTCATGGAAATGCGTCCAAGATTTTTTGAGTTATCTTGCTAACCAACAGACAGACAGACAGACAAACCCCGGCAAAAACATAACCTCCTCCTGGCCTTTTCGGCCTGGCGGAGGTAACAATAAACAACTAACTTTTTTTTCACTGTACACCAAATTATAAGACTGAGCAGCTGCACATTATAGTTGATAATTTTTTTTAAAAACTTGCCTCTTGCCCAAAGATGCTGGGATAGGCTCCAGCCCCTCCGCAACCCGAAAAGGATTAAGCTGAAGAAGATGGATGGATGTATGTAAAGCATAACTGCTGCACAATTAGTATGTGCTGTTATATTCATAGATATAAATGTTGATCATATCATGAACCTGTCATACATGTCAGCTTGGTAAGGAGCAGTTAGTGGGGTCTATTCCACGCCTTATATTGGCGGATATTATCATACACTCATAATTATAATATGAACATGTCAGAAATAAAATTTAGTTGGTTACATAGAATTTAGTCTGCTGCCCCCCAGCGACCCTAAGCAACAGATGAACAGCAGAAGATGAATGAGCTAGTTAGCATCATAGCTAGCACTTGGTTACCTTACCTGTCAGACGAAAAATGGTCACCTCTGTGTGACTTTTCAGCCCTTTGAAACTCTTCAGCAGACATCAGCCATCAAAAGCAGAACCGATGTTTATCCTGCTCCTTTGTTTGTCATGCCATACTTGAGGACGATTGGGAAACTGATGTCTGCCTTGAGACTCAGGTATTTAGCTGAATAATTCACTACCTGGCAACCAAACAACACAAAACAAGAGGGCATGTAACATGAAGCTAGCAATGCTAGTGGCTGTGACATCCTCATTAGACTTCCATGTTTGTCTTCATTTAGCTGCAGGATGTAAATATATTATTTTTCAATCTGTAAAAAAATTAAATAATTTTATCATCAGTATACTAATTTTTAGAAGAACATTAAGACTTACATTGTGCATGTGTCTAAACACTTTGATGTATTTTTTGTAAATCCTTGTTTTCGTGAAAATGCTATCTTGTGCACGTTTAAGAACTCTTGTTTATTTGTTTGTCAGACTTATTTGTGTGATCTTTTATGACTTGCGTCTATTCATAAGTGTTGTATCTTGCACTTTGGGGAATGAGAGTTGTTCAGTCACCATTATAATTGTTTTGGTTTATATGTGTAGTTTATAGTATATCGTCAATAAACTCATGCAGTACTATAACAGGACATGTTTACAGATATTTGGGACCCATTGTAGTGCATCCTTTTATATTTTAGCAATATTATAAGTACAAAACACCGAACATTATTATACACAGCAAAATGACTCGTTTGGCTACAACTGTTGGATCGGTGTTGCCCATTTGTCAGTAAATAAAAAATGATTTATTTCGTTATTTGGGCATTTTTGTGTGTTTGATCATGGTCGTTGTTTATTCAAAGCGTGCATGTGTCCGCATATGATATGCAATTGATCTGGCCATTCTGCTCCACAATCATGGTGGTATTATTATTAAGTTTTAATTTTTAGATAGCCGTGCGAGCACACTGGGAGGAGCGCCATGTTGAACCCGCGATGGCGCACGGGTGAAGCAGCAGCTGAGACTCCCGTTAACCAGGCAGGCTGGGCTTGGTTCCCTATGAAGGACTGCGATAAGGCGATCCGGCTGCTGACACCCACCCCCGCACACCCACGCACCTCGTGTTCTCCGCATATGCCGAATTACCCTTTAGAGCTACACAGTCACAACAACATTATAATTTTTTAAGCATTAAATCTTCAGTACTGTCTTTTTCTGGTCAAATTTATCGCTTTTCACTTTCTTGTTTTGTTCACGGAGTGCTCTGGTGATTGGTCGTGATACCGCGTATTATCCAATCAGTACGGAGTCAATCCGAAACCCCGGCCACACTTCTAGAAGCCAGAGCATGAGGAAACAGAGCAGCGGCTAAACTTTTATTGATAAAAATTACATATTTTGACTGAGCAACTCCATACTTGGGGATACACACCCTCATAACCTCAGCAAAGCACTTGTAAAACCTGAGGTCAGTCTGACAAACAGTTTGAGAGATATGTGAGAGACACAGACTAGAGATATGCTGCATTTATAGATCGATGTAGACTATTATATAAAGTTCCCATAGCTAAATAAAATAATACTAACTAACCTGCACTTATATAGCGCTTTTCTAGTCTCAAAGTGCTTTCACTAATACTAATCCTCTATTCTAAGGGCCTATAGGAGACAGATATCTAGGGACAATTTAGAACAGCCAATTAACCTAACATGTATGTCTTTGGATTGTGGGAGGAAACCGGAGCCCCCGGAGTAAACCCACACAGCACAGGGAGAACATGCAAACTCCACACAGAAAGGTTCCAACCCCTGCCAACCTGGGGATTCGAACCAGGAACCTTCTAGCTGTAAGGCAACAGTGCTAACCACTGCACCATCGTGCTGCCCATAATAATAATAATAATAATATCCTATAATAATAATAGCCCATCAAACATGAGTTCGAAACTTGAACTGACAGCTTTATCAGAAGTGTTTGTAGCAACACAATTAATAGATGTTAAAGTGTAAAAACTCAAATAGCAGCTCTGCTGCTCCATAAAGGCTGTTGTAACTTTGTGTTAAAAACAAACTAGAGTAATATTCAACTCCATTAAAGTAAAAAAAAAGAAAATAACAAGCTACTCCATCCTGTTTGAAACCTTGCTGTCTAGAAGTTTAAAAGTTTAATTAGGCTTCAGATAAAAATTAAATGAACTTCTTCTAGTCTAAATAAATGTGTGCCTGTGTTATTGAGTGTTTAGTACAATTACTACTGCTCTTAAGGAAAGAAAGTCCCGCAAATGTTGGTTAATGCAGGTTTCTTTAAAAAAAAGTATCAGATTACTCGAGTAATCTTCGATCAGAGTTGGCGATTACCCGAGCCGTAGAATAGTCGTTAGCTGCAGCCCTAATGAATATTTTAACTGTGGTGATTAGTCGTAAATTTCTTTGTTTTTCATTGTAAATTTGCAGATTTTTACTCATAAACTTGTGACTTTGCTAGTAAATTTGTAACTTTTTCACTCTGTTAAAGCAAGAAATCTCTGTGTGCCTGTCACGTTTATAGGACATCATAGGACAGCCTATGATCTCTGCCTGATCATCATAGGACGTCTTATGAACTCAGGCATCATAGGACACGCGATGCCATCATAAAGATATGACTGTATGACGGCACATAGACAAATGTGTCTTTATGATGTCATATAGACCATCACTCACGATGCCCAGACTAATATGCAAGAAATCTCTGTGTGTGTGTCATGTTTATAGGACATCATAGGACGGCCTATGATCTCTGCCTGATCATCATAGGACAGCACATCATAGGACGCCCTATCATACGCACATAGCACATCATAGGATGATGTCTATATGACGTCATATGCACATAGCACATCATAGGACGCCCTATCATATATACACATAGCACATCATAGGACGCCCTATGATGTCAACATGATGTCCTATGATGATCCTATGATATCAGGCAACATAGGACTCGTGGACAAATGTGTCCAAATGGTATCTTTTTGATGTCATATAGACCATCACTCACGATGCCGTCGTAAAGATATTATATCTATATGACGGCGCATAGACAAATGTGTCTTTATGATGTCATATAGACCATCATTCACAATGCCTAGACTAATGTGTCTTCATGATGTCATATGGCTCAAAATTGGCAAGGTGAATAAGTCACAGGGCCAGTCTTTACAGTGTGTTCGTTTTCTGCACAACAGATTTCTGCAGCCATGGCCAATTCTATGTTGCCGTGAGCAGAGTTGCCAGATCAAGCAGTCTTCGTATTGTTGCTCAAGATGAAGAAACTAAGTAAAAGCGTCACTTTCTCAGCAATGTTGTTTTTAAAGAGGTGCTGACAGTAAAAATGTGTAACCTTCAAGAATTTTTTTTTTTTGATTTTGTGTACTTTATTGATCCCCAGAGGGGAAATTGAGGGCATCCACCTGGATGGATGAAGCAGCCATGGTACAGCGCTATCCCTTAACCATTCACACACACATTCACACCTAGGGCCACTTTACAGTCTCCAATTAACCATGATGGGTTGAATGCCATGATGGGATGAATGCCAGTCTACACTACAAATGTGTAAAATGCCAAGCAAAGCTCTGATTTTCTCCGGGTGCTCCGGTTTCTTGGTTTCTACGGGCATGCACGGGCCTTCCTGAACAGGGTCGAAAGCCACTTTTTGCTCAGATCTATTTTCATGATCTTGCCCATGAACTGGAATTACAACGCACCTATCCCTCAACTAGTGGTCTGAAGGAAGAAGAAGAAAACCCACCAGATGGAGAGCAATAGAAAGAGGAGAACTGCTGCATGTCAGAAAAGGTGCCGTGAACATAAAACACCTCAGGTTCCAGCAGTACGCCGCAGGCATGACTGTGAACAACACAGCTGTCCGAGACAGGAGGAGACCCTTCAGCAACGGGCATGCAGAAATACTTGCTTATACTTGGTTTCTACGAGCATGTACGGGTATGTACTAGTACTTATAAATTTGGCCAACTGGCATATTTATTAAATGAACGTAGAACAGGAGCTGAACAAATGCATGCCTGTCACCACCATCAGCTTCTCACACAGCTTCTGCGGGCTAGAGTGAACTGGAAGCAGAACAGCAGAAGGGAGCGGGAGAGCAGAATACGTGATGATATCATATGCTGACCCATATTGCCAGGACAATACGATGTAAACACAATGAGCAAGGATGCAGATGTATAAATCTCAACACTTTTTAGTCATAAATTTGCCACTTCTCTCATAAATTCGCTAGTGTTCTTGTAAATTTGCTACTTTTTTTTTTCCACAATATCTTTATTGAACCTTTTTTTTTTTTTTTTTTAACAAACACGATACAAACAATCAAACACTAACACTAAAGTACTACAAAAAAAAAAAAAAAATGCACTAAAAACACCAACAACCACCAACAAAATCAAGTCTTCAACAATGCTCCTCTGTTTAGTCTAGACAATCCAATACATAAGTATACATATTATGTTCACCAGTTTGGAATTTACAAGGTCCACACACATCATTCACCTTCTTCTTCAAGAGTTATGTTTAAATTTTTTACATAATCAATAAAAGGTCTCCATATATTCTCAAACACAATTTCCTTTGATTTCAGTATATATGTTATTCTTTCTAATGGAAGGTTTGTTAACATCTGTCTTAACCACTGAGTCACATCTGGTCTATGAGTCTTTTTCCATAATAGTGCAATACATTTTTTGGCATTAAGCAAACTGAGGTCTATGAATGTTCTTTCACTTTTATTGAAATTATGCTTTTCTGGGTACAGACCCAACAAAACCAGTTTAGGATTCAATATGATTTGTTTTGAGATTATTTTTTCAATTGTTACCCTCACCTCTTCCCAAAACATTCTTATTAATCTACATTCCCATAAACAATGAAATAGGGTTCCTTTACTTTCCATGCATTTTGTGCATGTATCTGGTATATTTTTGTTATATCTATTTAACTCCTCCGGTGTAACATACATCCGCATTAACCATTTGAAATGTATCAATTTAAGGCGTGCATTTATTGATTTGGTTTGAGCTTCTGTACAAGCCAATTCCCATTGTTCCTCTGAAATTTCAATTTGCAGATCTTCTTTCCAGTAGTTTAATCTTTTCAGTGAATTTTCACTTGAAGATAGTGTCAATGAGTTATAAAACTCTGAAATAATACCCTTTCTTTTACTATCTTTCATCATCATTTTTTCCAAGGATGAATAAATAGGTCGAGTGAGAGCTTTATTTTGATTTGATCGAATAAAGTTTCTAAGTTGAAGATATTTAAAAAAATGTGTTCTATTGAGATTAAATTTGATCCTCAGCTCTTCAAAAGACATTATGTTGTCTGCACATGGCAAATATAAATCCTGAATCTTTTGTATCCCTTTTAAATTCCATACTTTAAATACAGCGTCCGCTCTCCCTGGTTTAAAATATTGATTACCCCATATTGGACTAAATTGTGACAATAACTGTGGTTCTTTTAAATAGTTTTTAGCTTCACACCATATTTTGATCATATGCTTTACAAATGGATTTTTAACTTGTTTTTGTAATTTTTTTGCCGAATCTGAGTATATGAATATGGGAAGAGGTAAAGGTAAATTGTATGATTCCATTTCAGTCCAGTGAGGGAGATCATTTGATGAAAAATAATATGTCATAGACCTCAGTTGTGCCGACCAATAATACAACATAAAATTTGGACATTTCAGACCTCCACGATCAAATGGTAAATATAATAAAGACAGACGTAATCTAGCCCTCCTGTTGTTCCATATAAATTCCACTAACTTTTTTTTTATTCTTGAGAATAGATCTAAAGGTGGTGATAAGGGAATGTATTGAAATAAATAAAGTATTTTAGGTAAAATATTACTTTTAAGTATATTGATTCTCCCGATCATCGACATTGGTAGTGACATCCATCTCTGAGTTAACTCACTGATATCTGACATTAAGGCTTCATAGTTGACACTGGCGACTGATTCTAGCTTAGGCATAATTTGGATTCCTAAATATTTAAACTGATTTACAACATTGAATTGATTTACCTCAGGGGCTGGGTAATTTCTCTGGGTCTCATTTAGCATTAATATTGAAGATTTAGTTTTATTTATTTTATATCCTGATATTTCCCCAAAATTCTTTATTAAATTCAACAAGGTTGGAATTGATTTTTTTAGATTCGACATAAACAAAATTATATCATCGGCGTACAGGGAGATTTTATGTTCTGTTGGTCCAACTTTAATTCCATATATTTGTGAATGTAAACGTATCGCTATCGCTAAAGGTTCAATTGCCATAGTAAACAGTAAAGGTGAGAGTGGACAGCCTTGTCGACATCCTCTATTGATTTTTATTGGTTTTGAAATATTGTTATTTGTTAGGATTTCTGCTGTAGCATTATTGTATATTATTTGAACCCATTTTATGAAATTATTTCCAAGTCCAAACCTTTGTAGGACTTCAAAAAGAAAGGGCCATTCAACTCTATCAAAGGCCTTTTCGGCGTCCAATGATAGGAGAGCTGTATCCGGTGCTTCTTTATTAAAATAGATAATATTAAATAGTCTTCTTACATTATGGAAGCCTTGTCTACCCTTTATAAAGCCATTCTGATCTCGATTAATAATATTTGGTAAAATTTCTTGTATTCGTCTTGCTAAAATTTTACAGATTATCTTAAGGTCGGCGTTTAATAGGCTTATTGGTCTCATATTTTCACATTTATTAGAGGGCTTACCTGGTTTTGGCAGCAGTATAATTAAGGCATTATTTATGTATGATGGTAAATTATTATTTTGAAATGCTTCTAAAACCATTTCCAAAAAAGGTTTTATTAATTTATTCTTAAATTTTTTATAAAGGTCAACTGGAAGACCATCTGGTCCTGCACTTTTTCCTGATTTCATATTATCAATGGCTAGCCCAACTTCTTCTTGACTAATTTTAGACTCCAATATCTCCCTGTTTTCATTTGGAATACACGGTATAGATAGTTCGTTCAAAAACCCATTTAGTTTTGTTAAATCAGGTTCATTTTTGGTATCATATAATTTTTCATAGTAATCTCTAAAGGCTCTATTAATTTCTAAAGGATCTATAACTACCTGTCCATTACTTATAATACTGGTAATTGGTGTTTTAATTTCCAATTGTTTAATCTGCCATGCTAATAATTTTCCTGATTTTTCACCTTGTTCATAAAAAGATTGTTTCAATCTTAGAAGACTCGAGGCAGCTCTATTCGCTGATTTTTTGTCGTATTCAGCTCTCAAAATCAGTAATTCATTCTCCAACCTTGGGTCACTTCCTGCATACACTTTTTCCTGAAGATTTTTTATTTTATGTTCCAATTTAGCTCTCTCCTCTCGAGTCTTCTTAGATTTTGATCCTGTATAACTAATAATATGCCCCCTAATAAAAGCTTTGAAAGCCTCCCACTTTACACATGCTGATGTTTGTGTAGTATTGATGTCAAAGAACTCGTCTATCTGTTTTTCTATATACTTGACAAATTCCTCATCCTGAAGCCATTTATGCTGAAATTGCCATCTACCTGATTCCTTTGTCAATTTTTTATCTACATATATTAGACAACAGGGTGCATGATCAGAGATCACGATGTTATCATAAAAGCAGTTTTGAATCTTGGACCTTAATTCTGTGGAAATCAAAAAATAATCAATACGTGAGAATGTCTTGTAGGTACTGGAATAACAAGAATAGGCTTTAACTTGTGGTTTCATTTCTCTCCATATATCTAACAATCTCAATTCTTTCATAAAATGATTAATAGTCATCCTACATCCAATGTGCGTACAATCCAGTCCTGTTGATCTATCCACACCTGGATTCAATGTACAATTAAAATCCCCTGCTATTATATGTTGCCCTGTAAGTGATGATAAGATGAGAAATAAATTAGCAAAGAACTTCTGATCATCTATATTGGGACCATATAAGTTCACAAGATTTATATTTTCTAATAGCAAAGAACCTTGAATGATTACATATCTTCCAAATTTGTCTCCAATTACATTTTTCACTTGAAAAGGAACTGATTTATGTATGAGAGTCATAACTCCCCTGGCTCGGGATGAAAATGAAGAGGTGAATACACTTCCCTGCCATCTACTCCTAATTCTTTTAACATCCTCCTCTATCAGATGAGTTTCTTGTAAAAACACAATTCTTGAACCCATGTCCTTTATTTTATTCATAACTTGTTTAAGTTTTTTTAAATTTTGTAGACCTCTGCAATTCCATGAAGTTAAATTAAGATTAACACTTTGGTCCATGATCAATAGAGAGTTTGGGATTACCTTGCAGTGTAAACATGCTCATACAGAGAAGCAAAAACATGAGTGGTTGAACATTCATCCTACAAACTACACACAAACAAATTTCCCCTTCCCACACTTGTGGCAAACCCCCCAAAATCAAAAGAAAAATTCTGTCTCCCGATATAGCCATCGACTGTTCCACACCCACGGGGAACAGCCTAAGCCACTCCTTCTTCATCCTCCCAATCACCCTAACTCTACTGCTTTTAATGACGTAACATTAACTCTCCTCTGTAGTTTTCCAACTTAACTCCAAAATTTTTAACAACTTTGTACATCATAGTTTTTGTTTTTTTTTTGTTTTTGTTTTGTTTTTTTTTTTAATATATAATACAATCTATATTTTGTAAACTTACTATTTACTTCAAGTCAGTCAGATGCCTGTGCAAATGCTTAATTATTCTACCTTATATTTTGTTCATGCTTAGCTCCCACCAGTCTCTTCTTCTTCTTTGATCTTCTTGATGAACTCCTGCGCCTCCTCTGGGGTCTTGAAGATGTGGGTTCTGCCCTCATACGTGGTCAACAGTCTCGCAGGATAGATTACACCATGACGAATCCCAAGGTTGCGCAGCTCCTTACGTACGGGATCAAACTGCTTCCTCAGTTGCTGGATTCCTGTGGCCAAATCTGGGTAGAACCGCACCTGCTGGTCCTGGTGTTTAATCTCTCCTTTTTTAGCTCGTGCAGCGTTGAAGATCTTCATCCTGTCTCTGTTGTTAAGAAACTTCATAATTAAGGTCCTCGGCGGTCCCTTATCTCTCCGTGGGCCAATGCGATGTGCTTTTTCCAGAACCACTGCTGATTGCAACTCCTCGCTGCCCAGCACCTCCGGAATCCACTTTTCCAGAAAGGAACATACGTCCCGACCTTCTGATTCCTCTGGAAGACCCACCAGCCTCAAATTATTCTGTCTCGACCGAGATTCCAAATCCAAAATATTATCTTCCAGAGATTTATTTTTTTTTTCCAAAGTGCGCACCTTTAATTGAAGACGGGTGACGTCATCTTCAGCACTAGCGAGACGGAGCTCCATCTGCGCCGTTCGTTCTACACAGTCACCCAATTCCTTTCTTATTCCTTCCAACGCTGTCATAATCCCATCAAATCTAGAGGAAAAGTCCGCTCTCATTGAACTCATGGCAGCCATCAGCGCATCTGCGCCATTCCCCGCAGAAATCGCAGCGTTGCCAGCCTCCTCCGCCATATATGGAGCCCTGTTTGCTGCGTCACAGACCTGAAAGTCCGTTAATTTGGACTGTTTCGGCGGCTCGCTTTTTCCTTTTCCTGGTTTTCCAGCCTTAGGCTTCGCCGACATATCCTCGCCCAAACGCTGGGATACGTTCTGTCCCAAATGAGAGAGTTATTTGCCGATTTTTTTTCTCCAGGAGCAGAGCAGAGCGAGACACGTCCGTCCTACGTGGCAGCCATAACCGGAAGTGAAATTTGCTACTTTTTACTCATAAATGTGCAACTTTGCTTATAAATTTGCTTCTTTTTAACTTGTAAATTTGCTACGTTTTACATGTAAATTTGCTGCTTTTTACTTGTAAATTTGCTTTTTATTTGTAAATTTACTTTGTATTTGTGAATTTGCTACTTTTTTACTCGTAAAGTTGCGGCTTTTTACTTGTTAAGTTGTTGCTTTCTAACTCGTAAATTTGCTTCTTTTTAACTTGTAAATTTGCTACTTTTTAACTTGTAAATTTGCAACTTTTTATTGGTAAATTTGCAACTTTTAAATTTTATGCATTTTACTTGTAAATTTGCTGCTTTTTACTTGAGAACTTGCTCCTTTTTACAGGTAAATTTGCTACTTTTTATTACTCGTGAAGTTGCTACTTTTTACTCGTAAATTTGCAGCTTTTTACTCCTAAACTTGCTGCTTTTTAACTTGTAAACTTCCTGCTTTTTACTCATAAATTTGCAACTTGTAAATTTGCTACTTTTTACTTGTAAATTTGCTACTTTTTTCATAAATATGCAATTTTTTACACATAAATTTGCTACTTGTAAATTTGCTACTTTTTACTTGTAAAGTTACTATTTACGAGTGTACTGAAAATGTACACAATAAGTGTAACTAGTAAAAAATGTGAGAGGGGAGAGTCACAGATTTATTAGGCCTTGATATTGATTTAAAAAATTGACACGTGTGTAGGGCTGCAACTGATTATTTTAGTAGCTGACTAATCTTAACGAGTTTTTTTGATTAGTTGACTAATCGTGATTATTTGTCTCATGTCTGCCATCTCTGCTTCCTGTTGGCATGGCTCCTGTTCGGGTCTCAAGGTCATGTTTTACCTCACCTGTTTAAGCCTGCACACCTGTGAAAATCACTTTGTTGTCAATCTCTGATTTAATATAATGTAGCCTATTATAAAAAGTTCCCATAGCTAAATAAAGTGATGACCCATCAAATATGAGTTGGAAACTTGAACTTGACAGCTTAATAAGAAGTGTTTGTAGCAACACAATTAAGTAACAGGCATTAAAGTTTGGTCTTTTAACCCCTAAAATAAAGTGCAAAAACTCAAATAGCAGCCTCTGCTACTCCATAAAGGGCTGTTGTAACTCTTCGTGTTCAAAACAAGCTAGAGTAATATTCAACTCCACTAAAGTAAAAAAATAAAAAGTGAGTCCATCCTGTTTGAAACTTTGCTGGGTCTAGAAGTTTAAAAGTTTAATTAGGCTTCAAATGAAAATTAAAATAACTTCTTCCAGTCCAAAATAAGTTTACAGACACTTTAAATAAGGGCTGCAGCTAATGACTATTTTATGGCTTGGGTCATCACCCACTCTAATCGAAGATTATTCGAGTAATCTGATACTATTTTTTTTTTTTAGAAACCTGCATTAACCAACATTTGCAGAACTTTCTTTCCTAAAGAGCAGTAGTAGTTGTTGTACCAACACTCAATAACAGAGGAACACATTTATTGCAATGCTTATTGCAGTGTTTATTGCATGGAACTTAACTTTAAATGTCATGCTACACCATAAAGTTCTGTTTGCTAGCTGTTATCATTTGCTAGCACTAGCTGCTGGCGGATGCTATATGATTTTTTGGTCATATAAGCATAATTAGCTTAGCTGACTACATTTTAGTCATCTTAATTTAAAATCTCAATCACGTACCTTGTCTCAGGTGCGCTGGCTGTGCATGATGTGGGATGCTTTCTGCTGAGACACTGTAAAATCTGACGTTGTAGGATGCTAGCTCGCCGCTCGGCTTTACCATATGCACACTACACAACGTTTTCCTTCAGTTGGAGCTTGAAATGATCCCAGACTTGAGATACTTTTGTCATTTTTTTAAAATTTTCTTCCTCTTTGCTGGCCCGTCACTATGCCGCTCTGACATGGGGCTGTTAAACAAATCTGTGTTTTGTTTAGGTAGCTTGACCGGAAGAGGGTTGCGCCGGAAGAAGGTCATATAGACCGGAAGTGCTACATTAAGTGACACATCAAAGCATAAACTTTGACTCAAGAAATTTTTGTAATCGAATTATTCAAATTATTTGAGTAATCGTTGCAGCCCTACTTTAAATATCAGTCTTTTCAGGCTTTCTGGGCCGCAACGATCATAAAAACATCCCGTGAAATCCTGGAGGGACTGGCTTATTGACCAACAGCATGTAAGCCATTCAAATAGCACGTACTAATAGTGTGGTCAGTTTACTAAAGCTGAGAGTGTCACTCATTGAAAATAAGAAGTGCTAACTTTACTTGCCAACCTTACCGTTGCAGTGTTTAGAAGTGGGCCAGAGCGCTACGGAGGTCCGCTGACGGGTGGCTGGAGATGGGGCTAATGGAGAGGAGGAGGGAATGGATGCATCGCTGTAGTGCAGCCGATATGACAACTCTGCTTTACAGTCTACATTTAACTTGTTTCATTTATTTATTTTTGATAAAATCCTCCCATACTTTGGCCTTCTCAGTGATTTTCTCTCCGTGTAGTGTGATGTGTACCTCTTCTTCTTAGCTGGAACAGTTAAACTGAACATTTCCACGGCATGCACATAAACTTGAAAATTAAACGATTCATCAACAATAAAAATCTGCATTGACAAATTTTTATGATTAACATTATTGACAATGTTGACTAATCGTTGCAGCCCTACACCTGTGTGACAAGTACCCAAAAAAATGACTCATTCTAAAGAGTTTGTCCTAATTGGTTGCACAAATCTATATATATATATATATATATATATATATATATATATATATATATATAAATGAGATTTTGTGGTGTGGGTATGTATGTGGCAAACTTTGTCCCTCTGCTAACTCAGAGGCCACTTGATTGCGGGCTCTCATCTCTTGCATGGCGATGCTACAGTACCTGAAGAGTAACCTTGACATGGTTTCACTGACCAGTTGACCATAAAAAAGGTCAAAAGTGACTTTCTTTAATCGACCTTTACCGGTGGAGGTGTACACCTGAGGAAGAATCAGTCAAGCGCACTCTCTCTCCACAATACAGGTGCTGTGGACTGACAGGGAGACGGAAGTACTGGATACTGCTGGTGCTGTAACACCAAAACTGTATTTACATTTAACTATATTCACATTTATTTCTTTAATCCTCTCATATAACCCATATTGAGGTGTATGCTGGAGATAGAATCGAGCGCACCGTGGCCATTCGTGTCAGCTCTGACTGGAAGCTGGATGTGTTTGTGCATTACCAAAACGGCTTTCTGCTGTGTCCAGTAACTTCTGTTCAAATTGTGTCAAGAGTGGAGAACAACTTCTAATGCAATCAGTATGTACACCCGCTGCCGTCGTGTAATTTAACAGTGTATATGTTGTTGTTGTTCGTCCGTTATTCTCGACGATGACCAAGGACATCACAGGGAAGAGGACTGGGTGTGGTGTGTCTGGCTGTGGCTGATCAGTCTGATGCGGGCACGGAAGGCTCTGCCGCAGGTTGGGACAGGTGGTCTGTGCGGGCAGAAGCTACAGGGGTGGCTCTGGACTTGTGAAGCTCACGTTTTCTCTGGGCCTTGGCAGTCCTGTTCAGCTCAAAGGAGGCAGCACCTTTGGTGGTATGGCTACACCAGTCTGGTCGGTCTAGCGCTAGGGTCTCCCAGGTGTCAGGACTGATGTCAAAGCTCTTCAGGGAGGCCTTAAGAGTGTCTTTGTAGCGCTTCTTTTGACCACCTTGTGAGTGCTTGCCCTCTGCTAGTTCACTGCAGAACAGTCTCTTTGGTAGGCGTGAGTCAGGCATATGAACAAGATGGCCAGCCCACCTAATTTGGGCTCTCTTGAGCAGGGTGTGGATGCTAGGCAGCTCAGCTCTGGATAGGACCTCGTCGATGGATGTTGTCGATGTTGACAGACCTGCAGAGTGTGCTGCCAAGGTACGTGAACTTGTTGACAGCCTTGAGGGTCTCCCCGTTGACAGTGATGGCTGGTTCCACGTAAGTCTTCTGCGGTGCGGATTGGTGCAGGACCTCGGTTTTCTTCGTACTGATTGTGAGCCCAAAGTTGTCGCAAGCAGTGGAGAAGCAGTTCATGTTCTGCTGCATCTGGGCCTCTATAACGGTGTTGAGTGCGCAGTTGTCTGCGAACAGGAAGTTGTGCACCGAGTCCCCTTCCACCTTGGTTTTGGCTTGGAGCCTCCACAGGTTGAAGATCCTGCCGTCCATCCTGTACCTGATCCTGATGGCACTTTCTTCATCATCGCAGAAGGCATCAGACAGCATGGCTGTGAACATCATGCTGAAAAGTGTGGGCATGAGTACACAGCCCTGCTTGACCTCATTGGTGACTGGGAAAGCTTCGGAGGAGTCTCCATCATCCAGTACTTGAGCAAGCATGCTGTCGTGGAACTGGCACACCGTGCTGATGAACTTGTCCGGGCAGCTGAATTTCGCCATGATCTTCCACAGCCCCTCATGACTGATGGTATCAAAAGCCTTGGCCAGATCTACAAATGTTGTGTAGAGGTCCCTGTTCTGGTCTTGACACTTCTTCTGAAGTTGGCGTGCGGCGAAGATCATGTCAGCAGTTCCACAACCCTCTCTGAAGCCACACTGGCTCTCCGGCAGGTGACCGCCTTCCATGTGCTGAATGAAGCGGTTGAGAAGGACTCTTGCGAGTATCTTGCCGGTGATGACGAGGAGAGAGAGCCCACGGTGGTTGTCGCAGGACTGCCTGTTTCCGTTTCTCTTGTAGAGATGGATGTAGAGGTGTCCTTGAGCTCCTGGGGGATAACTTCCTGCTGCCACATGGTCTGAAAGAGCTCGGTGAGTTTCTGTATTAGAACTGGTCCTCCTGCCTTGTAGATTTCAGCTGGGATGGAGTCAGAACCTGGTGCTTTGCCGTTTGAAAGGAGTTTGATCGCTTTTTGGACTTCTGATTCCGTTGAAGGTTCTGCCAGAGATGTGTTCATCTCTACTTGGGGCATGCGAGTGATGGCTTCTGCATTGATGGACAAAGGTCTATTTAGGACGCTGCTGAAATGTTCTGCCCATCTTTCTAGGATTGCGTTCTTGTCGGTGAGGAGAGTGGACCTGTCAGCACTGAGCAGTGGTGATGTTCCAGAAGACTGAGGCCCGTAGATGGTCTTGAGGGCATCATTGAAGCATTTGGAGTTGTTGCTGTCAGTGTACTGCTGTATTTCATTGCCTTTTTGCTGAGGCAGAAGTCCTGCATCTCTCCAAGCTTTACCTGCACCTTTCCTTTGATGGAGTTGAAGGTTGCCTTCTTAGAGGCAGATCTGCTGTCTTGCTGGTATGCTCTGTGGGCTTCACGCTTCTCATCAAGCAGCTTTTGGATGTCCTCATTGTTTTCATCGAACCAGTCTTGGTGTTTGTGTGTGTTCTGGCCCAGATGAGTGAGTGAGGTGTCGTACACCATGTCTCTGAAAGCTGCCCAGTCTTTTTTTGCTCCGTACACCCCGAGGTCTAGCTCACTAAGTTTGCTGTCCAGGTCCTCACTGAGGTTCTGTCACACAGAGTGCTGTTCCAGCTTACTGACATTGAGTCGCTTGTGTGCCCTTTTTCCCTGGACTGGATGTGCATGTTGAGCTTTGAGAGAATGAGTCTGTGATCCGTCCAGTAGTCTGCGCCACACATCGCCATCGTCACTCTAACGTCCTGCCTGTCTCTCCTTCTCAGAAAGATGTAATCGATCAGATGCCAATGTTTGCTGCATGGATGCATCCAGGAGGTCTTGTTGTGATTTGGCAAGCGGTAGACAGTGATCAGAAGGTCATGAGAGGTGCACATCTTCAACAGGAGAAGACCGTTGCTGTTGCACTTTCCAGCTCACCCAAGGACTCCCTCCCATGTCTGGTAGTCTGTACTAACTCTGGTATTAAAGTCTCCAAGAACAATGAATTTGTCCTCCTTTGGCATGCCTTCAATGAGAGTCTCTTAAGTCCTCGTAAAACTTGTCTTTGATCTCATCTTGGTTCGTCATGGTAGGGGCATATGCACTGAT
The DNA here is from genome assembly GCA_020510985.1 of Pholidichthys leucotaenia. NCBI lineage: Eukaryota > Metazoa > Chordata > Actinopteri > Cichliformes > Pholidichthyidae > Pholidichthys > Pholidichthys leucotaenia. The sequence goes on along the minus strand of CM035850.1, from coordinate 22,413,682 downwards.
GAATGTGTCATGACGTTTTTCTCGGCGAGGGAGCCACAGGGTCATAAGGCGGTCATTGGTTCCTTTGGGGAGGCTGGCCAGCTTGCTGTTCAGATTGGATCTGATTGTGAAACCCACTTCTACTTCCCATCATTCTTCACTGCCTCGGCTGCTCCAGAAAAAGGTGTAGCCAGCTTTGACTTCTGTCAGCTGACCTTTGTCTGCAAACCTGGTCTTGCTCAGAGCTGCGATGTGGATATTGTACCTGCTGAGTTCTCTTTCAACAAGTGCTTTCCATCTTTCAGGTCTGTTTGCTTTGGAGCTGTCCATGAGCATTCGCACATTCCAAGTGCCAGTGGTGAGTGATGTCATTTTAGTTGATTTCTTTTGAGAATTTCGACCGCTAGGGTGGGATCCCTGCCAGCCGCGGCTTGCTGGCTGGGGTGTAGCGAAGCAGGCTATGTTTAGGGCACCTTTTCTAATCCCTTCCTCAGGCCATGGGGGTGAGCAGAGCGAATCCTAAAGAGGGCCGCTCAGACACCCAGGGGGCTGCCAAACTCCACTGCTGCTTTGGTCCAGTAGAGAGCGATCCTATGCCCTGGGCCACCTGTGTGTGGGATTGTGGCTACAGCTTCCATTGTATCTGCACCTGCTGCTTCGTCACCTGCCCATTGCCACAGGACTTGGGGGGGGGGGATGAGAAGGAATTTGGGGGGAGGGGGGTGATGTCTTGACTTGCGCGTGGATTTGATTTAAGTGGGGGAGAGTTGCACAGGGTTGTCAGCCTAACTGTCTTGTCCCAGCCTATCTGGATCCAGTTGCAAGACGTAGTCAAGACGGCTGGAGATAGGTTAGGATGCAGTGGATGGCCTGCAGTGTCCTACATGTCTCACTGTGCCCTAGTTGCGCTTCACAACGCTTTCCTGGGTCTGCCTTCCTGCCTATTGAGGTGTATGGAGTGTCAGGGAGGGATAGTACCTCTGACGGGGCAACAGTCGCACCTCCGGGTGGTCGGTCCGCTTTGGTTCCCACTTGTCACTCAGCTCTCACCTGTGGCTCCAAGTAGCTGTTTGCATGCAACAGCGGCCACACCCCGGTAAACCGCTTCGACTGGTGAGCGAAACCAGGTGAGGGTAGCCGACAGGTTTGAAACCCTCGTGAGGTAGGGCTTATCTACCTACACATGCGTAGACTGGACCCGGCAGACTGTGCGGAGGAAACCACCAGATTGGCTCAACAGGCAGGGACAGTGTATATAATTATTAGGGTTAGGACGAGTCATACAGATATTCTGTGGCTGCTAACTTTCTCAATATTCTTTTGAATTTGGACTGTTGTTTATCCCACTTGCTTTGTAAGTGTGGGAAATGCTAACAGCAAGCTGATAGAAAATGTGAATTATTGTGGATTAAAAATGTTTGTAAAAACACCAAGCAAATTTTCTTTTTTTGAACATCCATCCGTCTATCACAAAAACATTAAAATTGACCAAAAAAGAAAAAAAAGTCTCTTCCAACAAAAACATTAAAAAATAAAATTGGATCATTGTCCAGATCTGCAGAAAAAAAATAAACCATTACACAGAACATAAATTTAACCAGCATCCCTATGAACATTGCAAATTTACATGAAAAAGTAGCCGATTTATGAGGGGGGAAAATGGTAAGTTTGGCAAAGTTTTTAATTTACAAGAAAAAAAAGCTAATTGGAGGGAAAAAAAACCCCTGCAAGTTTATGCGAGAAGTTTCAGCTGTATAAGAAAAGTTGCAAATTTACAAGAAAAAGTGAAATTTGAGGTAAAAAATATTGCACATTTATGACAGACGAACGTAAATGGCAAAGTCAGTTTTTGAGACAAAAGCTGCAAATTTACAAGAAAGAAGTAGGAAATTTCTCAAAAGAAATTAATTTCACTGAGCTGAAACAGTAGTTAAAATGAAAAGAGATACAAGAGTAAAACACTATCATGACTGAAGAATAAAGTGATGCATTCAGTAAATGAGGTAAATAAATGTAAATTATGCCTACATGCTATTATCATCCCGTGGTGCATTTTGCTTTGTGCAATAAAAAACTAATGATGAAAACAATTAATGCTTTTTAAATGCTTTATATACCCTTGAGAATGTAGGAATGCTGGAGCAATACATCTCCCCGAATAATACACAAAAACAACGCATTACCAACGTTTGGAAACATCAGCTTTTTAAGTCACGCTGACACACAAGATTATGTAATCCCGACATTGTCACATGTAGGGTGTTGTCTGGGAAAGGGACCAATTGTATGGAAGGCCATCACATTAAAACATTGCCACGATGTATAGTTACATTTCTGGAGAGACAGCTGAACTCTGGAGGAGCAGAGGTTGGTCAGCAGGTCCTTGATATCACTGTTTTAGTCTCTGTAGACTAAAGACTGTATGTCTTATTCACCGGGTATTGCAGCTTTTATATATATATATATATATATATATATATATATATATATATAAATAAAATTGGTTGAACAATATAGTAATTAAAATACCTTTGTGTTGACTAGGAAATCAATGGATCCTGTGTTATTAAATACTGTATGTCATTGTTTTATTTTTGTGGTCGAGGATCCAGTTTTCCAAAATTCGGTCATTTACATGTTACCTGCTGTTGTAAACAGACTCACCAATCACTCAGCTCTGTATAAACAACCTTCACTCAGATAAGATGGTATCTCCGTCTTTCTCTAAGGGGGGAACGTTTTTTTTTTTCCCCTCAGCTGAACCAGCCCCAAGTGGTGAATCCTGTTGGAGGACCCCCCCCCCCCCCCCACTCCCAAAGCCTTTATCACGACTGTTTATTGTAAACTACATTAGGCTGAGTACTTTACACACACATACACACACTATAATGTGACTTCTTTTACCCTAAGTGACAGTTCATCATTAACTAATGGGGGGAGGGAAAAAAAAAAGAGTAGAGCATGGCACTCATGATTCATCAATCTGCCCTTTGTGCCCTGCTGTGAGCCACAGTGATGGCCACCATCAGCTGTGTGTTTAACATGCACCACACATCAGGCATCAGGTTGGTCGTTCATTTTCCTTCCACTGGACTACAAATCATCACTGCAGGCACACACGGTCACTTTTTCTTAATGTTTAGACACATTTTCTCCATCACAGATGACATGTTTAGTCTTTGGTTTCTATCCAGGAGGCAATTTATTATTTTTTAGCATAAGGTACCGATGTACGTATAAATGTAAATAAGGTACAAATTTGCAAGAATAGAGGTGCAAAAGTAGGAAATTACAATTTAATTACATAGAATAGCAATTTAACCAGCATCCAGATGAATTTACAAGAAAAAAGTTGAAAATTTGCAAGAGAAAAATCAAATGTTTGAGAAAAATGTTGCAAATGCATGAGAAAAAGTCACAAATTTATAAGAAAAAAGTAGAAAATTTTTGAGGGAAAAAAACAAGTAAAATGTCAAATGTTAAATCTCAAATTTATGAGGAAAAATTAAAAATTTACAAGAAAAATTTGAACATTTACAGAAAAAAAATGCAAATTTACAAAAGAAAAATGTCATTTATGAGGGGGAAAAGGTTGAAAGTTTACAGGAAAAAAGTGCAAATTTCCAAATGAAAAATGTCAAATTTATGAGAAAAGTTGAAAATTTACAGGAAAAAAGCACAAATTTATAAACAAAAAAAAATCTCAAATTTAGGAGAAAAAGATTAAAATTTGCAATTAATATTTAAAAATTTACATAGAAAATGCAAATTTACAAATGTGTCAAAATGTATGTAAATACATTTATGAGGGAACAAAATGAAAATTTACAGGAAAAAATTGCAAATTTACAAATGGCAAATGTCAAATTTATGAGAGAAAAAAGCTGAACATTTACAAAAAAAATTTTTTTGAAAATTTTCAGGAAAAAAAAGTAAATTTCCAAATGAAAAATGTCATATTTATGAGGAAAAAGTAAAAGTTACAGGAAAATTTACTGGAAAAAGTGCAAATTTACAAAAGAAAAATGTCAAATTTATGAGAAAAAAGTTGAAAATTTACAAGAAAAATGCATATTTACAAAAGAAAAATCACATCTCATATTCATGAAAAAAGTTGAAAATTTACAGGAAAAAAATGCAAATTTTGAAAAGAAAAATGAAAAATTTGAGAACAAAAAGTTGAAAAGTTTTGAGGAAAAACAATTTTAAATAAAAGGGTTTCAAATTTAGTTTGGGATCAACAAAGTACATCTAAGTTACAGGAAATTTACTAAAAAATAGCAAATTTATTAAAAAAATCAAATTTTTTGAGAAAATAGTTGCAAATTTACAAGAAAAAACTGAAAATTTACAAGAAAAAAACATTTGTAATTAATTAATGTATTTATTTATTTCATTTAGTCATTGCTGACTCTCAATAGTCACAGTGGGAGGAAAAAAAATCCAGAATAGAAAAAAAAAGATGCATTGAGAGTCATAATTGGCTCGAATTGTGAGTTACCTAAAGATTCCCAGCCCTTCTAGTGACTGGGTTTCTGTCCCCTAGAACCCAGTTGGGTTGTGCTGGAATGCTTCATGATGCTGTGTAAACTGGGTGGCAGTCTGGGCTTCTCTGCTTAGACTGCACCAAAGCACCAAATCCCGCATCAGTTGGGCTCTGGTCGTACAGAAACTGTTCATATGTCTTTGTTTAAACTGTGCTGTGGCCAGATTTTTGCACAACACTGTCCAGTCATTAGATATTCAGCCATTACTAGAAATGTCAAACACTCTATACTGTGTACTGAGTAGGAAGGGATTTCAGACATAAACAGTATCTGAGTTGAGAAACAAGTTGTCTAGGAATTAAAAGCCAGTAGCTTTGATATAGTGGCGTTGTTTTTTTCTGCCAGAATTTCACCATTTGACTGGTGACCGGCTTCAACATTTCCGCTCTTTAGGTTTACTCACCGTCTTCGTCTCATTTCCTCCTTTTTTTCCTTTTTTTTGTGAAAAGTGCTTCAGTAACTGTGCTCAGAGCGTCTCGGTCGTTGTACTCCTGTTTAGTGTGGCATTCACAGCGTGCCACGGGAGGACGAGATGGTTTTGAGGACGCAACCTCAGGATGGCCTTCTGTCACCATGGCATCTACGCGGTCTGAGAAGTTCTCACATCGGCCACAATGAGAGACTCTCACATGTTGGTGTTAGTCTCACAATGTGGTGGCTTGCTGTAGATTCTTTAAAGAGTCACACAAAAGAGCTGCAAATTTACAATAAAATAGCCTCAAATTGACCACGTTAGCATGCTGAATTTACCATGATGGTCATAATTATATGAGGGGAAAAATTATATATTTGCATCACTGTTTTATCAGAATTTTGTGACTTTTCTTTTACTTTTTTAAGTTTGTACATTTTTTCTTCTCAAAAAAGTGACTTTATGTATAAATCTGTGACTTTTACCTATGAGTGTTCTACTGTTTTTGCTAATATATGCTAATTTTCTTCATATAATTTTTAGTGATTTTTTTTCTTCCCTCAAATTTTCTGTCATAATTATGGGACATTTTTCATGTATTTTTTTTTAATTTCTCATAAATTTGTACCTTGTTTCTTAAAAACTGTTGACTTTTCAATGCAAATTTGTAAGATTTTTCATTTACATTAGCTTTTTTTCCTCATTTGTTTTTTTTTGCTAGTAGTTTTTTACTTTGCTATATTTTCTTTCTGAAATTTCACTTTTTTCCCTCATGAACTTGATAAATTTTCCTTTATAATTTTGAGATGTTTTCTCTTAATTTGCAACTTTTTATAAATTTGCTAACTTTGCTAACTTTTTCCTCCTAAGTTTATCATTTTTCTCTTAGAAATTTGTGATTTTTACTTATAAATTTGAGTACTTTTGCTTCATTTTTTTAAAAAAATGATTTTTTCTTTAATTTGCACATTTTCTTTCTTGTAAATTTGTGACCTTTTTTTCTTGAAATTGTGTAATTCTTTACCTCATAAATTTGTGATGTTTTTTCTCTCTATTTTGCACTTTTTTCTTTTAAATTTGCAAAAAAATTCTAAAGTTTATCACATTTTTGCTCTTTGACTTGCTACCTTGTCTTGTGATGTTGCAACTTCTTGCTCCTAAATTTGTGATTTTTTTTTTTCTTTTACATTTTTTCTCGTAATTTTGCACAATTTTGTTTCTGAAATTTGTAACTTTTTTGTTTATAAATTTTTATCCACTTTTTTCTTGTCAATTTGGAACTTTTTTGCTCATGCATTTGTCAATTTCTCTCAAATTTGTGATGTTTGTCTCTTTAATTTGCACTATTTTCTTCTAGTTTTGTAATATTTTCTCTGTGAAACTTGTTTCTTGCACATATAGATGCTACTTTTTCCTTTTAAATGTGCAGCTGTTCGGTCATAAATTTATTGTGTTTTTCCAGTAAATTTTTGAGTATTTCAAAGCCACTTCTCATCCTCCTCACACATGGATGCAGCAGCTAACACTCCTATCAGTTTTGTGTACATAAGATTGATTTCTTTTCTTTCTCGCTACATAAAAGCTGGACTTAACCATTTTGGACCAACCCTAATCCAGGATTCAAACCTGATGTCACTTCCTTAAACAATCAAGTTTTTCTACATTTATCTTTCCACCACAAACAAAAGCTCAGACTGCTGTGCGCATACCGCATTCTGAAGCTGAGGAGCCGGGATTGCCCCGTGCACCGCCGCTCCCAGACGTCTCCCGTCATGTGACCGACCCCCTCCCCCCCCCCCCCCGGCCCTATAGGCCTGCAGCGTGTGCGGAAACAATGGAGACACAGAGATGCTGCATCACCTCAGATAGCAGCTCTGGGTGTTTGGTGGATGACTGTTGTGAGATCAGGAATGGATTGAGGATGAATGAGCGGCTCACGGAAAAATAGAAATCATATCCGGCATATGCTATGATGTGTGTCTGGGTGTTGATTGTTGCTTTGAATGTTAATTATGTGAATATCTCAATATTTCTGTCTTTTTTCTCTCACTCGTTAAAGTGCATCAATGACAGTTTTTCAGAAATTTGGACTTTTCATTTAAATTTGCAGCTTTTCTAAAATAAATTTGCACCTGTTCTTGTAAATTTGAGACCCTTTTCCTCATTTTTCATTATAAATGTGCAATTGTTACTTGTAGATTAAATTTTTTTATTTAATATTGCAGCTTTTCTTGTAAATTTTGGGACAGTTTTTTCCTCACAATTTTTGACTTTTTTCTGGTAAACCTGACCTTTTTTCTCGTATATTTGCAACTTGTTTCTCATAAATGTTCAGTTTTTTTCTGTCATAAATTTCCAATGTTTTTCTTGGAAATTTGGGTGGCTTAGATCCTGACCTCTGACTATGGGTTTGGGGTCAGAAGGTCAAAGGTCAATGTTAACATTCCCTTTGCAAATTTGCAGCTTTTTTCTGGTAAATTTAAATATTTCTCATAAATTACTGACTTTTTTTGTAAATTGTCAACATTTTTTTTCATGAATTTCAGACATTTTTCTTATGAATTCAGTACTTTTTCATTGGGAATTTGCAACTTTTTTCTTGTAAATTTGTGACTTTTTTATTGTAAAATGGCAACTTTTTTCCATCATAAATTTGCTTATTTTTCCATTGTAAATTTACTTTTTTTTTTATACATATTCAACTTTTTTCTCATAAATTTTCAACGTTTCTCTGTAGAGCCGCTGCAGACTCCGAGGGGTGAATGAAACATGAGGCTCTTAAAAGAAAGTGATCATTCGCTGTGATACTTGTGTAATTGTGGTACACACAGTTGTCTGCTAGTATAATCTTTCAGAATAATGACAGCCTTCAGATTTCTTTCCACTTTCTGTGGCTGTGTTGTGACATGGCATCCCTATTCAGACAACAGAGGGAACCGTGATTTTACTGGATTTGCCTTGATTGCTGGGGTAGTTTAAAAGGGTCTTTGCATAGAGCCCCCCCCAAAAGCTGGAAACAGCCCTGGTAACGAGGCATCATGTTTTTTCCTACCTCAAAACAAAGGGTTTGTGGGTCAGAATTAACATGTTAACTCTAAAACTCCAAAATACCTCCGGGGCTGTCGTGCAAAAACAGTAAATGAACCAACCTGACACCAGCGTGAGAACGGGGCTGCAGTAATTCATCCTTCATCTTAGTTCATCTTATATTGTGTTTACTTGTTGTTAGGAGCTGTAGCACACAGATATTTGTGACTAACGTTTCTGCCTGTCGGGCAACAAAAACTCCACTCCTTGGCCGTCACACAGGATATTGAAACATGACAGTGTATTCCTGTCTGCCCAGCAGATGTTACATGATAAACTCCAGTTCCAGGCTTCTCCTTATCTCTGTGTTAAGGTGGTGTTTTAGATTAAGGCTGACAGTTTATTAATGCACTGATAATACAGTCTTCTTTGTTAATGCACTTTAGATAATGGTAAAGCAGTGTGTGCCGTGTTTTTGGATGGTTATGGATAGAATGGAGCCTTAGTTGTTGTTCTGACTTATTTCTTCTTAATTTAATTCCTTGCATGTCAATGCTATGTTTACATGGACACAAGTAACCGGATTAAAAGCCTGATCGGAATAAAAATGCTTCATGTAAACATGGCAATCTGAATGTTCTAACCCGATCACGCTCATTCGGATCAAAATTTCATTCCGATTGAGAGGGGTGGGTTATGCTGATTGTTAATCCGAATGGTGCGCATGAAAACACTTATTCCGAACGTAGGGCAGAAAATATGTTCACTGTGCATGTCTGTACACCAGCCGCACATCGACGTGACGTATTTCCACCTTAGCAGCAGCTAGCGGAAAACATAGCGGGAGTAAAACAAAACTGGTCTGTATCGTCCTGCTGTCTCCCTCTGTTCGTCATATGCATAAGTCTGTACTTGTAGCTTCATTACGGAGACCAGCAGAAGCAGAAGTACAGTCTGAATAACACAATACAGGTCAATTTCGACATGAAGCGGGGCTTGCTAACACCGGAAGTTGCTTCTTCTTCTACTATTTTTGGAATGTCAAAATGTCGACGTGCGCATGTCAAAATGATTTATTCCATTCAGACGTGTGACTCATGGAAATGCACATCCTAATCAGATCAGCTTTATCAGGATCCATGTAAACAGTAAAATTCTGATCTGAATTGTAATCAGATTGAAGAAATTTTGCCCATGTAACCGTGGCCACTTTCTTTTGAACTTAAAGAAATCACGCTTCCCATGAGCTGCTGAAACACAAAACACATTTTTACAAAAAAGCTCTTTCCAGGAAAAGATTGTTCAAATAAATCTACAAACCTAGTTGAGACTAGTTTCTTCCTTTCAATCGGCTGTATTAGGCTTCGTGTCCAGAGTGCCTAAAAATGCTCTAAACATGTTTTCTCGGGTGACTCACAGGCACTCAAAAAAAAAAAGAAGCTCTCTGCCCTGCATCCTAGCAACCGCATGACCTGTCACTTAAAGCTTGCCATGAGCGTTTAACACATTTTGCCCTGAAGCTCTTTACTAACTGCACTAAATTACATCAGTCTGGTAAGAAAACATGCATCCCGCCAAGCTTTTGCTGTTGAAATTTGATCCTGGGATATTTTAGTCCAATTGTGATTGGCTGATTAGAGAGCTGTGCCACTGATGAGTGCTGAAACACTCCAAAAATTTCAGCGCCATGATCCAGTGACAAAAAAGCCTTACTACTGAGAGTATTGAACATGAAGATAGACAGAGATAAATAGATAGATGTACTTTATTGATCCCAAACTGGGAAATTACAGAACACTAGACTACATAAAAAATGAACAGAAAATAGACACTTATTGTCCAGAAAAAAATTATGTATCTACCCATAATTTACCTGTTTTTGTTTTTGAACTGTCCGTCCGTCCATTCATTTGTTTGACAACATGTTTTCGTCACTCTAGCTCCTACATTTCTGGTCGGATTGACTTCAGATTTCTACAGAAGCTTTAACTCATCAATACCTTGGGCTTATTCAGTTTTCAGGCACATCTAATGAGGGGTTCCATTTATTTTGGGGAGGGGTCATTTCCTGTTGTCACCACTGTAGTGTCTACATTTCTGATTGGATTCACTTCAACTTTATACATCTAATGAGGTGGTCCATTTTTTAGGAGCGGGACTTGTATTTTTCCCACTTCATTTTATGTTGTTGACGTGTGGGGAAAAATGCGGGCAGATTATCACTTTGCTGCACCATTTTTTTTAAACTTGGCAGCAGTGTGAATTAAGATTTAAATATTTCCTCACAGCTAGATGCAGACACTCCGACCATGTCAGCAGCGTAATGGTGTGGCCGTCATCACACAGCAGACCCCAAATATTGCAATATTAATTTTTACATCAGTATCAAAATTTATACCGGTATTACTAGGACTGTGCAATATGACAAAAATTTCATATCACGATATAAGTCATCTTAAATCACGATAACGATATATATCGCAATATACATTTTCTGTAAATTCTACAGTTTAGATAATCACATAAAAAGGACCATCTCTCTTTTTTTTTTTTACTGTTTTACATGCACGTTTTCCCCGCATAATTTTGCAGTGTTGTTATAAAATAGTTTTTAATATGCATTTGAGACTTGATTCTCATAAATTTCACAGATCTACAGCCTGATGACTGCTATTCTGGCCTGATTTAACCTGTTTGCTTCTTAGTAAAAAAATTTCAGATTGGTCATGATCTGAAAATCAAAGACACAAAAGGTAATGTAATAAAATACATGTGATGACTTTAACTTTATTCATTATCACTACTTGACTAATTAAAATTATTAGAAATCAAATAAATTACATTAAAAGCCAACTTGTTCCTCCGACCCGTTTATCTCCCCTGCTTGCTCTGGGGAGAGCAGCTGGTGGGTGCACCAGGCCGAGGCGAATTGCTCGCCAGCCCCCAGCGAGCCCATCCATGATGAGTGGGTAATGACAGACCGGCGGAGAGCCTTCCAGCCTCCACGTGGGGCCAGGCAGTGACTCTCTGCTCCACCGAGAATGATCCTTCCGCGGGTTCACATTTCCTTATACTTCCTCAAGTTGGATTGCCTTCTTGGAGTCCTTGTCTTCTTCCAGCTATTGGGGGCCAAGATTATGGGTGGAGCTAATTAGAATATTCATAGATCCATGCATATTTAAGTAGGTGGAAGACACAAAAAGCACTTTCCAAGTTATTCTAAGGCAATGAAAGGTTTTTTTGTGTATAAAAAGCCATAATATACTATTTTGGGCAATACACATTAGTTTTTGAGGCGGTTTTAGAACTGCTGGAGTGCATCTTTAAAAGTTCCTTGTTTTCACACTACACTGAAAAGTTTCTGCATTTCAGTTTTTTGGGGGGGATTTTGTGGAATGGTTTGTATGAGGATATTAAACAGAGTAATAATACTGTACAATTTAAGAAAAAGTACAGAAAAATTATTCTTGAAAGGTAGAGACTTGAGGAAGGGAATTGTTTTGCTCCCTGATGAAAAAAAATAATGATATACAGACGTGGACAAAATTGTTGGTACCCCTCTCTTAATGAAAGAAAAACCCCCAATGGTCACAGAAATAACTTGAATCTGACAAAAGTGGTAATAAATAAAAATTCTATGAAAATTAACCAATGAAAATCAGACAATGCTTTTGAATTGTGGTTCAACAGAATTATTTTAAAAAAACAAACTCATGAAACAGGCCTGGACAAAAATGATGGTACCCTTAACTTAATATTTTGTTGCACAACCTTTTGAGGCAATCACTGCAATCAAACGATTTCTCTAACTGTCAATGATTGTGGTGCAGAATGGCCGGAATGACTTAACGACCAAACACAGGACACAAAAACGCCCAAGTAACGAAATAAATCATTTTTAGTTAAATATTTACTGGCAAATGGGCAACACTGATGCAACAGTTGCAGTCAAATGGGTCCTTCTGCTGTGTATAATGTTAGGTGTTTTGTAGTTAATTCAGTTGATTACAGTTTTAAAAAACCTTTTAATAAGATATTGCTAAAATATAAAATGATGTACTACAATTGGTCTCAAATATTTGTAAATGTGTCCTGTTATAGTACTGCATGAGTTTAGTGACGATACACAGAAGAAATTCAGTATTACACTGAACTCCATCACTGAACAGTGATATAAAGTGAAATAATTATAATGATGACTGAACAACTCCCATTCCCCAAAGTGCAAGATACACTGTTATCTTGAATATAAGTGATAAAAGATCACACAAATAAGTGATCTGACAAACAAATAAGGGATCTGAAACAGTCATTAATATTGGATGTCCCATTCATTTTCAATAATTAGGTATTCTGTCATTAATATTCACACAGTCAAATAAATCTTAGCGCCTAACCCTTTTATATTTGCCAAAGTCTAACATGTGATTGCCTACATATAACCTACACCTCTTTGTATTCTACGTTCAAACACAGCCTACATTTGGGCCTGGAAAGCCTGATTGGAAAACCTGTTTCAGACAGGAATACTTGAGTTCTACGGGCAGTGTACTAGTTTAAAGAAGATAGGAGAGTTTTGGCCACTGCTGGATGGTAAACTGGTTCATCCAGTATACCGGTGCTAATTTCCTACACAGCATGAAATTTTCAAATACCTCCATTAACTAACTAACTAACTAACCTGCACTTATATAGCGCTTTTCTAGTCACAAAGACCACTCAAAGCGCTTTCACTAATACTAACCCTCTATTCTAAGGGCCTATAGGAGACAGATATCTAAGGACAATTTAGAACAGCCAGTTAACCTAACATGCATGTCTTTTGGATTGTGGGAGGAAACCGGAGCCCCTGGAGTAAACCCACGCAGCACAGGGAGAACATGCAAACTCCACACAGAAAGGTTCCAACCCCTGCCAACCTAGGGATTCGAACCAGGAACCTTCAAGATGTAAGGCAACAGTGCTAACCACTGCACCATAGCTGAAATAACAGCCGGCAGCCGTATAAATAACAGCCGTAATGCTTCACTGCCAAATGCATTGTTCACTGCTAAAAGCGGCAAGCAAGAATAGATACGGGAAATCATTGTAAATACACACTCACACCTTTTGGCTACTCCCTATTCGAGGTCAGTCACCACAGCGGGTCATGGGTCGACATATTTGATGTTACGCTGGATGCCCTTCTTGACACAGCCCTCCTCATTTGCCTGGGCTTGGGACCAGCGCAGGGAGTACACTGGTCTTGTGCTCCCCCCTGTTGCTGGGTAGCCAGATCGTTGAAAACAGGAGTGGGAAAATAAAAATGGGGGAAGAAAATTAGCATTTGGTGTAGTTGCAGAGAGCAAAACTTTGTTTATATCCTGATGTACAGTAGATGTAGTGGTTTTTTTTCTGCCGTTGATTCATCTATTAAATATGTTTAAAATAATTCTGTTTGCATGGCTGTATTAAAGGTACTGTCGTGAACTTTTGTAAAGCCATGTTGTAATGACACCTCGTAGTTGATGAGGGAACTGCAGTCCATTGCCTGCTTTCATTCCTGAGAAGGGCTGTGGATTGAAGTTTTTCTACGAGTGCTAAATAAAGTCATGACTGTGTTAAGCTCTTGTTTGCACAGTCTCTTTAGCTAAGAGTTCATGGACCTGTCGTTAGTTTTTTCAAGCATAAAATTTGCTCACTCTGAGTGCCACTATGCAACTCGAAAGTATGCAGTCCTGCTTTTCAGTTTCACTCTGTCGCCTTTTTTCTTTTGTCATAAATGTGCAGCTTTTTTCCTCATAAGTTTGTGGCTTTTTTCTCAAAAATTTGCAACTTTTTCTCATAAATGTGCAATTTTTTTGTATTTTCCTGTAAAATTTCAACTTTTTAATAATAAATTTGCAACTTTTTTAAATTTGTGACTTTTCTTATAAATTTGCAAAAAAAAAGTTCTTGTAAATTTGCAACTTTTTTCCTGTAAATTTTCAACATTCGTTTAATCATAAATCTGCAACTTTTTTCTCTCATAAATTTGTGACTTTTTTCTGAAAATTTTGCAACTTTTTCTCATAAATGTGCAACATTTTTTTGTATTTTCCTGTAAAATTTCAACTGTTTTATCATAAATTTGCAATCCATTTCCTCAAAAATTTGTGACTTTTTCTCATAAATTTGCAAAAAAAAAAAAAAAAAAAAGGGGGCAGCTCAGTGGAACAGTGGTTATCACTGTGGCAACACAATAAGAAGGTCATGGGTTTGATCCCACCCCCTGAGCATCAGTGACCCTTCTGTGTGGAGTTTGCATGTTCTCCCCGTGTCTGTGTGGGTTTACCCCGGGTACTCCGCTTTCCTCCCACAGGCCAAAAACATGCAGGTTAGCTTAACTGGAGACTCTAAAGTGGCCCAGTGTGTGTGTGACTGGTGAAGGGACTGGCGCCGCACCGTGGCTGCCTCATCCATCCAGGTGGATGCCCTGAATTTCCCTCAGGGATTAATAAAGTATACTAAATAATAAATAAATACATCATTGCTCTTGTAAATTTGCAACTTTTTTCCTGTAAATGTGAGTTTTTTTAAAATCATAAATCTGCAACTTTTTTCTCACAGATTTGCATTTTTTTTCTCGTAAATGTACAATTTATTTTCTTGTACTGTAAATTTAGTTTTTTCTGTGCAGATTTTCAACTTTTATTTTCAGCTTTTATCTCATAGGTTTGCAACTTTTTTCTGAAAAATTTGACTTATTTTCTCATAAATTTGCAAAAAACATTTTCTTGTAAATTTGCAACTTTTTCCTGCAACTTTGCAACCTTTTTTTTCCATAAATCTGCAACTTTTTTTCTCATAAATTCGTGACTTTTTTCTCAAAAATTTCCAACTTTTTCTCATTAATGTGCAACATTTTTTTTGTATTTCCCTGTAAAATTTCAACTGTTTCATCATAAATTTTCAGCCTTTTTCCTTAAAAATTTGCAACTTTTTCTCATAATTTGAAAAACAAAATGTTCTTGTAAATTTACAGCTTTTTTCCTGCAAATTAAAAAAAAAATTTAAATCATAAAGCTGCAGCTTTTTTCTCATAAATTTGTGACTTTTATCACAAATCTGATTTTTTTTCTTGTAAATGTACAATTTATTTTTTTGTAAATTTACAGTTTTTTCCTGTAAATTTTCGGCTTTTATTTTCAACTCTTGTCTTGTCGATGTCACGACCCTCCTCGTGCGCTTTTACGCAGCGCATCGAGGAGTGAGGAGGAAGAATGGATTTACTCGCAGGGTTACACCACAGCACATTTATTAACGAGGCAGACAGTTCCCAAAAATAAAGACTCACACAAACGGTACAGCGTACACTAAACAGCTCACACGTCAGACGTGCAGCGGGCAGACCACAGTGAACGGTGGCCAAAATATCCCTCACAGACAATTCAATGGTCCAGCAATGCTTGACTGACGCAGGCTGCCTAAGTACAAACATTGCTGGCATGACAGTTTGGGTGCACCTGGGCGAGGTGCGGGAAAGGCAGTCGCCGGAGTGCAGCCAGCTGGCTGTCAAGAGAGAGGGGGCGTGGTCGGTCCGGCAAGTGCTAGACAACGCCCACACGAATGCAGGTCAAAAAGGCTGCCTAGCAGCCACCAGCCAGAACAGTGGCTACAGGCACGGAAAACAGAACAAGTGACATAGAAGCAACAAGAACACAAAAGATAACACGATACACAAATATATCGATAACTGAGCCACAGAGAACGGTCAGAACCGAGCCTATAGGACAACATCGGCTCAGTTTGTGACAGAAGGTTTAAAACTTTTTTTTTCGAAAAATTTTATTTCTTTTCTCATAAATTTGCAAAAAAAAAAAAAATTCTTAAATTTGCAACTTTTTCCTGTCACTTTTCAACCTTTTAGAATAAATCTGCAACTTTTTTCTCATAAATTTGCAATTTTTTCTGGTAAATTTACAATTTTTTTGCTGTAAATTTTCAACTTTTTTTCACATTGATTTGCAGCTTTTTTCTTAAAAATTGTGACTGTCATAAATTTGTAATTTTTACTGTAAATTTTAAACTTTTTTCTCATAAATGTGCAACTTTTTTCCTGTAAATTTTCGACTTTTTTCTTTTGAATTTGCAACGCTCATCGGCCTGCTGGTTAAATTTTTATTCTGTGTAAGTAAATTGTAATTTGTGACTTTTTAAACTGATGTCTTTTATCATATCTTTGCACCTTTATTCTTGCAGATATGAGCCTTGAATACCCCCCATCCACCTCGTTAAAACATAGCAGCTGGTGCTCTGCATTGTTGTTGTGCACAGGCATGGATCTGAGTTTGGATTTCTGTAATAACCACAAGAGTTGCTGACAGTGTTTCCTCTTCCTTTTTATGAGCACTGTCAGTTTTTAGGAAGCTGACTCAGTATAGATATGGTATATAACCAAGCCATTTTTCTGTTGTTTTAATCATGAATTTTGAACATTTTTTTCCTAACAAATGTGCAGCTTTATTCTCAAAATTTTTATATATTTTTTTTTTTGAAGTTGCAGCTTTTTTTCTTCTAAATTTTGGGACATTTTCCTCATAACTTTTCCCATGTTTTTTTTTTTTTCTTTTAGTTACTATATCCACAGAGAAGCAGAACAAAAGAGCCACAGGTTGCTCCTGACTCCTGATTTAAACATTTCACATCGATTTATTCATGTTTGTTCTCTCTTCCTGCTGCTGCAGCTTTGTAAATTCACTTCTTTTTAACCCCACCAGAGTG
Source organism: Pholidichthys leucotaenia (assembly GCA_020510985.1). Taxonomy (NCBI): domain Eukaryota; kingdom Metazoa; phylum Chordata; class Actinopteri; order Cichliformes; family Pholidichthyidae; genus Pholidichthys; species Pholidichthys leucotaenia. The sequence goes on along the minus strand of CM035850.1, from coordinate 22,396,975 downwards.
ATCCAAACTGTTGTAACTTGTTAAAAGTCAAAAACGCCCCTGGCTGTTTCCCGTGTTTGTTTTTATTTCGCGTTTGTCCTCATTGATATCGCCATCGTCGTATAGAATGGACGTCCTTCCTGTTGCTGCGCCGCTCTGTTTTCACTACCTCCGTCACTTCCCCGTTTTCGTTGCACGATTGTCAGCTTTGTCTGGTAAATGTTGTGTAAGTTTTCTGTTACCATTGATGTGCAGCAGGAGATTGATCTGTGCAAGAGGAACTGCTGCGTGCAGGGCCGTTTCTGACATTTCAGAGTGGTGTGAAAGATTGTGTTTGGGGTGCCCCGGGTTTTGGAAAGAGGAAGAGTTTAAGCCCTTTAAAATGGGGAAGGGGGGGGGGGGGTTAAATAAAACATTTCTCCTCTCCCAACAAAATCCTTAAAAAATAAACTTGTGTGGTTGCCTAAATAGAATAAAAATTAACCAGGATCCATATGAGCGTTAGAAATTTACAAGAGAGAAATTGTAAATTTAATGAAAAAAGTAGTGTATTTCCAATAAAAAAAGTGGCAAATTTATTTGAAAAATGTTGCAAAAAGTCAAATTTATAAAAAAAAATTAAAAAAAAGCTGCAAAGTTATGGAAAATTTTCATAAAATGGACAAGTAACAAGTTTCAAGTTTACAAAGGAAGTTTGCAAGAAAAAAATTGCAAAAAAATACAAATTTATGAGAAATTGCAAATGATGATAATGTAACAATTTTAAAAGAAAGAAATGCAAATTTTTGATGAAAACTATTTTAAAGATGCATTCCGGTGGCTCTAAACCACCTCAAAAACAAATATGTATTGCCCAAAATAGTATATTGCGGCTTTATACCCACAAAAAAAACTTTGCTTGCCTTAGAATTGCTTGAAAAGAGCTTTTAAATCTTTCTCCTACTTAAGTATGTGCAGATCTTTGAATATTCTAATTAGCAGGCTGCTGGACTTGTGCGTGATTGGTCGCCACCCTCCCCGACCTGCAGGGCTTGCACGTGATTGGTCGCCGCGATTCCTGATGGGTGAGCTGCTGTTCATGACTCTTCCGGACGTTAACATTTTGCCTATATCTTCAACAGTAAAAAGCGAAACATTCCTCTGAAAGCGGTCTCGCCGAGCGCGGAACCCTGTCCACCGGTGACTGCGGTGAGCCGGTGTCAGTTACGCTTACCAAAAGTGGCCCACTGGGCAGCACACATTCCGCAGCTCAGCGCCCTGTCTGCCAGCGAAGTGAGCTCAGAGCAGCAGTTTCACTGAGCAACACTCAAGCCGGGTCTCCCCGGGTCCCCCCTCCCCTCCTCCCTCCTCCTCCATCATCATAGCAGTCTGTCGGGGGCGACAATGACTGTCTCATTTAGGTCTGATCAGATTCCTCCATGCAGCTCCGTCCTCTGCCCTCCACCGCCAGAAACTCCCGACCTTGCCAACCCAGGCGCCATTCGAGCCGGTATGAGTTGCTTTCTGACTGACCATTTCATGAAACTGCTTGCAAAGTATTTGAGAGTACCGCTAGCTTTTGCTGGACTGGCGACACATTCTTGGCAGACAGAGGTATTATCAGTGGCAAGGACAGGCCAAGACAAACTGACTTCAGTATCTGTTGCAATGACTGACCAGATGATAGGTTTGTTTATCTCTGCTCTTTGAGTAGTGCATGTCACAATGCACCGACTGGCAACAGTCCACCACAGACCTTGCAACAGATGTGCTTATCTGCCAGGATGTCCAGTCTCACCCCGTGTAACTGGGAGTGGTCAACCACAGACCTGTGACAGATATTGTTTTTAGTTCTGCCAGGATGCTCAGTTTCACCCTCCACACCCTCGGAAGGGCAGGGATGCCGGTTGAGTTGCCGACAGCCCAACCCATGAGACAGGTAGAACCGGTTTTCATGGTTATCCGGTAGCAAGAAAACCATGCCTGACCTGTTTGCTTGCTCCTCCACTGCTTCACTAATCACTATGCAAAACAGACAGTTTCAGCCTCCTCAATCCTGCTGCTCCTCGGCTCCTCCCTCTTCCCCTGAGGTAGCCAAGAGTTTCCATCTGATTGGTTAATGTTATAACCAATCAGGCTAAGCAGGAATACTTAGGTAGCTAGAAACGGTCTGTCCAAACTCGCCTGTTTGAGGGGGGCGTTATCAAACTGGAAATTCACAGCAGAAAAACAGACGTGGGACTGTGGTGACATTTTGCTCTTGATATCTAACTAACTAAGTAACTAACCTGCACTTATATAGCGCTTTTCTAGTCACAAAGACCACTCAAAGCGCTTTCACTAGTACTAACCCTCTATTCTAAGATATCGATATGTCTTGTAAGTCACAAAAAAAACGTTGCAGACATGTTAACAACAGAAAAAACTTGATTTTTTCCGGCGTGTCACTTCAGGAGAAAAAAAATTGCAAATTTCTGATGAAAACATAACAATTTAAAAAAAAAAGTTACAAATTTATTATGAAAAAAGTAGCAAATTTACAAGAAAAAGTAGCAAACTTATGAGAAACAAATTTGCAAGAATAATTTGCAAATTGATAAAAAAAGTCACAAATTTATGAGAAAAGTTGGAAATTTAAAATGATGAAATTCACAATTTTATGAAGGGAAAAAAAATCACAAATTTGCAAGAAGAAAGTGGCAATTTAACAAAAAGTCAAATTTAAAGCTGCAAAGTCATGGGGAGAAAGTTCAGAAAATGCCTGTGAAAATTCACAAGAAAAAATTTTTGAAGAAGAAAAACACAAATGCAGCCAGTGGGGAGCGCCGCAACTCTAAAACTGCATGGCAGCCATAACAGGCCGCATCAGGAGTTGCTGGAGGCCGGGGGCGTGACGAAAGTATGTCACGGACATTTCTTGAACACCTTTGGCAGCTGAGTCAGCATGTGGGACAAGACAAAACCATGGACGCTTTAATTCTTGGCATGACTAGTCTGTATGAAAACTGCGGACTTCATGCTGCAGTGTTATCAGAAGCCAAAGTCAGGCCGCTGTTTCAATTTATTGGCTTAGAAATGAATTGGGGATGACGTCTTTACAGATGTTTATGTTTTATGTCCTGAGAAGCTTTAGCAGAGACTCCTGCACTCCATCTGGGGGGAAAAAACTCCATTATTACAGCAGTTCCATTTTTAAGATATATTTTACAAACTCGGAGATTTAGCTTAGATTTTTTTCTGAGTGAAAGAGCGAATGACTTTAGTTCAACACAGTTCCCGCTCCTTCTTGTCACAGATGTTTCCTCATTCCTGCACCCGCCCTCCATCAGGAGATACAGCTGATTTACTCTAGTGGGGTTTTTTTCCACAGAAGTTCCAGATGCTTGTGTCAAAAATGTCAGTGGTGCCTTTAACTTAACACACATTAAAATGAAAGCGTCCATCTGATTTTAGCCCAGGAAACAGATCAGTGATCTGAAACAGATCAGTGATTCAATTCAATTCAGCTTTATTTATAATGCGCCACATCACAACAAGAGGCGTCTCGTGGCGCCACAGTGCAGATAAAAAAAAAAAAAAAATCACACAGTCACAGAAAGACCCAGCAATCAGACGATCCCCTATGAGCAAGCACTAGGCGACAGTGGAGAGGAAAAACTCCCATTTGGAAGGAAGAAACCTCTAGCAGAACCAGGCTCAGGGAGGGGCAGTCGTCTGCTGTGACTGGCTGGGGATGAGGGGGTAGGGAGGATGGAAAGGACAGACATAAAGAACATAGCAGTAAGATGCCAAGTACAATATTAGAGGTCAACCAGCAGTATGGATCACATAACAATAGAACAAGAGTGGGGTTAAAAGACACAAATACCCTCCTTAAATGAAAGCTATATTAAAAAGGAAGGATTTTACCCTGTTCTTAAAGACAGAGACCGAGTCTGACTCCCGGACCCAGAGTGGTAACTGGTTCCAGAGAGAAGGGGCTCGGTAGCAGAAGGCTCTGCCTCCCACCGTACTTTGATCTGTTTGTCCTGTAAAATGGAACCATTAAAATAGATGTAAGAATATCAACTCAGTTAGCGCCATTTATGGTTATAAAGCAGATAAAATCTGCAACGTTTTCATGTAAATCTGCAGTATTTTTGCCTAAAGGTTTTGCCTAAAAGTTTGCAGCTTGGGCAGCGCGGTGGCGGAGTGGTTAGCACTGCGGCAGCACAGCAACTCACCCTTGGCCTGGGGATCCCAGGTTCAATCCCAGCTCCTGACCAACAGTGAGCTGTGTGGAGTTTGCATGTTCTCCCCGTGTCTGCGTGGGTTTACTCCGGGATTTCCTCTCACATGCCAAAAACATGCAAGTTAGGTTAACTGGCATCAAACTGGGGATTCTAAATTGTCCTTAGGTATGACTGTGAGAGTGAATGGTTGTCTGTTTTTCTGTGTTGGCCCTGCGATGGACTGGCGATCTGTCCCTGCCTCTTGCCCAAAGATGCTGGAATAGGCTCCAGCCCATCCCCCCCCCCCCGCCCCCGCGACCCGAAAAGGATTAAGCGGAAGAAGATGGATGGATGGTTTGCAGCTTTTTCACATAAATTTGACTAAATTTTTTTCTCCTTGGGAATTTTTTTTTCTGATTTTTTTTTTTCTCAGAAATTTTGGGGGAGGGGTTCTCAGAATTTTTTTCTCAGAAATGTGGCTTTTCTTCCTATGGTGTTTTATTTTCTTGGATTGTTTTTCTTGAAAATTAGCATTTTTTCTTGGAAATGTGCTTTTTTTCCTCAATTTTTTTGTCATTTTTTTTCCCTCAGAAATTTGGGTTTTTCTGTCAGATATTTTTTTTTCCTCTTTTTGTTTTTCTCAGATTTTTTTTCTTGGAAATTTGCTTTTTTTCCTTATTTTTTCTCTGAAATTTTTTTCCCTCCGAATTGTTTTTTTAAGGTTTGGGTAACAACCAAAAGAACGCGATCGCGGATACAAGCGGCTGAAATGAGCTTTAGGATTGCTGGACCCTCAGAGATAAAGTGAGGAGCTCAGTCATCCGGGAGAGGCTCAGAGTAGAACCGCTGCTCCTCCACATTGAAAGGAGCCAGCTGAGGTGGTTTGGGTATCTGATCAGGATGCCTCCTGGACGCCTCCCACTTGAGGTGTTTCAGGCACGGCCAACTGGGAGGAGACCGCGGGGCAGACCCAGGACTCGGTGGAGAGACTATGTCTTCCAGCTGGTCTGGGAACACCTTGGTATCCTCTCTGAAGAGCTGGAGCAGGTGGCCGGGGAGAGGGAAGTCTGGGCTTCTCTGCTTGAACTGCTGCCTCCACGACCCAGACCTCCAGAAAAGTGGTACAAGATGGATGGATGTATGGATGGATGGATATTTTTTTTCTCAGAAATTTGTTTTATCTTTTTCTCAGAGATTTGCTTTTTTCCTTATTTTTTTCCCTCATTTTTTTTCTCTGAAACTTGGGAAAGGTTTTTTTTTTGGGGGGGGGGGGATTGGGTTTTTTAGGGGTTTTTTTCTTGGAAATTTGGGATTTAAAAAAAAAAAAAATTCTCCTAGAAATCAAAGTTGTGTCAGGACTAATTTGTCCAAAAAGCCTTCAATGCATGTCACATGGATCCAGACTATAAATGTAATACTTGGTGCCCTGCCTTTATTTCATTCTTATTAATTATTTAGAGAAGTGTTTGCATTTTTAAAGCATCGGTGGAACTGGACTCTGCTACCCAGCAGCCCGGTTACAACAGCACAGACGAGCAGCTCTTCAGCTATTTCCTGGATTACAGGCTTTTGCATTGGACCAGTTTACTGCCGTTTTATAGGGTTTTTTTTTTTTATCTGTGACTCTGAATCATGGCCAGGATGAGTATGGTTGACCAGAGAGCTCTGCAGATGCAGCTAGAAGCTATGCAGACTATGAGAATACTGCTGGAGGAAAAAGCCTTTGTGGTAATGTCTTCTAACTGAGGCTTTTTTTTAGCTTCACACCTTTTTCTGACATCTAATCATCTTCTGCTCTTTTTGTTTATTGCAGGGGGAGAAAAATAATGGCTTTGACGTGCTCTACCATAATATGAAGCATGGCCAGATCTCCACCAAGGACCTGACGGATTTCATCAGAGAAAGGTGAACTGCAGCCAGTCAGACACATGTAACGTGTTCATTACTGTGTTTAGTTCCTGAAAACATGTCTTTGCTGTCTGTGGCTTTCTCTGTATTTAAATGAGACGTCAAGTCAACAGTTCTGGTTTCCTCTGCAGAGGTAAAAATAACGCGGACGTGCCTGTCAGTGAGTGAGGTTATTCTAGGATCTGACCTATTGAGATTTTCTTGGAAGAAAAATGTAATTTAGGACTTAATAAAACTGGAATTTGTCACTTTATACAGGGCCATTTCTAGCTTTTTGGGGGCCGTGTTTGGGGTCCCCTGTTTTTGTAATGAGGAAGAGTTCAAACCTTTTAAAAGGCACAAGTTTAGAAGAAAAACATCAAAAACTGATGAGAAAAACTTGCAAATTTACAAGAAAGTAAAAAGTTTCAAGTTTGCAAACAGTTGCAAATTTACAAGAAAGTTGCAAATTTACAATGGAAAAAAGCTGCAAATTTATGACAAAATTGCAAATAGTAAGAAAAAAAGTTGCTAATTTATGGGGAAAAATCACAAATTTACACAAGACAAAAGTTGCAAATGATGAGAAAAGATTTTATAAGAAAGAAGTCACAAATTTCTATTTTATCAGAAAAAAAAATACAACTTTATGGGATTTTTAAATGCCGCTCCAAAATGGCAGCGCATGAGTGCAAAAGCACATGAGGAATATACAGTTATTGCTGTTGGACCTATCTACATAGTACATGTTGATATTGTGATAACAATAAAATTTTGACATATTGTGCAACCCTAATATGAATCCATTTAAACACGTTTGCATTTACTTTGTATGGACGCTTCATTTCAGCCATTTCTGAAATGGAAACGCTGATGAAGGCGATGGAAGGTCAGTTAGTGATGTATTTATTTGGTTGTGTACAGTAGGTGATTTGGGTGGTGGGGGGGGCATACCCCTGGTTAGCAAAATGACCAAAAACCATGCCCCCATCCCCTTAAAAGGCAACAATAGTAAAAAGTCAGTGACCGTATAGTTGCAAATTTAATAGAAAAAAAAATCACTTTGAGTATGTAGCTGTAAATTCTTGCAGAAAAAAGGGTAACGAATATATCACAAAACGTGTCAAATTTATAGACAGAAAGTACTAAATTTATTAGAAAATCCACAAATTTTCCAAGAAAAGTGAAAAATTTCCCAGAAAAATTTTAGATGTTTACAAGAAAACCTAAATTTTATCCTATAAATTTACCTGCATTTTCTCTTATTGATAGTTTTTTTATTTGCTGTTTTTTTCTTGTATATTTTCAGTTTTTTCTGGTAAATTTTCAACTTTTTGTCATGGGTCTGAGCCAGAGCTCAGACTCTCTCTGTATTTTTGTGTGTTTTCTGTCTGTTATTTCCTTGTCAGGTTATTTTGGTTGCATGACTGGAGCCTCCTGCCTTCTCTCCCAGGCACACGCACCGTTCACTTGCAGTCTGCCCCGGTATCAGCTGTGAGGGATCGTTTAGTTAGGTCTTAGTTAGGTCACCCTGCCCGCTCAGCCACGCCTGCTGCTCATTCATCTGCCCAGCATTTAAGCTCTGCAAATGCATTGTTTCACTGCGGCAGCATTACCTGGACTTCACTGCATGGACAGCTTTGTCTGTTGCTGTTCTGGCGTACTCCTCTCTTCCTCTGCTCTGGATCTGCTCCCGTTCATGACACTTTTGCCTTATAAACTTGACTTTTTTCACAGAAATTTGCAACTTCTTTCTCATAAATGTAAACATTTTCCTCTTCTATTTTTAACGTTTTCTTGTAAATGTGCATGCTTTTTTTTTCTTGTATTTTTGTGAATTTTTTCTCACAAATTTGTGATGTTTGCAACTTTTTCACGTACAGTACATTTTAAACTTTTGCCTTATGAATTTGAAATTTTTTCTTGTAAATTTGCAACTTCTTTCTCATAATTTTGTAGCGTTTTTCTTATAAACTTGGGAGGTTTTCTCATAAATTTGACATTTTTTCATAATTGGCAATATTTTTTTTTTTTACTTACAATTTCTCTTAAATTTGCTAATTTTTTCTTAAATTTGGTACTTTTTCTTTTAAATATGCAACTTTTGTCTTATAAATTTGACTTTTTTTCCACAGAAATTTGCAAGAGTTTTCTATGTAAATTTGCAACTTCTTTCTCATAAAAGTAAATGCCTTTTTTTAACATTTTCTTGTAAATTTGCACATTTTTCCTCACGTGACTTTTTTTCTCATAAATTTGTGATTTTATCTTGTAAATTTGCAACCTACCATTCCTCTTAAAATTGCTATTTTTTTTTAAATTTGCTACTTTTTCTTGTAAATTTGCAACTTTTGTCTTATAAATTTGTGACTTTTTTCCAGTTTGTCTTGTAAATTTGCAATTTCTTTGTCATAATGTAATTTTTTTTTACACTTTTTTGTAAATTTGAACATTTTCCCTTGCATTTTTGTGACTTTTCCCCTCACAAAGTTATGTTTTTCTTGTAAATTTGTGACCTACCATTTCTCTTAAAACTGCTAGGTTTTTTTTTTTTTCTTAAATTTGCTACTTTTTCTTGTAAATGTGCAACTTTTGTCTTATAAATTTGTGACTTTTTTCCACAGAAATTTGCAACTCATTTCTCCTAATTGTAAATTTTATACCCCGCTCGGTATCAGTGTATCCTGCCCGGTATGGGGTTACTGGGGCCCCACCCTGGAGCCAGGCCTGGGGGAGGAACTCGATGGCTAGCACCTGGTGGCCCGGTTTCTGCCCATGGGACCTGGCCGGGCTCAGTCCGAAGGAGTTACATGGGTCCGCCTCACCACCTGTTGGAGGGATCATAGGGGTCCGGTGCTATGTGGATCAGGAGGCGGTCAAAGGCAGAGATCTTGGCGGTCTGATCCCAAGCTTCCTAAACTGGCTTTTAGGTTGTGGAATGTCACCTCTCTGGTGGGGAAGGAGCCTTAGCTGGTGCATGAGGTTGAGCGATACCTTCTAGATATAGTCAGCCTCACCTCAACACACAGCTCCAGTTCCAGAACCAGTCTCCTGGAGAGGGGCTGGAGCTTGGCCTACTCTGGAGTTGCCCTGGGTGAGAGGCGGCGAGCAGGGGTGGGTATTCTTGTATCTCCCCCCCACCTTGCGGCCTCTATACTGGAGTTTTCCCCAGTGGACGGAAGGGTTGTTTCCCTGCACCTTCGGGTTGGGAAATGGGTCGTCACCATCATTTGCGCCTATGCACGAAGTGATGGTTCAGAGTACCCACACTTTTTGGAGTCTCTGACTGGGGTTCTGGAGGATGTTCCTCTTGGAGACTCCATTGCCCTGCTGGGGGACTTCAGTACGCACGTGGGCAATGACAGTGAAACCTGGAGGGGGGTGAATGAGAGGAACGGCCTTCCCGATCTGAACCTGAGTGGTGTTCAGTTTTTGGACTTCTGTGCTAACCACAGTTTGTCCATAACGAACACCATGTTCAAGCTTAAGGGTGTCCATATGTGCACCTGGCACCAGGACACCCTTGGTCGCAGGTCAATGATCGATTTTATCGTGTCATCAGACCTGCGATGTTATGTCTTGGACACTCGGGTAAAGAGAGGTGCAGAGCTGTCAACTGATCACCACCTGGTGGTGAGTTGGATCTGATGGCAGGGGAGGATGCTATTCAGACCATGTAGACCTAAACGTACAGTAAGGGTGTGCTGGGAATGTCTGGTTGAGGCCTCTGTCTGAGAGTGTGTTAATGGGTGGATAGCAGGATCTGTAAAGCGCTTTGGTCATCAAGAGATGAGAATAAAAGCGCTATATAAGTGAATGCCATTTACCATTTCAACTTCCACCTCCGAAAGAACTTCAACCACATTCTAAGGAAGTCTGGGGACATGGAGTCTGAATGGGCCATGTTCTCCGTCTCCATTGTTGAAGCAGCTGTCCAAAGCTGCAACCGCAAGGTTGTTGGTGCATCTCATGGTGGAAACCCCCGAACCAAGTGGTGTACACCAGTGGTGAGGGGAACCATCAAGCTGAAAGAGTCCTATCGAGCTTGGTTGGCTTGTGGGACTCCCGAAGTAGCTGAGGTGTACTGGCAGGCCAAGCGGAGTGCGGCTCATGTGGTTGCTGAAGCAAAAACTGTGGGGAGGGTGTGGGAGGAGTTCGGTGAGGCCATGGAACAAGACTTTGACTGGCAAACTGTCCGGCGGCTCAGGAGGGGGAAGCAGCTCCCTGTCTACACTGTGTATGATGCGGAGAGACTGCAGTCTTCATCAGACTGCAGTGAACAGTCGAAACATGTAAAGAAAAGAAGGTTCAAAACATCTCCTTTCTATCTTTCTTTAATAAGAACAAAAGGCTAATAATTAAAAGAAGACAAAATTAACCTTTTCGAGCTACTAGGTGGAAGGAAGACTTTGAGGATCTCCTCAATCCCACTGATGTGCCTTCCACAGAGGAAGCAGGGCTTGTGGACGAGGGGGATGACTTGCTCATCACAGGGGCTGAGGTCGCCAAGGTGGTTAAAAAGCTCCTTGGTGGCCGGGCCCCGGGGGTGGACAAGATTCGCCCTGAGTACCTCAAGGCCCTGGATGTTGTAGGGCTGTCATGATTGACACACCTCTGCAACATTGCTCAGAGGTCGGGGACAGTGCCTTTGGCATGGCAAACCGGGGTGGTGGGTCCTCATTTTAAAAAGGGGGACCGGAGGGTGTGTTCCAACCTTAGGGGGATCATACTTCTCAGCCTTTCTGAGAATGCCTATGCCAGGGTACTGTTGAGGAGAGTCCGGCCGTGGGTCGAACCTCTGATTCAGGAGGAGCAGTGTGGTTTTTGTCCTGGCTGTGGCACATTAGACCAGCTCTTTACGCTCTCGAGAATCCTCGAGTGTTTGTAGGAGTTTGCCCAACCAGTTTACATGTGTTTTGTGGACTTGGAGAAGGCATTTGACCGCGTCCCTCATGGTTTTTTTGTGGGGGGTGCTTCAGGAGTATGGGGTATCGAGCTTGTTGTTACGAGCTATCCGGTCTCTATATGACCGTTTTGAGAGTTTAGTTTGTATTGCCAACACTCGGTCGGACTCATTCCCAGTGAGAGTTGGACTCCGCCAGGGCTGCCCTTTGTCACTGATCCTGTTCATAATTTTTTATGGACAGTATTTCTAGGCGCAGCCAGGAAATGGAGGGTGTCATGCTTGGTGACCACAGGATCTCATCTCTGTTGTTTGCAGATGATGTTGTCCTGTTGGCTTCATCCAGCAATGACCTACAGTTCTTACTGGGACGGTTTGCTACTGAGTGTGAAGCAGCAGGGATGAGAACCAACCTCCAAGTCTGAGTCCATGGTCCTCAGCCGGAAAAAGGTGGATTGTCCTCTCCAGGTTGGGGACAAGCTCCTTCCCCCAAGTGGAGGAGTTTAAGTATCTTGGGTTCTTATTCACGAGTGAGGGGAGAATGGGGCGAGAAATTGACCAACGGATCGGACCAGTATCTGCAGTGATGCAGACATTGTACTGGTCTATTGTGGTGAAGAGGGAGCTAAGCTCTAAGGCAAAGCTGTTGCTTTACTGGTTGATCTATGTTCCTACCCTCACCTATGGTCACGATCTTTGGGTAATGACCGAAAGAATGACATCGCGGATACAAGCGGCTGAAATGAGCTTTCTTCGTAGGATTGCTGGACTCACCCTCAGAAATGGGGTGAGGAGCTCAGTCATCTGGGAGAGGCTCAGAGTAGAACCGCTGCTCCTCCACATTGAAAGGAGCCAGTTGAGGTGGTATGGGCATCTGATCAGGATGCCTCCTGTGTACCTCCCACTTGAGGTGTTTCAGGCACGTCCTACTGGGAGGAGACCCCGGGGCAGACCCAGGACTTGCTAGAGAGACTGTCTACCCATCTGGTCTGGGAACGCATTGGTATCCTCTCTGAGTTGCTGGAGCAGGTGGCTAGGGAGAGGAAAGTCTGAGCTTCTCTGCTTGAACTGCTGCCTCGGCGACCCGGACCTCCGGAAAAGCGGTAGAAGATGGATGGATGGATGTAAATTTTTTTCGTTTTTTTTTCCTGTAAATTTGCATGTTTTTTTTCCTATTTTTGTGACTTTTCTCACAAATTTGTTGTTTTTATTATAAGTTTGCAACTCTTTTTCATATACATTTTAAACTTTTGTCTTATAAATTTGTGAATTTTTTGTTGTCGATTTGCAGCCTCTTTCTCATAAATTTGCAGCCTTTTTCTTGTAAGTTTAGAACATTTTCTCATAAATTTGTGACATGCTTCTTGTAATTGGCAATATTTTTTTCTCATAAATTTCCAACTTTTGTCTTTTAAATTTGTGACCGTTTTGTTGTTCATCTTTTATCATATTTTGCACCTTTATTGTTATAAATTATTTCGAAATTATAAATAACTTAACACCACTGTCGTTCCACGTCATGCCCTTTGTCAGCGGTGATCTGTTGTGCCAAAAACGGCTCTGTAGCTTCCTCTGGTGGCGAAATCAGCTCTGTGCACCACGTTCCCCTCTGTAAACACAAGAGCTGTTTTGGGGCTTTAAATATTCAAGTACAGTTCAGTCAGTTATGTGAATTTTCAGTATAGTCGTGTTTTTTCCCCTCAGTGGAGTGTTTAGCATCAGTGCGTTTTCAGAATAATGGATTTTCTTACACATTTTAGCTTTTTTTTCATATCAACATAATATTAATAATTTTTCTCAATGACTTGCTGCTTTATTCCCAAACATCCCTCTAGACAGGATTGCATCACTGGGTCAGTTTCTCAAGCACTAAGTTCAGTTCCGGCCTATAAGAATACTTGCCGGCAAAGATCTTTTATTCTCCACAAACGCTAAACTTTGGAATGAGATTCCATGTCGTAATCGAACAGAAGTGTCTTGTACGCATTTTAGAGTGACATACAACCAATATTTAGTGGAAGGAAATGCATGCAGTCGTTAATTTTTATTCTTATTTCCTGTTTTAGCTTCGTTGCGTCTCATGAAATATCTGTAAACTGTGAATGGTTTTGGATGTTTGTAGTTCTTGTCTGGTGATTGGGATTTTTTTATGTTCTACAGAACAGGAACCTGCTTTAAACCACTTGATTGGAACTTTTGTTGCTTTTAACCTTTCCTGTATAAATAATAAAGTAATTTGTAGATTTTTTTTTTAAATAAATGCACTTCTTTTCATGTAAATTTGAGATATTATTTTCTTGTAAATTAGTAACTTTTTTCAACTTTTGTCTTATAAATTTGTGAATTTTTTTCTTGTAAATTTTAGCTTTTTTTTCCTCATAACTGGCAATTTTTCTTACCTACAATTTCTTAGTTTTTCTTAAATCTGCTACTTTTTCTTGTAAATTTGCTGCCTTTTTCCCCACAGAAATTTGCAACTGTCTTTCTCATAAATTTACAACTTCTTTCTCATAAATGTCAACTTTTTTCTTTTCTATTTTTTTTACATTTTCTTGTAAATTTGCATGTTTTTTCCTCGTTTTTTTTAACTTATAAATTTGTGATGTTTTTCTTGTAAATGTGTAACTTTCTCTGGTCAATTTTCAACTTTTGTCTTACAAATTTTTGAATTTTTTTTACACAGAAATTTGCAATTTCTTTCTCATAAATATAAACATTTTCCTCTAATATTTTTTACATTTTCTTGCAAATTTGCATGTTTAGTCCTTGCATTTTTGTGACTTTTTTTCCTCACAAATTTGATTTTTTTTTCTTGTAAATTTGCAACTTCTTTCTCATGAGTTTTTCTTCTTTAATTTACAGCTTTTTCTTGTACATTAAGTGAAATTATTCTGTCATAAATTGGTGACTGTTTTTCTGTAAATTTGTGAGTTTTTCAAAACCACAGGGAGCAAATGAATTTGTGCAGAAGTTTGTGCACAGTTTGCAGACCCCTGACATAGACATTGAACTTCTGTGTTTTATTTTTGGGGAATTCCTTGCATCTCTCGGCACGTGTCTGTCGTGTTTCTGCAGGAGAGGCATGCAAAATTCATCCTTTCACTTGAGCACTGCTGTGGTTTTTCTCTTCCTCCCGTCACTTTGTTGCAGAATAGAGATGTAAAAAAAAAAAAAACATAACGGGAAATTGAGAATAGCATGAAATTTTTAACACTCTTTGGTTGGCTGTTATGTTAACCGTGAGGTTTCTGAGCCAGTCAGGAGCCAAACCACATTTATCCGCTCATGCCACGAGTTCTGAGTGGATGTTCCATGTTCACCCTCATGAAAAATGGTAAGAACAGCAGTAATACCATATTTTCCTTCCGTTCCAGGAGCACTATCGAGGAGGCCTATGCCAGATCAATGACCAGGCTCGCCAAGTCGGCCGGAAACTTCTCCCAACTCGGGTGAGAAGTTGTTCTTTTTTCTGAGAAATCACCATAGTTTTAACAAACACGAAGAAGGCAGACGTTCCACTCTGTTTTTATCTTTTTTGTTTTTTTAATTGCAGAACTTTTGCTCCAGTGTGGGAGGTGTTCAAAGGTTCCACAGAGAAACTGGCCGGCTGTCACATGGATCTGGTGAGGAAGCTGCAGGAACTCATCAAGGAGGTTCAGAAGTACGTGGACGAGCAGGCCAAAGCGCACAAAAAGGTACGGAGGTTTCCATCCAGGCAGGAGTTTGGGGCTGCCTGACGCAACCGCTGATGTGGGAGAACACAGAAACCGTCACAGAAAACTGGGTAAACGATAGGAAGCGAGTCATGACGCAATGCTGTCATGGTACTGTGATTCCTGAAGTGTTGCCATACAATATGTTTTAATTTTCCCCCTTATTCATCTTTGTGCGTGGGTTGCACGGTGGACTGTTGTGTTTTTAATTCACTCGGACTGCTGGTTGTTTCTAGACTTGGTTGATTTTTTTGTTTTAACCTGGGCGCTATTTTGTCTTGACTATCGTCCACTAACACCGCTGCTGCTGGATGGTTGCCAGAGGAGTGGGCGGCAGCCTTCATGTTTGGAGCGTTCCCTGACTGTTTTGGTTTTGTGGCATCCTGCTAACCATGGTGCCGCAGTGGCCCTCATGTTCGATTGATGCATCCTTTATTAAATTTGCAACCTTTTTTCTCCTCAGTTTTTATTTTTTTTTTTTTCTTGTAAATTTGCATCTTTTTTCTCAAAAATTTGCAGCTTTTTTCTTGTAAATTTCTAACTTTTTCTTGCAAATTTACAACCTTTTTCCCATATATCTGCAAATTTTCTTGCAAATTTGCAACTTTTTCTTGCAATTTTGCAATTTTTTTCCTCAAAAATTTGCAACTTTTTTCTTGTAGATTTGAAACTTATCTTTTAACTCCTTAGCATTCCAGTCATTTTCCCTAGATTTAGCATATATGAAGAAAATCAAATTCTTTATTCACTGAGTGGCAGTAGAAAATTTTAAACATCCCGCCGGTGGAACGCCAAAATTTTAAGCGGTTAATCCTTTACAGGAAATTGCATCTCCCCGGCAGTTTCAGCACAGCTGTAACACCACATATCAGAAGCAACAAAACAGCATCAATTCCTACTACGTGTTTGTAGTGGTGGTGGGAATCTTCAGGCACCTCACAATTCAAGCCGATTACGATTCGGGGGACTAAAATTCAGTTCTAAAATGCAACCCGGAAGCAGGGGCAGTCAGCGCTATTTGGAAGCAGCATCGCACGCTGGGTAAAAATTCGTACCAAAAAGAAATGTGGTGTCCGTCCACATAGTATGAGATGATTGACTCTTTGTTTCATCAGGGGATGCCGGGCAGAGAGGAGTGGGGTGCGCGGAGGCAGGGTCGCTGCTGGCCTCTGACTGCTGTCCGTGTCATTGTCTATTTTTGTATTGGGGGCGGATGAACTAAGCCTCTATTTAAGAACCCGATCAGAGATTGGCGGTTCCTGTGTGGCGATGGCGTGGTCGTGGCTAAGTGAAGGGCTCCCCCGGAGCAGCTGGCTGGCCACTGATGTGAGTCATGGGGCCCCATGCACCCTCGAGAGGGTATGCATGGACACCGACTTCTGCACTGCACAGTGTTTAGTTTGGTCACATGTGTGGGGGTGATACTTGGCCTATTCTTTATTACATTTTGCTCATATATGACTGGATTACTGCGGTGATGTATTTATTGACTGATTGATGCTGCACTCTCAGGGCCTAATTATGAGTCTTGTCAGTGAACTATAAGGGAGAAGAAAGGGTGTAGTTCATCATCACTGATCCCTCTTAGTTAACCATTACAATGCTGTTGTTTCTATAAAGGCGACAAATATAAAGCTCTACATCATTCACAGCTCTTAAATACTTAAGAGGCTGCAGGAAGTTGTGCAACACAAACGCTGACAGCCTTTTTGTCAAAGCTAATTCTGAGCGGCTGTTTTGCTCGGTGCTCTGCGGCTTCATGCATGAGATACGAGGTGTTGAAAAATAACTGGAGGAGATGAAATTCTATGATTCTAGGAGCAACAACTGGAGTGTAAAACAACTCCTAATGGAAGAGTTTTTATTTAAATAGTTAATCGTTAAATTGTTAACCTTCAAAGGCAAAACTGGAGCAGAAAACCGCTTGTAGTGACTGAGAGAAACAGGAGAAGTAATGCATGAGCACGCCAGCATCAAACCATCAGTTCTGTTTTGGGAAAAGTTGCAGCGATTGAAGAATGCTGATGTGCTGGCTTTGATGCAAGGCTGCAGAAAGTTGAGAAAACTGAGTAAATCAATAATAAATAAATAGAGGATCTTCAAGTCGGGGAACAGGGAGATGCTGAAGTCCGTACAGAGGGAGCTGAGGAGAAAGATCAGAGAAGGCAAGGACAGCTTCAGGAAGAAGATGGAGGACAAGCTGCAACAGAGCGACATCAGCGGGGTCTGGAGAAACCTCAAAACCATCTCGGGGCTCCAGAATACCTCCCCCCAGGCCACGGGGGGCAGGGAGTGGGCGAACAACCTGAATCTGTTTTTCAATAGATTTGACCAACCGCCCTCCCCCCTGTCTGCACAACAACCACTGCTGCCTCTAAGAAATCAAGTCCTGCTACCCACTCCCCACTCCACCGACACCCCCCCCCCCACTCCCAACACACAGCCCCCCATCCTGACCCTGACCAAGACCCAGGTGAGGACGGAGCTGAGGAAGATCAAGGCGAGGAAGGCGTCGGGACCGGACGGCATCAGCGCAAAGCTCCTCAAGTCCTGTGCAGACCAGCTGTGTGGGATTGTGACGTATATCTTCAACATGAGCCTGAAACTGGGGAGGGTACCACAGCTGTGGAAAACATCTTGTGTGGTACCTGTACCAAAAACTTCCCACCCCAAAGACCTGAACAGCTTCAGACCGGTGGCCTTGACGTCCCACTTGATGAAGACCCTGGAGAGACTGCTCCTTGCTCATCTCCGCCCCCTGGTGGAACCAGCGATGGATCCACTCCAGTTCGCCTACCAGCATGGCATTGGGGTGGAGGATGCGGTGATCTTCCTCCTTCACCGTTCTCTGTCCCACCTGGAGAAGCCCGGGAATATGGTGAGGATCATGTTCTTTGACTTCTCCAGTGCTTTCAACACCATCCAACCGATGATCCTGAAGGACAAGCTGCTGCGCGCAGGGGTGGACCAGCACCTGTCATCATGGATCCTGGACTACCTCACGAACCGGCCTCAGTTTGTGAGAACCCGGGACTGTGTTTCCGACACGATCATCAGTAGCACGGGGGCCCCCCCAGGGAACGGTGCTGGCTCCCTTCCTGTTCACTCTTTATACTGCGGACTTCTCACACAACACAACACATTGCCATCTACAGAAGTTCTCTGATGACTCTGCGATCGTTGGTCTCATCTCCAGCGGAGATGAAGCTGAGTACAGAGGGCTTATCCAGGACTTTGTGGACTGGTGCCATCGGAACTGCCTCCAGATCAACGCGAGGAAAACTAAGGAGCTGGTGGTGGACTGCCGCAGGCATGGGCAGCCCCTCACAGCACCAGTAAATATACAGGGAACAGACATCGAGATGGTGACATCCTACAAGTACCTGGGTATTCATCTGAACAATAAACTAGACTGGTCACACAATACTGACGCACTCTACAAGAAGGGACAGCGCAGGCTGTTCCTGCTGAGGAGACTCAGGTCTTTTGGTGTACAAGGGGCGCTGCTGAAGTCATTCTATGACACGGTGGTGGCATCAGCCATCACTTTTGGAGTGGTCTGCTGGGGCAGTGGCATTACTGCAGCCGATAGGAAGAGACTGAACAAACTGATTAAGAAAGCTAGCTCTGTCCTGGGGCAACGCCTTGATCCGATGGAGGAGATAGGAGAGAGAAGGACGGTGGCTAAACTGTCATCTCTGCTGGAGTCCGAGTTCCACCCTATGCAGGACATACTGGATGCACTGAGGAGCTCATTTAGCAGCAGACTACATCATCCCAGGTGCACAACCGAGAGGTTTTGTAGGTCCTTCCTACCAACGGCTGTCAGACTGTACAACCTAAGCAGGGCTGCTCGCAGAGATAGCAAAAAGACGTAACAAACTAATAGTTTTTTGAATGCAAAAGATGCAATAGACTTACACAATGGTCCTCTCTGGCATACAACTAGGAACATACCGGTCGCTATGGAGGGTGAGAATATGTATGGGCACATAATCATACCATGTAGGATAACTAAATAGACGGTTATGCTGTTTCATCCCACCTAGCAACAATGCTCTGCACTGTGTGTGTTTATATATTTACATATTTATTCCATCTAGCTACAATGCTCTGCACTGGGTGTGTTTATATTTATATATCTATATATTTATTCCATCTAGCTACAATGCTCAGCACTGGGTGTGTTTATATTTATATATCTATATATTTATTCCATCTAGCTACATTGCTCCGCACTGTGTGTGTTTATATACTTGCATATTTATTCCACCTAGCTGCAATGCTCCGTACTGTGTGTTCATATATTCATATATTTATTCCATCCAGCTACAATGCTCTGCACTGTGTGTCTGTGTGTGTGTGTGTGTATATATATATTTTATAGTAATATGTACATATGTATATTAGCTGCTCTTGCTTGCTTGTTTTTTTTCTTGCCTTCTGATTGTTGCTCTGAGTGTTGCTATCCCTGTGCTGTTGCAATCCTGGAATTTCCCCGTTGTGGGACTAATAAAGGCTTATCTTATCTTATCTTATCTTAAATATTGATGGTTGAAACTAGTGCTGCCAAATAAACAGAAAATCAGGAAAAAAATGTGACATCTCATAAATTTGCAGCGTTTTTCTTGTAAATGTTTGACTTTTTTCTTGTACATTTTTATCCTTTTCTCATAAATTTGCTTTTTTTTCCCTCATAAATTTACTACATTTTTCACATACATTTGGAGTATTTCTTCTCATAAATTTGCATATTTTTAGTCACAAATTTGACTTTTATCTCATGAATTTGTGACTTTTTTCCTCACCCGTTCCATTTTTCTTGTTAATTTACAAGTTTTTTGCTGAAATTGTTTTTTTTTTTTTTTTTTCATTAATGTGACCCGTGCTGGCAAAATGAGTCGGAATGCGCACTGCGTCATAACGAGATGCAGGCAGGAGAAGTCATAAATCATGAGTGTTTGTTTGCTAGCGGCAGTCCCGGGAAACCCCCCGTGCCCCCCCATGACTGCCTGGTACCATATGGTACCAAAATAGAAACAAATCGTCTTTTTCCGGTCTCCGTTTTTGCCACTTCCTACAAATTAAATATTTTGAATGTCTTTCAATACAGAATATGGAAAAACGTTACCTCGGTTTTGATAATTTCCTCAGTGACTCATTTTTCCAGAATGGCCCACAAATTTGCAACTTTTTCTCGTGCATTTGCTTCTTTTTTCCCCTCATAACTTTGAGATTTTTTTTCTCACAAATTTGCTTCTTTTGTTTCTCATAAATTTATATTTTTCACATAAATTTGCATATTTTTAGCCATAAATTTGCAACCTTTATCGTGTAAATTTGTGACTTTTTCCTCATCAGTTTCTTCCATTTTTCTTGTTAATTTGCAAGTTTTTTGGTAAAATTTTCTCATAAATTTGCCACTTTTTTCATCATATATTTGTCTTTTTTCCTCATAAATTTGGGTTTTATCTCATAACTGATTTTTTTTTTCTCAAAAATTTGCTACATTTTTAATTTTTTTTTGTTTTTCTCATAAATCTGACTTTTTCTTGTCAATTTTGTTTTTTTTTTTTCCTCATACATTTGCACATTTTTCTCATGAATTAACTTTTTTTCCTCGCAACTTTGTGACCTTTTTTTTTTTTTTTTGTAAATTTACAACATTTATCAGAATTTTTTCTTGAAATTTTTGATCTTTTTTTTGGGGGGGGGAAATGTTCAACTTGTGTTTTTAATTTGAGTTTTTTTTGCATATTTTTGATTTTTTTTTTCTTGAAAAATGGTCACTTTTTTCCTAGTAATTCTGTGATTTTTCTTTTGTGAATTTGTTACAGTATTCATGTAAAATGGAAACTTTATCTCATAAAATAGTGCTGTACTCTAACATCATGTGCTTATATACTCGAAGGCCACTGATGGGTCTTATGAGTAAAACAGACGATTACCCAGCATGCTGTGTGGCCTTTTTGATTATTTTCTCCTTTCTTTCTTTGCTCTTTGTAATGAAGTTGAACCCATTTTTAATGGGTGACTTTAATATTTCTTTACATAGTTAAGTGCAATTCTAGATTACAGTGATAATTGCTTCCATGCTAACGAGCTGCAGACTGAATCTGAACACCTGTACCGCCGTTTCTTTCCAGCCATAAAAACACATCTGCTGTTTATTGTGTCAAACGCTTCAAACAATAAACAACCTGCTCTGTCTTCTCGTGTGGTTTCCCAGACAAAAGAAGAGGTGGCGTCCACCCTGGAGGCCGTCCAGAACATCCAGACCATCTCCCAGGCCCTGCAGAAGTCCAAGGAGAACTACAATGCCAAAACCGTGGAGCAGGAACGCCTCCGCAAAGAGGGGGCCACCCAGAGAGACGTAGACAAGGTGAGAGGCCACAGTCGGGCTCACAGTCGCTCTCACGTAATCACAGTGTGGGAATAAGGCGTGATGAAGTGCTGCGGCACCTCCCGTCTCCATGGGAAATTTAACCCCCCAAAAAAGTTTAATGTGTTTTAAGTGGAGCTCATTTGGCAGTAGGTCATGAGAAATCATCTGAACTGAACTGGGTGCCCACGAGTTTTTAAAAAGTCTGACGTTTGTTCATCCAAAATGAAGGCCTTAATTATCCCCAGTGAATCTATAAATCTGACAGGTCTTAAAAATGAGACACATTAAACAAGAATGCTGTATTGTAGTTTGAATTTAGGGTTGGAAATTTATATTCAATTATCAGTATATTGGTTCATTACACTTTTATCTTTTTTTTTTAACTCAGTATTCAGATTTTTACCCCCCCCCCCCCCCAAACTAATTGGCAGGGTTGCCTTTAGAGTTTTTGCATTGATTGCCATTCCAGATAATTCAAATTCATCAGCACTGAAAAAGTGACATTGAAAGGTAAATTGCATGCTTAGCTTTCTCAAAATGACCAACATGTACAGTGGTGTGAAAAAGTGTTGGTCTCCTTCCTGAGTTCTCATTTTTTGTATGTTTGTCATACTTAAATGTTTCAGATCATCAAACAAATTTAAATATTAGACAAAGATAACACAAGTAAACACAAAATGTTTTTAAATGAAGGTATTTATTACTAAGGGTAAAAAAAATAATAAATCCAAACCTACATGGCCTTTTGTGGAAAAAGTGATTGCCCTCCCTTTTAAAACATAAATTAACTGTGGTTTATCACGTCTTTGGAAAGCTGAGTTCATTTTCTCTAGCCACACCCAGGCCTGATTACTGCCACACCTGTTCTCAATCAAGAAATCACTTAAATAGGACCTGCCTGACAAAGTGAAGGAGACCAAAAGATCCTCAAAAGCTAGACATTATGCTGCGATCCAAAGAAATTCAGGAGCAAATGAGAAAGAAAGTGAGATCAATCAGTCTGGAAAAGGTTAGAAAGCCCTTCCTAAAGCTTTGGGACTCCAGCAAGCCACAATGAGAGCCATTATCCACAAATGGCGAAAACATGGAACAGTGGTGAACCTTCCCAGGAGCTGCCGGCCGACCAACATTACCCTAAGAACGTAGCGACAACTCGTCCAAGAGGTCACAAAAGACCCCACAACAACATCCAAAGAACTGCAGGCCTCACTTGCCTCAGTTAAGGTCAGTGTTCATGACTCCACCATAAGAAAGAGACTGGGCAAAAATGGCCTGCATGGCAGAGTTCCAAGATGAAAACCACTGCTGAGCAAAAAGAAGATAAAGGCTCATCTCAGTTTTGCCAGAAAACATCTTGATGATCCCCAAGACTTTTGGGAAAATATTCTGTGGACTGATGAGACAAAAGTTGAACTTCTTGGAAGGTGTGTGTCCCATTACATGTGGTGTAAAAGTAACACAGCATTTCAGAAAAGGAACATCATACCAACAGTAAAATATGGTGGTGGTAGTGTGATGGTCTGGGGCCGTTTTGCTGCTTCAGGACCTGGAAGACTTGCTGTGGTAAATTGAACCATGAATTCTGCTGTCTACCAAAAAATCCTGAAGGAGAATGTCCGACCATCTGTTCATGACCTCAAGCTGAAGTGCACTTGAGTTCTGCAACAGGACAATGATTCAAAACACACCAGCAAGTCCACCTCTGAATGGCTTAAGAAAAACAAAATGAAGACTTTGGAGTGGCCTAGTCAAAGTCCTGACCTGAATCCGATTGAGATACTGTGGCATGACCTTAAAAAGGCAGTTCATGCTCGAAAACCTTCCAGTGTAGCTGAATTACAACAATTCTGCAAAGATGAGTGGGCCAAAACTCCTCCACAGTGCTGTAAAAGACTCATTGCCAGTTATGGCAAATGCTTGATTACAGTTGTTGCTGCTAAAGGTGGTCCAACCAGTTATTTGGTTTAGGGGGAAATCACTTTTTCACACAGGGCCATGTAGGTTTGGATCTTTTTTCCCTTAATAATAAACACCTTACTCCTTGTCAGGTCAGGCATTGGTTTGCTTGCTACTGGATAACCATGAAAACTGCTACTACCTGTCATGGGTTGGGCCATCGGTGACTCAACCGGCAACCTCACCCTTCTGAGGCATGGAGGGTGAAACTGGGCATCCTGGCAGAACTGAAAACAATATCTGTCACAGGTCTGTGGTGGACCACTCCCAGTTACACGGAGGGAGACTGGACATCCTGGCAGATAAGCAACACATCTGTTGCAAGGTCTGTGGTGGACCTTTGCCGGTCGGTGCGTTGTGACATGCACTACTCAGAGCAGAGATAAACAAACCTATCATCTGGTCAGTCACTGCAACAGATACTGGAGTCAGTTTGTCTTAGCCTGTCCTTGCCACTGATCATACCTCTTATCTGCCAAGAATGTGCTGCTAGTCCAACAAAAGTTAGTGGTACTCAAATATTTTGCAAGCAGTTTCATGAAATGGTCAGTCAGAAGCAACTCATACCAGCTTGGACATCACCCGGGTTAACAAGGTCTGCACTGATCTGTTCACACTCTGACAGGCAGCGAAAAGTATGTTAGGAACAGGAAGAGAAAAGAGGAGAACAGCAGCCTTTTGTGTAGCAGAAAGGAATGTACGCACTCTGATGGACAGATCAACATCACAGCACCCAGAAAGACAGACTGCGCTTGTGGCCTTGGAAACGAACAGGTATAATGTAGACGTAGCTGCACTTAGTGAAACAAGATTGCCTCTGTATGACAGTTTGGAAGATCATGGGTACATCTTCTTTTGGAGTGGGAAATCAACTCAAGAAAGGAGAGAAGCAGGAGTAGGCTTTGCAGTTAGAAAGGAGGTAGCAGCAATGCTTGATGAGGAACCAATCAACGACAGGATAATGACTATGAGACTCCCACTACAGCGGAAGATGTATGCCACACTCATCACTGTGTATGCCCCATCAATGACCAACACAGAGGAGGCGAAGGAAGAGTTCTACAGTGATTTACGTGAGACTATCAGGCGTGTACCGTCTGATGACAGGCTGATACTCATTGGAGATGTTAATGCTAGAGTTGGTTTGGACACTGAGAAATGGAAAGGAGTGCTAGGCAGTCATGGAGTAGGCAAGTGCAATGCTAATGGAGAACTTCTACTTGCACTATGTTCAGAGTACAACCTTGTGATAACCAACACTCTATTTAAGCACAAGGACACACACAAGAAGACATGGATGCACCCAAGATCCAAGCACTGGCACTTGTTAGACTACATCATAGTAAGGCAGAGAGACATAAGGAATGTATTGGACACCAGAGCAATGAGAGGTGCGGACTGTGATACTCATCATGTTGAGATCTAGATTAAGGATTTGCAGATGAAACAGCACTGCAGGACTGGTGCGAAGGCACCACAGAAGCCAAACACTAGTGTACTGAAAGGCCAAAAGAAGCAGGAAGAACTTACACAGGGAATGGATGAAAACTTGAAAGACTGGGACAGCAACAACTCAGAGAATGACATAGAAGAGAAATGGGCAGGCAACACTGAAGGATATGGTGTATCAGACTGCGAGTGATGTTTTAGGCCACCCTGAGAGGAAACATCAAGATTGGTTTGAGCATGATGAACATCTGAAGAAACTACTAGAAGCGATGAATACAGCTAGGCAGGAAAATCTACAGTGTAACACAAGGTCGAAGAAGAAGAAATACTCAAAGGCTCAGAGTGAGCTACAGAAGTACACCAGAGAGATGAAGTCCAACTAGTGGAATGAAAAAGCGGAGGAACTTCAAACTGCAGCAGACATGAAGGACATGAAAACATTCTTCACAGGTTTGCGAGAAATCTACAGCCCTAAACCTAGAGGATTGATCCAACTAAAGGCTATGGATAGTGAAACGGTTTTGCAGGAGAAAGACAAGATCCTGGACAGATTTGCAAACCACTTTGACCACCTACTAAACAACCCTGGACATCTCACTGAAGAGGCTAAAGAAGCTCTAGTGCAGCGACCAGTTGTATCAAGTCTGGATGAACTACCAAATCTTGATTAACTAATGGCAGCTATCAGGACAACACAGGATGGTAAAACTCCAGGAAGGGATGGAATTCCAGCAGAAGTGTGGAAATTTGGTGTTGTTCAGCTGACCAACTGCCTGCACAAGCTCATCCAAGAGATAATGGATGACCAGAAAGTACCTCAAGACTGGAAGGATGCAAGTATTGTACCTTTGTTCAAGAAAGGTGACAGGAAAAGATTGTGGAAATTACCAAGGTATATCACTGCTAGCCACTGTAGGTAAGATTGTCTCACATGTACTACTGAACAGACTGAGTGAACACATCTTGCAGAATGTACTACCGGAAACCCAGTGCGGCTTCAGAAGTGGAAGAAGCACAATGGACATGATTTTCTGCTTGAAACAGGTTCAAGAAAAGTGTATCAAACAGAACATGCCGCTTTATGTAGTCTTCATAGACTTCAGTAAAGCCTTCGATACTGTATCACGTCAAGGACTCTGGCAGGTACTCAAGAAATATGGCTGTACAGAGAAGTTTGTCAACCTGATCGAGGCACTTCATGCAGGTATGCAAGCAAACGTGGCAATGAGTGTTTCATTGTCTAAAGACTTTTCAGTAAGTAACGGGGTGAAACAAGGGTGTGTGCTGACGCCTACACTCTTCTCGCGATATCTGTCGGCCATGCTTGAGGTGGCCTTCAGAGACACTTCAGAAGGCGGATACATTCAAACAAGGAAAGAAGCAGACTTGTTCAGTGTGGCACAGTTTAAAGCCAAGAGTAAGACATCGATAAAGGTAGTAAGAGAAATGCTCCTTGCCGACAACAGTGCGCTAGTTGCTCACAGTGTGGAAGATATGCAATCTTTAGTGGAGAAATCTGCAAGAGCAGCTAGCCAATTCAGCCTCAAAATCAACGTCAAGAAGACCGAGTGCCTTTATCAACCACCAAAGTTCCAGTTATCAACAACACTACCAGAAGAGATCAGCATTGGTACAGAGTCACTAGTCAAGTGTAAGACTTTCAAGTATCTCGGGAGTACTGCTTCAGAGAATGCTAGGCTGGAGGATGAACTATCTCTCAGAATGGAAAGAGCAAGTGCTGTGTTTGGAAACTTGAGGGAGAGACTGTGGAACAATCGACATGTGTCTATCCATGTGAAATGCCAAGTTTACAGAGTGACAGTTCTGGCTACTTTATTGTACGGTGCTGAAACTTGGACTGTCTACAGGGCGCAGGTAAAGAAACTCCACGCGTACATGATGAGACACCTTCGAGCCATAAAGAATATCTCATAGACAAGATAATCAACATAGAAGTGCTGAAATGAGCTGGTCTACCATCAATGGAGGACATGCTAATACAAATGAGCCTGAGATGGCTCAGACATGTTGAGAGGATGGATCACCAGTGTCTCCCTCGACAGATACTCTGTTCCAGTTATGCGAGGGCAAACGCAATCAGGGTAGACCAAGGCTCAGATTTAAAGACACTGTAAAAAGAAACCTGAAGAAGTTGGATATAGACAGAAGTTCCTGGCAGCGGAAGGTGAAAGACAGAGCTGCGTGGAGGAATCTGATCAGACCTAAATGAAACGGTCATTGTCGCCCCCACCAGACTGCTATGATGAATAAACACCTTCATTTAAAAACTGCATTTTATGTTTACTTACAGGCCTGGACAAAAATGATGTTACCCTTAATATTTTGTTGCGCAACCTTTTGAGGCAATCACTGCAATCAAACAATTTCTGTAACTGTCAATGAGACTTCTGCACCTCTCAGCAGGTATTTTGGCCCACTCCTCATGAGCAAACTGCTCCAGTTGTCTCAGGTTTGAAGGGTGCCTTCTCCAGACGGCATGTTTCAGCTCCTTCCACAGATGTTCAATAGGATTTAGATCAGGGCTCATAGAAGGCCACTTTAGAATAGTCCAATGTTTGGCTCTTAGCCATTCTTGGGTGTTTTTAGCTGTGTTTTGGGTCATTATCCTGTTGCAAGACCCATGACCTGCGACTGAGACCAAGCTGTCTGACACTGGGCAGCACATTTCTCTCTAGAATACCTTGATAGTCTTGAGATTTCATTGTTCTCTGCACAGATTCAAGACACCCTGTGCCAGATGCAGCAAAGCAGCCGGAGAACATAACAGAACCTCCATGTTTCACAGTAGGGACAGTGTTCTTTTCTTGGTATGCTTCATTTTTGCGTCTGTGAGCATAGAGCTGATGTGCCTTGCCAAAAAGTTCCAGTTTTGTCTCGTCTGTCTAGGACATTCTCCCAGAAGCTTTGTGGCTTGTCAACATGCAGTTTGGCAAATTCCAGTCTGGCTTTTTTATGATTTGTTTTCAACAGTGGTGTCCTCCTTGGTCGTCTCCCATGAAGTCCACTTTGGCTCAAACAACAACGAATGGTGCGATCTGACACTGATGTACCTTGACCTTGGAGTTCACCATGAATGTGTTTAGAGGTTGTTCTGGGCTCTTTTGTTACCATTCGTATTATCCGTCTCCTCCTGCGGCCACGTCCAGGGAGGCTGGCTACAGTCCCGTGGATGTTAAATTTCTGAATAATATGTGCAACTGTAGTCATAGGAACATCAAGCTGCTTGGAGATGGTCTTATAGCCTTTACCTTTAACATGCTTGTCTATAATTTTCTTTCTAATCTCCTGAGACACCTCTCTCCTTTGCTTCCTCTGGTCCATGTTTAGTGTGGTACACACTATGTCACCAAACAGCACAGTGACTACTTGTCACCCTTAAATAGGCCGACTGACTTATTACAAGTTTGTAGACACCTATGATGTTAATTAGAAGACACGTCTTGATTGAACATGTCCCTATGGTCACATTATTTTCAATCTTTTCTAGGGGTACCATCATTTTTGTCCAGGCCTGTTTCATGAGTTTGTTTTTTAAAGTAATTCTCTTGAACCACAATTCAAAAGCATTGTCTGATTTTCATTGGTTAATTTTCATAAAATTTTTATTTATTACCATTTTTGTCAGATTCAAGTTATTTCTGTGACCATTGTGGGTTTTTCTTTCATTAACAGAGGGGTACCAACAATTTTGTCCATGGCTGTATAAAATATAGAATTTACAGAAAATGTATATTGGGATATATGTATATTATCTTTATCTGGGTATAAGATTGCTTATATCGGGATATGAAGTTTGGGTCATATCGCACAGCCCTATATATGTGTTTAAAATAGAATTACATAAAAAAAGTATCAACCTTATGATAAAGTCACAAAATGTATCAAAAAGGTCACAAATTTACATGGACAAATTTTACAAGTATGTGGGGGAAAAAAGACTCCTGACATGACAAATTGCTCAATTTTTTCTTCATAAATTTACAAAGAAAAAGCTGAAAATTTAGGAGGAAATTTCAAATTTTCAACAGTGTCAAAAAAGGTCCTAGCACTAAAAACTGAGCCGGACCGAATCATGACTGACTCTGCTACCTGTGACTAACCACTGCTGGTAGAAGACTGAAATAAGCTAAAATAACATCTATAATGAGATATTTGGACAAGTGTTGGTAGGTGATCCAACTGGGATCACGGATACTGGATGGGGGGTGAGATATATCAAGGCCAGGCTTGAGCGGTAGCTAAGCTAGCCTAATTGTCCAGCTTAACGGTCTGTCGAAGTGATTACAGCCAAAATATAACAAAATAAGCCAGGGCACCTGGAAGTGAGATGTACAGTATAATCGAATATGGATTAATGAACCAATTGGGAGCATGGATGTTTAGTGGGGTGAGTAGAATATATAGAATAATATAATGTTTTTCAACCTTTTTTTTTGAGCCGTGGCACCCTTCTTATATTGAAAAATCCTGTCATACCCCACCAACCCAAAATGTTATAAATGACACATTGTAGCCTATTATGACGTATCTAATGACAAGTTAGTTTAGTAATTAGGCATGTAATGATAACAAATTTTGGCAGACAATAAATTTTTCATTGTGATTTTTTTCATTTAGCACTGTCATGTTTATATCTGCATTGTTGGCCAAAGGCTCCTTTATACCAGACTGTGGTGGGGAAATGGAGGCTCTGCATGTTTGAGTGCAGGCAGCACGGTGGTGCAGTGGTTAGCACTGTTACCTTACAGCTAGAAGGTTCCTGGTTTGAATCCCCAGGCTGGCAGGGGTTGGAACCTTTCTGTGTGGAGTTTGCATGTTCTCCCTGTGCTGCGTGGGTTTACTCCGGGGGCTCCGGTTTCCTCCCACAATCCAAAGACATGCATGTTAGGTTAATTGGCTGTTCTAAAATTGTCCCTAGATATCTGTTTCCTATAGGCCCTTAGAATAGAGGGTTAGTACTAGTGAAAGCACTTTGAGTGGTCTTTGTGACTAGAAAAGCGCTATATAAGTGCAGGTTAGTTAGTAGGTAGTTTTGTTCCCACTTGGAAAAATTAAGTGGGATGGTTGTGTTTTTAATGTATTTTTCAGTTTTTGTTACAACTGTTTTCAAATATTGGCCACATACCAGCTGGTTGACATTAATGGGCTCTCCTCACTTATTTGGCTTCAGTCCAAAATGCTCCCACACCGGAGCTTTGGAATTAAATTCTCTATTTATTCTTCTAAACTTTCTGGAGTTGTGCAGCTGTCAGGAAACTCAGCCACAAGTGGTCCTGCTGTGCTCACGTTGTAGTTTGTTTATACTTAGTGTGAAATCTGGCACGATTACATACAAATCAGCATTGATATTCTGCCGTTACCAGGAGAAATTAGGCTAAATTATTTTGAAAATGAGACGTTTCGGGTCCGGATGGACAGATGGGCCAGTGGAGCTCAGTAACAGTTTTGTCCACTGCTTATTTGGTGCTGAGGGCAGATGACAAAGGGATGCAGTTTCTGGAGGAGGTGGTGACATTTTCCCAGCTGGTGTGCCCCTCCTGATGGTGTTGTGGGCTCATACATGGTAGCGTTTTTTGGGGGGATTTCCACTGAGCATGCAGAGCGGCTGCAGAGGTTGTGGGGGTAGCCCCACCTTTCTGTAGAGTGAGTTTTTCGTCAAGAAGAAGAAAGTTTGCGTTCATACTGCCACCCACAGACATGGAAGAGCCACTGCAGG
The DNA here is from genome assembly GCA_020510985.1 of Pholidichthys leucotaenia. Classification (NCBI taxonomy): domain Eukaryota; kingdom Metazoa; phylum Chordata; class Actinopteri; order Cichliformes; family Pholidichthyidae; genus Pholidichthys; species Pholidichthys leucotaenia. The sequence continues at coordinate 22,366,776 of CM035850.1, read as the reverse complement.
CACAGACACACGACAAAGGCTACTTAATTGCAATTTTAGGACCAATTAAGTAAAATTAGACCATTTTCCACGGCACCTCAAATGATCTCCCACGGTACCCTGGTTGAAAAACACTGATATAGGGAGTAGCCATAAAAGCCACAGTAGGGAAGCTAGGCTAACCTTGGCTAGCAGCATAATTACAGGGCTATTCCTGCCATATTATAACAAAATAAGAATATTTCCTAGATATAATCACGTATGGATTAATGGAGCAGCTTTCCAGTGGAGTGTGTAGAATATAAAGAGAGTATCCATTAAAACTGTGGCTGCTTCGCAAAGCTATGTAGTTTTCACTTCACTAAGCTTGTTGCTGCATGGTTTCAGAAGGTCACGGGAACATTTTTACTCCTACTGTCATTAAAGTGGGTTGCGGTGAAGATGGGAGGGTGGTGTCATTCCAATTAACTCCAGTTCTCACAACACAGCTGGAGGTAAATAAGAACGGCTAACTGAGGCCTGCAGAGACCAAGGTGGATGCTAACAGAGTGACAGGGTAGTCTTTTTGCACTGATAGCCACTCCACTTACCCAAATTCATATGCAAGACAAGTGTGCTAAAAAAAGTGGCATTTTTATTGTATAGTATGTTCCCTTTAAATATGAAGAGTTGTGTTGTGGCCACAGCAGAAGAAACTAGAAAAGCACTCATAGAGCGCATGCAGTGGGGCAAAAAAGTATTTAGTCAGCCACCAATTGTGCAAGTTCTCCCACAAAAGATGAGAGAGGTCTCTAATTTTCATCATAGGTATACCTCAACTATGAGAGACAAAATGAGAAAAAAAAATCCAGAAAATCACATTGAAGGATTTTTTTTTTTTTGTAACTTAAGATTTTTATTAATTTTTCATTATATATATTGCGTTCAGATCACAGTCTACATTTAAAAAAAAACAAAGGGGCTAGAGTAAAAAAGAAAAAGAAAAAAAAAAAAGGGGGGGGGGACAAATGTTGGAGCATCAAGTTTTTAGTTTCCATCTCTTAATTCTTCTGGTTTTTCCAGCGTCTTTGGTTATTCTTTCAATATCTGTCTCGTTGTTGCACTTTGTAGTGTGTCCATTTCCGCCATTTTTTTTCCCACAGTCCTTCTTGCATTCTTTGTCGATATGTTAGTTTTTCCATCATACGTATGTCCTCAATAATGTCAGTCCATTGCTCTTGGTCAGGAAGAACTTCTGATCGCCATTTTTTTGTGATTGTTTTTTTACATGCAATCAACAAGATTTTAACTAGATATCTGTCCTCAGCCTGTATAACATTGTCTCTTTTAAGATCACATAGGTACATCAGGTTACAGTTCATTGGTATATTATATCCTAATATCCTCTGTATTGTCACATGTATAGATTTCCAGAACGATGAGATTTTGCCGCATTTCCAAAACATATGTGAGTGGTCTGCATTTTGAGCCCCACATCCCCTCCAGCATAAAGATTGGGTATTTGTATATTTTCCTTGAATCTGTGGTGTAATGAAAAAGCGAATCAGGTTTTTCCATCCAAATTCCCTCCATGTTCTTGAATTTGTTGATGTGTGTTGTGTTTTCCATATTTCCTGCCAGCTTTCTTCTGTTATGTTTAAATTGAGCTCTTTCTCCCATTTCTCCTTTATATAGTTACTTGAATGATTGTTTGCCATAAGTTTCTGATATAGCTTTGAAATAATTCTTGTTTTATTTCCTGTATATGAGCTTAAAATGAATTGTATAATCTCGCTCACATCTGTTTGGAGGTTATGCCTAATCTTCTTCATATAATAGTCTCTCATCTGCAGATATCTGAAGAATTCTGATCTTTCTAGTTTAAATTTTCTCCTGATGTTTACAAAGCTCCCGAGATCTTTTTTTCCGATATTGCCCCATGCTGTGATTCCCTTGTTCACCAGATTTTTGTATCCCCTATCTTGTTTTGCCGGTTCAAACTGACTGTCAAATGCTACCCATTTCAATAGTTTTATGTCTTCCTTTATATTATACTTTTGTACTATTTTATACCACAGTTCTAAAGTAAATTTAGTGATTGGGTCTATTTGTTTGATTTGCTTATATGCATCTTTATCTCCTATTATGCTTTGTACTGGGAGTCCCTCAATTTCCTTTTCCATTTCTTTCCATTTTGCCTCATATCCCTCGTCGCACCAACATATGATATATCTTATTTGTGCCGAGTAGTAATATTCTTTTAGACTCGGTAGGCCCATGCCTCCTTTCTCTTTTGGTAATTGGAGAGTTTTATATTTCACTCTTGGTTTTTTACCTCCCCAAACAAATCTCGATATCATCCTGTCCCACTTTGAGAATTGGGCATCTGGAATCTCTGTTGGTAGAGCCTGGAAGAGGTAAAGTAATCTAGGTTGTATGCTGATTTTGACTGTCTCAATTTTTGAATTCAGATCCATATTTAAGATTGACCATCTATCAATATCTTTTTTTATTTCTTGTTCCAACCTATCATAGTTTGCTTTATAGATTTTGCTTAGATCTTTAGGTATGTTCACTCCAAGGTATTTTATTTCTTTTTGTTTCCAGTTTAGTTTGATCTTATCAGTTATCTGGTCTAGAGGTTTATAGTGGAATGTCAGTATTTGTGTTTTTGTTATGTTTATCTTGTATCCTGATAATTTTCCAAAATTTTCTATCAAGTTCATCATTTCCATTATTGATTCATCTGGTTGTTCAAGGTAAACTATAATATCGTCTGCAAATAGCCCAATCTTGTGTTCCGCCCCCTTTATTGTTACACCTTTTAATTTCTTATTTTGTCGTATTGCTTGAGCCAATGGCTCTATGAACAGAGCAAACAAGGTGGGCGATAAGCAGCATCCCTGCCTAGTTGATCTTTGTATATTTACTTTGTCTGTTAAGCTACCGTTTATCTTGATTCTTGCCACAGGTTCTTGATACAGCGTCCTTATGCATTGTACTGATTTTTCGTTAAATCCAAAGCGTTCCAGCACACTATATAGGAATTTCCAGGTAACCCTGTCAAATGCTTTTTCTGCGTCTAAACTCATTATTACTGCGCTTTTCTTTTCTTTATGTATTTGATTAATTATATGTATTGTTCTCCTGATATTGTCATGAGTTTGCCAAACTCATGACAATATCAGGAGAACAATACATATAATTAATCAAATACATGCGTCTCTATGAAACCAGTTTGATCATCTTCTATCAATTCCGTCAAGAATGTCTTTATTCGTTTACATATAATGGTTGTATATATTTTATAATCCACATTTAATAAAGAGATTGGCCTATAGTTTCCGCATTGTTCTCTATCTTTCCCTGGCTTTAAAATGACTGAAATAATGGCTTCGTTCCATGATGGAGGTATTTTGTTGTTGTTCAACGTCCAATTAAATGACTTTAGGAGCTGTGGCATGAGTTGTTCTATAAACAGTTTATAAAACTCAGATGGGTATCCATCACTACCTGGTGATTTACCATTTTTAAGTGACTTAATCACATCTCTAATCTCTTGTGTTGTTATTTCTGCTGTTAGCTTTTCATTTTGTTGATTTCCTATTGATGACAAGTCCAATGTGCATAGAAATTTTTTAATATCTTTAGTATTTGTTTCTTCAGGTTGCGAGTATAGTTCTTGGTAGAAATTATGGAATATTTCTTCGATGTTTTCTGGGTTAACTGTGGTTTTATTTGTGGTGGGGTCTTTAATCTTGTATACATTATTCATTGTTTGTTGTTTTCTTAACCGTTTTGCCAGCAGTTTTGTGGCTTTTGGTCCCGTTTCATAATATTTTTGCTTTAGATATCTATTTTTCCTTTCAATTTCATCCATTTGTGTTTCTTTTATCTTTATTTTTTCTTCTTTAATTTCTTGATATATTTTTGGGTCATTTGTGCTTTGATGTTTATGTTCTAATTCCCTCAGTCTCTCACATCTTTGTTCATATGCTTCCAGTTTAGTCTTATTTGCTTTTCCTGTTTCAACAATTAATTTACCTCTTAACACGGCTTTTAGTGCATCCCATAGTATTGTTGGGTCCACTTCTTCATTGTCATTCTCTTGGATATATTCATTTATGTTTACTTTTATTCTTTCTTTCATTTTATCATCATTTAACAGTCCTACATTAAGTTTCCATGTTGTTTGTCGTTTTCTATTGTTTAAATTTATTTCCATGTATATAGGATTATGATCTGATATTTCTGCCCCTCCAATCCAACAATTTCTCACCCTGTGTCTGTCACCTTCATTCATAAGGAAGTAATCTATTCTAGAGTGTACTTTATGGACTGCTGAATAATGTGTATAGTCTTTTTCGAGTGGGTGCAGGTCCCTCCAAATGTCTACCATACCCATTTCTGCCAGTGAGGTTCTTATGAATTTTGTTACATGTTTTTTTTGTCTTCTTAACACTTGTTGTATCAATTTCATGATCCATGACAGCATTTAAGTCTCCTCCACAAATTAGGACTCCTTCACTGTGTGTTGCTATGAGATCAAACAGATGTTGAAAAAAACCCTTGTCACTTTCTGGTGGGGCATAGATGTTCACTAATGTGATCTGCATTCCATCTATTCTACCCTTTATTATTACATACCTGCCTTCTTTATCCTGGATTTCCTGTTCACATTCAAATTGTATTTTATTTGAGATTAGTATCATAACCCCCCTTTTAGTTCCTCCCTTAAATGAACTGTAGTAGGAGTTCTTATAGCCAAATCTCTTTAGTTTCACATGTTCTGTCTTGCTCAAATGTGTCTCTTGCATAAATATAATTTCGGCTTTTTCCTTCTTGAATTTTCTTATTATTCTTTCCCTTTTAACAGGTGAGTTCAGACCATTCACGTTTAGTGTTATTATCTTAAGATTTTTACCCATAATCATGTTTTTCCATTTTTTTAACTTGTGCTCCTAGCCCCTTTAACAACAAAAATAACACATATTTATATAAAAACACATTAAAAAATCTCGACCTCCGTACTTTGGGCCTTTCTTCTGCCCACTGGTCCCTGTTGGTGGGTGGAGGGAATGTCCTCACAGAGTGTAGGGCCCTCCCTAGACCTGTATTTACTATCCAAGAAATAGTCATTAGTCTAGAAATGTCCAACAAATATCACTTAAACCTCTCCTAGCCGTCTGTTTCTCTTTTACCTTGTCTTCTTGGCCTTCATTTCTTCTGTGTCTTTCTTAATCTTTGTTATAATCTAGGCTTTCAGTTGAAAGCCTTGTAGTCTTTCCTGGGCCCGCTGCTCCACGTCTCCCCCCGTCTTTTGCCGATCACTCGCCTCCACTCCGGCTGTCGTGATGCGTTCAGGGCCGCCGCTGCTCCTACCGTTTCCTCCGGCACGTACACCTCAAGGCCCCGCTCCATCATGTCCTGCACTGCCTCTCTGGCTGTGTTGTAGGTTCTTACGCCGTTCTCCCAATGAATCCTCATCTTCGTTAGCGGCGTTTGGAATCTAATTTTTTTTTCTTTCAGCGTTTTTTTAATGTTGGCATATTTCTTCCGCTGCTGCACAATTTCTGCCGGGTAGTCATGATCAAAGAATATCTGCTTGTCGCCGATTCGTATCTTTTTTTTCCACGCTCGTGTCAGGATTCTTTCCTTTACATCATATTTCTGAAAGTTTACCACAACTGACCTGGGTGTAGAGCGTGGGTTCGGGTTCTGTGCCGAGGCTCTGTGCGCTCGTTGAATCTGCAGATCCGCTTCGCTGGGCAGTTCCAGCTCTTTTTTTAAGAACTGATCCATGAATTTCGTCATCGAGTTGCCTTCAATGCCCTCCGGGATCCCGAAGATGCGTATATTGCCCCGTCTGGACCTGCTCTCCAAGTCGGTTACTTTCTCCTGCATCCTCTGCATTTGTGCCGTCAGGGTCTGCAGCTGTTCGCCTGCCTCGCTATTCCAATCTTCCAGCTCTGATATTCGGGCCTGCGCTTCTGTCATACACGCCCGCTGGGAGCGCAGCTCCTCCATGTTTTCTGCTAGCTTGCGCTCCATTTCTCTTCGGAGGCCCATAATTTCCTCCTTAATCTCTTTTTTCAGCTCCTCCTTAAGAGCCGCTAAATCCTGTTGTAGCTGCCGTTTGAAGTCTCTCAACTCTTTTCCCAAACTGGCGACGCCAGTGTTCATGGTATCGAGTGTGTCCTCCATTTTCTCTGCTGCAGTCACCTCGTTTTTTTGGGCCCCGTGTTCAGCGGTTTCTCCTGCGTTGTTGAAGAGGAATTCTTTAATTTTACTCTGCTTTTGTCCTTGTGCCCGGCTCCTTCGTGTTTTCATCCCTTAGTTTATTGATCCGCTTATGTCGAGTTGGCCATTTACCGATGATTTTTAATCCGGCTAGGGAGAGCTCTCTGTTTAAGCGTTATGTCTCTCCGCCATCTTCCCGGAAGTCCTCACATTGAAGGATTTTTAATGAATTATTGGTAAATTCCTCGGTAAAATAAGTATTTGGTCACCTACAAACAAGCAAGATTTCTGGCTCTCACAGACCTGTAACTTCTTCAAGAGGCTCCTCTGTCCTCCACTCGTTACCTGTATTAATGGCACCTGTTTGAACTCGTTATCAGTATAAAAGACACCTGTCCACAACCTCAAACAGTCAGACTCCAAACTCCACTATGGCCAAGACCAAAGAGCTGTCAAAGGACACCAGAAACAAAATTGTAGACCTGCACCAGGCTGTGAAGACTGAATCTGCAATAGGTAAGCAGCTTGGTGTGAAGAAATCAACTGTGGGAGCAATTATTAGAAAATGGAAGACATTCAAGACCACTGATAATCTCCCTCAATCTGGGGCTCCACGCAAGATCTCACCCCGTGGGGTCAAAATGATCACGAGAACGGTGAGCAAAAATCCCAGAACCACACAGGGGGACCTAGTGAATGACCTGCAGAGAGCTGGGACCAAAGTAACAAAGGCTACCATCAGTAACACACTATGCCGCCAGGGACTCAAATCCTGCAGTGCCAGACGTGTCCCCCTGCTTAAGCCAGTACATGTCCAGGCCCGTCTGAAGTTTGCTAGAGAGCATTTGGATGATCCAGAAGAGGATTGGGAGAATGTCATATTGTCAGATGAAACCAAAGTAGAACTTTATTGTAAAAACTCAACTTGTCGTGTTTGGAGGAGAAAGAACACCATACCTACTGTGAAGCATGGGGGTGGAAACATCATGCTTTGGGGCTGTTTTTCTGCAAAGGGACCAGGACGACTGATCCGTGTAAAGGAAAGAATGAATGGGGTCATGTATCGTGAGATTTTGAGCGAAAAACTCCTTTCATCAGCAAGGGCATTGAAGATGAAACGTGGCTGGGTCTTTCAGCATGACAATGATCCCAAACACACCACCCGGGCAACGAAGAAGTGGCTTCGTAAGAAGCATTTCAAGGTCCTGGAGTGGCCTAGCCAGTCTCCAGATCTCAACCCCATAGAAAATCTTTGGAGGGAGTTGAAAGTCCATGTTGCCCAGCGACAGCCCCAAAACATCACTGCTCTAGAGGAGATCTGCATGGAGGAATGGGCCAAAATACCAGCAAAAGTGTGTGAAAACCTTGTGAAGACTTACAGAAAACGTTTGACCTCTGTCATTGCCAGCAAAGGGTATATAACAAAGTATTGAGATGAACTTTTGTTATTGACCAAATACTTATTTTACCGAGGAATTTACCAATTAATTCATTAAAAATCCTTCAATGTGATTTTCTGGATTTTTTTTTTTCTCATTTTGTCTCTCATAGTTGAGGTATACCTATGATGAAAATTGGAGACCTCTCTCATCTTTTAAGTGGGAGAACTTGCACAATTGGTGGCTGACTAAATACTTTTTTGCCCCACTGTACCTCCGCCAAGGCTCTTTCTGTTTCTCATGGATCACCTCCAAAATGTAATGGGTTTGTGTGTAGGCCTATAGCCACTTAAGGTGAAAATTGCATCAAAGTCTGTCCATCAGTTTTGGAGTATTGTTGGTAACACACTGTGAGAAGATAAGAGCCTTGGCTGAGGTATGCATTCTCAGATCATCACCAAAATATAATGGGTTCCTCTCTAGCCCAAGAACCACCTCTGGTGAAAATTTCATCCAAATCCATCCAGTAGTTTTTGTGTAATCCTGCTGCACAAATACAAACAGAGCCCTTGGTGGAGGTATGCACTCTCAGATCATCACCAAAATCTAATCATTTGTTCCCCGTGCCATTACACACCTTTACTGAAAATTTTGTCAAAATCCGTTTGTAACTTTTTGAGTTATGTTGGTAACAGACAGACAGACCCCGGTAAAAACATTACCTCCTTGGCGGAGGTAATTATTAAACTAGAAAAGCACTCGGAGAGCGCAGACCTCTGCCAGGTACCTCAGTTGCCCCTAATATTGGGATTTTCCCCAAATATAATAGTCCTACATTTATTCTATGTATATTTTCAGATTCCTTGACCATCAACATACCTTTAGCAATTGGATTCACATTGATATCTTTATTAGTTCAGTAGTTATTGACAAAAATCACTTTTTTGGTAATGGCGGTGATCCGGATCACTCCCAAAATCTAATCATTTCTTCCTTGTCCCATTTCGGACTTGTCCTGAAAATGTCGTCAAAATCCGTTGATTACTTTTTGAGTTATGTTGGAAAAAAACAAATGAACCCCAGTAATAACATAACCTTCTTGGTGGAGGTAACAATGGCTCAGAGGAAAACCTGAAGCCTAAGAAATAACCAAATCTCAAATTTACCTTCTATAACTGCTCTGTTTTTATCTCTGCAGGCTGGAGTTAAAGCCAAAAAAGCCACAGAAACCTACAAGTCATACGTGGAGAAATATGCCACGGCGAAGTCTGAGTTTGAACAGAAGATGACAGAAACCACACAGGTATCCTGAAGGCCGTTTTCCACTCGTCCCAGTATGTGTGTACAGTTTGTGACATTTGTAACATTTTTCTTCGTTAATCTGTTATTGCCTCTAACGTTTTGTGCCCTAAATCACCTTCAGGTTGTTTTGAATCGGATCCACATGAAGCCCTGATTAGATAAACCCAAATTAAAGTCAGATCAACAGAATTCACCGCTTCCAGTTAGCACAGACTTTTTTTTGTTTTCCACCATAGGAAGTAGCATGGCAGCGCCGCTCCCACTTATGGCCCGTCTCAAACTGAACACACGTGCTGATGTATTATAAACACGGCGCCGGGACATCACTGCTGCTCCTACATGTGTGTTCTCTCTCTTTGAGCTTCCACATGCTCCTCTGATTCTCATTTCCTCAGTTTGGAGGCTGTTTTCTTTTCCCCCGCCCTGACTTCTGGTGTGATTAATGTTATTGCTTGCAGTGTTTAAACAGCACATTAATAGCTGTTTCCATAATATTTTGTATATCCCAGGAAGTTTATCCCATATTTTATTGATCCCAGGGGGGAAAGTCTGGGTTTATTGCAGCTGCTCAGACAGAGATTTGAAAAGTATACAAAAGAGTGGAGTGCAAACCCCCACCGAGGCAGCTTGCCCCAGCCAGCAGCCCGCCCTCTGTTGGTGACCGACAAAATAGCAGATAACCTGCCACGTATAATATGTAATTTCCCCGTTGTGGGAGTATTAAAAGTACTTATCTTACCTAATCTTATCTTAATGTTCTGTAAGTGTGTGATAGTGTAGGCATGGGTGGTACAAACAATATAGATTTGACCAGAGGTATACTGTAATCTGCAGAATAGAGCAATGATTTCATCTGATTCTCAAAATAATAAATAAAATAAACTAACACTAAATTCATAACAATTAATTCTGACTGTATCTTTGGTCATTTTTTTCCTGTTATAATATTATCTTAAGTTTTTATCCCTAACCCCCCACCCCCCACCCCAATGAAAACCTTCCATTTTTTAAAACCTAAATATTGGCAGGTATGCATTCTCTATTATACCAAATAATTTCAGAAAGACTCAAAAATATTCATTACTTTGTGTAATAATAACAATAATGATAAAAGTCAAGGTGTAGGTTAGCTGTAGAAGAGCTACAGCCGCTTGTCTCTTCACACTCTCCTGCTGTCCAGGAAGAGAGGATTAATCTGACGCTGCATTCACTTACACTCAGAAATTTGACGATTGGAACTTTACAGAAATATAAATTAATTAATGAAACAAAGTTTGAACTAAACTATTCCTGAGTTCAGTCGACATTCACTGATTCGGACCAATATAAGTAAAGATGAGTCTGCTTTTTGAAAACAGGTGGAGTTTCATGTTAGTGACTTTTGGGTTAGAAACAGCTCATCTGCCCGATTTTCCACTTTATACTCATTTATATGAAATGACTTTGATTTACCCCCAAAAGTCCAAAGTGGGACACAAGTGGGTGTTACCATGAGTTCTTCAGCTTGTGGTCTACACCATGCTGGTGCTCAGATCCAGACATGATTCCTCATCAGCGGGTCCTCATGACCAGAAGTGGGACGACCTCCGTATGTGAGGGTGAGAGGAAACCCCCCAGCACCAAGGGGAGCAGCTGTTGGCTGATTTGTGGAAGTTGATTTCTTCTTTTAAAAGGGGGACATATGCCCCTCTTTCTCCGTGTTGACAAGCTCCCAGAGGTCCTAATGAAATGTCTGTGACATGCTTTGGTCAGAATGCATCAGCGGTTAAATACTGCAGCACCGTTTTCCACCCTTATTCACAGCCACCTGTAACGCCTGGTCTTTATGGTGCTGTAGCAGAATGTGTGACCCATCAGAACTATGTTCTTCTGACATTAAAATCACAGAACCAGAAATACTAGGCTGCCGTTTTTGATAGCTGGTAACAACGAAAATACCTTCAAGGTCCCATTCACTGAAAAATTGTGTTTCTGTAGATGTTAACCTTCTGAAATGCATCTATTGGTCATGCCATTATCAAAATCAAAACATCACTTTTTTCACCATGATGCTACATCAAACTGTCAGCATTACATTGGCTTGGTGGTTGGAGCCGGCCTGTCTAACTGCATTAGAACTCGCCTCAGCGAGGAGAGGCTGACAGACATACAGCTCGTCTGGCCTTAGCTTAACTGTCGATCTGGCCGGTTGGGCCGTCCAGACTACAGTCGGAGGTCCCATCCCCCTCCGTCCGAATGCTCACATGCACAGAACTGAGGACCTTATCAGTTATCGTAATAATCACACCTGTCTTTGCACTCCGCGCTTTCATGTATATTGACCCATCCGTGAAGCCACTACCATGCCTGTGTATATTTCCATAATCCTGGGCCATTTTTATTTCAGTCGTGTGTTTAATCGCGTGTTCTGTAACCGCGTTTTATCTAATCCTTCTCTCTTTCTTTATTGCACAGTAGCCTGGTGGAGCACCCACAGTCTCGTTGTGCTGTACAACTGTACAATGACAGGAAAGCCTATTCTATTCTATTTTGATTACTGTTTTCTCTACATTTTATTCACCCCCACTGGAATCCTTGTTCAGCTAGCTAGCTCGCATCAATTAGCCACCTTGGATCACCATTATTTTTCTCTTCTCAAATATGGAACTTTTAGAAATTTAAGATTTTTCTCAAAAAAATTTTTTTTAAATAAATTTGTTGTGACTTGTAAATTTTCAGCTTTTTGCCGCTCCTCAATGTTCTACTTTATCCCTCAGGTGCAACTTTATTCTTGTATACGACTGTAACTTTTTATTGTTGATTTTCCAACTTTTTTTTTTTTACATTAACTTGTAACATTTTCTTGTACATTTGCAAGTTTTTCCTTTTTTTTTTTACCTTATTGCACATTTGTAACTTTCTTTTTTTTTTCTTTTACATTTGCAACTTTTTCACATAATTTTTTTTTACATTTGCAACTTTTTCACATATTTTTTTTTTTTTAAATTTGCAACTTTTTTACTTGTAGCTTTCATTTTGTTGGATAAATCTGCAACTTTTGTGGATTTCCAACTTTTTCCAAAAATTGGCAGCTTTTCAATAATTGTCAAACTTTTTCTCATACATTTGCTTTTTTTCCTCATAGATTTTGAACCTTTTTCTGAAGAATTTTGCAGCTTTTTATTTATTGCACATTTGCAATTTTGTGTGTGCAAATTTGCAATTTTTTTTTCTCATTCACAAATGTTTCTGTGCTCTTTGTACTCCAGGAGCCAGTCATATCCCATCAACCAAGAGAAGACAAATTTACGTTGGTTGGTTCAGGTTCGCTACCCGAACTAGGAGCTAGCCAGCTAGCTAAGATGGACAGTAGTGATGTAAGAGGGGAGGTGGAGTTAAATGCAGTCATGGGCATTTAAAGAGACATGCACTGAAATGAGCCGTTCTCAGGAAGGCTGCAAAAGATGATTAATAATGATGCTGCAATAGTTAAAAAAAATCAGACCAGAAGTGTCAAATGCTTCATTAAGACCTGTGGGAGCTGGCAGCATGTAGGAAAAAGTGCAGTCAAAGGGATTTTTAAAACGGAGACGTTCACAAGTCCAAGTCAACTCTCAAGTCTCGAAGCTCAAGTCCAAGTCAAATCTTAAGCCACTTTATGGTTGTAATATCTAAAGCTGGGTTAATGTTGCACCAACAATTTGAACTGTAGCCACGGTGAATGCCAATCTACCGCTGACATTTCTACATTCAGCACTTTTTCCCCCCATTTCATTCTAATTGTATAAATTAGTTTTAATTGACTTTCGTTGCTGTTTTCCCTGTGTTCCAGAAATTCCAGGACATCGAAGAAAGCCACATCCTTCACATGAAGGAGATCATTCAGTCCTTCTCTCAGTCTGTGGACGAGACGCACGTCCAGATCGGAGAGGTGAGTCCACGCTAACGCACACATGCAAACGCCAAGGCCGTTCCTGGCTAGCAAGCAGACTCCACAGATGCTACGGACCCTCTCAACCACTAGGGGGCAGCCAAGCTACAAGTTCAGCTTCAACATTTTCTTAGGGGAGAATTAAAATGATCTTCAGTTTTTTTCTTCTCATATATTTGCAAGTTTTTTTTCACAGAAATTCACTGCTTTGTCATTGTAAATTTGCCACTTTTTTCTTGTATATTTGCAGTTTTTCCCCATAATTTTTAAGTTTTTTTCATGTTATATTTCAAGATTTTTTTCTTGTAAATTTTCAACTTTTTCTCATAAATTTACTACTTTTTCTTTTTGGAATTTTAATTTTTTTTTTTAAACTTTTCTAATTTTTTTTCCTTCTAAATTTGCAGCTTTCATGTAAATTTGCAGTTTTTCTTTTTTAGATTAGATTTTTTTTTTCTTGTTGCAAATTTTCTCATGTTTGTGACTTTTTTTTTATCATGAATTTGCAAACTTTTTCTCATGATTTCACTGCTGTATTCTTACAGATTTGTGACCTTCTCTTCTTGTAAATTTGCAGTTTTTTCCCTAATAAATTTTCAACATTTTTCTTGTAAATTTGTGGCTCTTTTGTTGTAATTTTGCAATTTTTTTTTCTTGTAAATTTGCACCTTTTTTCCCTCAAATCTGACTTTTTTCCTCTTGTGATTATGCAACTTTTTTCCTCATTCACTGCTTTTTCATTGTGAATTTACTTTTTCTTGTATATTTACAATAGTTTTCTCATAATTTTTGCACTTGTTTCACATTAAATTTTAAGATTTTTTTTTCTTGTAAATTTTCAACTTTTTTCCACAAAAAATGTTAACTATTTAGCTTGTAAAATAGTAACTTTTTCTAAATAATTTGCAATTTTTTAATATCTGCTGTTCTTCTCATAATTTATCAACTTGATTCATGTAAATTTTCCAACTTTTTTCCTCATAAATTTACTACTTTTTCTTTTTGCAGTTTTGGATTTTTTTAGTCTTCAAAAAAAATCTAAATTTGCAGCTTTCATGCAAATTTGCTGTTTTTCTTTTTTAGATTTGTGATTTTTTTTTTTCTTGTTGCAAATTTTCTCTCATAAATTTGACTTTTTTATTATGAATTTACAACCTTTTTTCATAAATTCACTGTTGTATTCTTACAAATTTGTGACCTTTTCTTCTTGTAAATTTGCAGTTTTTTCCCCTAATAAATGTTCAACATTTTTTTTGTAAATTAGTTATTCTTGTTGTAATTTTTGTCTTGGAAATTTGCACCTTTTTTCCCCTCAAATCAGACTTTTTTCCTCTTGTGATTATGCAGTATTTTCTCTGATAAAGCTACTTTTTTCTCATAAATATCCATTTTTTTTTCTCTCACAAATATGACTTTTTCTTGTAAATTTGCAACCTTCATTTGAATTCTGCTTAGATTTTTATTATATGTAATTTTTTTTTCATTTTTTTCTGCTCATCTTAGCCATCACAAAAATAGCCTTGTCTGACTCCTACGTGCTCACATGCCGTGTGGTGAAACATTTTGTGGGTGGAGCAGGTGTGCTGCTGACCTGTGGCTGTCGCGTCCATTAGCGTCGTCTTTGATCTCACTAATAATTTAACGGAGAAGCAGGAAACGGCCCATTCATCCTTCAGTTTAAAACTGATCAAGACTCCCTCCCAGTTATCTCAACGACAAGCAGTAAAAAACGTGTTTTGGTTTTGAGGAAATGGGGAAAAGTGTTATGATGAAGACCTTCAAACATGATTCAGAAGTGAATTAATCATCATTTAATGACAACCAGAGACGTCTTTGGGTTTGTTTTTTAAGCAATCATCCTCAGGAGTGCCACAAAGAAGAACTAACGCCAACTAACACTGACGGCTTTGTTTTATTAATCTGTGGCTGCTGCTGTAGTTCCTCTGTTGCCTGTGGGGGGCGACAACGCTCCACTAAACAATGTCCAGCCGTCAGAGCCTGTGGAGGAAGGAGTCGAAGACCAAAGATTAGCAAAATTAGCTGAAAAATATGCTGTCAATTCTGGGTTCAATGTGCAAATTAAAAACAATTTTTATGCCAGTTTTCAACATTTTTACAATATTTTTGTGGATTATAAGTTTACAAAAAAAACCTGCAAATTTGGGAGAAAAATTGCACAAATTTACCAAAAATTTACATGAATAATCTGCAAATATACATACAAAAAGAAACTAATTTATGTGACAAAAATGCAAAATTTAATGAAAAAAATTTGCAAGAAAAGCCTCAAAAGAGGAAAAAGGGCTTTAATGTGCTGAAAAACATACAGATTTATGAAAAAAAAAAGTGAGTGCAACTTTTTTGCTGAATTTTTGACTTCTTACAGGAAGTTAGCACTTGTTTTCACACATTTGCACATTTGATCGAAGCTCTACCTTTTTCCATGTAATTTTTTTTTTCATACAAATTTATGGCATTTTGCGTGTTTTTTTTTTTAAACTTTCTTTTATATTTAACATTTTTCTCACAAATTTGTGAAATTTTTTTGCAGATTTGCAGCTGTTTTAGCACATTTGCATGTGTTTTAAATGTACTGTATATTTTGGATTTTTTTTCTTTACATTTTCATGTTTTTTTTTTTTCCTTGCAAATTTGCAGTGTACACTGCTTACAAAAAGTTAGGGATATTTGGCTTTCAGGTGAAATTTATGGAAAAGGTTCTAGTACATTTTAGGTTCATCCTGAAATTTCGTCCAAAAGCCAAATATCGCTAACTTTTTGTGAGTAGTGTATATACTGTATAAAATTTCTCTTTATTTGGAACTTTGGAGCAGTTTTCACACACTTTCAAATGATTTCCTTGTAAATTTATAATACTTTCTTGCAAGTTTTATAACTTGTGGCTTTTTACACACATTGAAGTCTTAATTTTCTCTCATTTTTCTTTATTTTTCAGGAATGTGCAGCTTTTTTTAAAAAAAAAATTTCTATGAAAATGTAAAATTTGACTTTTTTTTATTTTGACTTTGTTTTCTTATAAATCTGCAACTTCAAGAAATTTTGACATTTTGTATATCATTTTTCAGTTTTTAATCTTCAAAAACTTGTCTTTTTCTGAGGAATTTGCAGCTTTTTCTCATAAATTTTTTCAGTGAAATTTATCAAAGTGGGCAGTGTGATGGATCTTGATTTGACATATTAAATACATTTATAATTAATATGCAATTAATTAATTGCATATTTTTCTATAAGTAATTGGGATTAATTGCTAAAATTTTGAGAAAGAATCAAAGAAAAAGTAGTATACTTTAGCAGCTGTTGGGTTTTATAATTGAATATACCTGTGACCCTCATATTCAGCAAAAATACTGCTGAATACTGCTGAATACTGTATTGAGTACCCAAGAATACCCAAGGAACCTGAAACCCTGACAGACAAGACCTACTTTTGTTTTAAGCTAAGACAACTGCTGACATCACCTCGCCCCACACTAATTCATAATGTACATTTTCACAGTATCAGAGCTTAAAATTAATTTCCAGTTAACATTTGAATATATAACACTACATTAAAGTATAGTTGCTAGCTGTGTAAACATCTTCAACAGAAACGTGACTAAAATGTTCATGGAGGAAAAGTGAGCAGCGGCATTTTTTCCCCATCTGATTTCTCAGCGTTTTTCTGCTCTGGGAGCTTTCAGTTCTCATAAGTGAAGGAGTGTCAGTCCGTGTGCGTGCCGCTGTGTTTGTTTTTGTAAGTGAGCGTTTGTGTGCGAGCAAGGCGGCCACCTTCAGGGCAGATCAGCGTTATGAGCATGTGGGTAAAAGGCTCAGTGGGAGAGTTGCCAGTTCTGCTTATTTCACACCATTTTGGGATGGTGTTCTTAGGGAGATGAGTAGCGGCAGGCTGGTTTGCTTTGTTATTTTGGGGGGCTTCTGTTCTCATAACGGTTAGAAGGTGGATCGTCTGACTTTTTAAATGTTCCCACCTGCTGTCAGTCACTGAGATGATTTTAATCCAACTGGAGTAGGTGATTCAAAGGGAAATGAGGGGTAGCATCCTCCTTGTTGGCAAAATGACCCCAAATCATCCCCCATGTTAATCTGCCATTTGTAGGTGTACGTAAATCAAAGGGGAGAACAGTTACCCCCAACCTAGAAAAAGAGAGGATTGTCCCCTCAGTATCATCATAAATCTTTTCATCCCCCGCCGGTCGAAGCCCAAAGGGTCAAAGAGCCCTTTGGGCGAAGACCAAAGGAGGATTATGTTATGGGTCAGTCCATCCGTCCGTCTGTCCTACTTTTGTAAAATGAACTCCTTCTACAGTTTTGTTCTGATTGTTTTGAAACTTGGTACCATGGTTTGATATATTCTGCTGATGCGCTTATTGGGATTTCACTCTCATCGGATGACCTTGAGACCAAAGGGTCAGAGGTCAGATTTTCCCTAAATTTTCTAAACATAATAACTACTGAAAGAAATGATGTAGGCTTTTCATGTTGATACAGCAGTTGTATCTAATACACATCTTGGACGACTTACACCAGGGGTCACCAACTGGCGGACTCTGGTCCACATACAGACCCCGAGAGTCCTCCATCTGCACTCCAAAGCCTTTTGATACAATTTGGGGAAAAGGGAGACCGTTTTATTTTGGTGGGGGGGAAAAAGTGGAATTGAACTGCTGCATCGGCGACCGCCCGACAGATAATGGCACGAGCCCTTGGGCGCTCTCCTGCTGCAGACTGCCCTCTTCACTGTTCCACGAACGCCACTCTCTGCAGAGATTCTGTGGCTCCAACTGCTCCAGAGAGTATGCAGCGGGTTGAAAAATCAGGATCGCTGCCCCCCCCCCCCCCCCCCATACACACAAGGCCGACATCCACCCCGGACAGACCGGTCTGTACCCACAAAAAGAAGTGGTGTTGTGAGCCGAGAGTAGTCCATGCTGGGATGCAGAAGTGAGGTCGCTGGTTATCACAGGGCTTAAAGTTTTCCAGCACTGTGCTGGATTTCCGGCGTGTGCTGTCTTTTTTTTTTTTTGGCTGTGGGGAAATTTACTTCCCATTTCTGTACGCAGAAACACTTTTTGTCCAGCCTATCTGCAATGGTGGATGAATAATGCTCAAAATAAACAGTCAGTTCTGCATAGTTTGGCGTTCTTTGAAGACATTCAGAGCAGTGAATATCGTATTTGGGATGGCGGAACGTATTAAGCTTGCACGCTCCACTGATTTCAACCATAGCTCATGCTCCATTAGCAAGTACAGAGCCAAGTGAAGCCACCTGGCCGCCATATTAGGGAGGGAATCGAGTTGACATGATGTTTAGCGGCTGCCGATTTCTATAGTTCACCGGTTGCACAAGATTATAAGTTGTGTTTCCATGCCAAGAAGTTCAAAATCGGTTATTTTTTGGGGGAAGTTATTGAGGTAAACGTGGCACCGTTTACTACTAAACCCTTTTGGTAGTACTAATTTGGTGGCCCGGTGGCTTCACTTCTACCAGCCAATGATCTGTCTAGTTTTTCTATAGATATAAGTGGCGCGCTCCTAATCGTAGTGACAGCGAGAGTGAGTCACTCTGAGGTACCCCAGCCTCCAGCAGCCGTACTCTAATGATTCAACCTCAATGAGCTGGAGCATTGTCATTCATGAAGATGAAATTAGGCCTGTGTTGTTCATGCAGGGGCACAATGACTGGATTAATGATGTTATTCAGGTAGTATCAGCTTGTCACTGTACCATTCACAAGGTGTAGGGCAGTTCTGTATTGACTAGACACACCTGCCCAGACTGTAACACCACCATCACCAAAGGCTCGTCTGGTGACAACAGTTGCTGATGCATAACGCTCTCCTTGACATCTCCAACATCGTTGACGGTCATCATTTCTGCTCAACATGAATTTGACTTTTTTTTTTTTTGTAAACGTTTCAGATTATCAAACAAATTTAAATATTAGACAAAGATAACACAAGTAAACAGTTTTTAAAAATGCAGTTTTTAAATGAAGGTGTTTGTTATTAAGGGTAAAAAAAAAAATCCAAACCTACATGGCCCTGTGTGAAAAAGTGATTGCCCCCCTGTTAAAACTTAAATTAACTGTGGTTTACCACATCTTTGGAAAGCCGAGTTCAATTTCTCTAGCCATACCCAGGCCTGATTACTCTCACACCTGTTCTCAATCAAGAAATCACTTAAAAATTCCTCCACAGCGCTGTAAAAGACTCATTGCCAGTTATTACAAATGCTTGATTGCAGTTGTTGCTGCTAAGGGTGGCCCAACCAGTTATTAGGTTTAGGGGGGAATCACTTTTTTCACACAGGGCCATGTAGATTTGGATTTTTGTTTCCCTTAATAATAAACGCCTTCATTTAAAAACTGCATTTTGTGTTTACTTGTATTATCTTTGTCTAATATTTAAATTTGTTTGATGTGAAACATTTAAGTGTGACAAACATACAAAAAAATGAGAAATCAGGAAGGGGGTAAACACTTTTTCACACCTCTGTGTATATACACACTACTCACAAAAAAGTTAGGGATAGTCGGCTTTTGGGTGAAGCTTCAGGATGCACCTAAAGTGCACTAGAACCTTTACAGGCGAACTTAATTTGACCTTCTCTAACCTTTTGAATGCACATGTCCCAGTTGTTCAATGTTTCAGTACTTTTTGCATAACTTGCTGTTCTCTAACAAGGTGATTAATGGCAAAATTCACGACAGGTGTTTGATCCATGAATCAACCAATAAATGTTCTCGTTCAATTAGAGTTGGTCTTTAAACAGTCCTCTTCATCATACTGTTCACATTTTGACATCATGAGACCAAGACGACTCTTCACAATTGAACAACAGTACCTCGCCAGTGCGAGGCTTCTGACGGTGTTCTGACGATGTTCTCAGAGGGAAGTGGCCACTGAGCTTAGAGTGTCAGAGTGTCATCAGCAGGTTGCAACAGAGATACAGAGAGACTGGAAGAGTCACAGAAAGGTATAGAAGTGGACGTACTATGGCCGCATCCCACGCTGGTGACTGCTTCATCGTGAACAGTACCCTGCAGAACTGAATAATGAATGCCACTCAACTCCTGGCACATTTAAGGGAGGTGAGAGGCACCCAAGTGTCACATCAGACCATTTGAAACAGTTTACAGTCAAGTGAAAAAATTAGGACACCCTGTATAGCCTGTGTGTGTGCGTGTTTTTTTTTTTTAACATATTTGGGAATATGGATATTTAATATCAATGTTAAAAAATACTGGGAGATTCATGAAATACAACTAAACAATTAAAAATGAAAGACTTTTTACAAATTTTCTGTAAAATGTAGTTCTAAACAAATGGCGAGGAATAAATTAGGACACCCCCCATCTTTTTTAGGACACCCCCACATTCATTCCCACTTAAAATGGCTAAAATAAATGTTAAAAAATGCAAATAAAGACAAAAACAAGGTTAGACATAGATATGTGAACATTTATTAATAAAGAACTGAATATTTAATGGGGTGTTGTAATTTTTTCACATGACTGTACATCAACATGGTCTGCATGCGAGACAACCTACAAGGGTATCTGACCACACCACCAGGCACAGGTGTCATCGTCTTGCATGAGCCAGCGAACATTTATGCTGGACAAGGGGCCACTGGGCCTCAGTGCTGTTCTCTGATGAAAGTCAATTCATGTTGAGCAGAAATGATGACCGTCAACGATGTTGGAGATGTCAAGGAGAGCATTATGCATCAGCAACTGTTGTCACCAGACGAGCCTTTGGTGATGGTGGTGTTACAGTCTGGGCAGGTGTGTCTAGTCAAGACAGAACTGCCCTACACCTTGTGAATGGTACAGTGACAAGCTGATACTACCTGAATAACATCATTAATCCAGTCATTGTGCCCCTGCATGAACAACACAGGCCTAATTTCATCTTCATGAATGACAATGCTCCAGCTCATTGAGGTTGAATCATTAGGGAACAGCTGCTGGAGGCTGGGGTACCTCAGATGGAGTGGCTTTTACTTTCTCCAGATCTGAATCCCATAGAAAACCTATGGGATCAGCTGAGTCACCATGTAGAGGCTCGTAACCCTGCACCCCACAACCTCAATGACCTGGGGGCCGCCCTTCAACCCCTTCAAGAAGAGTGGAATGCCATGTCTCAGCAGACGATAAGTCGACTTGTGAACAGCATGAGATGTCGTTGTCAAGCTGTAGTTGATGCTCAAGGGCACATGACAAGTTATTGAGAAACTGACATTTTTTGTTGTGGTATACCCACCACTGTTGTTGGCTTTTGTTTCAGTAAATTGAGATGAGGAAATCACCATTGCATGCTTCTACTTAAATGCCCTCCTTTCATGATATACAGTGCCTCTGGAAAGTATTCACAGCACTTCACTTTTTCCACATTTTGTTGTTACAGCCTTATTCCACAAGGGATTGAATTCATTTTTTCCCTCAAAATTCTACACACAATACCCCATAATGACAACGTGAAAAAAGTTTTTTGGAGATTTTTGCAAATTTATTAAAAATAAAAAACTAAGAAATCACATGTACATAAGTATTCACAGCCTTTGCCATGAAGCTCAAATTGAGCTCAGGTGCATCCTGTTTCCACTGATCATCCTTAAGATGTTTCTACAGCTTCATTGGAGTCCACCTGTGGTAAATTCAGTTGATTGGACATGATGTGGAAAGGCACACACCTGTCTATATACAGTAAGGTCCCACAGTTGACAGTGCATGTCAGAACACAAACCAAGCACGAAGTCAGGAATTGTCTGTAGACCTCAGAGACAGGATTGTCTTGAGGCACAAATCTGGGGAAGGGTACAGAGAAATTTTTGCTGCTTTGAAGGTCGCAGTGAGCACAGTGACCTCCATCATCTGTAAATGGAAGAAGTTCGGAAGGACCAGGAGTCTACCTAGAGCTGGCCGACTGTCTAAACTGAGGGATCGGGGTAAAGGGGCCTTAGTCAGGGAGGTGACCAAGAACCCGATGGTCATTCTGTCAGAGCTCCAGTGTTCCTCTGTGGAGAGAGGAGAATCTTCCAGAAGGACAACCATCTCTGCAGCAATACACCAATCAGGCCTGTATGGTAGAGTAGCCAGATGGAAGCCACTCCTGAGTAAAAGGCACATGGCAGCCCGCCTGGAGTTTGCCAAAAGGCACCTGAAGGACTCTGACCATGAGAAACAAAATTCTCTGGTCTGATGAGACGATTGAACTCTTTGGCGTGAATGCCAGGCGTCATGTGTGGAGGAAACCAGGCACGATTCATAACTACGCCAATGTTGGTAGCAGCATCACGCTGTGGGGATGTTTTTCAAAAGCAGGAACTGGGAGACTACTCAGGATAGAGGGAAAGATGAATGCAGCAATGTACAGAGACATCCTGGATGAAAACCTGCTCCAGAGTGCTCTTGACCTCAGACTGGGGCGATGGTTCATCTTTCAGCAGGACAACGACCTTAAGCACACAGCCAAGATATCAAAGGAGTGGCTTCAGGACAACTCTGTGAATGTCCTTGAGTGGCCCAGCCAGAGCCCAGACTTGAATCCAATTGAACATCTCTGGAGAGATCTGAAAATGGCTGTAGACCAACGCTTCCCATCCAACCTGATGGAGCTTCAGAGGTGCTGCAAAGAGGAATGGGCCAAACTGCCCAAAGATAGGTGTGCCAAGCTTGTGGCATCATATTCAAAAAGACTTGAAGCTGTAATTGCTGCCAAAGGTGCATCAACAAAGTATTGAGCAAAGGCTGTGAATACTTATGTACACGTGATTTCTTAGTTTTTTATTTTTAATATATTTGCAAAAAATTTTTAAAAAAGCTTTTTTCACATTGTCATTATGGGGTATTGTGTGTAGAACTGTCAGGGAAAAAAATGAATTTAATCCTTTTTGGAATAAGGCTGTAACATAAGAAAATGTGGAAAAAGTGAAGCGCTCTGAATACTTTCTGGATGCACTGTATATCACTGTAGCGTGAACTTTTTACATTTTCCATAAATTTCATTCAAAAGCCAAATATCCCTAACTTTTTGTGAGTAGTGTGTGTGTGTGTGTGTGTGTGTGTGTGTGTGTGTGTGTATATATATATAGTGGGGTAAAAAAGTATTTAGTCAGCCACCAATTGTACAAGTTCTCCCACTTAAAAGATGAAAGAGGTCTCCAATTTTCATCATAGGTATACCTCAACTATGAGAGACAAAATGAGGGGAAAAAAAATCCAGAAAATCACATTGTCTGATTTTTAAAGAATTTATTTGCAAATTATGGTGGAAAATAAGTATTTGGTCAATAACAAAAGTTCATCTCAATACTTTGTTATATACCCTTTGTTGGCAATGACAGAGGTCAAATGTTTTCTGCAAGTCTTCACAAGGTTTTCACACACTGTTGCTGGTGTTTTGGCCCATTCCTCCATGCAGATCTCCTCTAGAGCAGTGATGTTTTGGGGCTGTCGCTGGGCAGCATGGACTTTCAACTCCCTCCAAAGATTTTCTATGGGGTTGAGATCTGGAGACTGGATAGGCCACTCCAGGACCTTGAAATGCTTCTTACGAAGCCACTCCTTCGTTACCCGGGCGGTGTGTTTGGGATCATTGTCATGCTGAAAGACCCAGCCACGTATCATCTTCAATGCCCTTGCTGGTGGAAGGAGGTTTTCACTCAAAATCTCACGATACATGACCCCATTCATTCTTTCCTTGACATGGATCAGTTGTCCTGGTCCCTTTGCAGAAAAACAGCCCCAAAGCATGATGTTTCTACCCCCATGCTTCACAGTAGGTATGGTGTTCGTTCTCCTCCAAACACGACAAGTTGAGTTTTTACCAAAAAGTTTTATTTTGGTTTCATCTGACCATATGACATTCTCCTAATCCTCTTCTGGATCATCCAAATGCTCTCTAGCAAACTTCAGATGGGCCTGGACATGTACTGGCTTAAGCAGGGGGACATGTCTGGCACTGCAGGATTTGAGTCCCTGGCGGCGTAATGTGTTACTGATGGTAGCCTTTGTTACTTTGGTCCCAGCTCTCTGCAGGTCATTCACTAGGTCCCCCCGTGTGGTTCTGGGATTTTTGCTCACCGTTCTCGTGATCATTTTGACCCCACGGGGTGAGATCTTGCCTGAAGCCCCAGATCGAGGAGATTATCAGTGGTTTTGTATGTCTTCCATTTTCTAATAATTGCTCCCACAGTTGATTTCTTCACACCAAGCTGCTTACCTATTGCAGATTCAGTCTTCCCAGCCTGGTGCAGGTCTACAATTTTGTTTCTGGTGTCCTTTGACAGCTCTTTGGTCTTGGCCATAGTGGAGTTTGGAGTCTGACTGTTTGAGGTTGTGGACAGGTGTCTTTTATACTGATAACGAGATCAAACAGGTGCCATTAATACAGGTAACGAGTGGAGGACAGAGGAGCCTCTTAAAGAAGAAGTTACAGGTCTGTGAGAGCCAGAAATCTTGCTTGTTTGTAGGTGACCAAATACTTATTTAACACCATAATTTGCAAATAAATTCTTTAAAAATCAGACAATGTGATTTTCTGGATTTTTTTTTTCCTCATTTTGTCTCTCATAGTTGAGGTATACCTATGATGAAAATTGGAGACCTCTCTCATCTTTTAAGTGGGAGAACTTGCACAATTGGTGGCTGATTAAAAACTTTTTTACCCCACTGTATACACACACACACACACACACACACACACACACACACACACACACACACACACACACACACACACACATCCAATATATAAAATGGATATGTGTGCACATGTGTGTCTCCACACCTGTAACCCTGCTCCCCGAAAAAAGTTCAGGTTCAGAATTTATTTTTTTGCTTTAACCCCTGTTATCACGTAGAAACTCAGTAAAAGCTCCCTGTGTTACTGAACATAAAAAGTTCCACCTCCCCTCTCCCTGTAACCATGAGTTACAGCTCCATCCATGCTGGAACAGAATTTACTGTGGATAAAAAAAAATATTGAGGAATTCTGTCCTGTAATTATATTTTGTGTCCGTTTTTTTGTCTTAGTTTGAAAGTCAAGATGCACTGAGAATTATTTTAGAATCAAGTCGCAGTTCTTAATCATAATCGAATCATGTGGAGCCTAAAGATTTCCACACCTAGTTTAGACCTCGGCTGGGGAGGAGAACCGAGCTATTGGACCTTTTGCAGTTTTAGTTGGTGACCACTGACTTACACCCTCACCTAACTATGGATTTTGGGTCAAGGGGTCAAAGTTCAAAGTTAACATTGCAGTTGCACTATGGTAAATGGTAAATGCTACATTTACTATTACTATAAAGTGAGTAAAGCTAGGGCCACCAAACCTACACAGGTTCACCGTGAGATCCTGAACTCTGACTATGGGTTTGGGGTCAACTATGCGTTGTATTCTTTGTTGTATATTCGTGGATGATGGGTTTATCATCATTTGGTTCTGCCACAGTAATTATATTGAAAAGTTGAAAACTGCTCTCTGTCAGTAAGTGTTGGGATCTTCAGTGAAAACGGAGGCGGGGGATATTGCACTCAGCTCAGAGTGCTCTGATTATATCCTGTTACAGAACTGAATATTCTGTATTCTAAGCAGAATTTTTTTCTTATAAATGTTCAACTTTTTTTGTAGATTTGCATTTTTTGCAGATTTTCAACTGTTTTCTCAAAAAGCTGAACACTTTTTTTTTCTCAGAAATCTGCTACTTCTTTGTAGATTTCCAACTTTTTTCCTGTAAATGTTCAAATTTTTTCTCCTAAATTTGCAACGTTTCCTTATAAATTTGCAACCTTTTCTCATAAATTTGTAACTTTTCTGTAGAGTTGCAACTTTTTTCCTGTAAATCTTAAATGTGTTAAATGTGTTAAACTTTTATTCTATGTAATTAAATTGTAATTTGAGACTTTTTAGAATTTTTAAATTGGCATCTTTTATCATATTCTTGCAAACTTGTACCTAATTTACAGTTATGCATTTGTAGCTTAAGCCGAATGTGTGACAACCCCCATCCCCCTTGTTAAAACATAATAAATCACCTATTTCAACTGTACCATATATTTACTCGTAGAATTATTTATTCTCAGCCTCTTGTTTACGCTGTTAACCTCACTGCTCAGTTTGTTTTTAGGTCTTTTGGCGCTCCTCTGTTGCTCAGCAGCGTGAATTCAAGCATCAAGTGTTAACTCAAGTTGTCAAACATTTAGCCATTCCAGATACCACTGCATGGGCTCTAATGTGGTTAGCTGTTAGCGCCAGTAGAGAATTGGAAGGTGGAAGAGGATGTGGCTACAGCCGGCGTTAGGAGGTGTTGCCAAGCTGCAGCTTTGTTTGGTTTGAGAGTAAAGCTTCAGCACAACATCCAGGGGGAGGGGCTGACTGCTCCGTTATGTATTGGCCGAGGTATGTGCTCTCTGTGTGACTTGTTAGTCTCATCAAATCTGGCAACCCTGCTCAGTGGGGTGAGGTGTGCGAGGCAGGTTGGTGACATTAGCGACCTACATCAGAGCAGCAGCACCACCTGACAGATTGCGTGTGCTGCTCTGACTGTCCACCGTTTTCCCCCACCACCACCTCCACCCAACCCCACCAACATCCTCTCCTGCTGGGGCGCAGGAGGCTAATGCACTCCACCTCACCGCAGGGGCTCGGGGGGGGGGCAGGCACATATGTGTGTGCATGCGTGTTTGTTTTTGACGGTGGAGCCACTCTGAGCTTCATGGTGTCACGCAAATCTAAATGGTTCTCTGAGACAGTCACGGAACCCCGCCGCCCCCCACCCCACTCCACATACATCACTCTCACTTCCACACGCTAAACAACACAAGCACAAAACAAGCAAACAAACACCGCCGATACCGCCCAGAGGGTTTCTCAAGCAACAATGATGCAGCCTGACAATAAAAGATAACAAGACAGTGAAGTACAGTCGGTCTCCACACGGAGGAGAAGCACGAGACCAACGCAGGGAGGAGATCCACGGAGGAGGAGCAGCAGGAAACGTCTCCTTCCGTTTACATCCACGCACACCACTGACTACACTGGGTCTGATCCGAGAGGGTTCTGTTACGGAGGTTTACATTTGGCACGTTTTCTTCATCCATCCGTCCGTACATCCATCCATCCATCTTCTACTGCTTAAAAATTTGTTTATAAATTTGCAACTTTTTCACTTTATTTTGTTTTTTCTTGCAAACTGTATAACTTGTTCATAAATTTTCCGCCTTTTTCCCCTCAAATTTGTGACTAATTCTTTATTTTAAATTTGCATCTTTTTTCTCTATTTTTCTTTTTCATCATTGTCAAGAAATATATACTTATTTTGTTATGCCTCAGTGCAACGGAGGCATACAGTCTCCACGTGTCTGTGTGTGGTTGTGTCTATCTGTCTGTCTGTTACTGGCTTTTCAGCTCGCCTGGTCAAAATCAAATGCAACTAAAGGCTTGTATCATTATATTGCCATATTTTCTCTACTTTCCGTTTGCCAGAATTTTGAGATACACCTTTGTTTTCAAAATAAACACAAGTTTAATTCATAATTATACCCTCGATGGAGCCGTGAAAAAAAGGTACTGTAATAACTAGACGGGGCCAGTAGGGGTCACACCAAGGCAGCTGCACCTTGGTGCTTTCATTTTTATCAGGTTGCCCAAAACAAATACTATGAATGAATCAGTGAGATCAAACTACCCGACAGAGACTTTTAAACAAGCCGAAGCATAGTTATAATTATATTAATGTCATTATTATTGTTTTGTTGTGATGTTGTAGGTTCAGCATGAATTTGTGAGGAACATTGAGAACACGTCGGTGGAGAGTTTGATACAGAAACTGTCCGAGAGCAAAGGGACGGGCAGAGAGAGACCAGGTAAGATTCCAGAGTTTACAGTTTATTTTTATGTTTTCAGGATTTTTTTTAAAAAAAAAAAATGTATTTACAGTGGTGTGAAAAAGTGTTTGCCCCCTTCCGATTTCTCATTTTTTTTGTATGTTTGCCACACTTATTTTTTTTAAACTTTATTTTGATTTTAAAAAAAACTTTTACAGAACAACAAACATTTAGAACATCAGGTCTTCTAGGAGAACGAAAAAGTACATTGAATACCATATTTTACAGATGGAAGGAAGAAAAAGATAAACACTAAAATGTTACCCATTCTAGTTGCATCAACCCTCCATCTTGATTACTACACAATATTTATGGTAACAGATAAAGAGGGGGAAGGATAATTTCTATTGATAAAGAACGGGATGTCACCCGGGTTAACAAGGTCAGGAGTTCCTGGCAGTGGAAGGACAGCGAAGGACAGAGCTGCGTGGAGGAATCTGATAAGACCTAAATGAAACAGTCATTGTCGCCCCCGACAGACTGCTATGATGATGATGATGATGGGTCCCTTAAAAGTCTTAAGTAAAATCTTTGACGCAGTCCTTTACAGTTTTGGTTTCCTTTGTTGCTTAAAAAAATAAAGATACACCAGTCATATCAATTATCACATTCATGTATTGTTCTGTTTCAGAAAATTATTCCACTTTGACCAGTGTGTAACATACTTATCCATCAGAAGTCTTAAAGAAAATGTCAGTCTTTCCATTCCATGAATCTCCTACGCAATTTCAATCCATTCCAGAACTGTTGGTCCTGATTCACATAACCATTTTCTAGTTACTGAATTTTTACTCCTCGCTATCAAGATTTGTAGAAGTATTTATCTTTTTTACTGAGCCCACATGGCAGGTTTCCTAGGTAAATGACACTAAAGTCAAATGCTAACTGAATGCTAGTGATCTTCTTCATTATATCAATCACCTCTTTCCAAAAGGAAAACAGCTTTGGATATTCCCCCAAAATATGAAAAAGGTCTGCAGATTTGTTCCCACATTTCCTCCAGTAGTGTCCTTGTTCAGAGAGGCCAGTTTGTGATACTTTAGTTTGAGGAGAAATAAAAAAAACCTTATAATATTCTTCCAAACAAATTCTCTCCAGGTTTCTGAGCTTGTAGTGGAGCAGCGGGTCTTACATATATTAAGCCAGTCATATTGCGTGAGTTTAATGTTTGCCTTCTTTTCCCATCTGCTCTTGATATATAATGAGGATGTCCCATTTCTATCTTGCAGAGACTTGTATAACCGAGAAATAATTTTTCCATTTGTTTTACCCTTGTATATATTCACAAAACTTGCTATTAAACTAGATTCTTCTTCCTTTGTAGTTCTGATATTTTTGTTAACACAGTGTCTAAGTTGAAGATATCTGAAAAAGTCTTTTTTATCCAGATAATATTTTCTTGAAAGCTTTTGGAGAGAATCTAAATCTTCTTCAGATGAAATGGTATAATATGCTGTGATACCCCTGAATGCCCACTGTTCTAAATCTACCATCTAAGGTTGCTGGAGGGAATTCTGTATCATACGCCACCCAGCGCAGGAGCTTTGCTTTCCTTTCCAACACTGGATCTTTAACTAGTTTGGACCAAATCTTGAGGGGCACGAACATCCATTTATTAAATCTAGATAAATATTTTTTCTGAAGATTTTTATCCCCTAATATGGCTTGAAGTGGCCTATCTATATAGTGCTGCTCTGTTTCTTTCCACATGTTTGTCACACTTAAATGTTTCAGATCGTCAAACAAATTTAAATTTTAGACAAAGATAACACAAGTAAACACAAAATGCAGTTTTTAAATGAAGGTGTTTATTATTAAGGGTAAAAAAAAAATGCAAACCTACATGGCCCTGTAAAAAAAAAAAAAAAAAAAAAATCCCCCCCCCCGCCGGTCAAAACTTAAATTAACTGTGGTTTATCACATCTTTGGAAAGCTGAGTTCAATTTCTCAAGCCACACCCAGGCCTGATTACTGCCACACTTGTTCTCAATCAAGAAATCACTTAAATAGGACCTGCCTGACAAAGTGAAGTCGACCAAAAGATCCTCAAACGCTAGATATCATGCTGCGATCCAAAGAAATTGAGAAACAAAATAACTGTGATCGATCAGTCTGGAAAATGTTATTAAGCCATTTCTAAAGCTTTGGGACTCCAGCAAAACACAGTGAGAGCCATTATCCACAAATGGCGAAAACATGGAACAGTGGTGAACCTTCCCAGGAGTGGCCGGCCGACCAAAATTACCCCAAGAGCGCGGCGACGACTCATCCAAGAGGTCACAAAAGACCCCACAACAACATCCAAAGAACTGCAGGCCTCACTTGCCTCAGTTAAGGTCAGTGTTCATGACTCCACCATAAGAAAGAGACTGGGCAAAAATAGCCTGCATGGCAGAGTTCCAAGACAAAAACCACTGCTGAGCAAAAAGAACAAAAAGACTTGTCTCAGTTTTGCAAGAAAGCATCTTGATGATCCCCAAGACTTTTGGGAAAATACTCTGTGGATTGATGAGACGAAAGTTGAACTTTTTGGAAGGTGTGTGTCCCATTACATCTGGCATAAAAGTAACACAGCATTTCAGAAAAGGAACATCATACCAACAGTAAAATATGGTGGTGGTAGTGTGATGGTCTGGGGCTGTTTTGCTGCTTCAGGACCGGGAAGACTTGCTGTGGTAAACTGAACCATGAATTCTGCTGTCTACCAAAAAATCCTGAAGGAGAATGTCTGGCTGTCTGTTCATGACCTCAAGCTGAAGCGCACTTGGGTTCTGCAGCAGGACAATGATCCAAAACACACCAGCAAGTCCACCTCTGAATGGCTTAAGAAAAGCAAAATGAAGACTTTGGAGTGGCCTAGTCAAAGTCCTGACCTGTATCCGATTGAGATGTTGTGGCATGACCTTAAAAAGGCGGTTCATGCTCGAAAACCCTCCAAT
Organism: Pholidichthys leucotaenia; assembly: GCA_020510985.1. NCBI lineage: Eukaryota > Metazoa > Chordata > Actinopteri > Cichliformes > Pholidichthyidae > Pholidichthys > Pholidichthys leucotaenia. The sequence goes on along the minus strand of CM035850.1, from coordinate 22,336,137 downwards.
GTGGCTGAATTACAACAATTCTGCAAAAATGAGCGGGCCAAAATTCCTCCACAGCGCTGTAAAAGACTCATTGCCAGTTACGGCAAATGCTTGATTGGAGTTGTTGCTGCTAAGGGTGGCCCAACCAGTTATTAGGTTTAGGGGGCAATCACTTTTTCACACAGGGCCATGTAGGTTTTTTTTTTTTCTTCCCCTTAATAATAAACACCTTCATTTAAAAACTGCGTTTTGTGTTTACTTGTATTATCTTTGTCTAATATTTAAATTTGTTTGATCTGAAACATTTAAGTGTGACTAACATACAACAAATGAGAAATCAGGAAGGGGGCAAACACTTTTTCACACCACTGTATGTAACGGCATGGCAGTAGTCTGGAACCGTGAATACATCAGAAACAAAACCAAAACTTTTGGACAAATTATAACAATCTTACTGGCTTCAGACTTGAAAATGTATTCATATTCTCAGCACACCATCCTCTACTCTGGGGGGAAAAAAAAAAATTTTGAGTATTTTTTTTGTAAATGTGTGTCTTTTTTCATTTAATTAATGATAATAATAAGAACAATGCATAAATTAATTTATTAGTCATGCTACTTGTAATTTTGTTACCTTTTCTCGTGTATTTTTCAGTCATTATTATGATTTTTGACTGGGTGTTGGCAGTATAAACCAAACTCTTGCAACAGTCATGCAGAGACCAGATAGCTCGTAATAATGAGCTCGATATCCCATACTCCTGCAGCACCCCCACAAGAGACCACGAGGGACATGGTCCAATGCTTTCACCAAGTCCACAAAACACATGTGGACTGGTTGGGCAAACTCCCATGATCCCTTGAGGATTCTGGACAGGGTAAAGAGTTGGTCCGATGTGCCATGGCCAGGGCGAAAACCACATTACTCCTCCTGAATCCGAGGTTGGACCAACAGTCGGACTCTCCTCTCCAGTACTTTGGCATAGACCTTCCCAGGGAGGCTGAGGAGTGTGATCCCCCTGAAGTTGGTGAAGTTGGAACACATCCTCCGGTCCCCCTTTTTTTAAAAAGAGGAACCACCACCCCGGTTTGCCATGCCAAAGGCACTGTCCCCAACCTCCACACAATGCTGCAGAGGTGTGTCAGCCATGACAGCCCTACAGCATCCAGGGCCTTGAGATACTCAGGGCGAATCTCGTCCACCCCCAGGGCCCGGCCACCAAAGAGTTTTTTAACCACTTCGGAGACCTCAGCCCCGGTGATGGGTGAGTTGTCCCCTTCATCCACAAGCCCTGCTTCCTCTGTGGAAGGCATGTCAGTGGGATTGAGGAGATCCTCAAAGTATTCCTTCCACCGCCTGATGGTGTCCCCAGTCCAAGTCAGCAGCGCCCCATCTGCACCATACACAGTGTGGACAGGGAGCTGCTTCCCCCTCCTGAGCCGCCGCACAGTTTGCCAGAATCACTTCAAGGCCAACTGAAAGTCTTTGCTTCAGCAACTACCCAAGCTTGTCTCCGTTTGGCCTGCCAGTACACCTCAGCTGGTTCAGGACTGGTGTCCACCACTTGGTTCGGGGGTTGCCACCGCGAGATGCACCAACAACCTTGTGGCCACAGCTCTGGGCAGCTGCTTCAACAATGGAGGTAGAGAACATGGCCCATTTAAACGCCATGTCTCCAGACTCCCTTGGAATGCGGCCGAAGTTCTTCCGGAGGTGGGAGTTGAAGACCTCTTGGACAGGGGCCTCAGCCAGATGGTCCCAGCACACCCTCACTACGTGCTACTGAGTGTGAAGCGGCCGGGATGAGAATCAGCACCTCCAAGTTCGAGTCCATGGTGCTCAGCCAGAAAAAGGTGGATTGTCCTCTCTGGGTTGGGCACAAGCTCCTGTCCCAAGTGGAGGAGTTTAAGTATCTCAGGGTCTCATTCACAAGTGAGGGGAGGATGGAGCGAGAGATTGACAGACGGATCGGAGCAGTATCTGCAGTGAAGCGGACGTTGTACCGGTCTGTTGCGGTGAAGAGGGAGCTGAGTTCTAAGGCAAAGCTGTCGATTTACTGGTCAATCTACGTTCCTACCCTCACCTATGGTCATGAGCTTTGGGTAATGACCAAAATAATGAGATCACAGATACAAGTGGCTGAAATGAGTTTTCTCTGTAGGCTTGCTGGACTCACCCTTAGAGAGAGGGTGAGGAGCTCAGTCATCTGGGAGAGGCTCAGAGTAGAACCGCTGCTCCTCCACATTGAAAGGAGCCAGTTGAGGTGTTTGGGCATCTGATCAGGATGCCTCCTGGATGCCTCCCACTTGAGGTGTTTCGGGTCATGCCACTGGAAGGAGACCCCGGGGCAGACCCAGGACTCGCTGGAGAGACTATGCCTCTCAGTTGGTCTGGAAACGCCTTGGCATCCTCTCTGAAGAGCTGGAGCAGGTGGCTGGGGAGAGGGAAGTCTAGGCTTCTCTGCTTGAGCTGCTGCCTCCATGACCCGGACCTCTGGAAAAGCGGCAGAAAATGGATGGATGGGTGGCTGGTATTATGATTTTCTGTCTCTTAATTTTTGTTTTGTATTTTATACATGTGACTTTTCTCTATCTCTCTCATTCCTTTTTTTGGGGGGGGGGATTTTTGAAATATTTTTAACTTTTTTCTCATAAGTTTTCAGCATTTTTCCCAGCTCATTTGCAACTTTTATTAAATTTGAAAAATGTAGCTTTTTTTTGGTAGTGTGTGAATGTGTGGATAGCAGGATCTGTAAAGCACTTTGGTCATCCAGAGATGAGTAAAAATGCACTATTTAAGTGAACGCCATTTACCATTTTATAAATTAGCAGCTTTTTCCCCCTCATATATTCATTTTTTCCTAACAATTTTATTTAAATTTGCAAGAAAAAAAATTGCAAATTTATGAGGAAAAAAGTTTAATGTAGTTTGTCTCCCCTTAAAAATGTTGAGGTGAAGTTGTCACTTTGGGGCCTCCTAGTGGCTGTTGCATTTGCGTACTCTGCTTTATTACCAGAAGCAGCTGTGGTGGCGTTCCCTGCTCCTCTTCCCACCTCTGATATCATGAATAGTCCCTATATTTTTCCGTATGCAAACCCTTGGTTCCTACAGGAGGAACGGAGCCTGATCCTGCGCCGTGTGTGTATAGAGACGGGTAATTAGTTGGAGTTTAGGGCCCTTCAGAGTCAATCACAGTAATCTGCTGTAAATGTCGGCGGTTTCGGCATTCCAGTAAGCATGTGACACGCGGGGGGGGGGGGGGGGTCTGCTGTTTTCACAGACTAAGCAGCCATGACCAACTTCTCCTTCAGGAGGTCACAGCCCCAACAATGAGTCTTGTGTAAACTTCTCCACGCCACAGTAATCAAGGGAAAACTCCACCACATGGTTTACGCACTGTTACCTCCACCGAGGAGGAGGTGGTTGCTCGGTTTGTTTGTCAGATAGCAGGACCACACCTAAACTGCAGATCCAATAACAGTCACATGTGGTGCGAGGGTGGTGCTCGTACCACAGAAGAGCCTAGTAGACTTTTTTTAATGTTTGCATAATAGCTTATAGAGTTCTGCATGAAAGTTGACGTGAAAAAATTCCGGTGGACGTCTGTGGTTGTTTGAACATCTACAGCACCATTTTCCGCCCAGATTAAACACCCTTCTTCACAGCGAGCCGTTTCAGTGTCTGTCTCTTTAAATACTAATGAGCCGTGGTTAACCCCACCCTCCCTCTTTCATCAATTTCAATTCAGTTTCATTTATATAGCGCCATTTCACAACAATAGTCATCTCATAGCACTTTCAAACTGTAGGGGGAAACCCCACAACTGCAGAAAGACCCTAACAATCAGGCAACCCTCTGTGAGCAAGGACTTGGTGACAGGGGAGAGGAAAAACTCCCTTTTAGCAGGAAGAAACCTTCAGCAGAACCAGGCTCAGGGAAGGACAGTCATCTGCTGTGACTGGCATGGGGGTGAGGGGATAGAGAAGAAGATGAAACTTCTGAGATCTGAGGTTGAGGCTAACATTAGCTTGCTAGCACCAGCCCGCGCTATCGAAGGTGAAATTGACTGAATGTGAGAGAGTAAAAGCCTAAACAAAGCACCACCAGGGACGGGGGGCGGGAGTTGTGGTCTGAGTGGTCGATGGGACAGCACCAGTCCCTGGACTACAGTAAAACACAGAAACAAGCCCGGATCAGCAAACGGATGGCTCTTCTACCCATAGCTAACGACTGGTGGGGGAGACATCCTTACTAAAGTATAATTAACTAATGTGAAATAAGCTTAAGTAGCATCTAGAATGAGATACATAGTCAAGTGTTGGATTGATGGTCCAACTAGGATCACCAATGCTGGATGGGGTGAAATCCTGGCTAAAACTGCACCTTTATGACCTGAGTCCCATTAGCCAACCATAGGGTGTACCTTTAGCTGCTGACTAACAAGGCACCGTAGCAGATTGGCTGCTGTGACTCAGGCTGTAAAATGTGCCAGTTCCAGCTGGGTTTTGCCTGTTGATTTAGATGTATGGCAACCACTCCAGATATCTAAATGTATGAGCAAAAGCACTTTAAAAGGGAAAATGTTATCAAATGGATCAAAATGAAAACCTGGATCCACTTAAACTACTTTTTTTCCCGTCCGACACCAGAACCGCCATCCCACTGGTCCCTCCACTGTTTGTCCAACAATCACATCAGGTGTCGGATAAAAGCGGCTTCACCTCTGCTGCGTTTGTGTGTCCACAAACGGTGACCCACCCCCCACCACCTCTGCGTCTCCGAGGAGTGGCGGCCCTCATTTGTTTGGGCAGTAGAATTAATTGAGTCTTTTTAAAAAAAATGGTCAGAAAATTCCTCCCGGTATCAAGCTTGTTCATTAGGGATCGCACAGCTGTCAGGAAAATAACCGACCCGTCCGCCTGATGAAAATGGCTCAGTGGAGAGAGAGAGAGGGGGAGAGGGAGAGAGAGGTTGAATAAACTTTCTATTGCGGAAACAATCCCAAAGTGACACGCTGCAAGGGGGGGGGGGGGTTCACAGCGTTCAACGATATCCAGCTGAGCTGTCAACTGGCGCGGGGCCAGACACGCAAACCTCCTCTCTCCCAGCACCATGTGAAGCATATGCAGATAAAAAAAAAGAAAGTCTCTTCATGCGTGACTGCTGCTTCCCTTACAGAGTGGAGAACGAAAGGAAACATCTTCGCCCGTGTAAACAGAGAGGTCCCTCTGTTTAGGAGACGTTTAAATGCTTCCTAATGTCCATGTAAATTTGGGTATTGTCTTGTAGTCTGTGTGAGAAGCAGTAGTGAGTTTATGATTTTAAAAAAATGGTGTAAATTTGTGGGAAAAATAGTGGCACATTTACCAGAAAAAATCTGCAAATTTCACAGTAAAAAATTAGCAAATGTAAGGCAAAAAGATTGAAAATTTTTGGAGCGAAAGCAGATGCAAGTTTGCAAAAATTAATTGCAAAATTACAAGAAAAGACCAGGAATTTCAAACTAAAAATGTGCACGTTTATAATAATATGGCTGCAGATTTTCTGGAAATAAATGCAATAAAATAGTCACAAATTTACATGGAAAAAACCCTACAAGATTCAATGTAAAAAAAATTCCAAATGTATGATAAAAAAGTGCAAATTTACAGTAAAAAAAAAAAAAAAAAATTCCAAGCAAAAATGTCAGGTTACTGAGGAAAAACAATAAAAAATGAGACATTTTTGAGAAAAGTAGTAAAAGTATGATTTTAAAAAATTGCAAACATGGAAAAAAAATAAGAAAATAATCGCAAATTTACAAGAAAAAAGCTGCAAATTTTAAAGTAAAAAATTGGCAAATGTAAGGCAAAAAGATAAAAGTTTTTGGAGAGAAAGCAGACACAAGTTTGTAAAAAAATTGTTGCAAAATTACAAGAAAAGACCAGGAATTTCAAAGTAAAAATGTGCATGTTTATAACAATATGGTTGCAGATTTTCTGGAAATAAATAAAATAATAATTAAAAGTCACAAATTTCAATGTAAAAAAAAAAAAATCCAAATGTGTGATAAAAAGTGCAAATTTACTGTAAAAAAATTCCAAACAACACTAGCAAGTTTATGAGGAAAAACAATTAAAAAATGAGACTTTTGTGAGAAAAGTAGTACAAGTATGATTTAAAACTTGCAAACATAAAAAAAGAAAGTAATCACAAATTTACAAGAAAAAAATCTGCAAATTTCAAAGGTAAAAAATTAGTAAATGTAAAGCAAAAAGATTTTGGAGAGAAAGTAGACATAAGTTTGCAAAAAATAGTTTGCAAAATTACAAGAAATTACCAGGAATTTCAAAGTAAAAATGTGCATATTTATAATAATATGGTTGGATATTTACTGGAAATAAATGCAATAAAATAATCACAAATTTACAAGAAAAAAAAATCCCTGCAAATTTCAGTGTAAAAAATTCCAAATGTATGATAATGTCATAAATCGTCCTGGGAAGGGCAGGCAGAAGACACCAAGTGCAGGCTGTGAGTTTGCACAATTTAATGTAGGAAAAACACAAAGTACAAAAACACAAAACTAACAACTTAGGCAGATACTACGATCTCCCAGTGGAGGCTAGACTTACGACTAGGCAAGAGGCTACGAAATCCCAGCGGAGGCTGGACATAGGATTAAGGCAGAATATAGAGACGGGGACTCCGTCTCGGGACTAGGGAAAGGTAAAATGACGCAGCAATGAATAAACTGAGAAGCAGTCCTTAAATAGGCACGTAAGACAGATTACACATAGGAATCAGGTGTGGGTGGCATGAGGCAAGGAATAATCAGAAACAATAGATGACAGCTGTCAAAGCCCGTGAACAGGCCTTGACAGGAGGAAGTAAACAAGAACTGTCAAAATGAAAGCACAAACCAGAATGAAACAAAAAGGGAACATAACCCATAAAGATGAGGACAAGATCAAGAACAACAAGAATGCAAATATTATACATGGAAACCAAAACAACAGGAGAGGTGAGGACAAGGGAGACTCTAAACACAGGCAGAAATACACAAACTAACATAGGTACACAAACTAAAGGAATCAGATGAATAATGACAACACTAAGAATACAGGACAACTCATACATAACAAATGACAACCCAGAGAACAAGATACAGAAATACATAAAATAACACGAAACTAAGCACAACAACAAAAGGACAAACTCATTCAAAATACACCAGACCAAACTAAATCGAAAATAAACCAAGATGCAGAAATACAGAAAATGATCAGAACAGGGTGAAAGGCTGAGCACTGCGCCCCACCCGTGCTCAGAATCATGACGGATAAAAAGTGCAAATTTACAGTAAAGTTAAAAAATTAGCACATGTAAAGCAAAAAGAATTTTTTTGGAGTAAAAGCTGACATAATTTTGCAAAAAATAGATGCAAAATGACAAGAAATGACCAGAAATTTAAAAGTAAAAATGTGCAGGTTTATAATAATATGGTTGCAAATTTTCTGGAAATTAATGCAATAAAATAGTCACAAATTTACAAGAAAAAAAACCACTGCAAATTTCAAGGTAAAAAAAATTCCAAATGTATGATTAAAAAGTGCAAATTTACAGTAAAAAATTCCAAGAAAAATGGCAAGTTAATAAGGAAAAACAATTTTAAAAAATTGAAACATTTGTGAGAAAAGTAGTCAAGTATGATTAAAAATTGCAGTCTTTCGGCTGCTCCCTTTTTGGGTCACCACAGCATATCATCACCTTATATTGCGATGATTCGGGTTTTTATGCCAGATGCCCTTCCTGACACAACCCTGCCCATTTATCTAGGCTTGAGACCGGCACAGAGAGTACACTGGCTTGTGCACCCCCTCTGTGGCTGGGTAACTAACATTTCCCTCTGTTCCATTATTGCTGAGCACCAAGCTGGATGGCAGGAAGGTCCATTTTTATATGGTTGTTGGCATGACCCAGCTGGGATTTGAACCCCAGCCTCCCGGTTGTAGGGCAGATGCTCTACCTCTTGGCCACCACTCTGGTACAATTAAAAAATTGCAATCATGGAAAAAAAAAAAAAAAAAAAACAACTAAGAAAATAATCACAAATTTACAAGAAAAAAGCTGCAAATTTCTAAGTAAAAATTCACAAGGTTACAGTGAAAGATTTCAAATTTAAATAATACAAATGTGATAAATTAACAAGTAAGAAGCAGAAAATTTCAGATTAAAAATTTACTAGTTTTGATAAAGAGGCTGCAATTTTTTTTGAGAAAAAGCAAACAGAAGGTTGCCCCTCACCAAAAAAGTCACAAATTTACAAGAAAAAAAGCAGCAAATTTCAATGTAAAAAAAATCCAAATGTATGATTGAAAAACAAAATGTGGCAAACAAAATGTGGCAAGTTTGAGGAAAAACAATGAAAAAATTAAGACAAAAAATGGGAAATTTGTGAGAAATGTAGTAAAAGTATTTAAATAATTGCAAATGTATGGGGAAAAAATATAAGAAAATAATCACAAATGCATAAGAAAAAACCTGCAAATTCCAAAATAAAAATTTGCAAATTGACAATCAGTAGCACATTTAAAAAGGCAAATATGAAAAATATCACAGATTAACAAGAAGCTGAAAATTTAAAAGTAAAAATTTGCGCATTTATTATAAAAAGGTTACACGTTTTTTTGGGGGGGAGAAGAAACGGGCAGAAGTTTGCAAAAAATAGTCACAAAGTTACAAGAAAAAAGTGAGAATTTCAAAATAAAATGTCAGTTCTGTATAATAAGGTTATAAATTTTCTGGGGGGAAAAAGTAATAAAATAGCCACAATTTTACCAGAAAAAAGCAGCAAATTTCAACATAAAAATTCCAAATGTATGATTAAAAAAGTGCAAATTTACAGTAAAACATTGCAAACAAGAAATGGCAAGTTTCTGAGGAAAAGCAATCTAAAAACTAGAAAAGCACTCGAATAGCGCAGACCTGCACCAGGCAACTCATTTCCCCCAAATGACGGTGTTAGAAATGCAGCAGTTTTATAAATGCAACATTTCTACATGTGATATTGATGATAAATACTAGTTCATGTTTCCTTCTATAAGATTTATTGAAATAATTATCAAACTCTTGATAATGACAACAGACAGCGGTATGACAACAAATTAGTTTTAATTGAGAAGCAAGCCCCTCTCATTCCAAAGGAAAACTGGCCAAAAGACACGGAGAAGTGGGCTAGCATCACCTATCCAGACAACCTTAATTTATTACTGTACAATACCAATGCTGGTTACACTCTTAACCCTCTGAGTGTGTATGGTGCCAAACTGCGACATAATCCCTAGTGGTCAAGAGTGGTAAATATTTTTTGTCAATAAAATAGTTAAGATTTCCAAGGCTATAACTTGAAAGTTGCAAGAGGTAATGGCTTACTGTCAATTAGAAAGATGTAAAATATGATCCAAAGTTTCAGATAGGAATAAATTTACACATCTAATTTGCATAATGTTGCGGCACCTCTTTAAATTCCATAACTCAGTCAAAGCTGGACTTTGGATGTATTTTCACAAAGAATGGTTCAGTCTTTTGACACATGTTTTTTGTACAGAGGTACCTCATCATGTTATCTTCAAAGTATATGAACAAGAAATCAATACATTTAAAAAACCCCAAAATAAATCACTTACTGTTGACAAAGGGGGGCTGGCTGGCCCGGGTGGATGGCTGGCTGGCGTGGTCGCTGCGTTTTCACACATCATGGTCCATATTTTGCATTCTTTTGGTAATTTAAAGTCTGTACCACATCTACAAAGTCTTATGATTATCCCACATAAATTTCGCTTGTATCCTGTGGCTATTTTCGGTGTACAAAGCCGAAAAAAGTGACGGTGATGATCACGGACACATTAGCTTTCAGGGCTAAACGCTAAAACAGGAAAAGGAAATGAGGAGTTCTTCTTCTTTCGTGTATTACGTGTCACCCACTGAGTCCTCCAACGGATGCCTGCCACCTTTTGAACCTGGTAAATCAGTACAATCAGTACAAATCCCCAAGGCAAGCAATCATGTCAGAGAAGACAGGTGCAGTGCCGTGCTCTGCCACTAGGGGCGCGAAAATTCTCACACTCAGAGTTAAACAATGAAGATCCTACAAAGGTCTAGAAGCTTACAACCAGTCTGTAAGCGGCTGGGTCTGAGACGCAGTGTGTGAAATCAACCTTTGTGTGGCCAGATATCCACTCTTTTTCTTTTTTTTCCTTTCTTCTTTATGACTGGCGCCTAGCGGCTGCCCCGGCCTTGGATGCGCACTGCAGAGCGTGCCCAAATGCCAAGTCACGTTTCGTTACCTTGTATTCATACATGTGTAATGACAATAAAGTTGAATCTCATCTCATCTCATCTCTCATCTCAAAGCAAGGTAAACAAAACCATCCATCCATCCATCTTCTACCGCTTTTCGGGAGGTCCGGGTCGCGGAGGCAGCAGTTCAAGCAGAGAAGCCCAGACTTCCCTCTCCCCAGCCACCTGCTCCAGCTCTTCAGAGAGGATACCAAGGCGTTCCCAGACCAGCTGGGAGACATAGTCTCTCCACTGAGTCCTGGGTCTGCCCCGGGGTCTCCTCCCAGTGGGACGTGCCTGAAACACCTCAAGTGGGAGGCGTCCAGGAGACATCCTAATCAGATGCCCATACCCCCTCAACTGGCTCCTTTCAATGTGGAGAAGCAGCGGTTCTACTCTGAGCCTCTCCCGGATGACTGAGCTCCTCACCCTATCTCTGAGGGTGAGTCCAGCAATCCTACGGAGAAAGCTCATTTCAGCCACTTGTATCGGCGATCTTGTTCTTTTGGTCATTACCCAAAGCTCGTGACCATAGGTGAGAGTAGGAACGTAGATTGACTGGTAAATCGACAGCTTTGCCTTAGAACTAAGCTCCTTCTTCACCACAACAGACCGGTACAACGTCCGCATCACTGCAGATGCTGCTCCAATCCATCTGTCAATCTCTCGCTCCATTTTTCCGTCACTCGTGAACAAGACCCCAAGATACTTAAACTCCTCCACTTGGGGCAGGAGCCTGTCCCCAACCCAGAGAGGAAAATCCACCTTTTTCCGGCTGAGGACCATGGACTCGGACTTGGAGGTGCCGATTCTCATCCCAGCCGCTTCAGACTCAGCGGCAAACCGTCCCAGCAAGAGCTGTAGGTCATTGCTGGATGAAGCCAACAGGACAACATCATCTGCAAACAACAGAGATGAGATCCTGTGGTCACCAAGCATGACACCCTCCATTCCTTGGCTGCGCCTAGAAATCCTGTCCATAAAAATTATGAACAGGATCGGTGACAAAGGGCAGCCCTGGCGGAGTCCAACTCTCACTGGGAATGACTCTGACTGAGTGTTGGCAATACGAACCAAACTCTCACAACGGTTGTACAGAGACCGAATAGCTCGTAACAACAAGCCCGATACCCCATACTCCCGAAGCACCCCCCACAAAAAACCATGAGGGACGCAGTCAGATGCCTTCTCCAAGTCCACAAAACACACGTAAACTGGTTGGGCAAACTCCCACGAACCCTTGAGAATTCTCGAGAGGGTAAAGAGCTGGTCCGATGTGCCACGGCCAGAACGAAAACCACATTGCTCCTCCTGAATCCGAGGTTCGACCAACGGCCGGACTGTCCTCTCCAGTACCTTGGCATAGACCTTCCCAGTGAGGCTGAGGCGTGTGATCCCTCTAAAGTTGGAGCACACCCTCCGGTCCCCTTTTTTGAAGAGAGGAACCACCACCCCGGTTTGCCATGCCAAAGGCACTGCCCCTGATCTCCACGCAATGTTGCAGAGGCGTGTCAACCATGACAGCCCAACAACATCCAGGGCCTTGAGGTACTCATGGCGAATCTCATCCACCCCCGGGGCCCGGCCACCAAGGAGATTTTTAACCACCTTGGCGACCTCAGCTCCTGTGATAGGCGAGTCATCCCCCTCGTCCCCAAACCCTGCTTCCTCTGTGGAAGGCGTATCAGTGGGATTGAGGAGATCCTCGAAGTATTCCTTCCACCGCCCAACGATATCCCCAGTCGAAGTCAACAGTGTCCCATCCGCACCATACACAGTGTGGACAGGGAGCTGCTTTCCCCTCCTGAGCCACCGGACAGTTTGCCAGAATCTCTTCGAGGCCGACCGAAAGTCTTGTTCCATGGCCTCACCGAACTCCTCTCATACCTGGGTTTTTGCTTCAGCAACCACCCGAGCTGCACTCCGCTTGGCCTGCCTGTACACCTCAGCTGCTTCGGGAGTCCCACAAGCCAACCAAGCTTGATAGGACTCCTTCTTCAGCTTAATGGCCCCCCTCACCACTGGTGTCCACCACTTGGTTCGGGGGTTGCCACCACGAGATGCACCGACCACCTTGCGGCTGCAGCTCTGGGCCGCTGCTTCAACAACAGAGGTGGAGAACATGGTCCATTCAGACTCCATATCTCCAGACTCCCTTGGAATGTGGTTGAAGTTCTTCTGGAGGTGGGAGTTGAAGACCTCCTGGACAGGGGCCTCAGCCAGACGTTCCCAACACACCCTCACTATACATTTGGGTCTACCAGGTCTGAATGGCTTCCTCCCCTGCCCTCGGATCCAACTCACCACCAGGTGGTGATCAGTTGACAGCTCTGCACCTCTCTTTACCCGGGTGTCCAAGACGTACAGTCGCAGGTCTGATGACACAATAACAAAATCGATCATCGACCTGCGACCTAGGGTGTCTTGGTGCCAGGTGCACATATGGACACCCTTATGCTTGAACATGGTGTTCGTTATGGACAAACTGTGGTTAGCACAGAAGTCCAATAACTGAACACCACTCGGGTTCAGATCAGGCAGGCCATTCCTCCCAATCACCCCCCTCTAGGTTTCACTGTCGTTGCCCACGTGCGCATTGAAGTCCCCCAGTAGGACAATGGAGTCTCCAAGAGAAGCACCCTCCAACAACCCAGTCACAGACTCCAAAAAGGGTGGGTACTCTGAAACATCATTTGGTGCATAGGCACAAATGATGGTCAGGACCTGTTTCCCAACCCGAAGGCGCAGGGAAGCAACCCTTTCGTCCACCGGGGGAAACTCCAATATAGAGGCAGCAAGGTGGGGTAAACAAAACATTTGACTTTTTTTTTTTTTTTTTTTTTTTGGAGGGGTGGGGTGTGAAAAAGTAAAAAAAAATCGGATTGTTCACTTGCAAATATTTTGTTAAGCTTTACACAAAATACTTAAAGGCCATAAAACTGGGGTCTAAGTACCTGTTGTGGTGTTTTTTAAACGTTAAACATATAAAAATTGAGGAAAAAAATGTCAAATTAAAATTAGATTATCACGTTCTTGTAGGCTAGTCAACACCGCTGTAAAAACCAGAGCAATATTTATAAAAACAGTAAAATATTCTCTTTTCATGCATGTTTATCCATATATCATCCCATAAATTATTCGCAGAACCTTCAACTTAATTTCTCCTGTTTCTTTTTCTCTGTTTTTGCTCTCAGTTTTGTTTTGTTTTTTTTAAATTTAAGTTTTTGTAAAGGGTTTACGTGTCATTACAGCATTGCATTGTTTACATTTTCATCACATGTTCCCTTTTTTTTTGTTTTTTGACAACATTGGAAGAATAATTATTATAACACCCTTTTTTAAGTGAAAGAAAAAGAGAAATTAAAGAAAAAACAAAAAACAAAACAAGAAAAAACAAAAAACAAAAACAAAATAAAAGAGCAAAAAACAAACAAACAAATAAATAAATAAAAATAAAAGAGCATCTGAGTAGAGTTGGAACAAAGAGAGGTGCCATTATTGAAATGGTATTTGTCAAAGATTAGATCTAATGGAAGACACATATGTGATCCAGGGTTGCCAAAAGTTCAAGAACCCATCCATGTCCTGTCTCAGTGCAAATGTCAACTTTTCCATCGAGTAAATGTCTTGCATCACATTAATCCAATCTTCAGGTGTAGGACAATCCTTCAACATCCATTTTTTAGTTAGAGCTTTTTTACTTGCCAATATTAAAACAGTGAATAAGTATTTTTCTCCTCGTCTTTCCAGTGATTCTGGTAGTAAACCCAAATACAAAGTTACAAAAGAAAAGGGGACTGTTATTTTGAGTATTTTCCCCAATATTGTCTGTACATTGGTCCAATATTAGTGAATAACTGGGAATGACCAAAACACATGAAAATGATTTGCAGTTTCTTCACCACACAAGCGCCAACAATTCAACCCCTTACGAGTAAATCTGTTTTGTGCAGGTGTTCTGAAAAATCTTACCAAATTTTTCCATCCAAATTCTCTCCACTGCAGGGATGAGGTACTTTTCCATTGCTGTCTATTTAGCTTTTCCCATATTTCCAGTTGTAAAGTGAAATTCCCCTCTTTTTCCCATCTCTTTTATATATGATGTGTTGTCTCCTTTTAAGTCTTGAAGACCTTGGTATATTTTAGAAATGTATCTGATCCCTGGGATCCCTTTATGTGCCATTAAGAAAACCTTCAGAACACCTGACTGGGCCCTTTCCAAATCCTCCTTTTTAAGTATTTTGTTTATGTGGCGTCTAAGCTGAAAGAACCTGTAAAGGTCTTGATTTATTAGACCTTGTTTTTTCAAATCTTCAAAACTTCTTAAAATTTGCCCTTTAAAAAAATTGTAATATTTTATCAGTCCGTTCTCACTTTTTAAATCTGGTGTCTGTTTTATTAGGAGTAAAGTCTTGATCATAGGCAATCCATTGCAGTAATCGATAGGGTTCTTTAGTTTGATCCTCTCTGACTATCTGAAACCAAATTTTTAGCGGGGTCTCTATCCACGGGTTGTCCCCTATTATTGCCTGAAGGGGGATGTCACTTGTTATTTGGCATTCCATCTCCTTCCATTGTGCAGTGTAGACTGGGTTACTTATCTCTACTAAAGTTTTAATTTGTGCGGCTTTAAAATAGTCCCTGATATTTGGCAGCGCAAGCCCACCTTTGTCTTTGTTTAGCTGTAGGGTTCTAAATCTGATTCTAGGTCTCTTGCCCTGCCATATGAATCTTGAGATCCTTCTGTCCAGTTCTTGCCATGTTTTTTTGGGAGGTTCTACCGGTATTGTTTGGAAAAGGTATAGAAGACGTGGAAGTATATTCATTTTGACTGCTTCAATTCTTTGTGCAGTACCCAAGAATGGTATCATATTCCATCTTGCTAGATCAGATTTTATTTTTGCCATCAGTGGATCATAGTTTAGTGTTATAATTTTGTTGAGTTTTTTCGGGATATTGACCCCCAGATATTTCATAGATTCCATCTCCCAGTTAGTTTTGAGTTTGCTTAGTAAATATTGATTTGGGTCATAGTTGAATGTTAAAACTTGGGTTTTATGCATGTTTAATTCGTACCCCGATAAATCTTCATACTCTGAAAAAACTGAGATTAGTTCTGGAAAAGAGGTGTCCGGCTGCCCCAGGTATATTAAAATGTCATCAGCAAAGAGTGCTATTTTATGTTCCTTCTGACCAAGTGTAATACCTTGAATTTTTTGATTCTGTCTTATCCATTGACTCAGAGGTTCTATGAAGATTGCAAAGAGCAGTGGAGACAAGGGGCAGCCCTGACGACATCCTCTTTCCAGTTCAAAAGATGATGATAATTTACCGTTAATCCTTATTTTAGCTGTTGGTTTTTTTATATAATGCCTGGATAGTTCTAATGAAGTTGTTATGAAAATTGAAACTGGATAAGATTCTATATAGGAAAGACCAGTCAACCGAATCAAATGCTTTTTCAGCATCTAATCCCAATATGGCTACATTTAAGTTATATTTTTTTATATGATGAATTATGTGTAAAGTGCGTCTAATATTGTCTTGTGTCTGTCTTTGTCTTATAAAACCTGTTTGGTCTAAATGAATTAAGTCTGTCAGTATATTTTCTAACCTTTTGGCAAGGATAGTGGTAAAAAGCTTATAGTCCTGATTTAACACACTGATTGGTCTGTAGTTGGAGCAGTCTAGTTTATCCTTTTCAGGTTTAGGTATGACTGCAATGACCCCTTCTCTCCAGGAGGGGGGGATTTCCCCTGTGTAGAGGACATAGTTAAATGTTTTCAAGAGGAGAGGAGATAGTTGCTGTTTAAAGGTTTTGTACCACTCAGCTGTATAGCCATCTGTTCCTGGGGATTTGTTAGCTTTAAGTTTCATAATTGCTTTTTCTAATTCTTTAGGTTGTATTTCTGACAGTAGTGTTTTATTTTGTGACTCAGTAAGTTGGGCAAGGTTTAATGTGTTTAGGAATGCTTCGGATGCATTTTTATGTTTTTTGAGGGAGTACAAGTTCTTGTAGTAGTTCTCGAAGCTTTTAAGAATATCCTGAATTCTAAATTTTATTTCCTTTGATACTGGGTCTCTGATTTTGTAGATTGCTCTCTCCGTTTGTTGTTTCCTCAATTTATAGGCTAGTAATTTTGCCGATTTGCTGCCTGCTTCATAGTATTTTTGTTTCAGAAATGTAAGTTTCTTCTGGATTTCTATTGTGTAGATCTCATTTGTTTTTTAATTTCCTTAATTTTGAGCGAGTCATTAGAATGAGGGTTGTCTTTGTGCTCTTTTTCTAGGTTCTTAAGTTCTGACTCTAATGTGATTAGTTTTTCTTGTCTCAGTTTCTTTTGGAGTGCCAGTTTTGCGATAACCTTTCCCCTTATTACAGCTTTGCATGCGTCCCACAGTATTAAAGGGGATACTTCTCCAATATCATTTTCTTCCAAATATCTGAGAATATCTGATTCCAATTCATCTTTCAGTGGTCCTTTCAGGACATTTGAATTTAACCTCCAAGAAAATGTATTATTTGTGTATTTTTGGATACTTAAGTCCATATAGATCGGACTGTGGTCAGAGAGATCCATCAGTCCTATTTTACATGTTTTTACTCTTCCAATGTCTCTATTAAACATAAAAAAATAGTCAGTCCTTGAGTATGATGAATGTGGTGCTGAGTAAAATGTATAATCTTTTATACTGGGGTTGAATTCCCTCCACACGTCACAGATTCCCATTTCTTTTAGTAGCATCCGAGTTTTCCTACTTTGAGTGTTATTTTGATGTGGAGAATTACCTGATGCATCCCAGTATGGATTCAGTCTTAGATTAAAGTCTCCACCACATATCACTAAACCTTGGGCTTTAGTTATCATTCGGTCAAATACATTTTTATAAAATTTCCAGTTAGCCCCTGGAGGTGCATATACATTCAGCAGGGTGATATCTTCGCCCTCTAGCCGCCCAAGTACCATACTGTATCTCCCTTCTTTATCTTTGTGTTCTGATTTTTTTTCAAATATAATTTTGGTTGAGATCAATGTCGCTACTCCCCTCCTCCTCCCTGACTTATATGAAGATGAAGAGATCATTTTAAACCCTTGTCTATTGAGTTTAGTGTGCTCCACGTCTGTTAGGTGGGTTTCCTGTAAAAATATTATTCCTGCTTTGTCTTTTTTCATTTTGCCTAGAATCTTGGATCTTTTAACTGGATTCAGGGTCCCTTTTACATTATATGAGATTATTTTGGTTACACCCTGTTTCTCCATTGTGTTGTCTTATTTAGTATAACGGTGTGGTGGCCCTCTTTTATGCTACTCAGAAACTTAAAGAACATTAAGAACATAAAAAACATTAAGAACATAGTATATAAAACTTTAAAACAAAAAACTGACAAAAGATCTTCCTGAGCTGAGGTCTTTTTAGTGACCTTAGAAGAGCCTTTATGGTGTGTTGGCTCTGTGGGAAATTCCTCAGATTCCGTTACGTGCTGAGGGCCTCTCTTACCCCTGTAAGTTGTCCCATGTTTTTAATGTGAATTTCAGATCCCAATCCGAACTTGTAATGATTTTTTTTTTTTTTTTTTTTTTTTATGCCTATACCCTATGAAATTGTGCGCAACCTCCCACCACCATCACATCAAACATTCACGTTAATACAGTATTTGTTAGTGTGGAGAGATCATGTGGTTCATTGTCACATTTCTATTTTAACAAGTTTTTTTTTTTTTTTAAAGACTTATTTGTTTCTAATATTATGTCTGTTCCATGAAATGTTTTACCACTTGCTGATTCTGCATCTCCTTTAATGTTTGTTACCTTGTAGGAGGGGGGTTGGATGTGCAGATTGACTAAAATATTGTTATTCCCTCCTGTAAACGGCCAGTTTTTCCTTATAGCTCTGGCGCTGGGTTTCCTGCTGCTGGCCCGTGGATTTTGAGGGTCTCTGTGTGGACCACGTTTGAGCCTTGATTCTTTCGATCGGGTCTGCTGTGGATTTATACACCGTTACCGGGAGTCCTCTTCTCGCCATATCCGTGGTTGCTTCTTCCGCCGAGTTGTAGAGACACGTCTCATCGCCGTAAAAAACCCGCAGCTTTGCCGGAAATGGCGTCTGGAAGCGCAGTTTTTTCTCTCGTAATACCTTTTTAGCGTTGTTGTATTCCCGACGCTTTTTAAGGACCTCCGGGGCGTAATCGTGTTCCATGAAAACTTTTCTCTCTTGGTGCATAAATCCTTTTTTCTGCCAAGCCAGTCTTACAACCTCTTCTTTTATTCTGGAGTTGGAGAACTTCACCACCACTGATTGTGGTGGTGCTTCCGCCGCCGGCCTAGGGGCTAATGTACGGTGCGCCCTTTCTATCTTCAAGTCGGTGGTTTGGGGAATATCCAACTTTTCTCGCAATAAGGATTCCACGCACGCCGCCATTGTGGTGAAACCATCCTCGACTCCTTCTTTCAGACCATGAATTCTTATGTTGTCTCTTCTTAGGCTTCCTTCTTGGTCAGTTAGCTTAGCCTCCAGTCTTGACTGTCTTTTGTGTAGCTCCAGCACGGTATCTTCCAGCCCTTTTATTCTTTCCTCTGCTTCCAAGATTCGGTCCTCGGCCTGGTCCACTCTGCTGTTTGTCCTTTTTATTTCGTCTTTGATTTCACGAAATTCGGCCCAACACTCTCGGCGAAATTGTCTTAATTCTTAAAGTACCATTTTTAAGCTAACCTTTTTGCGTGCTTCATTCAGCTCCTCGTCTTCTGAATGGAAATCCTCCGGATCAGATTCTCCGGCCGATGCGTGTCCTGGCCTGGTAAATGTCGATTTCTTCTGTTTTCCTTTAGGCATGATGACTTTGTCTTTTGAAATTCACTCTTCCAAAAATCTGTTAAATCTGATTTTCAAGGTATTTTCCTGGATCGGGTCTGGGAGCTTCAGCGTTAAGCTGCTATCACCATGGTGTCCAGACCGGAAGTTGCTCTCAGTTTTTTTGATATGTGATCGTTCATAACTTTTGGAGTAATGCTGGTAACAGACAGGCAGACAGACAAAAAACATTACCTCCTCCTCTTGGTGGAGGTAATAAAAATAAAAAAACCCACTCACTTGCGAGTTTTCCCACACCGTCCCTTCCTCCATCTCTCCTGGCCCATCTAATCATCTGCTCCCCGTGCCATTACACACCTTTACTGAAAATTTCATCAAAATCCATTCATAACTTTTGGCGTAATGTTGCTGACAGTCAGACAGACAAACCAACAAACTCCTAACGCCAGCAGAAGCATTACCTCCTCCTCTTGGCGGAGAGTCACAAGGCTCACCACAGGACACACTCTGAACTCCGTCTTAGGCTGCATTCAGACCAGGACAGTCTGGGGGTCTCGGTTCGACTGGGCGGGGAATGCCGAGAATTTTCACACCTTCATTTGGTTTGGTTTGCATTCCCACTGCAGCGGACCAAACTGCTTGGACAATGTCATGCAGTTACAACAACTGCTCATTTTGGGGCGCTGTAGCCGAAACCACCACTGACCAGAAAGAAAAAAATCTTGGCGAAGAAGAAAAATCTGGCTCATCAATTGGCCAGGACCGAAAAACAGAAATCCGTTCCCTTTAGTTGGGTTGTTTGTCCACCACAAATGAGACATTTTTTAACTTTTCTCCTCGGCTTTCCCCAGTAAAAGGATTTCTCGGATTCACGTGGTTGTCTTTATTGTTATTTTCTACCCAGAATGTACTACGGAAAACACCACTTCCTCTTCTCAGACTACGTGTCGCTATGGTTACACAAACGCCAGGAGGCACTTCTGCCCTTTGACCCGCTGAATAGTCAGTTTGAATTCACACTGCAAGCAGAGTGCACCAGACTTCGTTTGGAAGTGAACCGAGACCCCTGTTTTCAGGGGGACCAGACTTCACTTGTTCGGTGTGCACCAGAGTTCCAGTGTTCAGATGGCACCAAACAAACTGAACTATCCGCGGAAGCCACTGTTTGGTCCTTTGGTCCAGACCAAACAGTGGCTGTCTGAATGCGCCCTTAAACCGCACACTTTGCTTGCTTTTTTTTTGGCGTCTTCAGATGAAATGTCTCACATTTTGGTGCATGACCACACACGTCACCTCTTAAAAGAGAAGTACATGAAAAGCTCAATATTATAATATATAGAAAATTATTTTAGATAGATGGATGAATGTACTTTATTGATCCCAAACTGGGAAATTACAGTGTAACAGCAGCATGACAGTAGACGACCAAAGCGACAGAAACACACACACACAGCATAATAGACAAAGGAATTAACCAGGAAAGTAAAACTGCCTAGATAACTTTATATACATCGCAGATGATGACCCATATAGATAGATACGTCATACTCACTGTACAATACAGGACTACCAGGTGCAAGGTGAGGTACCAATTAGACTGTAAGGTGCAGTATGGCGGCATAGTTGTGACCATAATTCAGCATTAGAGTGAGCTATTGTACAGTGAAATGGCATCTGGCAGGAAAGATTTCCTGTACCTGACCATTCAGCAGCAAAGCTGTAGCAGTCTGCTACTGCTCTCCTTTTCAAAACATTCTTGGATCCAGATCGTGATCCGAATCACCACCAAAATCTAATCATCTGTTCCCTTGCCATTACACACATACCCTGCAAATTTCATCAAAATCTGTCCATAACTTTTGGAGTAATGTTGCTAACAGTTAGACAAACAAACCCACAAACAAACCAACCAACAAACCAACGCCACTGAAAACATTCCTTCCTACCTTGGCGGAGGTACCGTAATTAGGCATTTTTGAGGAAAAATGGGACATTTTTGAGAAATGTAGTAAAAGTATGATGAAAAAATGCTAAGTAGCAAATTTACAAGAAAAAAGTTTCTAAGTAAAAATTCTCAAATTTACAATATGGTTGCAAATTTTTTTGCAAAAATACAAACTTGCAAAAACCCTAAGAAACAAAAAAAAAAGTAAGTAAAATTTTACAAATTTACAAGAAAAAGATTGCAAGTTTTAAAAAGTTGCCAATTTACTCTTAGGGTGTCAAATTTTGTAAAAAGAAAAAAAAAAGCAAAAAGCAAAAAATAATCAGAAATTTACAAGATAAATGCTTAAAATTCCAAAGTAAAAATGAGCATAATCACAATAAAGGTTGGTAGATTTTTTTTATTGCGATATTGCAAGAAAAAGTCACAAATTTATGAGAAAATAGCTGCATTTTCTAAGCCAAAAATGCTTATTTTGAGGCAAATTTATGATTTAAAAAATGGTTGCAAATTTATGAAAAAAAAATTAAATTTTCAAGGAAAGTCACAAATTTACAAAACAATGGACAAAATTTTAAATCTTTAAAGTTTGTTAATTTCAAAGTAAATTCTCAAGTTTATAATAAAATTTATAATAAAATTTATAATTTGTAATAAAAATTTATAATAAAAAATGTAACTAATAAAAAATGTGCAATAAAAATGCCTTCCACAATCTTGAGAAAAGTAGCAAATTTATGAAAAAATGTAGTTGAAATAGTTGTAAATATAGCATTAAAAAGGTTACAAATTTAGAATAGAATTTTATTTAAACAGGGACGGTACAGGTTAACACACACTACTCACAAAAAGTTGGGGATATTCGGCTTTCAGGTGAAATTTCAGGATACACCTAAAATGCACTACAACCTTTACAGGTGAACTTAATTTGACTTTCTGTAACCTTTTGAATGCACATGTCCAACTGTTCAACATAACAGTACTTTTGCATAACTTGCTGTTCTCTCACAAGGTGTTTAAAGGCAAAATTCACAACAGGTGTTTGATCCATGAATTGATCAATACATTTTCTGGTTCAACTGGAATTGGTATTTAAACAGTCCTCTTCATCATGCTGTTCACATGTTGACATCATGAGACCAAGACGACACCTAGCAATTGATCAATAGTACCTCGCCATTGCGAGGCTTCAAACAGGATGTTCTCAGAGGGAAGTGGCCACTGAGCTTAAAGTGTCATAGAGTGTCATCAGCTGGTTGCAGCAGAGATACAGAGAGACTGGAAGAGTCACAGAAAGGCATAGAAGTAGACGTCCTTTGGCCACATCCCACGCTGATGACTGCTTCATTGTGAATAGTGCTCTGCGAAACCGGATGATGAATGTGACTCAACTCCAGGCACATTTAAGGGAGATAAGAGGCACCCAAGTGTCACATCAGACCATTCGAAACCATTTACATCAGCGTGGTCTGTGTGCTAGATGAATTGCAAGGGTACCTGACCACACCACCAGGCACAGGCATCATCATCTTGTATGGGCCAGGGAGCATTTACGCTGGACGAAGGACCAGTGGGCCTCAGTGCTGTTCTCTGATCAATGGTAAATGTTGTTCACCTATGAAAGTCGATTCACGCTGAGCAGAAATGATGGCCGCCAGTGATGTTGGAGACGTCAAGGAGAGCACTATGCATCAGCCACTGTTGTCACCAGACGAGCCTTTGGTGGTGGTGGTGGTGGTGGTGTTACAGTCTGGGCAGGTGTGCCTAGTCAATACAGAACTGCCCTACACTTTGTGAATGGTACAGTGACAAGCCAATACTACCTGAATAACATCATTAATCCAGTCATTGTGCCCCTGCATGAACAACACAGGCCTAATTTCATCTTCATGGACGACAGTGCTCCAGCTCATCAAGGTTGCATCATTAGGGAACGGTTGCTGGAGGCTGGGGTACCGCAAATGGAGTGGCCTGCACTTTCTCCAGACCTGAATCTCATAGAAAACCTATGGGATCAGCTGAGTTGCTGTGTATTGGCATGTAACACTGCACCCCACAACCTGAATGACCTGAGGGCTGCCCTTCAAGAACAGTGGAATGCCATGCCTCAGCAGACAATAAGTCGACTTGTGAACAGCATAAGACGTCGTTGTTAAGCTGTAGTTGATGCTCAAGGGCACATGACAAGTTATTGAGACACTGACATTTTTTGTTGTGGTATACCCACCACTTTGTTGGCTTTTGTTTCAGTAAATTGTTTGAGATGAGGAAATCACCATTGCATGCTTCTGCTTAAATGCCCTACTTTCATGATATATCACTGTAGTGTGAACTTTTTGTATTTTCCATAAATTTCACCTGAAAGCCAAATATCCCTAACTTTTTGTGAGTAGTGTAGTTCCAATACAAAAATTCAACTGATGTGCTGTACAGAGAGTTTATAGCTATTGCTGATTTTCAACTCTTGTCTCTAGTTGAAAAAATAAAGTGGCAAATTTACATGAAAATTTTTAAAAGTAAATATTTCCATATTAAGTAAAAAGTCACTATAAGAAGAAAAAAAAACTTGCATTTTTTTTGAGAAAGTAGCAAATTTATGATTGAATTTACAGTTGCAAATTT
Organism: Pholidichthys leucotaenia; assembly: GCA_020510985.1. Classification (NCBI taxonomy): domain Eukaryota; kingdom Metazoa; phylum Chordata; class Actinopteri; order Cichliformes; family Pholidichthyidae; genus Pholidichthys; species Pholidichthys leucotaenia. The sequence continues at coordinate 22,312,459 of CM035850.1, read as the reverse complement.
AGGATCAAAAGGTTCCAAATTTGTGATGGAAAGCTGGCAACAAAAGTCAGATTTTTTGCCCGTTTTTTTTTTTTTTTTTTTAAATGTAAATTTGTAAGTAAAAACCCAGAAATCTATCTATAAATGCTCGGAATCTCTGTCTGTGTGTGTGTCTGTCTGTTCCACACATATCTCTTGAACTGTTCATCAGACTGACCTAAGATTTTATACATGTTTTGCTGAGGTTAGGAGAGTGTACATCCCCAAGTATGGAGTTGTTCAGTCAAAATATGTCATTTTTATCAATAAAAGTTTAGTTATCGCTCTCTCCTCATGTTCTGGCTTCTAGAGGTGTGGGCGGGGTTTTGCATTGACTGATTGGATAATATGCGACATCACAGCATCAGTCACCACAGCGCAGCGTGAGGAAAACAAGGAAGCGAAAAGCGACAAATTTGACTAGAAAAAGATAATAGTGAAGATTTAATGCTTAAAAAATGATACCATAAAGTTGCCGTGATTGCGTAGGTCTAAAGGATAATTCAGCATATGTGGAGAGCATGAGGCGCGTGAGCAGACTGGGCGGCGCATCAGCGGGGACCCGGGTCTGACAAAGAACACCGGTGTATTCAACGGAGAACATGCCGGGAGAAGCAGCGGCCCAACCGGGTAGACCACGGTCCTTTGCGGCGGGGCACGCCCAGCCTGCCCAGTCAGCGGTAGATGGGAGTCCCTGCTTCTGCTTCACCCGTGTGCTACCACTGTACTTTGCAGGACCACAAGTCCCCCCTCCCATGCGAGTTTCTAAAAATTAAAAACTTGTGCAACAGTTGCAGTCAAATGGGTCCTTTTGCTGTGTATAATGTTGGGTGTTTTGTAGTTAATTTGGTTGATTACAGTTTTAAAAAACCTTTTAATAACAAAATATTGCTAAAATATAAAATGATGCACTACAATGGGTCTCAAATATTTGTAAACGTGTCCTGTTACAGTACTGCATGAGTTTGATGATACACAGAAGAAATTCACTATTACACTGAACTCCATCACTGAACAGTGATATAAACTGAAAATAATTATAATTATGACTGAACAACTCCCATTCCCCAAAGCACAAGATACACTTTTATCTTGAATATAAGTGATAAAAGATCACACAAATAAGTGATCTGACAAACAAATAAACAAGGGATCTAAAACAGTCACTAATATTGGATGTCCCATTCATTTTCAGTAATTAGGTATTCTGTCATTAATATTCAGATTCAGAATCCGCTTTATTGGCCAAGTATGCACAACACATACAAGGAATTTGACTTTGGCTAAAAAGTCAAATTCACACAATCAAATTGAATCTTAGTGCCATTTACTCCCTTTTATATTTGTCAAAGTCTAACATGTGATTGCCTACATATAGACTACACCTCTTTGTATTTCACTTTCAAACACAGCCTACATTTGGGCCTGTAAAGCCTGATTGGGATTTCAGACAGGAATACTTGGCTCTACAGGCAATGCAGTAGTTTATAAGAACAAAGATGGAAATTTAAATTGAAAAATTTGCGAAAACCAAAGAAAAATCAGCAGATGTACTAGTAAAACCCCATCCTGGTGTCCTGCGTGACTCCTGTGTTCTTCTGTATAAACAGAGCACTCGGTGTGTTTAGGAGACGTTTAAACTCTTCCTAATGTCCACGCAGGTTTGGGGCACACTGGTGTCTCTGATTTCTGAGAGCATAAATGTTGTCAGATGTGGTCCAGGATGTTCTCATGTTTGTTAAACATTCAGAACCAGTAAAGACTCCGGACTCACTCTCATTTTCCACCAATTAGTGCTTTTTTTTCCCCTGCTTTTGTTTGACATTTTCTACATCTGACATGTTAATTAAAGCTGATGTCATCTGACTTCATGACATGGTGAATCTGCAGGAGAGCACGCATGTTTTCACCTGCTTCTGTCCATGTTACGCAAGGATCTACAACCTGTAGCCCCAGAGACATATGTGTGGTACTTTATATTAAAAAAAAAAAACTGTTTAAAAGACTCAGAAACTTAGAAGAAAAGGGCACTAAATGTACAAGAAAATAGTCACAAGGTGATGATGTATGTCTAAGAAAATTTGCAAATTTATGATAAAAATCTGTAAATTTGTTTAAAAAAAAGTTCCAACTCTGAGGGGAAAAAGTTGAAAATTTGTGGGAAAAAACTTTGAAATCAGTGCAACATTTGTGAAGATAAAATTTTAAATATGCTATTTTTGAGGTAAATTAATGAACAAAATGAAAGTTGCAAGAAAAAAGCTTGCAAATTTATGCAAAAAAAATGCAAATGAATGGGTAAAAAGTTAAAAAAAAAAAAAATAAAGCGTAAAATTATCATTAAAAACTTGCAAAATTTTGGGAAAAAGTGGAAATTTTAGTCAGTACACAAGTTGCAAACAAAAAGGAAAAGAATGCAAACTTACAGACATAAAATTGCAAATATGCAATAAAAATGCAGATTTGTGAGAAAATGAGAAAAAAGCTGCAACATTCTGAGAATAAAATTCCAGATGTACAAGAAAAAAAATTGGAACACATTATATAAGAAAAGAGATGGACAATTATTGAAAAGCCTCAAATTTTTGGGAAACAGTTGGAGATTCATAGGGAAAAATGTTGCAGATTTATCCAAGAAATAAGTTGCAAATTTGCAAGAAACAAATTGGCAAATTTATATAAAAAAAGTTGTAAATCTAAATGAGGAAAACTCACAAATTTGTGAAAATCAATTGGGCAATAAAGTAAAAAAAATTTCAGGAAAAAATTGCACATGCTTGAGAAAATGTTACAAGTTAATGGAAAAAACACAACTGCAAAATCAAAAATAGAAAGTTAGAATTGTATGCAAAAAGTTGCAAGAAAAAAAACTTGTAAATTTATGCAAAAAAGAACTACAAAGAAAAAAGAAAAATTGAAAAAATGCAAATATATGGGGAAAATAAAAAAATGTAAAGTTTAAAATTATTATTAAAAAGGTGCTAAATTTTTGAAAAAGCTGAAAATTGGTAGGAAAACTGTTACAAATTTATTCAACACAAGTTGTAAATGAAAGAGGAAAAGTGCAAATTTGCAGACATAAAATTACAAATGTGTGGTAAATAATAATGCAGTGTATGCAGTGTAATTTGAGAATTTATGAGGAAAAAAGCTACAAAATTCTGAGAAAAAGGTTCAAAATCTACAAAAAAAGCAAATATATGAGGAAAAAAAAGCTGGACAGTTATTGAAAAGTTACATGTTTTTGGAAAACAGTTGGAAATTCACAAGAAAAAAATTGTGGATTTATCCATCAAAATGAAAGTTGCAAGAAAAAAGTTGCATATTTGCAAGAACAAAAAAAAATTGCACATTAATGTGAAAAATTTGCAGATGTAAAAGAAAAGTCACAAATCTGTAAATGTAAATGTGAAAAAAGTTCTTAAAAATCAACAATGAATAGTTACAAGTGTATGAAAAAAATGTAAGAAATTTCAAAAGTAAAAGTAAAAATTTGTAAAATTTATGCAAAAAGTTGCAAATGCAAGGGGAAAAATGCAAATTTGGAGACATAAAATTGTCAATGTGCAATAGAAATAATGCAAACTTCTGAGAGAAAAGTTCAAAATCTACAAGAAAAAAGCAAATATATGAGAAAAAGTTGGACAATTATTGAAAAGTTGCACATTTTTGGAAAACAGTTGGAAATTAACAAGAAAAAGTTTGCAGATTTATCCAACAAAATGAAAGTTGCAAAAAAAGTTGCAAATTTGCAAGAACAAAGAAATTGCAAATTTATGTGAAAACATTTCAAATGTAAAAGGAAACAACAAAAGAAAGTCACAAATGTGCAATAAACTAAAAACATTTTAAGGAACAAATTGCATATGTATGTAATGGTGGAAAAGCAGTGCAAAATCAACAAGTACAATAGTTACAATTTTATGAAAAAATGTAAGAAAAAGTTGCTAACGTGAAAGTAAAAAGTTGCAAATTTATGCAAAAAGTTACAAATGTAGAGAAAAAAATGCAAATTTGCAGACATAAGATTGCAAATGAGCAATAAAAGATAATGCAAAATTCTGAGGAAAAAGGAAATAATACAAAATTCTGAGAGAAAGTTCAAAATCTACAAGATAAAAGCAAATATGAGAAAAAGTTGGACAATTATTGAAAAGTTGCACGTTTTTGTAAAACAGTTCAAAATTCACAAGAAAAAAATTTGCAGATTTATCCAACAAAGTGAAAGTTGCAAATTTGCAAAAAGAAAAAAGGAAATTTACATGAAAAAGTTGCAGATGTAAAAGAAAAAACTCACAACAAAAGAAAGTCACAAATGTGCATTAAGATCCAATATTATTAAGGAAAAAGTTGTTGCAAGTTAATGTAAAAAAAGTTTCAAAATCAACAATAAAAAGTTACAATTGTATACAAGAATAAAGTTGCACATGAGGGATAAAGTAGAACATTAAGGAGGGGAAAAAAGCTGAAAATTTACAAGTAAAAAGAACAAAATTTATTTAAAAAATTAGATTATTTTTATATTTATTATTTATGTATTCATTTATTTTTAAAAAATTGAGAAAAACAAACTTCTAAAAGAAACATTCCATATTTAAGAAGGGAGGCTTTTTTCCTCTGTTTTGCTTCATGTTAAGACCTAAAACTCTTCAGCGACTCTGTGCAGCTTTTTCAGGCCAGCCTCCTGCTGTAGTGGCCGATGAAACAATGGCGTCTCCCTCACTTCCTTCATGAAGAGGAGAACTTCCCAAATCAGCACGCTAGTTTTTGTTTTGATTGGCGTGGAACCCGGCTGAGAGCCAAACCCCCGGCATTGACAAGGACACCTCCCCTCCGTGTCTGCCAGCAGTGGAAGGGGCCCTGATATTTGCACAGTAGAGTAGACTGGTCATTGGCGTACTTTATCCACTCCACTTGGCGTGAGGCAAGCCTCTCGTGACTCGCCGCTTCCCTGCGCTTCAGTCGCCGTTGCACACTCCCGAACAATGCATCAATTCTGCCTGCGACCGCCGTACCTCTGGGGAGGACCGCAGCCACGGCCACTGTGTAGGTTTTTCAGCTAAAATATCATTAGCTTTGTTGTTGTTTTCAGGTCAGAGCGCGTTAGTGTGTCGGAAATGTGGCCCGAGGGTCCTGACCCCCACCGACCCGCATGCACTTCTATGTTCACACACACACACACACACACACACACACACACACACACACACACCCTCCGTCACTCTGCCTCTCACTCCTGCTAATCTTGACGCTGTTACACGTATGTACTGTAAAGTTTTGATTATTAACTCAAATTGTTGGATTAACTAGAAGAGAGTGCATACCTCCACCAAGATTTACAGTAACTGCTCCAGTCAGTTTCCACAACATCCAGCTTCCCGAGGTGTTAAAGAAATGTCTGTGTCGTGCTTTGCTTAGAACACCTCAGGATTTGATTATTGCAGTGGCATTTTACCCATGGGGAAGCAGCTCTTCTCAAAGCATGTCATTTTTATGGCATGATGCTTTAAATGCTACTGAGCCACAGTGCACCCCACCCTCCCTCTTCTTTTTTGTAATTTCTTTGAGATTTATGTTCTGATGGTGACACCATATTTGAGGCTAACATTAGTTTTTAGCTTCAGTTGTCAGACTAGGTAACTGAGAAATACTGGCTGAATGTTGGAGTTTGAAAGCCCAAATAAAGCATTATCAGAGACAGGGATGTGTGGTTTGAGTGGTTGCTAGCATATGATCGGTCCCTGGGGTGTAATAAGTGCAGAAACAGTCCTGAATTACGGAGTGGCTAACTCTGCTAAAGGCCTTGTGACACCTTGACAATTTAGGCAGTGCTTGGCACACATATGAGGCTTGCTCGGCTTCGCCGTCTAGCTCGCTCCGCCTCATCTTCTCCTAACTCTGCGGCTGGCCTCTTTCCTGGATCCTGGCCCTCGGGTGTGCCCGGAGTGAGGCCGTCATTTCTCCGGCCTGTTTTTCCTGTTCTACCGTGCCAACCGGCCTTCTCCCTGCTCCGAGCCAGCAAATCCTCTGCAGGTAGCGGGTGCCTACGTCAACTTTCACCGGCCCCCATTCCTGGCGAGACTGCTGCTGTTACTGAGCCCATCCAGCTGGCGTTGTTTAACGCACGTTCCATCGCAAATAAATCATTCTTTTTGAACGATTTATTTATTACTACAGGGTTGGACTTTTTATTTCTTGTTGAGACCTGGCAGAAAAGTGAGGAATTTTCCTCCTTAATTGAACTTTGTCCACCGGACTGTACCTTCTCCTGTGCTCCGAGACTGACAGGCCGCGGCGGAGGTCTGGCCATCGTGAACAGGCGCCGCTTCGTTACACGGACGGTGAGCCATGGAACATTTTCATCGTTTGAACTGATGATTTTAAAAATTGGCTCCTCAAACCCATTTTATTATGTTTTAATTTACCGCCCTCCAGGAGTTAATGCCTCTTTTTTATCTGAGTTTAGTGATTTTTTAACTTCTATTATTAAATTTGAGCGGATTTTATTACTTGGAGATTTTAATTTGCATATTAATGATCCCAATGACAGTTTTGCTGTGAATTTCCTGGGTATTATTGAATCTTTTAATTTTGTTTTGTGTCTATCTGGTCCTACGCATATAAAAGGAAATACACTTGATCTTGTTTTTACACTTGGTCTTAATGTGAATAATGTTCAGACTAAGGAGCTTCATGTGTCAGACCATTTTTGTGTTCTTTTTAATTTATCACTTAAATCAGTCTGTTACACTGGCAAGCGGGTAAAATGCTCTCGTGTCATTGACCAGTTTTCAGCTGTGAAATTTTCTGCTGCCTTTGACAGCAGTGTGGTTTTATCCTCTGATGACACTGAGAGCTTGGTCTGCTCTTTTAACTCACACTGTTCAAGCATCTTAGATGTAGTTGCTCCCTTTAAAACCAGGACTGTCCGTGTTGTTAATTCATCCCCCTGGTTCAATGATGATCTCCGTTGTTTTAGACATAAATGTCGGAGGGTGGAAAGACTGTGGAAGTCCACTAAACTTGAGGTGCATCGATTGTACCTTAAGGAGCTGTTAATTGAATTTAACAATATGATAAAAATGGCAAGAACTTCTTATTTTTCCAACATCATCTCCTCCAACAGTAACAATTCAAAGATCATCTTCAGTACAATAGACAGTATACAGTAGTTAATCCTGTCAGTTCTGCTCCCCCTGTTTATTCATGTAATGATTGTAACAAGTTTCTTTCCTTTTTTGTTGACAAGGTCACTGCTGTTAGGGCTGGTTTTACTCATTCCTTTCCCCTAATCCTTGATTGTCCTAACAGACAGGCCTTTTTAAGTGATTTTACCCCAATTTCTTTTGAGGATTTGTTAGTGTTGGTGAGTTCCATGAAATCCTCCTCCTGCATCTTAGATATTTTGCCTTCCTCAATGTTAAAAGAGGTAATTGGCTCAGTGGGTACGTCTTTGGTTTATATCATTAATAGTTCACTTGAATCTGGTTATGTACCCTCGTATTTTAAACATGCAGTTGTGCAGCCACTTTTAAAAAAATCTAACCTTGATCCATCTGTTTTTAAAAACTTTAGGCCAATTTCTAAGCTTCCTTTTATTTCTAAGCTTTTAGAAAAAGTTGTTGCCAAGCAGCTCACTGACTTTCTGATTGAACATAATATTTTTGACAAATTTCAGTCAGGCTTTCGTCAGAAACACTCGACAGAGACCGCTCTTCTGAGGGTGTCAAATGATATTTTAATGTCATCAGACTCTGGCAAATGCTCTGTTTTAGTGTTATTAGATCTTACTGCAGCATTTCAGAATCAGAATCAGAATCAGAATAAACTTTATTGCCAAGCATGTAAAAAACACACGAGGAACTTGACTTGACATTGGTGCGCATGCGCGCGACACAACGACACGGCAGCCATAATAGGCGCCTCATCAAACAGAGATAGATAAGAAAGGGAGGGGAAGGGAGGGAACGACACAAGGGGGGAGGAGAAAAAAAAACTTCGTTATCAAAATACAGCTTATTTTTAAGCAGATTATGATTACAATGAAAAAAAAATCTCTCAATAGCACAGAGCAACAACTCAGAATTCACAAGACACAAGAGAGCAGTGTACAGTATATCTTTAATCAGTTCATGAATCAATGTGTGTGCGGTGTTGAGCAGTGTTGATGATAATAAGAGAGACCCAAGGACCCTTGGCAGAAGATGTTTTGTCTGTCTGGCGCCCAGTCTTATCTGGCGCTGCAGCTGGCTGTCCAAGGCCTTGTGCTCATGATTTTGAAAAAAACACAATCTGCAGACAGCCAGGAGGAATTTTCATGGGGAATAATAATGCCAAATAGGACTGATCACAGAGAAGACTTGTATTTCTTCTGTAGATTCAGTACATTAATCCTTCATTGCGCAGCTTTGAATTCGTCGTGGAAAGACCTGAGCGAACCCATGATGTAATCCACCTTACGAGACAGTTCTCCAGTAGTCGCTATCAGGGTCTTCTCCAGTTTCTCAATTTGTTGGATGCACCTCGCCTGGCCAGCATTTTGATAGGTTGAATCCATCTTCAGCAATTTGCGGTAAACCAAGACAATTCCCGTCCCAATCAGAATTATCCCAATCACCAAGATTACGAAGATAAACAAATCTTCAATATCTTCGATAGAAAGATTAGAGAGACACAGCATTTTCCAATTACCTGTGTCACATAGATAGCCCACTGGAGCCGTTCCAGCGGGGCAGACAGCTTCCCCCGGAGCACTTTTCCTTGTTGAAAAAATAGTGTCAATTGTGTTCAAAGCCCAGCTTATTAACTCCATAATTTCTTTTCGGCGGTCGCAGTTAAACGCAGACAGACAACAGCAAGCTGGGATCCAGTAGCAGGAGGGGAGGAAAAAATCAGCAGGAGAGAAGAAAAAAGCGTCTGCTCTCTTGGGAGGGCGGAAGTAGAGCATTTGATACTATTGATCATTTTATTTTGTTACAAAGGCTTAGAGATTGGATAGGTATTTCTGGAAAAGCTTTGGATTGGTTTTTCTCCTACCTTTCTGGTAGGAGCTTTTCCGTGGCTGTTGGCTCTTATTCATCTGACTCTGCTCCTTTAACCTGTGGGGTACCTCAGGGTTCTATTCTGGGTCCACTTTTATTTGCCCTATATGTGCTGCCACTTGGTTCTGTTATCAGCAAATTTAAAGGTGTGTCTTATCACTGCTACGCTGATGATTTACAGCTACTTTTCTCTTTTAAGCCTGACCATGTTGACAATTTAAAAATTATTCATGATTGTCTGTCTGCAATCAAGGACTGGATGTCTAGTAACGTTTTGCAACTTAATGCTGATAAAACTGAAGTCCTTATTGTAGCACCTGATAATCTAATTCCTAAGTTGATTAATAGCATTGGTTCATTAAGCTCTAACGTACGGTCTAATCTAAAAAATCTTGGTGTCATTTTTGATCAATCGATGAGTTTTGATCAGCATGTCAAATCTCTGACCCGGAGTTGTTTTTTCCACCTTAGGAATATATCCAAAATTAGGTCATTGGTTTCCTACACTCAATTGGAAATCATTATTCATGCCTTTGTTTCTTCACGTTTGGACTATTGTAATGCTCTTTTTACATGTCTTAGTAAATCCTCTTTACACCGTCTACAGTTAGTCCAGAACGCTGCTGCAAGATTGCTAACTAGGTCCAGTAGATTCTGTCATATCACTCCTGTTTTGGCCTCCTTGCATTGGCTTCCTGTAATTTATAGAATTGATTTTAAAGTTCTTGTTCTTACTTACAAAGCCATTCATGAAGAGGCACCTTTTTATATTAGTGACCTGCTCTCTCTACACCAGCCCAGCAGGTCTCTCAGGTCTTCTCATCAGAATCTATTGGTAGTTCCTAGTACTAGACTCAAAACCAAAGGCGATAGAGCCTTTGCTGCTGTTGCTCCCAGACTGTGGAACTCCTTGCCTTTTGAACTTAGATCTGCACCTTCCATTGGTGTTTTTAAGAAGCAACTAAAGACCCACCTTTTTAGCCTGGCTTTTTAACTATGTGCCGATTGTATTTTTATGTGCTTTTATTGTCTACTTTGTTTTACTGTTTTATGTGCCTGTGTTTTTATTTTGTTTTTTACCTTGTTAAGCACTTTGTGACTCTGTCTGTGAAAGGTGCTCTATAAATAAACTTATTATTATTATTATTATTATATAAAAGTTGATCTAAAACGCTGGCATGCACTGAAATTTTCACTTTTGGCCGTATGCATTGGATATCCATAACAACTTGGACATATACATAACGTATTAGTAACTTACATCCATCCATCCATGCATCTTCTACCGCTTAATCCTTTTCGGGAAGCAGGGGGGCTGGAGCCTATCCCAGCATCTTTTGGGCGAGAGGCAGGGTACACCCTGGACAGATCGCCAGTCCATCGCAGGGCCAACACAGAGAGACAGTGTCACCATGGGTTGAGATGCCGTCTCGGCACTCAGCCCATGTTTTCCCTCATCCCTGCTTCCCATTGAGCAGCGTCTCAGCTGGCCCCCAGCTGGCAGCATTATGGACGGCTGGGGCCAATTAGTCTTCATCAGCTGGGGCGCTGCCAATGAGGATAAATAGGAGCAGCCTCGATGACTCGGGGCTGCGACATAAACACATTGCTAAGCTGAAGCCCCTTCGTCTGGTGTCAGCTTATACTCCTCTTGCAGCATTCCTGTGTTTGTATCCCGCTGTGAGTATGTACGTCTTGCTACCCCCACGTCCGGTACGAGCTGCTTACCTCTGCGCTGTGCAACCTGTGAGTGTACCTCTGCATGAGAATCTGTGCTCTCCTCGTCCCTTCCCCTTTACCCTGAATAAAATATCACGACTCACTGGCTTGTCCCTGGCTCTGATTGCCCGGCTCCCTAGAGCCGGATATGACAGTATGTCGCAGCCAGAAGAGTTGCCGGCGGCCGTGAGTCGCTGTGGAAATGTACCTTTCTGTCCGGGTGTCAGTGCTGCTAGCATGCCGCTTCCCAGGAGTCACTTCCGGCGCCAGGGCGACGAGCTGAGGTCCATCTCGGAGGCTGTCGACGGGACGCTCTTCACCCTGCACGACGCCTCCAACGCGAGACGCTGGCATCCGGGCCGTGCTGAGGAACTCCTGGACTGTCACCCTCACTCTCTGTACCATCTGGAGGACAGTGCCAGGATAGACGCTGCAGGTACACCGCGAGAGAAGCTCCACGGGGTGGATGGAAATCCCGGCAGGGAGTCGAAGTGGGTGACGTTTTTCCCCGCTTCGGAGTCCCGTTCCTGCCGCTATTCCAGTCCGGGAGTTCGCGCCAACCAGAGGACTTCCCCCGACCTGCGCCACGTCACTCGGGATTCCCTTCAAGGAGCCGCAGCTGACAGCAGTTATGTCCGGGGTCGAGTGGCTGTCGCGAGCTCTACTGTGTTTCCTGTCCCCACCTTCAGGTATGTGGCGGCGGCAGTGAGATTGATGGTGAGGACTTCAGGGCTACGAAGCTTTCCCGTGCTCGACGCCTTCCTCGTCTCGATCTCCGATCTGGAGCGGCGAATCCTGGGTTTCCCCCTCGCTTCATCCCCTGGGAGTAGTCGTCATCACATCGCCGAGTCACCTCTGCACGAACCTCGTCCGGATCCAGTTCTGGGTCATCGTCAGGACCGTTCCTCCCACGCAGCTGTCATCCCTTCGCCTCGTCAGTGTGGAGATTCTACAGCCTCGTCCCCTGAGCCTCGTTCCCCCGCTGTCATTCCTGGACATTCGGGCTGGCTCACCCCGGCTGTTTCCCCCTCCTCCTCGACGCGCTTCCTGACCGCTGTGTGTGCCTGGAATCCCGGCCTGGTGAGCTCTCTGCTGGAGACAACGCGAGCGACCCTCAGACGAATTCCCGGGGGGTCCTCCGTTATCGCCGGGCGGGGAGAGGAAGAAGCAGATTCCACTACAGCAGGCGATACTCAACCTCCAGGGGGCAGGCAAGTCATTGTTTTTTCACACCTGCTTAATGATTTGCTCTGTCACATCCCTGGAGGAGAAGTTCAGGGTTCGCAGCTCCCTGAACTCTCCCCACCTGCTGTAACCTGTATTCCTAATCCCGCATCCTCTGTGTCTCTCTCCGCCGAGCGGTCCCCGGCTCCGGGTCAACGTGGTGGGATATGGAGAGGGCCTGTGGTTCCGCAGCTACATTGCGGACGGAGGAGGGGGACTGACTGCTGCGTGGAGTCTACGCCGACGACTGAGCGTCCCCGGGTCTCCACGGAGGAGCGGTTCGGTCCGGCGGGACGAGATTCTTCTGGCTTCACGCCGAGTGGATCGTCGGCGGGGTTACCTGAGCTGGAGGGATCTCAAGCTGCGCTGACCATCGTGCTGGCTGCGGGGCCCGACGCGGCTAGATGGGAGCCTGACAACGACCTCCTGACGACGGATCCTGGATCTTCGCAGTCCTGGACGGCGTCAGAACCCGAGATCAGGCGAGTGCTCTCCTTTCTTTTCTCTCTTTTTATCCCCGAGCACTTCAGCCTATCTCCAGGGGAGACGAGCCGGGTGCAGCCGTCCGCTGCGTCTGAACTCGTCTCGCCGGGTTCTGGCGCTGCCGGTGATCCTGATCCCGGTTCTGTTTTCTCTTCTGAGCCTTCTTCCAGGGTCACCGGCAAGGAGTTGCTGTTCCTCGTGGTGCTGGAGGGTCCGGGTTCAACGTTGGAGGTCGGTTCTGGTGCAGTATTCAAAGTGGGTTCGCCCGAGACCCAGTCGGGGTCCAACGTGGGTTCGCCCGAGACCCAGTCGGGGTCCAACGTGGGTTCGCCTGAGGCCCGATCGGGGTCCGACGTGGGTGCTGCCCCAGTATTGTCCAGGTCCGGTGAGGAGGTGGCCGTTTTCCTGCGGCCTGACGCCCGCCGCCCTCGTCATCGGCTCTCCCCTGAGCCTCTTCCACCGGGATCCGCTCTGATCCTTCGCCCGTCTCAACGGTCCTGGTGGTTGAGTGATGCGGGTCGACGACCCGACCCACAGAACTTTCGGTTCGGTGATCTGGTTCCCCCCACTGGTCTGTTTCCCTCTGGGCAGCCTGGTTCGGCTGCCGGTGGACTGGATTCCTGGGATCTGGGTCCAGAGTTCGCCGTCCGAACACTTCTCTTCCCCTGATTCGCCAGCTGGACAATGGGCGGGGAGATCTCCGGAGCCATCTCGGCCATTTTTGGACTCTGCCTGCCATTCACCTCGGGTGTCACTTTTTCTTTTGTTAAGGTCACTCGGGTGTAATGTTTTGTCCTGTTGGTGGATTCGTTTTTATAGTGCTGTGTTTTCCATCGCTCATGCTCAGCATTTTACTTTTTGTGCCATGTTTTTAGCCTCGTTTTTTGTATTGTAGAGTTATGTTTTGTTTTCCGTAACACCATGCTCTGCAGTTATCCATTTATTCCAGTCACTTTCATTTCTTTAGGTGACTGGGTATTTATATATTTGTGTGTGTGGGTTTTTCTTTGCCTGCACTCAGTATTTCTTTTTTGTCCTGTTGGTTCATTATAGTCATGTGCCTTGTTTTCCGTAACACCATGCTCTATAATTGTCATTTGTTCCAGTCACCCTCACTTTTCTTGGTGACTGTGTGTGTATGTACTTAAATTAGCGCTGTGTATAGGTTCCCCTTTATTTAACCGTACTCAACATTTTTTTTGCCCTGTACCTTTTTGGTGGTTCTTTTTTCCTTGCTCTGGGTCACGCATGGTTGGTACTCTCTGGGTAGTATGTAACCGGCGTGCTGACCCAGTTCTTCTCCCCATCTGTACCTGGGTTAATTATTCTGTTTTGTCAGTATTGTATTTGGGTTTTTCTTTCCCGCTACCCTACATTGCCCCATTGGTGTTGTCCTTCCCTTGGCTTCTTCCCCTCCGGTCCGCCTCCCTTCCACCCCCCCTAGGTGGGGGGGGGGGGGGGGGGGCTGGGATGTTCCTGGTCGTTCAGGAGCCCGACCTTGAGGGAGGGGCTCTGTCACCATGGGTTGAGATGCCGTCTCGGCACTCAGCCCATGTTTTCCCTCATCCCTGCTTCCCATTGAGCAGCGTCTCAGCTGGCCCCCAGCTGGCAGCATTATGGACGGCTGGGGCCAATTAGTCTTCATCAGCTGGGGCGCTGCCAATGAGGATAAATAGGAGCAGCCTCGATGACTCGGGGCTGCGACATAAACACATTGCTAAGCTGAAGCCCCTTCGTCTGGTGTCAGCTTATACTCCTCTTGCAGCATTCCTGTGTTTGTATCCCGCTGTGAGTATGTACGTCTTGCTACCCCCACGTCCGGTACGAGCTGCTTACCTCTGCGCTGTGCAACCTGTGAGTGTACCTCTGCATGAGAATCTGTGCTCTCCTCGTCCCTTCCCCTTTACCCTGAATAAAATATCACGACTCACTGGCTTGTCCCTGGCTCTGATTGCCCGGCTCCCTAGAGCCGGATATGACAGACAGATAACCATTCACTCTCACATCCATACCTAAGGATAATTTAGAATCCCCAGTTGATGCCAGTTAACCTAACCTGCATGTCTTTGGCCTGTGGGAGGAAACCGGAGTACCCAGAGTAAACCCACGCAGACATGGGGAGAACATGCAAACCCCACACAGAAGGGTCACCGATGGTCAGGGGGTGGGATCAAACCCACGATGGTCAGGGGTGGAATTGATCCTGTGACTTTCTTGATGTGCTGCCACTGTGCTAACCACTGCACCACCGTGCTGTAGTAACTTACAGTGGTGTGAAAAAGTGTTTGCCCCTTCCTGATTTCTCATTTTTTTTTGTATGTTTGTCACACTTAAATGTTTCACATCATCAAACAAATTTAAATATTAGACAAAGATACGTAACACAGTTAAGCACAAAATGCAGTTTTTAAATGAAGGTGTTTATTATTAAGGGAAAAAAAAAAGTTCAAACCTACATGGCCCTGTGTGAAAAAGTGATTGCCCCCTAAACCTAATAACTGGCTGGGCCACCCTTAGCAGCAACAACTGCAATCAAGCATTTGCGATAACTGGCAGTGAGTCTTTTACAGCACTGTGGAGGAATTTTGGCCCACTCATCTTTGCAGAATTGTTGTAATTCAGCCACATTGGAGGGTTTTCGAGCATGAACCGCCTTTTTAAGGTCATACCACAGCATCTCAATCAAATTCAGGTCAGGACTTTGACTAGGCCACTCCAAAGTCTTCATTTTGTTTTTCTTAAGCCATTCAGTGGTGGACTTGCTGGTGTGTTTTGGATCACTGTCCTGCTGCAGAACCCAAGTGCAGTTCAACTTGAGGTCACAAACAGATGGCCAGACATTCTCCTTCAGGATTTTTTGGTAGACAGCAGAATTCATGGTTCCATTTACCATGGTTCCATTTATCTCTTTGTCGTTTTATACCCTGATTGATAGAGCCTTGAGTATTTTTATCATGTTTATAGTCAGTTTCATGTGTGCCTGTGTTTGTGTCTATGTTGAATGTAATTTGTGGCTTGTAAATATGGATGTCACCAGACTGCAAAACAAATCTACCTACGGGTACAAATAAAGTAACCTGAACCTGAACAGCAAGTCTTCCAGGTCCTGAAGCAGCAAAACAGCCCCAGACCATCACAATACCACCACCGTATTTTACTGTTGGTATGATGTTCCTTTTCTAAAATGATGTTACTTTTACTCCGAATGTAATGGGACACACACCTTCCAAACGTTCAACTTTTGTCTCATCAATCCACAGAATATTTTCCCAAAAGGCTTGGGGATCATCAAAGTGTTTTCTGGCAAAACTGAGACGAGCCTTTATGTTTGTTTTGCTCAGCAGTGGTTTTTGTCTTGGAACTCTGCCATGCAGGCCATTTTTGCCCAGTCTCTTTCTTGTGGTGGAGTCATGAACACTGGCCTTAACTGAGAAAAGGGAGGCCTGCAGTTCTTTGGAGGTTGTTGTGGGGTCTTTTGTGAGCTCTTGGATGAGTCATCGCTGCGCTCTTGGGGTAATTTTGTTCGGCCGGTCACTCCTGGGAAGGTTCATCACTGTTTCATGTTTTTGACATTTGTAGATAATGGCTCTCACTGTGGTTTGCTGGAGTCCCAAAGCTTTAGAGATGGCTTTATAACCTTTTCCAGATTGATAGATCTCAATTACTTTGTTTCTCATTTGTTCCTGAATTTCTTTAGATTGCAGCATGATGTCTAGCTATTGAGGATCTTTTGGTCTACTTCACTTTGTCAGGCGGGTCCTATTTAAGTGATTTTTTTGATTGAGAACAGGTGTGTGAGTAATCAGGCCTGGGTGTGGCTAGAGAAATTGAACTCAGCTTCCCAAAGATGTGATAAACCACAGTTAATTTATGTTTTGATTGGGGGGAGGGGGAGCAATCACTTTTTCACACAGGGCCATGTAGGTTTAGATTTTTTTTTTTACCCTTAATAATAAACACCTTCATTTAAAAACTGCATTTTGTGTTTTCTTGTGTTATCTTTGTCTAATATATAAATTTGTTTGATGATGTGAAACATTTAAGTGTGACAAACATACAAAAAAGTGAGAAATCAGGAAGGGGGGAAACACTTTTTCACACCATTGTATATAGAATATTTCCACAACTTATAAATAACTTAAACCAACTAATGCTTAGTGTGTTGCTGATATTTACAACTCATGCACAACAATAGTCTAACTTCTGCATAGCTTATCCTAACTTCTGCATAGCACAGTCATGCCAAACTGCCGTAGCCTCCCGATCCATGAATCCTAGGTAGGTGAGAGATCACCTCTGTTCAACGAACATGATTCTCCCCTCCAAAGACCACGGTGGGGGGCCTGACCGAACTGGCAAAGCTGTGAAATCTGTCAGGTTGGTCGCACCTAAAACACCTGATGTGACACATCAGGAACGTCAGATGACAGTTGTCACAACCTGGCTCGAAGGCACGCGAACTGATGGCGATCAAAAAAGTTTATTTTCAATAAAGTGAAAAAAAAAAAGAAGATAATGCATGGAGTGTGCTTTTGCCGGGAGGCGGTGCCAACAGCAAAGTATGATTTATCATGGAAAACAGCTGAGCTCTGCTTCAGGCAATCAGCTGATTGGATCCACCTCCTCCGGTGTTCTGACATTTTGGTATATTTAACAGAAAAGTACTGGACAGCTGATGGTACAGACTGCAGTCAAAGGTAAAAGAAAACATGGGGGGGGGCGGCTAAACAGTGATTTGGATCTTTATCCTGTAGCTTGAAATGGCTCAGACACATCCCCGACAGGTCCTGTTATATGAACAAATATGTGTGTTTAGCTCTCTTTGTGTGTGTGTGTATGCACTGCAGGCAGAGCTCTGTATGGTTTTTCCTGTGAACAAATGGTACAGATACACCATTATAGGGTAGGTGCAAATTAGAACTCCTTACAGTATGTTACACATATGTTCAAAGAGCATTACTCATATGTTAGAAATAATTTTTGGGTACACTAGACATTAATGTCGACGTATTTCGATGTTTGAGTAACTGAATCGCTGACAAGTAAAGTGTGTAAACAAAAGCATAACTTCCTTCCAACCTTTGTTCCGCGAATGTGGGATATATCAGCCATACGCTGGATCCATCACAAAATTTTCAGCATGCTGAAAATTTTCAGAGGAGCTCAGTGAACTACGCCGTATACCAGCGTGCTTCAGCAAACACTGCCTAAATCGTCTGGGTGTGACAGGGCATTAATGGCAGCTAGTCAAGGAGGCGTCCAGTCCAGAGTAAAATAAACTACAATAACATCTGTGAATGAAAATATGTGGTCAAGAGTTGGTAGATGATTGACAGAATACATAGAAAATAGACATAAACTGATGTCTGGCACCTAGGCTAGTGGATTCCTCTCTGTTTGTACCTGCAAGTTGACCTTGAAGTTGGTCATAGGCCGGCAGCCAGAATAGCCTCCCATGCACCACCATCCCCAACAACAAAATTCCACTTGATTTTTTTTTTTTATTCCTAGCTGGTCCAGGCCCAAAGGGGTCGAAGAGCCGTTTGGGCGAAGACTGAAGGTGGATTATGTTATAGGTCAGTCCGTCCGTCTGTCCGTTCCATTTTTGTGAAATCAACTCCTCCTACAGTTTTGGTCCAATTATTTTGAAACTAAGTACCATGGTTTGATATATACTGAGGATGCGCATATTGCAATTTGGTTCTGATGAGATTATTTTTGCGGGAATTGTAGCCCCTGACCTATGACCTCTTGTTTCGCCTCATTTCATAGACAGTAACTATCTTGTGAAAACAACTCCTACAGTTTTGGTCTGATTGTTTTTAAACTTGGTACTGTCACGGCTGGCCCTCACGAGCCAGCATAAGACGCCTCAGTTCAGTAAATTGCAGTTCAGTTCTTTTATTTATAAAGCACAGGACTTAGGTGTACAACATAACTTTGCCACGCAGGCTTCGTTACACAACACAACATAAATTCACAATGGAGAGTTATGGCAGTGACGAGGCGCTCTCGTCTGCCGTAGTTAGGAAGGAACGTCAGCGAGGGAGAAGACAGTTCCAAATAAATCACTTACATGCAGCGGGATACGTCGAGGAACCCAGGGAGCATGTGGTAAGGAGACAGGGGAAAGTCATAGGACTTCTGACGAGACAGCCGCGCCGCCCAGTTCACTCGCACTGACATTTAAAGCCAGCTGCTCATGATTGGAAACTCGGCACAGCTGCCCAGGTTCTGACAGCTGAGAGCTCCCGAGCGTCTGGCCAATCAGAGCCCGGGAAACCCGTGTGACGACACCAGCTGTCAAAAGCTGACAGGGATGAGGAATAACCTGAGCGCGGACAAAGCGCTCGGGATATGACAGGGCCCCTCCCTCTACGCGAACTCCTGGTCGCGCGCAACATCCAGACCCCCCCACCCCACCCCAGGGAGGGTGGAGGGGGAAGCAGGTGGAGGGAGAGCAGGGCCAACTCACAACAAGGGGACAAAAACATCGGGGAAGGGAGGGAGAGAGAAAAAAAAGGCAGAAACCGTACATAAACGGGGACAGAGATGAATAAAAAGAAAAGTCAACGCTAGATTGACATCACTCACATAACCACAAAAAAGAAAGCCAAGATGAGGGTACAAGGAACACCAGTCAATACCACAAGGCAGGATCAAGGAAATAAAAGGACAAATAATACCTTCTTCTCCAAGTTAGTGTGTACAGAAAACCGTCAAAACCAAAAGACAACACAGGTGCCAAAAAAAGAGAACTAGACCCGAGTAAGGGAATAACATAGGAAATAAACAACCACACCCTAAAGAAACATGCAATACTCATGATAGCCACGGCAAGAGAACATGTCCATCAACGGAAAACAGTCACCTTAAACATGAAGTCCAATCCCCAGTGGGGTATTTCAGTCACAAGTCAGTGGTGGGGCAAGAGAAGGAGAGGAAAAAAAAAAAACCCATTGGGGAATAGAGTAAAACAACTCCGCTCAGGAGGCCTCCCAGCACCCAGCATCCAGGCCGCCAGCAAAAGCAGCGGAACGTGCACTAACGGCCCAGCCAGACCCCGGGCCGAGGGAAACCATGTCTCCGGCGGGCGGACCAGGGCGCCAAAAGAACCATCCAGCTTGTCAGGAGGCCGGACCCGGACGCCAAAAGGAAAGAGCCGGTCACCGGGTGGTCGAGCAGTATCGGCCTGCCAACAGAATGGCTGGGGGAAGGTCGGCGAACCGGGCCAGCCGGAATTTACCCCCGCAGTCTCAAAGGCGGGGAAGAAGGGGCCACGGCGAGGACGGGGCATGGCCTGGAAAGCGCTCAGCGGTGGGTCAGCTACATAGTCTCCAGAACCCACCTGGGTCAAAACGACCATGGTGCCGAGCTCCGATTGAGCGAGAGCGGCACCCGCGTCGGACCCCGATTGGGCCGGAACCCCCATGACGTCAAGCTCCGATCGAGCGAGAGCAGCACCCGCGTCGGACCCCGATTGGGCCGGAACCCCCATGACGTCAAGCTCCGATCGGGCGAGAGCAGCACCCGCGTCGGACCCCGATTGGGCCGGAACCCCCATGACGTCAAGCTCCGATCGGGCGAGAGCAGCACCCGCGTCGGACCCCGATTGGGCCGGAACCCCCACGACGTCAAGCTCCGATCGGGCGAGAGCAGCACCCGCGTCGGACCCCGATTGGGCCGGAACCCCCACGACGTCAAGCTCCGATCGGGCGAGAGCAGCACCCGCGTCGGACCCCGATTGGGCCGGAACCTCCATGACGTCAAGCTCCGCTTGAACCGGCGGAGCACTCCCGGTGGACCCCATGCCGAGAGCCGGACCCTCCAAGGTGGCACCAAGAGCAGGTTCGCCTCCAGTGACCCTGGGGAGAGGCTCAGAGGGACAAAAGGAACCGGGATCAGGATCACCGGCAGCGGCAGGGCCCGGCGAGACAGGCTCGAGCGCAGCAGACGGCTGCACCCGGCTCGCCCCCCCGAGAGACAGGCAATAATGCTCCAGAAAGAAGAGAAGGGATAGAAAATAGAGCACTTGCCTGATCTCGGGTTCTGCCGCCATCCAGGACTTCGATGCTCCGGGTTCAAACGGGAGGAGGTCGTCGTCCGGTTCCCACTCCGTCGCGACGTCATCCGCCCCTGGAAGAGGGGCTCTTGCAGCTCGAGGACCCCCCGACGTCATCGTCCACGCTAGTTGTTCATGTGGCGTGGAGGTGAGGGGCTCTCGGCCCGCTGGACCGGACTGTTCATCTGCAGAGTCCCGGGGACGCTCCGTCGTCGGCACAGGCTCCAACCAATCGTCCGACCTCCTCTACCTAGAAAATGGCTGCGGGGCTGGGGTCTTCTGCCCGAGGGCCGCAGGCTCACTCCTCGTCTGGTGACGCTCCTCAGAGGTCGAAGCGTGCTCAGCAGGGGGAGACACAGAGGCAGCGGGTTTAATTAACATATCAGCAGGGAGTTGAGGCTCGGGGGGCTGCAAACCCCGAGCCTCACCCCCAGGAGTCAGACAGAACAAATCACTATTAGATGGAAAAAAGTGAACTTGAACTTGCCTGGCTCCCGGAGGAGCGGTGGAACCTGCCGTTGGGAACGTCATTCCATCCTCCTCCCACCGGGTGGTGGCCGGAGACTCTCTTGGAGGAGAGGGGGCCACTCGGGATGGTGTAGCCGCGCTGTCCACTGGAGCAAAACTTCTCAAACTCCCAGCCGCTGGAGAAGGCGTCGAAGCGGAGGGGGCAACTGCCAAGTCAGCCCGGGCGTGACGCGCTGACAGCTCAGCGGGGAAAGCAGGCCCGGGGGGAAAGGCTGCTGGGGTCTCCTCCAGGTGAGACGCCGAAGAGACAGCAGTGGGATGAATGGGGTCAGCCCAGTGAACCAGAGCGGATTCCGGAGGGGAGTCACGCTGAGAACGTCTCTGGCCACGGTGTCGACGTCTACGACGGGCCCCGGATGGTGCGAACTCCAGGACTGGATCGAGGGAAGGATCCGGATTCCAGAGCGGGCAGCGGGAGCTCCGGTCACTCAGCCTTTGGCCTCGTTCCTCCTCGATCTCCTGGAGCACCTCGCGGTGGACGGTGATCTCTTGTCTCCTCGCTTGGACGTCCGAGTGGTCGGTGTAGCGGGAAGACAACCGGTCGAGCGTTCTCTCAGCGCAGACCAGGTAGTAGTGCGCTTCGGATGAGTCGTCAAGGCTGGCGGAAGCGCTGATGAAGTCATCCACCTCCTCCAGCGCCTCAGGCAGCTGGAGCCAGAGATCACTCCACCTTGCAGCCTCCTCCTCTTCGTACATCAGAATTATCTGGCATTGGGCAGCGATGTCGAGTCTCCTCGCGTCGACCTCGGGGTGACCATTGTAGCGGGAAGGCAGACGGTCAAGCACCTCCTCAGCCCGGTCTAAATACCACTGTTCATCGGGCTGATAACCGAGGAGAGGAGGGGCGAGGGAGGTGTCTGGATGCCCATCGAGGTCGGAGGCGATAATGAGGATTTCATCTACCTCCTCCAGCGCCTTGGTCAGCAGGACGTGGGAACCCCGAGAATGACTCCGCTGAGATGGCATATTTCCAACGCCGCGTACCTGGACAGGAAGGACAAAGTTCCCAGAACGCAACTTACTGAGAACGGCGTCTCCTTCTGGCGGCTGTCTACTGTCACGGCTGGCCCTCACGAGCCAGCATAAGACGCCTCAGTTCAGTAAATTGCAGTTCAGTTCTTTTATTTATAAAGCACAGGACTTAGGTGTACAACATAACTTTGCCACGCAGGCTTCGTTACACAACACAACATAAATTCACAATGGAGAGTTATGGCAGTGACGAGGAGCTCTCGTCTGCCGTAGTTAGGAAGGAACGTCAGCGAGGGAGAAGACAGTTCCAAATAAATCACTTACATGCAGCGGGATACGTCGAGGAACCCAGGGAGCATGTGGTAAGGAGACAGGGGAAAGTCATAGGACTTCTGACGAGACAGCCGCGCCGCCCAGTTCACTCGCACTGACATTTAAAGCCAGCTGCTCATGATTGGAAACTCGGCACAGCTGCCCAGGTTCTGACAGCTGAGAGCTCCCGAGCGTCTGGCCAATCAGAGCCCGGGAAACCCGTGTGACGACACCAGCTGTCAAAAGCTGACAGGGATGAGGAATAACCCGAGCGCGGACAAAGCGCTCGGGATATGACAGGTACCATGGTTTGATATACTCTGATTATGCGCACATTGCAATTTCATTCTCATCGGATGACCTTGAGGTCAAAGTCAGGTCAAATTTTTCCCGAAATCTTCTAAGCACAGTCACTACTGAAAGAAATTATGTAGTAGGCTTTTCAAATTGATACAGTAGTTGTATCTAATAAACATCTTGGATAACTTACACCCTCACCTAACTATGGGTTTGGGGTCAAGGGGTCAAAGGTTCAAAGTTAACATTGCAGTTACACTATGGTGAATGCTACATTTACTATTACTATAAAACAAGTAAAGTTTAGTAAAGTTAAACTTGTACACAGGTTCACCCTGTGACCCTGAAGTGACTGTGGTTTTGGGATATCAAGGTCAGAGGTCAACATCAACATAGCTTTTAAACAATATGTGACCCCTACTAGCAAAATGAGTCACAATGAGGAAATTTTCAAAACTGAGGTACTGTTATTTTCAGATTCTGTATTGAAAGGCCTTCAAAATGATATTTAATTTGTAGGAATTTGACAAAAACTGACCAACAACAAGCCGATTTTGTTTATATCTTGGCTGGTTTGAAAACTTGCATTCGATCGGTCCTGAGTTACATCTTCTGGAAAAACGTGTATTTTTAGAAAGGAGTTCCAAGCTTTACAATGATACCAGGCACTGATGGGGGTTTTCCCGGGACTTGCCGCCAGCAAAGAAAGAAAGAATCATGATTTTTGACTTCTAGTGCCTGTAGCTTGTAATTACCCGGTGCACATACCGGCTCATTTTGCCAGCATGGGTCACAAATATAAACAACAAAGAAAACTATGGTCACCAAACCTGGTACACAGGTTCACTCTGACACCTAACCTCTGACTACAGGTTTGGGCTCAAAAGGTCAAAGGTCAAGGTTGGCACTCCCTATGATCTCTTACTATAGAATGTGTAAAGCTCTCTAGGGTCACCATACTTGCTACACAAGTTCACCTTGGGATCCTGACCTACAACTATAGGTTGTATACTTTGTTGTATATTCGTGGATGATGAGGTTATCATAATTTGGTTCTGTCACAGTAATTGTATTGAAAAGTTGAAAACCGGTCTCCGTCAGTAAGTATTGGGATCTTTAAAGAAAACTGAGGTGGGGAATATTGCACTTGCCTCAGTGTGCTCTTGTTAACCTTTAGGATGTCCAGAACACAAAACTGAGTGGTAACAGTAAAATAACTCATTCCCATGACTCCTAATGGCATGATTTTTTATAAGACCCCACACAATTTGCACTTCTGAATTTGGCTGTAATTGCTATTTTTGTCAAAGCCACTACACTACCTGTGTGCATTGCAGCAACATGTGTTATATACCAAATAAAAGCTTTTGTTTGATATAATTTTTGTTATAACGTCTGAATGATATAGAAATAAATACAGTGGGGAAAATAAGTATTAAACACATCAACATTTTTTTCATTAAACGTTTTTCTGATGGAGCCGTTGATCAGAGATTTTCAGCAGATATCAGTAACCCAAGTAATCCAGGCATACAAAGAAATCAAGGCAACTGTGTTCACAAAACAAGTTATATTTAATAAAGTGGAATGGCACAGGGAATAAGTGTTGACCACGCTTGGTGAAATTCATTGAATATTTAGTAGAAAAAACTTTGTTGGTAATAACAGCTTCCAGACACCTGTATGGAGAAACTAGGCGCAGGCATTGCTCAGGAATGATTTTAACCCATTCTTCTACACAGACTGTCAAATCTTGAAGGTTCCGTGGGTGTCTTCTATGAACTCTGATCTTCAGCTTGATCCATAGATTTTCAATTGGATTCAGGTCAGGTGACTGACTGGACCATTCTAGCAGCTTAATTTTCCTTCTCTGGAGCCAGCTGAGAGTTTCCTTGGCTGTGTCTTTGGGATCATTGTCTTGCTGAAATGTCCACCCTCGTTTCATCTTCAGCATCTTGGCAGATGGCAACAGGTTCTTATCAAGGATGCCTTTGTACATTTGTCCATTCATCTTTCCTTCAATTATATGAAGTCTGCCTGTACCATGTGCTGAAAAACACCCCCGCACCATGATGGGAGGTGTAGTGCCATTTCTCCTCCAAACATGCTGTGTGCTGTGGCATCCAAAAAGTTGAATTTTGGTCTCATCTGACCGGACTATATTCTCCCAGTATTTTACTAGCTTGCCCAAGTGTTGTGCAGCAAACTTTAAATGAGCTTCAACATGCTTTTTCTTCAGCACTGGAGTCTTACGAGGTGAGCGGGCATAGAGCCCATGTCAGTTGAGTGCATTACTTATGGTTTTCTTTGAAACAGCAGTACCTGCTAACTCCAGGTCTTTCTGGAGCTCTCCACCAGTGGTCTTTGGCTCTTGAATAACTCTTCTGATAATTCTTTTGACTCCTTTGTGGGAAATCTTGTGAGGAGCTCCTGATCGAGGCCGGTTTATGGTAAAATCATGTTCTTTCTACTTCCAAATGATGGCTCCAGCAGTGCTCACTGGAACATTCAGCAGTTTAGAAATGCACCTGTAACCATTGCCATCATTATGTTTTGCAACCATAAGGTTGCGACGGTCTAGACCAGGGGTGTCAAACTCATTCCATGGAGGGCCAAGACCCTGCAGGTTTTACTTTCACCCAGTCTCTTCAGCAGGTGTTTTCACTGATCAGCAATCAGTAGGAAGAAATTCAGAGAAATCACCTGTTGAAGACACTGTTGAAGACTCTTGGCCCTCCATGGAATGAGTTTGACACCTGTGGTCTAGACAGAGCTGTTTGCTTTTGCACATCATGAGTTCTTTGTGGTGTGACAATCTGATGTTCACAGACCTTTTTAAAGGCTATCAGTCAGGACTTAACCAGCTGAAATTAATTTGCACTGATGGGGGATGGGATGGCTTGCTAAATTCTGACTCCTCTGTCAGAAATCTTGCAAGGAGCTCCTGGTCATGTCCGGTTTATAGTAAAATGATGTTCTTCCCACTTGGATTTCAGCTGGTTTCTGACATAACGTTCGGCTCAGGAGACGCACACACACAGGCTCAGAGTAGTTCAAACTGTTTATTAACAACAGGGATGTTTGGGTGCGTGTCTGCGGAATGTTAATGTGTTGGTGGTGGCGTCTGCTTCGGACCCAGAGGCAGGAGACCGTTCAGCCGGCAACCCTATGGGAGAAATCAGACACAGGGTGATGAGCACACACCAACACGGGAGGAGAATAGGCGAGGGAGAGAAGCTTACTTGTTTGGGCAGATGACTGGCGCTTCAAGGATGGAAGCCCGGGAG
The DNA here is from genome assembly GCA_020510985.1 of Pholidichthys leucotaenia. Lineage (NCBI taxonomy): Eukaryota > Metazoa > Chordata > Actinopteri > Cichliformes > Pholidichthyidae > Pholidichthys > Pholidichthys leucotaenia. The sequence goes on along the minus strand of CM035850.1, from coordinate 22,286,516 downwards.
ACAGCCACCTGCAGGGCTCGGTGCAGCAGCGAGGAGAGACGAGGGACGGGATTGTCCGCCGCCGAGGAATCCACCTGTGCACAGGGGAGCAGACTGGAGAGATGAGGTAAGTGAACTTCTTACCGGAGATGAGGATGCTGAAGAGAATGTGGTAGAAGTCCATACAAAGGGAATGAAGTCTACGGCTTCAGGCCGACGCTCAGGGCGAGGCGGCTTTTATCCTTCGCCGCTGACGAGTAGCAGGTGCGTGAGCAGGTGGCGCCGCTGATGAATGGCGCGGCGTGACAGTACTCCCCCCTCTAGCAGCGCCTCCTGGCGATGGCTTATCCGGGTGCGCTCGGTGGAAGTCCGCGATGAGCGATGGGTCCAACACAAACGACGGGGGCACCCACCGTCGATGCTCGGGCCCATAGCCCTCCCAGTCCACCAAGTATTGCAACCCACGACCCCGGCGCCGGGAGTCCAGGATGGAGGAGGCGGACCAGGCCGGATGGCCACCAATCATCCGGGGCGCGGGTTGCGCTGCAGGAGGAGGGCAAAGGGGGTCAGTAACCGCCAGTTTCACCTTCGACACGTGGAAAGTAGGATGAATGCGGAGGGAGGGGGGAATAGCCACGCGCACAGCCACCGGGTTGATGATCCGGGTGATGGGGTAGGGACCCATGAAGCGCTGTGCCAGCTTTCTCCTCTCGCCTTTTAGAGTGACGTCCTGGGTGGAAATGTAAACAAGCTGCCCAACTCTGTACGCCGGGGCAGGTCTCCTACGCCGGTCCGCCACAGTCCTGTTGCGCTCCGCTGTGCGCAATAGCGCATGGCGCGCGGCAGCCCAGGTGGAGCGGAACTGCCTGAGATGGGCCCTAACTGACGGGACAGTTACCTCACTCTCCTGCTCCGGAAACAGCGGGGGGTCGTAACCCAGGGACGCTTTGAAGGGGGACATCCCTGTAGCAGAAGAGCGAGCGGTGTTGTGGGCATATTCAACCCAGGCAAGATGGTTGCTCCAGGACGCGGGTTTGGATCTGGACACACAGCGGAGCGCAGCCTCCAGCTCCTGGTTGGTCCTCTCACACTGCCCGTTGGATTGGGGGTGATGGCCAGAGGAGAGGCTCACCTTGGCTCCGATGGCGTTGCAGAAAGACCTCCAAACCTCAGATGAAAACTGGGGGCCCCGGTCCGAGACCACGTCCACCGGAATCCCATGCAGCCTGACCACGTGTTGGACGAGGAGGTCCGCCGTCTCCAGGGCAGTAGGGAGGCCTCGCAGGGGGACGAAGTGCACGGCCTTGGAGAAGCGGTCCACGATGGTCAGGATGGTGTCATAGGAGTTGGAGATGGGGAGTCCGGTGACGAAATCCAGAGCGATGTGCGACCAGGGCCTGCCAGGGACGGGCAGGGGCTGGAGCAGACCCGCTGGAGGGGCATTTCCCGACTTGCAGGTGGCACAGATTGGGCAAGCCCGGGCGTAGCGGGCTGCATCCCTCCGCAGGCCTGGCCACCAAAAGGACCGTTGGAGGAGATCTATCATCCGGGAGGTGCCAGGGTGACAGGTGAGCTTGGAGGTGTGGAGCCAGTGGATGACCTCTCCTCGGACCGCGGATGGCACGAACAGCCTCCCCTCCGGTCCGCCGCCAGGGTCAGGTTCCACCTCCTGTGCCTTCCGGATCTTGCTCTCAATGTCCCACGAGATGGCTCCCACGACGCACGACCTGGGCAGGATGGAGTGGGGCGCCTCCTCCGACTCCACGGGGGCGAACTGCCTGGAGAGGGCGTCAGGCAGGACGTTCTTAGAGCCAGGCCTGAAGGTGATGGAAAATTGGAACCTGGCGAAGAACAGGGACCAGCGCGCCTGGCGGGCGTTCAGGCGCTTGGCAGACCGTAAGTATTCCAGGTTCTTGTGGTCCGTGAGGACCACAAACGGCAGGCTTGCCCCCTCCAGCCAGTGGCGCCACTCCTGCAGGGCGAGCTTGATGGCCAAGAGCTCTCTGTCCCCCACATCGTAGTTCCTCTCCGCCGGGGACAAGCGCCGGGAGAAGAAGGCGCACGGTCGCTTGGCGCCATCGTCCGGTGACCGCTGGGACAGCACTGCTCCCACTCCCGTGTCCGAGGCGTCTACCTCTACAATGCACTGCAGCGCGGGGTCGACCTGGCGAAGGACCCGGGAGGAGGAGAATTCCGCCTTCAGCGCCTCAAAGGCGGCAGCGACCTCTTCGGTCCACCGGAACGGGACCTTCGGGGACGTGAGGCGGGTCAGTGGTCCCACGATGGCACTGAAGTTGGGGACAAAGCGGCGGTAGAAATTGGCGAAGCCAACAAATTGCTGCACCTGTTTCCGAGATGCAGGTGTGGGCCATTCCACCACCGCCTTTACCTTCTCTGGGTCGGGGAGCACCTTATCGTGGGCGATGATGAACCCCAGGAAGGATGTACTCCTGGCGTAAAATTCACACTTTTCCGCCTTAACGTACAGACGATTCTCCAGCAGCCTTTGGAGGACCCGCCTCACGTGGACCTGGTGCTCATCCCTGGACTTGGAGAAGATGAGAATATCGTCCAGGTAGACGAACACGAAAAGGCCAATGAAGTCCCGGAGGACGTCATTAATGAGGCGCTGGAAGACTGCAGGAGCGTTGGTCAACCCGAACGGCATCACCAGATATTCAAAGTGGCCGTTCGGGGTACGGAAGGCCGTTTTCCACTCATCTCCCTCCCGGATCCGGACGAGGTGGTAAGCGCTGCGTAGGTCCAGCTTGGTGAACCAGGTCGCCCCCTGGAGGGAGTGGAAAGCAGTGTCCATGAGAGGCAGGGTGTAACGGTCCCTCTCCGTGATATTGTTGAGGGCCCGGTAGTCGATACAAGGGCGGAGGGACCCATCCTTTTTCCCCACGAAGAAGAACCCTGCCCCCACGGGTGACGATGATGGGCGGATAATCCCAGCACTTAATGACTCCTTCAGGTAGGCGTTCATCGTCTCCTTCTCCGGCGCAGACAGGCTGTAAAGGCGACCAGAAGGTAAGGGAGCCCCCTGGCGGAGGTTGATGGCGCAGTCATAGGGCCGATGAGGGGGAAGAGACATAGCTTTCGCTTTGCTGAACACCATACCCAGGTCGTGAAATTCTGGGGGCACCAGAGACAGGTCCGGGGGTGCAGCGTCCGTAGCAGGGGGAGGAGCGGACGGAGAGCAGGCAGCGGACTGAAGGCAGGTGCCCATACAGAACGTACTCCATGCCGAGATCCCAGCTGATCTCCAATCCAGGACCGGATTGTGAAGGCGGAGCCAGGGATACCCCAGGATGACGGGCGACACAGAGTTGGGAAGGACGTAAAAGGTCATTTCCTCCCGGTGGTTTCCCGAGATGATGACCGGTAGGGGAACAGTTTGATGTGTCACTCTCCCGAGGGTGGCACGGGAGAGGTGGATCAGGGAGATGGGAGTGTTGAGTGCCTGGCAGCGGATGCCCAATCGGGTTGCCAGGCTTTGTGAAATGAAGCTGCCTTCTGCGCCCGAATCCACCAGTGCGTGGGTGAGGTGCCCAGTAGAGTTATGGCAGAAACGGATGGGCAGCTTCAATTGAGTAAGTGATCCTAACCGATTGACATCCGCGAGGCTTCCAACAGTGACTCGCGGACCCCACCGACTGGCTTTCCGTGGACAACGCTCCACGGTGTGTTGGTCGCCTCCGCAATACATGCAGAGGCCCAACTCACGGCGGCGTTGTTTCTCCACAGGGGAAAGTTTAGTCCAGGCCGTCACCATCGGCTCCGACTCCTCGGGGCGCGATACTGGCGGCGCCGCCAGGGGGCGAGCTTGAAACAGGTGCGGCGAGGCTCCACGAGGGCGAGAAGAAGAAGACCTCCGCCCCGAGGAGCGCTCGCGCAGCCTGTTATCCAAACTTATCGCTAAGGATATCAGCTCCGCTAGCGTCCCAGGGATATCCCGACCAGCCAGTTCATCCCTCAGATCACTATTGAGGCTGCGGAGGAACAGGCCACAGAGGGAGCGTTCCTCCCAGCCCAATTCCTCCGCCGCTACCCGGAAGTCGACCGAGTGGTCCGCCGCCGACCGGCTTCCCTGCTGGAGAGCGAGAAGCCGATCGACCTGGACCGTTTCGGTTTGTGAGTGGTCAAAGACCTCCAGAAAGCGCCTCACGAATTGGTCATAGGTGAGGGTGGCATAACTGGGCCTCGCCATTACGGCGTAGGTCCAAGTTAACGCACGCCCCTCCAGAAGATTCCCTATGTAACCAATTCGGCTGTGATCCGAGGGAAAATCTCCGGGCACACGGTGGAACACGGACTCACACTGCATAATAAACCCCCGCGCTCCGCCGAGCTTACCGCTAAAGCGGGCGGGGGTCGGAATCGGCGTGAGCCGAACCGGTGCCACTGGAGCCGGCTGGACGGCCGCTGGAACAGCAGGAGCCGCGCCACCCTGGTGAGTCGGGCGGAACGGCTGTTGGGGGTCCAAGCGGTTCAATCGGTTAGTTAGTTCTAATAATTGATTAAGAACCACCTGTTGCTGATAAACAATCTGATCCACCCGAGCCTCGAGGATGGTAAACCGGTGTGCGAGCCCGCCGTCCGCCGAGCCGCTCTGCTGAAGCCGTACTGACATAACGTTCGGCTCAGGAGACGCACACACACAGGCTCAGAGTAGTTCAAACTGTTTATTAACAACAGGGATGTTTGGGTGCGTGTCTGCGGAATGTTAATGTGTTGGTGGTGGCGTCTGCTTCGGACCCAGAGGCAGGAGACCGTTCAGCCGGCAACCCTATGGGAGAAATCAGACACAGGGTGATGAGCACACACCAACACGGGAGGAGAATAGGCGAGGGAGAGAAGCTTACTTGTTTGGGCAGATGACTGGCGCTTCAAGGATGGAAGCCCGGGAGACAGCCACCTGCAGGGCTCGGTGCAGCAGCGAGGAGAGACGAGGGACGGGATTGTCCGCCGCCGAGGAATCCACCTGTGCACAGGGGAGCAGACTGGAGAGATGAGGTAAGTGAACTTCTTACCGGAGATGAGGATGCTGAAGAGAATGTGGTAGAAGTCCATACAAAGGGAATGAAGTCTACGGCTTCAGGCCGACGCTCAGGGCGAGGCGGCTTTTATCCTTCGCCGCTGACGAGTAGCAGGTGCGTGAGCAGGTGGCGCCGCTGATGAATGGCGCGGCGTGACAGTTTCTTGGCTTTCTATGCCTTTTTGCACCTCTTTTTCTTCATGTGTTCAATACTTATTCCCGGTGTCATTCCACTTTATTAACCGGAGTGGTGGCTCAGTTGGTAGAGCATCCGCCCCACACCTGGGAGGCAGGGGTTCAAATCCCGGCCGGGTCATGCCGAAGAACATATAAAAGTGGAATTTCCTGCCGTCCAGTTTGGTGCTCAGCAATAATGGAATGGAGGAGGGAAATTTGTGGCGGCGCCTTGCATGGCAGCGGCCCTCTGATTCTACATTTGTGGTGTGTGTGATTAACACAGTAGATAGGTAAAACACAATCTCGTTCTACTGTACATGATTGGTTGTACAGTTGAATGACAATAAAGGGTGATTTAATTTAAATTAATGTAATTAAATATAACTTGTTTTGTGAACACAGTTGCCTTGATTTCTTTTTATGTATGGATTACTTGGGTTGTTACTGATATCTGGTGAAAATCTCAGGTCAATGGCTCCATCAGAAATACGTTTAATGAGAAAAATGTTGACATTTTTAATACTTATTTTCCCTGCTGTAAGTCCAAACACTGGTACCCTATTAACATTACAAAATGTTAAACAATTACATGTAATGGTATATTATAGTTAACGTTTAATGTCTTTTTCATCCAAGCATTTATTCTGTGTTCTTACCCAGATTGTCTGATTGCAATACATAAAATGGCCGCAGATGTATATATCGACATCAAGATTTTGTTTGACACTAAGATGGAGAACAAGGCTCAACTGATCAATGTGTCGAGCATTGCAGCAGAGTTTGTGCAAGAGCAATGCACTGCACTGCTCGGATTTCATGGTTTCATGGGCTGTGACACGACAAGTACATTTCGTGGCAAAGGCAAACTCAATCCACTCAAGAAAATATTGAAACATCCAGACTTCATGAACGTTCTTGCAAAACCTGGAGACAGCTGGAATGTTCCAGATGACCTGATCGATGACTTGGAGAAATTCACCTGCACTCTGTATGGTTCAAGCTCACAGATTGCCAGGGTAGATGACATGTGACTTAGTTGCATTACAAAACTGTGCACCAAGCAAGGCTGAAATACTTCCAGAAATGTTGACATGTCCAGCCTCCCACCTTGTTGGAAAAGTCTGAAGCAACATATTTTGTGAGCAAACTTCCAGATTGCCATATGGAAGCATGGCAATATTGCAAACCCACACATACCTTCTGTACGTGTTGGTCATGGCTGGACCATGACAGAAGGTGGACTCCATCCTCTGTGGTTTGAAGGTGAATGTCAGCTAGCGTTGTTAGAGGACATCCAAGAGACTCAGCAAGGAGATGATGACAATGGAGGATCAGAAGATGACAGCTCTTTGGCTGAAAGCGAGAGGGATGGTTTTGCGGAATCTGACAGTGACTCTGATTGACATTTTGCCAAACATTAACATCATTTGAGTAACAAAATTGTGAATTTATTTTATTGTGAGAGTCTTAGTAACAAAAATTTCATCAACAATGACTGATATCTGGAGATTGGTTTGTGTTTTGGAAATCATCCTTTAGTAAAAATGACTTAAGTGGGATAAATATAATGTTAATAGGGTACCAGTGTTTAGACTAATTTATTTCTGTATCATTCAGAAGTTATACCAATAAATTTTGTGTCAAATGAATATTGTGCTAAGATGATAAGCTTTTATTTGGTGTACAGGCCATGTGGCTGCAATGCACATAGGTAGTGTAGTGGTTTTGACAATAATAGCAATTACAGCCAAATTCGAAAGCGCAAAACTACAGTTTTGTGGGGTCCTATTAAAAAATCAGGCTGTTAGGAGTAGTGGGAATGAGTTATTTTACTGTTACCACACAGTTTCATGTTCGGGACATCCTAAAGGTTAAAAAAAAAATAAATTCAAGTGGCATTTTATTGGGGGAGGGGGTGTTATTATGGAAAAAAAGAGCCATAAAATCCCCAGTTGCATTGATTTTGGGGTAAACAAAAAAAAATCACAAAAGAGGCCAGAATGACGTGAGCTATATTATTGATTGTGGATAAATGAACAAGCTGGGACCACAAATGTCTAATGGTATGTCTAGAATTTAAGGAGAAGAGATCTAAAAACTACAATGAGGCCACTAGCTAGCTACACTGTAGATATGTGAGCTCCGAGGCTCAGTGGGAAAACAACTTCTTCTCCTCCAAAGAGGGAATGTACCAGGACTATCCAGGAGGCAGGTCTACGTCAGGTCTGTTAATGACGTGATGACCTCACAGAAGAAATCCTACAGAACATTCTAGAATAAAGGGGGAAACCCAAAAGGCAGAATATGAGCTTCTTGAAAGTGTGACAGGAGTAGGTGTCACACTTACTCTTGCTCCGACTGGTTGGTAGACACGTGACATCAACCTAGTTAGGCTATTGACTGTGACCGGCTGTGACATCTTTATCGGCCATAGATGTACACACGTGGACAAAATTGTTGGTACCCCTCTGTTAATGAAAGAAAAACCCACAATGGTCACAGAAATGACTTGAATCTGACAAAAGTGGTAATAAATAAAAATTCTATGAAAATTAACCAATGAAAATCAGACAATGCTTTTGAATTGTGGTTCAACAGAATTACTTTAAAAAACAAACTCATGAAACAGGCCTGGACAAAAATGATGGCACCCCTAGAAAAGATTGCAAATAATGTGACCATAGGGACATGTTTAACCAAGATGTGTCCTCTAATTAACATCACAGGTGTCTACAAACTTGTAATCAGTCAGTCGGCCTATTTAAAGGGTGACAAGTAGTCACTGTGCTGTTTGGTGACATGGTGTGTACCACACTAAACATGGACCAGAGGAAGCAAAGGAGGGAGTTGTTTCAGGAGATTAGAAAGAAAATTATAGACAAGCATGTTAAAGGTAAATGCTGTAAGACCATCTCCAAGCAGCTTGATGTTCCTGTGACTACAGTTGCACATATTATTCAGAAATTTAAGATCCACGGGACTGTAGCCAACCTCTCTGAACGTGGCCGCAGGAGGAAACTTGATGAAAAATGGAAGAGATGGATAATACGAATGGTAACAAAAGAGCCCAGAACAACCTCTAAACACATTCATGGTGAACTCCAAGGTCAAGGTACATCAGTGTCAGATCGCACCATCCGTTGTTGTTTGAGCAAAAGTGGACTTCATGGGAGACGACCAAGGATGACACCACTGTTGAAAACAAATCATAAAAAAGCCAGACTGGAATTTGCCAAACTGCATGTTGACAAGCCACAAAGCTTCTGGGAGAACGTCCTATGGACAGACGAGACAAAACTGGAACTTTTTGGCAAGGCACATCAGCTCTATATTCACAGACGCAAAAATGAAGCATACCAAGAAAAGAACACATGGAGGAGGTTCTGTTATGTTCTGGGGCTGCTTTGCTGCATCTGGCACAGGGTGTCTTGAATCTGTGCAGGGTACAATGAAATCTCAAGACTATCAAGATATTCTAGAGAGAAATGTGCTGCCCAGTGTCCGACAGCTTGGTCTCAGTCGCAGGTCATGGGTCTTGCAACAGGATAATGACCCAAAACACACAGCTAAAAACACCCAAGAATGGCTAAGAGCGAAACATTGGACTATTCTAAAGTGGCCTTCTATGAGCCCTGATCTAAATCCTATTGAACATCTGTGGAAGCAGCTGAAACATGCCGTCTGGAGAAGGCACTCTTCAAACCTGAGACAACTGAAGCAGTTTGCTCATGAGGAGTGGGCCAAAATACCTGCTGAGAAGTGCACAAGTCTCATTGACAGTTACAGAAATGGTTTGATTGCCTCAAAAGGTTGTGCAACAAAATATTAAGTTAAGGGTACCATCATTTTTTTCCAGGCCTGTTTCATGAGTTTGTTTTTTAAAATAACTGTTGAACCACAATTCAAAAGCATTGTCTGACTTTCACTGGTTAATTTTCATAGACTTTTTATTTATTACCACTTTTGTCAGATTCAAGTTATTTCTGTGACCATCCATCCATCCATCCATCCATCTTCTACCGCTTTTCCGGAGGTCCGGGTCGCGGAGGCAGCAGTTCAAGCAGAGAAGCCCAGACTTCCCTCTCCCCAGCCACCTGCTCCAGCTCTTCAGAGGGGATACCTAGGCGTTCCCAGACCAGCTGGGAGACATAGTCTCTCCACCGAGTCCTGGGTCTGCCCCGGGGTCTCCTCCCAGTGGGACGTGCCTGAAACACCTCAAGTGGGAGGCATCCAGGAGGCATCCTAATCAGATGCCCATACCACCTCAACTGACTCCTTTCAATGTGGAGGAGCAGCGGTTCTACTCTGAGCCTCTCCCGGATGACTGAGCTCCTCACCCTATCTCTGAGGGTGAGTCCAGCAATCCTACGGAGAAAGCTCATTTCAGCCGCTTGTATCCGCGATTTCTGTGACCATTGTGGGTTTTTCTTTCATTAACAGAGGGGTACCAACAATTTTGTCCACATGTGGCACCATAGGTAATGAACAAATTAGAATGAAGAAAATGCAATACATGCCCATGTGGCACAATGACTTGTGTTTCTTTACCTGGTCAATATGGTAGCCGTGGTAGCCATGTCATGTCTAGTGTTATATATAGATAGATAGATAGTGTATTTTATTGATCCCCAGAGGGGAAATTCAGGGCATCCACCTAGATGGATGAAGCAGCCACGGTACGATGCCATCCCTTCACCATTCACACACACATTCACACCTAGGGCCACTTTAGAGTTTCCAATTAACCTAACTTGCATAATATGCCACCATAGTTCTCATCACCCAACTGTACACATGTAAGTATTATAATTATTTCAGACCCGTAAAAATATTTTTAAAGTATTTTTTTCATCAATATATATTTTTTGAAGAATATAAAGACTTTAATTTTGCATCTTTCTAAACACTTAAATGTATTGCTTGAAAAAAATGGTGAAAATACCATCTAGTATACCTTTTAAAGGAAAAACATGGCCTCTTTGCAGTTTATGGTTAGAATACAAATGAGTACAAGATTCCCAACAGTTTTCCTTCATTTTAATGTCAGATATGTTTTGAGGCTGTAGAGAGATTAGTTTTGTTTTTCTCCAAAAATTGCTCAAAATGGCTCTTTCCACAGTAGAGGTTGCTGATCCTGTATCTGAATATCTTTTTTAGTACGCTTTAACTTTACAGTCTGAGTCACGAAAAGCCCGGTCTCTCGGATTTGCTTGGTTGACACGTACACTCATTGCATATCTTACTTCTCACTGCTTTTTAGTGTGAGCGCATCAACCCTTTGAAAAGCCTCAATAAACGTTTCCGTTGTGACGCTTGAAGCGTGACAATTGGAGTCAAATGTGCATAATTGATGACTGTTAATTTTTTCCCCCTTTTCCTTTTCTACAGAGCTTATATATAAGAAATGTGTTAGATATACATACGTATATTCATTCTGAATATTGTTTGTTGTTGGTTATTAGTTATACCATGCATTTTCTTCTTTCTTCATTGGCTGGAGTTTTTTTTCCCAATCTTCCACATCCTCCGACATGATTTTACCCGTCACTTCGAGTGATACGCTGCAGGTAGCATGGTTGCTAGTTAACTACGCCTTCTTCTTTTGCCTGCTGGCGAGTATCTACTGGCGGTAAGGTGTGCTACAACTGATTTGTGACAGAGCAAGAACAGAAAATTTAAATACTTCCAGAGGCACTGGAGAAGATATGTTGACAACCTAAATCTGAATGGTTGGCATAAATGCTTGAGTGGCTTAAAAAGCAATTTCCATGTTAACCATATAAGTTTATTATTGTTATGTTGAGAAATGAGAGGGAGATATACTGTATGTTTATATGAGGGATCACAGCCGTATAATTCTGAAGCTGGTAGACGTCATAAAGCTCAGGAGCAGAGGAAGATTGGGAGAAGTAATGGCCATCAGCCAGAAATTAATCAGTGGTGTGAGGGAAACTGGTGGAGAACTACACAGCTGTTATGGTGCCTTGTTTAGCTTATGATTATTGCTGGCTTATGATAGTGAATACAACCTGCACAAACACAGTAGTAGATTTCTCCGTGTGGCAGTAAAAAACTTGATTCCGTGTAGTTTTTGATCATGGAGAGGTTTTTTGTGGTGTTCTGTGCTTTTGTGTCGCCCCCGGAGCAGTCATCCCTTCTCCATTTGGGCCACCAGACACACACAGTTGACTCGGCTGTTGACCCCGTCTGCCCCGTGGGACCGGCCCCGACTCTGTTTGCACACACTCCCTCTACGGCACGCCAGACTAGCACGTTGTGTGTGTGTGTGACTATTGCGTGATGCACATTCACAGCATTCGCAGCAGTGGGTCGTTGACCCTTTGTGTGCCAAATGAACCAAATATTTTTTGTGTGTGTCTCATTAGGACCGATCGAGTTTGAGGAGTGTAATACAGCTATTGCTACGGAAGGTAAATATTGAATAAAAATTATATTTTCATAATATGCTCATTTTGTTTGACTTGCAGCTGTGTTTCTGTGTATTTCTTCAGCCCATGCCCCAGTATTTACCTCATATTTAACGTTTTCACCCTTTTCACCCATATTTTAACCATTTTTACCTGTTTATGCCCTGTTTTTACCCTGCTTTTCACCCTATTTTTCCTAGTTTCTTACCTTTTCCTCATATTTTTCTTACCTTACGCTCCCATTTTCCCTATTTTTAAACTTGTGTTTTCTCTTTTTTCCCTTTTATTCACCATTTCCCATTTTCCCCCGTTTTTCCCAACACAGCCTCCCTTTTTCTCTTTTCTTGTTTTTACTATTTTTCCCTGTTTTTACTTTGTTCTCCTCAGGTTTTGTCCTGTTTGTCCTTGGTTTTCCTATTTCCCCCTGCCTTTTCCCTATTTTTACATTGTTTTGTCCTGTTTTTGTAGTATTTACCCCTTTTCACTATTTTCCCCATTTTCTCCTGTTTTTACTCTATTATCATATTCTTCCTATTTTTCCCATATGTAAACAATTTTTACTCCCCTTTTCCCTGTTTGTACCCCATTTGTTCCAGTTTTTTTTTCCTTTTTTTCACCTCATTTTGCTTAGGTTTTATCCTGTTTGTCCTTGTTTTCCAATTTCCCCCCTGCTTTCCCCCTATTTTTTACATTGCTTTTTCTTTGCTTTTAGCCTGTTTTTCACTTGTTCTTCCCATGTTTCCCCTTGTTTTTTTTCCTGTTTTCCATTGTATTTACCCATTTTAACAATTTTTACTCATTTTCTTTTGTTTTTATCCTTTTTATTGCCATATTCTCCCCGTTTTTCCCAATTATAAACTTTTTTTTACCTCCTTTTTCCTGTTTGTAACCAGTTTTTTTGCCTTGTTTTCACCTCATTTCCCTCAGGTTTTGTCCCATTTGTCTTTGTTTTTCCCATTTTTCCCCTGCTTTTTCCATATTTTTACATTGTTCTTCCCTTGTTTTTACCCTTCCCCTCTTTTTTCCCTGTTTTTCATAGCATTTACCCCTTTTAACCATTTTTACCCCTCTTCTGCTTTTTTTTCCTCATTGTTGCCCTTTTTATTATCACATTCTCCTTGTTTTTCCCATTTGTAAACCCTTTTTGCCTTATTTTTTCCACTGGTTGTACCTCATTTTTTCCTCTTTGTTTTCCCCTGCTTTCACCTCATTTTCACCCTTTATTGTCTCATTCTCCCTGTCTACTATTTTTTACCTTATTTTTCCTTTTTTCCCCATTTTTGCCCCCCCCCCATTCCCTTGTTTGTTTTCATGTTTTTACAACTATTTTTTTCCTGTTTTTACACAGTTTTCACCTATTTTTTTTCCTGTTTTCTCCACGTTTTTACTGTTTTTACCACTTTTTCTCATGTTACTGTTTTCCTTGTTTTTTTCCAGTACTTACCATGTAATTTGTTGGCTGCATTATAAAGTGCTTCCATTTCTTTTTTAAATAATGGTTTAATTCTTTTGTTTTTATTGAAGGTGCCAAACCCAGAAGAAGAAAACCATTCGGCATTCCCGGTCGTAGGAAAGACAAAGACACAGACTCCACGTGAGTTCGATTCTCGTCATAAAATACCTGCTGTGCAGTTTAGTTTTGATATTTTATTTTGTATGACCGAATCGTTTTTGTTTTCCAGGGAGTCGCCGGAAAATGACGCCGCGGTGAGTAAAATTTGAGTTTAATAATCTGCTGTATTATTTCGGTTTGGTGTTTTATTTTGGTTTTAATCAGTGGGATCAGGAAAAGATGTTCACTTTACTCAAAGGTCATGTGACTCTCTCTGGTCTCTCTGATTGGCTCGTTCACTTATTCATTCATTTTTGTCTGTTTGTGAATGTAGAACACTGCCAACGGTGCTCCGCCTGGATACTTTGGAGCCATAGACATCCAGAACGCTGTAAGCATCTTTATGTTTTATGTGTAGAATTTTTCTAACTGAATAAAATCATGGGAAACACTGCAGTTAATCTGAAATTCACACACGCATAAATCCAGGTGATAAAAGCAGCAGCTAAATAAATCACTGATGCTGATGTGTTTTCCTTCTTTTTTGCAGAACATTCCTCAGGTTGATGCAGAGGGGTTCTGCATCCGGCCAGAGATAAATGAAAATGATATCCTTTAATTTGTCACGATTCTCTTTGTTTATTGTTGTTTGTCGTTATCCTGCTTAACTTGCCCTCCTCACATGCCAAAGATAATTCCTTCTACTCGTCCAGCGACTCTGAGGACGAAGACGAACCCAGGAAGTTCCACGTGCAGATCAAACCGGTTCAGCCAAACAATGGTCCACAACAGAACCGGGCCACCATCGACGAGCTCAAGGCCTCCATTGGCAACATTGTCCTGTCGCCCTCCACCTCGGTACGGCTTCACTGAAATACGTGTGTGTGTGTGGGGGGGGGGGGCTGCAATTTTGACACACACAAAAAAAAAGAATAAAGTTGCATATTTATGGAGAATAAGTTGAAAGGTTAATTGAAAAGGTTTAAAAATTTTATGGAAAAAATGTATTATTTTATCAAAGAAAAACTCAAATTTATAAGGAAAAATATAGAAAATGTCCAAGGAAAATTAAAAAAAAAAAAGCAAATTGCACATTTGTGGAAGAATTTGTGCCAAAATTTTTTCACAAATATGCAATAAAAGTTGCAAATTTAAAAGGAAAATGTCACAAAAATACACAATGAATACACAAGAAAGTCTCAAATTTATCTGGGAAAAATTTCTGAGAATTAGACTTTAAAGTACTGATGAAAGAAGTTATAAAAGCTGAAGAACAAGAGTCTAATGAGGGAAAATTTAAAATTTATTTTTAAAATTCCCAAATTTTCAAGAAAAAAATGTACATTTGAAAGTTAAAAAGCTATAAATTTATGCTAGAATTTTATTGTGAAAAATTCATTTCTTCCAAGTGTTGAACAGCCAGTTTATTCATAGGCATAAAATAAACAAATAAAAACCTCTGAATTTTATAGAAAAAAGCCTGTTATATGGAATATTTATTATGGCTGGGACAGTTAAGGCATTAACTTTTTCTATTAATGTGGGCCAATTAACCCATTAAGTAACCCATTAAAAAACTGACTCTGCTGAGGTGGTGTCAGCAGTGGTGACTGGTTTGGCTCAGCAGCTGGCTCAGCTAAAAACAAGCGTAGGTCTTGTTTTTCAGCGTTTAAATTTACACCACACTAAACTGGTCCTCTGGTGCTCAGGGTGACGTCATCCTGCACACACACTCCACAAAACGCACACACACACACAACCTAGTGTCATTGATTAGGGCTTTTCATTCAGAAGTATGAAAGGATGGAGAGTTTCTATTAATCAAAATAAAAAACAAATTAATTGCACATTTTTCTGTAATTAAACAGTTTAATTGATGCACAGCCACAGTATTAATGAAAAAGTTGGGGGGGGGGGGGTCCTAAAAAACAGTAAATTTATAAGAAAAAAAATCTCAAACTTATGCCCAAAAAAATTTCAAAGTTCTAAGAAAAAAAATTAAGGGGAAAAAAATCTGAATTTAAAAGTAAAAAGTTGCACATTTATTTGAGATATTTTGTGAAAAGTCACCTATTACTGTACTTGACAGGTTAGATTATTCTTATAACTAAATTAGAACATTTTTGTAAAAAAGTGTAAAAAAATTACAGGAATAAGGTTGCAAATTTGTACAAAAAAATTATAAATGCACGTGAAATAAAATCTTCAAATTATGTGGAAAAAATCTCAAATTCAAAAAAACCCAAAAAAACAGTCATTGACAGGTCACTTTATTTGTAGCCTTCAACAGTTTTATTTTTATTTTCAGCTGTATGTTGTGGTTCCATCTTCCTTTTTCTTTACTCAAACGTCACTCATAATTACTCCTGCTGTCATAACCCAAACCTGTTGGCTTATCTTGGTGTTTTTCTTCCTGGGAACCACTAGAGGGCGTCATTAGAACATCAAACCTCTGCTGCTCTGTTCGGCTGACAAACCTGGCCATTCCCTGTCAGTTCCACCGTTCTCCGTCCTTATTTTATTTACACCGGAACCTGATCTGTTTCCTCCAATTTATTCTACAACCACGTTGGTTTCGGGGTCACTGACCGTCCTGTTTTCACATCGTGGTTTTACACGGACTGCTGATTCATATCAAACTACTTCACGATCACTTTTTTTTACATCGTATATCAGAACCTCCAGAAAGAATTTCCAGCTTGCAGTAACAAGTTTTTCACTTTACTGCTTCAGTTAGCAGTTTTATTACAGGATGGGAGTACATTTCTTTAGAAAAATATGAACTTTTACTAGAGCAGATTTGCTTGTGCTCTTTGATTTACTGGTTATAAATGTACTTTTTATTCTTTATTTATTAATTTGACTGCATGTTTTTCAAATTTATGAGAAAAAGCAGCACATTTCCAAGAAAAGCCATAAATTTACAATTTAAAAAGGTCTAAATTTGTGGAAAAACAAGTTATATGTTAATTTTATTATAACAACATTTACATACAAATATCACGAAAAATGTAAGGTTTTTTTTATAAAAACACATTAGTAAAGTATTTGAAATTGTCACAAATTTATGAGCAAAAAGTTGCGGCGCTGTGTAAAAAATGAAAATTTTGTTATAAAATATAAATGTATAACAAGAAAGTATTAATTATAAAACACAAATTAAATAAGTCACAAATGTATGTAAAAAATGTTACAAATATAGAAGAAAAAATGCTAATTTATATTATTTTTTTTTCCTGTCTGTCTCGTGTTTCTTTACATACATAGTTACACATTTTTTTTTAAAATGGGATGTTTTAAAAAGAAAAAAAATCTTATTCCTGCACAGAACGTACCATTTCCCTGTTGCTTCTGTCTAAAGTAAATTGAAAAGTCCTTTTGTACCTTGAAACATATATACAATACGTGTTTGTAAAACTTATAATACACAGTGTATACAGTATACAGTATATATGTAATATAAAGTGTATAAGCTACTTATATATTGCAGTGGTTATAAATTTACTTTTTTTAAACTCTTTATTAATTTGACTGCATCGTTTTCAAAATTATGAGAAAAACCAGTACATTTCCAACAATATAAAAAAAGCTCTAAATTTATGAGAAAAAAAACAGTTCAATAGTTTTATAACAAATTATTTAAAAAAAATACTAATTTATCACAAAAAATAAAAAAACAAAATTGGAAATGATTTAAGAGTCACAAATTTATGGGAAACAAGTTGTAAATTTGTGTAAAAAAATTACTGAAAATTTGTTGTAAAATGTAGCTGTATAACAATAAGTATTGAACACTAATGAGCAAAAAGTCACACATTTATGTAAAAAAAATGTTACAGATATATATTAAAAAAAATGCTTATTTACATTATTTTTTTTACTGTCTCACTCATGTTTCTTTAAATGATTCAGATTTACAGGATTTTTTAAACGGGATGTTTAAACAAGAAGAGGAAAATTCTAATTCCGACACAGAAAGTACCGTTTCCCAATATCTTCTAAAGTAAATTCAAAAGACCTTTTCTACGTTGAAACGTTTACATGTGTGTGCAACTCGTAATATTCAGTGTATATATATTAAAAAAATGTGTAAGCTGCTTATACATTGCAAAATTGCCAATTCTGACGAGCTTTACACCATAAACAATTAAGCACTAACACACTCTGTCCAGGAACGGAGTCAGTGTTACACACTGTAATATATACTGTAGTAACTTTTACTCGAGTACAATTTCCGCCTTTTTTCCCCCATCTGAATCGCTCACCGACCTCTGGACGGAAATAGCTGCTGTCATTAAAATTTAAAACCGCCACTGATGTGAGCGCACACGCCGATGTTGTTTTGCAGTGGCGGAGACGGCCGCGCTCTGGTTTTTTGGGGGGGCACGTTGGCGGGGCGGGGGTCGAATGTCACGGCATCCTCATCCTTCTTGTTATACCTCATTCTCTTTTAATCAAGTTCCTCGCCATGTTTTATTGTAGCCGGCTGATTGGTACGGGACTGTTGTGGTGATTTATGAATGTTTATAGGCTCATTTACCCACTTTTGTTTTATGTGTTTGTTTTTTACACCCTCATATAGACACTTTAAACCTTTATGGAGGATTTTGTTTTCACTTGTTCAGACTTCAACTTTTACCTTAAAAAGGACAAAAAATGAGTTTAATTGCAGTACTAGCATGAAATGGAACAAGGTTTTTTTTTTCATATTTACTACTTTTTAAGTTGAAAATTTCTGATTTTTCCTGGACATTAACAGTTTTTTTTCTCATAATTTTGCAACTTTTAAAAAAATTGTAAAGTTATGACATTTCCTGTTTTTTCCTTGCAATTTTGCAACTTTTTCTTAATTTGTGACATTTTTCTTTGTCTGATTTTTTTTTCTCAAATGTGGATCCTTTAACTTGTAAATTTATGACTTTTGTAGGATGTTGACTGTTTTTTTATTATATTTTGCAGCTTTTTCCTGTAAATTTACATGTTTCTTGTATATTTTTTTTCCTTTTGAATATTTTATTTTTTCTAAAACAAATTTTTGTAACTAATTTTTTTTTTACTTTTTCTCATACATTTACTGCATTTTTTCTCATAAATTTACAACATTTTCTTCTATATTTTTTGTAAATTTGTTACTTTTGTGTTATGAATGTTTTCTGAAAAATTTGTAACTCTTTTAATCATAAATTTTCAACTTTTTTTAAATTGTAATTTTATGACTTTTTAAGAGATTCACTGGCTTTTCCCCTCATATTTTTCCCATATATAACTTACATACATCGTAGATGAATAGCTAATGACCCGTACATGAATCTTACCCGCTGTACATTGCAGGACTATCAGGTGCAGAGTGAAATGTGAGGCACCAATTAGACTGTAAAGTGCAATATATATATATATATATATATATATATATATATATATAGGTATGTCACATTTTCTTTTAAATGTAGGATATGTTTTCTCATAAATTCCCAACTTTTGAAATCATACATTTGTGACTTATTCTAGTAAGTTTATTTATTTTTGTAATTTAATTTGTGGCATTTTTTCTATTGAATGTATGATTTTTTCCTTGAATTTACAATTTTTTTAATAATTATAAATTTGTAACTGTGTAGTCTATTAACTGCATTTTTTTCCTCATAAATTTGCAACTTTTTCTTGTATATTTTTGGTGAATTTGTTACTTTTTTGTTATGAATGTGTCACTTTAATCAAAAATTTGCAATTCTTTTAATCATAAATTTACAACTTTTTTAAAATTGTAGTTTTATGACTTTTTTTTAAGAGATTCACTGCCTTTTCCCCTCACATTTTTACTTTTTTTATATAGTTGTCCATTTTAAATGTAAGATTTTTTTTTCTCATAAATTTGCAACTTCTTAAATTATGCATTTGTGACTTATTGTACTATATCTATTGAATATATGAATTTTTTCTCAAATTTGCATTTTTTTAATATTGTAAATTTATGACTTTGTCTAGTAAATTGACTGCATTTTTTCTCATAAATTTGCAACTTTTTCATGTAAATTTGTGACTTTATTCTGTCAAAATTGTGATTTTTTTTTTTTCTAGGATGTGTGTGACATTTTTCTTTTGAATGTATGATTTTTTTAAATCATAAATTTGCAACTTTTTTCTGGTATAGTTGTAATTTTATTCTGTCAAATTTCTGAGAATTTTCCCGTAAATTTGCAACATTTTCCTCATAAATTTGCAGTTTTTATAATTCCAAATTTGTGACTTTTCTCTGGTAAATTTACTTTTTTCTTACAAATTTACATTTTTTTCCTTGTTCACACTCAGACCAACTTTTACTTAAAAAAGGGGGGGAAATACCACCATTGGATTAAATCTGGCTTCCTCTCATCTATTATAATGTGTTTTTGCTCCATTTTCCTCCTGCCTATTTGCATAAAACACAGGAAGAGACAAAGACAAACATTGCATCATCTGGTGTGAATTATTGATGGATGTTCTCTTTTTTTCAGTTTCCCTCTGCAGTCTTCTCTTTATTGAACCAGCAGTGTGTGTGTGTGGCCCCTCAGAGCCATAATTGAACCCATTTGCCGCTTAGTGCCTGTGGGACTAAACTCGGCTTCGCAGTTCTACGGCAGTTAAACACTTTTCGCTGTTATTATTCTTTAAACTCGTTTTGTTTCCCTTTCTCCTTCCTTAACCCTTTTAACCCCTTTCAATAATACTTTTGAATAAAACAAAGTATCTACTGAAAAATACTAAAAAACTCAACAATTTGTGTTTTTTTCCTCTTAAATTTGACTCTTTTTCTTGTAAATTTACTGCCTTTAATAGCTTATTTGCAATAAAGTAAAAACAGAGAAAAAGTATTGGACATTTAGAAAAAGCAATACATAAAGGCAAAATCTATAAGTTGTTTGAAAGTAGTTTTACTTCCTATCTGTGGAAATTAATATCAGCCAGTTCATGAGTGGCTATACAAAGATTTTGTTACCAAAGTGTCACACAACTAGCATCTCCTGGCGGGTAAAAGACAAGAGTTCTCCGAAGACCTTAGCAACACATTAATTTGGTTACAGATATATATCAAAACTTCTGAATCTTCCACTAAGCACCACTGGGACCTTTATCCACAAGTGGAAGGAACATCAGTCTACCTTCAACCACCCACACATAGGAGCGCCTCACAAGATATCTGACCAGGGAGTCTGAAGGATAACAAGGACAACTGGGAAAGAACTCCAGAAAAACTTTGAGGCAGCAGGTACAGTTGTGGCAGAGGAAACAATAGGCAAGCTCCATGCATGCTCCCCTCACATGACAACGTTATTAAAGAAAAGACACATTGAAGCACATTTAAAGTTTGCTGAGACAATGTTTTTCCTTGGAACACAGAGATTCTGTGAGAGAATGTTCAGGGATCCGCAGGAACTTGCCTAATTTTTGCTTCCTAATCGGTCCAGAAAATTGCAAACAACTTGTCGTCGTTGTTCATCGGTGCCTGCAGTGGCTCATCCATGTCAGCACGAAAGCAATCCTTCCTCTTCCATCTCTCGACTAAAAACTCAGCACACATGAGACCACAACTCTGTCTGGATGGGAAAATGTCACAACCTCGCCAGTGCTGTGCTGAGAAAAGCAAGTTTGCCGTAAAAAGAACCCCCTTCGTGGGAGCATGCATCTGATGAGAGACATCTCTGTTAATTGGCTCTCATTTCAAACTAATGCACTCTCTCCACCAACGCCAAATGGCCATCGCAACCAAGCATCAAGTGAATTTCTAGCCTGAGTTGAACAAAATTCAGCTTGTGAGAATACAAACTCATATGCACTCGTGTAACCCGGAGCAAATATGTGTTTTTACAGCTTTCCACTGACTTTGTATGTAATTGTGCTGCATTTCACAGCGAGTGTGAGTAAATTGTTATTAGATATGTAGGCTACAATGTGTAATTTTAAATCATTTTAGATTGGTGTGGTGCTTTGTTTGTTTGTTTTTTTTTTCCAATGTAAAAAAGGGTTCAGTGGCTCGAAAGTGGTTGAAAACTGTGAGTGGTGGCCTAGTTGGTAGAGCATCCGCTCCTACACCCGGGAGGCCGGGGTTCAAATCCTGGTCGGGTCATGCCGAAGACCATATAAAAGTGGAACTTCCTGCTGTCCAGCTTGGTGATCAGCAATAATGGAACAGAGGAGGAAAATTTTCGTGGCCTCTTGCATGACAGCAACCCCTCTGATTCTAGATGTCATTAACATTGTAGATAAGAGAAATGTAATTTCGTTCTACTGTACATGATTGGCTGTATGGATTGAATGACAATAAAGTTGGCTTTACCTTTAAAAAAAAAAACCCTGTGCTAAACAGCATTTTGACAAGCCTGTGGAACACTGGAATAATATAGTGGGGTCAGATGAGATGAAAATAGAACTTCTTCAGCTTTTGGACTACACACCATGTTTAGAGGAGAAACAACACTGCGCAACACCGGAAAACACTCCTCCCTACAGTGAAGTTTGGTGGTGGAAGCATCATTGGCAGACTTCATGTTACTGAAGAAACAATAAATGGAGCCGTGCACCAGAGTATTTTTGAAAACAATCTGCTGCCATCCACCAGGATGATGATAAGACGGGGGTGGACGTTCCAGCAGGACAAAGGAAACTTGCAATTGGTTTATAAAAGAAAAAGGAAAGATCAAGCTAGAACGGCCCAGTCAATCACCTGACTTAAAAGCAATTGAAAATTTGCGGAAAGAACTGTTTTTCGGTGTGTGGATTTCGTGGGCTATAATAACAAAATGTGATGAGAATTTCACATGAGTAGCATTGTTGGAAGTAAGTGTACCAAAAAAAGTTGACATGTTCAATAGTTATTTCCTGTATGGTAGGGCTGTTCGACAGTACGATATACTGTATATTGGATGATGAGATAAAAACGTCTAGCGTTTCATTTAAAACTATCATTTATATCGGGATTTTGCATAATACACATATCCCCTGTTTCTTCAGCAAAGCTCCTCACACATTACTTGTCAGTGCTCCACCTCTCCATCACATGCACACAACATAACAGCTGTAGATGAGTTGCTAGGCTTCAGTCCGGCAGTTAGCACGGCAGCTAACTCCAAACTAATGGTTTGGTCAAATAGCCGCTATTTCTGTTTGCCAGGCTTGTGGGACTGTTTCCCATCATACTGCGTCAGAGCAGCTAGTCCTTTAACCCTGTTTTAATTGGGGTTAAGTAACGCTAGCACCATCTTACTCTATTATTGTAAAACAGCAAATGCTAAATGACGATGGTAAGTTGTCCCCAATATGAAACATTAGGGTATCACACCATTTTTTCTTTGCTTTAAATTACTGCTGAATTTGCTAGTTTTTGTCTGGAAAATTTTTTTTATAAAGCTACAAAAGTGCGTGATAGCAGCACATACAGGCAGAATAAATAATAAGTAAAATGTGTCAAAGGAGCAAACTGGCTCTTGTAACTTACTTGATTTCTAATTGTTTTAATTAGTCAAGTAGTGATAATGAATAAAGTTGAAGTCATCACTTGTATTTTATTATATTACCTTTTGTGCCTTTGATTTTCATATAATAGCCAATCTAAAATATTATAAGTCTCAATTGCACATTAAAAATACAATTTTATAAAAACAGCAAAATTACGAAGAAAAAAGTTTCGTAAAATTAATGTTGGATGAATTTGTACAATTTGATTTTTTTTCAGTGTGTAATTTAAAATAAAAAAGAGATTGTCCTTTTTATGTAATTATTATATATAGCCTATAGAATTTATAGAAAATGTATATTGTGATATACTGTATATATATATACTGTATATATATATATATATATATATCATTGTTGGGATATAAGATTAGTTATATCGTGATATGAAATTTTGGTCATATCACCACCCCATTGTATATAACAAGGCTTTTAATTACCTTTATATCTGCTAAATTTACTGCTTTATTTCTAATAAATTTGCAGCTTTTTCTGTATATTTGTAACAATATTCTATCCAATTTAAGGTTTTTCTAAATTCATAAATTTGTGATTTTTTTGGGGGGGGGGGCAGTAACTTTTTGTTGTAAATTTGTAACTGTCAAAAGCGTGACGTGCACGCAGCTCAAATCAGTGAAATCAAAAGTAGCCCAAAGAGTGCATCCAGATGTATTTGAGTAAATGTTTTTCATCACTACACGTGTCTTCGTGTCACGGAGCAGGACACGGTAGATTTAGGTGGATGACGGAGTGGGGCCACGTCGAGGAAGCCGGCGAAATGTCGGGGGCACCGTGTGACGGGCCGCTGAGTTTTTTTTCACCCTGCGTTTCATGTCTGGTATGTGTGAGTCCAGAGTAATCCTGTGATTTACAGTCCTGAACTCTGAAGTGGAAAATCCCTTCCCACCCCACCACTGGGGACGATTATATAGATTTCAGCACAGAAAAGATGTTTTATCTCTGTGTCCCCACAGGTCTTTAGAAAGTGTGGGCTTAAAGGTCCTGTGTTTTAGATGTTTGAAGGTTTTAAGTTGCGACATCCTCAAGGACATATAGATGTGATTTTAAAAACCTCAAACTAATTTTGTGTTTATTTGTAGCTGTTCAGAAATCTGTTTTTGTTTGCCACTTTATTAACCCTCAGGGACCTATGAGCACATTCTGCATGCTTTACATTCTTCATTTTTTTGATAATTTTGGCTGTTCTTGGAATTTTATAAAGCTTGCGTGCTCATATTTGATCTTGTTATTTCCCGCTCAGCTCCTACCGTAAGTCTAAAATGCTGTGTACAGGCAAGCATAAAAAAATGTGCCATTGAAACCTATTCAAACTGCAATTTTTGATCTCATGATCAAAGCACAATACATGCATTTTATTATATCTGGGTGTCAGACTGGGCTTTTGCCTTGGAGTTGATCATTTTTACTACTCTCCACCAGGTGGGGCCATTTTGACCATATTTGGCATATGAAAAAAAGCCATTTCCACTACATGGCACTGTAACCACCATTGTGCACTGTATAATACATATACTGTATATATATATATATATATATATATATATATATATTTTATTTTATTTTTTTTGTAGTTTGTATATTTTATCAATGCCCAGAGGGAAATTCAGGGCATCCACCTGGATGGATGAGGCAGCCAAGGTGCGGTGCTAATCCCTTCACCATTCACACACACATTCACACCTAGGGCCACTTAAGAGTCTCCAGTTAACCTAACCTGCATGTTTTTGGCCTATGGGAGGAAACCGGAGTACCCAGGGTAAACCCACGCAGACACGGGGAGAACATGCGTACTCCACACAGAAGGGTCACTGATGGTCAGGGAGTGGGATTGAACCCACGATGGTCAGGGGTGGAATCGATCCCGTGACCTTCTTATTGTGCTGCCACAGTGCTAACCACTGCACCACCGAGCTGCCCCCTTTGTTTATGACCCCTTAAATTCATAATGACCTCCGCCAAGGGAGGACAGAAGTAATGTTTTTAGTGGTGTTGGTTGATTTGTCTGTTGGTTGGTTTATCTGTTAGCAAAATAACTCTAAAAGTTATCAACGGATTTTGATGAAATTTTCAGGAAAGGTGTGTAATGGCACAGGGAACAGATGAACAGATAGTGGTGATTCGGATCACGATCTGGATGCAGGAATTTTTTGAATATTATTTTAGATATATTAATATGATGCTTTTCATGTACTGCTTTTTTAAGATATGTCCACTCAGTAACATGCGTGGTCACGCCATAGGGCCACATGCATCGGCAACTCTGAAGCCAAACCCTGCAGAAAAAGTATTGGGGGCGTGTCCACCAAACTTGTTTTTTCTGCTGTGGGTGACTATTTTCTATTCATTCTTTATGTAGTCCAGGGTTTACAGCGCTGAGTGGCGTCGGCGCTGAAACGCTTTGAGCAGTGGCCGCTTTTTGTCGTGGCGCTCAGGGCTGAAAAAAGTTCAACTTTTCAGACTACTGTACAGCTGCGCTCATCAATGTCAGATGTTTCTAAACAGCCAATCAGAATTAAAGAAGGGCGGGACACAGGACACCAGTACAAGAAAACGAGAACGGTAGGTGTCAGTGGAGGCTGAACTTTGCTGCATCAAACAACCTGGTACTCTTTGATCTGACACTAAAAGGATATCATGATCAAAATTTGAAAGCAGACACTTAGAGGAACATGTCCGCATCTGCCGGTGTGCCAGGTGAGCGTTTGTGCCTTTGTCATGGTCATATTTCTTACAAGTTTGTTGCGGTAGATTATATGGATACTATGTGAATTTGATAACTGCAAAAAAATAGTATGATACTGCACTGTTCTATTATATTGCTTAATGATTATGAACCTTGTCAGTAAACTGTAATGGAGATCAGAGGAGAAAAAACAAACAAACAAATGAAAACCGACCTGAAAGATTCAATAAACCATGGTGTTGATTTAAGGTGGAATTGCCCAATCCATCCATCCATCTTCTACCGCTTTTCTGGAGGTCCGGGTTGCGGAGGCAGCAGTTCAAGCAGAGAAGCCCAGACTTCCCTCTCCCCAGCCACCTCCTCCAGCTCTTCAGAGAGGATGCCAAGGCGTTCCCAGACCAGCTGGTAGATATAGTCTCTCCAGCGAGTCCTGGGTCTGCCCTGGGGTCTCCTCCCAGTGGGACGTGCCCAAAACACCTCCAAGTGGGAGGCATCCTAATCAGATGCCCATACCACCTCAACTGACTCCTTTCAATGTGGAGGAGCAGTGGTTCTACTCTGAGCCTCTCCTGGATGACTGAGCTCCTCACCCTATCTCTGAGGGTGAGTCCAGCAATCCTACGGAGAAAACTCATTTCAGCCGCTTGTATCCGCGATCTCGTTCTTTCGGTCATTACCCAAAGCTCGTGACCATAGGTGAGAGTAGGAACGTAGATTGACTGGTAAATCGACAGCTTTGCCTTAGAACTCAGCTCCCTCTTCACCACAACAGACCGGTACAACGTCCGCATCACTGCAGATGCTGCTCCGATCCGTCTGTCAATCTCTCACTCCATTCTCCCCTCACTTGTGAATAAGACCCCAAGATACTTAAACTCCTCCACTTGGGGCAGGAGCCTGTCACCAACCCGGAGAGGACAATCCACCTTTTTCCGGCAGAGGACCATGGACTCGGATTTGGAGGTGCTGATTCTCATCCCAGCCGCTTCACACTCAGCGGCAAACCGTCCCAGAAAGAACTGTAGGTCATTGCTGGATGAAGCCAACAGGACAACACCATCTGCAAACAACAGAGATGAGATCCTGTGGTCACCAAGCATGACACCCTCCATTCCCTGGCTGCGCCTAGAAATCCTGTCCATAAAAATTATGAACAGGATCGATGACAAAGGGCAGCCCTGGCGGAGTCCAACTCTCACTGGGAATGAGTCCGACCGAGTGTTTGCAATACGAACCAAACTCTCACAATGGTCGTACAGAGACCGAATAGCTCGTAACAACAAGCCTGATACCCCATACTCCTGAAGCACCCCCCACAAAAAAACACAAGGGATGCGGTTGAATGCCTTCTCCAAGTCCACAAAACACATGTAAACTGGTTGGGCAAACTCCCACGAACCCTCAAGAATTCTCGAGAGGGTAAAGAGCTGGTTCGATGTGCCACGGCCAGGACAAAAAACACATTGCTCCTCCTGAATCCGAGGTTCGACCAACGGCCGGACTCTCCTCTCCAGTACCTTGGCATAGACCTTCCCAGGGAGGCTGAGGAATGTGATCCCTCTAAAGTTGGAGCACACCCTCCGGTCCCCTTTTTTGAAGAGAGGAACCACCACCCCGGTTTGCCATGCCAAAGGCACTGTCCCCGACCTCCACGCAATGTTGCAGAGGCGTGTCAACCATGACAGCCCTACAACATCCATGGCCTTGAGGTACTCAGGGCGAATCTTGTCCACCCCCGGGGCCCGGCCACCAAAGAGATTTTTAACCACCTTGGCGACCTCAGCCTCCCCCCCAGTGGGCTTACCACCTGCAGGAGGGATCATGGGGGTCCGGTGCTATGTGGATTAGGTGGCGGTCAGAGGTGGAGACCTTGGCGGATTGATCCCAAGTCTTCTATTATTATTATTATTATGTAGTCATATAATGTAGTCATATTGTTTTTGCTGTTGTTTCTCTGTTTATTAATAATAATAATAATAATAATAATGGATTGCATTTTTATAGTGCCTTTCATTCAGATTTTCAGGAAAGGTGTGTAATGGCACACTGAACTCATGATTAGATTTTGGTGATGATCTCAAAATGCATACCTCTACCAAGGCTCTTATCTTCTCACAGAGTGTTAGTAACAGTACTCCAAAACTGCTGGATGGATTTGGATGAAATTTTCACCAGAGGTGGCCCTTGGACTACAGACAAATCCATTACATTTTGGTGATGATCTGAGAATGCATACCTCAGCCAAGGCTCTTATCTTCTCACAGTGTGTTGGCAATAATACTCCAAAACTAATGGACAGACTTCGATGCAATTTTCACCAGAAGTGGCTCTAGGCCTACACACAAACCCATTACATTTTGGAGGTGATCTGTGAGGAATGGAAGGGGCCTTGGCAGAGGTATGCACTCTCTGAGTGCTTTCTAGTTATTAATTTTGGAACATGCACATTTTTGATTAATCAGTCTATTTCTTTGTTTTCAGGGTCAACAGATGAGGAGGAACCAGTCCAGTAAGTAAATTTTCGGACCTTTTTTTTTTCCGTTTCTGTGTTCCCACTTGACTCTGAAGGGAGGTTAGACGACGGTTCAACTACCCGGCCACGTTTTTCTTGGCCACAGTTGTTTTTAAAGAGGTTGTCTTTGAGAAGGAAAATCTGGAAATGGAGCCAAAACCAACACATCCGAGTAAAAGAAAATAACATCTCTACTTCTATAAATCTGAGGGGGTATTTCCCTCCAATGCTACAAGTAAGATTAATTGCTTAATGACATGTTTGTATTTGTACATGTCAGAAATGATCTTTTCCCTTAAAACTGTCACTTTCTTCAGTTCTACCGTGTTTGTATTCTCCCAGCATGCTTGTGAAAATGTGTGTAGGTCTGTTGTGAAAAAAGAAAAATCACAAAAGCGCACATTTGTAATCTAGAAAGTTTGTTTAGAGGTTTGAACAGTTGTCTTTCACTTAGTTTTTTTTCCCTCAAACTAAAAAACTGGTAACATTGAAAGCAGAAGTCCCTCTCTAAAGGAAGAAAACAATGAAAATATAATAAAATATAAATTATGTAATATGAAATGCATAATATGAATGAAAAATGTGAAAAAGATATTAGTAAATCACTATCAGTTTTCTAAAAATGTTACACAAACAGAATAGCTATACCCCAAGAAGTACTATGAAGTAAATACATTTATTTAAGTAAATACAAAAATATCTCAGAATTTTGGTGGCATTTTATAATACAATCTGCAAATTACAGGTTAAGTAGAGGTGAGTGCTGGAAAAAGCATGGAAAAGATGGGGGTGGTAAAAAGGGTGAAAAAACATGGTGAAAACTGGGTGTAAAATGGGTATAACATGAAAAAAATGAGAATAAAATGGGGGAAAACATGGTAAAAATGAATAGAAAATTTGGGAAAAGACATGGGGAAAAATGGGAAAAAAATGAAAAGTGGAGGAAAACATGTTAAAATTGAACAAAAACATGGTAAATATGGGGAAAACATGGTTAAAATTGGAAAACGCATGTTAAAATTGGGGGCAAAACCATGGTAAAAATGGGGGGGGAGGTGTTAAAAATAGGAAAACCCATGGTAAACATGTGAAAATCCATGGTAGAAAAAAAAAAAAAAGTAGGGGAAAACGTGGTAAAAATGAGGATAACTCAGTAAAAAATTTGAAAAAAAATTATGGGAAAAATGGGGGGGGGAGATGGTGGCGGGGGGTAAAAATGGGAAAATCCATGGTAAAAATGGGAGAAACAGTAAAAATGGAGGGAAAGTATGGTAAAAATGGGAGGTAAAAAAATGAGGGGGAAACAATTAAAAAGGGGACAAAACAGTAAAAATGGGGGAAACTGGAAAAATGGGAAAAATCATGGGAAAAATGGGAGGGAAAACATGGTAAAAATGGAGGGGGAGAAACAAGGGGGAAAATTGAGCAAAAATAGGGTAAAAACATAATAAGAATTATTCTTCCAATGTTGTCAAATAACAAAAAAAAAGGGAACATGATGAAAATGTAAACAATGCAATGCTGTAATGACGTGTATACCCTTTACAAAAACTTACATAAAAAAAACATAATAAGAATGAATAAAAAGTAAGGT
Source organism: Pholidichthys leucotaenia (assembly GCA_020510985.1). Lineage (NCBI taxonomy): Eukaryota > Metazoa > Chordata > Actinopteri > Cichliformes > Pholidichthyidae > Pholidichthys > Pholidichthys leucotaenia. The sequence goes on along the minus strand of CM035850.1, from coordinate 22,257,043 downwards.
AAAACTGAGGGAACATGATGTAAATGGGAGAAAAGCCATGGCAAAAATGGGAGGAAATGGTACAAATGTTTTTAAAACCGAAAAAAAAAACAGGGAGAAAACACAACAAAATCATGCTACAACAGGGTTAAAACAGAAAAAAAAATAAGTACCCTAAAATTATGGAGGAAAAACAAAAGAAAAAAATTGAGAAACACAGAAAAACAGGGTAAAAACAAGGTAAAAAACACCAGGGAAAACATGTTCACACATGTTCTTACGCTGTTTAAGTGTGAATTATTTTACCATGTTTTTCCCAGTACTTGCCTGTAATTTCTAGTACTGCTGTAACATAATGGGCCATATTACAATGACGGGGTCATTTAGTCAGTTGTCAGTGACACAGAACGCGTTAATGGGCGTTTACAAGTTCATTTCCTTATCACAACAGCGTAAAAATGAACTTTCCGCCGGCACATAACACAAAGAGGCCGGTCTGATCATTCAGAGGTGTGTTCTGGATAATCCAATCCAAAGCACTCTTTCCCATCCCTTTAATGCAAAGAGACGCATTATCTAAAGTGAACTGTGATCGTGACGGTTTAAGATGGGTTTTGCACTGACCAAAGCCCATGTGTGTGTGAGCCAAAATGCACGCAATAGTAATGCTGCTTGGTAATAAGGAAGACATGCCCAGTTAGTCATTTTAGAAAGAATAAACGGTGAAGAATGGGCTGAAAAATCAGCTGAATGGTTTCATGTGTGCACGGATGCAACACACAGACATGAACGGGTTTGACACTTCAGGGAAAGAGGATGATGCCTATGCAGACTTTCATAAACTTTCATTAACGATGGCATGGAAGTCTCTCCCAGCCCGTGGGGAGATGGAGGGCTCCCTCTTCTGTTGCTTTTGCTGACCGAGGGTCTTCCCCATCTCCTACGGGCGTCTCTGTCCCAGTCTCCCAGTCCCTCCCAGCTGGAAACCCGGGCATGTGGCTGATGCAGATGTGAACGCATCTCCTGTCTCTCTGGGGAGTTACAGTGAAAAGTACAATGGTGCACACTCCTTGTTCATTCATTTATTCCCCTAAAAATAAACACATTAATCCTTAATAAGTCTGTGATGAAAATGTGAATAGAATACAAATCATCAGACTGACTCCTCCTCCTCATCCTGCGGCACACATCACACTGCCTGTTCATTCATTCCCCTAAAAAAAATTCTACATTAATGCCTAATCTATAGACTCCCAATGGTAAGTCTGCAATTATAATGAGAGTGTGGATAGAATAAAAAAAAAAAACTAGTGTGATCATCATATAATTAAAATGATGGGTTATTATATGATGACTGTTACAACTCTATTAAAACAAGATCTCAGCGCATGTCTTTTCCTGATGAGCTCTAGAGCTGTGCAAAGTCAAAACACACCACTGAAATATCGCTAAACAATGCACTTCTGATGATAGACCTCCTTTTTCCTGATCAAAAGCGGATTCTCATGGAATACACCATAATTAATGGACATTAGATTGCCCACTGCCACCTCTTTGAAATGACTCCCCTGTCAGAGCACATAGCAAGCGCACCGTCTACTGGTAATTTGATGGCGTGACGCAAAGCATAAAAAACTTGACAATGCGCTGACAGAAAATAACAAAAACACTGGTGTACGGCGAAAAGTCTGTCAGAAAAGTGCGTGGATGATCGTCCTAATAGGGCCCAGAATGTTAAAGGCATTCTTTTTATTTCTTTACTGCTAAATAAAAAAGAAAAATGGTGCAAACTAAAACACATTCACAGCTGATATCTTGAATAATTAAAATAAGCTTCCTTATGTCTACAAGCAATTCTCTGAAAAAACAAGCCCAAAGTTACAGGAAATAAGCAGAACTGGCAACTACAGCTGGGCTCCCCAGCCAGAGAATAAGTGACATTAATAGCTGTGTACTCTACACACACTCAGGGTTCACAGGAGCGTCTACGTTAAGGTCTAAGCGTCACGGTGAGTGTTTCCTCGTCAGCCAGAAACCTTCCCTTCACCTCCACTGTTAAACATCGGCCCCGGCCCTCGTCACTTCCCCCTCACAGGAGCATTTTTTTAAAACGGCTTCTGCTATGACTCACGCTAACACCACTGACTGGCTTACAGTACTTCCTGTTCTGTTTCACTCTTCCTATAACACTAGATAGTCTCTGGTGGTCATCCACAATTCATAGAACTGTGGTTATATTCGTAACTCTTGTTTCTGTTCTGGAGGATTTACTGATGTGTGTGGTTATAAATCAGGGACCTCGTTTGGATTTTTCTACCTCTGGTGCTTCAGGTTGCTTTTTGGACATTTTAAATGGACGGTAGCATTTAACACAGGGGATCAGGAAATTAAAAGGCTCTTTTTTTTGCTTAGTTCCAGTTTTAAATCACCAAATCCCCTATGTTAAAGTGCTACCATTGTAATAAAAAAAGAAACCCTTATATTAAAGGTACCTTGTTGAGTTTTTTTGTTTGGACTTATCACCTGTGTTAATTAAAATTATTTTGAGACAGGGCAGTTTCTAGCTTTTTGGTGGCCCTGTGCAAGATTGTGTTTGGGGGGAAAAGTTCAAACCCTTTAAAATGTAGGGGGGGACATTTAAAAAATACTCTTCACTAAAACAATATCCATTACATAGAATAAAAATGTAACCAGCAAGCCATATGAGCGTTACAGATTTACGAGAAAAAAAATCTGAAATTTATGAGGAAAAAATTTACAAAGTTATGAGAAACGGTAGCAGATTTCATGAGGAAAAAGTTGCAGATTTACAGAAAAACAGTTGCAAATTTACAAGAGAATAGTCAGACATTTATGTGGAAAAATTTGCATGTTTAAGGGGAAAAAAGGTTGCAAATTTAGGGGAAGAAAATTTTGAAATGTAATTTTAAAAAATGTTGAACTATTTTTAATCAGCAGTCGCCTTCTTTATTGCACATTAATTTACGCTGAAACATAAAAACTGCAGGGTGCCTTTAACATTTTGAATAAGAGGTGAAAGTTTTTCTTACATGTACTGTATCTAACTTTCTTTTTTCCAGTATATATTTTTAATGGAACAGTAGGTGGTGGTTTTTGGTTCAAGGTGTAATATACTTAAAATAAATATTTGCATTTTTAACTTGAGGTTAGGGCGTGCAGGGCTAACATTTTTGATTTATCTCTCTTTTATTGCAGGTGATGAACTAACAAAACCCAGAGTGCCAATGTCTTATGAGTGAGTATTTGATGGAAACCATCTTTGTAACTCACATTTTCTCAATGCAGAAATGTTCATGTTTACATTATGTTTACAGCCATTTATAAAATTAAAAATGGCCCATGTAGTTTATAGCTATGTTTTAAAGTCGATTTACATAATGATCCAAAAATGTTTGTACTTAGCGACCCCTGTGTTCATTAAAAGTGAAATGCAGACCCAGTTTACCTGCTCTTGGTAACCTTAGTTTACTTGTACTCTGCTGGCTGCTAGTCAGACAGTACAGGCTTTTTCACAAGTGCCAATTTTCATTTAAAAATGCACAAAAATTAATTTTAACAGATTGAACAGGTTATTATAAGCATATACAATCTGCTGCAGAACATTTGTGCAAGTGAAAAAATGTCCATGTGAGCCTTGTTAGCAGCAAACTTTAAATGCAATTTTATGTACAGTGGTGTGAAAAAGTGTTTGCCCCTTTCTTGATTTCTCATTTTTTTGTATGTTTGTCACACTTAAATCAGTCCCTCCAGGATTTTGCAGGATGTTTTTTATGACTGTTGCGGGCCAAAAAGCCTGAATTTGCGGGAGCTTGTTTGAAAGGTTGTGATAAAAGTTGTGATGTTTTTAGGGTGTTTTTTTGCACTAAAAGTTGTGGGAAGAATTCCAAATTTTAAGCAGATGCTTTTTTTTTCCAGTTTACTGCAGTGATATGCTATATAACAATACAAGAAAAGCACAGGATTGTCAAAAATTTCCTGTTATAGTGATTTGTAAATTAAGCAGAAACTTCTGCTATACAGAAAAACTCTTCTGTGCAACAGCAAATACAAACATTAACACAATATCCATTACAACAGCTAAACTGCACTGAATGCATGTTAAAGAGTAGAAATTTGGAAATTAATGGCAGCACCTTCATTTGAAAACTCCCTACAGTTCGCAACCACTCGGTACCGAGCGGAGAGGAAAAAATAAATAATTTATTCTGTTGCACTGTATTGGCTATTGGAGTCTGTGTTTTTCTGAAAAAAGAAAATACAGAGAATATTCTCTCTCTTTCCATGCCTACCTGTCTGTCTGCTGCATGTCGGCCTACACACACACATGTGCGCGTGCGCACACACACACACACACACACACACACACACACACACACACACACACACACCTCTTTCATTTACAGTGGGGGGGTGCATTTGTCCGTCCACACCGGAGATTCAGTTTTCAAGCTCATTGACCAGCTGTAGTAATTATTTTACCTCTAAAGATGTATAAATGTTCACTCACTGTAGTGTAGTGTACTCTCCTCCCGCACGCTCCCGCGACGGGGTGCTTTTGGGCAGGCGCACGTTTTTCAACACAAACCCAGGGCTTCATACACGTGGTCAGGACAGAGACGTGGCGAGGCGTCCATGGGCAGGCTGGGGGAGACGGAGGAAGGGACGGTGTTGAAAACCTCGCAGGTGAGTGGTTTTTTTTAAATCACACACTCTGTTTGCTGATGTGTTCCGTTACTCACTGTAAACTATAAACTCACTACTCGCTGTAAACACGGAAGTGAACGCGGTGCAGCGATGCATTTGATTGGTTGGACTGACCGTTTCATCGCCAGTTAGGGATAAATTTGATTGGTGAAATTGGTGGAAGTTGACGAGGATTGGCCAGAATTGCGGGAAAGTTGCGGTGATTGGACAAAGTTGCAAGATCGCGCAATAGTTGCGCTGATTGGCTGATTTCGCATGAATCGATGTGATCGCAACATCGCGAAGTCCTGGAGGGACTGTTAAATGTTTCAGATCATCAAACAAATTTAAATATTAAACAAAGATAACACAAGTAAACACAATATGCAGGTTAAAAAAATCCAAACCTACATGGCCCTGTGTGAAAAAGTGATTGCCCCCCTTTTAAAACCTAAATTAACTGTGGTTTATCACATCTTTGTAAGCTGAGTTCAATTTTCTAGCCATTTCTAAAGCTTTGGGACTCCAGCGAACCACAGTGAGAGCCATTATCAACAAATGGCAAAAACATGGAACAGTGGTGAACCTTCCCAGGAGTGGCTGGCCGACCAAAATTACCCCAAGAGCACAACGACGACTCGTCCAAGAGGTCACACAAGACCCCACAACAACATCCAAAGAACTGCAGGCCTCACTTGCCTCAGTTAAGGTCAGTGTTCATGACTCCACCATAAGAAAGAGAATGGGCAAAAATGGCCTGCATGGCAGAGTTCCAAGATGAAAACCACTGCTGCACATAAAGAACATAAAGGCTTGTCTCAGTTTTGCCAGAAAACATCTTGATGATCCCCAAGACTTTTGGGAAAATACTCTACTTTTTGGAAGGTATGTGTCCCTTTACATCCGGCATAAAAGTAACACAGCATTTCAGAAAAGGAACATCATACCAACAGTAAAATACGGTGGTGGTAGTGTGATGGTCTGGGGCTGTTTTGCTGCTTCAGCACCTGGAAGTTTTGCTGTGGTAAATGGAACCATGAATTCTGCTGCCTACCAAAAAATCCTGAAGGAGAATGTCCGGCCATCTGTTTGTGACCTCAAGCTGCACTGCACTTGGGTTCTGCAGCAGGACAATGATCCAAAACACACCCGCAAGTCCACCTCTGAATGGCTAAAGAAAAGCAAAATGAAGACTTTGGAGTGGCCTAATCAAAGTCCTGACCTGAATCTCATTGAAATGCTATGGCATGACCTTAAAAAGGCGGTTCGTGCTCGAAAATGCTCCAATATGGCTGAATTACAACAATTCTGCAAAGATGAGTGGGCCAAAATTCCTCCACAGCGCTGTAAAAGACTCATTGCTAGTTATGGCAAATGCTTGATTGCAGTTGTTGCTGCTAAGGGTGGCCCAACCAGCTATTAGGTTTAGGGGCAATCATTTTTTCACACAGGGCCATGTACACTACCGTTCCAAAAGTTTGGGGTCACCCAGACAATTATTTTGTGTTTTCCATGAAAAGTCACACTTATTTACCACCATGAGTTGTAAAATGAATAGAAAATATAGTCAAGACATTGACAAGGTTAGAAATAATGATTTGTATTTGAAATAATTTTTTCCTTCAAGCTTTGCTTTCGTCAAATAATCCTCCATTTGCAGCAATTACAGCATTGCAGACCTAACATGATTGCACATGGGTTTTCTAATCATCCATTAGCCTTCTGACGCAATGAGCAAACACATTGTACCATTAGAACACTGGAGTGATAGTTGCTGGAAATGGGCCTCTATACACCTATCTAGATGTTGCACCAAAAACCAGACATTTGCAGCTAGAATAGTCATTTACCACATTAGCAATGCATAGAGTGTATTTCTGATTAGTTTAAAGTTATCTTCATTGAAAAAAAGTGCTTTTCTTTCAAAAATAAGGAAATTTCTAAGTGACCCCAAACTTTTGAACGGTAGTGTAGGTTTGAATTTTTTTCCCCCTTAATCATAAACACCTTCATTTAAAAACTGCATTTTGTGTTTACTTATGTTATCTTTGTCTGATATTTACACATGTGGACAAAATTGTTGGTACCCCTCTGTTAATGAAAGAAAAACCCACAATGGTCACAGAAATAACTTGAATCTGACAAAAGTGGTAATAAATAAAAATTCTATGAAAATTAACCAATGAAAATCAGACAATGCTTTTGAATTGTGGTTCAGCAGAATTATTTTAAAAAACAAACTCATGAAACAAGCCTGGACAAAAATGATGGTACCCTTAACTTAATATTTTGTTGCACAACCTTTTGAGGCAATCACTGCAACCAAACGATTTCTGTAACTGTCAATGAGACTTCTGCACCTCTCAGCAGGTATTTTGGCCCACTCCTCATGAGCAAATTGCTCCAGTTGTCTCAGGTTTGAAGGGTGCCTTCTCCAGACGGTATGTTTCAGCTCCTTCCACAGATGTTCAATAGGATTTAGATTTGGACTCCTAGAAGGCCACTTTAGAATAGTCCAATGTTTCACTCTTAGCCATTCTTGGGTGTTTTTAGCTGTGTTTTGGATCATTATCCTGTTGCAAGACCCATGACCTGCGACTGAGATCAAGCTGTCTGACACTGGGCAGCACATTTCTCTGTAGAATACCTTGATAGTCTTGAGATTTCATTGTATCCTGCACAGATTCAAGACACCCTGTGCCAGATGCAGCAAAGCAGCCCCAGAACATAACAGAACCTCCATGTTTCACAGTAGGGACAGTGTTCTTTTCTTGGTATGCTTCATTTTTGCGTCTGTGAACATAGCGCTGATGTGCTTTGCCAAAAAGTTCTTGTCAACATGCAGTTTGGCAAATTCCAGTTTGGCTTTTTTATGATTTATTTTCAACAGTGGTGGCCTCCTTGGTCGTCTCCCATGAAGTCCACTTTGGCTCAAACAATGACGGATGGTGCGATCTGACACTGATGTACCTTGACCTTGGAGTTCACCATGAATGTGTTTAGAAGTTGTTCTGAGCTCTTTTGTTACCATTCGTATTGTCCATCTCCTCCTGCGGCCACGTCCAGGGAGGTTGGCTACAGTCCCGTGGATCTCAAATTTCTGAATACCTGTAATATGTGCAACTGTAGTCACAGGAACATCAAGCTGCTTGGAGATGGTCTTATAGCCTTTACCTTTAACATGCTTGTCTATAATTTTCTTTCTAATCTCCTGAGACAACTCTCTCCTTTGCTTCTTCTGGTCCATGTTTAGTGAGGTACACACCATGTCACCAAACAGCACAGTGACTACTTGTCACCCTTTAAATAGGCCGACTGACTAATTACAAGTTTGTAGACACCTGTGATGTTAATTAGAGGACACATCTTGGTTGAACATGTCCCTATGGTCACATTATTTTCAATCTTTTCTAGGGTACCATCATTTTTGTTCAGGCCTGTTTCATGAGTTTGTTTTTTAAAGTAATTCTGTTGAACCACAATTCAAAAGCATTGTCTGATTTTCATTGGTTAATTTTCATAGAATTTTTATTTATTCCCACTTTTGTCAGATTCAAGTTATTTCTGTGACCATTGTGGGTTTTTCTTTCATTAACAGAGGGGTACCTACAATTTTGTCCATGGCTGTAAATTTGTTTGATGATGTGAAACATTTAATGTGACAAACATACAAAAAAATGAGAAATCAGGAAGGGGGCAAACACTTTTTCACACCACTGTAATAAATCCCACTATTTAATGATAACATGGTTCAAGATCGCCAAGAAGCTGCGCTACGATGATGGTGTGTAGTAGGGCTGTGCGATATAATGATATATATCGGGTGACGCAATAAAAACATCTATTGTTTCATATAAAACTATCGTTTATCTCGGGATTTAAAAGACACGTATCCCGTTTCTCCTTGTCACCGCCCCACATCTCCTCCCGCAGTGAGCCAGGTGTGTGGGTTCCAGTGGTTAGCACAGCAGCTAACTCCAAGCTCAGGTTTTGGTCATATAGCCGCTGCTTCTGTTTGCCAGGGATGTGGAACTATTTCCCACCATGCTGCATCAGAGAGGATAGTCCTCTAACCTCGTTTTAATTGGAGGGAAGAAAAACTAACATCATCTCTCTCGAATTATAAAACAGCAAATGCTAAAAAACAATGCTGACTTGTCGCTAATAGGAAGCATTAAGGGATCAGACCATCGTTTCTTTGGTTTAAATTACTGCTGAGTTTCTTAATTTTGCCAGGAAAAATACTACAAAAGCTGCAAAAGTACGTGACAGCAGCCGCATACACACTAAATAAATCATAAATTAATTAAAACGTGTCGGAGGAGCAAACTGACTCTTAATGTAACTTACTTGATTTCTAATAATTTTTAATTAGTCAAGTAGTGATAATGAATAAAGTTGAAGTCACCTCAAATGCACATTAAAAATAATTTTATAACAACCCTGCAAATTAGGAGGGAAAAAAGGTGGATAAAATTAATAACTTGAATTTGTACAATTGATTTTTTCAGTGTGTAAATTAAAATGTAAAAAAAACAGATGGGTCTTTTTATATGGTTATATCTAACCTATAGAATTTACATAGGTTATCGTGTATATCATGATATATATATAGATATATACATCGTTATTTTCAAATAAGATTACTTGTATCGTGATATGAAATTTTGGTCATATCGCACAGCCCTAGTTTGTAGCTGATGTCTGCTTGAAAAACTTTTATGTTGATATAGAAAGGAGCTAGCATTAGCATCAGAACCAACGTTCACAGGGAACTTAAAGCACTTTGTACTGTTGTTATGGGCTGAAATGTGAATGAATCCGAGGCTAGCATGCCCAAGCTGCTCCACGGTCAGCTGAAAATATTGCCTGAAGTGGTCGGAGCAGAATGAAAATTTTCTACTGACCGCTGTGATGTGTGACTGTTTGTTGTGATGTGTGACTTTTTTCCCTGACTTTGGGGGGGGGGGGGGGTGTCTTTCACAAGAGGATTATCCTTACTGTCGCACTACATTTTTGCATTGCAGCAGTGTGGAACAGCTGTTTTTGTGTGTGAAATGGTTTTTCTAGCTTTTATGTTTTTGTGGCATTTGGGTTAGAGTTTGCTTGTGTTAGGCTCCATGTTGAAGTAAAACAGTAATTTTACTGGGGGAGTGGAGAGCCGATCAGGATGGACAGTTGGGTGTGTGCATGGCACAACATTTTTACAGTGAAACAGGCCCAATGGAGGAGGGAAATTTGTGGTGGCGCCTTGCATGGCAGCGGCCTTCTGATTCTACACTTGGGGTGTGTGTGATTAACACAGTAGATAAGTAAAACACAATCTCGTTCTACTGTACATGATTGGTTGTACAGTTGAATGACAATAAAGGGTGATTTAATTTAATTTAATTTGATTTAATTTAAATAAAATCACAATAGTGGCTTATAGGACAAAAGGCTTCTTGTTTATATTAGAAAACACATTTTTAACACAAAAGTGATCCAAAAAAGTTATATTGATCTCCTTTTATCTGATTGAAAATGTGCTACTTCAGGATTAAATTATAATAAATTCTGACTTGTTTTTTGTTTTTTCTTTCTGTCAGACTGACTAACAATGACCTTCTGTCTCTGGACCCCTTAAGTCCGTCTCTGGCAGCAGGATCTTTGTCCTCATCAACAGGTAGATCAAATTATCTGGATTTAATAGTTCCTTGACATCCTTAGCAAAATATATTCCACTAAGACCACTGTAAATATAACTGTATATCTAAAAAAAATCTATATAAAATTTGGAGTTTGAGTTGAAATCAAAGTGACACCAAAATGGCAGAAAAAGTGTGTGATTGAAATTGTACACTGCTCAAAAGCTGCAGTGTGGCTGCTGCATTACTGTCTGCTATGGTACCAAATTTTGTTAAATGTACATTTTTGGATATGTCTTTTTTATATTTTTCAAATGCATATACAGAGCCATTTCTAGCAATAAAGCAGAACATGCAGTTGCAGTGGAAACAAGTTCATCCTCAATATTTTTTGGAGGGAGAATTAAAATCCCCCCCAATAAGTTATTTTCTCATACAGTAGTAACTTTCTTAAATTTGTCACTTTTTACTGTAAGTTTCCAACTTTTCCTCGTAAATTTGCCACATTTTTTCCGTGTAAATTAGCAGCTTTTTTCCCCATAAATTTGCAAATTCTTTCTTGAAAATTTGTTTTTTCTCATTAATTTCCATCTTTTGCTAGATAAATAGCAACTTTTTTCATGTAAATGTGCATTTTTTTGATAAATCTTTAACTTTTTTCTTGCAATTTTTAAATTTTCTCATCAATTTGTGACTTTTTGAGTAAATTTCTAGCTTTTTGCACAGAAATTTGCTTCTTTTTTCTTTGTATACTTCCATCTTTTTTCTTTTCAATTTGTGAGTTTTTCCCGTGTTTTTCCTTAGAGGGCAGAGATTTTCCCCATTTTAAAGGGTTCAAGCTCTTCCCTCAACACAGTCTTTCATAGAGCCCACAAAAAGCAAGAAACTGGACTCGTACCAAATTTTGATACATGTACATTTTTCAATATCACAGGTTATTTTGTTTGTTTTTTTTTAAATCCCTGTATTAACATCACCAGCATGTTTCTCATGGCTTCACATGCGCGACACCCACGTTTAAACAGAGCGACGTTGTCACTGACCCGTCGCCCAGGTTAAACATAATCCAGAGTTAATTGGCACCTAGCTGAGGTCAACGAGTCGACAGTAAGGCCCGCTAGCACGTATGTTGTCAAACATCTTCTCGTTACCGTCCAAGGTCTTAGCCTAAAAGTCAAAAGAGCATCAACAAACCCCTCGATTGTTAGGATGCGCCGATGAGAGTTAAGTCCCAGCTCACGCTGTGTTAAATCATCTTTACGCTGATACGCCTGCAGAATTAAACTCTTCTGGTTACCATGGTTACTCACGAAAATGCTGCACACAGAGAGAAAATTGGTGGGCAATGTTCTGGTTTGTACTGACAAGAAATGACTGCAGCTTTGGTGGTTAAATCAGCAAATTTATGAGGAAAAATTTACACATTTATGTGAAAAAAAATGACAGATTTTTCTTAAAGCTGAAAAATTATAATGAAAAAAATAGTAAACATTGGGGGAAAATGTGATTTTATGGAGAATTTATTTGGTAAAAACTTAATACATTTAATACTACTTTAAAACTAATAACTCAATGCCTTTTTAATAGATACTAAAGTCACTTACACTGTAGTAAATAAATATCATAAGGTAATGTTACTTTTATTTGAGTACAATTGCTGACTAATTTACCACCTCTGACACACGATGTCTAAAATTCATCCACATTGAGGTATGAAATAGTTTTATGTGCTACATTGTTTTAAGGTTGTTTTTTTTCCCACTGTACTACAATGTATTCCATTCTACATTTTGTTTTAGTTCTTTTCATGTGATTCTTTTGTAAGTAACTGTAAATATCAGTTTGGAACCCCCCCCCCCCCCCCCCATCTGTTCTCTTCAGAGCTCGCTTCTGTCTTTTCTTTTCCACCGTCTCCACATTTTGTGATATTTGACTCTGACGTCTTTCTGCCAGAATCATCAGGTATGAAACGGATGAGTGCACGGCATAGTAAACACTTGCAGTGTTGTTTGCTTCAGATGCATGCATAGCCGGATTTGCACCCATACGTCTGAAGTCAGGGTCATCACCTTAAATTTTTATTGCCAACAAGAGGATTTGTGATAGTTTGAAATATGCATGGCATTTCTGTAAGAATGTCAGCTTGTTTGTGCTTTAATCTTCCTTTATGTTAACGTAGGGAATATATTTTTCAAAAAAGTAACAGTAGTCGCAACTGTGCTAACATTCTAAAAATGTGTTAAATGGGACAGATGGAAGTTTTACTTTTTCGGTGGTTATGCATTTGAATTCGCATATATAAAGTGGCTTTAAATGTGAAACTTAGAAACAACACTTTTCCAGGGCCCGCCTTGGTCTTCACTCATTTTAAAGATGGTGGAAGAGGACGTGTTGTCGTGAGCTTCTGAAATCATGTCAACTGCTCAGCTAGCCTAGTTAACTTAGCAAAGTGACCCCGGTTTTTATGGCTACATATCATATTCACCCTACTACAGTACATGTCCGTGTTCCCAGCTGCTTCATTAATCCACACACAATCAAAGGTCTCACGTCCAGTTGTTGTACTGGTTTATTTTGTTACATTTTGCTCAGAGTGGCTCTAAAATGATGCTGACAAACATGCTAGCAGAGTTAGCCTAGCTTAGCTAATGCTTGTAGCTCCCCTTGGCGTAACACAACCACCTCATCTAAGCCAGATGGAGATGATCTTCTAACACTAAACAACACCACTTCCACTTCCAACACCAAACACGAAAGCGCAAATTTTTCGAACAATGGGATTACAGACTCATTTTCAAACTAGCTTACTCTCCAGCTTTGATACTTTAACTCCGGTGATGGCAGAATCTGAAGGCGGATTGCTAACTCTACGCTACCAAATCCCTGGGACACGCAAGTGCCCAAATTTGCATGTTTTGCACATGTTTACATTAACTTTACATGTATTTGCATCGCACTTTCACTCTTTGTCTGAAACCACCATTAATCCTAAATGTTATTTGACTATAGTTTTTTACTCGTGCTAGCAGTTAGCTGCATCTAGCAGAACCAGCTATGCCATTCACTCCTTCAGGATCGCTTCCGTGCCCAATATACCCCAGGGACTGGTACTATGCTACCAACTACTCAAACCACACTCCTTTGCGTTTTTACCCTCACACATTCATCAATCCATCCATCCATCCATCCATCCATCTTCTACTGCTTTTCCGGAGGTCCGGGTCGCAGAGGCATCGTCTCCCCAGCCACCTGCTCCAGCTCTTCAGAGACGATACCAAGGCGTTCCCAGACCAGCTGGGAGACATAGTCTCTCCAGCGAGTCCTGGGTCTGCTCCGGGGTCTCCTCTCAGTGGGATGTGCCGAAACACCTCAAGTGGGAGGCGTCCAGGAGGCATCCTGATCAGATGCCCATACCACCTCAACTGGCTCCTTTCAATGTGGAGGAGCAGCGGTTCTACTCTGAGCCTCTCCCGGATGACTGAGCTCCTCACCCTATCTCTGAGGGTGAGTCCAGTGATCCTGCGGGGAAAGCTCATTTCAGCTTCTTGTATCTGCGATCTCATTCTTTCGGTCATTACCCAAAGCTCATGATCGTAGGTGAGAGTAGGAACATAGATTGACTGGTAAATCGACAGCTTTACCTTAGAACTCAGCTCCCTCTTCACCACAACAGACCGGTACAACGTCCACATCACTGCAGATGCTGCTCCGATCCGTCTGTCAATCTCTCGCTCCATTCTCCCCTCACTTGTGAACAAGACCCCAAGATACTTAAACTTCTTCACTCTCCAAGTCCACAAAACACATGTAAATTGGTTGGGCAAACTCCCACAAACCCTTGAGGATTCTCGAGAGGGTAAAGAGCTGGTCCGATGTGCCACGGCCAGGACGAAAACCCCATTGCTCCTCCTGAATCCGAGGTTCGACCAATGGCTGGACTCTCCTCTCCAGTACCTTGGCATAGACCTTGACAGGGAGGCTGAGGAGTGTGATCCCTCTAAAGTTGGAGCACACCCTCCGGTCCCCTTTTTTTGAAGAGAGGAACCACCACCCCACTTTGTCATGCCCCCAACCGCCACACAATGTTGCAGAAGCGTGTCAACCATGACAGCCCTACAACATCCATGGCCTTGAGGTACTCAGGGCAAAACTCGTCCACCCCCGGGGCCCTGCCACAAAAGAGATTTTTAACCACCTTGGTGATCTCAGCCTCAGTGATAGGCGAGTTGTGTCCCCCCCCCCCCCCCCGTCCACAAGCCCTGCTTCCTCTGTGGAAGGTGTATCACTGGGATTGAGGAGATCCTCAAAGTATTCCTTCCACCTCCCGACGATATCCCCAGTCGAAGTCAACAGTGCCCCATCCGCACCATACACAGTGTGGACAGGGAGCTGCTTCCCCCTCCTGAGCCACCGGACAGTTTGCCAGAATTTCTTCGAGGCCGACCGAAAGTCTTGCTCCATGGCCTCACCGAACTCCTCCCATACCCAAGTTTTTGCTTCAGCAACCACCTGAGCTGCACTCCGTTTAGCCTGCCAGTACACCCCAGCTGCTTCGGGAGTCCCACAAGCCAACCAAGCTTGATAGGACTCCTCCTTCAGCTTAATGGCCCCCCTCACCACTGGTGTCCACCACTTGGTTTGGGGGTTGCCACCACGAGATGCACCGATGACCTTGCGGCTGCAGCTCTGGGCCGCCGTTTCAACAATGGAGGTAGAGAACGTGGCCCATTCAGACTCCATGTCTCTAGACTCCCTCGGAATGTGGCTGAAGTTCTTCTGGAGGTGGGAGTTGAAGACCTCCCGGACAGGGGCCTCAGCCAGACGTTCCCAGCACACCCTCACTATACGTTTGGGTCTACCAGGTCTGAATGGCATCCTCCCCTGCCATCGGATCCAACTCACCACCAGGTGGTGATCAGTTGACAGCTCTGCACCTCTCTTTACCCGAATGTCCAAGACATACCGTCGCAGGTCTGATGACACAATAACAAAATTGATCATCGACCTGCGACCTAGGGTGTCCTGGTGCCAGGTGCACATATGGACACCCTTATGCTTGAACATAGTGTTCATTATGGACAAACTGTGGTTAGCACAGAAGTCCAATAACTGAACACCACTCGGGTTCAGATCGGGATGGCCATTCCTCCCAATCATTCCCTTCCAGGTTTCACTGTCGTTGCCCACGTGCGCATTGAAGTCCCCCAGTAGGACAATGGAGTCTCCAAGTGGAGCACCCTTCAGCACCGCAGTCAGAGACTCCAAAAAGGGTGGGTACTCTGAAACATCATTTGGTGGATAGGCACAAATGATGATCAGGACCCGTTTCCCAACCCGAAGTCGCACGGAATCAACCCTTTCGTCCACTGGGGAAAACTCCAATATAGAGGCAGCAAGGTGGGGGGATACAAGAATACCCACCCCTGCTCGTCGCCTCTCGCCCGGGGCAACTCCAGAGTAGGCCAAGCTCCAGCCCCTCTCCAGGAGACTGGTTCCGGAACCGGAGCTGTGTGTTGAGGGGAGGCCGACCATATCTAGTCGGTATCTCTCAACCTCATGCACCAGCTCAGGCTCCTTCCCCACCAGAGAGGTGACACTCCACGTACCAAAAGCCAGTTTAG
The DNA here is from genome assembly GCA_020510985.1 of Pholidichthys leucotaenia. Taxonomy (NCBI): domain Eukaryota; kingdom Metazoa; phylum Chordata; class Actinopteri; order Cichliformes; family Pholidichthyidae; genus Pholidichthys; species Pholidichthys leucotaenia. Next base: position 22,241,112 of record CM035850.1, on the reverse strand, counting down.
GAAGCTTGGGATCAGTCCGCCAAGGTCTCCGCCTTTGACCGCCATCTGATCCACATAACACCGGACCCCCACGATCCCTCCTGCAGGTGGTGAGCCCACAGGAGGGCAGTCCCATATAAGTCCTTCGGGCTGAGCCCGGCCGGGTCTCATGGGCGGAAACCGGGCCACTAGGCACTAGCCATCGAGCCCCTCCCCCAGGCCTGGCTCCAGGGTGGGGCCCCGGTAACCCCATACCGGGCGGGGTGCACTGAATCCTTGTTCTAGCATTTATCATGAGAGTCTGTTGGATCGTTCTTAGTCTGGCCCTTCACCCAGGACCAGTTTGTCTTGGATGACCCTACCAGAGGCAAATTGCCCCGGACAACATAGCTCCTGGGATCACTGGGGCATGCAAACCCCCCCACCACGATAAGGTGACGATCCATGAGGGATCATCAGTTTTATATCAGTCAGCCCAGGGTGTGCCTAACAACCTTTGCTAGCCAGCTAATGTTAGCTTCAAACTAGGGATGCAAGTTATCGATTAATTCATTAATTGTTAATTGATTCACCTTATCAATCGATTAACAGTTAATTGATAAGCTACAATTTTCCTGAGAATCTGAATTTCCCTTGGTACAATACAGTCTTTCTATCTTTAACATGCAAAAAGTTAATTGCTGTTTTTGATATACTGAATAAAACATGAACATCATATTCCTCAATGATTTATTGTACCATTTGTATTTTTTTTACAACAGACAATGGCATTTTTTGTAGTTTAATAAATTTTGTACTGTATAGTGTGTAGTATGTGCTGGTACATCTCAGTAAATTACAAATGTCATGATTTTTAATTAATTTTAAAAATTATTACCAATAACATAAATTTATCTTTTTTAGTTGTATTACAAAAAATAACTTTGATGTTCTAATTTACTGAGATGCACTGGTAGACTGTTTTAACAGGAAAGTAAACTGTGAGCTGCTTCATCTGTTGCATGTTAAACATTATCACACTACCCCGGAAATCCAGGCAAACCCAGAACGATCTGGGCTTCTCTGTTGTCTGTTACCTCAGTGGCAACTTGAGTCCGATCTGCTTTTCAGTCTTGCAGCGCAGGGCAGCAGGATGGGTTTTTGCGCTTGTGTCGTCTTTTCTTTGCTCTGGTCCATTTCTCCGCTATGTTAATTTGAAGCAGGTGGACCTTCAAGCTCGCGTGCCATTGGAACTTGTTGTGGTGCGCCGATGTAACCCGGAAGGGTGAGTTTTTTCGCTTTGCACAGCGCATGCACTCTGGGGGCTTGGCGTCTTCTTCTGCTTTTTTGATTGAAATGCGGCAGTTGGTTACCGTGTGCACCCCCACCTGGGCGGTGGCACAACTACATTTCATAGAATAAGCTCACACTGAAAAGGACTCCTAAGTTATCAATTAATTGACAAGTAATTTAATTTAGTTGACTAAATTCTTATCGACAATCGGAAGTCAATTAATCATTAACATCCCTATTTCAGACCAGAGATATCAGCAGTTATGAAAGACGGAGGGCGGGACAAACTGTAGCTCACTGGCATCTGAAGAAACATGCAACACAAAACGGGTCATTGTGAAGAAAAAAATTATTTTAACCAAATCATGTCACAGACCACTATTATTACAACCGCTGGTAACTGTGTCATTTGGAAAAAATGCATAATATTTCCCTTTTAATCTACATAAACACAGATGTCGTAAAAATAAATAACCACATAAACACAAATTTAACAAGTAAATATCTTCTTCTTTTGGCTGCTCCCTTTAGGAGTTGCCACAGTGGATAATCTGCCTCGATCTCACCCTATCCTTTGCATCTTCCTCTGTAACACCAACCCTCTCCTTGTCCTCCTTCACTATATCCATGAATCTTCTTTGTGGTCTTCCTCTTTACCTTTGTCCAATATATCCACTATCCCTCCTCTGCACATGTCCAAACCATCTCAGCCTTGCCTCTTACTTTGTCTCCAAACCACTCAACCTAAGCTGTCCCTCTGATATACTCATTTCTAATCTTGTCCCTCCTAGTCAGTCCCAATGAAAATCTTAGCATTTTCAACTCTGCCACCTCCAGCTCCTCCTCCTGTCTTTTTGTCAGCACCACCGTCTCCAAACGATACATCATCGCAGGTCTCACTATCGTCTTGTAAATCTTGCCTTTCACTCTAGCTGCTACCCTTCTGTCACAAATCACCCCTGACACTCATCTCCACAAACTCCACCCTGCCTGCACTCTCTTCTTCACCTCTCTTGTACATTTTCCATTGCTTTGGATGGTTGACCCCAGATATTTAACTCATCTACTTTCACTACCGCTACTCCTTCCATCTTCACCGTTACACCTGCCTCCCTCTCATTCACACTCATGTATTCTGTCTTGCTTCTACTGACTTTCATTCCTCTTCTCTCCAGAGCATACCTTCACCTCTCCAGGTTCTCTTCCACCTGCTCCCTTCTCTCACTACAGATCACAATGTCGTTTGCAAACATCATGGTCCATGGAGACTCCTGCCTGACCTCGTCTGTCATCCTGTCCATCACCATGGCAAACAAGAAGGGGCTCAGAGCCAATCCCTGATGTAATCCCATCCCCACCTTGAATCCATCCTTCACTCCTACAGTGCACCTCACCACCGTCTTGCTGGCCTCATACATGTCCTGCACCACCTTCACATACTTCTTGGCCACCCTTAACTTCCTCATACAGTACCACACTTCCTCTCTTGGCACCCGATCATATGATTTCTGTAGATCCACAAAGACACAGTCCAGCTTCTTCTGGCCTTCTCTGTACTTCTCCATCAGCACTCTCAGAGCAAACATTGCATCTATAGTACTCTTTCTTGGCATGAAACTATACCACTGCTCACTGATTGTCACCTCACCTCTTAACCTCGCTTCAACAACACTTTCCCGTATCTTCAGTGTGGCTGATCAACTTTGTGCCTCTGTAGTTACCATAGCTCTGAGCATCACCTTTGTTCTTGAAAATTGGTGCCAAAACACTTCCTCTCCACTCCGCAGGCATCCTCTCACTCTCCAAGATTGTGTTAAACAATCTTGTTAAAAAAGTCCACAGCCATCACTCCTAAACATTTCCATACCTCCACAGGTGCGTATGCCATCTGGACCAACCACCTTTCCATTCTTCATCCTCTTCAAAGCTGCCCTCACTTCTCCCTTACTAATCCTCGGGACTTCCTTGTTCATCCATCCTTCTCTCTCTCTCATGTTCTTTATTCATCAGCTCTTCAAAGTACTCCTTCCACCTTCTCAACACACTTGTCATTTGTTTGTACATTACCATTTCTGTCCTGAATCAACCTAGCCTGCACATCCTTTCCTTGTCAAGTAAATACAGTATCTCACAAAAGTGAGTACACCCCTCACATTTTTGTAAATATTTTATTATATCTTTTCATGGGACAACACTGAAGATATGACACTTTGATACACTGTAAAGTAGTCAGTGTACAGCTTGTATAACAGTGTAAATTTGCTGTCCCCTCAAAATAACAACAAAACCATTAATGTCTAAACTGCTGGCAACAAAAGTGAGTACACCCCTAGTGAAAATGTCCAAATTGTGCCCAAAGTGTCAATATTTTGTGTGGCCACCATTATTTTCCAGCACTGCCTTAACTCCCTTGGGCATGGAGTTCACTAGAGCTTCACAGGTTGCCACTGGAATCATCTTCCACTCCTCCATGATGACATCACGGAGTTGGTGGATGTTCGAGACCTTGTGCTCCTCCACCTTCTGTTTGAGGATACCCCACAGATGCTCAATAGAGTTTAGGTCTGGAGACATGCTTGGCCAGTCCATCACCTTTACTCTCAGTTTCTTTAGCAAGGCAGTAGTTGTCTTGGAGGTGTGTTTGGGGTAATTATCATGTTGGAATACTACTCTGTGGCCAAGTTTCCGAAAGGAGGGGATTATGCTCTGTTTCAGTATGTCACAGTACATGGTGGCATTCATGATTCCCTCAGTGAACTGTAGCTCCCCAGTGCCGGCAGCACTCATGCAGCCCCAAACCATGACACTCCCACGACCATGCATGACTGTAGGCAAGACACACTTGTCTTTGTACTCCTCACCTGGTTGCTGCCACACATGCTTGACACCATCTGAATCAAATAAGTTTATCTTGGTCTCATCAGACCAGCTCTGGTCTCATCAGAGCAGCACACCTAGTCCAGCTAACTTAGCGGACTGTGGTTTTATGGCTACTCTCTATATATTCTACTAATCCTAGTAGACATATGCATTTCCAGTCAGCTCAGTTATACACAGTTGATCATATATTCCACTCCCTGTCATTATTCCAGCTTATTTTGTTGCATTTTGGCCAGGATGGCTAGTGCTGCTAGTCGAGTTAGCCTAGATTAGCCATCACTTCTGACTCCCCCGCCCCATCTAACATCCGTGATCCTAGCCAGACCATTCACCAACACTTAACCATATATCCAATTCTTAGATATTATTTTAGCTTATTTTTGTATTGTCTATTAACTAACTAACTAACTAACCTGCACTTATATAGCGCTTTTCTAGTCACAAAGACCACTCAAAGCGCTTTCACTAGTACTAACCCTCTATTCTAAGGGCCTATAGGAAACAAATATCTAGGGACAATTTAGAACAGCCAATTAACCTAACATGCATGTCTTTGGATTGTGGGAGGAAACCGGAGCCCCCGGAGTAAACCCACGCAGCACAGGGAGAACATGCAAACTCCACACAGAAAGGTTCCAACCCCTGCCAGCCTGGGGATTCGAACCAGGAACCTTCTAGCTGTAAGGCAACAGTGCTAACCACTGCACCACCGTGCACCACCATGCTCAAAGTATTACACTTTGAGCATGACAGCTAATCCATCAGCGGCAGTTAGCCACAGCTAGCAAGGCCAGCTAATTCTGTGCTTTATATACCCTGGGGACCAGACACTCAAATCACACATCCCTGTCCCTGGGTGATGCTTTACTTTGGCTTTTACCCTTTCACATTTAGCAATGTTTAGTTTAGTTAGCTTTGGCTGCATCTGACAATTGGAGCTCGCCAGCTAATGTTAGCCTCAACCACAAATCTCAGGTGACAAAAGGAGGGAACAAACTTACAAGATAGGAAAAGGTCGCAAGTATAAGAGGCAGAAAACATTGTAAATTTACAAGGTGGAGAAAGACTGTGGGAATAAGGTGCAAAATTTGGAGACTGGGCAATAAAGGGGCAAAACCTAGGGGTCACAAGTTTATAAGCGGGGTAGACAAAAATATACTGGAGGACTATATCTTGGCCTAACATACTTACCCTGTTCTCATGAGGAAATTGGTGTGTATTAGTGTATGTCCTTGTGTGTTCCATTTAATGCTATGCTCATGTGAATACAGTAGGCTGGGAAAACATAGGCTTAACTGCATAATATTTCCTTGAGTGCCTGTAACAAGAACTCTGTATATGGTGTGTAATTAGTTGCGACTCTGTACTCCTGTCGCATTTTATCTGATAAGTTGCGGTGTTTGTCCCCACTGTGAATCCCGCCGCCTCCTCCAGTGGAGGAACTGCCCCCACAGGAGTGCTCTCCTCCCCCGGCCGAGAGCCAACAGTCCAGAAAAGTCTCCTCTTTCTCCTCATCCTCCACCTCTCCCTGGGATTCACCAGAGGCACCCGCCGTCCAAGCACCCAAACTCGCACCGGCAAGGGCTCACAGCGCCCCCATCACCCAGCCCTTGGAGCCGGTCGACCCCACGGGGAGCCCGCCAAGGAGCGCCGACGTCCTCCCCTCAGCATCCTGGTCTCAGAGCCAGTGGATCGCCTTCAGTGATAACTTCGCCCCACATCGCCGTCAGTGCTCGGGGTTGTCTGTGAGGGAGCTGCAGAGGCCGCGGCCGGGCTCTGGCAGGTCCAGCTGCTTCCTGTCTGACGATTCTGCAGAAGAAAATGTCTGTTTCAGCGACATTTTCTCTGGGATTTCAGACTGGGCTGCTGTCACACAGAGCAGAAGTTTTAATGGTAACAATGCTGGTGACTCACCTTAAATCTGATGTTTGATGTTTGTTTTGTTTCTTATTTTCTGAATGGAATCATTACATAAGTATATTTGTGAATGCTTAACTCCCTGCCTGGTTTTCAACATGTTTGTCTTTGAGTTTTTATTTTATTTTGGAATGTTTTCTACTTTGTTTCTGTTGGGATTTTTATTTGTTTTCTGTTGTTTTAAACTAAAAGTGAAGATGCATGAGTGTTGTGCATTTACCTGAATGGGCCGCCTGTTTGAAGTCATTTTCAGTGTTGTCTAACTCATCATTGAAAACCTGTATTTTTTGTTTTTTCTTCTCCCTTGGCAGTGCCGGCACCAAACCGACCTACGACCCCTCTGGCTGCCGGGACTTTGGTTCCTCCGCCCCGACCCTCCTCCAGGCCCAAACTGCCGAGTGGAAAACTCACAGGGATCAATGAAATTGTAATCAATAACCCTATACATATCTATATCTGTAAAGAGCTCCTATTGTACTTTTTGGGTTTCCACTTTAATGAAGTGGGTTCTGTAGGATTATCAGGTCAAACAGGCCAAAGTCATCCTCCCACAGAATCTAGGACTATTTGAAACACCTCATTTGGATTGGTTGCTGTCTTCTGTGAGGTTGTCATGTCATTGCTTTAGAGGGCTGCCTCGGAGAACAGGAAGTTTCCCATTGAGCCTTGGAGCTCACATAGCTACAGTGGTGTAGCTAGCTTAGCCAGTGCCCTGAGCATAGTTTTTAGAGCTCATCTGTTTAAATTCCTGTCACCCCCATGGTCCCAGCTCGTTCATTAATCCAAAGTCTGGAATATATCTCATATCATTCTGACGGGTTTTTTTTTTTTTTCAGCATGACATGGGTACTGGAACTTTTAGCCTGGCTAGCTTAGCCATTCAGTGCCCCCAGGGGGTTTATGACACTTTTTTGTTTGCTAGCAATATTGGACAAGAGGGAGTGCTTTGTCAATTAATATAGTAACTGCAGTGATGTCTTCAGTCTTCCGCTTTGCATTGGGCCTACAATGAATCACCGCAGTTACTACAGTGGATATAAAAAGTCAACACACCCCTGTTCAAATGCCAGGTTTTTGTGATGTCAAAAATGAGACCAAGATATAAATCATTTCAAAACTTTTTCCACTATTAATAATGTGACCTATAACATGTACAACCCAAATGAAAAACAAACTGAAATCTTTTAAGGGGCAAAATAAAAACTTACAATAACCTGGTTGCATAGATATGTACACCCTTAAACTAATACTTTGTTGCAGCATCTTTGGCCTTTATTACAGCACTCTGTCTTTTTGGGTAAGAGTTTATTAGTGTGGCACATCTTGATGTGGTAATATTTGCCCACCCTTCTTTGCAAAAATGCTTCAAATTTGTCAGATTGCAAGGGCATCTCCTGTGCACAGCCCTCTTCAGATCACCCCACAGATGTTTGATCGGATTCAGGTCTGGACTCTGACTGGGCCATTCCAAAACCTTAATCTTCTTCTGGTGAAGCCATTCTTTTGTTGATTTGGATGTGTGCTTTGGGTCGTTGTCATGCTGAAAGATGTTCTTCTTCATCTTCAGCTTTCTAGCAGAAACCTGAAGGTTTTGTGCCAACACTGACTGATATTTGGAACTGTTCATCAGTCCCTTCACCTTAACTACAGATCCATCTCAAAAAATTAGAATATCATGAAAAAGTTCAATATTTTTTGTCACTCATTTCAGAAAGTGAAACCCATATATTATATAGATTCATTACACAGACAGTGATATTTTTCAAGTGTTTATTTAGTTTAATTTTGATGATTATGGCTTACAGCCCATGAAAAACCCCAAATTCAGTTTCTCAAAAAATTAGAATAGTACATAAAATTAATTTAAAAAAATAGTTTTTTAATAGAAATGTTGGCCGACTGAAACGTATGTCCATGTACACACTCAGTATGTGGTCAGGGCAAATTTTGGATTAATTACTATATCAATGTGGCGTGGCATGGAGGTGATCAGCCTGTGGCACTGCTGAGGTGTTATAAAGGTCCAGGTTGCTTTGATCGTGACCTTCAGCTCATCTGAATTGTTGGGTCTGGTGTCTCTCATCTTCCTCTTGACAATCCTCCATAGATTCTCTATTGGGTTTAGGTCAGGAGAGTTTGCTGGCCAATCAAACACAGTGATGCCATGGTCATTAAACCAGGTTTTGATGCTTTTGAAATATATCACTCTCTGTGTAATGAATATATATTATATATGGGTTTCAGTTTCTGAAATGAGGGACAAAAAATATTGAAGTTCTTCATGATATTCTAATTTTTTGAGATGTACCTGTAAGGCCCCAGTTCCAGCTGAAGAAAAACAGCCCCAAAGCATGATGCTGCCACCACCATGCTTCACTGTAGGTATGGTGTTCTTTTGGTGATGAGCAGTGTTGTGTTTGCGCCAAATATACCTTTTGGAATTATGACCACAAAGTTTAACCTTGGTTTCATCGGACCATAACACATTATCCCACGTGTGTTTGGGAGATTTCAAATGTCCATCCAGCCATCCATCCATCTCCTACCGCTTTTCTGGAGGTCCGGGTTGCAGAGGCAGTAGTTAAAGCAGAGAAGCCCAGACTTCCCTCTCCCCAGCAACCTGCTCCAGCTTTTCAGAGAGGATACCAAAGCGTTCCCAGACCAGCTGGGAGACAGTCTCGACAGCGAGTCTGAGGTCTTCCCAGGGTCTCCTCCCAGTGGGACGTGCCCAAAACACCTCAGGTGGGAGGCATCCTGATCAGATGCCCAAACCGCCTCAACTGGCTCCTTTCAGTATGGAGGAGGAGCGGTTTTGCTCTGAGCCTCTCCTGGATGACTGAGCTCCTCACCCTCTCTCTAAGGATGAGTCCATCAATCCTTCGGCGAAAGCTCATTTCAGCCACTTGTGTCCATGATCTCATTCTTTTGGTCATCACCCAAAGCTCATGACCATACAGTACATCCAGAAAGTACTCACAGCGCTTCACTTTTTCCACATTTTATGTTACAACCTTATTCCATAATGGATTAAATTAATTTTTTCTTCATAATTCTACACACAATAACCCATAATGGCAACGGGGAAAAGTTTTTTTTTTTTTTTTTTTTTTTTGAGATTTTTGCAAAATAATAAGAAACCATATGTACATACTGTAAGTATTCACAGCCTTTGCCATGAAGGTTAAAATTGAGTTCAGGTGCATCCTGTTTCCACTGATCATCCTTTGAGATGTTTCTACAGCTTATTTGGAGTCCACCTGTGGTAAATTCAGTTGATTGGACATGACTTGGAAAGGCACACACCTGTCTATAAAAGGTCCCACAACTGACAGTGTATGTCAGAGCACAAACCAAGCAGGAATTCAAAGGAATTGTCTGTAGACCTCCGAGACAGGATTGTCTCGAGGCACAATTCTGAGGAAGGGTACAGAAAAATTTCTGCTGCTTTGAAGATCCCAATGAGCACAGTGGCCTCCATCATCTGTAAATGGAAGAAGTTCAGAACCACCAGGACTCTTCCTAGATCTGGCCGGGCAGCTAAACAGAGCGATCGGGGGAGAGGGGCGTTAGTCAGGGAGGTGACCAAGAACCCGATGGTCACTCTGTCAGAGCTCCAGCGTTCGTCTGTGGAGAGAGGAGAACCTTCCAGAAGGACAATCATCTCTGAAGCAGTCCACCAATCAGGTCTGTATGGTACAGTGGCCAGACGGAAGCCAGTCCTTAGTAAAAGAAACATGACAGCCCACCTGGAGTTTGCCTGAAGGCAGCTGAAGGACTCTCAGACCATGAGAAACAAAATTCTCTGGTCTGATGAGACAAAGATTGAGCTCTTTGGCATGAATGCAAGGTATCATGTTTGGAGGAAACCAGGCACCGCTCATCACCAGGCCAATACCATCCTTACAGCGAAGCATGGTGGTAGCAGCGTCATGCTGTGAGGATGGTTTTCAGCGGCAGGAACTGGTAGACTAGTCAGGATAGAAGGAAAGATGAATGTAGCAATGTACAGAGACATCCTGGATGAAAACCTGCTCTAGAGTGCTCTTGACATCAGACTGGGGCGACGGTTCATCTTTCAGCAGGACAACAACCCTAAGCACACAGCCAAGATATCAAAGGAGTGGCTTCAGGACAACTCTGTGAATGTTCTTGAGTGGCCCAGCCAGAGCCCAGACTTGAATCCAATTGAACATCTCTGGAGAGATCTGAAAATGGCTGTGCACCGACGCTTCCCATCCAACCTGATGGAGCTTGTGAGGTGCTGCAAAGAGGAATGGGTGAAACTGCCCAAAGATACAGTAGGTGTGCCAAGCTTGTGGCATCATAGTCAAAAAGACTTGAGTCTGTAATTGCTGCCAAAGGTGCATCAACAAAATACTGAGCAAAGGCTGTGAATACTTATGTACATGTGATTTCTTAGTTTTTTGTTTTTAATAAATTTTCAAGAATCTCAATAAAAAAGCTTTTCATGTTGTCATTATGTAAAATTTTGAGGAAAAAAATGAATTTAATCCATTTTGGAATAAGGCTGTAACATAACAAAATGTGGAAAAAGGGAAGTGCTGTGAATACTTCCCAGATGCGCTATATTTATACAACAGATCCACAAGCACAGTTTATTAAATGACAGCAATATTGTGTTGGCATCCTGTCATCCAGGATTGCTGATTTGTTCTCTCCACAGCTTGCGATCTCTGACTGTTCAAATCATATAAGGGTGGGTCATGCTGCAGTGCTGGCTTAAGTCTTTTAACCAAGTGGTGCGAGGCCGGCCTCTTTTGGTCTTTTTCCATGCACTCTTCCTACCATCAACTTGTAGCTTAGGCCCTCTTTCCTCTGCCAGGTGTCAACAAAACTTTATTCGTCTTGACAGCAGCTGTTGGCAAAACTTTGGCTGATGTCCAAGCCTGATATAGACATCCTCATTAGAAATGTAATCCTTCCACGAGATTCAAAGAATCTTTCGATAGCACCAGTTTTCAAAGCTTTGAATTCTCCGTATGACATCTGTTGTGTACGTCCATGTTTCAGAAGCATAACTCATGATTGACCAAACCATCATCTCCATTAACCACTTTTTGGTTTCCAGTGAAGTGCCTCTTCCCTTCCATATTTCACTCAAGTTTCCAGCTGATTTCTTGGCCAATACAGGGCAAAATATTATGATTTTTGTTTGTTTAACCAGTTACTTTGCTCCGCCAAGAAAAATAGTCCTTTCTACATGTAACCAGTTAACTGTTGCTAAGCACCTCAGTGAGTGTAATATAGAAAAGAATAGGCATAGTGTCATTTCTGTCTCTCTCACACACACAACCAAATGAAATATTGTCCCATGCAGAAGTCAGTGTTTATAATACATAATGGTCACCTGTTGAGTACGGTTCGTGGTCACCGTGCCATCGTGCAGGTGGCTAGTTAGCATGCTAGTGATTTGGCTTCAGCACACTTCACTTGTTTTTTTTCTTGGCATCCCTTCGATGAAATAAAGAGTCCATCACCACAAAGACAGTGCAGTTTGCTAATGGAGACAATAAATCCAAACTCTAACTTGTCTCTTTTTTTAACAAATGTAAAATATCTTACAGATGTTTACAAGGGTAGGACTTCCGGGTCATGGAGGTATGATTTCTCTTCATATAGCGCCTTGCTGTGGGGATTAAGGTATCCAACACAGTATTGCAAATCTCCCATATCTATATGAAGCCACTGATAGAGTTGGCAATGAATAATGGTTAGTAATTAACGGTTACTAGAGCACCTTTGAAACGGAGTGATACATATCCAGTGAAATGTCGGAGTGCGATTATTGGGGAATATAGCAACTCCTGGAATCCCTATTTTTTTTTTTTTCAGCATGATCCGCATGTTTTTCTCCTTTTTTGCCCTTCAACTCAGGGTTCTGCAACCTGCAACACATGAGTCTCTTGCCATAAAACCAGGTTAAAAATTAAAACATGTTGATGACCGTATAATTGCAAATGTACAAGAAAATATTGGAAATTTGTACAGGAACAAAGGGTAACAAATTTGTCACAAAAAGTGGCAAATTTCAAAGCATTAAAAAAAAAAAAAAAAACAGTTACAAGAAAGGTGGTTGGTCCAGATGACATACCTGTGGAGGTATGGAGGTGTTTAGGAGAGACAATCTTGGAGAGTGAGAGGATGCCTGAGGAGTGGAGAAGAAGTGTTTTGGTACCAATTTTCAAGAACAAAGGTGATGCTCAGAGCTGCAGTAACTACAGAGGCAGAAAGTTGATCAGTCACACTATGAAGATATAGGATAGTTGAAGCCAGGTTAAGAGGAGAGGTGACAATCAGTGGGCAGCAGTACAGTTTCATGCCAAGAAAGAATACTACAGATGCAATATTTGCTATAAGAGTGTTGATGGAGAAGTATAGAGAAGGTTAAAAGGAGTTGCAATGTGTCTTTGTGGATCTAGAGAAAGCATACAGTATGATAGGGTGCCAAGAGAGGAAGTGTGGTACTGTATGAGAAAGTCAGGAGTGGCAGAGAAGTATGTGAGGGTGTTTATCTTTTGTTCTTATTAAAGACAAAAATAGAAAGGAGATGTTTTTACCCTGCTATGGACTGGCGAGCTGTCCAGGGTGTACCCTGCCTCTTGCTCAAAGATGCTGGGATAGGCTCCAGCCCTCCCGTGACCCGTAAAGGATTAAGCGGTAGAAGATGGATGGATGGATGTTTTTACCTTCTTTACATGTTTCGACTGTTCACTGCAGGCTTCTGACGAAGGCTGCAGTGAACAGTCAAAACATGTAAAGAAGGTAAAGACATCTTTCTATTTTTGTCTTTAATAAGAACAAAAGGTAAATAATTAAAAGAAGACAAAATGAACCTACTTGAGCTATGTGAGGGTGTTGCAGGACATGCATGAGGACAGCGAGACAATGGTGAGGTGTGCTGTAGGAGTGACAGATTGGTTCAAGGTGGGGGTGGGGTTACATCAGGGATTGGCTCTAAGCCCCTTCTTGTTTGCCATTGCAAATGTACAAGAAAAATATTGGACATGCTGACGGATGAGGTCAGGCAGGGGCCTCCGTGGACCATGATGTTTGCAGATGACATTGTGAGCTGTAGTGAGAGAAGGGAGCAGGTGGAAGAGAACCTGGAGAGGTGGAGGTATGCTCTGGAGAGAAGAGGAATGAAAGTCAGTAGAAGCAAGACAGAATACATGAGTGTGAATGAGAGGGAGGCAGGTGTAACATGAAGATGGAAGGAGTAGAGGTAGTGAGAGTAAATGAGTTTAAATACCTGGGGTCAACCATCCAAAGCAATTAGAAAATGTACAGGAGAGGCGAAGAACAGAATGCAGGTAGGGTGGAATGGGTGGAAACGAGTGTCAGGGGTAATTTGTGACAGAAGGGTAGCAGCAAGAGTGAAAAGGAAGATTTACAAGATGGTAGTGAGACCTGCGATGATGTATGGTTTGGGAGACGGTGGTGCTGACAAAAAGACAGGAGGTGGCGCTGGAGGTGACAGAGTTGAAGATGCTAAAATTTTCACTGGGAGTGACTTGGAGGGGACCAGATCAGAAATGAGTATATCAGAGGGACAGCTCAGGTTGTGTGGTTTGGAGACAAACTTAAGAGGCTGAGATGGTTTGGACATGTGCAGAGGAGGGATAGTGGATATATTGGACAAAGGATGTTGAAGATGAAGCTGGCAGGCAGGAGGAAAAGAGGAAGACCACAGAGAAGACTCATGGATGTGGTGAAGGAGGACATGGAGAGGGTTGGTGTTACAGAGGAAGATGCAAGGGATAAGGTGAGATGGAGGCAGATGATTCACCGTAGCGACCCCAAAGGGAGCAGCCGAAAGAAGAAGAAGAGGTATGACCCGGCTGTGGGGCGGCTGCTGAACACTTCAGTTCATACATCTTGTGCTATTTTGATTTATTTGTTGTATTTTGGGCAGTTTTAGCTGCTAGCATTAGCTGGTCTGAGCGGTCACAGCCGGGATTTTTGACCGACTTTGAGCTTGACGCGCTGGATACAAATTGAGACAGGAGTCCACTAGCCTAGCTGCTAGATGTCAGTTTCTCTATATTCTATCCATCCCTGCTAGACATCATTTTTCCAAGCCAGCTCATCAGTAAATCAGTAAATCATCAGTAAACTCTTGACTACCGTTATTATACTTTGTACCGGACACCTCCTCAATTAGCAGTGGTTAGCTGCAGTTAGCCATTCATTCATGGATATTTCTGATTATTACACCCCAGGGTCCAGTCATATGCTATTGACCGCTCAAATCGCACACCCCTGTCTCTGATAATTGCTTTATTTGGGGCTTTTAAAGTCTAACATTCAGCCAGTATTCATTAGTATGTTACTTAGTCTGACAACCAAAGCCAACTTTAGCATCAGACATAGTGTCGCCGTCAAAACAAAAATGAGAGGAATGACAAAAGTGGGAGAAGGGGGTGAAGTGTGGGCCCTTAGCATTTTAACCATTATGCCATACAAATAACCTGTATTTAGGAGTGCTCCTTCCATGTGTAAAATGGTGCTGCAGTAATTAAACCCTGAGGTATTTTGGCCAATGCATGTGGACAAAGAGCATAATAATGGCTCTCTAATATAAGCCAATGCTGATAAACGCAGAGTGGTGACCCCATTTTAATTTGTCTGCTCAGGTGCGACCATTCAGCCCTCCCAAGTCGTCAAACTCCAGCCCCACTCCTCCTCCCCAGACGGCGCCACTCGCCCGCGCTGAGAGTTCTTCTTCTTTGTCCTCGAATGCCTCACTCAGCGCAGCCAACACCCCCACTGTCGGTAAGAACTCTGACTTCCACTTCAGCACTTCATTCTCCTTTTTTGCCCTTCAGCTCAGGGTTCTGCAACACGTCGTTCTTTTGCCATAAAACCAGGTTAAAAAAATTAGAACATGTTAATCAGAGTATAGTTGAAAATGTACAGAGTGGAAATTTGTCAAATTTCTAAGCATTTAAAAAAACAGTTACAAGAAAATCCTCATATTTTTCTCATAGATTTGCTGCTTTTTTCTTTGTAAATGTGTACCCTTTTTTCTTGCAATCTTGTTTTATTTTCTCATAAATAAGCAAGTTTTCTCCCCTCATAATTTCACTTTTTTCCCCTCAGATTTTCTTTTTTCGTATCATTTTGTTATTACCTTCTCATAATTTTACTATTTTTCTTGTAAATTTGTAACTTTTGACAGTTTGACACTTCTCATAATTTTGCTACTTTTCCCTCACAGATTTACAATTTTTTTCCTGAAAATTTTGTTACATGACTTATTTTCTCATAAGCATTTTTTTTCATATTTTTTTCTTTGTAGTTTTCTAACTTTTTTCTCATGAATTTGCAGCTTTTTTGTGGAAATTTGCAGCTATTTTCTCATAAATTTGCCACATTTTTTTCTCAAATTTTCAACTTGTGCCTTTTAAATTTGTGACTTTTTCATGTGAATTTGTAACTGTTTTCTGCTGAATTTATGATTTTTTTTCTTGCAAGTTGGCAATTCTTTCCTCAGCTGGAAAAAGGTGGATTGTCCTCTCTGGGTTGGGGACAGGCTCCTGCCCCAAGTGGAGGAGTTTAAGTATCTCGGGGTCTTATTCACGAGTGAGGGGAAAATGGAGCGAGAGATTGACAGACGGATCGGAGCAGCATCTGCAGTGATGCGGACGTTGTACCGGTCTGTTGTGGTGAAGAGGGAGCTGAGTTCTAAGGTAAAGCTGTTGATTTACCAGTCAGTCTACGTTCCTACTCTCACCTATGGTCACGAGCTTTGGGTAATGACCGAAAGAACGAGATTGCGGATACAAAGCGGCTGAAATGAGCTTTCTCCGTAGGATTGCTGGACTCACCCTCAGAGATAGGGTGAGGAACTCAGTCATCTGGGAGAGGCTCAGCGTAGAACCGCTGCTCCTCCACATTGAAAGGAGTCAGTTGAGGTGGTATGGGCATCTGATCAGGATGCCTCCTGGACGCCTCCCACTTGAGGTGTTTCCGGCACGTCCCACTGGGAGGAGACCCCGGGGCAGACCCAGGACTCGCTGGAGAGACTACGTCTCCCAGCTGGTCTAGGAACGCCTTGGTATCCTTTCTGAAGAGCTGGAGCAGGTGGCTGGGGAGAGGGAAGTCTGGGCTTCTCTGCTTGAACTGCTGCCTCCGCGACCCGGACCGCCGGAAAAGCGGTAGAAGATGGATGGATGGATGGATAATTTTTCCTTCATAAATTTTTAACTTTTGTAATAAATGTGACTTTTTATATGATAAATTACCATATTATTTTTGCACCTTAATATTTGCAAATTTGAACTTAATTGACATTTATGAATACCGCCACCACCACCATCCCCACTGTTAAATAACAAACTGCCCACTGGTCACAGCTGTACAGGAAACTTGAAAATCCATGGGAGGAAAAATAAAATTTGCAAGAAAAAGTGTGAAATTAATGCTGGAAAATATCCAGAAATTTCTTTGTTACACTGGTATTCAGTTTTCATAATTAGTGTTTATTTTACTCTAGACTCCTTTATTTTAGGAAAGCTAAACTACAAAAAAAGAAGAAAAATGGCACAAATTTACAAAAAAGATCAAATTTGCATTAACAATATAATAATTATTAAAAATAATTAAATTTGCAGCTTTTCTCATAAATGTATAATTTGTTTTTGAACTTTTCTATTAAATTAGCAAATTATGTCCTGCGAATTGGAATCTTTTTAACAAATTTGATACATTTTTGAGGAAAAGGTCTAAATTTGATCCAAAAAAGCTGCAACATTATGGGAAAAAAAGTTGGCATTGCATTGTGTAAAGCACAGGTGTTGATGCATTTTACCGAGGGAGAGGAAAAAGACTGCAGAATATTTGGGTGTTTGTTCTCTTCTATTCAAGTAGCAAAAAAGTGGAAATTTTAACAGAAAAATAGTAAGTTCAGAAAATTTTTTTAAAAATTCCAAACAAAAAGAAAAGAAGAAAGAAAGTTATAAATTTAAGCTCTAACTGGTCTGGTCAGGTCTTTTATCATTTTTCAGCATAGTACTCCGCCGTCATCATCACTCATATTTCTTCTTCTCTGCGTTTGTGTGTTTCCTTCTTTGTTTTTTGTTTTTTTCCCCTCTGATTTTTCAATCAGAGGATGATGCTTTTGTAGCCAAGCTGCCGGTCTTTGAGAAGCTCTGTGACGCTCCTGCAGGTACGGACTGCAGCTACAAACTAACCTCAGTTTACTTAAACAGCTGCAGAACAGGCAACCCAGCACCTGGCTTTGCTGTTGTTAATGTTCCTTTTAAAAAATTTTTCCTCACACCTTTCAGCATTGGCTCCTAACATGAAAATCTGAGTGCTTTTCTAGCCGATTCAGGGGTCTGCAACCTGCGGCTCCAGAGCCACATGTTGCACCCATAACCAATGTCCCTCTGTGCCTTTGACAAATACTAGGAAATAAAATGCTTTTTGCCCCTGGAATTTGTGACTTTTTTGTTGTAAACTTTTTTCTCACAATTTTGGAATTTTTCTTTTAATTTTTTTTGCTTTTTTTCCCCTGCAAATTTATTACTTTTTTCATGGAAAGTTGCATATTTTTCTAATCAGTTTAACTTTTTTCTCATGCATTTTAATTGTAAATTTGTGATTTTTTTCCCCTCTCATGCTTGACATTTTTTTTCTTGTAATAAACTGTTTTCTCATCGTTTTTCAACATTTTTACCTGTTAAAAATTTTGTCACTAAATTTGTGAATTTTTTCTTGTGAATGTGCCCCCCCCCCCCCGTAATTTTTCATTTTCTCTCATAAATTTGTGACTGGCAAATCTTCAACTTTTGTAATAAATTGCAAATTTATTCTTGTAAATTTGACTTTTCCCCAGTAAATTTGCTTTTTCTCTCATCAATTCTCTTTCTCATGGATTTTAGTATTTATAAATTTGTGATTTTGTTGTCATAATTATTTGACTTTTTCTTGTAATTTTGACTGTTCTACATTTGCTACATTTTCCCATAAATTTACAATTTTTTCTTGTAAATTTGCAAAAAATTCTCTCTAAATTTGTGAATTTTTTTCTTGTGAATTTGCTTTTTCCCTTCATAATTTTTCACAATTTTCTCTCATAAAATTTGTGACTTGTAAATCTTCAACTTTTCAAATAAATTTGCATTTTTTTCTAATCAGTTTTCAATTTTCTTTTATGAATTTTAATATTTAAAAACTGATTTTGTTGTCATAATTATTTGACTTTTTCCATTTAATTCTGAGTTTTCTTGTACATTTGCTACATTTTCTTGTAAACTGGCAGGTTTTCTTGTGAATTTACAGGTTTCTTTTCATCAATTTGTGCTTGTAAATTAACTTTGTACATTTCCAGATTTTGTTTGTCTAGACAATGATGCAAGTTTATTTTTTAAAAATTGTTTTAGCTAGGAGGGGAGAATTTATTATTTTCCATTTTAAAGCATTTGAACTCTTCACCATAACACAAATATGCCCCCCCTCCCCCAAACACAATGTTCCAGAGGGCCCCTAAAAACCTAGACCCAGTCCTGCTAACTCCTTTCCTGCTGCTGTTCTCAGGGACGTCCCGCGGACCCAGCCCCGTGACCCTGGGCTCCCAGGATGCATTGCCCATTGCCGTGGCCTTCACCGAGTCTGTTAATGCCTACTTCAAAGGAGCTGATCCCAACAAGTGAGTCACATGACCCACACGGACTCACATCATCGTCTCCATGTGGAGTTCAGACCGCAGCACCGAGGGTTACACAGCGGGTCTGTGTTGCCAGGTATTAGGAGACTAACAGGTTAATTGTCTAAAACAAGGGAAGCTCTAAAAGTGTAATAGCTTTTAATTTATTGATCCAAAATTTAGGCCTTCTTCATCCTTAAAATGACACTTAAATCTTAAAAGGATTTTCTTGAAAATGTTTTGTTTTCTTATAAAATTGACGTCTCTTGTAAATTTGGAAATTTTATCATATAAATTTGTAACATTTTGTCTTAAAAATGTGACTTTTTTTCTTGTAAATTTGGGAATTTATGATTTTAAAAAAAGTAGCAGATTGGTGCCTAAATATATTTGAAGTATTTTGTGGGAGAAAATTCACGTTTACTAGAATGAAGTCAAATTTAGGAGAAAAAAAAAAAACCTTCACAAATTTACAAGAAAAAAATTGATAATTTTTGCTAAAATATCACAAATTTGCTCGAAGAAAAAGTCAAATTTACTGGAAAAAGTCATAAATTTGAGGAAACAATGCAAATTTAAGAAAAGCATGCAAATTTTTGCAAGGAAAAAAGGTACAAATTTAATAAACTGACAAAATTTATGGTAACTAACTTGCCAAATTTACAAGTAAAAGTTGATAATTTATGCTAAAGAATCTCATATTTGCAAGGAAAGAAGTCAAATTTACTAGAAAAAGACAAATGAGGAAAAAAGCTGCAAATTTATGAGAATCTCAAATTTTGTAAGGAAATAGGAACAAAATTTAAAAAACAAAAGATCAGAATTTACAAGAAAAAAGTTGATAATTTATGCTAAAATATCACAAATTTGCAAGGGAAAAAGTCATAAATTTACAAGAAAAAGGCAAATTCATGAGGAAAAAAATGCAAATTTATGAGAAAATCTTACAGATTTTGCAAGGAAAAAGGTACAACTTTAGTAGAATAAACTGACAAATTTATGGGAAACAACTTGGCAAGTTTGCCAGAAAAAGTTGATAATTTATGCTTAAAAAATTAGCAAATTTGCAGGGAAAGATGTCATAAATTGCTGGAAAGTCACAAATTTAGGAGAAAATCTCAAATTTTGCAAGGAAAACAGGTAGAGAATTAGTAGAATAAACTGACAAATTTATGGTAAATAACTTGGCAAATTTACAAGGAAACTTAGTTTAGTTTACTGGTTTATTTGTCAGGGACCATGTACAGAAAAAACATTAAACACAGGGTAAAGATGCTCTGTACCAGATTATAGCGTTCTCACTAATTTCCATCTGTAGTCCCTGGGGCAGGCAGGAAGATATTAAAAGAAAAATGGCACATACAGAAAGCAATTCAGGTTGGGTTTCAGAAACTGTTGACCCCGAAACAAGCGGGGAGAAAGTTTAAAGGTAAAAAGATAAGAGAGACGGCACACATAAAGAAAACTAAGAGTACAATTTCATAATCCTTTTTAAGGAAGAGAGTCAATGCTGGCAGGCTTGATTACTTAAAATCCATTTATTAGTCTCTGGTTAAGTCTCTGTAATTTGTTCTGGTCTTCAATGCAGTGGGGTGCTTGTTCCATTTCGTTATAGCTTTGTATGAGAAGGCTGATTGTCCAAAAGCAGTTTTACGTAGGGGGATGCAACAATACCATCTAGAGGACGTCCTTGTTATTGTGGTTTTTTGTTTTTTTTTTCCCCTCAGAAGTTAGGTACACAAACGTCTTAAGGGGCGGGGGTGCAGAACCGTAGATAATTTTAAAGACCAACTGTATATTTGCATACATGATCATACTTTCAAAGCTTAACATTTTGTGTTTGGCAAGTATACCACAACGGTGATACTGTTGTGTCTTCTTATCCAGAATTTTGATGGATTGTTTGTACAGGGATTCCAAGTGTTTCAGAGTCGCACTATTGATTGTGACCAGCAAGAGATGCAATAGGAGAAATGTGTCAAAATCATGGCATTCAGAAAGGTTTTTGATCCTTTTAGAGTGAGTGAGTTTCTAATGCAACGAAAGTTTGCAAGGTTATACAGAGTGCAGCTCATCCATTTTATGTGCTTTTTAAAGCTGAGTGTGGGATCTAATGTCATACCCAAATACTTAAAACTATGTTACATTTTCTATTCTATATTTGCTCCATTTACAGTTATAGTCGGATAGTGTGTATGATTTTGTTTGTTGGTAAAGTACATGGTAGCCGTTTTCCTTACATTCAGAGTGAGGCTTGATTGATTAAGCCATTTTAAAACTTTCTCCATTGCTATCATTAACTTGTCAGTCACTTGTTTGGCATCCTTCCCATGTATGCAGATGACATCTGAATTTTTATGTAATTTTCACATATTGATGCTAAATCATTAATATACAAAGTAAACAGCAGTGGGCCTAAAATTGAACCTTGTGGTACTCCCATGGTGCATCCCTTTGATTGGGATATAGTATTGTTTATGCGCACACACTGGGAGTGACCAGATAGATAAGATTTTAACTAGCTTAAGGGTATTTATGGACGGTTTATATCCTGATAGTTTAGAAAGAAGGACTGACTGACTGTATCAAAGGCTTTATGCCTTGATAATTTATGCCCCCCCAAAAAATTAAACAAAAAGTCCAAATTTACAATCCTACAAACAAATCCTACAAAGAGATAGGGTGAGGAGCTTAGTTATCCAGGAGAGGCTCAGAGTAGAACCGCTGCTCCTCCACATTGAAAGGAGCCAGTTGAGGTGGTATGGGCATCTGATCAGGATGCCTCCTGGACACCTCCCACTTGAGGTGTTCCAGACACGTCCCACTAGGAGGAGACCACGGGGCAGACCCAGGACTCGCTGGAGAAACGACACCTCCTAGCTGGTCTGGGAACGCCTTGGTATCCTCTCTGAAGAGCTGGAGTAGGTGGCTGGGGAGAGGGAAGTCTGGGCTTCTCTGCTTGAGCTGCTGCTTCTGCGACCTGGACCTCCGGAAAAGTGGTAGAAGATGGATGGTCCAAATTTACAAGAAAAAAGTAGCACACTTAGGGGCAGATTTATTAACATGCTGCGCCATCACAAAACCCTGTTTTGGCATTAAAAAACTACTGTTGAGATTTACTAAAGGGCGCAGGGCAAAATTAGTGGTGGAAAGGCGTGGACTGTTAATTTTGCGCCTGGCCTCGTTGCATACGTTTGTGGGAGCTGTCATGTTAAAGCGGAAATTTGAGGGAGGGGAGTATTTCAATGACTGGCACAAGGTGATTTATTAAGGTTTGCGGTTGTCAGTCTCCTGCTAAATGTGCCAGGATTTAATGCCCCCAAACAAGCTTGTCTCAATTCATCTGCGCCTGACATGCTAGCGATCGTTGGTACCAGGAGGAGACACTGGTGAGAACCGAGGGTGCATGGCAGAAGAGAAGCTTCTCTCTGTGCGTGACTTTATTTGGCATGACAGAAGAACAGATTATACGAATATCAACGGTCTTACAGAGATCACTGTTATGCTGAACTGGACATCTGTCTGCAGTTTTTTTTTAATTTCATTTGTTTATACTGTATATAGCCTACTACATGCCTACCTGCAGTAGACATACAGATGGTGTCAGCCGATAGTGACTTTTTTCTTTTTTCTGCAGAGGTTCAGACTCGGACTTTGGAGTTTTCCTCAGCTCCCCCTCGCTCTTGAAGCAAAATCTTCCACACTGCCAATTTTCTTTGTTTTTGTTCTCTATACATATTTCTGTATTTACTGTAGGAGTCAAGAATTGAGGAGACTGGATGATTTTTCCAGTAACTGCTTTAATTCCCCATTCATCCTACATCCTCTCTCGATCGGAGTGAAAAGCGAAAGGACGCAGTCACACACATACATTTATACATTCATCTTCTAACAATACATCACACACAAAAGTCACAATACTCAGCTACATCCTTTCATCTCAGAGTCCTTCTGTTCTCCTTTCCGACCCCCAAAGGTCAGGCCGGGTAATCTTCTCCTCTCTCCTGAGTCCCCAGGGGGTGCAGACATGTCTTCCTCTTGAGGTGTGAAGTCAATACACATGGCTAGCTCAAAGTCTCTCTTGGTTGAATTCAGCCAGCCACATGTGAGTTACATAGGTAATAACTATGGGCTCCACATCACCCCCCCCTTCCACGCGAAAGACTGGGCACCCACATACAGTCATACAACAGTCATACAGCACGTCACCCCCCCCAACAGAATCTCACAGCAACCCAAACAACCTGACCAAAAAAACAGAAAAACAAAACATCATTCTGCATGCAGCTTAGGTTTCAATCTTCTCCCGAATCTGCTATATGCAGGTCTCCTGCTCTGTGTTGGGTCGTCCTGCTGTGCATCTGTGGAGTGAGGGGGAGAAGGGTTATTTGCCCCCCGTGGGGGGTCCCGGGGCCGCCCCTTTGGAGGCCTGCCGCGTCAAGGCACGCCCGCCGGCCGTACAGACTCGTTATGCAACACAAAAGCAGGCTTTAATCTATCGATACTGATCGTCTCCCTCCTGCCCCCCAAATCTAGCACAAAATATTTCTCCCCGGTTTCCAGCACTCGAAATGGACCGTCGTAAGGTGGGCGGAGACTATGCCGCTGAGCATCGTGCCTGACAAAAACAAACTCTGCATCTCGTAAAGCCTGGGGCACGAACACACGCGGGAAAGAGTGATGAGCGGGGCCCGGGAGCATTTCTGCTCCCGTGTTACTCAGAGACCCCCGGATCGGGGAGGGCCCTGGTGCCGTGTGGTCGGGTAAAAACTCGCCTGGCAGCCTGAGCGGTTGAGCGAAGACCAATTCTGCTGGTGAGGCATCTAGATCCTCTTTGGGTGCCGAACGCAACCCCAATAAAACCCATGGTAGTTTGTTTACCCAATCTGTGTCTGTCAGTGACGCTCTGAGGGCTGCCTTCAAAGACCTGTGAAAACGCTCGCATAAACCGTTGGCCTGGGGATGGTAAGCGGTCGTGCGATGTACCGCCGCTCCTAAGCCACTGGCCACTGCTGACCACAGTTCCGACGCAAATTGAGGTCCCCTATCAGACGTAATATCTGACGGGACCCCGAACCGCGCTACCCAGGCTGTTAAAAAAGCGCGTGCCACCTCTGCCGCTGTGGTCGATGTTAACGGGACCACTTCTGGCCAACGAGTGGTTCGGTCTACCATTGTCAAGAGATGCGTGAACCCTTGTGAAGTGGGCAGGGGGCCCACGAGGTCCACGTGCACATGATCGAACCTTTTAGCCGGAATGTGGAACGGTTCTAAGGGCGCTTTAGTGTGCCTGTGAATCTTAGCGCGCTGGCAAGCCATGCAGGTTTTAGCCCACTCCTTCACATGCTTGCGCAGGCTCGGCCAAACAAACTTCTCCGCCACCATTTTCACCGAAGCGCGCACCCCTGGGTGCGCTAGGGAGTGCACGGCGTCAAAAACGCGACGGCGCCACGCGGCTGGCACCACCGGGCGCGGTCGCCCCGTGGATACATCGCAAATAAGCGGGGGGAAACCGGTTTGTAGATTTCTGTGTTCCAGCCTTAGCCCTGTTGGTCCAGACAGAAGCGCGCGCACGTCCGCGTCCTCGCTCTGCTCCGCCGCCATGGCTGCATAATCTATTCCCACGTGGACCGGAGCCGCGCGCGTGTCCGCGCTGTTACCGCGCTCTGGGTAAGCGGCCGCACAATCCGTTTCCGCGCGGACGGGTGCTGTTACCGCGCGTGACAAACAGTCTGCCACCACATTGATTTTACCGGCTACGTGCTGAATATCGGTGGTAAATTCAGAAATTGCAGCCAGCTGTCTCTGTTGCCGCCCTGACCACGGTTCTGAAGTTTTGGACATCGCAAAAGTGAGCGGTTTGTGGTCGACAAACGTGGTGAAACGCCGCCCTTCCAACCAGAACTGGAAATGGCGAATAGCCAAGTGGAGCGCCAGCAGCTCCCTGTCAAACGCGCTGTATTTTCGCTCAGCCTCGCGTAGGGATCTGCTGAAGAATGCGAGTGGTTGCCAAACCCCGGCAACCTGCTGTTCCACTACGGCCCCTATGGCCACATCTGACGCGTCCGTGGTTAGCGCTATGCGGGCTGCCGGGTCTGGGTGGGCCAACAGTGCCCGTTTAACCTCTGTGAATGTGCGCTCCCGCTCCGGGGACCATTCAATCACATGGGAGGGCTTCTGCTTTTTGAGCGCGGTGTACAAGGGCTGCATAAGCTGCGCTGCGTGGGGTATGAAACGGTTATAAAAATTCACCATCCCCAAAAATTCTTGCAACGCTTTTACTGTTCGAGGCTGGGGAAAATCTGTCACCGCGCATACTTTGGCCAGCAGAGGAACTGCTTCCTCCGAGGAAACGCGGTGCCCTAAAAAGTTGATTTGTGCCACGCCAAAATGGCACTTGGCCGGGTTGATTATCAACCCATGCTCTCCTAACCTCTGAAAAACTGTCGTGAGGTGTTTTGCGTGCTCCTCCTCGGAGGTGCTGGCTACCAAAATGTCGTCTAAATAGACAAAAACGAAAGAAAGGTCGCGCAACACTGCATCCATCAAAATCCAAGGTTTGTGCGGCGCCTTTAAGGCCAAAAGGCATTCGTAAAAACTCAAAAAGCCCAAACGGGGTTATTACGGCTGTTTTGGGGATGTCCTCTGATTGGACCGGGACTTGGTGATAACCGCGGACCAGGTCTATTTTAGAAAAAATTCGCGCCTTCGCCAAATGCACTGAAAAGTCCTGGATATGCGGAATCGGGTACCGGTCCTGCGCTGTGGCATTGTTCAACCTGCGGTAATCGCCACAAGGTCTCCATGAGCCGTCAGCTTTAGGTACCATGTGGAGGGGGGAAGCCCAAGCGGACTTCGAGCGGCGAATTATGCCCAACCTTTCCAGGTTGGTGAACTCCTCGTGCGCAATGGAGAGTTTAGCTGCATCCAAGCGCCGAGCCTTCGCAAAAACGGGTGGGCCACTCGTGGTTATGAAGTGCTTCACCCCGTGCTTCGCCACCTTAGCTGAAAAAGTAGGAACTGTGAGTGCTGGGAACTGGTGTAGAAGGCTGTGAAACTTACCACCTGCTGTGGCGACGTTGGTCTGAACTGGCGGCGGGCACACCCGAGCTGCACAAGGGATAGAACAGAAAGAGAGTGCATTTACTAGTCGTTTGTTGGCCAGATCAACTAACAAACCATGTGAACACAGAAAATCAGCACCCAACATATTGAAGCTCACTGCCGCCACGATGAAATTCCACTCATAGGCGCGGCCGTGGAAGGACAGAGACAAGGTTCTCTCTCCGTACGTCTTGATGCTGGAGCCGTTGGCCGCTGTTGCTCCATCTCCGCGGGGTCCCGCGACCCGATCAGCATAGGTGGCAGTGATGAAGCTCCTCTGGGCTCCGGTGTCCACTAGGAATTGCCGCCTGGAGCCCGCGTCTGTCAGATAAAGCAGCTTGTTCCGTTCGCCGAGAGTGGAAGCTGCTAACGACTCCCGGCCCGGTCGTTTCCCTGCTTTTTGAACTTGCAGGGCGGGATGCATTTGTGCGCCTTCCCAGCGAAACGTCGATGGTAAAAACAGAGGCCGTCATCTCCCCTGCCACGGAATCTCGCTGCTGCTGTCGCTGCTGGGGTGGTCACTGCCGTTTCTGGCTCCACACTGCCCCCGGCCGCCGTGCCGAGGTCTGCCGCTGCCACGGAAGCCTCTGGTTCCTCGCAGGCGTTGAGGAGCCGCTCCGCCTCTTGGGCCAGGTCGCGGAAGTCCTGCTGGGTCAAACATCTCCTGCTGGACAGGGAACCTCTCGTGTGCGCTGGGAGGGTTCTCAGGAAAATATGTTTGAAAAGGAACGCGTCGTTGTCCGTCCCGATCATTTGCAGCATGTCCTCCATGAGGACAGTCGGCCTGCGTCCACCTCTGTCGCGCAGGTCCAGCAGCTGCCTGGCTCTTGCCTCAGACGACGGCACGAAGCTCCTGATGAGGGTGGCTTTCAGCGCGTCGTATTTGCCGACAGCGGGTGGTTGCTGCACCAGGCTCCGCACACACCGAGCTGTGCGGCTGTCGAGCGTCGCGATGACATTATGGAATTTAATGTCATCCGCTGAAACTCCCCCGAGCAGGAACCGCGACTCCACATGCTGGAACCACGAGTGCGGGTCGCTTTGCCAGAACTCGGGGAGCTTAATCAGTCTTGTGCCCCTGCTGGCATTCCCCGGTGAATCCGGGTCTGAGCGGCTGTCTCCCAGCTCTTCCATATCGATCAAGAGGCTGTCCTCCAGCCTCGGCGTGCTCAGATTCATGCGTAGGTCACCAATTGTAGGAGTCAAGAATTGAGGAGACTGGATGATTTTTCCAGTAACTGCTTTAATTCCCCATTCATCCTACGTCCTCTCTCGATCGGAGTGAAAAGAGACAGGACGCAGTCACACACATACATTTATACATTCATCTTCTAACAATACATCACACACAAAAGTCACAATACTCAGCTACATCCTTTCATCTCAGAGTCCTTCTGTTCTCCTTTCCGACCCCCAAAGGTCAGGCCGGGTAATCTTCTCCTCTCTCCTGAGTCCCCAGGGGGTGCAGACATGTCTTCCTCTTGAGGTGTGAAGTCAATACACATGGCTAGCTCAAAGTCTCTCTTGGTTGAATTCAGCCAGCCACATGTGAGTTACATAGGTAATAACTATGGGCTCCACATTTACTGCATTTCTTTTTGCTGTGCATGAAATGGCAGTTCAGTTCCGTATTCTGTCTATTTCTCTCTCCCAGTTCAGGATACACAATATAGGAGGAAAATAACAATGAGATTATTGAAAAAAGAGCACACAGATCCATAGAAATGTCCCCCAAAATTGCTCAATGGCATTTATAAAAAGTTGTGAACTGGGAGACTTGTAGATTTTGTTAAAACAAAGTTATTCATATAAGGAAACCCAAGAGTCTCCATCACACCGGGATGGTTCTTGTGTTAATAAAATAAACATGTTGGTCAAATAATCAGTTTATTCATGAAGTAGTCCTTTTTTAAATTAGATACTTCATTTATACATATTAAACAAAAAAAGTCTGCCATGTTAAATGAAAATCTAAATTTTGAAATATAATGAACAAAAAAACTATTTTACTGGGGTTTGCGCTTAAACAAAAACTTAAAAAAAGCTTTATATACTGTATTATGCTCCTCCAAACTGGCTGTGCCTGTGTTGATGACCCGCATCCTCATCAGCTGTGCTTGTATGCAATTTTCGGTGCTCTTGGTGGATGGGTGGTCATTATTGAAATGAAGTGTCTGCATTTGTGTTCATAATTTTGCATGTTGTTAGTAGATCACTGTACGTCGCCTTCATCGACCTCACCAAAACGTTCGATCTGGTCAGCAGAGAGGGGCTTTTCAAGATCCTGCCAAAGATAGGATGCCCACCAAAGTTGCAAAGCCTCATCCAATTGTTTCACACCAACATGCAGGGGATGGTGCAGTACGACGGCAACGTCTCAGAGCCATTCAGTATACACAGCGGAGTGAAACAGGGCTGTGTACTTGCGCCAACCCTCTTTGGGATTTTCTTTGCTATGTTCCTGAGGCATGCCTTCAGCACAGCAGCAGAGGGAATCTACCTGCATACAAGATCTGACGGCAGGCTTTTCAACCTCGCCCGCCTGAAAGCCAGAACCAAAGTACATGAGGCTCTAATCAGAGATATGCTGTTCGCAGACGATGCTGCAGTCGCGACCCACACACAGCAGGAGCTTCAGACCCTGACGGACCGCTTCTCCCAGGCATGCATGGACTTCGGGCTTACCATCAGCCTGAAGAAGACTAACGTCTTGGCGCAAGGCACGGAAGCACCACCAACCATCACCATCGACGACTACGAGCTGGAGGTCGTGAATCAGTTCACGTACCTGGGGTCCACGATCAGCAGCAACCTCTCCCTTGATACAGAGATCAACAAGAGGATTGGAAAATCAGCCTCCACACTCGCTCGCCTCACCACGCGAGTGTGGGAGAATCCCAAACTCTCTGTCAAGATGAAGATGGCAGTGTACAACGCCTGCGTCATCAGCACACTGCTCTATGGGAGTGAGACGTGGACGACATACACCCGGCAGGAAAAGAGACTGAATTCCTTCCACTTGCGCTGCATTCACCGCATCCTGGACATATCCTGGCAGGACAAAGTGCCCAACACAGAAGTCCTGTCCCGCGCCGGCCTTCCCTCCATGTTCACTCTACTCAGGCAGCGCAGGCTCCACTGGCTAGGCCATGTTCACCGTATGGAGGACGGCAGAATCCCCAAAGACGTCCTCTACGGAGAACTGGCGACTGGCAGGAGAGACGCTGGCCGCCCACAGCTGCGCTTCAGAGACGTCTGCAAGAGAGATATGAAGGCCCTGGAGATTAACACAGAGCGCTGGGAGGACCTCGCAATGGATCGCTCCAAATGGAGAGGCACCCTGACCAGACAGCTCAAGGCGGGTGAAGAGAAACTGACTGCTGCAGCAGATGAAAAAAGGACCCGCAGGAAGAACCACCACAGACCCAGCAGCACGGAGACCATCCACAAGTGCGACCTGTGTGACAGGGACTGCCATTCTCGCATCGGCCTGTTCAGCCACAGGCGGTGCTGTTCCAGCAGAGTAGACATCTAGGATTCTCTTCCATGGTCATCATAGACCGACGGAGGCTGATGAGAGTAGATTACTGGGAAAAATTGGCCACTCCCTTAGGCGCTCTGTCTAAATTGCGCACTCGCTGATTTGCGCTGCCTTAGTAAAGCATCGCTGTGGCAGCACGGTGGCGCAGTGGTTAGCACAGTGGCAGCACAGCAAGAAGGTCATGGGATCGATTCCACCCTTGACCATCGTGGGTTTTGATTCCACCCCCAGACCATCGGTGACCCTTCTGTGTGGAGTTTGCATGTTCTCCCCGTGTCTGCGTGGGTTTACTCTGGGTACTCCAGTTTCCTCCCACAGGCCAAAAACATGCAAGTTAGGTTAATTGGCATCAAACTGGGCATTCTAAATTGTCCTTAGGTATGACTGTGAGAGTGAATGGTTGTCTGTCTCTCTGTGTTGGCCCTGCGACGGACTGGCGATCTGTCCAGGGTGTACCCTGCCTCTCGCCCAAAGATGCTGGGATAGGCTCCAGCCCCCCCGCGACCTGTAAAGGATTAAGCGGTAGAAGATGGATGGATGGATGGATAGTAAATCTGTCCGTTAACCCTTATTGTGGCAAGGTTTCATGGACAGATAGTGCCCCCACTGCCACAGGTGCAGCACTGCGCCTGTCATGTGATGTTATATGATGTGGCCAAAAACTCTGCAGTTGATTTAAGTTGTACAAAGGATTCCACCTCACAAGGTGGCAGACACATATAACTTACTGCTCTTGCCTTGGAGGACTTGTGGCGGACATAGAAGCATGCTTCTGGACACCAGAGAAGAAGAAATTTTTAGACAAAATGTGGACGTTACCGATTGCAGACGGAGGAGCCATTTTCTCCTGAATTTGCCAACTATGGCTATGTTTACATGGACACAAGTTACCGGATTAAAAGCCTGATCGGAATAAAAATGCTTCATGTAAACACGGCAGTCTGAATATTCTAACCCGATCACGCTCATTCGGATCAAAATTTCATTCCGATTGAGAGGGGTGGGTTATGCCGATTGTTAATCCTAATGGTGCACATGAAAACACTTATTCCAAACGTAGGGTAGAAAATATGTTCACTGTGCATGTCTGTACATCAGCCGCACATCGACATGATGTATTTCCGACTTAGCAGCAGCTAGCGGAAAACATAGCGGGACTAAAACAAAACTGGTCTGTATCATCCTGCTGTCTCCCTCTGTTCGTCATATGCAGAAGTATGTACTTGTAGCTTCATTACGGAGACCAGCAGAAGCAAAAGTACAGTCTGAATAACACAATACAGATCCATTTCGACACGAAGCGGGACTTGCTAACACCGTAAGTTGCTTTTTCTTCTACTATTTTCGGAATGTCGAAATGTTGATGTGTGCATGTCAAAATGATTTATTCCGTTCAAACGTGTGATACATGGAAACGCACGTCCTAATCAGATCAGCTTTTTCAGGATCCATGTAAACTAAGTAAAACTAGTAAAATTCTGATCTGAATTGTAATCAGATTGAAGAAATTTTGCCCATGTAACCGTGGCCTATGATTCTAAAAAGAGATTATTTAGCTTCTGAAGGTAAATGTTTACGTTTTGTTATAACAGAGGGTGGGCAAAGCTGATTGATGTTCACCTGCTGCCGCCCCCAGTGCCATGTGACTAGATAACAATCGTGCCAGTTCCATGTCGTCATACAAGATAAATTGCGGTGGAATAAAAGCAAAATTGAGGTGGGATAATCATAAGAGTTTCTGGATGTGGGAGAGAAAGCGCAAATGACCGACAGAAGGCAAAATAACGACCAGGATGGGCGAAAATGGACGAAGCAAGAGCCGCCTGGCCAGCGGTAAGTCTTGACAAATTTGTTTGTTGACATTCTACTCATGTTCTGGTTCATATACTTTGACGAGAAGATAACAAAAAAAACCCAAAACAAAACCATCCTTTGTGTAAATATGTCCAAAAGTCCATTTTTGACCGAAAGTTATGTAATTTGTTATGGCTGCCTTGCATTATGCAAATTAGATGCATAAATTTACTCCTATCTCCAACTTTGGATCATATTCTACATCTTTCTAATTGACAGTAAGCCATTATCTCTTACCACTTTCAAGTTATATCCTCTGACATCTGAACTGAATATTTTCTTGAAAAAAATCTTGACCACTAGGGGCTTATGGTGCAACGAAGCGCCTGTGGCAGTCATTGGGTTAAACATAAAAAAAAAAAAATCAAACATTCAAGTAAGAGAAGTTTTTTTTTTAAAAAATTAACCAGTTCATTTATGTCAGCTATGATTTATGATTATAGCTGCAACTGTTCATTTTTACGAGCGACTTTCTGCAAAACTCCAAGCCCAAAGTTGTGGGAAATGAGCAGACCTGGCAACCCTTTGGTTATACATTTTTGGGGGGCGTTATCCCCACACCGCCTGTGCATGTGTGGAATGTTTTCTGGACGCTCTGACACCGTTCTTTCAGAGTGGATAACCTCCACAGAGCAGAGAAAACATTCAATTTATTGGTTAACTGCCGCTGCGCTCCACCACTGTTTTCACAGGGATTAGCTAATGGAACATTTCACCCTCCGCCACAGCCAGGGACCGACTTTTATCTAAAATAATATTGGAATAATGCTCGAGTGCTCACAGTACACATATAGAGAGAAATCTGTGTTTATTAACACTCATATGGGAAACAATAGAAAAATATAGCAGTAATAATAACATCTATTTACACAGCTGGGACTGATAACGCAGGGTACCAGAGCTGTTTCAGGATATAAAGCAAAGTACGCAAAAGTTCTAGGCACCCTCGGCCACGAGTTCACCCTCAACACTTTTGGAGGGAGAAATAAAATTACCTTCAACCTTTTCCCCCCAGTTTCCTTCCCTCTCTAATTTTGCTCATTTTTTTTTTCCATATAAACGTCTAATTTTGTTCGTAAATTTGCAACTTTTTCTCACAATTTTTTTAAAACTTTCACATAAATGTGATTTTTCTCTAAATCTGACTCATAAATTTGACTTTTTTCTCAATTTTTTGTATATTTGTGACTTTTTTCTTTTAAATTAGCAACCTTTTCATAAATTTTATACTTTTTCTCTTACATTTTCAACTTTCACATAAATTTGAAACTTCTCACTTTTTGTAAGTCTGCAACTTTTATTCTCAAATTTTTAACTTGGGAAATTTGCAAGTTTTTTTTAAATTTCTGACTATTCTTTTTTCTCGTAAATTTGCAACTCTCTCATAAATTTGACTATTTCCTCAGTTTCCATCCATCCATCTTCTACCGCTTTTCCGGAGGTCCGGGTCGCGGAGGCAGCAGTTCAAGCAGAGAAGCCCAGACTTCCCTCTCCCCAGCCACCTGCTCCAGCTCTTCAGAGGGGATACCAAGCGTCCCAGACTAGCTGGGAGACATAGTCTCTCCACCGAGTCCTGGGTCTGCCCCGGGGTCTCCTCCCAGTGGGACGTGCCTGAAACACCTCAAGTGGGAGGCGTCCAGGAGGCATCCTAATCAGATGCCCATACCACCTCAACTGACTCCTTTCAATGTGGAGGAGCAGCGGTTCTAACTCTGAGCCTCTCCCGGATGACTGAGCTCCTCACCCTATCTCTGAGGGTGAGTCCAGCAATCCTACGGAGAAAGCTCATTTCAGCCGCTTGTATCCGCGATCTCGTTCTTTCGGTCATTACCCAAAGCTCGTGACCATAGGTGAGAGTAGGAACGTAGATTGACTGGTAAATCGACAGCTTTGCCTTAGAACTAAGCTCCCTCTTCACCACAACAGACCGGTACAACGTCCGCATCACTGCAGATGCTGCTCCAATCCGTCTGTCGATCTCTCGCTCCATTTTCCCCTCACTCGTGAACAAGACCCCAAGATACTTAAACTCCTCCACTTGGGGCAGGAGCCTGTCCCCAACCCGGAGAGGACAATCCACCTTTTTCCGGCTGAGGACCATGGACTCGGACTTGGAGGTGCTGATTCTCATCCCAGCCGCTTCACACTCAGCGGCAAACCGTCCCAGCAAGAGCTGTAGGTCATTGCTGGATGAAGCCAACAGGACAACATCATCTGCAAACAACAGAGATGAGATCCTGTGGTCACCAAGCATGACACCCTCCATTCCCTGGCTGCGCCTAGAAATCCTGTCCATAAAAATTATGAACAGGACCGGTGACAAAGGGCAGCCCTGGCGGAGTCCAACTCTCACTGGGAATGACTCCGACCGAGTGTTGGCAATGCGAACTAAACTCTCACAACGGTCGTACAGAGACCGAATAGCTCGTAACAACAAGCCCGATACCCCATACTCCCGAAGCACCCCCCACAAAAATCCACGAGGGACGCGGTCAAATGCCTTCTCCAAGTCCACAAAACACATGTAAACTGGTTGGGCAAACTCCCACGAACCCTCAAGAATTCTCGAGAGGGTAAAGAGCTGGTCCGATGTGCCACGGCCAGGACGAAAACCACATTGCTCCTCCTGAATCCGAGGTTCGACCAACGGCCGGACTCTCCTCTCCAGTACCTTGGCATAGACCTTCCCAGGGAGGCTGAGGAGTGTGATCCCTCTAAAGTTGGAGCACACCCTCCGTCCCCTTTTTTGAAGAGAGGAACCACCACCCCGGTTTGCCATGCCAAAGGCACTGCCCCCGACCTCCACGCAATGTTGCAGAGGCGTGTCAACCATGACAACCCAACAACATCCAGGGCCTTGAGGTACTCGGGGCGAATCTCGTCCACCCCCGGGGCCCGGCCACCAAGGAGATTTTTAACCACCTTGGCGACCTCAGCCCCTGTGATAGGCGAGTCATCCCCCTCGTCCCCAAACCCTGCTTCCTCTGTGGAAGGCGTATCAGTGGCGTATCACGCCTATTTCCTCAGTTTTTTTTTTGTAAATTTGCAACTTTTCTCATAAATGTGACTTTCTTTTAAAATGGCAACTTTTTTCATAAATTTTATACTTCTCAAATTAGTGACTCGCAGTTTTTTGTAAATCGGAAACTTTTTTCCCCAAAATTTTGTACTTTTAAATTGTCAGCTTTCTCATAAATTTGTGACTTTCTTGACAATATGACTAAACATTTGTGTTTTTGGTAAATTTGTCTGTTCTTGAAAATTTGCATTTTTTTCTTGAAATTTTGCAATTTTCCATAAACTAGTAATATTTTTCTGGAATTTATCAAATTAATTTGGAACTTTCTCACAAATTAGCTTTTCTTGTACATTATTTTTATGAATTTGCAATTTTTAATTAATTTGCAGTTTTTTGTTAATTTGTGTCTTTTTCTTGGAAATAGGTGATGCTATTTATTTGTGAATGTACTTTTTTTCCTTCTAAAATTGAGATTTTCTCTATTTTTTTTTCCTTTCAAATTTGGTATTTTTTATCCTCACAGTTGTAACTTCTGGTTATGGGGTAAAGTTGTAATTTCAGGACTTTCCCTTGAATAACGGTGTTGCCAACTTGGCGACTCAAACCCTCTTGGTGACTCTTTTTGTCAAAAACGACTAGTGACAAATCTAGCGACTTTTTCTGGTGTTATCAGAGACTTTTCTGGTGTTTTGGAGACTCTGTTGTGCAGGACTTAGCAGGTTGTAGTTTCCTTAGACGGCATCTAAAATATAACCTATCTGTAATGTGAGACTATGAAACTACAACTCCCAGAAGCACTATCTGCACACAGTGTGTGCTCATTGGTCCACTGTTACTTGGACCCCTGTAAAGCCACAGATGGTCTCTGCCGCGGGTCGGTTTCCTGTCCTGCCCCAGTTCACACCGCAACCCGGTGGGAAGAAATGCTGTAGCGGTAGCAACTTCTCATATCGAGCCCTGATCAACTGTTGTCCGAGCATTGAGTAGCTCCCAACATCAGCTCCTACCTCTGTGGTTAAACATTGAGTATTTTTAGAGCAAGAAGCTGCATTTAATGTCTGCAGTTGTGTAAATGTAAGTTTTCTTACCACGCAGAGAAAAGGTGACTTATTTGTTGCTGTAAAGAACAAATGAAGCTTCTTCTAAGGTGAACTTTCATTTAGCTGTGCTTTCTATTTTATCTTATTCATTTACATGCTGTTTTGATATGTAACTATTTCATGAAAGTAAATCCTCTAAATATGCATTTCTAGTGGGCTGGTCCAGGGGTGTCAAACATATGGCCAAAAACGGCCCACCAGGGGATCCAAAATTTTCTCTTTGAATTTACAGCTTTATTTCTAGTAGACTTCTGACTTTCTACTGATTAGAATAGTTTGTGTAAATCTGAGACATTTTCGCTGTAAGATGAGACGAACAAGTAGAAATGAGAATTGGGACAGACCCTAAATCTACCTGTACTTCACTTGCACATTGCAAATACTTTTCTCGACTGTTTTACAGTATTTACTGCTGTTGGTAACTACTTAAACATAGTGTTTCTCTTGCTATTCTTATGTACTAGTACATACCCGTACATGCCCGTAGAAACCAAGTATAAGCAGGTATTTCTGCATGCCCGTTGCTGAAGGGTCTCTTCCTGTCTCAGGCAGCTGTGTTGTTCAGTCATGCCTGCGGCATACTGGTGGAACCTGAGGTGTTTCATGTTCACGGCATCTTTTCTGACGTGCAGCAGTTCTCAGAATCAAATGAACTTATTGCTAAGCATGTTTACACATACGAGGAATCTGACTTGACATTAGGCGCGCTCAATAAGCGCTCCTAATGACGCGGCAGCCATACAAGGCGCCTGTCATGCAGTGGGGGGTAAAGAAAGAGGGGGAGGGGGAGGGAACACATTGGGCAGAGAGAAAAAAAACGTTTTCAAAATAGTGCTTGAATGAGCAAAATTGTGAACACATAAAAAAAAACCCTCAGTTGCACAATTAGCAGACAAAATACAGATCACACATTAACAAAGCAAAAGAGAGAGACCAGTGTGTGTAGTCAGTCATGTAATATCAGTATGAGTGCAGTGTGGATGTATCAGTTGCTGGTGCTCAACAAAGAAGCCTCTCCTAGGCACGGATGATGTTATGTTCATGTATTCTAAACATAGATAAGCATGTCCACAGAGGCCATCTCACTTCGTCTCTTTGAATTTAGTCGCTGGTAGATCATTTGCTTCCCCCAGGCAAGCCCGGTACTGCGGAGGGCGCGACGAGAACCTGATCCATTGCCCCCCGCAAGGACCGCAAGGACCGCAGTACAGGAGAACAAGTACTGGCCCTAACCACCTTCATTGAAAATGGCTTCGAGAGCAGACTGAAGACAGGGGCTGTGTTTCTCGATCTTACAGCCGCCTATGATACGGTCCTGGCACAAAGGCTCCTCCTGAAACTTATAAAGGCGATCCCTGCTTGGGCAACGGCAATTATAAAAACCCTGCTGACCAACCGAAGGGTTCAGATCCACCTCAGTCAGAACACAAGTGCATGGAGAATGCAGAAAAACGGACTCCCACAAGGCTCAGTTCAGCTCCCAACTCTGTTCAACCTCTACATAAACGACCTGCCTACAACAAAATCCCGCAAATTCATCTATGCAGACGACATCTGTTTGGCATTCCAAGCACCAACTTTGAACCACTGGAACGGGTGCTCACAGAAGATCTTGCTAAACTGGACCAGTTTCTGCAAAATCTGGCGCCTAAAACCAAGCCCAGCAAAAACCGTCAGCCAGGGTATTTCATCTCCACATGCAAAAGCTGGCCAGAGAAAACGAAAACATCCACCTGGAGGCGGACTCAAGCTTAAGCATGCCCAAATCCCAACCTTATCTTGGAGTGGACCCTTGATTGGGATCCCTGATCCTTCTCAGAGGAACATCTAAAGGGGACGGCTGCTAAGGTGAAAGTATGAAACAACCTGCTCTGCAAGCTCGCTGGTGCAAAATGGGGGGCGGCAGTCTCCACCCTGCGCACCTCAGCACTGGCCCTTTCATACTCTGTAGCAGAATATTGTGCCCCTGTCTGGTCCAGGTCATCTTACACACACCATGTAGACACCCAGCTCAACTCAACCATGAGAACTATAACTGGAACAATCCGCTCAACACCACTCCCCTGGCTCTCTGTACTGTCAAACATAGCCCCTCCACACATCCGGCGAGCAGCATTAACTCAAAGGATGCTCCAAAAAGTTAAAGATTTTCCTCACTTACCAATCCATGCAGATATCTACACCCCACCCACTGCCCGACTTTCATCCAGACGGCCGATTTGGAAAAACCCTCCCCCAGCTGACTTTACCATCCAGACAGCTTGGCAAGAGGAATGGGAAACCAAGGAGGTCCCAAACAAACAGCTGGTGATAAACCCCAACCAACAGGTCCCGGGCACCAACCTCCCAAGGAGACAGTGGTCTACACTCAATCGCTTCAGGACTGGACATGGCCCCTGCTTGGCCAGCCTTCACAGATGGGGCAGTAGCCCTAGCCCACTGTGCGCATGTGGAGAGGAGCAAACTATGGAACACATCATAGAGGCTTGCCCGCTCCAAAGACTGGAAGGAGGATTACACACCCTCCATACAGCAAACCAGGAGGCAACTGCTTGGCTTAAGGACTTTGCATTCGCTAAATAAATAAATAAATCTCTCTTCGTGCATGCCAGATGGTAAAGTTCCGTATTAGACACATGATAACGCTGTCCTTGAAGAGTTCAGTTTGCTGAACAACAGCAATTGTTTGTTTATTGTTTGGGTTAAAGAGAAGCTAAAACTCCCTTCTGCATAATCTCTGCTCCTGGAGGAATGAGTTCCCAAGGACGCCGAATCAAGGCCTGATGAGCACAGTCACTTAGAGCATAGTAATTTCCACTCTCATGCGATTCTGTGCATCACAATTAATTCAATTCACAGGCTTTAAAATCATTCCCTGGACAGCACCCAGCGGCTCAAGATGTTTTCAACCTCCTGATTCAGTTCGACAATCAGTTCACCATTTGCCGCTATCAGTGCACTCCCATGCTGGTCGAATTGTTGAAGGAGCTTCGCCGGGATCCGCATTTTGATCAGCTCTTCCAACTTCTTTAATTTCCGATACACCAGGAAACTCCAGAGCCAAACAGTAGAAATCCTGTGATCATAAGCCAAACAGATAGATGTCTTCCGCATCTTCAATCGAATCACACAGACACATGAGTTTCCAATTGTCCCATGAGTCAGACATTTTTCCTCCTCATTCTATTGCTCTCCATCTGGTGGGTGTTCTTCATTCAGACACTGGTTGAGGGATAGGTGCGTCGTAATTCCAGTTCATGGGCAGGATCATGAAAATGGATCTGAGCAAAAAGTGGCTTTTGACCCTGTTCAGGAAGGCCTGTGCATGCCTGTAGAAACCAAGAAACTGGAGCACCCGGAGAAAGTCAGCGCTTTGCTTGGCATTTTACACATTTGTAGTGTAGACTGGCATTCTTCAAGGTTACACATTTTTACTGTGTCAGCACCTCTTTAAAAACGACATTGCTGAGAAAGCAACGCTTTTGCTTAGTTTCTTCAGCTTGAGCAACAATACGAAGACTGCTTGAGCTGACAACTCTGCTCACGGCAATGTAGAATTGGCCATGGCTGCAGAAATGTGTTGTGCAGAAAACACAAATGCGCTGTAAAGACTGGCCCTGTGACTTATTCACCTTGCCAATTTTGAGCCATATGACATGATAGACATTTGTCTACAGGTACATCGTGAAAAAGTTCAATATTTTTTGTCATTTCAGAAAGTGAAACCCTATTATATAGATTCATTACACATAGTGATATATTTCAAGTGTTTATTTTAATTTTGATATAGATTCATTACACATAGTGATATATTTCAAGTGTTTATTTTAATTTTGATGAGTATGGCTTACAGCCCATGAAAACCCCAAATTCAGTTTATCAAAAAAATAGAATATTACATAAAATTAATTTAAAAAAAAGTTTAATAGAAATGTTGGCCGACTGAAAAGTATGTCCATGTACACACAGTACTTGGTTGGGGCTCCTTTTGGATTAATTACTGTATCAATGTGGTGTGGCATGGAGGTGATCAGCCTGTGGCACTGCTGAGGTGTTATGAAGGTCCAGGTTGCTTTGATAGTGACCTTCAGCTCGTCTGCATTGTTGGGTCTGGTGTTGCTCATCTTCCTCTTGACAATACTCCATTGATTCTCTATGGGGTTTAGGTCAGGAGAGTTTGCTGGCCAGTCAAACACAGTTATACCATGGTCCTTAAACCAGGTTTTGATACTTTTGGCAGTGTGTGTGTGTGGGGGGGGTGCTAAGTCCTGCTGGAAAATGAAATCAGCTTCTCCATAAAGCTCGTCAGCACAGGGAAACATGAAGTGCTCTAAAATTTCCTGGTAGACGACTGCGCTGACTTTGGTCTTGATAAAACACAGTGGACCAACACCAGCAGATGACATGGTTCCTCAAATCATCACTGACTGTGGAAGCTTCACATTAAACCTCGAGCAACTTAGATTCTGTGCCTCTCCACTCTTTCTCCAGACTCTGGAACTTTGATTTCCAATTGAAATGCAAAATTTACTTTTATCTGAACATAGGTCATCTGCTGGTGTTTGTCCACTGTGTTTTATCAAGACCAAAGTCAGCGCAGTCGTCTACCAGGAAATTTTAGAGCACTTCATGCTTCCCTCTGCTGACAAGCTTTATGGAGAAGCTGATTTCATTTTCCAGCAGGACTTGCCCCCCCCCCCCCCCCCCAAAAGTATCAAAACCCAGTTTAATGACCATGGCATCACTGTGTTTGATTGGCCAGCAAACTCTGACCTAAACTCCATAGAGAATCTATGGAGGATTGTCAAGAGGAAGATGAGACATCAGACCCAACAATGCAGACGAGCTGAAGGTCACTATCAAAGCAACCTGGACCTTCATAACACCTCAGCAGTGCCACAGGCTGATCACCTCCATGCCACGCCACATTGATACAGTAATTCATCCAAAAGGAGCCCCGACCAAGTATTGAGTGTGTACATGGACATACTTTTCAGTTGGCCAACATTTGTATTAAAAAAAACTATTTTTTTAAAATTAATTTTATGTAATATTCTAATTTTTTGAGAAACTGAATTTGGGTTTTCATGGGCTGTAAGCCATAATCGTCAATTAAAATAAATAAAACTTGAAATATTTCACTCTGTGTAATGAATCTATATAATATATGGGTTTCACTTTCTGAAATGAGTGACAAAAAATATTGAATTTTCATGATATTCTAATTTTTTTGAAATGTACCTGTATGTGCCATCATATAGACATATCTTTATGATGGCATCGTGAATGATGGTCTATATGACAGACACCATTTGGACACTTGTCTATATGACAACATCGAGTCCTATGTTGCCCGATAGCATAGGATCATCATAGGACATCATGCCGACATCATAGGGCGTCCTATGATGTGCTGTCCTATGATGATCAGGCAGAGATCATAGGCCGTCCTATGATGTCCTATAAACGTGACAGACACACACACACAGATTTCTTGCACATACCCTGCCTCTCGCCCAAAGATGCTGGGATAGGCTCCAGCCCCCCCGCGACCCGAAAAGGATTAAGCA
Organism: Pholidichthys leucotaenia; assembly: GCA_020510985.1. NCBI lineage: Eukaryota > Metazoa > Chordata > Actinopteri > Cichliformes > Pholidichthyidae > Pholidichthys > Pholidichthys leucotaenia. The sequence goes on along the minus strand of CM035850.1, from coordinate 22,200,206 downwards.
GAAGATGAATGAATGAATAGTCTAGGCATCGTGAGTGATGGTCTATATGACATCATATAGACATATCTTTATGACGGCATCACGAGTCCTATGATGATCAGGCAGAGATCATAGGCTGTCCTATGATGTCCTATAAACATGAGACACACACACACAGATTTCTTGCTTTAATAGAGTGATGTATAAGGGGGTTGTTGCATTTAAAAAGGTTGTACATTTAATTAACTACATTTTAGCATGCGATAATCAAATTTGATCATATTAAACAAAATTTTCCAACTACATAATTGTGGCTAGTCAAAAGGCTGAGTGGCTAGTAACTTTGGAAAAATCACTAGCCACAGTAGCTACTGACATGAAAGCACTATTGGTCTGCAGTTACTATCCTCAGCAAGCAGCGGGTGCTACTATGAACTTCTCCCCATCCCAAAGCACTCACAAGCGGTCAGTCTCACAGTAGCCTCGTGCAGCAGTTAGTTGCAGTCAGAGAGGAGACCCACACCCATGCCACTCATGTCCAGACTGCAAATGAATTGCCCCCCACCCACCCCGCCCTATAGCTAGAAACGTCTAAAAAAAAAAAAAAAAAAAAAAAAAAAAAGTCATTTGGAAACGTTCACAAGGGAAGTGACTCTAGGGACACAAAAGTAACGGACCACATACTGGAAATGTGTTAGCCTAGCCTTAATTAGCTTGCAAATCATATGTTAAAACATTTTTTTTTTTTTTTTTTTTTTAAATTTGACCACCACTTTTGTAGTTAAAAACAAATTGTTAAAATCAGAAAACTTGTAGTCAGTCACTTTAAAGTAGAACTGAACTCACCTTTTTGCCAAAAAAGTAGAATAGCAGATTAATTCCTTATTACCTATTGTATTTTTCAACACATAAAAGAAATTTTTAGGCAGTGCGATGGCCAAGCTATAAGCCGATAAACTTTTGCCTCTGGCTGGCAGTGCCAAACAAACCGGAAGTAGTGCAGACGACGCTGCGTGACGTCACGAGTGTGACCCTTATCAAAACAACAATGGCAGATGATAGCAGTTCCAGCAGTCAAGAACACCAGAGTTTTCAGAGTGAAGAGGCATTCAGGATCGGTGACAAGACAGAGGAGGATGCAGGAGTGTCAAGTGAACAGCAAGAGAGCGAGGGAGGCATCGAACCGTACAGATTAGAGCCAGAATTTTCGGGGGATTCCAGCACCGACTCAGACCGCAGCAGTGATGGGGAGGAGAGTCGCTTATTGAATACAGAATGGTGAGTCTTTACTTTGGCATGTTTGGGGTGTCAGGATAAGGAAAATTAACAATAAAAAAGAAAGGGAAGACTTCCGGTTATGGCTGCCACGTAGGACGGACGTGTCTCGCTCTGCTCTGCTCCTGGAGAAAAAAAATCGGCAAATAACTCTCTCATTTGGGACAGAACGTATCCCAGCATTTGGGCGAGGATATGTTGGCGAAGCCTAAGGCTGGAAAACCAGGAAAAGGAAAAAGCGAGCCGCCGAAACAGTCCAAATTAACGGACTTTCAGGTCTGTGACGCAGCAAACAAAACTCCATATATGGCGGAGGAGGCTGGCGGCGGTGCGATGTTTGCGGGGAATGGCGCAGATGCGCTGATGGCTGCCATGAGTTCAATGAGAGCGGACTTTTCCTCTAGATTTGATGGGATTATGACAGCGTTGGAAGGAATAAGAAAGGAATTGGGTGACTGTGTAGAACGAACGGCGCAGATGGAGCTCCGTCTCGCTAGTGCTGAAGATGACGTCACCCGTCTTCAATTAAAGGTGCGCACTTTGGAAAAAAAAATAAATCTCTGGAAGATAATATTTTGGATTTGGAATCTCGGTCGAGACAGAATAATTTGAGGCTGGTGGGTCTTCCAGAGGAATCAGAAGGTCGGGACGTATGTTCCTTTCTGGAAAAGTGGATTCCGGAGGTGCTGGGCAGCGAGGAGTTGCAATCAGCAGTGGTTCTGGAAAAAGCACATCGTATTGGCCCACGGAGAGATAAGGGACCGCCGAGGACCTTAATTATGAAGTTTCTTAGCAACAGAGACAGGATGAAGATCTTCAACGCTGCACGTGCTAAAGGAGAGATTAAACACCAGGACCAGCAGGTGCGGTTCTACCCAGATTTGGCCACAGGAATCCAGCAATTGAGGAAGCAGTTTGATCCCATACGTAAGGAGCTGCGCAACCTTGGGATTCGTCATGGTGTAATCTATCCTGCGAGACTGCTGACCACGTATGAGGGCAGAACCCACATTTTCAAGACCCCAGAGGAGGCGCAGGAGTTCATCAAGAAGATCAAAGAAGAAGAAGAGACTGGTGGGAGCTAAGCATGAACAAAATATAAGGTAGAATAATTAAGCATTTGCACAGGCATCTGACTGACTTGAAGTAAATAGTAAGTTTACAAAATATAGATTGTATTATATATTAAAAAAACAAAACAAAAACAAAACAAACAAAAAAAAACCTATGATGTACAAAGTTGTTAAAAATTTTGGAGTTAAGTTGGAAAACTACAGAGGAGAGTTAATGTTACGTCATTAAAAGCAGTAGAGTTGGGGTGATTGGGAGGATGAAGAAGGAGTGGCTTAGGCTGTTCCCCGTGGGTGTGGAACGGTCGATGGCTATATCGGGAGACAGAATTTTTCTTTTGATTTTGGGGGGTTTGCCACAAGTGTGGGAAGGGGAAATTTGTTTGTGTGTAGTTTGTAGGATGAATGTTCAACCACTCATGTTTTTGCTTCTCTGTATGAGCATGTTTACACTGCAAGGTAATCCTAAACTCTCTATTGATCATGGACCAAAGTGTTAATCTTAATTTAACTTCATGGAATTGCAGAGGTCTACAAAATTTAAAAAAACTTAAACAAGTTATGAATAAAATAAAGGACATGGGTTCAAGAATTGTGTTTTTACAAGAAACTCATCTGATAGAGGAGGATGTTAAAAGAATTAGGAGTAGATGGCAGGGAAGTGTATTCACCTCTTCATTTTCATCCCGAGCCAGGGGAGTTATGACTCTCATACATAAATCAGTTCCTTTTCAGGTGAAAAATGTAATTGGAGACAAATTTGGAAGATATGTAATCATTCAAGGTTCTTTGCTATTAGAAAATATAAATCTTGTGAACTTATATGGTCCCAATATAGATGATCAGAAGTTCTTTGCTAATTTATTTCTCATCTTATCATCACTTACAGGGCAACATATAATAGCAGGGATTTTAATTGTACATTGAATCCAGGTGTGGATAGATCAACAGGACTGGATTGTACGCACATTGGATGTAGGATGACTATTAATCATTTTATGAAAGAATTGAGATTGTTAGATATATGGAGAGAAATGAAACCACAAGTTAAAGCCTATTCTTGTTATTCCAGTACCTACAAGACATTCTCACGTATTGATTATTTTTGATTTCCACAGAATTAAGGTCCAAGATTCAAAACTGCTTTTATGATAACATCGTGATTTCTGATCATGCACCCTGTTGTCTAATATATGTAGATAAAAAATTGACAAAGGAATCAGGTAGATGGCAATTTCAGCATAAATGGTTTCAGGATGAGGAATTTGTCAAGTATATAGAAAAACAGATAGACGAGTTCTTTGACATCAATACTACACAAACATCAGCATGTGTAAAGTGGGAGGCTTTCAAAGCTTTTATTAGGGGACATATTATTAGTTATACAGGATCAAAATCTAAGAAGACTCGAGAGGAGAGAGCTAAATTGGAACATAAAATAAAAAGTCTTCAGGAAAAAGTGTATGCAGGAAGTGACCCAAGGTTGGAGAATGAATTACTGATTTTGAGAGCTGAATACGACAAAAAATCAGCGAATAGAGCTGCCTCGAGTCTTCTAAGATTGAAACAATCTTTTTATGAACAAGGTGAAAAATCAGGAAAATTATTAGCATGGCAGATTAAACAATTGGAAATTAAAACACCAATTACCAGTATTATAAGTAATGGACAGGTAGTTATAGATCCTTTAGAAATTAATAGAGCCTTTAGAGATTACTATGAAAAATTATATGATACCAAAAATGAACCTGATTTAACAAAACTAAATGGGTTTTTGAACGAACTATCTATACCGTGTATTCCAAATGAAAACAGGGAGATATTGGAGTCTAAAATTAGTCAAGAAGAAGTTGGGCTAGCCATTGATAATATGAAATCAGGAAAAAGTGCAGGACCAGATGGTCTTCCAGTTGACCTTTATAAAAAATTTAAGAATAAATTAATAAAACCTTTTTTGGAAATGGTTTTAGAAGCATTTCAAAATAATAATTTACCATCATACATAAATAATGCCTTAATTATACTGCTGCCAAAACCAGGTAAGCCCTCTAATAAATGTGAAAATATGAGACCAATAAGCCTATTAAACGCCGACCTTAAGATAATCTGTAAAATTTTAGCAAGACGAATACAAGAAATTTTACCAAATATTATTAATCGAGATCAGAATGGCTTTATAAAGGGTAGACAAGGCTTCCATAATGTAAGAAGACTATTTAATATTATTTATTTTAATAAAGAAGCACCGGATACAGCTCTCCTATCATTGGACGCCGAAAAGGCCTTTGATAGAGTTGAATGGCCCTTTCTTTTTGAAGTCCTACAAAGGTTTGGACTTGGAAATAATTTCATAAAATGGGTTCAAATAATATACAATAATGCTACAGCAGAAATCCTAACAAATAACAATATTTCAAAACCAATAAAAATCAATAGAGGATGTCGACAAGGCTGTCCACTTTCACCTTTACTGTTTACTATGGCAATTGAACCTTTAGCGATAGCGATACGTTTACATTCACAAATATATGGAATTAAAGTTGGACCAACAGAACATAAAATCTCCCTGTACGCCGATGATATAATTTTGTTTATGTCGAATCTAAAAAAATCAATTCCAACCTTGTTGAATTTAATAAAGAATTTTGGGGAAATATCAGGATATAAAATAAATAAAACTAAATCTTCAATATTAATGCTAAATGAGACCCAGAGAAATTACCCAGCCCCTGAGGTAAATCAATTCAATGTTGTAAATCAGTTTAAATATTTAGGAATCCAAATTATGCCTAAGCTAGAATCAGTCGCCAGTGTCAACTATGAAGCCTTAATGTCAGATATCAATGAGTTAACTCAGAGATGGATGTCACTACCAATGTCGATGATCGGGAGAATCAATATACTTAAAAGTAATATTTTACCTAAAATACTTTATTTATTTCAATACATTCCCTTATCACCACCTTTAGATCTATTCTCAAGAATAAAAAAAAAGTTAGTGGAATTTATATGGAACAACAGGAGGGCTAGATTACGTTTGTCTTTATTATATTTACCATTTGATCGTGGAGGTCTGAAATGTCCAAATTTTATGTTGTATTATTGGTCGGCACAACTGAGGTCTATGACATATTATTTTTCATCAAATGATCTCCCTCACTGGACTGAAATGGAATCATACAATTTACCTTTACCTCTTCCCATATTCATATACTCAGATTCGGCAAAAAAATTACAAAAACAAGTTAAAGATCCATTTGTAAAGCATATGATCAAAATATGGTGTGAAGCTAAAAACTATTTAAAAAAACCACAGTTATTGTCACAATTTAGTCCAATATGGGGTAATCAATATTTTAAACCAGGGAGAGCGGACGCTGTATTTAAAGTATGGAATTTAAAAGGGATACAAAAGATTCAGGATTTATATTTGCCATGTGCAGACAACATAATGTCTTTTGAAGAGCTGAGGATCAAATTTAATCTCAATAGAACACATTTTTTTAAATATCTTCAACTTAGAAACTTTATTCGATCAAATCAAAATAAAGCTCTCACTCGACCTATTTATTCATCCTTGGAAAAAATGATGATGAAAGATAGTAAAAGAAAGGGTATTATTTCAGAGTTTTATAACTCATTGACACTATCTTCAAGTGAAAATTCACTGAAAAGATTAAACTACTGGAAAGAAGATCTGCAAATTGAAATTTCAGAGGAACAATGGGAATTGGCTTGTACAGAAGCTCAAACCAAATCAATAAATGCACGCCTTAAATTGATACATTTCAAATGGTTAATGCGGATGTATGTTACACCGGAGGAGTTAAATAGATATAACAAAAATATACCAGATACATGCACAAAATGCATGGAAAGTAAAGGAACCCTATTTCATTGTTTATGGGAATGTAGATTAATAAGAATGTTTTGGGAGGAGGTGAGGGTAACAATTGAAAAAATAATCTCAAAACAAATCATATTGAATCCTAAACTGTTTTTGTTGGGTCTGTACCCAGAAAAGCATAATTTCAATAAAAGTGAAAGAACATTCATAGACCTCAGTTTGCTTAATGCCAAAAAATGTATTGCACTATTATGGAAAAAGACTCATAGACCAGATGTGACTCAGTGGTTAAGACAGATGTTAACAAACCTTCCATTAGAAAGAATAACATATATACTGAAATCAAAGGAAATTGTGTTTGAGAATATATGGAGACCTTTTATTGATTATGTAAAAAATTTAAACATAACTCTTGAAGAAGAAGGTGAATGATGTGTGTGGACCTTGTAAATTCCAAACTGGTGAACATAATATGTATACTAATGTATTGGATTGTCTAGACTAAACAGAGGAGCATTGTTGAAGACTTGATTTTGTTGGTGGTTGTTGGTGTTTTTAGGGTATTTTTTTTTTTTTGTAGTACTTTAGTGTTAGCGTTTGATTGTTTGTATCATGTTTGTTAAAAAAAAAAAAAAGGTTCAATAAAGATATTGTGGAAAAAAAAAAAGAAAGGGAAAAAAAAACATCAGCATTTTTCCAACTTATTACAGTTATCCCTCACTTATCGCGTTTAATGCGGTCTTCCTTCGCTGGGTATAGGCGCTCGGCAGGGAGCGAAGCTGGGTAAAACGTCTCGGCCAATCAGCTTGCGAGATAAAACGTCTCGGCCAATCAGCTTGCGAGGTAAAACGTCTCGGCCAATCAGCTTGCGAGATTCCTGAGCGGGCTGGGGAGCCGGGGAGAGCGGGCTCTCCGTGTTGATACCTGATGTTCTAATGTAGTCTCCCTGCCTTCTCATTAGAACATCAGGTATCAACACGGAGAGCCCGCACAACTCAAAATCTACCTCTCTGACCACCGCTCCACTCCTCTCCGCCCACCTCTTCACCGCTCGGGAATCTCGCAAGCTGATTGGCCGAGACGTTTCACCTCGCAAGCTGATTGGCCGAGACGTTTTACCCAGCGAAGGAAGACCGCATTCATTGTCCTTTATCGCTCGTGTTGCTTAGTGGCACTTTTCGCTGTTCTCTTGTGCCTTTTTGTGCAAAATAGTGCTTGTGACGCCCTTGGGGGGGGGGTGACGCTACTTCGCGGTTTTTCACTTTTCGCGGTCGGTTCTGGTCCCCATTAAACGCGATAAGTGAGGGATCACTGTATATCTAGAAACGCATCGCTTCCCGGTCGCTTTTCCTCCCCCTTTCTTTTCTTTAGTCGCCATGACAGCTTTCCTTGGCCACTGAACAGATCTTTGGAAGTGTTTTGTAGTCGACTATCACGACAAAATGCACCAAAAACAACCAGTGTCGACGTGCTCGCAATGGTAAACATGATGACTGGGTCACACTCGTGACGTCACGCGGAACTCCGGCTGCGCTTCGGCGGATTTGTCTGATTTTTCAGGGCGGGAAATTCAAAATCGCGATTTTCTCCAAGATTCCAGGATTTGTGGAGGGGGTGCCAATGATAAATTATCTTTATAATTGTATGTACTATCACCCAGTGCCGTTCAATGCCGTTCAGTTCAGTTCTACTTTAATGTGTCCCCAGAGTTACTTCTCTTGTGAGCACTGGTAACATTTTTTTTATTTGCAACTTTTAAGAAAATGATTTCTTTGTGTGATTTGTCAAAATCAAATGAATCCCTTTTGAGTTTCCAAAGAAAAAAAATGTAATAATGTAAAAACAAGTATGTGAAACGACGATCAGACGTAGTCTGGCGAGCTGGTGCTGGCTGAGCCGCTGTTGTCACCTTTGTCCTCCATCCTGCTGCAGGAAATCGGAGACAACAGAACATCAGTCAGGCTGGTTAACATTTACACCACTGGTGTCCATTTCTCTTTTTTATTAACTCACTAAAAGTCCTGATAGCTAACCAGTGACCAGTGACCAGGTCAACTGTATAATTTTGTTGTCAGTGTTTATCAGTGTGAATTGTTTTGCTGCAAAATGTGATGAGTACATTTCTCAAAATCAGGCCTCATCATAATGATTCAGAGCAAATATAGGAATATTCTTTACTGTCCTTTTTACCCCCTCAGTGGACTGCATTAGCATGTCAATTTGTCGTGTAATTTAGAACTTTCGTAACTTTGCAAACTTTGACATACATTTCAGCATTTTTTTTTTTTTTTTTAAGTTTAATGATTTGAGAAATGAATGCCACTGATGTGTCTTTTATTTCAAATTTAATTTCTCATGTGTTTGTAATATCAAGCTTTGGTTGTTCCAGATTCTGTGTTTAAGCAAAACTAAAGTTTGTTTCCATATGAAAAGGTTAAACATTACATATCAGTTGCAGTTAATTTTTCAATAAATATTGAGTTTGGCTCGTGACTTTACTTCACTGCTTAATTTTGGCCCACTGTGAATTTGAGTTTGACACCCCTGGTTTACATAAATGACAAATGTGTATTTTTTGTATTTTTATTCTAGTGTTTTTTTTTTCCATTGAAAGAGTAGGGAAGGGAAAAAAAATTCATAATAGTAATGTACTCATGCACACTTAAATTATATGATCAGAGGTGGGTATAGTAGCCAGAAATTCTACTCATGTAAAAGCAGTGCTTTGAAATTTAAAAAGTAGACAACCAAAAATTTCTAGTTGAGTTAAGGGTACAAAGAGGATCCACTTAAAAACTTGAGTAAGGACTTAAGTCTTGAAGGTTTGAGGTTTTTCTCCAAAATTTATAACAATTTTGTTATAGTTTTCTACTTTTCTCTAAATGTATCTAAATTTGAAACTATTTTCCTCAAATTTGTAATTTCTTATATATTTGAGACTTTATTATAAATTTGTGGATTATTTTATGGCTAATTTTTGTCTGTTTTTTTTTAAATAAATTTGAAAGACTGTGGTATTTTTTTTTTTACTTTTTCCTTATAACAATTTTTGACCATAATTTTGCAGAGCCAGAACAGAACAATAATTTAATGCATGCAGTTATTTCTATTTATTACTATATTTTTTATAACTTTTTTTTTTTTTTTTAAGAAATCTCACCACCCAGACAGCAGGAAAAACCTTCCTTATTTTGAAATCCAAATGTTTTCACGTTTAGTTTGTCTGAAGGCTGCTGACGGATTAAAGACACTGACTTTGTGAATTTTGGTGATCTTAACTTGTCAGATACATTATAATGAACATAAATTAGTTAATATTAACCTCTTGCACTCCGTTGTACCGCGGGCGGGCAAGTCTCTGCGTCCTAGAGCGCACGAGGGCGCTCTCGTGCGCCCTCGTGCGCTCTAGGACGCATGATGGAGATGGTGAGGTAGGACATGATGTAGATGGTGATGGCGTCCAAGCGCGCACTGAAAATAAAAGCTGCAGACACAGCCGCGAACAGATTAGTTCATCTGATTGACCTCTCATTCGACTAATAAGAGCCTTGAATTGGGTTTCTGAAACCTTGAAGAACCAATGATTGAAAACCTAGCAAGAAGGACCCGCCTACCAACGCTGTGAATGCAGTGAGCCAATTGAAGCAGAGAAGTTTGCCAGCTGTTTTTTTTTAAGGCTGGGTGAAGACAGACTGCTGCAGCGGATCAAAAAAGGACTCGCAGAAAGAACCGTCACAGACCCAGCAGCACGGAGACCACCCACAAATGCAACCTGTGTGACAGCATTCGCGCATTGGCATGTTCGGCCACAGGCGGTGCTTATTTTGTTTTTGTTCCAGCAGAGTAGACGTTATGATTTTCTTCCATGGTCATCATAGACCGACGGAGGCTGACGATGAAGGCTGAGTGACACACACGCCTTCGCCAGTCTTTTTTTAATTACTACTGTTATTTGTTTTGAAAAATCGTTCGCCAAAAACCGCAATCATGGAAGCACAAAACCGCAATAATGGTATTATGTTTTGCTCGGGTCGCGAGACCAGAACCACGAGCGGACCAGCGTCGCGTTCGTCTGACAATGAGGAAGAGAACACCACACTTGGTCCAACACCAAGATGGCGCCCACAGCGGTCGACATGGTGCTTCGCTGCGCTCTTTGTTTGTTTTTGTTTGTCAATTGTGTGTCTGCTTGCACTTATACCCGTGAAGAACTTCTAAATATCAGGACTTTCACCCCCACGGACCTCCTCCCAGTTTTTCTAGCCCCTGCCGCCGATCTGGTTTACTGTTTGGCTCGGAAAGTGAGACGGCGAAAGAGAGGTAGACGAGCGGGCGCTCTCGTGCGGCTTCGCAGGAGAGGCTCACGAACGGCGCTGCCTGGCATATTTCTGTCCAATACCAACTCTCTCTCTAACAAGGTAGATGAACTGAGACTGCTGATGCGTTTTAAGGACCTCGCCTCCTCAGCTGTCCTCTGCTTTACTGAGACCTGGCTCCGGGAAAATATACCGGACAGCGCGCTGCGCCTCGACGGCTTTCAGCTCTTCCGTGCTGATCGTGACACAGAGCTTTCCGGCAAGACCACAGGAGGCGGAGTCTGCTTCTACATCAACTGCAGCTGGTGCTCTGATGTAACGGTAATTTCCAAACACTGTTCTCCTGCCTTGGAATTTCTTGTTATCAATTGCAAGCCTTTCTATTCCCCGCGGGAGTTTGCTTCTTTTATAATGATCGCTGTGTACGCCCCTCCCGACGCGGACACGCGCGAAGCTCAGCGCGTGCTCGCGGATCACATTCAACACACAGAGCGGATTTTTCCAGACTCGCTGATTATTGTGGCTGGCGACTTTAATCAGTGCAATCTGAGCCACGATCTCCCCCGCTACAAACAGTTTATTAAATGCCCCACCAGAGGATTAAACACACTGGATCACTGTTACACCACAGTGAAAGACGCATATCGCGCTGTCCCTCGAGCTGCGCTGGGATTATCTGATCACGTGATGGTTCACCTCATTCCCACATACAGACAGAGATTGAAGCTCACTAAACCTGTTGTGAGCACTACGAAGATACGGACCAGTGATGCTGAGGAGAAGCTGGAAACGTGCATGGAAATATCTGACTGGGGCATGTTTAAAGGAGCCACGCATGATCTGGATGAGTACAACGGACATCTGTGAACTCATATATCCACTTTTGTGAAGAGAACATTCTTCCATCACGCACCAGGGTGAGTTACTCCTAATGACAAACCCTGGTTCACATCTAAGCTCAGACAGATCAGGAAGAGAAGGAAGCATCACTGAAAAGTGAGACAGGGACTGCTTACAGGGAGGTTAAATACCGGTTTAACAAGAGCTGAAGAGGGCCAAATCTCTATACTCAGAGAGACTTCCAGCACAGTTCACTGCTAATGATTCGCTTCCGTTTGGAGAGGACTGAGGCAAATCACCAACTATCGACCTAAGGCTCCTAAAGGTCAGATGACAAAGCCCTTTGTCAAAGACTGTCCCAACACATATGCCCGTTTTGACACCTCGTCATCTTGTCCAACTCCCCCCCTCCCTCCAGCTCCACAGCCTCCACATTCCCTACTTTCATTTAAGGCCCCCCCTCCCCTTATCATCAGTGAGTCAGATGTTGCTCAAACAGTTCTCCAGACTGAACCCGCGCAAGGCCCCCGGCCCAGACGGCCGTGTCCTCCCTCCACCACCCTGAGACTCTGTGCGAAACAGCTGGCTCCTGTATTCACAGACATTTTTAACACCTCCCTTAAGTTATGCCCACGTGCCTCCTGCCTCAAATCCTCCACCATCATCCCTGTCCCCAAGAAGCCACGGATCACTGGACTTAATGACTACAGACCTGTAGCGCTCACCTCTGTAGTCATGAAGTCCTTTGAGCGCCTGGTCCCTGTCCCACCTCAAGTCCATCACCACCCCTCTCCTGGACCCCGCTGCAGTTTGCCTACCGAGCCAACAGGTCTGTAGACGACGCAGTCAACCTGGCCTCCACTCCATCCTGCAGCACCTGGACTCCCCGGGAACCTACGCCAGGATCCTGTTTGTGGACTTCAGCTCCGCATTCAACACCATCCCGCCCCCTCTCTGCTCCGGGACAAGCTGTCCCTGCTCAACGTGCCTGACTCCCTCTGCAGGTGGATCATCGACTTCCTGACGGACCGGAGGCAGCATGTGCGGCTGGGAAAGACTGTCTCAGACCATACTAGCATCAGCACCGGATCACCCCAGGGCTGTGTACTTTCCCCCCTACTCTTCTCCCTTTACACCAACTCCTGCACCTCCAGCCACCAGTCTGTCAAGTTGATCAAGTTTGCGGACGACACCACCCTCATCGGGCTCATCTCCAACGGCGACGAGTCCGCCTACAGGAGAGAGGTGGCCCAGCTGGCGTCCTGGTGCAGCAATAACAACCTGCAGCTGAACGCTCTGAAGACAGTGGAGATGATTGTAGACTTCAGGAAAGTCACTACTCCTCTGCCCCCCCTCACCCTCTCAGGCTCTCCCATCACCACTGCTGATTCCTTCCGCTTCCTAGGCACTACCATCACCAGGGACCTCAAATGGGAGCCGACCATCAGCTCACTCATCAAAAAAGCCCAGCAGAGGATGTTCTTCCTGCGGCAGCTGAGGAAGCTCAAGCTACCCACCAAGATGTTAGTGCAGTTCTACACAGCCATCATCGAGTCCATCCTCACCACCTCCATAACCGTGTGGTACGCAGGAGCCACTGCCAGGGACAGACTAAGGCTGCAGCGCGTCGTGCGCACTGCTGAGAAGGTGATCGGCTGCAAGCTCCCATCTCTCCTGGATCTGTACATCTCCAGGACCCGGAGGCGTGCTGGCCGGATCATAGCCGATCCCTCACACCCTGGTCACGTACTGTTTGCCCCCCTCCCCTCTGGTAGAAGACTTCGGTCCATCCAGACTAAAACCTCCCGTCACATGAACAGCTTCTTCCCCTCTGCCATCAGACTGCTGAACACTAAGTGACTTATTGACTCTCGTGCACTATGTACAGCAGCTCAACCAGACTCATGTCAATCATCACTGTTTTCTTCCTGCATTACCGACTGCACTATATAGTTCTCCACAGTATCTGCTGCTGCTAATTATATTTTAACTGTTGACATTATCACTTAATCTTATCCTACACTTATTTACATGTATAGTTTATTTCTTTTATCTTATCATGTTAATGTTGCAGCATTGTACCGAGACAAAATTCCTATTTGTGTACTACATGAACAATGCAATAAACCTGATTCTGATTCTGAGAAGTTCGCCAGCTCCGCTGCTGCTGTGAGAGGTAAGGGTGTTATAAGCTAAATTATTCTCTATCCCTGAAAATTGTAATCCAAACTGACTTTTGACCGATCGGTAAATTACAACTGTGGCGGCCCACGAAGTCTGAAGTTTGTGCTGCCGCAGTACATACGGTTCGTTTTCGTCGCGTCCAGACCGTGAACGCCGCACCCCCCCCGCTATTCTTCTGTAGCGAGGGGGGGGGGGGGAAGCAGCGGTAACTGAGCTGCTGTCCCACATCGCGACATGAGGCTAATCCGTCAGTAGCGATGGCCGATGTCCATCCTCTGTAGCGGGGGGGGGAACAACCCCCCCCACACACACACAGTCACAGACCTGAGTGGTGACCTTTCATTAGAGCCCAAAATAAAGCTTCTATATTGAATCATTCAAAAGTTACAGACGTTTTTCCAAACTGTGCCATTTGGCACAATTTGGCACAGTTCCAAAACGCCTGGGAACTACCTGTGGGAAAAAGCTGTGTTAATATATTCATTTTTTGTGGTGATGTTACAAAATTTGGACCTCAGCTGGATAACACTTGGTTCTACTTTTCTGTTGCATTTTGCCAGCCCCGGATCTGAAGCTGGTGTGTTATTTGCAAGCATTTGTATCCAAAAAAACTAACCCAGGCCAAATTTATTTCTTCAAGTTCGTTATGTTTTATGATGACTGTAACTCAGGGGCCGGAGCAGCTTATAGAGATTATGACTGTTTTGCCAAAAAATTCAAAGGTGTTTTCTTTTAAAAGAGACCAACCCCATGAAGATGCTGCAAAGGGTTGAAGAACAGCTTTCATTTTACTTTGGCACGTTATTTTTTGGCATTTTTAGGGAAACTGACCGGAGTGTCAAGGGTTAACAAAGGTAAAGTTAAAACGTCTCCTTTTTATTCTTGTATGAAATAAGAACAACAAAAAACCTAATAATTAAAAAAAGACTAAATGAACCTACTCAAGCTTCTAACCACACGTTAGCTAAGTGATTCTTCCATTATTGCTCCCGTTGCCAGCGGGTTAAAACCATGATAAATGCCATCACTGCTTACATACCTCTTCTGCTTTTTTCCCCACATTAAAGTACTTTAATAAGATCATGCTTCTCTTGGACAGTGATGCTAGCGAGACACTTTGGCTGGCGACTGTGAGCAGTCACGCACCGGGACACTTCTGAACTTCGCGCCAATGACCGTCACACGTGTTGTGTGCGTGCTTGCGAACCGTCATTCCTTCATATATTTTTTTTCAAATTTATATTTCCACAGAGTGGCGGAAAAAATTCAAGCATGGTGGGCAGCCACCTGGAAATGTTACTAGAGGAAACCCTATATGTGGAAGAAAATATCACCATAAAGTCTTCAAAATAGCATTATGTTTCTCCCTGACACAACTGATTGGGGACTAATGGGTTTCAGCCATTTTTGATTGAACCATGTGATGTGTCAGAATTATTGTAGTGCAAAAGGTATCCACCAGAGGGCAGAAGACAAGTATCAGATTATATACAACAGGGTTTTGAGCAACTATGGTGATACAGTAGGTCTCAAAAATGTATGCATCAAACATGATACCTGCGGCATTATAGGCTTAAAAATCCATCTATCCATCTTCTACCACTTTTCCGGAGGTCCGGGTCACGGAGGCAGCAGTTCAAGCAGAAAAGCCCAGACTTCCCTCTCCCCAGCCAACTGCTCCAGTTCTTCTGAGAGGATATCAAGACATTCCCAGGCCAGCTGGGGAACAGTCTCTCCAGCGTGTCCTGGGTCTGCCCCGGGGTCTTCTTCCAGTGGGACGTGCCTGAAACAGCTCCAGTTGGAGGCATTTAGGAGGCATCCTGATCAGATGCCCAAACCACTTCAACTGGCTCCTTTGGACGTAGAGCGACACCTTATCATGGTGGGGGGGTTTGTGTGCCCTAGTGATCCCAGGAGCTATGGGCAGTTTGCCTCTGGTAGGGTCACCCAAGATGAACTGGTCCAGGGTGAAGGGCCAGACTAAGAACAATCCAGCAGATTCTCACGATGAATGTTAGAGCAAGAATTCAGTGTACCCCGCCTGGTATGGGGTTACCGGGGCCCCACCCTGGAGCCAGGCCTGGGGTAGGGGCTCAGTGGCGAGCGTCTGGTGGCTGGGTTTCTGCCCGTGGGACCCGGACGGGCTCAGCCCGAAAGAGTTACATGGGTCTGCCCTCCAGTGGGCTCACCACCTGCAGGAGGGACCATGGGGGTCCGGTGCTATGTGGATCAGGTAGCGGTTGAAGGCAGAGACCCTGGCTGTCTGCTTCCCGGCTTCCTAAACTGGCTTTAGGGAAGTGGAATGTGGAGGAACAGCGGTTCTACTCTGAGTCTCTCCCAGATGACTGAGCTCCTCACCCTTAAAAATGTTAAATAAAAATGTAAACCTTAAAACGCGAGCTTAAAAACTAAAATGGCTTAAAGCTAGCATAAAAGCTAGAATAATATATTAAAATTTCAGTTTTTCTTATAGTTGAAAATGTGCCCAAGTTTTAACGTTAAAAGATGAAAATATTTTTTTGAACACGGTGCTTCTGTTGTATACCCAGTATATATGGTACAGCATCTAATTTGATCTGTGACGTGTGAATCTTGAAGTAATGCTGAACTCTTATCGACCACCCTCCTTCCACAGGTGCATTGTGAAGATCACGGGAGACATGACGCTGTCGTTTCCCATGGGCATCATCAAGGTTTTCACCAGTAACCCCTCCCCTGCTGTCCTCACCTTCAAACTGAAGAACACCAGCAGGCTGGAGCAGATCATGCCCAACCAGCAGCTCTTATACAGGTCAGTTTTTGAACTGAAAAGTTCCCAATATTATGAGTAAAAATTTGCAAATTCATGGTAAAGTCTAACAAATTTAAAAGAAAAAGAAGTTATGAGCTCCTAATCTAATGTTAGCTGGTTAGCTGACTAACATAACTAACAGTTAAATATGATTATGTAAGACCCCAAATAAAACAATATACATGACCGTTCCCTGGGGTACAAAAAGCAGAAGAATAATCCTCTGCTGGCAGAGATCCTCACCAAGCTGTTCAACCTCTCCCTGACGCACGCCACCGTCCCCTCTGGCCCCAAGGCCTCCACCATCATCCCCAAAAAGTCAGCAATCAACAGCCAGAATGACTACAGACCCATAGCACTCAGGTCTGTAGTCATTAAGTGTTTTGAGTGACTGGTGTCCCAGCACATCAGAGACTGTCTTCCCCCCCTCCTTTGACCCCCAGTTTGCCTACAGGGAGAACTGGTCCACGGAAGATGCCGTTGCCACCACTCTCCACAGAGCACTGAGCCACCTGGAAAACCCAAGGAGCTATTTGAGGATGCTTTTTGTGGACTATGGCTCAGCTTTCAATACCATCATCCCTGACATCCTGATCAATAAACTACACCTCCTCCAGAACCCCTCCCTCCACCTGCTCCTGGATAAACTTTCTCACCAACCACCCACAAACAGTCAGACTTGGCCCCCACCACTCCTCAACACTGTCTCTCAGCACTGGCTCCCCCCAGGGCTGGATGCTAAGCCTCTACTGTAGTCCCTGTACATCTTCGACTGTATTCCAACCCACCCAACCACTATCATCGTGAAATACACGGACGACACCACCTTGGTAGGGCTCATCACTGATGACAATGAGAAGGCATACAGGGCAGAGGTAGAGAATCTGCTGCTGTGGTGCCAAGCAAACAACCTGAAACTGAATGTCCACAAAACCAAAGAACTCATTTTGGACTTCAGGAAGAACAGACAGGACCCCCCCTTCCTTCATAAATGGCGACCGCATGGAAAACGTCCCTGCCTTCAGGTTCCTGGGCACCCACATCTCCTCTGACCTCTCCTGGACTGTCAACACCAAGGCCCTGGTGAAGAAAGCCCAGCAGCGGCTGCACTTCCTCCGTGTCCCGAGGAAGAACAACCTGGACCAGCTGCTGCTGGCCTTCTACCGCTGCTCAGTGGAGAGTGTGCTCACGTAATTCAATTCAACTTTATTTATATAGTGCCATTTCACAACAGCAGTCATCTCATAGCACTTTCAACTGTAGGGGAAACCCCCACAATTGCAGAAAGACCCCAGCAATCAGGTGATCCCCTGTGAGCAAGCACTTGGCGACGGTGGAGAGGAAAAACTCCCTTTTAACAGGAAGAAACCTCCAGCAGAACCAGGCATCTGCTGCGACTGGCTGGGGGGGTAAGGGGATAGAGAAGATGAAAAGAACAGACATGTAGAGAGCAAACAGCACGATGGGGACTCAATCTATGGGAGAGAACAAACAGATGTTAATGACCAGCAAAAACAAAAATTTCATTGAGAGTGAAGCCCAGTGTATTACTGGAGGTCCCCCAGCTGTCTAAACCTATTAGCAACATAACTAAGGGAGGGTTCAGAGACACATGATCCCTCCCCAATTGTGGGCTATATCAAAAAGGAAGGTTTTAACCCCATTCT
Source organism: Pholidichthys leucotaenia (assembly GCA_020510985.1). Taxonomy (NCBI): domain Eukaryota; kingdom Metazoa; phylum Chordata; class Actinopteri; order Cichliformes; family Pholidichthyidae; genus Pholidichthys; species Pholidichthys leucotaenia. Next base: position 22,182,237 of record CM035850.1, on the reverse strand, counting down.
TAAAAACAGAGATCGAGTCTGACTCCCGAATCCAGGTTGGCAGCTGGTCCCACAGGAGAGGAGCTTGATAACTGAAGGCTCTGCCTCCCATTGTACTTTTGGAGATTCTAGGTATTACAAGTAATCCAGCATTTTGGGAGCGTAGTGCTCTGTTAGGATTATAGGGTAGTATCAGATCTTTTAAATAAAAAGGAGCTTGATTGTTTAGAGCTTTGAAAGTGAGAAGGATTTTAAACTTAATTCTAAACTCTATGGGAAGCCAATGAAGGGAGGGCAGAACCGCACAGATATGATCTCTCTTTCTAGTACCTGTTAAAACTCTTGCTGCAGCATTTTGGATCAACTGAAGACTTTTTAAAGATGTTTTAGGACAACCTGATAATGAAGAGTTACAATAATCTAATCTAGAACTAACAAAAGTGCAGATCAGTTTCTCAGCAACACTCAGACAAGATGCTCCTAATCTTGGCAATATTACGCAAATGATAGAAGGCAGTCTTAGAAACAAAATTAATATATGAATTGAAAAACAGATCTTGATCAAAAATAACTCCAAGGTTCCTCACAGAGCTATTAAGAGAGAGCAACCACATCCAAACTACAAGTTTGATTTGGAAAGGTGTTTCTAAGGTTCTTTGGACCAACAAGAATGACTTCAATCTTATCTGAATTTGATAGCAGGAAATTACAAGTCATCCAAGCTTTGATTTCCTTAAGACAGGCTTCTAACTTGGCTAATTGATTACTATCATGTGGCTTCATTGACAGGTATAATTGTTTGTCATCTGCATAACAATGAAAATGTATACAGTGCTTTCTAATAATGTTGCCTAACGGAAGCATATATAAACTAAAAAGAGTAGGATCCAGCACAGATCCCTGTGGAACTCCATGACTGAGCTTTGAGTTGAAAGAAAACTCATTATTGACATGAACAAACTGGAACCTATCAGATAAATAAGCTCTAAACTACTGCAACAAAGTTCCATTAAGTCCAACATAGTGTTCTAATCTATCAAGTAGAATATTATGATCGTTAGTATCAAAAGCTGCACTAAGGTCTAAAAGGACAAATACAGAAACAAGTCCATTATCAGATGATGGATTCTAAACCCAGATTGAAACTCTTCAAATAAACCATTTCCCTGCAAGTGGTCAAATAATTGTGTCGCAACAACTCTTAAGATTTTTGAAATGAAAGGCAGATTAGATTGATCTATAGTTGGCTAAAACTCCTGGATCCAGTGTTGGCTTTTTGAGTAAGGGTTTAATTACAGCAGTTTTAAAAGCCTGCGGTACATGGCCTAAAGTTAATGAAGAATTGATTATTTGAAGAATCATCATCATCATTATCATAGCAGTCTGTCGGGGGTGACAATGACCGTTTCATTTAGGTCTGATCAGATTCCTCCACACAGCTCTGTAATTCACCTTTCGCTGAGAATAAAGCTACCAATAAATGGGAAGACTTCTTTAAATAACTTGGTAGGAATAGGGTCTAAAAGACAAGTTCAAGGCTTGGATGAGGAAATTATTTTGTCTAACTCTAAAAGGTCAATTGGAGTAAACTCATTCAAACAGATATCAATTGAAGGAGTTGTAGTAGTTACTGTATTTAAGTTAATGGTGGGAAGAATCTGATTTTATCTCTGATAGATGAAATTTTATTATTGAAAAAGTTCATAAAGTCCTGACCAGTAAGCTCTGAGGGAATGCTAGGATTGACAGAGTCCTGACTCTTTGTCAGCCTGGCTGCAGTGCTGAAAAGAAACCTGGTATTATTCTTGTTCTCTTCTATTAATGCAGAATAATAACTCATTCTAGCTTTTGTAAGAGATTTTTTATAAATTAAAAGATGTTTTCTCCAAGCTAAATAGATTTCATCTAAATTAGTGGAGCGTCATTTTCTTTCTAATTGGCAAGTCTTTTGTTTTAAGCTACAAGTTTCTGTGTTGAACGAAGGAGTTAGAAATCTCTGATTAAACTTTTTCTTTTTTTAAAGGGGCCACCATGTCTAGAGTCTGATGCAGAGAAGCTGTAACACTCTACCATGCTGTCAATTACAGAAGGAGCAAGCTGTCTATAGCCAATTTCCGTTGTGTTGACACATGGCATAGAGGAAACAATCTGCATAAATTTGGTAACAGCATCATCTGAGAGGCATCTACTGTAGTAATATTTTTCTTTAGGAGCCAAATAGTCAGAAATAGTAAAATCAAAGGTTAACAGACAATGGTCTGACTACAGGGTTATGAGGAGACACTACCAGATTTTCTGTTTCTATGTCATATGTCAGAACAAGGTCCAACGTGTGGTGGAGATAATGGGTAGAATTTCCTACTTTCTGAGAAAACCCCATCGATTCCAATATTGAATTAAATGCCATATCAAGGCAATCACTACCTACATCTACATGTATATTAAAGTCCCCTACTATAATTATTCTGATTTCAGCACTAAATTAGCTAAGAATTCGGCAAATTCGGATAAAAATTCTGAGTAGGTTGATGGAGGACGATAAACTATGGCAAATAAAATTGGGTTTAGCCTAAAATTGCTAAAATGCCCAATACTGAGGACCAGGCCCTCAAAGGAATTATAATGTGTTTTTTGCTTTACATTAACTAGTAATTTGGAATGGTAAATTGTTGCTACTCCTCCTCCACGACCAGAACTTCTGGGATTTTGACAGTTTAAATAACCAGAGGGAGTTGATTCATTTAAACCAACATAATCCTCTTGCCCTAACCAAGTCTCTGTAAGGGATATTAAATCAATCTGATGATCAATTAACAGATCATGGACTAGAAGAGACTTGGGAGTTAGAGACATAATATTTAACAAACCATATTTAATTTTTAAATTATGAAGAGGAACAGAGGCCAAATCATTCAATTTAGAGGCTTCATGTTTAATTTGAGTTTTACCAACTTTTTGTTTAATCACTTTGGGATGCTTATACATTATATTTTTATTTACTTTGGAGGGAGCAGACAATGATTCTCTGATGGGGAAGACAGGGGCTAAGTTGAGGGGTGGCGGCTGAAGAGGAGCTGCAGAGGGGTGTCTAAGACTGCGACTCTGAGTTGTCAAGGTTTTGGAAATTTGGATAAAAATGATGCCAGATTGTTAGATAAAAGAGAAGCACCATCCAAAGTGGGATGGACGCCGTCTCGTCTAATAAGACCAGGTTTTCCCTAAAATGAGCTCCAATTATCTATGTAGCCCACATTATTTGCAGGACACCACACAGACAGCCAGCGGTTGAAAGATAACATGCGGCTAAGCATGTCATCACTGGTCAGATTGGGGAGGGGCCCAGAGAATACTACAGAGGCAGACATCATTTTTGCAAAGTCACACCGATTCCACGTTAAGTTTTGTGACTTCCAACTGCCTGAGTCGGATGTCGTTAATGCCGGCGTGGATAACAATTGTGGAGTATTTACAGTTACTTTTAGCCAGCATTTTGAAATTTGACTCGATGTTGCCTGCTCTGGCCCCGGGAATGCATTTGACTATGGCCGCTGGAGTCTCTGGGTTCACGTTTCTGACTACAGAGTTGCCAGTGATCAGAGTTTTTTCCTCAGCAGGTGTGTCGCTGAGTGGAGAAAAGCGATTAGAAACATGAACAGGTTGGTGGTGAACCGGGGCCTTGTGGCTAGGCTTCCTTCTCACCGTCACCCACCCAATCTCCTCGCTGCTGAGGAGGACTGGAGGATCGCTAGCAGGCCGCCCAATGCTAGGGAGCTCCGCTGCAGCTAAGGGACGTCAGTCATTATTAACTGGCGCTGACGGTGTTTCAATGCAGCAGAGCCGGGATTCCAAATCAGACAACATTTATTACATTTACCGTTATCACTAACAGAGGCAGAGGTGTAGCTAAACATCTGACAGAGAGAACACACCAGAGGAGGAGAGGAAGGAGAGCTAGTAGCCATAGCGAGTGGCTAGCCCGAAGCTAACAAAAACACTGATGAAAGGTGAACAGAAGGCTAGAGAGGGTGTTTAGATGACACTGAGTGCGCACACAAGCGCAAGAGGCTTGATAAACAGAAGTCAGAACTAACGGTAGATGGAAAAAAGTGATTAAAATACAATTAAAGGCAAAAATCCTCAGGAGAATGAGGAGAGCTAACCACACAGACAGCGACGATACCTTACCACAGGAAGCCGCGCCCTGTGGTAACTGTCTCAGTGTGTGGTACGCCGGCTCCACGGCTGAGAACAGGAAGGCTGTGCAGAGGATCATGAACACCGCCCCTCCCAAAAACAAATCAGCTGCAACCATCTGCCCTCCCTGGAAGACATCTCCAGATTCTCCCGTCTCAGAAAGATCAAGGCCATCACAGGAGACCCCTCACATTCCGCCCACCACCTGTTTGACCTGCTTCCCTCTGGACAACAGTTCAGATCGATGAGGTCCCGCACCTCCAGACTGACAAACAGTTTCTTCCCCTGGGCCATCCGCACTGCAAACAGTCAGCGGCCCCACCCCCCTTCCTCTGAACGCTCACATGCTCAGAACTGAGGACCTTTTAATTATCACAATAACTCACCTGTCTTTGTACACCACACTTTCATGTATATTGATCCATCTGTGAAACCACTACCATTCCTGTGTATATTTCCATAGTCCTTTTTTATTTCAGTCATGTGTTTAATCGTGTGTTCTGTAACTGTGTTTTATCTAATCCTTCTCTCATACTTAAATGCGCAGTAGCCTGGGGGAGCACCCATCAGGCTAATGGTACCATGTTTCAAAACAATCGGACCAAAACTGTAGGAGGAGTTGATTTCACAAAAGTGGGACAGATGGATGGACTGACCCATAACCAGTGTTGGGAGTAACGTGTTACTGTAACGCCACTACTTTTGCAGTAAGGTGCCGTGTAAGGAAATTGTTTAAAAATTCAGTAATGCGTTACAGTTACAGAAACTGGAATGATCATCTGCATTACTCGTTACTCGTTTTATTAATATGGATAGATATTTTTAGCACAAATAAATGAATATACAAACTGACCCTACGTAGCTGAGACGAGCCATCAGTTGACGTGACCTGTTGCAGAGAGCCGAGTCTTCACTACTGAGCGGGGGAAAAGATGAAACTTTGTTTTTGTGGAAATAGATTATTTTTTTTCTTTGTCGTGGTTGAGGACAAAAACATATTGGTGGGTTGCAAGCTAAAGTACGGTTGAGACCTACTGCAATCTTCAGAAGCACCTGAAAAGAGCAACAAAGCTCTGACAAAGCTAGTCCTAAGTAATGGCTAGCTATGCTAACAACAGTGGATCTACGCTATCTGAACAGCCATGGCTGGATGTAAAGTGGAAATAGTCTCGTCTCAACAGCCATGGCTGGATTTCAAGCACAGGTATACGTCTCAACAGTTTGTGACCCAGCAAGAATAAACCTGATTGCCAGATATGTCGTTACAGACTGAAGATGTGATAACAGTCACTTTCCGTCAGACAGTTGAGACTGTCAACTGAAGTTAAAACCCTTTTACTTGCAACCTGGATAAAGATTATTCAAAAATGGATTTTGATCTCCAAAAGGAATTTGAGGGACTGGATCATGTCTCTGTCACAGCAGACATTTGGACTGTGGATGATGGACATTTTCTTTGGATCACTGCACATTGGATTAAATCCCTATCGTAAAGGTAAGCTAAACATGGACAGCTTTATGCAGTGTTGCCAACTCTCACTCCAAAATGAGGAAATTACTGGCAATATCATGTTGATTTTCTTCAGATTTTTCCCACAATAAGAACTCTCAAGGCAGGATAAAGCAGACTGAACATGTTCTAAAAGCTCTGTCTGCAAGTCTTTTCAGCCTGACATTAATAAGCCTGAAATGTAAGTTCATAAATTTATTTATTTGTAAAAGGGACAGTGCATATTAATGAACACAAGACATGTAAATATGTAGCATACAAGGTTATAGCTGAAGCTAATTTCCATCTTGTGTCCCTTGGCCAGCCAATGCCAGCCACATAGAACAGATAACACAATACAACAACAATGATAAAGCAAATGACAATAATAGCAGTAGGACAGCAAACCATTCAGCCACTTAATGTAATCTATTAAATTATCTTGCTATGTGTGCAAGATGATTTAAGTGTCCATTGAAAAGTAATGTGAAAGTTACTTTTCCAAGTAACTAGTTACTTTAATCATGCAGTAAGTGGTAAAGTACCTCACTTTTGAAAAGAAGTAACTAGTAACTCTAATTAGTTACTATTTTTTAGTAACTTGCTCAACACTGCCCATAACATAATCCACCACCGGCCGAAGCCCAAAGGGCTCTTCGACCCCTTTGGGCTTCAGCCGGTGGGGGATAAAAAAAACCTTGTATTGCTAGTAACAGGCCTGTTTATGTGTAGAACTTGACTATTTTACCTGAGTTTTAAGGCTTCTGGTCTCTCCCATCGTAGACCCTGTCGCCTGGTTCAGATAACTGACTTAAGCCCAGCTGGCGCATAGATAAAATTGTCAGCATGGTGGTTGCGTGAAAAGAGCGAGAAGCTGCTGAAAATGTAGCCTGCGTCAAAGAGAGGAAATTAAATTAGTAATCCGACATAAAGCTATCATTAGTCTGTCGGGGAAGCATTTTCCACCAGACTCCAGAAACCCATGTCTCTGCTTTAAAGAAGTCAGAGAACCAGAAAAAAGGTTCATCCAGCATCTGCTTTATTGTTCCTATCACCTCTTCAGTCTCACAAACACACAGTTTGTCACTATTTGAGTTTCATCGACGCTCCACATCACTCCGGCCGCACTTTTCCCTCCTAAAGAAGGAACGAAGAGTGACATCTTGGTGTGTTTATTTGAACATTTCTCACTCCGGTTCCCCCCTCGCTTCCCCTCCCACACCACATGGCAGGACTAATTGAATCAAGTGGAATTCATGATTTAGTAGCCGGTCGTTATAACAGGGTCATTTTTTCCAAGCTATTGGAGCTTTACACTCGAAGCCAAGAGGAGCGATGAATAATTGAGCCGCTGATTGTTCCCCGTCTGAGTATTTACCATGTGTGTGTGTGTGTGGCAGGGCCGCTTCTAGAGGTTTGGGGATCCATGCAAGAGTGAGATGGGAACTTATTTTTGTAACGGGGAAGAATTCAAAAAGTGGGGAAAAAAAATCCCTCTCTTACAACAAGTCATAAAAAATTAACTGTTCATTGTGTAGAGGAAAAAAGGAAAGAAAACTGCAAATTTATGACAAAAAGTTCTATATTAGAAAAAAATTGCAAACTTACAGGAAAAAGTTGCAAATTTATCAGGGAAAAGTCAAATTTATTCAAATAACTTGCAAATTTATTACAACAGAGTTGTAAATTTCCAGAAAAAAGTAGTAAATTAGAAAAAAGTCCCAGCTTTACTAGAAATAAGTTGCAGTTTTATGGGACAAAAGTTGCAGATTTCTTAGAAAAAAAATTTACAATAAAAAAGTTGCAATTTTACAGGAAAAAGTAGCAAAATTATGAGAAAAAAGTTGTAAATTTATTTGAAAAAAATGCTTATTTACAGGGAAAAAATTGCAAATTTATTTGAAGAAAGTTGTAAATTTACAGGGAAAAATTTTCCAATTTAAGAGATAAGTCACAAATTTATTAGAAAAAAGTAGCAAATTTATAAGGAAAAAAAGGTTCCAGATTTACTAGAAATAAGTTGCAGTTTTATGGGACAAAAGGTGCAAATTTATTACAAAAAAATACAATAAAAAAGTTGCAAACTGAGAAAAAAGTTGCAAAATTATGATGAAAAAAGTTGCAAATTTACAAGAAAAAACTTGCAGTTACATGAAAAAAAGTTGCAAAATTAGAGAAAAAGTTTGAATTTTTTAGATAAAGGTTGGAAATTTAGAATAAAATTTCATATTTATGAGAAAAAAGTTGCAATATTACAAGAAAAAAATGCAATTTGAAAAAGTTTTAAATTTATGATAAAAGTTGCAAATTTAATAGATAAAAGTTGGAGATTTAAAAGCAAGTCAATCCCCCCAAAATTTTGAGGATGAACTTTTATCTTGGGAACCCCCTAGTGGTTGAGGGGGCGTGATGCGTTTGCATACTCTTCAGCAGAAAGATGTTTGTGTGCCGGAGTTCTCCTCACGCTTTGTTTTTTTTGTCTCTGATCCAGCGACCCGTCTCAGAGTGACTCCAACTCCAAGGACTTCTGGTTCAACATGCAGGCGCTGACGTCCTACCTCAGAAAGGCCTCGGAGCAGAACCCGTCGGCTTCCTACTATAACGTGGACATCCTCAAATACCAGGTCAGACGGACCGTTCCAGGTGCCAATAAAATAGACCAACGCTTTCCTCAGCATAATCCACGTTCTAGATGCAAGTGTGAAGGATGTCTCTCCACATGGCTCGCTCCATAAAGAGACGTATGGAGAGACTTTTTTCCACTCAGAAATTTGCAGCTTTTTTCTGGGAAATGTGCAACTTTTTTCCTGTAAATTTTCAGCTTTTCTTGTAAAATTTCAGCTTTTTCCTAATAAATTTGCAGCTTTTTTCTCAGAAATTTGCAACCTTTTTTTTTCTTGTAAATTTGCAACTTTTTTCTAATAAAGTTGCAACTTTTTCTCGTAAACGTACAACTTCTCATTTTTGCAACCTTTTTCTCAATTTGTGCAACGTTATTCTAATAAATTTACAACTTTTTTCCAGTTTGCAGGGGTTTTTTTCCTAATAAATTCACAACATTTTCTTGCAAGTTTGCAATTTTTTTCCCTAATAAACTTGCAGCTTTTTTCTAATAAACTTGCAACTTTCTCATAAATTTGCACCTTTTGACCCATGGCCTGTGATGATTAGAAACATCAAAAATAAAGATTCAGTCTGTGGTGGTGCATTCAGGTGCAGTCAGATGGCATCCACTCCACTCCTCTCAACCTGGCCGTTTACTGGAAGTGCTCCCCCAGTACGACGGACCTGAGGGTGGACTACCGCTACAACCCAGAGTCCATGGACTGTCCGGGCCCCCTCACTAACGTCCAGGTCCTCATCCACGTAGACGGAGGAGTCACCAGCATGCAGTCGCTGCCTAACTCCATATGGTGAGATAAGTGGTGCTGTCCCAGCATGACAGACATGAAGGAATCAGCAAAGTGTCACAGTGTTGTTTCACTCTTTGCTTTTTAGGAATTCAGAGCAGAATAAGTGTCTTTGGAAACTGAATGACATCTCAGAGAAATCTGAAAGTGAAGGTAATGACTTCTGGTCGTAAGCACGAGGGCTGGATCAGTTCTTGATCGGCAACATCTGCAGTGTGACTGAGGGTTTTTTCTTTTTTTTGGCTTCCAGGTGCTGGGTCCTTGAGAGCAAAGTTTGATCTGTCCAGCGGGCCTTCCAACCCCTCCACGTTGGCCGTGCAGTTCATGAACGAGGGCAGCACCCTGTCAGGAGTGGACATGGAGCTGCAGGGGACTGGATACAGACTCTCGCTCAACAAGAAACGATTTGCAACGGGTGTGTGGGGCTTCGGTTCGGCCATCTCTACCAGATACTGATTTATAGTAGTGTCAGAAAACAAGGACACCCTATGAAGACCTGGACGCAGGAAGTTTTACATATTTGCACATGGGCAGTGGGCGGTGGGCCCATGGGCGGTGCAGTGGTTAGCACTGCACCAGCACAGCAACTCACCCTTGGCCATGGGATCCCTGGTTCGATCCCAGCCCCTGACCAACAGTGATCTGTGTGGAGTTTGTATGTTCTCCCCGTATCTGCATGGGTTTACTCCGGGATTTCTCCAGTTTCCTCCCACAGGCCAAAAAAAACATGCAGGTTAGGTTAATTGGAGACTCTTAAGTGGCCCTAGGTGTGAATGTGTGTGTGAATGGTTAAGGGATAGCGCCGTACCATGGCTGCTTCATCCATCCAGGTGGATGCCCTCAATTTCCCCTCTGGGGATCAATAAAGTACACAAAATAAAAAAAAAAAAATCAAATATTTACAAGATGGGAAAAAGTTGCAAATTTACAGGAAAATACTAAAGGTTTACAAGAAAAAAGGTACACAATGAGAAAAAAGCTGCCAGGTTATGCAGAAAAAGTTGCAGATTTACATGAAAAAAAGTTCAAAATTAATGAGGGAAAAAGTTGCAAATTTGAGAAGTTGAAAATTCATGTGAAAAAAGTTGCCAATTTCTGAGAAAAAAGTTGCAAATTCATGACAAAAACAAAGTTACTGATTTAAAAAAAATTACAAATTTATGAGAAAAAAGTTGCAAATCCATGAGAAAAAAGTTGCTTCATGAGAAAAAGTTGCAAATTCTTTTAAAAAAGTTGCCAATTTCTGACAAGTTGCAAATTCATGAGACAAAAAAGTTGCAAATTTACAAGAAAAAAGTTGCAGATTTGTGAGAAAAAAGTTGCTGACCAAAAAAGTTGTAAATTTGTTGTAAAATTGTAAATTTATGAAACTGAGGGAAAGTTTTTTTTTTAAGTTTTGGTTCATTTGTCAGGGACCATGTACAGAAAAAACCTTAAACACAGGGTCAAGATGCTCTGTACCAGATTATAGCGTTCTCACTCATTTCCCATCTGCAGTCCCTGAGGCAGGCAGGAAGATTTTAAAATAAAAACAGCACATATGGAAGGCAATTCAGGTTGGGTTTCAGAAACTGTTGTCCCTGAAACAAGCAGAGAGTAAGTTTAAACGGTAAAAAGATAAAAGAAACCGCACACAAAAAATAATTGAAGAGTACAATTTCAAATCCCATTTAAGGGGGTGAGTCAATGCTGGCAGGCTTGATTACTTAAAATCCATTTTTTAGTCTCTGTGGAAGTCTCACTAATGTGTTCTGGTCTTCAACACAGTGGGGGAGCTTGTTCCATTCTGTTATAGCTTTGTATGAGAAGGCTGATTGTCCAAAAGCAGTTTTACGTAGGGGGATGCCACCTAGAGGGCGTCCTTGTTACTCTGGTATTTTGTTCAGAAGTCAAGTACGGAGGCACAAACAGAAGATGAGGGGTAGTCACAAATTTATTAGGGGGGCTGGACAAGATACTTCAGGGTCACTCATTATTTTGGACAGCAGTGGTCTAGAATGAGCCATGTATGGTCAAGTAGTGGTAGATGATCCAGCTGGGATCACAGATGTTGGATGGGGTGGGTGAACTATGCCAAAGGGACTCACAAGCGGTTACTAAGCTAGGCTAACACTGCTAGCAACCCTGCAGGTGTCATTACAGGGCCATCCATGCCCAAAATAAACCAGCAGAACTCCTGGAAGGGAACTGTGTGATTAAATGTGGGTTAATGAACCAGCTGGAAACAAACATCTAGTGGAACAAGTAGAATATACAGAGAGTAGCCATAAAACCATAGTTGCTCTGCTAAGCTAAGTAAGCGGTTGCATTAATAGCCCCTCCAGGTACTCACAGCTCTTGTCACAGTTGATGTCAGTAAATGAATCTCCCCAACAACAAAACTGCACATTTGGTTTTCGTTGGAGGAAAGTTTCTCTGTGAAAAAAGAACACCCGGACAATGACCAGGACTTCTGGAACAGCAGGATCTGAAATGGGATTATGTGGACAGTCTGTGCTAATTGCAATGCAACATAATGTTTATAAATTTGCTTTTTTCCTGTACATTTGTGACTTTTCTAAATTTACAACTTTTTTTCGTCATAAGTGAATTTTCTTATAAATTTGTAACTTTTTCCACATAAGTTTGTAGGTTTTTTTGGTGCCGGTAGATTTCAGCCCCCCCCCCCCCCACCACCACCACCAAATAACTTTTTTCTTAAATGTTTCAGGAATTTTTTCCCCTCACAATTGTTTTTTTTCCCCCCATCAGTACCAGACAACGGGTTTGGCAATTTGAGCCTCCACATTTCTTGCACTGACTCAAGACAGCTAAATTGAGAAGGGTTCGAGACACCCGCAACAACTGACTAGCCTGAGAAAAAAATTTGTCTTAAATTTTTTGAACATGTTCAAAATTCCAGTGACACGACAAGTGAGGAAATTGAGAACCCTTGCGAATGCCATTCAGGTTCCCCCCCCCCCCTTATAAAATTGCAACTTTTTGTCAAAAAATTTGCAGCTTTTTTCTGGGACACTTGCAACTTTTTCTCTGTAAATTTGCAACTTTTTTCTTAAGCCCAATTCATAATGGCAAAAATGCACTGACACACGAACAAGTACAATGGACGCATTTGTGCACAAAAACTACACAGAGGGTGAGCGCTGATCAAGTGCCTGCAGCCCTGAAAAAGTGTACGCAAGTGGTTGCAGTGAACTGCGCGTGCGCCCGGAAACTCCCGCCAGAGGACGTACTGAGAAATCCACCAATACAAATGACCGTCTTTTTGCCCGTTTTCTTCCTCTGCCACTAAACAGTGGGCTGCACGGTGGCGCAGTGGTTTAGCACTGTGGCAGCACAGTTTTACCCTCGGCCGGGGGACCACGGGGATCATGAGATCGTGGGTTCGATCCCAGCCCCCGACCAACAGTGAGCTGTGTGGAGTTTGCATGTTCTCCCCGTGTTGCGCGGGTTTACTCCGGGATTTCTCCGGTTTCCTCCCGCATACCAAAACATGTAGGTTTAGGGCGCTCGCGCACGCAGCGACCAGCAGCCGGTGGCTTGTCACCAGACTGCAAACCATGTCTACCTACGGGTACAAATAAGTAACAAAAAAAAAAAAAAAAAAAAAAACCCACAAAATTTCCTGTTCACCTTGATTGTCATTGTATTCACGTACCTCCACCGCTTATGCCGTTTTAAACGTCTGCCACCGTGTTCTTTTGTGTTTGGATAGCAGCTGCTCAAATCAGTTTGATGGCTCTTGGCTGCCACTGACAGTACAGGCATATGAACTGCAGATTATTTTCACTGCGTATGCGTGAAATGTGGCTTCTGAGCGGCAGCTATTGTGGCTCAAAAACCACTGAATACTGCTCTGCACGCAAACGTAGTCTAGAGAATGCAAACGTTTTCTCCTCAGAAGGACTCTGAACAGCCCTGAAGAAAGTTGCAATGTTTTTCTCGTATATTTGCAGCTTTTTTTTATAAGTTGCAACTTTTTTCCTAGTAAATTAACAACTTTATTCCCAATTAATTTGCAGCTTCAAAATAAATTTGCCACTTTTTTTCCTCATAATTTTTACAACTTTTTTCCTGTAAATTTGTGGCATTTTTCTCATAAATTTGCAATTTTTTTCCTATAAATTTGCTATTTTTGTATATGTGCACCTTATTTCTCATAAATTTGCAGCTTTTCTTGTAAGTTTGCAACTTTTTCACCAATAGTTGAGTCTCAGTGAGATGGGTGCTTAACTGAAGCATGGGGGTGGAAATGTCATGGTTTTAGGCTGCTTTGCTTTAGGAAGGCCTAACCAACACAGTTTTTATTTTTGTACAATTGATTTCATTTATTGAACCTAACAAATCAAACTGCCTTTTTTCCCCTGTGTTTTCAGGTCGTTATATGGCAGATTGCTGAGGTGACCTGTCTCTGTGGTTGGAAAGTTAAAAATAGTTAAAAATCTCACCTGTGAGGCCTCCTGAACCTCCGGATCCGTCTGAACTCCGCCGGCGCCAATTCCCAGAGGAAGCCAGAATCTCACTACAACAAAAATGGCACTGAGTATTGAACACTGTTGTAAAAAAAACAAAAAACAAAACAAAAACCTTTAAAAAAAGAAAAGTTAAGTGGAGCTGTCAGGAAATGTGTAGATATGAAGTCTAATAATGCATTCTTATGTCATTTTTGTACAGTCAGAAGCAACTTATGAATTACCTATAAAATCTATGTTGTATTTTAAATCGTTAAAGAAAAAGTGCACTAACAATCTCTCAAATGTACAATTTTCTCTATATTCTGCATTTCTTTAAAATGTTAAATTTATATAAGTCATGTCTTTTCCTCTTTCTTTTCTAAAATGTAAATAACACCTGAATATTCTGATTTTTCCTCTTTCACATTTTTGATCAAGTGCAATGAAGCAATGAAGGTAGAATCTGATTTTAAATCGCACACTCATGGCATAGGCTAGCTCTGAAAACAGGGCCGTTTCTAGCTTTTTTTTGGGGGGGGGGTAATGGGGAAGAGTTCAAAGCCATTAAAATGTGAAAAAAAAAGTCACTCTCTCCCCTTCAAATGAAAACAGAAATAATCTGGGCCAGCATCCATATGAATTTTGCAAATTTACAAACGTCTTGAGTTTACGTGGGAAAAAAGCTGAAAATTTTTGTTTAAAAAAAGTTGCAAATTTATGGCTAAAAAAGGCACAAATTTACCCCAGTTTCTTTAATTTATGAAAAACGTTGCAAATTTACAATAAAAAATTAGCAAATTTTCCAGATAAATTTGCAGATTTACAAGAAATGGCAAAAAAATTACAAGACAGTTGAAAATTTACCCCAAAAAGTTGAAAATTTTCAGGGGGAAAAAAAAAAAGCCAGAAGTTGATCTCAAAATAAAATTTAAAGTGAAAAAGTTGTAATATTATGAAAACAAAGTTTCAAATTTACACTAAAAATTAGCAATTAACAAATTTACAAATTAAATTTACCTGAAAACAGTTTAAATTTACTATTACAAAGACGCAAATTTACAATAAAACACTGCAAATTTATAATTTGCAAATTTAGAAAAAATGCATATTTTTAAGTAAAAAGTCACAAATTTGGCAACAATTTACGAGAAAAGTTGAAAAATTATAAGAAAAGTCAACTATCTGAAAAAAGTTTTGAATTTGGGGGAAAGGTTGCAAATTTACAATGAAAATGGCAGAAATTTATGGGCAACAGATTGGAAATTTACAGGAAAATGTTACAAATTTCCAAAAAGGTAGCAAATTTATCCCAATTTTTTTTTTTAATTTACAAAAAAGTTGCAAATTTACAATTTAAAAAGTAGCAAGAGATGAAATTTACAAGAAATAGAAAAAAATAGCAAAAATTTACAAGAAGAAAGTTGAAAATTTTCAAGGGAAAAAAGCCACAAATTTATCTGAAAATAAAATTGATAAAAGTAGTGAATTTATGGTGAAAAAGTAGTAAATTTATGAGGAAAAAAGCTGCAAATTTACAAAAAAAGTTGCAAAATTGCAAAAAAAGTACACATTTACTGTCAAAAAGTTTAAAGTTACAAGGAAAATGTTGCAAATTTACTATCACAATGAAAAAAGCAAATTTATGGTGAAAAAGTAGCAAATTTACAGCATTGTAAATTTACAATTTAAAAAGTAGCAAATTTAGTAAAAAAGCAAATTTTAAAGAAAAAAGTAGCAAATTAAAAAAGGACAAATCTACCAGAAAAGTCAAATGTACCTGTAAAAACTTTTAAATTTGAGGACAAAGTTGTAAATTTACAATGAAAACTAAATACACTGGAAATTTACAAGAAGAAAATGTTACAAATTTGCCAAAAAGTTGCAAATTTACCAGATAAAATGTAGCAAATTTACAAGAAAAATGTAGCACATTTATTAGAAAAATGTAGCAAATGTATTAGAAAAGCTCATTTTAATTCTCCCCCTAAAAATGCTAAGGGTGAACTTGTATGGTGGAGGGCCCCTAGTGGCTGAAGGGCTCATTGCATTGTGTATTCTGCTCAGTAGAAACGGCTCTGTCTTTATATTATTTAAGGGGGGGGGGGGAAACGACCTCAGTGCCTGTTTTGATACTGTAGGACAAAATTTTTACCCAAATTTGGGTTCCTGATGTTAAGCTACATTTCTCTGTAGTAAAAAAAAAAATTGATTAATTGAACAATCAGGGTGGTCATTTTAAATGTCTACAATTTTCCCTGTAAATTTCCCTCTGTCGTTTCTTTTGTAAGGTCTCATTTTTTTTTACTGTCAATGTAAAACATTGTGTCTCCAACCTTTGCTTTAAAAAAAAAAAAAAAAAAAAAAATCAAGGGACGTTAAATATCGGCAGTGTTTTTTTAATCATATTAATAGAAAAATGTGCCTGAATCTGTTCCATTTTGTAAGCTACAGCACAATTTACAAGAACAGCACCGAC
Organism: Pholidichthys leucotaenia; assembly: GCA_020510985.1. Lineage (NCBI taxonomy): Eukaryota > Metazoa > Chordata > Actinopteri > Cichliformes > Pholidichthyidae > Pholidichthys > Pholidichthys leucotaenia. The sequence goes on along the minus strand of CM035850.1, from coordinate 22,166,235 downwards.
AATGTGCCATTTGTTTAATAATGTTTTTACTTTTTGGGATATCGAAGGGAAAATGCCTCCTGTTTTTATAATCCTGACTTGTCTTCCAGTGATGAATGATTGACTTTGATCAGTTAACTCTTTTCTAAATTTTTCAGTCTTTTTCTACTCCAAACTCATGAGTTGCCTCGTGTTTTTCTTGCCATGCAGTCGATGACGTTTTGGGCCAAATTAATGATCGAGATGCCTTACTGCTGCTGCTGCCGCCGCCGCCGCTCAATAATCCAGTCAGAGTGGTTTAATACTGTGGCACAAAACTACTCCTGTCCTTTGATGGCTAACGGACCTGTCCTGTTTTTCACCCAGTGCATTCTGGGAAACAAAAGTTTTGACCTTTTGCTACTACAAACAATCCACTCTGGTTTAGCTAACAGGGAAATTTAGGGTCGGTTGCACCAACAGCTCTTGCAGTTAATCTTAGGCTAACTGTGGTGTAGCTTTGTGTTCCAAGTCTCGGCATTTCAGACCTAAAAGGTTCTGTGCCAGTTCCTGTTGTGGAACCCTTTTTTTTTTAAAAAAACCAACTTGTGGATTCATTCCCCCCCAAAAAACAAAATCAGTTGTCCCCCCTTTACACAGGGTTGGTGATAAGAGCAGGCGCAAGTCAGATATAGCTAACTTGCGTACAGTATAGAAGAGTAGTCTGTATGACTTTCCGTACCACACTGTGATACAGGAAGTAAGGACATCACCCACGCTACACATATCCCCATACTTTAGTATTACAGCAGAGGAACTACGGTGTAGGCCAGATGAGTGGAGAATGGCCGAAGACATGACTGCAGTGATATTTTCATACCACATGACCTTGAGAGCAATATGGCTTTTATACAACAGTTCCACAAACACAGTTTATTAATTTACAGCAGTGTCTGACAACTTGTTATAACTCATTTATTTAATGTTATGTTAAAACTAGTAACACTACATGAAAACAAATAGTTCCTGACTTCTAACACAAATGAGCATACAGTAACATAGAATAGTTTTGTCATTTTACTGCAGTGGCCCAGAGGTCACCAAAATGCAAAAGTCACAGCACAACAGCAAATGTTGCAGCACAAATACAAAAGTGTGCTAATGTTAGCATCAAAGCTAACAGTATGCTAACATAATTATACAGCTGTTTCATAAGTTAGCAGACTAATGTACATTAACATTGACACCAACATGCTAATGTTAGCATTGATGTTAACATTAGCATGCTAATGTTAGTGTCAATGTTAACTACAGTAACATGCTAACATTAGCATTGACACCACTAATGTTACCATGTTAACTTATGAAACAGCTGCATAATAAGGTTAACATACTAATGTTAGCTTTTGTATTTGTGTTACAGCATTTGCCATTATGCTGCAATTTTTGCATTTTGGTGTGCTCTCTGGGCCACTGTATGTATAGCTTTGTCATTTTACTATGGTGGCCAAGAGACCTCACCAAAATTCAAAAACCACAGGACAACGGCAAATGCTGCAACTACAAAAACTCGCACTAGAAATATAAAAGTGGGCTAATGTTAGCATCAAAGCTAACATACACTAATGTAATTATACAGTTGTTTCAGAAGTTAGCATGCTAATGTACATTAGCATTAACACTAAAGCTGGATTTATGCACCGTCGACGCCATAACCGACATCCATCTCAGATTCAGTGATCGGCAATTTTTTTCTTGTGTGTTGCGTGCTTTGTTCCATTACCAAAACGGGTTTCAGCCAATGTGTGTAGTAATTTGTGTTCGCCGTGTGTTTTTGTTTATGAAATAGCGACTGGCAAGAACAGATTGTGATGGAGTTGGAGCTAAAAAATGTTAAGAAAAAGCAACTTTCAAAATGATCGTTGCACAGAGAAAAAAAGATGTGAAAAAACTGTGTGCCACCGCTGCCGTTTTGACAATCGATGTAATTACTGGAGTTATGACGAGCCACAAAATGCTCTGTATGTGCTTACTTCCTCAATATTCTTTTGAATTTGGACCACTGTTTAACTGACTCACCTTGGAAGTTGTGCTGCCATAAACAGGCAGAGGGACACAGCAGCGAGAACCAGGAAATGTTAAGGAGACAAAGCGAACCAATCACAGCTCTTATGGCCTGCATCACTGACAAGCACCTCTCCTCTGTAGAGGTGCACATTGGGCAACGTAATAGGAACGCACGTCACTACTGCGTCGGCGCCATCACAGCTACATCTTGTCGACGCAGGTGCATAACTTACATTTAACACTAACATTAGTAATGCTAACATTACTATGCAACTGTTTCATAGGTCAGTGCTAACATTAGCATGCAAATGTTAATGTCAATGCTAACTACATTAGCATGCTAACATTAGCATTGACACTGAATGTTACCATGCTAACTTACGAAACAGCTGCATTAAAAAGGGTTAACATACCAATGTTAGCATCTGCATCAACGTTAGCGTTTGAATTTGTGTTGCAGCATTTGCTGCCATTCTGTGGCTTTTGCATTTTGGTGACCTCTCTGGGCCACCGTATGTACACATATTCAGATGAAATTTGCTATTGTCCACAAACTTTATCCAGTGGTACTACGGTCATGTAGCCGGCTGGCTAGTGCTCGATCGGTATCTCTGTCTTTGTTTACGTTCTCTTTGCCGCCTTTTTATTAACAGTTATAGTTAAGACCAGCTTGTGCAGCCGCTACTTGGTGCTTAATTCCTGTCTTTTCCTAATGAAGGGCTGCTTCTTTAGAGGCTGTTTTACTCCCACGATGGAGCGTTTTTGTCGTCATCTTCTCTGTGATCGTAGAATTAGCTGGGATGTTGGAACGTCACGTGATTGAGGGTTGATAAGCTGCTTCAGAAGCTGTGATTGCAAGTTGCTGAAACCTTTGTGTGTCATGTGGTGAAATGACCTCAGATCGTATTTTAGCTTTTTTATGCTCTCCCCTTTTATCAGTAAAACTTGTTTCATTGTAGTTTCCAAATGGTTTAGTAATGATTTAGACTTTTTTATAATAATGAATCTCTGATGTTTTCTCAGACTCGAGCCTTCAACATTCATAAATGGATCAGTTTTGTGCCTAATAAGCCAAATATTTAAAGGAGCATGAATCCTAAAATTGTAGCCCCTGATCTGTCCACGCGTCTCTGAATTGGTTCCGTTATCGTTTTGGTCCGATGAGGCAAATGCATTTTCAGTACCGATTCTGTTCTTGCCTTCTATATTAGCGAGCTGGTTCTTGCTTCCCCTACAAAGTAGAAATTTCCTTCACCATCACAACACACTGTTCTTCTCTTCTGTCTCTCTGTTGTGTAAAAACTGAATTTAAAAAGGCAAATTGTGTAAATGGTCCATTTGTACCAATGTTTCTGCCACTTTTTGTCTCTGTTTTATGATTTTTCATTGTGCCTATATTAAATGTGTAATATATGAATATATACAAATATATGAAAATGGATACTTTAATCTGTGTGGTGGTTTTTGTTCATGGGTGGGGGTTATAGTGGTCATGGGTTTGCACTACGGGTAGCATTACTGTACATAGACTGCTGTTGTTTTTCCAGCCTTATTCCTTTTAATATTGCGCACGACTGAAGAGAGAGAAATGGTATTTCAATTCTCCTGTATGTCCTGTACGTATAGTAGTATTGACAAAAAAATCTTTGAATCTTGTTTAGATCAACAGAAAAACATTAACTACATTAAGACTAATTGCAGAATCTATATGAACACTGAATACTTTACAAGAACAAAGTCTGAAATTTGTAAGGAAAAAAATGATGAAAATCTACCAGGGAAGCTGCGAATTTGCTATGAAAAATAGGAAATTTACTAAGAAGGCATGAAATTTATTTGGGAAAAAAAGTCAAATTTATGAGAAGAAAGGTCTCAAATTAACAAGGTAAAATTTACACAAAAAAGTAGAAAATTTATTGGGAAAAAGTCACAAATTTATTAAACAAAGTTGCAGACATACAAAAAAGTCAAATTTTGAGAAAAAGTCAATAACTATCAGGGAAAATGTTGAAAATAAATAAAATTGTTGCCAATTCATGAGAAAAAATTTGAACAGTGAGGGGAAAAAAGTTCCAAATTTATAAGAAAAGAATTACAAATTGGTGAGAAAAAAATCTCAAATTCACAAGAAAAAAGTTGGAAGGTTGTGAGGAAAAAAGTTTCAAATTTACAAGATAAAATTGGCAAATTTACAAGAAAAAAGTAAAATCTATTGGGGAAAAAAGTCCCAAAGTTACACATTTGAAAAAGTTGCAAATATACAAGTCAAAAATTTTGAAAGAGAAAAGCTTACAAGTAAAATGGTTGCCCATTCATTAGAAAAGGGAAAAGTTGCAGAATAAGAAAAGGGTTACAAATTGGTGAGAAAAAAAAAATAATCAAATTCACAAGAAAAAAGTAAGTTGTGAGAAACAAGTTTCAAATTTACAAGATAAAAGGAAAAGTCACAAAAAAGGAAATGTAAATTTTAAAGTTTCAAATGTAAAAGAAAAATCGAATTTTGAAAAATGGGAAAAATTTTGAAAATTTACAATGTCAAATTATAAGATTCAGATTTACAAGAAAAAAAAACATTGAGGAAAAGTAACATTTGAGACAAAGTTGCACATTTGTAAAAGTTGCAAATATACAAGTCGAAAATTTTGAGAAAGTTTACAAATTGTTGCCAATTCACGAGGAAAAAAAGTTTAAGGAAAAAAAGTTGCAAATTGTTGAGAAAAAAAAATCAAATTCACACGAAAAAAGTTGCAAGTTTGTGAGAAAGTTTCAAATTTACAATAAAAAAGTCGCAAATTTGAGGGAAAAGGGTTTAAAAAAAAAAAAAAACACCAAAACTTTGCAAATTAAAAAATTAGATTTCAAATTTAAGAAAAATGTGAAAAATTTTGAAAAACATTTACAAATAGGAAAAATCATGAAAATTTACAAGGTAAAAAAGTTGCAAATTTATAATTTAAAAAAAGACTTTTGAGAAAGTTGAAAATTTACAGTTTTTTGGAGCTCTTGTGTTACAAATGTTTACTTCATTCTTATAGATTTGCAGCATTTTCACTGGAATTTGCAATGTTCTGGTGCAACTTTTTTTCTTTTAAATTTACAACCTTTTCTGAAACTTAACCACTTTTTACAATTAAACTTGCAACTTTTTCCACATACATTTGCAGCTTTTCTCTTAAGAGTCTTCCAGCTTTTTTCCTTGCATTTTTGCAAGTTTTTTTGGTGCAAAAATGCAAATTTTATTTACACTCGGACTATTACAATTTTCAACCCTTTTGCTGCAAAGTTGCTATGTGTCCCTATTAAATTGTGAGGGATTTCTGTAAAAACAGTGAGCTGCTGGTTATGGGCTTTAAAAGAAGTATGCATGACCGTGCGTCTGCCCTCAGCACTGCATCAACACCTCGTGCTTATTTACCCTCTCAGTCATCCCTGGTGTCCTCCTTCCTCTCTGAAATACGCCCTCTGAGCAGCCTTTTCACAGCCACATGTGCGAGCCATCAGGGTCGGCTCCTCTCTCCCGTCTGCCTCACTCAGACAGAGGAGAAAAGATCTTTAGAGTCTCTTGTGTCTTGTGAGATATGCCAGCTGAAATCGTAGCCACAAAGAAAAAAAAAATGGAAAAAATTACAAATTTATGAGAAAAAATGAAAATTTATGAGGAAAAAACTTGAAAATCTATTAAAGAAGTTGCAAATTTACAAGATAAAAATTGACCAGAAATAATCACAAATTTGTAAGAAAATGTGCAAAATTACTGGGGGAAAAAGTCAAATTTACAAGAAAAACAAATCTACGATGATTAAAGTAAATGTCTAAGAAAAAAGTTACAAATTTACAAGAAAAAGTCACAAATTTCTGAGGAAAAAAAAGCCACAAATTTAGAAGACAAAAGGCATAAATTCACGAGAAATTTTCAAAATTCAAGGAAAAAAAATGACCAGAAAAAGTCACAAATTTGTGCACAAATTTGGAAAATTGGGGGGGTGGGTGAGTAAAATTTTTTTTTTTTTTTAAACAAGAAAAAGTAAAATATCTACAATGAAAAAAGTTGTAAATTTACAAGGAAAACTAAAAAATCTACGATGAAAAAGTAATGAATTTACAAGAAAAAGTTACAAATTAACAAGAAAAAGTCACAAATTTGACAGAAAAGTTACAAAATTACTAGAAAAGTCACAAATTTACGAGAAAAAAGCCACAACTTTATAAGACAAAAAAGGTGTAAATTAATACATTTTTAAAATTAAAGAAAAAATTGACCACAAAGTCTCAAATTTGAATGAAAAATTTGCAAAATTACTGGGGAGAAAAAGTTAAGAATTTACAAGTAAAAAAAAAAAAAAAACTACAACAAATAAAGTAGTAAATTTACAAGAAAAAGTCAGGAATTTATGAGAGAAAAGTTATAAAATTACCAGAAAAAAAGTCAAGTTCACGAGAAAAAATACAAAAGGCGGACTTCCGGTCATGGCCGCCACGTAGGAGGACGTGCTTCCCTCTACTCTGCTCCTAAAAATAAAAACAATCGGCAAATAACTCTCTCAATTGGAACAAAAACTATCCCAGCGTTTGGGCGAGGACATGCCGGTAAAGCCTAAGGCTGGGAAATCAGGTGGAGGAAAAAGTGAACCGCCGAAACAGTCCAAGTTAACGGACTTTCACGTCTGTGACGCAGCAGGAAAATCCCCAGATATGGCGGAACAAGCTAGCGGAGGAGCGGTGACTGCTGGTGACGGCACAGATGCGGTGCTCGCTGCCATTAGTTCAATGAGAGCAGACTTCTCCACTAAATTTTATGGGATTATAGCAGCGATTGAAGGAATGAGAAAGGAATTAAGCGACTGTATGGAACGGGTGTCGCAGGTGGAGCTCCGAATTGCCAGCGCTGAGGATGACGTCACCAGCCTACAATTCAAGGTGCGCACATTGGAATTAAAAAATAAACGTCTGGAAGATAATGTTCTGGATTTAGAATCCCAGTCGAGACGGAACAACCTGAGGCTGGTGGGTCTCCCAGAGAGAACGGAGGGTCTAGATCCATGCTCCTTTTTGGAAAAGTGGATCCCAGAAGCGCTGAACAACGTGGAGCTGCAGTCATCAGTCGTCTTAGAAAGCGCCCACCGAATTGGCCCACCGAGAGATAACAAGGCATCACCGAGGACGCTGATTATGAAGTTCCTCAGCTACAGAGACAGGATGACGATCTCCAACGCAGCGCGTCCAAAGGAGAAATTAAATACCAGGATCAACAGGTGCGGTTCTACCCAGATTTGGCCACAGGAATCCAACAATTAAGGAAACAGTTCGACCCCGCCCGTAAAGAGCTGCGCAACCTTGGGATTCGTCATGGAGTGATTTATTCTGCAAGACTGCTGGTCACGTATAAGGGCAGAACCCACATCTTCAAGACCCCTGAGGAGGCGCAGGAGTTCATCAAGAAGATCCAAGATGAGACTGGTGGGAGCTAAGCATGAACAAAATATAAGGTAGAATATTTAAGCATTTGCACAGGCATCTGACTGATCTGAAGCATATAGCAAGTTTACAAAATATAGATTGTATTATATATTAAAAAAAAAAAAACCTATGATGTACAAAGTTGCTATAAAATTTAGGAGTTAAGTTGGAAAACTACAGAAGAGAGTTAATGTTACATCATTAAAAGCAGTAGAGTTAGGGTGATTGAGAGGAGAAAGAGAGTGGTTTTGACTGATCCTCGTGGATGTGGAGCAGTCAATGGCTATAGCGGGAGACGGAATTTTTTTTTTTTTTGATTTGGGGGGGATTACCACGAATGTGGGAAGGGGGAATTTGTTTGCGTGTAGTTTGTAGGATGAATGTTCAACCACTCATGTTTTTGTTTCTCTGTGTGAGCATGTTTACGTTGCGAGGTAATCTCAAACTTCTTATTGATCATAGACCAAAGCATTAATCTCAATTTAACCTCATGGAATTGCAGAGGTCTACAAAATTTAAAAAAACTTAAACAAGTTATGAATAAAATAAAAGACATGGGTTCAAAAATTGTGTTTTTACAAGAAACTCATCTAATAGAGGAGGATGTAAAAAGAATTAGGAGAAGGTGGCAAGGAAGTGTGTTCACCTCATCATTTTCATCCCGAGCCAGGGGAGTTATGACTCTCATACATAAATCAGTCCCATTTCAAGTGAAAAATGTAATTGGAGACAAATTTGGAAGATATCTAATCATTCAAGGATCTTTGTTATTAGAAAATATAAATTTGGTGAACTTATACGGTCCCAATATAGATGATCAAAAGTTCTTTACTAATTTATTCCTTATTTTATCTTCACTTACAGGGCAACATATAATTGCAGGGGATTTTAATTGTACATTGAATCCCGGTATAGATAGATCAACAGGACTAGACTGTACGCACAATGGATGCAGTATGGCGCATATTTAGGGCGCATATATGGCATTCATATGCACCCACATATACCTAGTAGGCATGACGGTGCATATTCTGGAAGCTTCACGTCTCAATGGCCAAAGAGGACCTGACCCTGCAGAGACCTACGAGAGGTGTGAAGTTGGTCTTTTAGGAGACGGGAAGTGGGAGAGAATGTCCCAGCAGGAGCCCCGGAGGCTAGAAGGATGAGAGAGACTTCTGGCGCTGACAGAAGGGGAAGCAGACAGGCCGGCAGATCTGATGGCGAGGATGATGAACCTGAGAGGCGAAGATGATGACAGTTTTATCTTCGCCCACCTCTTTCTCAGAACACTACCGCCAGCAGTGAGTGTCACCCTGGTCAGCTCACAGCTGCTCAACGACCGCGACTACCACGGGCTGGGCCAGGAGGCGCAGCGGCTCGTCGACACCCATAGACGACACGCAGCCACGACGGCGGCAACGGAGCTGAACGCACCCCCGCGAGACGAGGGGAGACCAGAGGCCGCAGCACCAGACCCACCGACGTCAGCAGCGGCAGAGACCAGGAGAAGCGGAGCGGACGGCACCCTCTGCTTTTACCATCGACGTTTCGCCGAGAGGGCGTGCAGATGCATCCCACCGTGCCGATACAAGCGCCAGGGAAACGCCAAGACCGAGAGTCGGTAGCAGCTGCTGCTCTCGGCGTGAAGAACAAGCTGCTTTTCGTGACGGACGCGAATTCAGGGAAGGATTTCCTGGTGGACACAGGCTCCCAGCTGAGTTTTGTCAAGCCTTCCTACGCGGACCTGCTGGCGCCTTCCAGCGGACCCCTGGTGCTAGCGGCAAATGGCTCAACGATCAAAACCTATGGGGAGAAGACGCTCCTTCTATCCTTCCACGGGCGCACCTTCGAGTGGACTTTCGTCGTAGCTGCAGTTAGCAACAACATGTTAGGTGCTGATTTTTTATGCTCAAACAGTTTATTAGTTGATCTTACTAATAGATGTATGGTAAATGCACTGTCTTTCCACTGTATCTCCTGTACAGCTCAGGTGGCCCCGCCTTCTGCACATCCTAATGTCACAGCTGCGGGTGGTAAGTTTCATGCACTACTCAATCAGTTCCCAGCACTCACGGTCCCAACATTTTCAGCGTCAATAGCTAAACACGGGGTCGAGCACTTCATAACTACCTCCGGCCCCCCTGTTTTTGCAAAAGCTCGGCGCTTGGACCCAGCTAAACTGGCCATCGCGCGCGAGGAATTCGCCAACTTGGAAAAACTGGGCATTGTCAGACGCTCTAACAGCCCTTGGTCGTCACCCCTGCATATGGTCCCCAAGGCTGACGGCTCGTGGCGGCCTTGCGGTGATTTCCGCAGGTTAAATAATGCTTCAGCACACGACCGCTACCGGATTCTGCACATCCAGGATTTTTCGGTGCATTTGGCGGGGGCGCGCATCTTTTCCAAAATAGATTTGGTGTGCGGTTATCACCAAGTCCCAGTCCGCGCTCAAGACATACCCAAAACGGCAGTGATAACCCCCTTTGGGCTTTTTGAGTTTTTGCGCATGCCTTTTGGCCTCAAAGGCGCCGCACAGACGTTCCAACGCATGATGGATGCGGTGTTGCGTGGCCTCCCTTTCGTGTTCGCCTATTTGGATGATATTTTGGTAGCCAGTGCATCCAAAGTCGAACACGAACGCCACCTCACAGCGGTTTTTCAGAGGCTGACAGAGCATGGGCTGATAATTAACCCAGCGAAATGTCAATTCGGGGTAGCGCAAATCGATTTTTTGGGCCACCGCGTTTCTCCAGAAGGAGCAGTCCTGCTGCCCGATAAAGTACGTGCGATAATGGAGTTTCCCCAGCCGCAGACAGTTAAAGCATTGCAAGAATTTTGGGGGATGGTCAATTTTTATAACCGTTTCCTCCCCAGCGCGGCACAGCTCATGCACCCACTGTACGCGGCACTAAAGAAACAAAAACCTGCAAATAAGGTCGAGTGGTCCCCGGAACGGGAGCGCGCTTTCTCCCAGGTCAAGTCGGCCCTGGCGAACACTGTGCTGTTGGCACACCCCGTGCCAGCAGCTCGCATGGCACTAACCACAGATGCTTCCGACGTAGCAGTGAGGGCGGTTGTCGAGCAACTGGTAGCAGGGAGCTGGCAACCGCTTGCGTTTTTCAGCAAAACATTGCACGATAACGAGCGGAAATACAGCGCGTTCAATAGGGAGCTTTTAGCCCTGCATCTGGCCATCCGCCACTTCCAGTTCTGGCTGGAAGGGCGCCGTTTCACCGCGTTTGTAGACCACAAACCATTAACATTTGCAATGGCCAAGATTTCAGAGCCATGGTCGGGCCGACAGCAGAGACAGCTGGCCGCGATTTCAGAGTTTACCACCGACATTCAACATGTGGCGGGCAAACACAATGTAGTGGCAGATTGCCTCTCACGCACAGTTGCAATGCCAGGCCCCCAGGAGGCAGACACGGTGGCCGTGGGCGCGGGCCAGGCTTGCGGCGCAGAAGCGCTCGCAGCCCCGGTCTACGTAGGCTTAGATTATGCAGCCATGGCCGCCGAGCAGGTTAACGATGCGGATGTGCGTGCGCTCCAGTCTGGGCCAACAGGGCTAAGGCTGGAGCACAGGGTGCATCAGACAGGTATGCCTCCTCTAATCTGCGATATCTCCACGGGGCGCCCCCGCCCCGTGGTCCCAGCTACATGGCACCGCCGCGTTTTTGATTTAATCCATTCGCTGGCACATCCAGGAGTTCGCGCATCGATCAAAATGGTGGGAGAAAAATTCGTTTGGCCGGGGCTGCGTAAACAGGTCAAAGAGTGGGCCGCAGCCTGCGCAGCGTGTCAAAGAGCAAAGATACACAAGCACACGCGGGCCCCCTTAGAACCTTTTCACATCCCGGCCAAACGCTTCGACCATGTGCATATCGACTTGGTGGGACCCCTCCCGCTGTCGCAGGGTTTCACATACCTTCTAACCATGGAAGACCGCACAACGCGCTGGCCAGAAGCGGTCCCCCTGGCGTCAACTACAGCAGCAGACGTGGCGCGCGCGTTTTTAACGGCTTGGGTCGCCCGTTTTGGAGTCCCGTCAGACATAACGTCTGACAGGGGTCCCCAATTTGTTTCCAAGCTCTGGTCATCCATGGCCCTCAGTCTGGGGGTGAAAATTCACCGCACTACCGCTTATAACCCTCAGGCCAACGGTTTGTGCGAACGCTTTCACCGGTCATTGAAAGCAGCCCTCAGAGCGGCTCTCACGGACACAAATTGGGTTGATAAACTTCCATGGGTTTTATTAGGGTTGCGTTCAGCACCTAAGGAAGATTTGCAAGCCTCTCCGGCTGAGCTAGTTTTTGCCCAACCCCTCCGGTTACCGGGCGAATTCCTTCCAGAGAACCCCGCACCAAATCGCCCACCCGCTCAGCTGCTTCAGAGCGACACGAGATCAAACACCCTCCCCAGCCCAGTTCATCACAGTTTCCTATGCGTTTTTGTGCCTAAAGCCTTAAAGAACGCAGAATTTGTCTTTGTCAGACATGACGCTCAGAGGCCAGGTTTAAGGCCGCCTTATGGTGGACCATTCAGAGTGTTGGAAACTGGGGAAAAACATTTTTTGCTCGATTTGGGTGACAGGAGGGAATTAGTCTGCATTAACAGACTCAAACCCGCTTTTGTGTTGGCTGATGAACAAATGCAATTAGCCAGGGCCCCCCGTCGCGGCAGGCCACCGGGGAGACACTCTTCTAAGCTTTCACAAGGATGTGCTAACAACTCTGATCCACAGATGCAAGAAACAGCCACAGGCAGATCGAAACCTGCTTCCAGCAGATATGGCAGGAGGTTGAAGCCCAAGCAGTTGGAAGTGTGATATGTTGTGCCATTTTGCCGTTCTGTGTGATATGACATGTTTCTATGCATTTTGGGGTGTACTTTGTCCTTATTTAGACGTTTGGGGGGGGTTATATGGTGCATATTTAGGGCGCATATATGGCATTCATATGCACCCACATATATCTAGTAGGCATGACGGTGCATATTCTGGAAGCTTCACGTCTCAATGGCCAAAGAGGACCTGACCCTGCAGAGACCTACGAGAGGTGTGAAGTTGGTCTTTTAGGCGACGGGAAGTGGGAGAGAATGTCCCAGCAGGAGCCCCGGAGGCTAGAAGGATGAGAGAGACAATGGAGACGCCAAGGAGCCTTGGGGGCTGTATGTTTACTCAAGGACTGTGGGTTGGGGGTGTGTTATTTGATGTTGGGGGTTTTGTGTCTTTGGAGGGTATAAGAACTGTGAAGGATGATTGTTCTACCTCTTTTCTGAGATTCTGTTCTTGTTGGAGGATGTGACCTCTCAATAAACCAACCCTGAGAAATAAACTCAGTCTCGTTTGTGAAAGGCATCCTCTACAGCAGGATGATCATTAATCATTTTATGAAAGAATTGAGATTGCTAGATATATGGAGAGAAATGAAACCACAAGTTAAAGCCTATTCTTGTTATTCTAATATCTACAAGACATTCTCACGTATTGACTATTTTTTGATCTCCACAGAATTAAGGTTCAAGATTCAAAACTGCTTCTATGATAATATTGTGATCTCTGATCATGCACCCTGCTGTCTAATATATGTAGATAAGAAATTGACAAAGGATCCAGGTAGGTGGCATTTTCAGCATAAATGGCTTCAGGATGAGGAATTTGTTAAGTAAATAGAAAAACAGATAGATGAGTTCTTTGATATCAATACTACACAAACATCAGCATGTATAAAGTGGGAGGCTTTCAAAGCTTGTATTAGGGGGCATATCATTAGTTATACAGGTTCAAAATCTGAGAAGATTCGAGAGGAGCGAGTCCAATTGGAATATAAAATAAAAATTCTTCAAGAAAAAGTGTATGCAGGAAGTGACCCAAAGTTAGAGAACGAATTACTGATTCTGAGAGCTGAATATGACAAAAAAATCAGCGAATAGAGCTGCCTCGAGTCTTGTAAGATTGAAGCAATCTTTTTATGAACAAGGTGAAAAATCAGGAAAATTATTGGCATGGCAGATTAAACAATTAGAATTTAAAACACCAATTACCAGTATTATAAGTAACGGACAGCCAGTTGTAGATCCTTTAGAAATTAATAATGCCTTTAGAGATTATTATGAAAAATTATATAATACAAAAAATGAAACTGACTTAACAAAACTAAATGGGTTTTTGGACGGATTATCTACACCGTGTATTCCAAATGAAAACAGGGAGATACTGGAGTCTAAAATTAGTCAAGAAGAAGTTGGGCTAGCTATTGATAATATGAAATCAGGAAAAAGTGCAGGACCAGATGGTCTTCCAGTTGACCTCTATAAAAAATTTAACAATAAATTAATAAAACCATTTTTGGAAATGGTTTTAGAAGCATTTCAAAATAGTAATTTACCACCATACATGAATAATGCCTTAATTATACTGTTGCCAAAACCAGGTAAACCCTCTAATAAATGTGAAAATGTCAGACCAATAAGCCTATTAAATGCTGACCTTAAGATAATCTGTAAAATTTTAGCAAGACAACTACAAGAAATATTACCAAATATTATTAACTGAGATCAGAATGGCTTTATAAAGGGAAGACAAGGCTTCCATAATGTAAGAAGACTATTTAATATTATCTATTCTAATAAAGAAGCACTGGATATAGCTCTTCTATGATTGGATGCCGAAAAGGCCTTTGATAGGGTCGAATGGCCCTTTCTTTTTGAAGTTTTACAAAGGTTTGGAATTGGAAGTAATTTCATAAAATGGGTTCAGATATTATACAATAATGCTACAGCAGAAATCCTAACAAACAGCAATATTTCAAAATCAATAAATATCAATAGAGGATGTCGACAAGGCTGTCCACTTTCACCTTTACTGTTTACTATGGCAATTGAACCTTTAGCGATGGCAGTATGTTTACATCCACAAATATATGGAATTAAAGTAGGACCAACAGAACATAAAATCTCCCTGTATGCCGATGACATAATTTTGTTTATGTCGAATCTTAAAAAAATCAATTCCGACCTTGTTGAATTTAATAAAGAATTTGGGAGAAATATCAGGATATAAAATAAATAAAACTAAATCTTCAATATTAATGCTAAATGAGACCCAGAGAAATCACCCAGCTGCTGAGGTAAATCAATTCAATGTTGTAAATCAGTTTAAATATTTAGGAATCCAATTTGTGCCTAAGCTAGAATTAGTCGCCAGTGCCAACTATGAAGCCTTAATGACAGACATTAATGAGTTACTTCAGAGATGGATGTCACTACCAATGTCGATGATCGGGAGAATTAATATACTTAAAAGTAATATTTTACCCAAAATACTTTATTTCAATACATTCCTTTACCACCACCTTCAGATCTATTCTCAAGAATTAAAAAAAAGTTGGTGGAATTTTTATGCAACAATAGGAAGGCTAGATTACGTCTGTCTTTACTATATTTACCATTTGATCGTGGAGGTCTGAAATGTCCAAACTTTATGTTGTATTACTGGTCAGCACAACTGAGGTCTATGACATATTATTTTTCATCAAATGATCTCCCTCACTGGACTGAAATGGAATCATACAATTTACCTTTACCTCTTCCCATATTCATAAACTCAGACTCGGCAAAAAAATTACAGAAACAAGTTAAAAATCCATTTGTAAAGCATATGATCAAAATATGGTGTGAAACCACAAAATATTTAAAAGAACCACACTTACTGTCACAATTTAGCCCAATATGGGGTAATCAATATTTTAAACCAGGGAGAGCGGATGCTGTATTTAAAGCATGGAATTTAAAAGGGATTCAAAAGATTCAAGACTTATATCTGTCATGTTCAGATAACATAATGTCTTTTGAAGAACTAAGGATCAAATTTAATCTTAATAGAACACATTTTTTTAAATATCTTCAGCTTAGGAACTTTATTCGATCAAATCAAAATAATGCTCTCACCCGACCTACTTATTCATCCTTGGAAAAAATTTTGACGAAAGATAGTAAGAGAAAGGGTATTATTTCAGAGTTTTATAACTCATTGACACTATCCTCAAGTGAAAACTCACAGAAAAGAATGAATTATTGGAAAGAAGACCTGCAAACTGAAATTTCAGAGGAACAATGGGAATTGGCTTGTACAGAAGCTCAAACCAAATCAATAAATGTACGTCTTAAATTGATACATTTTAAATGGTTAATGCGGATGTATGTTACACCGGTGGAGTTAAATAGATATAACAAAAGCATACCAGATACGTGCACAAAATGCATGGAAAGTAAAGGAACCCTATTTCATTGTTTATGGGAATGTAGAAAAATTAGAATGTTTTGGGAAGAGGTGAGGGTAACAATTGAAAAAATAATTTCAAAACAAATCCTATTGAATCCTAAATTGTTTTTGTTGGGTCTGTATCCAGAAAAGCACAGCTTTAATAAGAGTGAAAGAGCATTCATAGACCTCAGTTTGCTTAACGCCAAAAAATGTATTGCACTACTGTGGAAAAAGACTCATAGACCAGGTGTGACTCAGTGGTTAAGACAGATGTTAAACCTTCCACTAGAAAGAATAACATACATACTGAAATCAAAGGAAATTGTGTTTGAGAATATATGGAGACATGGATGAAAACATTACCTCCTTGGAGGAGGTAATAAAAAGTTGCAAAATTATGGTGAAAAGAGCATTTATTAGAAAGTTGCAAATTTAGGACAGAAAATAAGCTGAAGAAAAAGTTTAAAATTCATGAGAAAGTTGTAAGCATTTATGAGGACGGTGAGATGGTAGTGAGGCGTGTTCTGCCGGGAAAAGGCAAATTTACAAGAAACAAAGTTGAAAACTTACAATGAAAAGTAGTGAATTTACACAGGAAAACATTACACAATGTGAAAAAAAAGAACTTATGAGGGAAAAAGATGAACATTTATAAGAAAAAAGTTGAAATTTTATGAGAAAAAAGGTTGAAAATTTATGAGAAAAAAAGTTGAAAATTTGAGAAAAAACGAACAAACTTTACCAGAAAAAGTCACAGATGGGTGAGAGAATTTGCAAATTTACTGGAGAAAAATGTCAAAAATTTACAAGGAGGAAAATAAATAAATAAAAAAAGATTAAAAAAATAAGAAAAAAATGTCAGATTTATAAGAAAAAGTTGAAAATTTACAAGAAAAAAATGAATAAAATTTATCAGGAAAAAAGTCACATGTGAGAAAATCTGCAAAATTACTGGAGAAAAAAAATCAAATAATATACGAGGGAAAAAAGATGATTAAAAAAAATTAGAAAAAATGTCTGATTTATAAGAAAGTTGAAAATTTACCAGAAAATTTGAATTTTAAAGGAAAAAAATGTATAAAATTTACCAGAAAAAGTCAAAAATTTGAGAAAAAAAAAATGAAAATCTGAGAAAAAAAATTGAAAATTTATGATGAAAAAAGTAGCAAATTTACAAGAAAAAAAACGAGTAGTTTACCAGAAAAAGTTTGCAAAATTACCAGAGGAAAAACGTTAAAAATTTACAAAAAAAAATGATTAAAAAGTAGTACATTTATAAGAAAAACTGATTTGTAAGAAAAAGTCAAATTCATAAAAAAATGTTCAAACTAGAAAGGTTTTGAGAATTTGAGAAAGAGTTGAATTACAGCGAAAGCAGTAGTGATTTTTCAAAACAAAATTTACAAATTCACAAGGAAAGAGCCACATTTATAAAGAAAAAAAAAATTGCAAAATTACAGTGAAAAAAAGTTGAGAATTCATTAAAAGTTGCAAACTTTAGCCAGAAAAAAGATTGCGGGGGAAAAGTAAAAAATTTACAAGAAAAAATGTCAAAATAATGAAAAGTTTAAAATTGATGAGAAAGTTGTAACTTTATGAGAAAAAAGACATTTTGAGGGTGCTGCTTGTAGTTTTGAGGGATTTATGCAAAGAAGTATGTGAGAGTGGTGCAGGACATTTACGTGAGGAGCTACTCCATCATCAGTGGTCTGGTTCTTCAAATATTTAACCGTTGAGCTACTGATCATGAGCAGCAACCTAACGGAGAACTAAAACCACAGCGTTCTGTGGAGGTCCGCTCTGAGGTCTGAACTTCAGAATCATCTCTGTGAAACGGTCGAAGCGCGGGGAGCACTCCGTCTTCCCCGTCAGACGGCACATTTCTGTTTGTCCAAAGACCCGGTGGAGCCATAAGACCTGATTTATTCCACAACCCAGAGAGACCCACATCAGGAACATTTATGGAGGATTTACAACTGATGCACCCATTTGATCTCCCTCCTCACCATGAGGAAAACCATCTGGACAAACACGTACGATCTAACTTTATTGCATTTCTCTATTTTTTTTAATTTTTTTTTTGCTTCTCCTTCTCAAAGCCCCAAAGACCTCTTTAGAAAAACTCAAACACTGACCTTGTTGGACTCCCATCTGAGGGCACCTGTCACATTTTCCACTCAGTGAGCCGAACTGTGTGAACTGCTTCCACCCAGCAGAGGAAATCGGAGGAAAGTTAGTCTGAGGCCATGCGGAGCGAAGCACCTAACCCAATGTGAAGAAGATGAAGCTCACTTCAGCCGAGTCAGTGACAAGCTGGACATCTGATGGCAAAGAGATCAAAGTTGTCACAAGACTTTATTCTCCTTGGATCGAAGATAACCACCAACGGTAACTGTAGTCCTCCGATTTACCATTTTATTTTGGCCAATGTCAAAAACCCAGCGCTAATGTTTTGGACCTCTGGCCTTCAAAGCATGAATCAAAAGGGCTTTCTTGACTTTTAGACCCTGAGTCAACAGGTGATTGGCTAAAATGGTCACATGACATTTCACTTTCCCTGATCACAAAAAAAGGAAAACCTAATAAGTGAAAAAAGCTGAAAAAAATCCCCCCCCCATTTGAGTTTCTCATTATTAGGTTTTCCTATATTTTTTTTTTCCAATTTGAAAAAAAACGTTTTCATTTTTTTTATTTTTATTTTTCCCTTTATTTCTTCAATTTTTCTCAATTGCTCATTTTTTTCATTTATTTAGTTATTATTTTAATTAAGTTTTACTTTAATATGTATTTTTTTTATCCATCCATCCATCTTCTACCGCTTTTCCGGAGGACCGGGTCGCAGAGGCAGCAGTTCAAGCAGAGAAGCCCAGACTTCCCTCTCCCCAGCCACCTGCTCCAGCTCTTCAGAGAAGATACCAAGGCGTTCCCAGACCAGCTGGGAGACGTAGTCTCTCCACCGAGTCCTGGGTCTGCCCCGGGGTCTCCTCCCAGTGGGACGTGCCTGGAACACCAAGTGGGAGGCGTCCAGGAGGCATCCTAATCAGATGCTCATACCACCTCAACTGACTCCTTTCAATGTGGAGAAGCAGCGGTTCTACTCTGAGCCTCTCCCGGATGACTGAGCTCCTCACCCTATCTCTGAGGGTGAGTCCAGCAATCCTACAGAGAAAGCTCATTTCAGCCGCTTGTATCTGCGATCTCGTTCTTTCGGTCATTACCCAAAGCTCGTGACCATAGGTGAGAGTAGGAACGTAGATTGACTGGTAAATCGACAGTTTTGCCTTAGAACTCAGCTCCCTCTTCACCACAACAGACCGGTACAACGTCCGCATCACTGCAGATGCTGCTCCAATCCGTCTGTCAATCTCTCGCTCCATTTTCCCCTCACTCGTGAACAAGACCCCAAGATACTTAAACTCCTCCACTTGGGGCAGGAGCCTGTCCCCAACCCAGAGAGGACAATCCACCTTTTTCCGGCTGAGGACCATGGACTCGGATTTGGAGGTGCTGATTCTCATCCCAGCCGCTTCAGACTCAGCGGCAAACCGTCCCAGCAAGAACTGTAGGTCATTGCTGGATGAAGCCAACAGGACAACATCATCTGCAAACAACAGAGATGAGATCCTGTGGTCACCAAGCATGACACCCTCCATTCCCTGGCTGCGCCTAGAAATCCTGTCCATAAAAATTATGAACAGGATCGGTGACAAAGGGCAGCCCTGGCAGAGTCCAACTCTCACTGGGAATGACTCCGACCGAGTGTTGGCAATACGAACCAAACTCTCACAACAGTCGTAGAGACCGAATAGCTCGTAACAACAAGCCCGATACCCCATACTCCCAAAGCACCCCCCACAAAAAACCACGAGGGACGCGGTCAAATGCCTTCTCCAAGTCCACAAAACACATGTAAACTGGTTGGGCAAACTCCCACGAATCCTCAAGAATTCTTGAGAAGGTAAAGAGCTGGTCCGATGTGCCAAGGCCAGGACGAAAACCACATTGCTCCTCCTGAATCCGAGGTTCGACCAATGGCCGAACTCTCCTCTCCAGTACCCCCTCATGGATCGTCACCTTATCGTGGTGGGGGGTTTGCGTGCCCCAGTGATCCCAGGAGCTATGTTGTCCGGGGCAATTTGCCTCCGATAGGGTCACCCAAGACAAACTGGTCCTGGGTGAAGGGCCAGTCTAAGAATGATCCAACAGACTCATGATAAATTCTATATCAAGGATTCAGTGTACCCCGCCTGGTATGGGGTTACCGGGGCCCCACCCTGGAGCCAGGCCTGGGGGAGGGGCTCGAAGGCTAGCGTCTGGTGGCCGGGTTTCCACCCATGGGACCCGGCCGGGCTCAGCCCGAAGGAGTTACATGGGTCCGCCCTCCAGTGGGCTCACCACCTGCAGGAGGGATCATGGGGTCCGGTGCTATGTGGATTAGGTGGCGGTCAAAGGCGGAGACCTTGGCGGCCTGATCCCAAACTTTCTAAACTGGCTTTTGGTACGTGGTATTTTTTTTTTTAATTTGATTTTTTTTTTTTTTTTAATTTAATTAGGTTTTACTTGAATGCTTGAACAAGGATTCAGTGTACCCCACCCGGTATGGGGTTACCGGGGCCCCACCCTGGAGCCAGGCCTGGGGGAGGGGCTCGATGGCTAGCGCCTGTTGGCCAGGTTTCTGCCCATAGGACCCGGCTGGGCTCAGCCTGAAAGAGTTACATGGATCCGCCCTCCAGTGGGCTCACCACCTACAGGAGGGACCATGGGGGTCTGGTGCTATGTGGATCAGGTGGCGGTCAAAGGCGGAGACCTTGGTGGACTGATCCCAAGCTTCCTAAACTGGTTTTTGGGACATGGAATGTCACCTCTCTGGTGGGGAAGGAGCCTGAGCTGGTGCGTGAGCTTGAGAGATAACCGCTAGATATAGTTGGCCTCACCTCAACACACAGCTCCGGTTCTGGAACCAGTCTCCTGGAGAGGGGCTGGAGCTTGGCCTACTCTGGAGTTGCCCCGGGTGAAAGGCCCCCCACCTTGCTGCCTCTACATTCGAGTTTTCCACAGTGGACGAAAGGGTTGTTTCCCTGCACCTTCAGGTTGGGAAACTGTTCCTGACCATCATTTGTGGATTTGGAGACTCCACTGTCCTACTGGGGGCCTTCAATGCGCATGTGGGCAACGACAGTGAAACCTGGAGGGGGTGACTGGGGGGGGGGAACGGCCTGCCCGATGAACCCGAGTGGTGTTCAGTTATTGGACTTCTGTGCTAACCACAGTTTGTCCATAACAAACACCATGTTCAAGAATAAGGGTGTCCATATGTGCACTTGGCACCAGGACAACCTAGGTCACAGGTTGATGATCGATTTTGTTATCGTGTCATCAGACCTGCGACCGTATGTCTTGGACACTCAGGTAAAGAGAGGTGCAGAGCTGTCAACTGATCACCACCTGGTGGTGAGTTGGATCCGATGGTAGGGGAGGATGCCATTCAGACCTGGAAGACCAAAACATATAGTGAGGGTGTGCTGGGAACGTTTGGCTGAGGCTTCTGTCTGGGAGGTCTTCAACTCCTACCGCTGGATGAACTTTGATCACATTCCAAGCGAGTCTGGAGACATGGAATCTGAATGAGCCATGTTCTCTACCTCCATTGTTGAAGCCGATGCCCAGAGCTGCGGCCACAAGGTCGTGCGGCCACTGGACACCAGTGGTGAGGGGGGCCATTAAGCTGAAGGAAAAGTCCTATCAAGCTTGGTTGGCTTGTGGGGCTCCCGAAGCAGTTGAGGTATAGTGGCAGGCCAAGCGGAGTGCAGCTCGGGTGGTTGCTGAAGCAAAAACTCAGGTGTGGGAGCAGTCTGGCGAGGCCATGGAAGAAGACTTTCAGTCGGCCTCAAAGAGATTCTGGCCAACTGTCCAGTGGCTCAGGAGGAGGAAGCAACTCCCTGTCCACACTGTGTATGGTGCAGAAGGGGCGCTGCTGACTTTGACTGGGGATATTGTTGGGCGGTGGAAGGAAGCTGGAGCAGGTGGCTGAGGAGAGGGAAGTCTGGGCTTCTCTGCTTGAACTGCTGCCTCCGTGACCCGGACCTCTGGAAGCGGTAGAAGATGGATGGATGGAAGTTTTACTCCCCCCCCCCCATAGGTTTTCCTCTTAATATATATTTTTATTTTTTCCCCATTTAATTAGATTTTCCTTTTTTAATACATATTCTTTCAGTCGATTTTCTCATTTATTAGGGGTTCCTACATATTTTTTCAATTTGATTTTTCCTTTATTTAATTAGGTTTTCCTTACACCCCCTCCTCCCATTTAATCAAGTTTTCCTTTGTGTGTGACCAAGGGAAGTATTTTAGCCAATCACCTATTAATTCAGGGTATAAAAGTCCAAAAAGCCCTTTTGATTCATGCTCTGAAGGCAGCCAGAAAACTGAAACATTAGCATGTGTTTCTGACATTGGCCAAAATAAATTTGTAAATTGGAAGACAGTCAAACTGTCAAGTTTGGTATGTGCTGTTTTTTTTTTTTTTTTGTTTGTTTTTTTTTAAATTGGATCTTCTTGGCTTTGCACCTCAAGTGTAACTGGTGAAGCGCCTCCTTAAAGAAGTAAAGGGTAACTGTAGTCCTGAAATCAACAGAAGAGTTGGTCTGGCAGAGTCAAGACAAGTCTGGGAATGAAAGCTCAAAGCATTCAGGCAATGGTCTTTCCAGTGGTGCCGTACAGGTGCGGGAGCTGCATTTACCAAGTAGCTACAGCCTGGAGACTGCCTGTAGGCTACTACTGGCCATTTCAAAACCTTAATCTTCTGGTGAAGCCGTTCTTTTGTTGATCTCAATGTGTGCTTTGAGTTGTGCTGAAAGATGAAGTTCCTCTTCATCTTCAGCTTTCTAGTAGAAGCCTGAAGGTTTTGTGCCAACACTGGTATTTGGAACTGTTCATAATTCCCTCCACTCTGACTAAGGCCCCAGTTCCAGCTGAAGAAAAACCACCCCGAAGCATGATTGTGCCATCACCATGCTTCACAGTAGGTATGGTGTTCTTATGGTGATGAACAGTGTTGTGTTTGTGTCAAATATACCTTTTGGAATTATGGTCAAAAAGTTCAACCTTGGTTTCATCGGACCATAACACATTTTCCCACAAGCATTTGGGAGATTTCAAATGTATTTTTGCAAAATGTAGCAAGGCTTGGATGTTTTTCTTCATAAGATAAGGCTTCCATCTTGCCACCCTAGATGGGAGATTGTTGTCCCATGTACGAAATAGCCAGTACTTGCCAGAAATTCCTGCAGCTCCTTCAGTGTTGCTGTCGGCCTCTTGGCAGCCTCCCTGATCAGTTTTCTTCTCGTCTTTTTATCAATTTTGGAGGGACATCCAGTTCTTGGTAATGCCACTGTTGTGCCACACTTTCTCCACTTGATTGTCTTCACTGTGTTCCATAGTATATTTAATGCCTTGGAAATTCTTTTGTACCCGTCTCCTGACTGATAGATACCTTTGAACAATAAGATTCCTCTGATGCTTTGGAAACTCTCTGCAGACCATGGGTTGTGTTAGATGTGACTACAAAAATGTCAGGAAAAGCCTACTAGAACAGCTGAACTTTATTTGGAGTTAATCAGAGGCACTTTAAATGGTGGTTTTGACTCCCATTTAACATGAGTTTTAATGTGATTGGTTAATTCTGAACACAGCCACGCCCCCAGTTATAACAGGGTGTGCATATTTATGCAACCAGTATATTTTAAGTTTCTTGTTCATTTTTCCCCTTAAAAGATTTCAGTTTGTTTTTCAATTGGGTTGTACAGGTTATAGGCCACATTAATGGTGGAAAAAGTTTTGATTTTTTTTTTACATCACAAAAACCTGGCATTTGAACAGGGGTGTGTAGACTTTTTATATCAACTGTATGTCATATGACTTCCTTTGGAACCGTCAAAAGACCCTGCCTCGGAGTAGGAGCTAAAATGGATATAAAGAACTGAGGCCTGTGGTCCCTAGTTCCTATGCTGTCCGAACACGTGAAAAAATGGCCTAGTTTTTGAAAAGGTTACAGGTGCGGCAGCAAAGAGATAATAATCTGCGAACTGAGAGTTTTAAGTAGAGTTTATTAAATCACACCGCCGTCACAGGATCCCCGCTCCAGCCCAAGTGTGTGCAGGCTGGAGCGGGATCCTCAGGCTCTCAGAGAAGAGACACAAAGTGCGTGTCTGCAGCAGCAGTTGAAGTGAGTGAGAGAACGAGTTACAGAACTTGTGCAGTATTTATACCCAGTTACAGACAGTACATGAAAGGGCATTCACAGCAGTTGGTATGATCAAAGAGACTGCAGACAGGCATGAGACATTTGCATCTGAGAGACACAGTAAGAACAGGATGCATGAACACAATGCATGAATGGCGCATTAACATCACAGTACAAAACCGGAAAAAGCCAGAAGAAGCGAGGCTGCCTGTACACATCAATACACACATTTCACTGTTAAGTTAATTGCTCTAGTCGAGCGCTGTGTCTGTCCCAGTCTGTTGTGGGGGGTTACGCCACAACAGGAACTACAAAAATCCCTACAGTGCGAAAGGGGCTTTTGTGAAAATGTGCTGAAGCATGTTTACGGTCAGAGATCCGACTTGAAGAGGTGGGACATTTAACCCCTGGAGACAGTAATTTAGAGTTTTAACGGGTACTACAATAAAAGACATCTCTCCCATTTTCAGCTCCCATCATTGACTTCCTACAGAATCTACTGTGGAATTAGATTTAAAAATCCTTCTCACTTGCTCCAAATGATCAAGCCCCTTGTCATCTAAACTATTTTATAGTACCTTATGAGCCTAACAGAGCACTGCACTCCAAAGATGCAAGTAGAATCTCTAAAAGTACAATGGGAGGCGGAGCTTTAAGTTATCGGGCTCCTCCTCTACGGAACCAGCCACAAGTTTGGATTCAGGACAGACTTGATCTAAATGGGGTTAAAGGGTTACAGTTAAGGTTTTATCAGGGGCTTGAAGCAGTAAATGAGATGTGGGTGTTAAATGTGCCTGAGATGGAAGATTTCATATTTTTTTGGGCACGTGTCCCCCCCCCCCATGGTAAAAGGTAGTAAAATTCAAATTCAGCGCAGAGATGTGTTCACAGGCCGACTCCTCTGCCGTGTCAGCCTTGGGGAAAGGGAGTAGACCCTTTCGTGCCATGTTCACAGAGACACGTCACAGGCTATTTGTCATGGGAAGCATGCGTGTGTGTGTTGTATGGGGGAGGGGGAACGTCTTAGAAATGGTCACATCTTAATTCTTCTGCTGGACCTCTGGGGTCCTTTAGTGGCAGAATGAGATTACAAATGATAAAGATGAAGATGTTGGAGCACAGAGGTCTAGTTAATGTAACGCCAACATGTGTAACTAGACTGACGTCACCTTAAAAACGGTCTACGATCTGCCATCTGTTCTGACATCCCAAATTAAGATGGAGTTCCCACTCCCAGAAATATTTAAGTTTTAAACAGATAAAACTGCAATATTGTCCCATATAGCCGAGAGAGATGTAACAGTAATAACAAATTTAAAACAAATTTACAAAGTGCTTCACATACAATAAAAGACCAAAAGAAAATATACACACACATGCATTTATTTATGAAATCCCAAAAAGCCGCATACAAAACCATGCTAAGATTGACTGAAACCGTTTGTTCACTTTGGATAGGGCTGTTACTGAAAAGTTACAAATGTATCAAAAATTTTGGCAAATTAGCAGGAAAAATGTGTTGCCAATTTAGGAGAAAGGTTGACAATTTACAAATATTGCAAATTTATGGAAAGAAGTTGTAAATTTAAAAAAAAATGTCAAATTTACAAATTAGTGGGAAAAGTTAAATTTAGGAGAAAAAAGTGAAAATTGTTAAGATTGAAGCAGTTTGTTCACTTTAAACAGGGCTGTTTCTGAAAAGTAAATTTACAGAAAAACATTACAAATTAGCAGGAAAAATGTTGCACATTTACAAAAAAATTGGCAAATTTACAAATTAGCGGGAAAAAAAGCTGCAAATTAGCAGAGAAGAAAAGTTGAAAATCTGCGAGAAAATGTTGCAAATTTATGGGAGGAAGTTGCAAGGGAAAAAAGGATAATTTACAAAAGCAAATTTATGAAAAAATAGCAAATTTTTCAGAAACTGTTGCAAGTTTGTTGGAAAAAAGTTGAAGGTAATTTTAATTAAATTTGTAAAAAAAAAATTCAAATTGTTGATTAAAAAAATGACAAATTCATAACTGTCAAATGTATTATTTTGATGTACTTCTATGACTCAATACAAATGTTTGAGAAAAGTGGCAAATTTATGAGTTTCATATTTAGAATGAAAAACTGCCCATTATTTTTTCGTCCTTTTCTTCCATGCACATGAAAACTCAGAATTTTTTTTTTTCATTAAAGAACTACATCTGATGATCTGATGAAATATAACAACAAAGGTAAAGCTTTTAAAGACTCCTGGATCTATACAACCCACCCACACAGTCACTGAGAACTCTCCTTTCACAGAGGAAATTTTGGCTCCATAAATATTTGGAGTTCTCTAATGAGAAGAACGTGTGCAGCTGAAATTCTGGGCGGTTCTTTAGACGTGGTGCTCATATGGATCCTTTGTCTAACTCCCTGTCCATTAGTGTAATGAGCTGAGGCTATGGTGAAAACACACATACACGTATACACAGCATATACTGTACTGTACATGAGATCTGCACCCTGCATTCCATGTTCTCTCCCCAGTTGTTTCCCGGTCGTCGTGTTGTGTCCTCCTGGTTCTGGCTGGCAGGCCTGTTTCAATAAAAGACCAACCAAAGGAGAATATAAACATATGCATTTATTTATGAAATATCAAAACGCTCCATACGTGTTAAAAATGACAAACCATTTTCCACTTTGAACAGGACCGCTTCGGAAAAGTTGCAAAATTAAGAAAAAAAAAGTGGAAAATCAGCAGGCAAAAAAGTTAAAAATTAGCAGACAAAAAAAGTTGAAAATTAGCAGGCAACAAAAGTTGAAAATTAGCAGGCAAAAAAAGTTGAAAATTAGCAAGAAAAAAGCTGAAGCGTAGCGGAAACAAAGTTGAAAATTTACAAACGTTACAAATTTATTGGAAGATGTTGCAAATTTAAGAAAAAAAATGATAAACTAGCGGGAAAAACCTTGCAAACTATGCAATGTATGTAAAACGGTGCGACGCACTACACTGTGGGAGCATGCATGCATGGGTGACATCAGTGCACCTCAAGATATATTAGGCAACCGTCCAGGGCCAGTCGCTCTCTTGTCTCTCTTCCTGCTTCATCTACACGCCGCTCCGTGTACTATACACCACAAAACCTCCAATAAAGCTAACCTTAACACATGGTCGTGTCCGCCCATTCTTCAGACAACACTAGTGACGAGGATAATGGAAACTTTGCTGACACCACTGCCACTGTTGCTCACTGCCTGGTAAGCCACCCATCCCTTGGTTCTGCTGGTACAAATCATTTGAAACGCTCATGTCCACCATCGACCTGGCTAAAGCTAGAAAAAATAGGCTAAAAGCTATGCTAATTCATAGCCTTGGCAGCAAGGGACAGTATCTTTTGGACCCTTGGGCCCGCGGACACCTACGATGAGTGTGTAGCTTTGTTGACCGGAAGTTTTGTCAGCACTGACAGCGAACGGCTGAGTCGGTACAACAGTACATCACTGAGCTCCGCTGTTTGGCCAGCATGTGTAGGTTTGGACACCTGGAAGATGAGATGGTGCGAGACCAGTTAGCGGAGCACACCACAAATTCAAAGCTACGGGAGAAGCTATTAATAAGATAAGATAAGCCTTTATTAGTCCCACAATGGGGAAATTCCAGGATTGCAACAGCACAGGGATAGCAACACTCAGAGCAACAATCAGAAGACAAGAAAAAACAAGAGCAGTGCGTATACATATGTACATATAAATATATAAACACACAGTGCAGAGCATTGTAGCTAGATGGAATAAATATATAAACACACACAGTGCAGAGCATTGTAGCTAGATGGAATGAACAGCATAACCGTCTACTTAGTTATCCTACATGGTATGATTATGTACCCATACATATTGTCACCCTCCGTAGCGACCGGTATTTTCCTAGTTGTATACCGGAGGGGACCATTGTGTAAGTCTATTGCATCTTTTGCATTCACTACTATTAGGTTGTCACGTTTTTTTTGCCATCTCTGCGAGCAGCCCTGCTTAGGTTGTACAGTCTGACAGCCGTAGGTAGGAAGGGCCTGCAAAACCTCTCGGTTGTGGACCTAGGATGATGTAGTCTGCTGCTAAATGAGCTCCTCACTGCGTTCAGTATGGCACCAGATGACCTGCCGTTAGCCAAGGCAGTGGAAATGGCATCCCAACTAGAAGTGGCTGCCCAGCTAGCAGCACAAGTAGTGGCCTCCGACCTATGCTCCCCACATTCAGCTCTGCTGGCACAAGCTATTACCTTGGCCACTCAGCCCTTCGACCCCACATCTTCCTCATGACAGCTCAACATTCCTTCAGGACAACCCCGAGGTGAACGTCATGGGATGACAAGGCACCACAGCACACTGACCCTGCGGTAACTGCGGCTCTTCTTTGCACCGCACACCTGCCTGCCCAGCCACAGGACAGAGGTGCCAACGCTACGGTAAACTCAACCACTTCGCCAGAGTGTGTCACTCTGTTCCTGCAAGCCCACCGTCTCACTCGCCCAGTCGGTCCAGCCCAACCCACCATTCATTCTGTGGACTCCAGCAACACACCATACAAGTGGTGCACAGTAGAGCTGGATGGCGTCAGTCTACTGCTGCTGCTGCTGGACACTGCTGCTACAAGGTCCTTGATGAATGAGGCCACGGTTAGGTTTTTTCCCCTGCAACCAATTAAGCCAGACGTGGTGGAACTGTTTGGCTATGAACACACAAAGATCGGCATGGTAGGAATTGTTACCTTTTCGGTTTGCTACGGGTCAAGAAATCTTCCAGCATTCACATTCCAACTGACACGCTACAGTGAAAACATCTTGGGGTGTGACTTGTTCCATGAACTGGGTTTCTCCATCACAGACCACATGGGATTCCGTTTGACCAGCGATGGCCCAAGTCCACTGCATTCAGACGTGGATACAACCACTCCCTGCTTTTCACCACACAATGAACAAAACACTGGAGAATTGGAGCCGATCCTCACGCAGTGTGAGCTTTCCCGAGCCACCGCCTCACTGCAGGACCTCCAATTCACTTCCAGCAGGATGGAAGAGCAACAGAGCGTTGTGAAGAAAAAGCGCCCCTTGCTCAAGGTGCTCAACTGGGTCTGGATCCATCGACCCAATCATTCGCACGAGCTGCAGTTGTTCCGGTCAACGCTGATGCAGATCACCGCTCAGCTTGGACCAGCCTCCTTCCTTCTGACTGATGGGCCATTTCAGAAAGGTAACATCGCCTCCTACTTTGGATCAAGAGACCGCAACCAAGTCAACTCATCCAGTTTGGTACCCAGACTGGGACTTCGCCAATGAGCAGGCCGCAACTCCAGCAGGGCACCCTCCAGAACCGCCCAAGCCGGTGCAACCAGGGCCGTGTCCAGCACGGGCCCGACAGAGGCCCCGCTGAGTTCAAAAAAATGTGTTAATGACTTTGCAGGTCATAAGTAGCCAATGTGTGGTCTGTTCAGTGGCAAAATAACCCCACAAGGCCACGCGAGTACACTGGCTGGTTGACATGCTTAAAATTCTTTATACTGGCCTGTTCAACCCAGTCATGTGTGTAAATGTTCTGAGCTTTCTCGGGGGGGGGGGGGGGGGAGGTAAATGTACTGTAAAATGGCGCAACACACTACGCTACGGGAGCACGCACACACGGGTGATGTCAGTGCACCTCAAGGTATATTAGGCGACCGCCCAGGGCCAGTAGCTCTCTTGCCTCTCTTCCTGCTTCATCTACACTCTGCTCTGTGTGCTATACACTGCGTTCCAAATTATTATGCAAATACAATTTTAAACATAAACATTTAATTTTTTTGTTTTTCAATTAAACTCACGGACGGTATTGTGTCTCAGGGCTCTTTGGATCACTGATATCAATCTCAGACACCTGTCATAATTAGTTTGCCAGGTGAGCCCAATTAAAGGAAAACTACTTAAGAAGAATGTTCCACATTATTACGCATGCCACAGGTTTAAAGCAGTATGGGAAAGGAAAAGGATCTCTCTGCTGCCAGAAAGTGTTAAATAGTACAATGCCTTGGACAAGGTATGAAAACATTACATATTTCACGAAAACTGAAGCGTGACCATCGTACTGTGAAGAAATTTGTGGCTGATTCAGAGGACAGATGGATTTGTGCAAATAAAGGCATAATGAGGAAGGTTTCTGCCAGACAAATTCATTGGATTACGAGAGCAGCTGCTAAAATGCCATTACAAAGTGGCAAACTGGTATTTAAAACTGATGGGGCCTCTGGAGTCCCATGAAACTCAAGGTGTAGGATCCAAGGTGTAGGATTCAAAACGACAACCATCATCCCCCTCCCCAAAAGGAGCCCACCGACCTGTCTGAATGATTACAGACCGATAGCACTCACTCCAATCATCATGAAGTGCTTTGAGAGAGTGGTGCTGCCCCTCATTCAGGACAGCATACCAGGCACCCTGGACCCCCTGCAGTACGCTTACCGGCCCAACAGGTCCACCTCAGATGCCATTGCTGCAGCACTCCATTATTCTCTCTCCCACCTGGAAGATAAAGATGCCTATATTAGGATGCTCTTTTGTCGACTACAGCGCCACCTTCAGCATGGTCATCCCCCACAAATTCACCGACAAACTGTCTTTACATGGCCTGCACTCCACCCTCTGCGACTGGCTACTGGACTTTCTACATGGCAGGCCCCAATCTGTCAGGATTGGTAACAGGACCTCAGCCAGCATCATCATGAACACAGGTGTCCCACAGGGTTGTGTTCTCAGCCCCATCCTTTACAGCCTCTTCACCCATGACTGTGTTGCCTCCTACAAGGACAATATCATCCTGAAGTTCATGGATGACACAGCAGTGATAGGATGCATCACTGGTGATGACGAAGCATCCTACAGGAGGGAGGCGGCCAACCTGGTGTCATGGTGTGAGGACAACAACCTCACCCTCAACATGGACAAGACAAAGGAGATGATAGTGGACATGGGGAATGGGAGGAGGAGACCCCATCAGCCGCAGCTCATCCGGAAGCCTGAGGTGGAGAGGGTGAGCAGCTTTAAATACCTGGGCATCCACATCAGCGAGGACCTCAAGTGGACACAACACCATAGAGCTGGTTAAGAGAGCTCAACAGCAACTGTACTTTCTGAGGAGGCTGAAGAAGTTTGGCATGTCCTCCAGGCTCCTCAACAATTTCTACAGCTGCATCATTGAGAGCATCCTGACCACTTGCATCACTGCATGGTACAGCAGCACCACTGCCTTGGATCGCAAACGCCTACAAACAGTGGTGAAGACAGCAGAGAAGATCATCAGGACTCCACTCCCTTCTCTGCAGAGCATCTACCACCGCAGAGTCCAAAAGAGAGCTGACGCCATTCTCTGGGACCCCACCCACCCTCAGCACAGACTGTTCACACTTCTACCCTCAGGCCGGAGGTACAGAAGTGTGAAATGCAGGACAACCAGACTGAAAAACTCCTTTCCCATTGCCATCAGACTCCTGAACAAACAACTCCCACAACTCTGCAACACAGCTTTGCATATAGGAACTCACACACCGGCTGCTAAATTTGCACACTGCTCACCTGTACAGTAGCTAGTGTCTCACCCATCTGATGTCCATATCAACAGTGAGCTGTGTGGAGTTTGCATGTTCTCCCCGTGTTGCGCGGGTTTACTCCGGGATTTCTCCGGTTTCCTCCCGCACACCAAAAACATGTAGGTTTAGGGCGCTCGCGCACGCAGCGACCAGCAGCCGGTGGCTTGTCACCAGACTGCAAACCAAGTCTACCTACGGGTACAAATAAGTAACAAAAAAAAAAAAAATATCATCTCTGCTGCTATTTATCATGTATAGTCTACTGGTACTATCATTACAGAGAAATCAGCACCGGGTGCTAATTTGTAATTATACACTGCTTGTTGCACAATGGTCATTTGCACACTGTACATAGGTTTATGCCATCTCAGGTTCACATCACCTCGGATATCAATATACCACTATCACTTTAGTCATCCAGTGAATTTTCAATGTCATTCCTCTTGTCTGACTACTTTAACTGTCCAAATTGCCTAGTATGTGCTATTGTGTTGGCGTGTCATTACCTTATTAGAACTGTTGTTTCTGTACCCATTACCTTGGCATTCGTTCAGAGAGCAAAGTAAGAATTTCATTGCTCAGGAAATGTAGCATTTCTTAACTGTGCACATAATAAAGCCTTTGAATCTTGAATCTCCAGAGGTTTGCAGTTGTGCATAAACCTACTATTCGGCCACCCCTAACCAATGCTCACAAGCAGAAACGGTTGCAGTGGGCCCAGAAATACATAAAGACTAATTTTCAAACAGTCTTGTTTACTGATGAGTGCCATGCAACCCTGGATGGTCCAGATGGATGGAGTAGTGGATGGTTGGTGGATGGCCACCATATCCCAACAAGGCTGCAACATCAGCAAGGAAGCAGCAGTCATGTTTTGGGCCGAAATCATGGGGAGAGAGCTGGTAGGCCCTTTCAGGGTCCCTGAAGGAGTGACCTCGGCACAGTATATAGAGTTTCTGACTGACCACTTTCTTCCATGGTACAAAAAGAAGACCTGTGTCTTCCATAGCAAAACTATCTTCATGCATGACAATGCACCATCACATGCTGCAAAGAATACATCTGTGTCATTGGCTGCTATGGGCATAAAAGGAGAGAAACTCATGGTATGGCCCTCATCCTCCCCTGACCTCAACCCTATCGAGAACCTTGCCAGTTCACATCAAAACAGCAGCTGTGGGAGGCTATTCTGACATCTTGCAAAGAAATTCAAGCAGAAACTCTCCCAAAACTCACAAGTTCAATGGATGCAAGAATTGTGAAGGTTATATCAAAGAAGGGGTTCTATGTTAACATGCAACTTGGCCTGTTAAGATGTTTTTGATTGAACTAGCTTTTAATTTAAGTAAATATGACCTCCTAATGCTGCAAATTCAACAAATGACCATTTTTCAGCTCTTTACAACCAGTGAAATGTTTTGAAACTCTGTTGTGCATAATAATTTGGAATAGTGCATTCTGAGTTTTATTTTTGCAAAAAAAAAAAATCATTATCATTGGGAGGTTTATTCAATAAAATCTGAATTATGTTATAACAATTGATGACTTGAAAATTATACTGACTGTCATTTGCATCGACTATTTAGGAAAATCAGAGAAATATCATTTGCATAATAATTTGGAACGCAGTGTACACTGCAAAACCTCCAATAAAGCAAACCTCAACACATGGTCGTGTCCGTCCATTCTTCAGACACAAACCATCGGGAAAAACCTTGCAAACTAGTGGGGACAAACCTTGCAATTCTAGCGGGGGAAACCTTGCAAACTGGTGTACAGGTACATCTCAAAAAAATCAGAATATCATGAAAAAGTTCAATATTTTTTGTCACTCATCTCAGAAAGTGAAACCCATATATTCTATAGATTCATTACAAAGAGAATGATATATTTCAAGTGTTAATTTTAATCACTATAGCTTACAGCCCATGAAAACCCCAAATTCAGTTCCTCAAAAAATTAGAATATTACATAAAATTAATTAAAAAAAAATAGTTTTAATAGAAATGTTGGCCGACTGAAAAATATGTTCATGTACACACTCGATACTTGGTCGGGGCTCCTTTTGGATTAATTACTGTATCAATGTGGCATGGCATGGAGGTAATCAGCCTGTGGCACTGCTGAGGTGTTATGAAAGTCCAGGTTGCTTTGATAGTGACCTTCAGCTCATCTGCATTGTTGGGTCTGGTGTCTCATCTTCCTCTTGACAATCCTCCATAGATTCTCTATTTGGTTTAGGTCACGAGAGTTTACTGGCCAATCAAACACAGTGATGCCATGGCCATTAGACCTGTTGTGACCACCACAAAGAAATTGACCAGTGAAGCTGGAGAGAAACTGAACACATGCATGGAAATAACTGACTGGGACATGTTTAAAAGAGCCACACATGATCTTAATGAGTACACAGACACTGTGAACTCATATCAACTTCTGTGAAGAGCACATTCTCCCATCGCGCACCAGGATAAGATATTCTAATGACAAGCCTTGGTTCACAGCTAAGCTCAGACGGATCAGGAAGGAGAAGGAAGCAGCGTTGAAAAGTGGAGACAGGGACTGCTACAGGGAGGTCAAATATCGGTTTAACAGAGAGCTGAGGAGAGCTAAATCTGTATATTCTGAGAGACTCCGGCAGCAGTTCACTGCTAATGACTCGGCTTCTGTGTGGAGAGGACTGAGGCAAATCACCAACTATCGGCCTCAGGCTTCTAAAGGTCAGGATGACAAAGCCCTTTGTCAAAGACTGTCCCAACACTATGCCCGTTTTGACACCTCGTCAGCTGTGTCCAACTCACCCACTCCACCCAGCTCCACTGCCTCCTCAGCCCCTAATTCATCAAGAGCGGTCCCCCCCTCCTCCTCCTCCTCCTCCCCCCCTCCCCTTGTCATCAGTGAGCAGGACGTGCACAGACAGTTCTCCAGACTGAACCCGCGCAAGGCCCCCGGGCCGGACGGTGTGTCTCCCTCCACCCTGAGACACTGTGCGAAAGAGCTGGCTCCTGTCTTCACAGACATTTTTAACACCTCCCTTAAGCAATGTCACGTGCCAACCTGCCTCAAATCCTCCACCATCATCCCTGTCCCCAAGAAGCCACGGATTACTGGACTTAACGACTACAGACCTGTAGCGCTCACCTCTGTAGTCATGAAGTCCTTTGAGCGCCTGGTCCTGTCTCACCTCAAGTCCATCACCACACCCCTCCTAGACCCGCTGCAGTTTGCCTACCGTGCTAACAGGTCTGTGGACGACGCAGTCAACCTGGCCCTCCACTCCATCCTGCAGCACCTGGACTCCCCGGGAACCTACGCCAGGATTCTGTTTGTGGACTTCAGCTCCGCATTCAACACCATCCGCCCCGATCTGCTCCAGGACAAGCTGTCCCTGCTCAACGTGCCTGACTCCCTCTGCAGGTGGATCACCGACTTCCTGACGGACCGGAGACAGCATGTGCGGCTGGGGAAGTCTGTCTCAGACTCTGTTAGCATCAGCATTGGATCACCCCAGGGCTGTGTACTTTCCCCCCTACTCTTCTCCCTTTATACCAACTCCTGCACCTCCTCCCACCAGTCTGTTAAGCTGATTAAGTTTGCGGACGACACCACCCTCATCGGGCTCATCTCCAACGGTGACGAGTCCGCCTACAGGGAAGAGGTGGCCCAGCTGGTGTCCTGGTGCAGCCACAACAACCTGCAGCTGAATGCTCTGAAGACAGCGGAGATGATTGTGGACTTCAGGAAAGTCACATCCCCCCTGCCCCCCCTCACCATCACAGGCTCTCCCATCACCTTTGCAGATTCCTTCCGCTTCTTGGGCACCACCATCACTCGAGACCTCAAATGGGAGCCAACCATCAGCTCCCTCATCAAAAAGGCCCAGCAGAGGATGTTCTTTCTGCGGCAGCTGAGGAAGCTCAAGCTACCCACCAAGATGTTAGTGCAGTTCTACACGGCCATCATCGAGTCCATCCTCACCTCCTCCATAACTGTGTGGTACGCAGGAGCCACTGCCAGGGACAGACTAAGGCTGCAGCGCGTCGTGCGCACTGCTGAGAAGGTGATAGGCTGCAAGCTCCCATCTCTCCAGGACCTGTACATCTCCAGGACCCGGAGGCGTGCTGGCCGGATCATAGCCGATCCTTCACATCCTGGTCACGTGCTGTTTGCCCCCCTCCCCTCAGGTAGAAGGCTTCGGTCCATTCGGACTAAAACCTCCCGGCACATGAACAGCTTTTTCCCCTCTGCCATCAACTGCTGAACACTAAGTGACTTTTGACTCTCGTGCACTATGTACAGCAGCTCAACCAGACTCATGTCAATCATCACTGTTTTTCTGTTGCATTATTGACTGCACTATGTGGTACTTCACATTATCTGCTACATGCTAATTTTTTTAAACTGCCTTGACTAGTACTACTCATTATTACTAGTATTATTATTATTATTACTTATTATTACTTATTTTTCTACACTTATTGCACGTTTCTAGCCCTTTAGTTTTTTAGTTTATCCCTTTTTCTCATTATGTTTTTAATGTTGCAGCATGGCACCGAGACAAATTCCTAGTTTGTGTATCACATGAACAATGGCAATAAATTTGATTCTGATTCTGATTCTGATTAAACCAGGTTTTGATACTTTTGGCAGCGTGGGGGGTGCCAAGTCCTGCTGGAAAATGAAATCAGCTTCTCCATAAAGCTTGTCAGCAGAGGGAAGCTTGAAGTGCTCTAAAATTTCCTGGTAGATGACTGCAGTGACTGTGGTCTTGATAAAACACAGTGGACAAACACCAGCTGATGACATGGTTCCTCAAATCATCACTGAGCAAGTAACTTGATTCTGTGCCTCTCCACGCTTTCTCCAGACTCTGGGACTTTGATTTCCAAATGAAATGCAAAATTTACTTTTATGTGAACAGAGGTCATCTGCTGGTGTTTTTCCACTGTGTTTTATCAAGACCAAAGTCACCACAGTCGTCTACCAGGAAATTTTAGAGCACTTCATGCTTCCCTCTGCTGACAAACTTTATAGAGAAGCTGATTTCATTTTCCAGCAGTACTTGCCCCCCCCCACACTGTCAAAAGTATCAAAACCTGGT
The DNA here is from genome assembly GCA_020510985.1 of Pholidichthys leucotaenia. Taxonomy (NCBI): domain Eukaryota; kingdom Metazoa; phylum Chordata; class Actinopteri; order Cichliformes; family Pholidichthyidae; genus Pholidichthys; species Pholidichthys leucotaenia. Next base: position 22,129,557 of record CM035850.1, on the reverse strand, counting down.
TTAATGACCATGGCATCACTGTGTTTGATTGGCCAGCAAACTTTCCTGACCTAAAAACCATAGAGAATCTATGGAGTATTGTCAAGAGCAGGGGTCCCCAAACTTTTTCCTGTGAGGACCACATAACTTTTGCCTTCTCTGATGGGGGCCGGGGTCAGTTTGTAACAGAAAAAGTGTGACGATCGCATGGATGCCTTAACGTAAAAATTTGTTTTCCAGAAAGCCACACATAATAATTAAGCCACACATTAATAACCCTTTCCGGGATCTTCACAGGAAAAAAAGTCAGAAAATAAATAATAACACTATTTATGAAATAAATTGTAACCAAATAACCCTCTCTGGGTTCTTCACAGAAAAAAAAGTCCATGGAACATTAACTTTCTGTTGTGCCATGCACAATCTTAACAGGTAAAAGTTCAGCTTAGTTGTCAGAGCAGAATCTCTTACTTAAATGACTCATATGAGCAGTCTCTCAAAGTTCTTGTGTTTCTTCCTTATATTCCTTTTGTAGGTTCCAGTAGGCTTGTAGACACCACTATTGAACAGCCTTTTCTTTACATTGAACAAAAAAATAATCGTTTGTCCACTGCAGGTTAAATACCCTGCATTCTGAATCAATTTTTCTCTTACCTAACCTTTTCGCCATTATTCCGTTTTATTTGACAGGGGTGAGTCTAGGATTTTTTTTTTCCTGGGGGTGGGGGGGGGTTCAGATAGGGGCACAGACTGCAGAAGGGTGGAATAGAATGTCACGTTCTATGCGTGTATTAGTCTCGATCGCGTGGCCAGACTGAAAAAAAAAAAAATCATAACGCTTACCAGTGTGGAGGCAAACAATAGTCCACAGCGCGGCAGAACGGAGAGACAGTCCATTCACGTCAGGTCACCAGTGTGGAGGAAAAAATAAGTGCAGGTGGACACAGCAAGCCGAAGTTTAAAGGTGTTTTATTCCTCCATCACGAGGCTTACCCAGCGCTCTGGCTGCGCGCTGTGAGTGAGCCCTGAGTAGTTGTATAAGAGTGAATTCTAAGTGCAATAGTGAGGCATGTACAGTCAGCTCTTTTATACAGTGATACAGAGAATGCATGGCACAGAATGCATGGCTGAGCACACACTCAGCAGGGGAACGAGACGGCGCTCGGCCGGCTTTGGAAGCGAGGTGCGGGAAAAGCTCTGTGCAGGAGGAGGTGGAGGGGGGTGGGGGTAAGCGTCTCTGGTATTGTTCAGGGGCCGGGCCAAATGTGGAGGCGGGCCGTAGTTTGGGGACCACTGGTCAAGAGGAAGGTGAGAAACACCAGAGCCAACAATGCAGACGAGCTGATGGTCACTATCAAAGCAACCTGGACCTTCATAACACCTCAGCAGTGCCACAGGCTGATCACCTCCATGCCACGCCACATTGATACAGTAATTAATCAAAAGGAGCCCCGACCAAGTATTGAGTGTGTACATGGACATACTTTTCAGTTGGCCAACATTTCTATAAAAAACTATTTTTAAAATTAATTTTATGTAATATTCTAATTTTTTGAGAAACTGAATTTGGGGTTTTTCCATGGGCTGTAAGCCATAATCATCAAAATAAAAAAAAAATAAACACTTGAAATATATCACACTCTGTGTAATGAATTCTATACAATATATGGGTTTCACTTTCTGAATGAAATGACAAAAATATTGAACTTTTTCAAGATATTCTAATTTTTGCGATATACCTATATGTTAAATGTACGATGCACTAGTGCTGTGGTAGCACACACATATGACGTCACAGTGCCTCAGTGTATATTAGATAGCTGCCCAGGGCCAGCCGTCCTCTTGCTGTTTCCCCCCGCTCTTCCAGCACTGTGTACTTTTGCTCTGTTAAGTTCAATAAAGCCAACCTCAACAGCGTGGTCATGTCCACCCATAATTTCCAGATATAACATTGGCAACAAGGAGTGGGATAATGGAAACTCTGCTGACACCTCTACAACCATTCCTCACAGCCACCTGGTAAGCAGTGTTGGGCAAGTTACAAAAAAAACAGTAACTAGTTAATTACTACTTTTCAAAAGATAACTGAGTTACTTTTGAGTTACTGCATGATTAAATTAACTAGTTACTTTCCAAGTAACTTCATGTTACTTTTAAATGCATACTTAATCATCTTACACACATAGCAAGATCAATGGCCCCTGTTCTCATCAGAAAAAAAGAATAAGAAAACTGATGCAAAGAAAGTCATCTTACAGAGAAAAGATGTCTCAGATTACAAAACTATTGTAATCAGTAGAAAGTCAGAAATTTACTGAACTAAAGCTGTAAATTCACAGAGAAAACTGCTGGACTTCCCGGTGGCCCTGTTGGTCCAAAAGCTTATTGTTTGACACCTCCTGGACCAGCCCAGTTAAAAAACATATTTAGAGGATTTACTTCCATGAAATAATTGCATATCACAGTAGCCTGTAAAATATAAGATAAATGAAACAGAAATCACAGATATGAAAGAAAGTTCACCGCTTAGAAGGAAGCTGTTCTGTACTGCACAAATCACAGTCACTTTTTTCTCTGTGCGTAGAAAACTTTAACCACATTTAGGAGGCTTCGTACTCAAAAAATTACTCATGTTTAACCACAGAGGTAGGTGCTGTTGGGGGCTACTCACCGCTCGGACAACAGGCGATCAGGGCTCGATATGAGAAGTTACCACAGCCACGGCATTTCTTCTTACCGGGCTGCGGTGTGAACTGGGGCAGGACAGGAAACTGACCCGCAGAGGAGACTGACAGCTGCGCCAGCTATGATCGGGTCACTGTATGGTAGCCCAGTTAGCAAGGCAGCTACGGGCCTCCAGCCCACGCTCCCCACATCCAGCTCTGCTAGCATAGACCCGTTACCCCGGCTGCTAAGCCCGCTGACTCCATGTCTCCTCACGAAGACCCTGAGGTGAACATTGCGGGACGACAAGGTACTACAGCACACGAACATGCGGCAAATGTGGCTCATCCTCGCACCATACACGTGCACCTGCCTGCCCAGCCACAAGAAAGAGGTGTCAACACTGCGGTAAGCTAAACCACTTTGCCAGAGTGTGTCGCTCGGTTCCTGCAAGCCCGCTGTCTAGCCCGCCCAATCGGACCACTGTTCATTCTATGAACTCCAGTAACACGCCGTATAGGTGGTGCACAATGAAATTGGATGGCATCAGTCTACCGCTGCTGCTGGACACTGCTGCAACAAGGTCCTGGATGGAGGAGGCCACAGTTAGGAGGCTTTTTCCCCTACAACCAATTAAGCCAGATGCAGTGGAATTGTTCGGGTATGGACAACCGAAGATCAGCATGGTAGGAACAGTTACCTTTTCGGTTTGCTATGGGTCAAGAATCCTCCCAGCATTCACATTCCAGGTGATGCCCCACAGTGACAACATCCTAGGGTGTGATTTATTCCATGAACTGGGCTTTTTCATCACAGATGACATGGGATTCTGTTTGACCCACGACAGCCCGAGTCCACTCCACCTGGACATGGACGCAGCTGCTCCCTGCTTCACACCACACGACGAGCAAAGCACTGGAGACTTTGAGCCAATCCTCACGTGGCGCAAGCCTTCCTGAGCCACCACCTCACTGCAGGAGCCCCAGTCTGTGTTCATGCAGGACCCGGGTGAAAATAGGGTCCACCCCGTCAGTGGCGAGACCAGCCTGCCTCTACATCCATTTCTGGACCACTCATGTCCTCTGCCAGATGACGCCCCAGCAATGGCGCCCTTCTCCGGCAGCAGGACGAAGGAACAGCAGCACACTGTCAAGCGGAAGCAACCCTTGCTCACGGTGCTTGACTGGGTCTGGATCTGGCGACCCAACCGCTTGCACGAGCTGCAGCTGTTCTGGTCAACACCAATGCAGATCACCGCTCAGCTTGGACCAGCCAACTTCCAGCTGGCTGATTGGTCACGATGGCATGCCAGACATCTCAGGAAGGTAACACCACCTCCTGCTCCGGACCATAAAACAGCAACTGAGCTGACCCAGCCAGTGTGGGACCCAGTCTGGAACTTTGACGATAAGCAGACTGCAACTCCAGCCAGGGTGCCCTCCAGAGTTGTCCGAGTCAGTGCCGTGCCCACCGCGGGCTCAACAGAGGCCCCACTGAGCTCTGAACTATGTTACTGACTCTGAGTTCATAAGTACATGTTTAGTCAGGGCATAGTCTGTTCAGTAGCAGAATAACCCATATGACCATGTGGGTTACCTTCCTGGAATTGGTCCTCTGTGTGGTTTTTTTTGTTTGTTTTTTTCCCCTGTGTTGTAGGTAGAGCTGTGAAGAACCGCCCCTGGCTCACAGGTTCTCTATATAAGCCCCACCTGTGCACCTGTCAGCAGCTTTTGGCTCCCATGGAGGCCGGTTGCCTTTCTGTTGTGTCTGCGCTCTGCCCGCTGCACCTGTTCCTGCCGCCGGTCGGGGCTGTGCTGGCGGCCCCTGTCTGTTTGTGGCCTGAGGGCTCAGGTTCTGGTGTGCCGCTGGCATTGCTGCAGCCCCTGACAGAGGCGTGCGGTCACTGGGTTGGCCAGTGACTGGTCTGTTTTTTGTTTCATGCATCCAATACACACACACACACACACACACACACCACTGATCATTACAGACACCTTTTATTCATTTTCCTTTAAATAAACTTGTGATTAAATTGGCATCTCTGTGTGTTCTACCTTTTTTGTCCAGCCTCAAGCCAGGTTGTGACACTGTTAAGCTAACCTGCAGACGTGTGCAATGTTCTTAGCTTCTCGGGGGTGGGGTGGGGGTATGTGAAAAGTTGCAACGCACTACGCTGCGGTAGCACGCACGCACGTATAATGTCACGGCACCTCAGGGTATATTAGACAGTTGCCCAGGGCCAGCAGTCCTCTTTGGCTCTTCCTGCACTGTGTACTTTTGCTATGTTAAGTTCAATAAAGCTAACCTCAACACATGGTCGTGTCCACCCTTATTTCCAGACATAACACAAACTAGCGGGAAAAACCTTGCAAATTAGCGCTGCTGTGTTTCTCCTGGTTCTCCGACTGGCAGGCCTGTTTCACTGTAGAACACTGGATGTTGCCGTCTGCTGGACAAAGCAACAGCTCTGTGAAATTTAGCTGGAAACATGTTTGCATGTCACCGTGTTTGCATTCGGAATTAAAATTTCATGAAAAAATATGTTTGGCTGCTTTTACTGTAGCACATGCAACAACTGAAGGAGACATACTGAAATATTTTATTATTCTGTGCTTTCATACAACCATAAAAATCACATAACTCCTGCAGGAGAAATACAAACAGTTAAAGAGATGATTATAGGTTAATAAGAGTTGGAGAGCCAGAAAAATCCATCACAATTTTAAAGAGCCTCCATTATGGTCCTTTTTCCACATACTGACAACTTTCAGAGATGTTAATGAAATATGTAACGTGATTTGGTCAAAACACCTCAGGATTTAATTACTGTAGCACCATTTTACACACGGGGAATCAGCTCTCCTCAAAGTGCTGTTTTATGGCATATTAGTTTAAATGCTAATGAGCCCCAGTTCACCCTCACCCCGCTCTTTCATCATTTCAGTGAGATTTAGGCTGCATGTCCACCAAAAGCGTTTTTTGTCACCCGACCGCCCTGAGCATTTTTTTTTCCAAGTGTTTGTGTGCAGCGCTCGGGAAGGGGGGGGTCTCTGCCCTGTATCCCAGCAACAGCTTGTCACTCAGCTCAGCACTTCCGCTTTTCCTATAGTCAGACTTTCTACTGATTTTTTAATAGTCTCAAAATAACAATGGACAGGAAACATTTTCTAGCAGCTCTGGATGTAAAATATGATGACATGGAAAGCAGAAGTCTGAGTACAGACTAGTACCGGCATCCTATGTCCCACCCACACAGCAGTTCTGATTGGCTGCTTGGTCTGACACCGACGAGCTCAGCTGCAGTCTCTGAAAAGTTGATCTTTTTTCAGTTCTGAGCGCCACGACAAAAAACGGCCACCGCCAAGAGCATTTCTGCACCGAGGGTGCTCAGCACTGTAAACACTGGACTACGTAGAGAATGAATGGAAAATAGCCACCCAGAGCGGGGAAAAAACATGTTTGGTGGACACACAGTCTTATACTTTGGTGTTGAGGCCATGTTTGAGGCTGATGTTAGCTTTTAGCTTCAGCTGTTGGACTAAGTAACATACCGGCTGAAGGCTGCAATTTAAAAGCCCAAATCAGAGAAAGAGATATTTGGTTTGAGTGCTCAATTGCATATGACTGCTCCCTGGGGTGCAATAGAGCACAGAAACCTGAACGACTGAATGGCTAACTCTGCTACTGGCAGCTAACCATCGCTAACAGGGGAGATGTCTGATCCAGAGTATAGAAAACTAATAAAATAGGTCAAAATAACATTGATGGACTACATCTAGTCACTAGGCTGGAGGACTACTGTTTGTACCCAGCAGGCCCTCCTTGTAGTCAGTCAGAAATCCTGGCTGATTTTCCAGCAGGACTTGGCACCCCCCCGTCAGTGAGCTGACAATTGGAGAGAAGTGTAGGCTACGCTAAGTTCCTGGATTGTATAACCATACAGCTGGAAGAGAAAGAGCTACAATGTCCGACAGTGAGAGGAAGAGTCTAGTTTGTGGCATTTGAAAGCGCCTAATCAGCTTATCGGCCAGTGAACGCTTTCAGATTGCCAAGACTGTAGGTCCAGTGCCAGGAAAAGAGCAGCCTACCCTGGAGGATGGAGATCACGAGGGTTGTTTTGAGCACATCAATGCTTTTATGTACAGCAAACACCTGCTTGAGTCTGAAGACAGAGGAATGGTAGAATTACTGATTTTAAAGGACATGATTGGCACCGTTATCCGAGTGCAGAGGGGTACAGCATGTAAGACAACTCATGATTTTGATATTCACAATGAGCCAAGTACAACAACCTGTGGCTCATTCCAGTGTTATCACATGGAGCCACATCTAGATCACCAGGGTCCACAACCACGAAACCTTTCAGTAGTTGGAGAGACCAGTACTGCTATGGATAAGTTGGAGGGGAACACACGTGAGAGTGACCTGCAGAGAATTTTGACAAGCTATGAGGACCTTAGTAAGCAAGTTATACAGTGTATTGCCACGTCCACTACGAGAACAAAGTCTACCCAGCCTTCAGGGACCCCGTCATCTCCACAAGGCAGGGATTCGGTCGCGAGTGACAGCCAACCAGGGCTCTACACTCACCAGCCATATGACAAGCTGATTTCCATCAGGGAGCTCTCATACCTCCACCGCAGAGACTTAAAAATTCAGGGAGGTCAGATAGGAGACAACACATCAGACATCACCTACAGTAATGCATGTAGGCAGATTGATGAAGTGATCCAAGAGGACTTTACTGACTCAGAAATTGTCAGAGCTGTGATCAGGATAATTAAACCTGGGAACTTTAAAGACATGTTGATGAATAAAGATGATATGACTGTGGCAGAACTGAAAGGATTCTTACAGTCACACCTGAGAGAAAAGAATGGAACCGAACTGTTTCAAGAGTTGATGTGCACTAAACAGAATGAAAATGAGACACCACAGCAATTCCTCCACAGAGTGATTGGACTCAAACAGAGAATTCTATTTACATCCAACCTTCCTGATGCAAGTATTAAGCATAATAGAGCTACAATTCAAGATGTTTTCTTGCAAATAATTTACCAGGGACTGGGACACAGACAATGATATCCACAGGGAGCTCAAACCACTCCTGTCCAACCCTGAGGTGAAGGTTGAGGCAATTGTTAGATATGTGATGAGGATAACAAGTGAGGAGAGTGAGAGACAACGCAGGTTGGGTTCCACGCCTCACCAAAGCCAAACCAGTGTCCACAGTGCACAGATTGGGGCAAACACCATACAGGAACACAGCACAAACAAGGAGATCACCATGCAGTTTCCCACCATTCAAATCATACAGCAGCTGACTGAAAAAATTGAGGCACTTACCAAAGTTGTGGATTCAATGAAGCAGCCCACTCAGCCAAGACAGTCAGAGCAAATGTATCAGTGCTCCTCACGAAAATTGAACACTGCAAGAAAAGAAAGGATGAATGGCTGTTCTAAATGTGTGGAGCAAGGCTTACCCAACTGTAACCATTGCTTCATCTGCTGCGAGGAGGGTCACAGGGCTGCGAATTGTCTACACAGGTCCGTCAAGGAAACTGGAGTTGGTCACTGCGGTGGGGGCGGGGGGTGTCAGTGATCGGGTCTCAGTTGCCCCAGCCAAATCATGCCAGTGGGGATCAGACCAATACAGGGATTGCAGAGATTATGGGAAATGCTTTATTATATGTCCCTTCAGTAACGGTTACTGTAGGAGACAAACATTTACCAAAACAGACCCCTGCTGAGTTCTCACCCAACGCACTAAACTCAACAAACCACAAGGCTAATTGGGAGAAAAGCCCTTATTCAATGTTACCTGAACGGGCTAGCTGTCAGTGCTTTATTAGATACAGGGGAACAAGTCAGTATGATTGATCGGACTTCGAGAAACAAATACTTACCTCATGCTGAAATCCAGCCACTCACTGAACTGATGGGAATTGATGGACTTGAAGTGTATGCAGTAAATGGAGACAGTGAAGCGGCATGAAAAAATAAGCAGCAGTGCTGTGGTTTTAAGCAGGTTTTATTAATCATGTCGCCTTCACGGGATCCCCTCTCCGGTGCATAGTGGAGCAGCCCGGAGCGGGATCCCTAAGCTCTCAGAGAAGGAGAGGCAGACACAGTGTGTCCACCTGTTGCAGGATCAGAGTGAGAGTGAAAGAAAAAGATTGCGTTACAGAGTTGCGCCTTAAATACTTGTCCATAACAATACATGAAAGAGACATACCCCACAGTGATCAAAGGGATAACAGAACAGGCAGGAGGTATTTGCATTTGTGAGACCAAGGGCAGATTAGCTAGACCTCGCTCCAGGTGCGGACAAAGAGGCTAACAAGCACATCTACATATTGATCTGAGTCTCTAGGTCACAGTAAGGACAGGACGCATGAGTACAAAGGATGAAAGGCATCGATTAACATCACATAGGTGAGACAGAAGAAACTCGTCTACCTGTAGACATTAATACACCAAAGCACATCTAAGATGCTCAGAAAAAGCACAGTAAGGACAAGCCATATGCACACTATACAGAATGGCGCATTACATCACAACACATGCATGTTTGCATCACAAATACATGAATGGCACATTGCTTCTCAGTAATGCAGCAGAAAAACAGAGAAAAGAGGGCTGAGTGTCCTTAGTCTGTTGTGGGGTTAAAACGAACCGCCACACGCTCCCCCCCAGAGGACGCGGCAGGGGGCCGCGACCTCAATAATCCATCTGTGTGGGCGAGCTGTGGGAGAAGCTCGCTGCAGGCGGAGGGGGAGGGAGGGGAGGGGTGGTAAGTGCCGGCAGGAGCTGTGAAATCGTCCTGAGCCGCGCAAAAATTGCTTGCTGCTCCGTGACGTCGAGGGGTTGTCCCGTTGCACGTGCGGAGATCACAAGAAGAAAAACTAGTCTCTGACTCCTCTCATGGCCATGAAGAAAAGCAGGGGCGGCTGTAAGAAAAAAAGTAAACAAAACATAGGGACTGTTGGCTTTGGGTGCTGAAGCAACCCCAAAGCTCCCGGGAACAGCTGACGGCTGAAATCCCGTTGTGCCGTGGCTAAGACCATTAAAAAATCCAGTGGCGAGCTGCGTGCTTGTTTCAGGTGAACGAGCAGCCCTGAAGGTTCTGTGGGCAGCGGTGGAGGACGATGGCGGTCTGTGGCGTGGCTGAGACTGTTAACAAATCCTTCCAGTATGCTGCATGCGTGCCTCAGGTGAGCGAGCAGCCCTGAAAGGCAGCGGCGAAGGAGGAAGGCAGTCTGTGGAGCCATTACTTGTCCCGTGCGTGATGCGCCGTCCTTGTAACTCCCCGATGCGTGCGCGGGGGTTCAGTGCGTGGGTGGGCCGCTGGAGTGGTGAGTCAGGGTGCAGAAACTTGGTGGAGAACGGCGCAGACGGCGCCGGTAAAATCCAGGTTGAGCTGTGGCTGTAGATTGGCCATGGTGCGTTGGAGCGGTGAGAGGAAATAGACGATCTTTAGTCCCTCAGGCCCGTGCAGATGCGTTGGAGCGGCGGGAGGGAATAGACGATCCTATGTTCCTCAGGCTCATGCAGCTGCGTTGGAGCGGTGTGAGGAAGTAGACGATCTCCGTCCCTCGGGCTCGTGGAGGCGCGTTGGAGCGGTGCGAGGCAATAGACGATCTTTGTGCCCCGGGCTCGTGCAGCTGCGTTGGAGCGGTGAGAGGGAGGAGACGATCGTTGTCGCTCGTGCGGCCATGAAGAAAAGACGAGGCTGAATGGCGGCTGTGATGAGGGCAGAGGGACTGGCGTGTTGACTTTATGTTCAGGCGTAACCCTAAAGCCTCGGGAACCGCAAAACCGCTGAATTCCCTATGTGTGCCATGGCTGAGACCATTAACAAATCCTTCGAGCATGCTGCGTGCGTGCCTCCAGGTGTGAGAGCAGCCCTGAAGGCTCTGTGTGTAGCGGCGAAGGATGATGGGGGTCTGTAGAGCCCCGTGCGTGGTGGTGCAGATCTCAGGCGAGGGTCGCGCCATGACGTTTTCTGCAGTTTACCCGGTCGTGGGTGATGTCCGGAGAACGGCTCGCCTGTGTTGGCTCCGCGTCGAAGTCTCCCTGAAGCCGCAGGGAGGGGGAACCAGTAGGCCGCTGCGACGGAGCATTCATGCCCGGGTGTTGCGTTCGCTGGCCGCTCGTTTTTTTCAGCGTCGGTTCGCCAGCGTGGCCATCCAAAACAGAAGGCTGCGTTGCACAAAACGTGTGCGTCTTCAAGGGGCCACCAACGCAGCTGTGTGGCTGTCCAGCTCGGAAGGTTGCTTTCGCACAAAACGTGTGCGTGTTCGAGGGGTCACCAGTGAAGCGGCATGAAAAAATAAGCAGCAGTGCTGTGGTTTTAAGCAGGTTTTATTAATCATGTCGCCTTCACGGGATCCCCTCTCCGGTGCATAGTGGAGCAGCCCGGAGCGGGATCCCTAAGCTCTCAGAGAAGGAGAGGCGGACACAGTGTGTCCACCTGTTGCAGGATCAGAGTGAGAGTGAAAGAAAAAGATTGCGTTACAGAGTTGCGCCTTAAATACTTGTCCATAACAATACATGAAAGAGACATACCCCACAGTGATCAAAGGGATAACAGAACAGGCAGGAGGTATTTGCATTTGTGAGACCAAGGGCAGATTAGCTAGACCTCGCTCCAGGTGCGGACAAAGAGGCTAACAAGCACATCTACATATTGATCTGAGTCTCTAGGTCACAGTAAGGACAGGACGCATGAGTACAAAGGATGAAAGGCATCGATTAACATCACATAGGTGAGACAGAAGAAACTCGTCTACCTGTAGACATTAATACACCAAAGCACATCTAAGATGCTCAGAAAAAGCACAGTAAGGACAAGCCATATGCACACTATACAGAATGGCGCATTACATCACAACACATGCATGTTTGCATCACAAATACATGAATGGCACATTGCTTCTCAGTAATGCAGCAGAAAAACAGAGAAAAGAGGGCTGAGTGTCCTTAGTCTGTTGTGGGGTTAAAACGAACCGCCACAACAGTCTTTTTTATGCTTTGGTTGCAATAACTTAACATACCTGAGATTGAAGACCCGAACTTGCTAATCAATGTCCCATTTCTGGTGAGCAGTCAGCCCATGAAAAGACCATTACTCGGCTTCAACGTCATGGAGGAATTGATCCTAGGGCAACCGGACAGACTCATTCCAACATTAATTACTTTACTCTGTGGTGTATTTCAATCTCACCAGTTAAAGCTGAGGCTGTGGTAAACTGCATATCCACTGCAAAGCCAAATATGCAGCCTGGACATTTAAGAGTAGGTCAACATAATATTGTTCTTCCCGTGGGCCAGATCACATTGATAAAATGCAGAGTCCCACCCACCATAGAGCCATCTGACCACTTTGTCCTGTTTGAGCCTGATGAAGAAAGTGTGCCACTAGAACAGCTGGATGTTGGTGAGGGCTCGTTTGAAATTCTAAACCAGAAACATCCCTGCTTGACAGTACCTGTAGGGAATAATACCAAACATGATATCACTCTGACAGGGAAAACAGCCCTCGGAAGCATTTGCAAAAATAGTTGAAACCTACTCACCTCACCAGCAACAAACAGACCCTTTAACTCACAATGTGACAGTTAACAGTGCTACCACTTCAGCTGCTGGGGAGACCACATCACTGTGGCACCTGCCTGTTAACGTCAGCCATCTTGAAGAGGAAAAGCAAGAAAAAGTCAAAAGAATGCTGTATGAGGAGTCAGTTTTTTTTCATGAGACAGCAATGGCATTGGCTGTATTCCAACACTTCAAATGCCAATTAACCTCAAAGACAACATCCCTGTCCAGCGAGTATACTCCACAGTCCCAAAGCCACTACTCAGAAAAGTAAAGGAGTATATCGAGGACCTTCTACCAAAGGGATGGATAGTCAAGTCCAACCCCCCGTACTCTGCCACAGTAGTGCGTGTTCGGAAGAAGGATGGAGCGTTACGTCTTTGTATATACTATCGTCTGTTAAATCAAAAGATGATTCCTGATCGGCACCCACAACCCAGAATCCAAGACCTGATGGACACTCTTGGAGGTACAGTGGGGCAAAAAAGTATTTAGTCAGCCACCAATTGTGCAAGTTCTCCCACTTAAAAGATGAGAGAGGTCTCCAATTTTCATCATAGATATACCTCAACTATGAGAGACAAAATGAGGGGAAAAAAATCCAGAAAATCACAATGAAGGATTTTTAATGAATTAATTGGTAAATTCCTCGGTAAAATAAGTATTTGGTCAATAACAAAAGTTCATCTCAGTACTTTGTTATATACCCTTTGTTGGCAATGACAGAGGTCAAACGTTTTCTGTAAGTCTTCACAAGGCTTTCACACACCGTTGCTGGTATTTTGGCCCATTCCTCCATGCAGATCTCCTCTAGAGCAGTGATGTTTTGGGGCTGTTGCTGGGCAACACGGACTTTCAACTCCCTCCAAAGATTTTCTATGGGGCTGAGATCTGGAGACTGGCTAGGCCACTCCAGGACCTTTGAATGCTTCTACGAAGCCACTCCTTCATTGCCCGGGCGGTGGGTTTGGGATCTTTGTCATGCTAAAGGACCCAGCCACATTTCATCTTCAATGCCCTTGCTGATGGAAGGAGGTTTTCACTCAAAATCTCACGATACATGGCCCCATTCATTCTTTCCTTTACACGGATCAGTTGTCCTGGTCCCTTTGCAAAAAAACAGCCCCAAAGCATGATGTTTCCACCCCCATGCTTCACAGTAGGTATGGTGTTCTTTCTCCTCCAAACACGACAAGTTGAGTTTTTACCAAAAAGTTCTATTTTGGTTTCATCTGACCATATGACATTCTCCCAATCCTCTTCTGGATCATCCAAATGCTCTCTAGCAAACTTCAGACGGGCCTGGACGTGTACTGGCTTAAGCAGGGGGACACGTCTGGCACTGCAGGATTTGAGTCCCTGGCGGCGTAGTGTGTTATTGATGGTAGCCTTTGTTACTTTGGTCCCAGCTCTCTGCAGGTCATTCACTAGGTCCCCCCGTGTGGTTCTGGGATTTTTGCTCACCGTTCTCGTGATCATTTTGACCCTACAGGGTGAGATCTTGCATGGAGCCCCAGATCGAGGGAGATTATCAGTGGTCTTGTATGTCTTCCATTTTCTAATAATTGCTCCCACAGTTGATTTCTTCACACCAAGCTGCTTACCTATTGCAGATTCAGTCTTCCCAGCCTGGTGCAGGTCTACAATTTTGTTTCTGGTGTCCTTTGACAGCTCTTTGGTCTTGGCCATAGTGGAGTTTGGAGTCTGACTGTTTGAGGTTGTGGACAGGTGTCTTTTATACTGATAATGAGTTCAAACAGGTGCCATTAATACAGGTAACGAGTGGAGGACAGAGGAGCCTCTTAAAGAAGAAGTTACATGTCTGTGACAGCCAGAAATCTTGCTTGTTTGTAGGTGACCAAACACTTATTTTACTGAGGAATTTACCAATTAATTCATTAAAAATCCTTCAATATGATTTTCTGGATTTTTTTCCCTCATTTTGTCTCTCATAGTTGAGGTATACCTATGATGAAAATTGGAGACCTCTCTCATCTTTTAAGTGGGAGAATTTGCACAATTGGTGGCTGACTAAATACTTTTTTGCCCCACTGTTAACACCTGGTTCACCATTTTGGACCAGGGAAAAAGGTTTTCAGGGATTCATTGAACCAGGATCTAGGCACCTCACAGCTTTTGTCACTCCCTGGGGGCTGTATGAATGGGTGTGCATCCCATTCGGCCTGTCTAATGCACCTGCGGCCTTCCAGAGAAGCATGGAGGAGATGCTTGGCTTCGAGGGATGAGAACTGTATTCCATATCTCGACAACGTCCTTTGTTATGCAAAGACATTTGAGGAACATGTTGAGGGGGTGCGGAAAGTCCTACAGGCCCTCCAGCACCATGGAGTAAAAGAAAGGCCAGAAAAGTGTGAACTCTTTAAGCGTGAGGTTCGGTATGTAGGAAGACTGGTCTCTGCTGAGGGTGTTAGGGTTGACCCTAGTGACCTGGAGGCTGTGGCACACCTGAAAAACAAGACTCCTGTGACAGTGGGTGATGTAAGACACCTCCTTGGTTTTCTGAGCTATAACTGATCCTATATCCAGGATTTCTCACAGATTGCAAGGCCCCTTTATGAGCTGCTGCAAGTGAAAGGTGGGGCATCACAATTAACAGCTCACAAGCAGAAGTCCAAGGGACCACAGCTGCCCTCTAAGACCCCTGTGGAGTGGTCTAAAGAACATCAAGATATGCTCAAGCAACTGGTGGACATGCTCATGAACCCACCGGTTCTCGGTTTATTCAGACTTCAACCTACCCCTTGGTGTTAGCATACTGGATGCATCAGAGCGGGGTCTTGGGGCCATCCTTTACCAGAAAGTTAAGGGTCACTGCATATGGGTCAAGGACTTTAACACCTGCAGAAAGAAACTACAACGTTTCATAGTGAGAAGCTGAGAGTTTCTGGCCCTTTAAATGGGCTGTGTCTGATAAATTCAGGGAATACCCGTACTATGCCCCACACTTCACGGTCTATACAGACAACAACCCTCTGACATACAGTACATCATGAGCTCTGCAAAGTTGAATGCAGTTGGGCATCGCTGGGTAGGAGAGTTTTCTGATTTCCACTTTGATGTGAAGTACTGGCCTGGGAAAATCAATATAGATGCTGACAGACTGCTTCGTCTCCCACTTGATATCAGCGGATACATGGCAACATGCACTGAAGAACTGTCCTCTGATGTTGTCCATGCAACTTAGGAGGGAAACAAAACTGTCCATCAAAAGGATGTGGTCTGGATTGCAGTAATGCACATATCTTCTTTGGAGACAAGCCAACAGTCACAACCACACTTCCCAACAATAAGTCACAATGAACTTGTCCAACCTCAGTTAGAGGATTCAGCCATTCGAGAAGTGGTGAGGCTTAAAAGGATGGGTACTGCTCTGATGGAGGGGGACAAAACAGCAGCAAATAAACTCACCAGGAAGCTTTTGCATGAGTGGAATAAACTATTTGGAGGATGAGCTCTTGTATAGGCAAACTGAAAAGGGGCAACAACTGGTCCTACCTCAGAAATACAAGCCATTTGCATTGAAACATCTGCATGATGAGATGGGACATGTTGGTACTGAGAGGGTCCTCCACCTGGCTCAAGAACAGTTTTATTGGCCCTACATGTAAAGAGAATGGATGATTATGTCCACCAGAAAGCGTCCATTTATCAAACAGAAAAAACAGCCATGCCACACACGTGCACCCATGGGCAGCAGAACCACCAGTTCCCCTATTAGAGGATGTCTGCATTGACTTCTTGCAACTTGAGGCCAGTAAAGGCGACTACCAATACATCCTGGTGGTAGTTGACCATTTCACCAGGGTTTGCACAAGCGTGTGCTACAAAGGACAAGCCAGGCTTACAGCAGCAGAGCATATATACAATGATTTTATACCTCAGTTTGGCTTTCCAATAAAATTACACCACGACCAGGACGCGAGTTGAAAATGAACTTTTCTGCACCCTTCAGCACCTGTCAGGAGTCGGTCATTCCAGAACATCGCCATATATCCTCAAGGCAACCCAGCTGAGCAGTTTACTAAACCGCACCTTGTTGCAAATGCTGAGGACAGTGGCAGACAAGGAATAAGGAGTGCTGGAAGGGATCATCTTCCACAAATTGTGCATGCGTACAATTGTACTCAGCATTAGTCCACCGGCTACTCACTGTACTTTTTACTGTATGGCCACCATCCACATCTGCCTAGTTGATTTTTTTGTTTGGGCTTGAAAAGAAACAGATCAAGGTCACTTGCTAAGGGGTATGCACAAAAGTGGGCAAAAAGGATGTCCGAGGCATATCGGCTTGCTAATGAAGACAGCAAACAATCAAGTGCTCGAGGAAAGATCATTATGACCAAAGAATGAAAGGGGCAGCCTTGCATCCAGGTGACGGGGTCCTCATGAGAAACCTTGGTGAGCGAGGCAGGCCTGGAAAACTAAGGTCATACTGGAAGAAGACAAATGTTGTGAAGAAACAGGTCTCTGATAACCCGGTGTATTTTATTACCCAGAATCAAGAGACAAGCTGAAAACCAGAACCTGCTCCATCCAACTTGCTATTGCCTGTCAGTGACCTACCTGTGAAGTTCCTCTATCTTCACAAGGTTCAGCACCTAGAGACAACACAAAAAGAAAGAATTCAAATGTGAGTGACTTGAATGAAAGACCGATAACAGTGAGGAGTCAGAGACTCCGAAGATGAACAGAGTATTGAGCTATTGGCTGAGAATACCAGGTGAAAGAAAAGAGTTGAGACTCTTTCCAAATTCAAGGAAAACTCACCTCAGACAAGATGGACTCAGTCCAAGAACCAGTAAGAGAAGAGAGGCAGAAGGAGACCTGTCTAAAGGGCGGGACAAAATACTACACTGGTCAGGACTGCATACCTGAAAGAGAACGGCAGCAAAGACAAAAAGAAGGACATTACTTGCCAGATCCAGTTCCTGTCACTTGCAAGAGAAAACAGAGCAAATAATGATCACATTGTCAGTCTCAGCACAGTCAAACACTAGGGAATGAACGATGAAGAGAGACCATCGACTCCACTTAGACAAAACACAGGTGTCAGGCGGTTCCACAAGAGAAAGTAAGCCAAGGCAATCCGTTGACCTATGATACAGCTTGGCCAGCCATCATTGCATGACCACCCGGTGAGTGAGCAGCAGTTGAGCATACAGTTCACCATACTTCACCACTGTGGGGAGCTGCACCCTACCACTTTCCATTGAACTACCCACCTTGCCTCATACATAATACCCACATATGTGCCATACATGACACCTTATGTTGATTTCGGAATTAGTTTGTAGGTTGTAATTGGAAAATTGAGTTATGGACATTTAGCAATGTGGACTTTTTGTATCTGTGTTTTGAAAATGTCAGGAGCCATTTTTATTTCATCAGGGAGTGTGTGACATGCACATAAATTTATTTGTTTGGTGACAGTGTAAAGTTGATATTTTATCTGTGATTTCTTTATTCTATTGATGGAATTTGAGGCATCTCAAAATGTGGTCAGGGAAGTGCTGGTGCAGTGCCTAGATTTGGACTGCAGGGGGAGACAAAGGACTGCTGTTCTAAGTTGGAATTCTGGTTTGCGCGTGCTGTCGGTTGGAGCAACAGTTAACCAGAATTGTCAGGAAAAGGTTAAGTCTCCCCTGTCTCATCACTTTTATCCTGGTTTTCAGAAATCTGTTACTTAGCAGCAACTGTGATACCTGTAACACATGCGCTGAAGAAAACATATCAGACACAGCGTTGTGTTTAAGTAAATATGAGCCCCGAACGATTGAGGGGGGCAGAACTTCTTCACCTTGATGCAGCACAGCAAAATAAAATGTTAAAGTCATTCAGAAATGATTATGCACAAAAGAAATATGAGCCCAAATTCATTCCTCTACACGCCAGACAACCACTGTGATCAGCTCCGTTTTAACAGAACTGATTGATTAAACAGCTCTTGAAAATGAGACTGTCTCAATGGGATTACCTGTATAAATAAGATTAATAATAAACAGCATGGGCTTGAGCCAGCGGCGTAACACGGTCCCACACAGAAAGAGAAGCCATGAGAGACTCCCCTTTCCTGGACTGTGTGCCCTCGTATTCCTGTATCTGGCTATTCCGCTCCACAGTCATGTCAGTAACTTTACATTTTAGATATTACAGCGGCCAGGACTCGCAGTGTGCCGTTTACAGGGAAAAAGGAATTTGCAGCGTCCAGTAAATGAGCTGTTTACTGTGTGCCTGTAATGCTTGTCTGACGGTTTCAGCCGGAACCCCCCCCCGCCCCCAAAATTTTGACGTTATTGTGCAGTTGGATCTGACAAAATTACGACCAGTGATAAAGGGAAGAAGAAGAACTGATTAAAAAGAGCACAAATCAGCTGTGTCCGTCATGCTTGCTGCATCCTCCACTGCAGAATTGAGTCACGTCTGTCTCACTTCTGATGAAAAAGTTGGATGAAATGCAACATGACCGTTCAGACTGAGTTGCTTTGAAAATATCAGATATGTATCCAAATTAGGACCACATATCAGTGTTGCCAGAAGGAAAAAGTTGAAGTATTGTACTAGCGGCTTAAATTATGGTATTTGAGGAAAATTATCGTACACAACCCAGTTTTCATTCCGACGTGGCTCAGGACCATCTGCTCCAGTAACATTATCACAGATCGTGGCATATTAAGTGCCTATAACGCAGTTTTACCTTAAATAATCTAACAGACCAATTGAAAAAAAGCGCCTCTTTGCAGACCAGTCGCCGCTACCTCTGGAGTACAACATGATCACCTGGCCTGCACTGAACAGCCAGAATATCAGTCAAAATTAACCTCTTGCACTCCGGTGTACCGCGGGTGGGCACGTCTCTGCGTCCTAGAGTGCACGAGGGCGCACAAGTGCGCAGCGTCCTAGGAGGCACTGAAAAAAAAAGCTGCATTTCCGTTCTTCCACTACAGACACAGCCGCGAACAGAAAGCCAAAGGAGTGCTTTGATTGGTTTAGATGCAATTGACCTCTCATTCGACTAATAAGAGCCTTGAATTGGGTTTCTGAAACCTTGAAGAACCAATGACTGAAAACCTAGCAAGAAGGACCCGCCTACCAATGGCTGTGAATACAATGAGCCAATTGAAGCACAGAAGTTCGAAAGCTGTTTTGTGTAAGGCTGGGTGAAGAGAGACTGACTGCTGCAGCAGATGAAAAAACGACCCGCAGGAAGAACCCGCCACAGACCCCAGCAGCAAGGAGACCACCACAAGTGGCGACCTGTGTGACAGGGACTGCCATTCGTGCATCGGCCTGTTCAGCCACAGGCGGTGCTGTCCCAGCAGAGTAGACGTTTAGGATTCTCTTCCATGGTCATCATAGACCGTCCACATGCTGTTGTGGACAGGTAAGTGTTATAAGCCAAATTATTCTTTATCCCTGAAAATTGTAATCAAAAATGACTTTTGACCGATCGGTAAATTACAACTGTGCGGCGCACGAAGTGTGAAGTCCATGCGCTGCGGGGACCGCGCGCCGCGGTACACGGTTCGTGCGCCACATCCGGACCGTGAACGCCCCCCCCCCCCGCTACTCTTCTGTAGTGAGGGGGGGGGGCTGTGTCATCAGGAACAGTCATCGCCACATGACTGTTCCGTCATGTAGCGATGGCCGATGTCCGTCCTCTGTAGCAGGGGGGTTGGGAGTTGTTATCTTCTACATTACAAATATTTTAGAATAATTTTAAGTGCACTGTAGGTTATTTTTTCTTGTAAAAAAAAAAAGCCACTACATTTTTTACGTGGCATGCTTCTTTGTGTGTGGGGGCTTGTTTGTTCATTCATTCATTCATGAATGAACAAACAACCCCCCCTACACACACACAGCCCTGAGTGTCACCTTTCATTAGAGCCCAAGATGAAGCTTCTATATTGAATCATTCAAAAGTTAGACGTTTTTCCAAACTGTGCCATTTGGCACAATTTGGCACAGTTCAAAAACGCCTGGAACAACCTGACAAAAAAAGCTGTGTAATATATTCATTTTTTGTGGTATTGGTTACAAAATTTTGACCTCAGCTGGATAACACTTGGTTCTACATTTCTGTTGCATTTTCCAGCCCGGATCTGAAGCTGTGTGTTATTTGCAAGCATTTGTATCCAAAAAAAAACACCCAGGCGAAATTTATTTTCTTCAAGTTCAGTATGTTTAGATGACTGTTACTCAGTGGCAGGAGCACTTTGAGAGATTATGACTGTTTTTGCCAAAAAATTTCAAAGTGTTTTCTTTAAATGAGACCAACCCCATGAAGATGCTGCAAAGGGTTGAAGAACAGCTTTTGATTTACTTTGGGTACGTTATTTTTTGGCGTTTTTAGGGAAATTGACCAGAGTGCAAGGGGTTAACCATCTTCTATACATCTTCTGTTGAATCATGATATATCAAGGTCTTACCTCATAAATATTTTAACAAGTACTCTATTCTACATTGGGAATAAACATCAAAATCAATCCACCTAAGCTCCGTGATCTCCTGGATTACCGACTACCTGACAGGCAGACCACAGTTTGTCAGGCTGGGCAGTGTCTTGTCTGGAGTGGTGGCTAGTGATACGGGAGCGCCACAGGGGACTGTGCTGTCTCCTTTTCTTTTTACCTTATACACCACGGACTTTCAGTACAACACTGAGTCATGTCACCTGCAAAAATTCTGATGACTCAGCTGTTGTGGGGTGTATAAGAGGAGGAGAGGAGGGGGAGTACAGGGCACTGGTAGACAGATTTGTGGAGTGGACGGAACAGAATCACCTGAGGTTGAATGTCAGCAAGACCAGGGAGATGGCGATTGACTTCAGGAAGAGGAAGGCTCCTTCTCAGCCACTGCAGATTAGTGGGGAGGATGTGGGAGTGGTTGAAGACTACAAATATCTGGGTGTCAGGATCAGCAGCGCGTTGGACTGGAGATCCAACACCGATGGATCCCGCACAAGAAGGGGAAGAGCAGACTATTTCCTGAGAAAACTGAGATCCTTCAACGTGTGCAGCAGGATGCTGGAGCTTTTCTACCAGACTGATGTCGCCAGCACCATCTTCTTTGCTGCGGTCTGTTGGGGTAGCAGTATCAGGGCCAGAGATACCAACAGACTTGACAAGATTATCAAGAGGGCTGGCTCTGTAATTGGTCTCAGACCGGAGACCTTTGAGACAGAGGTGGAGAGGAGAACACTAAATAAACTGCGATCCATCATGAACAATCCTGATCACCCCCCTCCACCACACACTAGATAGGCAGCGAAGCACTTTCTCCAGTAGACTACTACAGCTTCGTTGTCGAACGGCCAGGTACAGGAAATCTTTCCTGCCACATGCAATTTCACTGTACAATAACTCACTATGATGTTGTATTCTGGTCATAGCTATGCTGCCACACTGCAACCTTACAGACTAACTGGTACCTCACATTTTTCACTCTGCTCCTGATAGTCCTCCTTTGTGCAATGGGATGATTCATGTGTTTATACGGGTCATCATATATTAAGCTATGATGTATATAGGTTCTATAGTTGTGTTAGTTTCTTTTTTACTTTCCATGGGTAATCCCTTTGTCGTGTGTGTTTCTGTTGTTTGGCTGTCAACTGTCATGCTGCTGTTACACTGCAATTTCCCAGTTTGGGATCAATAAAGTACATCCATCTATCTACTGCTAAAATGCCTCTGATAATTTAAGTAGAAACCGGTTTGTTTTATTAAGAACCACAATCCAGTGACATTTTTACAAACATCTGCACATTGCAGCAGCAACAGAAAACTTCAGTGCTAACGACAACAGGTTTGAACTACCAAGCAAAACTGGGCTCTGCCACCCCCCCCCCCCTTTCGTTTCTCAACCTGCTGTGATGTTGCTTAGTTGTTGAGTCTCCCTGCCTGCATTAGTGCTGTACATGAACGATTTGATTGAGTGTACTAGTTTTTATGGGTGAACAAACTGTATGAATTACTCACCGGAACTGTAGTGAAAGCCAAGGATCACCAGTTGAATCACCCACCTGAGCAGCAAATGAGCCCTGCCTAAAGAACAGCTGTGATAAATTAACAATCACAGCAGAGTTCCAACCTCAACATCTTAGTATTTTTTTGTTCAGCCGTGTTGTTTTCAATGGAATGAATGTTCTCTCTTTTGTAAATATATGTACAACTTTTTTTTTGGATTGAAAGTACTTTTTCTTTTTGGATTTGCAGAAGTTTTATTTTGTTCTGTACAGTATACTTAAAAATCTTAACAGTTCTGCTGTAAAAAGGGAAATCTGAGTAAGATTAAATGTCTTAATTGAATTAAAGATTAAATGTCTTAAGGGATCGTTTTGTTTAGCCGACTCAGTTCAGTGAGTGGTAGACAGTTAAGCTGGATTCATGGTGCATTTCCCCTCTGGTCCGCTTTGGTCTACATATGCTTTGGACGAGCCCGGCATGCACGCACGCGGCGCTGTACATGCTCGCTTTTTTCATCTACCAGGCCAAGCGGTTGACTCATGCGCACAACTGTTATTTGTAGTTTCGCCCCAGCCCTATGGGCAGCACAAATGCGCCAACAAGCCAGTTTGTTCACCAGCTATAAACACAAGAACACCACACACTTTTTTTGTTGCAACAACAATGGTGGCATCATTGTTATGTCCACCAACCCGGCAGAGAAGACGGACAAGGATGCTGTGCTGGAATTTGAACTTTATTACATGACGTTAATAATATACAGCACACATCAGCATTCAGCTCCCTGAGATACCCCTGAAGACAGGCCATAGCAAAGAGGCTGAGATGGCTGACTCTCCCCTATATCGGTCAGCGTGATGACATCACCAGCCAAGCCATGGCATCACACTGTTCCTGTTATGAAATCCCTTCATAATACCCCCCCCCCCCTTCGCAAAACACAGAACACTTCTAATCAGACCCTCCCCAATTTAGTATTTTAGTAACCCCACAATATCCACATTTGTTTTATTTTTTTTATTTTTTGGAACACACTTCAACACACAACTTCTTTTTTTTTTTCTCCAAAGAACTCTTGTTGGTTCATTTTTTATTTTTTAAACTTAGAACTTGGGTCTGTGGGTAGACCGTCGCTAGACCCGGCATGGCTAAGTGGATTATACTGCCACTCTGCCAGCCGTGCTCCTAACAGTCGCTTCCCCCCCCCCCCCCTCACAGTCTTCCATGGGGAGAACAGTTCTGCCTGAGGGAGTTTGTGGCGGGCCCGTGGTGGCCGCATCCCTGGAGCTGCTGGACCCTAGGGGCCCAGGTCCCACACTGCGGTAGCTGACTCCTGCAAAGCCTCGCCATCTACAGCAGCCACCTGCACACACCATAGTTGGTTTGACTGCCAAACTGAACCGTCTGTCAGCCGAAAGCACGCTGTTCCCAGCTTCACCACGATTCTCAGGAGCACCTGTCGTTTCGTTGGCTGCGACCCGGTCAGTCACTGTCTCAGTCTCTCGCTGGCGTGAACCCGAATCCAGTCCATGACCTGGAGCAGTGCCTTACTTGGTTCTGTGTTGCTGTGTTCCCAGTGGCTCTGCACACTCGTTTGGCTTGGGACCTCCATCGTGCTGCAGCAGTTCCGTAGCCACCGTGTTCGTTGCGGACCCTTCTCCCGTTGTCTCTGTCGTCAATTGAGGCTCGTCGTGGGTACGGAAGGTGTCCGGTGCCTCTCCGGTGTTGCTCGTTGAAGCGGACTCTTCACCCATCCGCTCAGTCGTAACCTCTGTAGCTTGTTGAGCGAGGGCACGGGAGCAGTCCAGTTCCTCCTCTCTTCTGTCTGAAGAGCTCTGCTGTTCCACATCTTGCATTGTTTTTATGCTCGTTTGTTGCCGCTGCACTTCGGGGTCCGCTGCATGCTTGGGTTCCCTCTCCCATGGCTCCGATTCTGGCTGAAGGGGGAACGGAGGCAAATCCAGCTGCTCCCCCCTCTGGCCGGCTCTCCTCCTAAGAGCGTGGGGTGGCTTGTGTGAGTGCTGGTCTTAATCACATCGTCGTCATCCAGGTCCGCTGTGCTCCAACTGCAGCACCCAGACCATTCAAACCCAGCGCTGTCCCTAATTGGCGAAACCCAGTCTGGAGAAAAGGTCACATCCAAACAACAATCTGAGGGTGCTGTTTGTCTGTTGTAAATAATTTTGTTGAAGTTGTGAGGTCATTGTTGTATGTTATCTGCATTTTTCCACCATATACTAACCTTCATGTCTGTTTTCTTTCATACTTCTGGTTTATAGGAAATAACTAAGTACATGAACCCAAATCCATACACCACATTTGCTTGCAATGGAAAAGAGACATCATGCGCGCACACCCAAGCATACATGAGTAGGTATATATTTTACACACAACATACATATTCACACTTACGCATACATTACGGACATATAATCACATAGGCACATTTAGTTAGTCTTTAGCAAAAAACCAGTTAGTGTAAACATGTCCATATTTAAGTTTGTCACGTGGAACTTATGTCGAATTGGTACCAGGGAGAAGAGGCTAAAAATTTTTAACCAACTGAAGGATCTACAGGCAGACTTTGTCTTATTACAGGAAACACATGTTTCTAAGTCGTCTGTAGATGTGCTCACCTCCCCGGAATTTCCCCACATGTACTCAGCCGGCTTTAATTCTAAACAAACGGGGTAGCTATACTGGTAAACAGAAGAATACGCTTTGTTGTGAATAGTAACAGCCGATCCAGAAGGTAGATGTATAATATTAAAAATCTCAAAATTTGGATCTATGTATTGCAAGCGTTTATGGCCCAAATGTTGACGAGCCATCCTATTTTCACACTTTTTTCACTGCTCTTTCTGAGCACTTGGACACTACATTCATAACAGGAGGCGATTTCAACCTGGTATTAAACCCTGCAATCAACAAGCTCGGTGCATCAGGGAATTATCGAAAATGGCAGGCTACTGATACTCTCAAACAATACATGAATGATTTTGGTCTTTGTGATGAATGGCATTCTTTTCACCCAACTCTTCGGTAATACACTTTTTTCATCAGTTCATAGTTCACATTCACGTCTAAATTTCTTTTTGACCAGTAACTATTATGAGGGACATCACAGACACTGAGATATGTTCAAATCAAGCTATTAGCGATCACCATCCAGCAGCTCTTACACTAGTAAATAGGAAGGCTACAAGGAAAACTAGGAGCTGGAAATTTAATGCATCACTACTAAAAGACAAAGACTTTATTAACTACTTTAATCATATCTGGAATATAATGATGTGCCAGGAATATCCCCGTGTGTTCTTTGGGAAGCAGCGAAAGTGGTCATGCAAGGTAAAATAATCTCTCACTGTTCATATAAGAATAAAAAAGAAAAAGCACTGGTACCGTAGTTAGAACAGAACATTAAATCACTGGAGACAACCTGTGCTGTTTCTCCACAGGAACAGACACTTAATCTGAGAAAATTAAAGCTGGAATTAAAAGAAATTATAAACAAAAGAACAGTTTTTAATACAAAGACTGCATCTTGAGAAGTTTGAACACAGTAATAAATCGGGGCGATATCTTTCGAACCAGCTTAAATTGATTAAAGAAAAAACAACTAACCACTCTATTAAGGATATGACTGGAAATATTACCCATGAGCCTGAAGAAATAAATAATTCCTTCAGAAAGTTTTATGAAAACCTCTACTCATCTCAAATTAACCCATCTGACTCAGAGATAAATAAATTTTTGGACGATATTAACTTACCACGATTAAATAATGAACAGATTGCAGCTCTGGATGCACCTCTTCTGGTGTCTGAACTCCAGGAGGCACATCCCAAACAACAAAGCTCCGGGACCAGATGGTTTTCCTGTAGAATTTTATAAAGAATTCTGGCCTGTGATAGCACCTACTTTCTTTAAAATGGTGAACCAAATGAAAGAAGATATGTAATCCCTCCAAATATGAATTTGGCTAGTATTATCCTGCTCCTTAAACCGGGAAAAGAACCTACACTTCCATCCAGCTACCATCCCATCTCACTTATGAATGTCGATCTTAAAATAATTTGTAAAGCTCTCGCCAAAAGACTAGAAAGGATAATTCCGTTTATTATACACCCAGATCAAACGGGTTTCATCAAGGGTAGGCACTCTGCTAATAATACACACGGGCTATTTAACAGACTACTGCAAGATTAATAACTTAGAAACTACAATTTTGTCCCTGGATGCAGAGAAAGCCTTTGACCGTGTTAACTGGAAATTTCTTTTTATGGTGTTAAACAAGTTCGGGTTTGGTTCATCTTTCATAAACTGGATTAAAACACTATATAGCTGCCAGCTGCGTCTGTCCGAACAAATGATCAGACTTCCCGAAGCTTTAATCTCCAGAGAGGTACTAGGCAGGGGTGTCCACTCTCCCTCACTTTTTACCATCTTTATCGAACCATTAGCAGCAGCCATACAACAAAATGTTGATATCAGAGGTATCTAAACTGGAGAAAAAGAACACAAGATAAGTCTTTATGCTGATGATGTATTAATTTTCCTTGAAAACTCACAAAGATCTCTTCTTCAGACAGTGGCGCTCATTGATAAATTTTCATCATTATCAGACTACTCTTAACTAGGGTAAATCAACAGTCTTACCTATAAATTGTAATTTCTCAAATACAGCCACTATTCCAATACAATCAGGTAATATAAACTATTTAGGAATAGATATTTCCCCCAGGCTCTCAGAGTTATTGTGACTAAATCATATTCCCCTTTTAAAAACAATACAAGACGCCCTTACGCACTGGAGGACACTACCTATATCACTAATGGGAAGAGTCGCAACCGTTAAAATGATACCCCTTCCTAAAATCAACTATTTGTTCTCAATGATTCCTACCATCTACTACTATCTACTATCTATGGCCTGGTTTAAGTCTCTAGACTCAAATATAAGTAAATTTTTATGGACGGATAAACCATCACCGATTAGTTTAAAAACTCTTCAAAAAGCAAAAGAGTGTGGAGGCTTAGATCTACCAAATTTCTTAAATTACTTTTTAGCCAATAGACTGCAGTTTGTTTCTAAATGGGCAAAATCAACCTCACTAGGAAACCCATGGTTAGATGCTGAACAGGCTCTCTGTGGGTTGCTAAATATCTCTGACTTACCTTATATACTGTAAGTCCCTGTATTAAATGCCTTGACTGTTTTAAAAGCATTAATATCAGCTCCTCTGACACCTTAGTGGAATTTTTAAAAAATAACGGGGTCTTGACTTGTCCCCTGTAAACTCACGCCCATGTGGAATAATCCTGATATATTGCAACAAAAGAGGACATTACATTTTCCACTATGGCAAGAGAAGGTGGGGGGGGGGAACTTCAGAGCATCTTATTCAAGGTGGAAATTTTATCCAATTTCAGGAACTAGTGCCACAGTACAACATCAGTGATAAAAAGTATCTTGAATACCAGCAGCTTAAATCCATAATAAAAGCAAGATTCAATTTTAGACAGATTTAGAGGTACCAGTTAAGGTGGCAGAGTTTCTAAATCTTCGTTCCCCTAAATTGATATTGAAAACACATGGACTATTATCAAAGCTGGATGAGTCCATATCTCTTCCAATATCAAAATGGGAGCCAGACTTATCGATCAATTATGAGGAAAGCTTCTGGACACATATGTTTAAACACTTTTAAGATGACTAAAAACTCGAATTTACAACTTATACAGTATAAAGTTCTCCATAGAATTCATTACACAGGACAAAGGATGTTCAAAATGGGCCTGTGTCACACATATCTGCTCCTACTGCACCAGCAACGTTCCGGATAGTTATATACATGCTATGTGGTCCTGTTCACTGGTTCAAAAGTTCTGGCGGATGACACGTGAGGACTTGTCGGCATGGCTTGGGTGCAGTGTCCCATCCCCACCCACACTTTGCATATTAGGTGATCTAAGTGAAATAAATATAGAGGCAAGGATGTCACACATGGTTCTCACCGCCTTATGCATTGCAAAGAAAACTATCCTCATGAATTGGAAATCAAGAAATAATTTATGTGTGACTCACTATAATAATTTACTATAAGATTATATTAGCCTGGAGAAAATATCTGCCTCCTCAAATAATCAGCTGGCAGAACTCAATTCTCTCTGGTATCCATTTATTAATTCTAGAACCTGAGGGATGGTGGGCGGTGATTCGCTCTCCTTGGCGTTTCTGGCAGCTGGATGTGCCCTGACCGCGGGGGGCCTGTTCTGGGGTGGCCGTGCGTTTGGCCAGGGGGAAGGGGGAGGGGGTGCAGGGCTCCGGGTCGGCTGGCCTTGCCTCCCGGGTGGGGCTGGCCCTGGCCCTGGCCCCGGGGGGGCGTTCCCCCCCGGGTTGAGGTCGGGTGTGTGCTGCTGGTGTGGGCCGGCTGTGGCAGGGTCGTGCCCTGGTGGCGCTCTGGGGCGGATGCCTGCATCCTGGGGGGGGCATGTACATGTGTGTGTGTGCACGTGTGTGAGAGCGGGTACGTGTGTGTGTGTGTGGGGGGCATGTGGGGCTGTAGCTGGGCATGTGTGATGGTCAGTGTGTATGTATGCACATGAGGGCAGGCAGATGTGTGTGTATGGGTGCGCATACCTGTGGGTGGATGTGTGGGGGTCAGAATCAGAATCAGAAAAAGATTTATTGCCAAGTACATTAATAGATCACTGATAACATACGAGAGAATTTGACTTGACACAGAAAATGAACCTGCATTTCCGTGACGCGAAATGCAGGTTCCTGCATTTCCTGCCAACAGGAGGGTACAGGTAGCATAAGAAATAATACAATGGGAAGGAGCAAAAAAATCATTGATTTCAGAATACTGGTCACATGATCAATATTATGATTACAAAGAAAAAAAAAAGCCCTCAATGCACATCAGCAGACAAAAAGAGTTCACAGGACACAAAGAGAGCAGTGAGTGAATCATCTTGTTGTCAGTTTGTGGATCAATATGAATGTAATGTTGAAGCAAAGTGTTGTATCAGTAAGAACAACAAGGACACTTTGGCAGGAGATGTTTTGTCTGGCTACTGGCAATTGTCCTTGGCAATTGTCCATGCAGCTGCTGTCCAAGGCCATGTGCTCAGTGTTTTGAAAAAACAGAGACTGCAGAAGATCAGGAGGATTTTTGTAAGGGAATTGAGCCAAATAGAACTGATCACAGAGAAGGAACTTTATATTCTTCTGCAGATTCAGTACTTAATCCTTCATTGCGGGGCGTTGAGTCCGTCGTGGATAGACCCAAGCGTAATCATGATGTAATCCACCTTCCGAGACAGTTCTCCATTTGTCGCTATCAGGGTCTTCTCCATTTTTTCAATTTGATGGATGCACCTCGCCTGGCCAGCATTTTGATAGGTTGTATCCATCTTCAGCAATTTGCGGTACACCAACACAATCCCAGATCCAATCAGAACAATCCCAATCACCATTATTACGAAGACATACAAATCTTCAATGTCTTCGATAGAGAGATTAGTCAGGCACAAGATTCTCCAATTACTTGTCTCCCGTAAATAGCCCGCTGGAGCCGTCCCTGCGGGGCAAACAGCTTCCCCCGGAGCACTTTTCTTTGTTGAAAAAATAGTGTCAATTGCGTTCAAAGCCCAGCTTATTAATTCCATAATTTCTTTCGATAATCCGCAGTCAGACGCAGACAGACAACAGCAAGCAAACAACAAGCAAGGGGTGGAGGAAACCTCGTTGGGTGGCAGGGTGGGGCGGACCACCTAGTGGTATGGGGGCTGGTGATTCGAAGTCTGCTTGTCCCGGCCACCCTGCTGTTGTGTCACAGGGTGGGGTGCTTTGTCGCACTGCCCCTGGGGTCTTTGGCGCCGGGTGTGTGTGGGTGCTCGGGGGGGTTGGTGGCTGTGTTGCCGTCAGACCGCTCCAGGGTGGCTGTGGGGTGGCCTGCTGCTGTCGGTGTGTGTCTGGGGTGGGCGCTTGGGGGTGTCGCTTGGCATGTGGGGTGCCGTATGGGTCCGGCCCATTGTTCACTATTGTGATTATTGTTGTTGTAGATGTTTGTGTGTGCAAGATGAGTGGGAATGGCTGTGGCTGCTCAATCATGTTTGTGGTGCTGGGGGCACGATGCTGGTGGGTCCTGGGCTGCTTGGCCTGGTGGCCCTCGCCCTGGGTTGGGATTTAGGGGCAGTGGGTGGCCTCCTGAACCAGTATGCGAGCTGGTTTCTGGGGGGGGGGGGAAGCTGCCTCGCTTTTGGACCGCCTCCCTCCCAGTCTTATCCCCCCCCCCCCTCCAATTCTGGGTGGAATAAGATAAGATAAGATAAGATAAGCCTTTATTAGTCCCACAACGGGGAAATTCCAGGATTGCAACAGCACAGGGATAGCAACACTCAGAGCAACAATCAGAAGGCAAGAAAAAAAAACAAGCAAGCAAGAGCAGCTAATATACATATGTACATATTACTATAAAATATATATACACACACACACAGACACACAGTGCAGAGCATTGTAGCTGGATGGAATAAATATATGAATATATGAACACACAGTGCAGAGCATTGTAGCTAGATGGAATAAATATGTAAATATATAAACACCCACAGTACGGAGCATTGCAGCTAGGTGGAATAAATATGCAAGTATATAAACACACACAGTGCGGAGCAATGTAGCTAGATGGAATAATATGTAGATATATAAAAACACAGTGCGGAGCATTGTAGCTAGATGGAATAAATATATAGATATATAAATATAAACACACCCAGTGCTGAGCATTGTAGCTAGATGGAATAAATATGTAAATATATAAACACACACAGTGCAGAGCATTGTTGCTAGGTGGGATGAAACAGCATAACCGTCTATTTAGTTATCCTACATGGTATGATTATGTGCCCATACATATTCTCACCCTCCATAGCGACCGGTATGTTCCTAGTTGTATGCCGGAGAGGACCATTGTGTAAGTCTATTGCATCTTTTGCATTCAAAAAAACTATTAGTTTGTTACGTCTTTTTGCTATCTCTGCGAGCAGCCCTGCTTAGGTTGTACAGTCTGACAGCCGTTGGTAGGAAGGACCTACGAAACCTCTCGGTTGTGCACCTGGGATGATGTAGTCTGCTGCTAAATGAGCTCCTCAGTGCATCCAGTATGTCCTGCATAGGGTGGAACTCGGACTCCAGCAGAGATGACAGTTTAGCCACCGTCCTTCTCTCTCCTATCTCCTCCATCGGATCAAGGCGCTGCCCCAGGACAGAGCTAGCTTTCTTAATCAGTTTGTTCAGTCTCTTCCTATCGGCTGCAGTAATGCCACTGCCCCAGCAGACCACTCCAAAAGTGATGGCTGATGCCACCACCGTGTCATAGAATGACTTCAGCAGCGCCCCTTGTACACCAAAAGACCTGAGTCTCCTCAGCAGGAACAGCCTGCGCTGTCCCTTCTTGTAGAGTGCGTCAGTATTGACGCACTCTAATAGAATATACGTCTTTTTGGTTACACTTAGGGCTTTGGGGCGAGGGGGCGCACTGTGTCGGTGAAGGGGACACCTCTGCTGCGCAGTGGGGCTGCCCTCACCTCAATTTTAATTGCATTTTAGACACTGAGGGCTTGGGGGGATGGGGGCCCCATTGCCTATCACAGTGGCTAGTGGTGCTCTACCCACCATCCCCCCAATTTTAACTGCACCATGGTAGTTCACACACCTACACACAATCACATCATACAACTGACACGCACATATTTTGTGCGGGGGGGGGGTCTTCCCCCACCCCTGTTGCCTTCCTTCTGCCAGGGGCCCGGTGGGGGGCCTAGGACCTGTCATGTTGTCAAAATCCCTGGGTTCTGCTGAATGAGTAGATACAAGCAAGGGAGCGAGAGAGGAAATGAATAAGAGACTAAGTGAGAGTAAGGGATTGATGAATGGGGATGGTGTTGATGGGTCTGTTTTGTGTGGCGCTTTGCATGTAGGGTGGCATCTCGGGGCACCTGTGATGATCTCCTGATCAGTCGCTTGGGTGGGTGCTAGGGGTCTGCTTCTGTGGCTGCGACCGCCCTGGGGTGGGTCAGCGGGGGGGTGGCTGCTGGCCTGCCCTGGTGGTCTCCCCGGCCACTGCCGGGAACAGGTGCACATTCAGGCTCACTGCATCTGCATTGCATTCACCCTAAGAAATGAGGGAAAATGAGGGTGGGTGAGTGTGAGGCGGAGAGCATGAATGGATGAGAGTAGGTCGGAGTGGGAGTCAGAGTGCATGCGTGGGTGAACGTGGCCCTGAGGGTGAGTTGGAGCGAGATTGAGTGGGTTCAGGAGTGAGAGAGAATGGTGGGTCCGGGAGTGCGAGAGTGGGACTGTGTGGGGGAGTGAGAGTGAGTGAGTGCATATGAGAGCAAAAGAGTGTGGTGTGGGAATTAGTGTGTGTTAGTTCAGAGGTGCTGGATTGAAGGGGGTAATGCCTCTCGGCTATGTGGGCTCCCTTGGGTGGGGGTGAGGAACTTCTTTGGGTGCGGGGGTACGACAGTGGTGTTGGGGGGGTGCCTGGGGGAGCTTGCGCCAGGGGGCGCTCCAGCCTGGGGGCTGGAGGCGCTGGCATTCCGGCGCTTGGGGCCCAGGGGCTGGCGTTGGCCTCGCTGGGGGGGAGGGGGGAGGCGGGCCCGGGGCTGTGAGCCCACCGCATCGGCTGCCTGGCGGCCTTGCCTCCCTTGGCCATCCCGCTGGGGGTGGACGCCTGCCGTTCCTGGGACTTGTCGGCCCTGGGCATTTGTGCCCTGTGGGGGTTGGTGGTGCTGCCATGCCTGCTCGGGGTTTCCGGGGTGGCGGGGAATTGCTGCGACTGGCCTCCTTCTTCGTATGTTTCCTGACAAACCACTCACATGCACATACTTATTTTGCACGCGCTCTCATATACAGTATATGCACACGGACGCACACGCACAAATGTCTCCCCTTTAACAGGTGCAGATACCAGACTTGTGTTGAGACCTCTTCTGTGGAAAAAGCAGTTTGTCTTCTGTTTGTTTTAGCTGTTGGTTTGTCTTTTTTGTCTGTTCCTCTCTTTTCTTTCCCCCTCCGCACACTTCCTTTCCCCATTCCCCATCCTGTCGGGTCCTTCATGGGTAAAATAATTTAAATAAAGTATTAAAAGTTATTACAGGAGTTTGCAATAATATACAGTACATGGGTACTGTATAAAGCTCCTTTTGGCAAAGTAAATCTGTTTTGGCACAATAAGGGTAACAGATCTCTGTTCTGCTTACCTAGCTGCCTGACGGGACAAGGGGGGAAAAAAAACAAAAACAAGTCACATCCATAATGTCACTGTGTGCAGTCACCTGGAACGTGAAGTTGTACACAATTTTGGGCTTGCAGCAAACAGTTCCACTGTTCTGACATTGCACAGTCTGTGACTACCATATCCATACAGCGGCGTTGGGTTCTTCTTGATTTTGTGGTTGGGGAAAAATTTCTTCACCGTGGCCCAGTTTAATGTCGACCGCACTGCCGCCGTGTCGAGCAGAAGTGGTATGGCTACTCCATCTAATTCAACCATGCTGTACGAATAACCACTGATGATGGGGCTTACCGAATGAATGGTCGTCGTTGGCGGGTGGGCTGGCTTACTTGGAGGGCCCCACAGTGCAGATGACAGGCATACTCTGGCAAAATGGTTCAAGTGCCTACACTTATTGCATCGCTGTCCCCTTGCTTGGCAAAATTGTGCTCTGCCCTAGTGTGTCAGGGACCCACAGCCCCTGTAGGCGGAGCCTCATGGAGCAGACCTTCAGCTCACTGCACTCGCCTCATACTCTTCGTCCTCCATGTACACTGCGTTGGCTAGCATCGTCTATTCGGGCAGCGTCTGTGTTTAGCACCCATTTAGCTCCTAGGCTAACTTCTCTGCCGCTTCCAATTGGAGTGCTAGCTCAACCGCTCTAGTTAGCATCAAGTCATTTGGTGCCGTTAGCAACCTAGCTTGTAGCACAGCGTCACATGTATGTTTGGCCAACTGGTCCCGCACCATTTCATCTTCTAACGGCCCAAAACAGCACATACTACCCAACTGTCTCAGGTCAGCGATGAACTATTGTAATGGCTCACTGACTTTGTCATCTCTGGCAAAAGCGAATCCATCATACCGTCATGCTATCCAGTGTAGCAAATTGGTTAGCCATTAGCTTGACAACATCCTCATACAAGTCTGTCTGACCAAGCGTGTGAAGAATCCTCTGACCCTCTATGCCTAGGCTGTGGACAAGCAGTGCTCGCATCCTCACTTTATCCAATTTTCCCAGGTCCAACGGTGTAACATAGGTCTCAAACGCATCCAGCCAATGTGGCCACGGAACGCTCTGTTCACCAGGGAACTCCAGAAAGGGCCATAGCAATCTCAAGCACACCTCCATGGTTTAATCGCTCGTCACCACGTTATGTCCACAAACCTGGTAGAAAAGACGGACGAGGATGCTGAGCTGGAACTCAAACTTTTATTACATGATGTTAAGAATATACATAGCACACATTAGCATTCAGCTCCCTGAGATACCCCTGAGGACAGGCCATAGCAAAGAAGCCATGAGATGACGGACTCTTCCCTATATTGGTCGGCGTGATGACATCACTGGCCGGCTACGCCATCACGCTGTTCCTGTTATGAAATCCCTTCATAACAATCGTTTCAAGGAAAAGGAGGAATTACCATTTTCCAGTGGTCTTCTCCGCTTAAGCTGCTGCAAAATGATTCATGTATGTTTATTCTCGTCTAGATTTGATTGGCGGTTGGCAACCAGCTTACAGGTGCATTACCGCCACGTCATCATCATTATCATAGCAGTCTGTCGGGGGCGACAATGACTGTTTCATTTAGGTCTGATCAGATTCCTCCACGCAGCTCTGTCCTTCGCCCTCCGCTGTCAGGAAGTCCGGACCTTGTTAACCCAGGCCACGTACTTCACTCTAAATCATCACTCTACTGTATATTCTTCTTTCAAGCTGGAGTCAACATCACTATATTCTTCTTTCAAGCTGGATCACTAAACTCTGGAATCTTCTTTGTCTCCTTGTACTTCACTCTACATCATCACTCCATCCGGTCAGGAGCCACAGTCCCTCCACCATCACCAATCGAACCCCAACTCCATCCCCAGACACCACTCCTCCCCGTCCCCTCGCACTCCATGTAGCAATTGCTATGGCCAAGATCCCATCACATCTACTTTGTCTTTGTATGCGGTGTTAACGCCACCTCGTGAATGGGACATTGCGCAGTCAATGGGGTCAGGCCACGCGGTCAGAAAATTTGGGATGCACATGGTCGTAAGCAAAGGAGCTCTGCGGACACTAGTGGACTGGAGGATATGACGTAAATTTCATCACACAAGCCTTCTGGTTGCGCTTACATGGACAACAGAGGTGCAGCATGAATCCAGCTTTAGAGCTCCAGTACAGTACTGGGTGATTCAGTGTACCACAGATTGTTTTAGCTTGACTCAGTATGTTTCAGTGAACTGTGGATCCCATCACAAGCCTCTATCTGAGGCTGCCTCTCTGCCCTGCTACTGTGACGCGTCTTCTTTTCCACACAGCTTGTGCACGTGAGAATGCGTAAGAACAAGCATAGTATGTATGCACAGGATCCATATTCTGATTGTGTTTACTAATACTAGTACATACCCATGCATACCCATCCATGCCCATAGAAACCAAGTTTTAGCAAGTATTTCTGCATGCCCATTGCTGAAGGGTCCCCTCCTGTCTGAGACGGCTGTGTTGTTCACAGTCATGCCGCAGGCATCACTGACAGAGGTTTCTTGAATTTATAGAGTGCCTTCTGCCTTACTGAGTGAGATTTCCAGATTTCCTGCTTCGAATGGGTGTGGTTTAAAGTAGTGTGTCCTATTCGGTCTCACCTTGCCTGGCGTACAGTGTTGGCGACCAACCGACTATTCCACATCTCCTGGGTTTCAGCTTGTCTGTGCCTGGCCTGGCATGCAGCATTGCTCGCTTTGCGGGCATTTCGGGCTTCAAGTGACTCAGCACGTGCATGGCGCACTGCCACATGACTCCTGTCTGTCTGTGCATCCCTTGTCTGTTGTACCCTATGCTGGTGAAGGGTCTCCTGTGGCAGGCATCACAGGACACTACATCATAGGCAGGCAGGCATGGTGAGATGTCTATATAACATCATAAAGACATCAAGGCAGGCATAGGTAGCCAGTCCTATTGTCTATATGACGGCATCGCCTATATGATGCCATTGCAAGTCCTATGTAGCCTGAGATCATAGGATCATCACAGGACATCAGGCAGGCATCATAGGCCGTCCTGTGATGTCCTATGATCGTGACAGAGACACACAGATTTCTTAAATTTATGAGGTGATATTAACTTGGCCACCTAATGAAGAGGTCTTCTTTTAGATTTGATTGGCGGTTGGCAACCAGCTAACAGGTGCATTATTATTCTTCTCTCAGTTACTGGCGGATAGCAAACAACTGAAAGGTGCATACCGCCACCTACTGTACAAGAGTGTGTAACATTATGTCATCTGAGCCCGACCCCTAAATTCTATGACTTAATCCTGTGTTATTTAAAAAAGAGAAAGGAGCCCTTCTCGTGATTCTTAGTGCCTCTCCATCTGTTCCCAGAATGCCAGTTAAATCCCATTCCCTACCGGCCTCTTGAACTTCATTTTTCATTCTCGCTTTCATTTCCATATTCCATGATTAAGAAAGCTAGCTCTGTCCTGGGGCAACGCCTTGATCCGATGGAGGAGATAGGAGAGAGAAGGACGGTGGCTAAACTGTCATCTCTGCTGGAGTCCGAGTTCCACCCTATGCAGGACATACTGGATGCACTGAGGAGCTCATTTAGCAGCAGACTACATCATCCCAGGTGCACAACCGAGAGGTTTCGTAGGTCCTTCCTACCAACGGTTGTCAGACTGTACAACCTAAGCAGGGCTGCTCGTAGAGATAGCAAAAAGACGTAACAAACTAATAGTTTTTTTTTTTTTTTTTTTTTTTTTGAATGCAAAAGATGCAATAGACTTACACAATGGTCCTCTCCGGCATACAACTAGGAACATACCGGTCGCTATGGAGGGTGAGAATATGTATGGGCACATAATCATACCATGTAGGATAACTAAATAGACGGTTATGCTGTTTCATCCCACCTAGCAACAATGCTCTGCACTGTGTGTGTTTATATATTTACATATTTATTCCATCTAGCTACAATGCTCTGCACTGGGTGTGTTTATATTTATATATCTATATATTTATTCCATCTAGCTACAATGCTCCGCACTGTGTTTTTATATATCTACATATTATTCCATCTAGCTACATTGCTCCGCACTGTGTGTGTTTATATACTTGCATATTTATTCCACCTAGCTGCAATGCTCCATACTGTGGGTGTTTATATATTTACATATTTATTCCATCTAGCTACAATGCTCTGCACTGTGTGTTCATATATTAAGATAAGATAAGATAAGATAAGCCTTTATTAGTCCCACAACGGGGAAATTCCAGGATTGCAACAGCACAGGGATAGCAACACTCAGAGCAACAATCAGAAGGCAAGAAAAAACAAAACAAAAAAACAAGCAAGCAAGAGCAGCTAATATACATATGTAGGTATTACTATAAAATATATATATATACACACACACACAGACACACAGTGCAGAGCATTGTAGCTGGATGGAATAAATATATGAATATATGAACACACAGTGCAGAGCATTGTAGCTAGATGGAATAAATATGTAAATATATAAACACCCACAGTACGGAGCATTGCAGCTAGGTGGAATAAATATGCAAGTATATAAACACACACAGTGCGGAGCAATGTAGCTAGATGGAATAATATGTAGATATATAAATATATAAACACACCCAGTGCTGAGCATTGTAGCTAGATGGAATAAATATGTAAATATATAAACACACACAGTGCAGAGCATTGTTGCTAGATGGAATGAAACAGCATAACCGTCTACTTAGTTATCCTACATGGTATGATTATGTGCCCATACATATTCTCACCCTCCATAGCGACCGGTAAGTTCCTAGTTGTATGCCGGAGGGGACCATTGTGTAAGTCTATTGCATCTTTTGCATTCAAAAAACTATTAGTTTGTTATGTCTTTTTGCTATCTCTGCGAGCAGCCCTGCTTAGGTTGTACAGTCTGACAGCCGTTGGTAGGAAGGACCTACGAAACCTCTCGGTTGTGCACCTGGGATGATGTAGTCTGCTGCTAAATGAGCTCCTCAGTGCATTCAGTATGTCCTGCATAGGGTGGAACTCGGACTCCAGCAGAGATGACAGTTTAGCCACCGTCCTTCTCTCTCCTATCTCCTCCATCGGATCAAGGCGCTGCCCCAGGACAGAGCTAGCTTTCTTAATCAGTTTGTTCAGTCTCTTCCTATCGGCTGCAGTAATGCCACTGCCCCAGCAGACCACTCCAAAAGTGATGGCTGATGCCACCACCGTGTCATAGAATGACTTCAGCAGCGCCCCTTGTACACCAAAAGACCTGAGTCTCCTCAGCAGGAACAGCCTGCGCTGTCCCTTCTTGTAGAGTGCATCAGTATTGTGTGACCAGTCTAGTTTATTGTTCAGATGAATACCCAGGTACTTATAGGATGTCACCATCTCGATGTCTGTTCCCTGTATATTTACTGGTACTGTGAGGGGCTGCCCATGCCTGCGGCAGTCCACCACCAGCTCCTTAGTTTTCCTCGCGTTGATCTGGAGGCAGTTCCGATGGCACCAGTCCACGAAGTCCTGGATAAGCCCTCTGTACTCAGCTTCATCTCCATTGGAGATGAGGCCAACGATCGCAGAGTCATCAGAGAACTTCTGTAGATGGCAGTGTGTTGTGTTGTGTGAGAAGTCCGCAGTATAAAGAGTGAACAGGAAGGGAGCCAGCACCGTTCCCTGGGGGGGCCCCCGTGCTACTGATGATCGTGTCGGACACACAGTCCCGGGTTCTCACAAACTGAGGCCGGTTCGTGAGGTAGTCCAGGATCCATGATGACAGGTGCTGGTCCACCCCTGCGCGCAGCAGCTTGTCCTTCAGGATCATCGGTTGGATGGTGTTGAAAGCACTGGAGAAGTCAAAGAACATGATCCTCACCATATTCCCGGGCTTCTCCAGATGGGACAGAGAACGGTGAAGGAGGAAGATCACCGCATCCTCCACCCCAATGCCATGCTGGTAGGCGAACTGGAGTGGATCCATCGCTGGTTCCACCAGGGGGCGGAGGTGAGCAAGGAGCAGTCTCTCCAGGGTCTTCATCAAGTGGGACGTCAAGGCCACCGGTCTGTAGCTGTTCAGGTCTTTGGGGTGGGAAGTTTTTGGTACAGGTACCACACAAGATGTTTTCCACAGCTGTGGTACCCTCCCCAGTTTCAGGCTCATGTTGAAGATATACGTCACAATCCCACACAGCTGGTCTGCACAGGACTTGAGGAGCTTTGCGCTGATGCCGTCCGGTCCCGGCGCCTTCCTCGCCTTGATCTTCCTCAGCTCCGTCCTCACCTGGGTCCTGGTCAGGGTCAGGATGGGGGGCTGTGTGTTGGGAGTGGGGGGGGTGTTGGTGGAGTGGGG
This sequence comes from Pholidichthys leucotaenia, assembly GCA_020510985.1. Taxonomy (NCBI): domain Eukaryota; kingdom Metazoa; phylum Chordata; class Actinopteri; order Cichliformes; family Pholidichthyidae; genus Pholidichthys; species Pholidichthys leucotaenia. The sequence continues at coordinate 22,089,689 of CM035850.1, read as the reverse complement.
AGTGGGCAGCAGGACTTGATTTCTTTAGAGGCAGCAGTGGTTGTTGTGCAGTCAGGGGGGAGGGCGGTTGGTCAAATCTATTGAAAAACAGATTCAGGTTGTTCGCCCACTCCCTGCCCCCTGTGGCCTGGGGGGAGGTATTCTGGAGCCCCGAGATGGTTTTGAGGTTTCTCCAGACCCCGCTGATGTCGCTCTGTTGCAGCTTGTCCTCCATCTTCTTCCTGAAGCTGTCCTTGCCTTCTCTGATCTTTCTCCTCAGCTCCCTCTGTACGGACTTCAGCATCTCCCTGTTCCCTGACCTGAAGATCCTCTTCTTCTCTCTCAGAAGTGTTTTTATCTCAGGGTTGATCCAGGGTTTGTTGTTTGAGTGACGCCGTATGGTCTTGGTGGGAACGGATTTGTCCACACAGAAGCTGAGGTAGCCCGTGAAGGTGTGAATGAGGCCATCGATGTCCTCACCATGTGGATCGCAGAGCTGCTTCCAGGCGGTGGCTTCAAAACAGCCCTTTAGGGTGTCCATTGTCTCCTCAGACCATAACTCCACAGTGTGCATGGCCGGAGGTTGTCTGTGCACTAGGGGTTTGTACACCGGCCGGAGATGAACCAAGTTGTGATCCGATCTCCCGAGTGGGGGGAGTTGTGATGAGGTGTACGCCTCCTTAGTGTTTGCGTAGAATAAATCCAGTGTTTTATTGTCTCTAGTGTGGCATGTGACATACTGGGTGAACGTGGGTAGAATGGGAGACAGTGAAACATGGTTGAAATCGCCTGAGATGAGGAGAAGAGCATCTGGGTGTTCTGTCTGCAGCCTGCTGGTTACTGAATGGATGACGTCACGTGCTGTCCCAGCGTTCGCCGTCGGATTTGCATAAACAACAATGCAGATCACGTGTGAGTGTTCTCTCGGGAGATATGTAGGCCTCATGCTAACAGCTAGCAACTCAATGTCTTTGCTGCAGTGTCGTTGTTTAACAGTGATATGTCCCGGTCTGCACCAGTTGTTGTTAACATACATTATCACTCCACCGCCCCTAGCCTTGCCACTGTCTGGTGTTCGGTCAGCTCGTATCATATGAAAACCCTCCAGCTCAATGTTAGCATCTGCTGCTAGTTCAGTTAGCCACGTCTCAGTAAACAAAAGGAGAGAGCACTCCCGGTATGTGCTATCATAACGGGAGATAGCCGCTAGCTCATCTAACTTTCCCAGTATCGACCGTACATTTCCCATGACAACAGATGGAAGGGAGGGTCTGTACCTTATATTTTTTGTCCTCCGCCTTACTCCAGCCCGGCAGCCGCGGCGTTTTCGCCTCAGTTCTCTCGGTATGTCGAGTTTTTCCAATGGGACCGGGTGGCGGTTGAATGCTAGCAGCTGTTCTCTGCTGTATCGTATCCTGCTATAAACAGTGGCTCCGTCCACCGGCTCAGGAGACATTTAGGACGATCTGTGTGTCCGTGATATAAGTGGGGTGAAAAAAAAAGACGGATCAAAAGAGAGTAATATTCATATATTTATTCCATCCAGCTACAATGCTCTGCACTGTGTGTCTGTGTGTGTGTGTGTATATATATATATTTTATAGTAATATGTACATATGTATATTAGCTGCTCTTGCTTGCTTGTTTTTTCTTGCCTTCTGATTGTTGCTCTGAGTGTTGCTATCCCTGTGCTGTTGCAATCCTGGAATTTCCCCGTTGTGGGACTAATAAAGGCTTATCTTATCTTATCTTATACTTGTGAAAGTGTAATAAGATGTGTTCAACATTTTCTTTTACTCCACATTCTCTACATTTGTCACTTTCGCTTTTCCCCATGGTGAATACAGTTCCATTTAAACCTGTATGATCCACTCTGAGTCTTGCCATAATGATGTCTTCCCTCCCGTTTGTTGTTTTATAATTCTTTAGTGCAATAGATTTTTGTATTTTGTAATACAATCTACCTTTATGATCTTCATCCCATTTTTTTTTTGCCATAGCTCAATTCTTTTTCTTGATTACTGCTTTCCCTTCTCCTTTTCCATGAGACAATGGTACATTACAGCCACACACTCCATATATTTACTCCATTCAGATTCTTCCTACCGTAAACTCAAGTACATTAACTACTACAACTCCCTCAATTGATATCTGCTTAGGTAAGTTTACTCCAATCGACCTCTAAGAGCTGGATAAAATAATTTCCTCATCCAAGTCTTCATCTTGCCTTTTGGACCCTATTCCTTCCAGGTTATTTAAAATCATCTTCCCAATTATTGGTAGCCATATTCTTCTTATAATTAATTCTTCTTTAACTCTGGGTTATGTACCACTGGCTTTTAAAACTACTGTAATTAAACCCTTACTCAAAAAACCGCCGCTCGATCCAGGAGTTTTGGACAATTATCGACCAATCTCTAATTTGCCTTTCATTTCAAAAATCTTGGAAACAGTTGTTGCTGCGCAATTATTTGACCATTTGCAGGGAGTTGGTTTGTTTGAGGTGTTTCAGTCTGGGTTCAGAGCTCATCACAGCACTGAAACTGCCTTAGTGAAGGTCACTAATGACCTCCTGATCGCATCTGATAATGGACTTGTCTCTGTTCTTGTTCTTTTAGATCTCAGTACAGCCTTTGACACTATCGATCATGCCATTCTACTTAATAGATTAGAACACTTTGTTGGACTAAATGGAACTCTGTTGCAGTGGTTTAGATCTTATTTGTCCTATAGATTTCAGTTTGTTCACATCAATGATGAATTTTCTTCCAACTCTAAGCTCATTCATGGAGTTCCACAGGGATCTGTGTTAGGCCCTACTCTTTTTAGTTTATATATGCTCTCATTAGGCAATATCATCAGAAAGCACTGTATACATTTTCACTGTTACGTAGACGACACACAACTATACCCATCAATGAAGCCCGATGATTGTAATCAATTAGCCAAGTTAGATGCCTGTCTTAAGGACATCAAAGCTTGGATGACTTGTAATTTTCTACTATTAAACTCAGATAAGACTGAAGTCATTCTTGTTGGCCCAAAACATCTTAGAAATTCTTTCTAAAATTATGCCCTTAATTTAGATGCCGCCACTCTCACTCTGAATAGTTCTGTGAGGAACCTTGGAGTTATTTTTGATCAAGATTTGTCCTTTAATTCACATATTAAATTTGTTTCTAAGACTGCCTTCTATCATCTGCGCAATATTGCCAAGATCAGGAGCATCTTGTCTCTGAAAGATGCTGAGAAACTGATTCACGCCTTTGTCAGCTCTCGATTAGTTATTGTAATTCGTTATTATCTGGTTGTCCTAAAGTATCCTTAAAAAATCTTCAGTTGATTCAAAATGCTGCTGCTAGAGTTTTAACTGGTTCTAGAAAAAGAAATATCTCCCCGGTTCTGTCCTCCCTTCATTGGCTTCCCATAGAATTTAGAATCAAGTTTAAAATCTTTCTTCTTACTTTCAAAGCTCTTAATAATCAGGCCCACCTATATATAAAAGATCTGATATTACCTTACCTTCCTAATAGAGTATTACGCTCCCAAAATGCTGGATTACTTGTGGTGCCCAGAATCTCCAGAAGTACAGTGGGAAGCAGAGCCTTCTGCTACCAAGCTCCTTCTCTCTGGAACCAGTTACCACTCTGGGTCTGGGAGTCAGACTCGGTTTCTGTTTTTAATAACAGGGTAAAATACTTCCTTTTTAATATAGCTTACATTTAAGGAGGGATTCTGTGTCTCTTAACTGCACTTTTGTTCTGTTATTTGATCCATACTGCTGGTTGACCTCCAATAATGTACTTGGTATCTTACTGTTATGTTCTTCAAGTCTGTCTTCTCCATCCTCCCTATCCCCTCACCCCCGGCCAGTCGTGGCGGGTGGCTGCCCCTCCCTGGGCCTGGTTCTGTTAGAGGTTTCTTCCTGCCAAATGGGGCTTTTTCCCCTCTCCACTGTCGCTGGGTGCTTGCTCACAGGGGATCGTCTGATTGCTGGGTTTTTCTGAGACTGTGGGGTTGTTCCTGCACTGTGGCGCCACGTAACGGCTTCTGTTGTGATGTGGCACAGTATAAATAAAGCTGATTTGAACTGAACTGATGTCTGTCTTTCTGTGTGTCTGTTTTTCCTCACAGCTTTGTGACGTTCTTTTTTAATCTCGTATCTACATCTCATTACTCTTCTTCTAGCTGTAGTCCATATCTGCGTCTCACCTCATTATTCTTTCTTTTAGACTTGATTGGCGGCTGATCCACCAGCCCATGATGTCTTTGAACTTAAAGGTCCCCCACTTAACAAGTCCTCAACTGCTTCCCAATGTAGCCCCTTAATGCCAAGATATTTTTCTGCTGCTTTCACAATGACTGATTTTTTTCTGTTTTCTTGGAAGTCTGCGCAGTGCAGTTTATCACATCTACCACAAATAAGACAAAATTATTTTCCTTCAAAACCAGAGTATCTTCCTTAATTCTACTGCATGCACTGCAAGTCTGCACACTTTCCCTGTTTGAGTCCACTCCCACTTTTTTTAGCTGGCACCTTTTTCGCAGCTTCTGCATATGTTAGTCCCTGGGAGTCTTATCTGCTGAATTTCTGCTGCTCTTTTGCTGGCTTCACAACCTCGATATGAAGAGCTATGTTCACCACAGTTACAGCACTTTAATTTGACACCTCTTTCACACTTGCCATATTCATGTTCACTGGAGCATCTGGCACATTGTTGTCTACCTTTGCATATCGCTGCTACATGACCAAACTTTTGACATTTGAAACATCTTTATCATCATTTAACATCATTATTCTGTCTTATGAAACATAAGACAGAATAATAAAGAGCGATGGCAAGAACCAAGCAAACCGCCCGTAAAATCTACTGGAGGAAGAAGCCCCCCAGGAGACAGCTAGCCACCAGGGCTGCTCGGAGAGGCGCTCTGGCCACCGGCAGAGTGAAGAGGCCTCGCTGTCACAGGCCCGTGGCTCTGAGAGAGATCCGTCGCTACCAGAAATCCACGGAGCTGCTCATCCGTAAACTGCCCGTCCAGCGCCTGGTGAGGGAGATCGCTCAGGACTTCAAGACCGTCCTGCGTTTCCTGAGCTTCGCCGTCATGGCTCTGCAGGAGACCAGCGAGGCCCACCTGGTGGGTCTCTTCTTCGCTAAGGGGGTCACCATCATGCCCAAAGACTTCCAGCTGGCCCGCTGCATCCGCGGAGAGAGAACTTAGACTTTCTGCTGCACATTCACCAACCATAATGCTCTGCACTGTGTGTCTATATATATACATTTATAGTAATATGGACATATGTTTACTAGATGTTGTTTTTTCTTGCCTTCTGATTGTTGCTCTGAGTGTTGCTATCCCTATGCTGTTGCAATCCTGGAATTTCCCCATTGTGGGACTAATAAAGGCTTATCTTATCTTATCTGAGTGGAGGAGGAACGTAAAGTCTGACTTCATGGCTCATGTAGCCAATATACACCTTACTTGGCTGTCTGGTTTCATCAAATTTTAACATTACTGACAATCACATTTTTCACCATTTCTATTAGCTTTCAATCTCCATACATCTGTCACTTTTGCTCCAGTTAAGTTCCTCATTATTTCATCAGTTGAGACAGCCGTTGAAATGCCCAATATCACTCCTCTCATTGCCTTATTTCCTTCCAATACTGAACACTGCACATTTTTCTCCTCCATCTTATTAACTCTGATTGCTTTCCCTTGCTGAACACTATCTTTGCATGCAACCAGCAATAAACCACTACAAAGAACCCTTGCATTTACAACTTCTGCAAGTAACCCATTAATTGCATTTGTGAGCTTAATTGGGTTCCACTCACGAAATGATGCCCCTTCCTGGGTAAGTTTAATGATTACTTTCGACTCCTTCTGTTCATTCTGGGATCGTTCATCCTCTGATTCCTCAGCACTTAGTAATGGTCTTGACTGAGTTTCTTGACGTCTATGTTTGTTTCTTTTAGACTCCACCGTGCTCCAAACTTCCTCTTCCTCGCTTCCCACCTCCATTCCTCCTAGTTGAATTTGTGTCCTAGTCGAATCACCTTCTTCTTCAGCAGAGAGTTGCCACCTCTTCATGCGTCTTCTCGTGTAAGGAATTCTTATAAGGAGTTCTGAACAACTCCTTACGTGTGGAAAAAATTATCCGTCCTTGGTAGGAACACTGTCATCAGCTTACAGGTCACTCTATACATCAATGAAGGGGTCAAATTATCGTACATTATGGGCTTTTTGGAATTATTAATTGTACATCACACACAGGGCAAAACTATCGTACAAATATGATAATTATCGTACGTCTGGCAACAATGCCACATATGAAAGTGGCCTGAGTCCGGTGTGAAAAAAAAACAAACAAAAAAAACCCAGATGCGTGCTGTTCAGACAGTCAAAATCAGGTATTGATCACGTGTGCAAAAAACCCCAGAACTGAGCATTAAGACCGGCAGTGTGAACTTAACCTAAGTTTTTTTTTTCCTGTGTAAATCTCCAACATTTCTCAAATTTGCAATTTCACAGAAATTTGCAATGTTTTTCTCATTAGTTTGCACCTTTTTCTTATAAATGCACATAATTTCGAATTTGTGACCTTGTCCTTTTTAACTGTCAGTTTGCAACAGTTTTCCACAAATTTGTGACCATTTAAAATACATTACAATTATTTTCAGAAATCTGGGCTTTTTTCTAGTAAATGTGCAGCTTTTTTCTAAGTTTTAAAATTTAGAACTCTTCATGTAAATTTGCATTTTTTCACTAATTTGGAACTTTCTTGTAAATTCACAATTTTGTTCTTATAAATAAGCAACATTCTCACAAATGTCTGTTCTCATTTTCAAGTTTTTCTTCTTTAATTTGCAGCTTTTTCTTGTATAAAATACATTTGAGAGTTCTGTCAATTAATGATTTTTTTTGAAAGTACAGGGAGCCACTGAACATGAGGCAAAGGAGCCAAAGGTTGCAGATCCCTGTTCTAAACCAGTCTACTTAACATGCAAGAATGCTGTATGAGCTGCAGCTGATAAGTGAGTTACTGCAGCACAGTTAGGAGACCTGTTTGAAAAGAGGTGGGTGGTCACTAGTTCCTTGAGTAAATCAGAAAATGGGGCCCCTCCAAAATCTAGAAACAGACCTAATTACCACAAACCAAAAGATTCCTTTTGTTTGTATGATGAACTGTTTTATAAATGATCCAACTTCTTGACGCAGAACTTGACCTGTTTGTGCAGACCTCCATCAGTTCAAGACTCATCTGAGTGAGAAGTATGTGACTAACCCATCCCAGTCTCAGTAAAAAAAAAAAAAAGTATCTAATAAACGTTTCCCCACCCCGTTTTTCCCTTGTTTATTTTTCTTTTGTTTTTCACTCCCCTAATCAAAGATTCCTGTGAGGTGGGGTTAGGCATTAAAGTATGGGTTAGGTTAGTTACTCCATGCTCACACACAATAACAGTGGGAAAAAAAAGCCGTTACACACGTTTCTTAAAGTTGTAAATGCCACGTACCCACTGCACGTCAAAAATCCTTTTTTACGTGCCTCTGTATGTTTTCTCTGACTGACAAAACGTGCTATTGAACATTTTTTTGCTGAGACTGGGCTCGATTGCCCATGAAATGCTCCACTGCCCAGGTGAGATTATCCAATAACCTGACTCCCTGGACTATAAAGAGCTTCACTCTCAGAGCACTCACTCCAAACCGCTTTGGCCATACTGTGAGAAGTCTGATCCAGTTTGTCAACACACCTTTGGCACTTCAACTATTAATGGAGCACCAGAGAAACTCTGATTCCCAGTCGCCTGCGAGAGATCCTCGACCCGTCTCCCGTGATTCATCTAGCAGCTGTCGAGCGTCCACCTGTGTGCTGAAATGTGAGCAGGTCACCACTCTTCTGTACATCTTCGCCATGATCTTATTCCTTGTGGGCATCATCATCACTGTGATGAACTGCAAAGACTCCATTAACGACCAGTGGACCAAGACGCTGGGCATTATCCTGATGTCTGTTTCTGGCACCTTCACGGTCACCTCCATCCTCAAGGACGGTATCCTGTACACCTTCGGCTGCCATGACGACAAGCCCACCGCAGCACCAGCCACACCCGTCCGGAGGCAGACTTTGGAGGAATGTGCTTGCATATGCCACGACATTAACCACGCCATGCTGCAAGGTGGCCTGCTAAACCTCGGCTTCCCCCCTCAATATTTCTCTGCTGAAGTGCAGCTTGCCAATGGGAAGCAGGACGGCAGCTCTGGGAACTGCACCCATCGTGTCGTCCTTCCTCCGTATACAGACTCTGAAGATGATGAACCAGCTGACAGAAACAGGTAGGGAAGGGTTCTTTCATGGCTAACTTTTCTGCTGGGGTCTTTCAAAGGTTGAACATGCTAACATTGTGGAAAAGTAGTGCAAGAACGCACCAACAAAAAAAAAAAAGCTTTTTTGCCCAGTGGTGTCTGATAATAATGAAATGACCTGGTAGCATAGTCAAATGTGTAACTGACACGGTTTCTCACAGCAATGCGTGGGAGTTACATGTGCATGTACAACTGTCTCAGTTGCATCAACTCATTCCCCCTTACAAAAAAGAACTAAAATCATCATCATGAGGTACTGCCCCTTGTGGATTGGCACCCCATTGTGGTGGTGTCAGGGGTTTGCCCCTGGTAGTCGAAATCAAGAGCAGTCCAGTTTTACTTCCATGGAGATTACAAAAACAAAGGCCAGCAGTGCCCCGCCTGGCATGGGGGTGCCAGAACCCTGCCCTGAAGTCAGGGCTGGGGATCAATGGCAAGTGCCTGGTGGGGAGGCTTCTGCCAACAGGAACCCACCAAGCTTGGAACGAACCATAAAGGTCTGTCCTACAGTGGGTTGGAGGAGGTGACCAGGAATGGGGACGTCTGGGCTTCTCCCACGACCAGGACATCGGGACAAGTGGTGTAGGATGGATGGGTGTGAATGCACGTGCAGAGCAGAGATCAGCATTGATTCTGCAGTCTCAAATTTGAAAATGAGATTGGTACCCACTGAAGACAGATGGACAGGTGTTCAGAATCCATCTGTGAAATCCTACCAAAGATTGTCAAAACAGCTCATCAAATTGGGCCTCAGGTAGCCGTGAAAATTTGCTGCTATTAAGACCCAGTTTATGAAGAAGACAGTGAAATTCTCTGAACTTTGGGTATGGCAGGATTGTGTGAACTCATATGTGGCATTTTTGGTACTTCTACTGTAGGTACATTAAGAAAGCAGCAGATGTTACCGTTCACAGCAGAAATAACCATTGCTGACTATAGTTGATATTGAGAAAATCCGAGGATAATTAAAGCTCCTGGCTCAACATTACACATATTGTATGAATAGTATGTCTCTTCTTTTGAATCGTAGCAGATGACTGCCCCTCCCTGAGCCTGGTTCTGCCAGGGGTTTCTTCCTATAAAAGGGAATTTTTCCTTCTTACCGTTACCCAGTGCTGCTCATAGGGGACTGTTTGATTCAGGGTTTCCTCTGGTAACATTTCTCGGTGGCAGTCCGCTTCACCAAAAATTTTACTGCTGTGCCAAGGAGATATGAATTTATTAAGAAAAATATATGAAGCAATGACTTTCCGCAAGTGCGCAAACGAACAACGCGTGTGGCCGTCATCTGTGTGGAGTTTAGAAGTACCACGCCCACGCGAGTTTTCCAGTCAGTCAGCAGGCAGTGTCTCATTAAGCGCGATTTTAAACGCAGGGGGAAAAAAAAAAAAAAAAAATCAGAAGAGGTATGTAAGCACTGGCATTTATCATGGTTTTAACCTGCTGGAAACAGGAGCAATAATGGAAGAGTCACTTAGCTAAGAGATGTGGTTAGAATTCATATGCAGCCGACTTCATATGAAGGAAAAGGTAAGGGGGGCTGATGAATTGCTGAGGATATACACTACCGTTCAAAAGTTGGGGTCACCCAGACAATTATTTTGTGTTTTCCATGAAAAGTCACACTTATTTACCACCATGAGTTGTAAAATGAATAGAAAATATAGTCAAGACATTGACAAGGTTAGAAATAATGATTCGTATTTGAAATAATAATTTTTTCCTTCAAACTTTGCTTTCGTCAAAGAATCCTCCATTTGCAGCAATTACAGCATTGCAGACCTAACATGATTGCACAAGGGTTTTCTAATCATCCATTAGCCTTCTGACGCAATGAGCAAACACATTGTACCATTAGAACACTGGAGTGATAGTAATAGGAAAAGGGCCTCTATACACCTATGTAGATATTGCACCAAAAACCAGACATTTGCAGCTAGAATAGTCATTTACCACATTAGCAATGTATAGAGTGTATTTCTGATTAGTTTAAAGTTATCCTCATTGAAAAAAAGTGCTTTTCTTTCAAAAATAAGGAAATTTCTAAGTGACCCCAAACTTTTGAACGGTAGTGTATTTCACCAGCCACTACAATATTTAGTTATGTTCTTTAGGAATTGCAGGAATGAACAGACTGGCAATTTCTCTCTTTTCTCGCACGAGCAGGCGTGCCGTTTTTATTCTCCAGCGGCAGTGACAAAAAGCAACAGCTAAAAACGCTAGCTCTCTTTTAACTCTAAACTGAGGTCCGTCAGCGGCTGCCTAGAGAGGTGCCTGATGAGAAAGCCTGAGAGCACAACTATAACTGCCTGAACAGATCATTCTGTACATGAACACATATTGTGGTGAATTATGTTTTTAGAGTCCGCTACAATTCCCTATGTTTCAAATTTATCTAAAAAAAACCCAGTAATTTTATTTTAAAAAACAGACAAAAATTAGTCATAAAATAATCCACAAATTTATAATAAAGTTTCAAATGTACAAGAAAAGTCAATTTTACAAGAGGAAACTACAAATTTGATGAACATGGTTTCAACTATAGATTTACAGAGAAAAGCAGAAAACGAAGAAAATTGTTATAAATTTTGGTGAAAAACCTCAGACCTTCAGGACTGAAGTCATTACTCAAGTTTTTAAGTAGGTGCTCTTTGTACCCTTAACTCAGCTAGAAATTTTTGGTTGTCTGCTTTTAATTATTAATTTCAAAGCACTGCTTTTACATGAGTAGAATTTCTGGTTACTATACCCACCTGATCATATAACTTAACCTCTTGCACTTCGGTGTACCGCGGGCGGACATGTCTCTGCGTCCTAGAGCGCACGAGGGCGCCCTAGTACGCACACTGTGCGTCCTAGGGTGCACTGAAGAAAAAAAAAGCTGCATTTCCGTTCTTCCACTACAGACACAGCCGCGAACAGAAAGCCAAAGGAGTGCTTTGATTGGTTTAGATGTGATTGACCTCTCATTCGACTAATAAGAGCCTTGAATTGGGTTTCTGAAACCTTGAAGAACCAATGACTGAAAACCTAGCAAGAAGGACCCGCCTACCAACGGCTGCGAATACAGCCAGCCAATTGAAGCACAGAAGTTCGAAAGCGGTTTTGTGTAAGGCTGAGTGACACACAGGCGTTCACCACTCTTTTTTTCTTACTACTGTTCTTATTTGTTTTGAAAAATCGTTCGCCAAAACCGCAATCATGGAAGCGCAAAACTGCAATAATGGAATTATGGTTTGACCGGGTCGCGTGACCAGAACCACGAGTCCATAACAAGCGGACCAGCGTCATGTTCGTCTGACAACGAGGAAGAGAAGTTCGCCAGCGACACTGCTGTTGTGGACAGGTAAGTGTTATAAGCTAAATTATTCTTTATCCCTGAAAATTGTAATCCAAATGACTTTTGACCGATCGGTAAATTACAACTGTGCGTTATGACGGACCCGGACTGCTCCGGTCCGGGTCCGTCATGTTGCGAACGGCCCCCCCCGTCATGTTGTGAACGCCCCCCCCCCCGCTACTCTTCTGTAGCAGATTGCAGATATATTGCAGATATTTTAGTCCAACTGTGCGTAGTAGACCGCGGTGCACCGTCACCGCTTTCTGTCATGTAGCGATGGCCGATGTCCGTCCTCTGTAGCGGGGGGTGGGTGGGAGTTGTTATCTTCTACATTACAAATATTTTAGTATAATTTTTAGTGCACTGTAGGTTATTTTTTCTTGTAAAAAAAAAAAAAGCCACACATTTTTTACGTGGCATGCTTCTTTGTGTGTGGGGGCTTGTTTGTTCATTCATTCATTCATGAATGAATAAACAACCCCCCCCCCCACACACACAGCCCTTCACCTTTCATTAGAGCCCAAGATGAAGCTTCTATATTGAATCATTCAAAAGTTAGACGTTTTTCCAAACTGTGCCATTTGGCACAATTTGGCACAGTTCAAAAACACCTGGGAACAACCTAAGAAAAAAGCTGTGTAATATATTCATTTTTTGTGGTATTGTTACAAAATTTTGACCTCAGCTGGATAACACTTGGTTCTACATTTCTGTTGCATTTTCCAGCCAGTATCTGAAGCTGTGTGTTATTTGCAAGCATTTGTATCCAAAAAAACACCCAGGCAAAATTTATTTTCTTCAAGTTCAGTATGTTTAGATGACTGTTACTCAGTGGCAGGAGCACTTGGAGAGATTATGACTGTTTTGCCAAAAAATTCAAAGTGTTTTTTTTTTTTTAAATGAGACCAACCCCATGAAGATGCTGCAAAGGGTTGAAGAACAGCTTTTGATTTACTTTGGGTACGTTATTTTTTGGCGTTTTTAGGGAAATTGACCAGAGTGCAAGGGGTTAAGTATGCATGAGTACATTACTATTATGAATGTTTCTTTCCCTTTCCTACTCTCTCAATGGAAAAAAAAGAAACTAGAATAAAAATACAAAAAATACACATATTTTTGTCATTTATGTAAACCATGACAAAAAATCCTGCAGGACAAAACATGACACTTCATATTTTCTAACCCATTTGTATACCACCATAGACAGAGCAGGAAGACAAAAGAAGAGGAAAACAGCAGCCTTGTGTGTAGCAGAATGGAATGTACGCGCTCTGTTGGACAGAACAACATCAGAGCGCCCAGAAAGACAGACCGCACTTGTGGCCCTGGAAATGAACAGGTACAATGTAGACATAGCTGCACTTAGTGAAACAACATTGCCTGGATATGACAGCTTGGAAGACCATGGGTACATCTTCTTTTGGAATGGGAAATCAACTCAAGAAAGGAGAGAAGCAGGAGTGGGCTTTGCAGTTAGAAAGGCGATAGCAGCAATGCATGATGAGGAACCAGTCCCAATCAATGACAGGATAATGACTATGAGACTCTCACTACAGTGGAAGATGTATGCCACACTCATCAGTGGATATGCCCCAACAATGACCAACACAGAGGAGGTGAAGGAAGAGTTCTACAGTGATTTACGTGAGACTATCAGGCGTGTACCAACTGATGACAGGCTGATACTTGGAGATTTTAATACCAGAGTTGGTTCGGACACTGAGAAATGGAAAGGAGTGCTAGGCAGTCATGGAGTAGGCAAGTGCAATGCTAATAGAGAACTTCTACTTGCACTATGTTCAGAGTACAACCTTGTGATAACCAACACTCTATTTAAGCACAAGGACACACACAAGAAGACATGGATGCACCCAAGATCCAAGCACTGGCACTTGATAAGACTACATCATAGTAAGGCAGAGAGACAAAGGATGTATTGGACACCAGAGCAATGAGAGGTGCAGACTGTGGTACTGATCATGTTATGCCGAGATCTAGATTAAGGATTTGCAGACGAAAACAGCACTGCAGGACAGGTGCGAAGTCACCACGGAAACTAAACACTAGTGCACTGAAAGGCCAAAAGAAGCAGGAAGAACATACACAGGAAATGGATGAAAACTTGAAAGACTGGGACAGCAACAACTCAGAGAATGACATAGAAGAGAAATGGCCAACACTGAAGGATATGGTGTATCAGACTGTGAGTGATTTATTAGGCGACCCTGAGAGGAAACATCAAGATTGGTTTGATGAGCACGATGAACATCTGAAGAAACTGCTAGAAGCGAGGAATACAGCTAGGCAGGAAAACCTACAGTGTAACACAAGATCGAAGAAGAAGAAATACTCAAAGGCTCAGAGTGAGCTACAGAAGTACACCAGAGAGATGAAGTCCAACTGGTGGGATGAAAAAGCAGAGGAACTTCAAACTGCAGCAGACAGGAAGGACATGAAAACATTCTTCACAGGTCAGAGAAATCTACAGCCCTAAACCAAGAGGACTGATCCAAGTAAAGGCTATGGATGGTGAAACGGTTTTGCAGGAGAAAGACAAGATCCTGGACAGATTTGCAGACCACTTTGACCAACTACTAAACAACCCTGGAGATCTCACTGAAGAGGCTAAAGAAGCTCTAGTGCCGCGACCAGCTGTATCAGCTGTATAACCTAAGCAGGGCTGCTCGCAGAGATAGCAAAAAAAACGTGACGACCTTGTAGTATTGAATGCAAAAGACGCAACAGACTTACACAAATGGTCCCCTCCAGTATACAACTAGGACAATATCAGTCGCTACGGAGGGTGACAATATGTATGGGTACATATTCATACTATGTAGGATAACTAAGTAGACGGTTATGCTGTTTATTCCATCTTGCTACAATGCTCCGCACTTTGTATATATATTTATATATTTATGTGTACGTATGTATATCCACTGCTCTTATTATATTTTTCGTATCTTCTTAATTATTGCTCTGAGTGTTGCTATCCCTGTGCTGTTGCAATCCTGGAATTTCCCCATTGTGGGACTAATAAAGGCTTATCTTATCAAGTCTGGATGAACCACCAAATCTTGATGAACTAATGGCAGCTATCAGGACAACACAGGATGGTAAAGCTCCAGGAAGGGATCGAATTCCAGCGGAAGTGTGGAAATTTGGTGGTGTTCAGCTGACTAACTGTCTGCACAAGCTCATCCAGGAGATATGGGATGACCAGAAAGTACCTCAAGACTGGAAGGATGCAAGTATTGTGCCTTTGTTCAAGAAAGGTGACAGGAAAGATTGTGGAAATTACTGAGGTATATCACTGCTAGCCACTGTTGGTAAGACTCTCCCACGTGTACTACTGAACAGACTCAATGAACACATCTCTCAGAATGTACTACTGGAAACCCAGTGCGGCTTTAGAAGTGGAAGAAGCACAATGGACATGATTTTCTGTTTGAAGCAGGTTAAAAAAAAAAAAAAGTGTATCAAACAGGACATGCCGCTTTATGTAGTCTTCATAGACTTCAGTAAAGCCTTGGATATTGTTTCGGGACAAGGACTTTGGCAGGTACTTAAGAAATATGGCTATACAGAGAAGTTTGTCAGCCTGATTGAGGCACTCCAAACAGATATGCAAGCAAACGTGGCAATGAGTGGTTCAGTATCTAAAGACTTTTCAGTAAGCAACGGGGCGAAACAAGGGTGTGCGCTGGCACCTACACTGTTCTTGCTATATCTTGCAGCCATGCTTGAGGTGGCCTTCAAAGACACTTCAGAAGGAGTATACATTCAAACAAGGGAAGATGCAGACTTGCTCAATGTGGCACAGTTTAAAGCCAAGAGTAAGACATCAATAAAGGTAGTAAGATAAATGCTCTTTGCCGACGACAGTGCTCTAGGTGCACACAGTGCGGAAGATATGCAATCTTTAGTGGAGAAATTTGCAAGAGCAGCTAGCCAGTTCAGCCTCAAAATCAACATCAAGAAGACAAGAGTGCCTTTATCAACCACCAAAGTTCCAGTTATCAACATCACTACCAGAAGAGATCAGTACTGGTAAAGAGCCACTAGTCAAGTTCAAGACTTTCAAGTATCTAGGGAGTACTGTTTCAGAGAATGCTAGGCTGGAGGATGAACTCTCTCAGAATAGGAAGAGCAAGCGCTGTGTTTGGAAACTTGAGGGAGAGACTGTGGAACCATCGACATGTGTCTATCTGTGTGAAATGCAAAGTGTACAGGGCGACAGTACTGGCTACTCTATTGTACGGTGCTGAAACGTTGACTGTCTACAGAGTGCAGGTAAAGAAACTCCACGCGTACATGATGAGACACCTTGAGCCATAATGAACATCTCATGGAAAGACAAGATAAACACAGAAATGCTGAAACGAGCTGGTCTACCATCAATGGAAGGCATGCTAATACAGACGAACCTGAGATGGCTCAGACATGTTGAGAAGATGGACCACCGGCGTCTCCCTCGGCAGTTACTCTACTCAGTTATGCGAAGGCAAATGCAATCAGGGTAGACCAAGGCTCAGATTTAACCCCTTGCACTCTGGTCAATTTCCCTAAAAACGCCAAAAAATAACGTACCCAAAGTAAATCAAAAGCTGTTCTTCAACCCTTTGCAGCATCTTCATGGGGTTGGTCTCATTTAAAAGAAAACACTTTGAATTTTTTGGCAAAACAGTCATAATCTCTCTAAGTGCTCCTGCCACTTAGTAACAGTCATCTAAACATACTGAACTTGAAGAAAATAAAGTTTGCCTGGGTGTTTTTTTTTTTAGATACAAATGTTTGCAAATAACACAGCTGTCAGATACTGGCTGGAAAATGCAACAGAAATGTAGAACCAAGTGTTATCAAGCTGAGGTCAAAATTTTATAACAATACCTCAAAAAATGAATGTATTACACAGCTTTTTTCTCAGGTTGTTCCCAGGCGTTTTTGAACTGTGCCAAATGGCACAGTTTAGAAAAACGTCTAACTTTTGAATGATTCAACATAGAAGCTTGACCTTGGGCTCTAATGAAAGGTGACACTCAGGGCTATGTGTGTGTGTGTGTGTGTGGGGGGGGGTTGTTTATTCATTCATGAATGAATGAATGAACGAACAAACAAGCCCCCCCACACACAAAGAAGCATGCCATGTAAAAAATATTTGGCCTTTTTTTTTTTACAAGAAAAAATAACCTACAGTGCAATAAAAATTATACTAAAATATCTGCAATATAGAGGATAACAACTCCCCCCCCCCCCCGCTACAGAGGAGCTCGGCGCACAAAAAAACGGTCCGTCAACGGTCCGTCATGTGGCGATAACGCACCGTTGTAATTTACCGATCGGTCAAAAGTCATTTTTATTACTATTTTCAGTGATAAAGAATAATTTAGCTTATAACACTTACCTGTGCACAACAGCAGTGTCGTTGGTGAACATCTGTTCCTCATTGTCAGACGAACATGAAGCCGGTCCGCTTGTTACGACTCGTGGTTCTGGTCACGCGACCCGGTCAAACCATGATTCCATGATTGTGGTTTTGGCAAACGATTTTTCAAAGCAAATAAGAACAGTAGTAATAAAAAAAGACTGGCGAACGCTACCGTTACACACAGCGGCTTACACAAAACAGATTTTACGCACGGGACGCACGCTTTCAATCGTTGAATTTCTCTGCTTCAATTGGCTCGCTGTATTCGCAGTCGTTGGTAGGCGGGTCCTTCTTGCTAGGTTTTCAGTCATTGGTTCTTCGAGGTTTCAGAAACCCAATTCAAGGCTCTTATTAGTTGAATGAGAGGTCAATCAAATCTAAACCAATCAAAACACTCCTTTGGCTTTCTGTTCGCGGCTGTCTGTACTGGAAGAACGGAAATGCAGCTTCTTTTTTTTTCAGTACGCACTGTGTGTCTCAGTGCGCACTTGGATGCACTAGGACACAGAGACGTGACCGCCCGCGGTATCCCGGAGTGCAAGAGGTTAACCACTTGCACTCCGTTGTTCCGCGGGCGGGCAAGTCTCTGCGTCCTAGGACGCACGAGGGCCTCGTGCGCACTCGGACGCATAGTCCAGATTGTGGTGATGTAGGTGGTGTTGGCGTCCAAGCGCCACTGAAAAAAAACTCTGCAGACACAGCCGTGAACAGATTAGTTCATCTGATTGACCTCTCATTCGACTAATAAGAGCCTTGAATTGGGTTTCTGAAACCATGAAGAGCCAATGAATGAAAACCTAGGAAGGAGGACCCGCCTACTGTGAATGCAGGAGCCAATTGAAGCACAGAAATTCGGGCTGGGTGAAGAGATATTTACTGTTGCAGCAGATGAAAACAAAGGACGCTGGACGAACCTGCTACAGACCCAGGCTCACCCAGCAGCATGGAGAACACCCACAAGTGGGACCTGCACTCATTCCAGCAGAATAGACGTTTAGGATTCTCTTCCGTCATCATAGACCGACAAAGGTCGTAAATCATTCACCAAAACCGCAATATTGGAATTATGTTTTGATCGGGATCCACGAGGGGACCAGCGTCGCGTTCGTCTGACAATGGGGAAGAGAAGTTCGCCAGGACTCTGCTGCTGTGAAGAGGTAAGGTGTTATAAGTTAAATTATTATTTCTCCCTGAAAACTGTAATCCAAAAATGACTTTTGACCAATCGGTAAATTACAACCGTACGGCGCACAAAGTACGAAGTGCGTGCGCCACGATAAACGGTTCATTTGCCGTGTTCGGACCGTGAACGCCCCCCCCCTCCCCGCTGCAGAAGAGGAGCGGGGGGGGGGCGTTCATGGTCCGAACGCTCCCCGGTCTGCGGGGGGAAGCATATGAGTCTATTCCGTCAAGTAGCGATGGCCGTCTTCTGTAGCGGGGGGGGGGGACAACCCCCTCCCCCCCCACACACACACAGTAGCGAGGGGGGGGGTAGCCGCTGTGAAAACATGCAAGGAGTGTAATCCGTCATGTAGCGAGGGCCGAACTCAGTCTTTTGTAGCGGGGGGGGGGCACACACACACAGCCCTGAATGTGACCTTTCATTAGAGCCCAAAATGAAGATTCTACATTGAATTATTCAAAAGTTAGACGTTTTCCAAACTGTACCATTTGGCACAATTTGGCACAGTTCCAAAACGCCTGGGAACAGCCTGAGAACAAAGCTGTGTAAAATATTCATTTTTTGTGGTATTGTTACCAAATTTGGATCTCAGCTTGATAACACTTGGTTCTACATTTCTGTTGCATTTTCCAGCTGGATCGGACAGCTGTGTGTTATTTGCAAGCATTTGTATCCAAAAAAACACCGTGTCCAAATTTATTTTCTTCAAGTTCAGTATGTTTAGATGACTGTAACTCAGTGGCCGGAGCACTTAGAGAGATTATGTTTTTTTTGCCAAAAAATTCAAAGTGTTTTCTTTTAAATGAGACCAACCCCATGAAGATGCTGCAAAGGGTTGAATAACAGCTTTCGATTTACTTTGGGCACGTTTTTTTTTTGGCATTTTTAGGAAAATTGCCCGGAGTGCAAGGGGTTAAAGACCCTGTAAAAATAAACTTGAAGAAGCTGGATATAGACAGGAGTTCCTGTCAGCGGAAGGCTAAGGACAGAGCTGTGTGGAGGAATCTGATCAGACCTAATCGAAACAGTCATTGTTGCCCATGACAGACTGCTATGATGATGATAGAGAGAGAACCTGAATTAGACAGAGCTCAGAGAGGGCAAGATGAGACAGAAGAGAGGAGCTAAGGACAGTAAAGTGTTCAGGCAGAGGAAGGAAGGAAGGATGGATAACACCACTAAAAAGTCTAAACACAGGATGTCTGGGTGGGACCCCAACTGGCCCAATATTCAAGCCTTGGTTGTACAATACTTCAAATGTTAAGTTCTATATGCAACGTTGCTGTGTAAAATTTTAAAAAGAAATAGTATAAAATTACACATTCTGGTATGTTTACTGCCCCCCCCCCGGGGGGGGGGGGGATATGTTCCCACCATGCCAAGGTCTTTAAGCCAGAGGAAACACTGTGATTGTTGGGGTTTTCTCTGACTTACTTATGATTTGTGCCTTATGTATCTAGTGCCCTGAGACGACTTTTTGTTGTAATTAGGTGCTACATAAATAAAGTTGAATGAATTTTTGCTTTATGTTCAAGTCTGAATGCACAGCAGGAGACTTCAACCATGCAGATTTAAAGGCCCTCCTACCAAAACTATACCAACATGTGGACCTTCCAACAAGAGGAGACAACTTGCTGGGCCTGGTGTTCCCAACCCACAAGAGGGCATATAAGGCCTCCCACCTCCCCCACCTTGGTCTCTCTGCATCTTGCCAAGGCCTGCATAACAGACACAGAGTGAAAGCCATCAGACCAACAAAAACCACATCCAAGTTTGCGGACGACACGTCGGTGGTGGGCCTCATCACCAACAATGAAGAAGACAACTACAGAAATGAGGCGAGCCAACTGGTCCTGTGGTGTAAAGACAATCTCTTCCTGAATGTGGGAAAAACCAAGGAGATTGTGGTCGACTTCAGGAGGGGACATACACAGCACTCCCCTCTGATCATTGATGGAGCAGCTGTGGAGAGCAGGGCTTGACATGAACTTTGTTGCTCACCAGCCACTGTGGTTAGTCATTTTCCAAAGTTACTAGCCGCTCTGCTTTTTCACTAGCCACAATTTTGTGGTTGGAAAATTATTTTTCATATAATCAAATTGGACTATGGCATGCTAAAATTTACTTGAACTAAATTTACATCCTTTTCAATGCAAATTACCCTTATACATACATAAAAATATTAAGTAAAACACTATTAATGAAGTGCTGTCAATACTGTAAAATGGTAGAGAAAAATATTTGCAATGTAAGAGTGAAGTGCAGGTAGATTTGGGTCCGTCCCAATTGTCATTTATACTCTTACCTCTTTGCATTCCCCTATGAATTGGGACACCCTTTCATGGCTGCATGATGCCATTAGCAGTTGTTGATGGATTTGACCTAAATGGACACTACCTGCTTTCATCAGAAAAAAGAAAAGGAAAAAAGAAAACTGATTAGAAAAAAAACAAACAAAAAAAAACAATACTTATGGGAGTTGTAGTTTCATAATCTCACATTGCAACAGGCTTATTATTTTAGATGCCACTTGAGAAAACTACAACTGGCCAAAGTGGCTAGGGGGTGTGGCCATCTTACCGGCCACTGCTGAAATCCACCAGCCATTGTCGGGTCTTAATGTCAATCCCTGGTGAAGAGGGTGAGCAGCACCAAGTTCCTGGGGTGCACATCTCCGAGGACCTCTCCTGGTCTAACAACACATCACCTGCCAAGGTGGCTCAAACTCGCCTCCATGTCCTCCGCAAACTGAGGAGCGCACAAGTCCCACCCCCATCATGTGCTGATTCTACCAGGGCACCATTGAGAGCATTCTCACCAGCTGCATCATGGTGTGGTACAAATACTGCACCGCCTCCTGCCGAAAGACTCTACAATGCACACTAAGTGCACCCAGCAACATCATCTTGGCCCTCTGCCCTCCCTCTTGGACACCTGCCACACCCTCCTCACCCGCAGAGCCATCAACATCGCAGATGACACCTCCCACCCATCTTCAGCCCCCGCCCTCAGGGAGAAGGTACCGGAGCCTCTGGGTCTGCTCCACAAGACTGCTAAACAGCTTTGTTTTCCCAGGCTATCAGGACCCTGAACGCTGCCCAATTCACGCTCCCCCACCACCGCCCCTGGACCATAACCCACACAATAACTCTACCTCAGCTGTTTGCACAGAAAGACTCAGCACACCAACAGTACTATATCTGAAGAGTTTGTTTGCAAAAATAGATAAGTCCAATTGTTTTAATAATGAGGAAAAACAGCTTTTCATCTGTTGGTTTACATGTGTTAGTCATGTGTTAGTATTTCCAATTCAGCTTCTAAGACATGGTCACTTGGAATATGAGTATCTCAGACATAAAGCAAAAAATTGAGCATCAACTCATTGTTATTTTTTGGCAATTTATGAGCACTTTTTTCTGCAAAATCAGTTAAGCTCACAACACATACTTTTTGCAAAAAACAGACATGTCCTGAAAACCATGCTAGTTTGTCTGGTGAACGCATCACAGGTTCATCTGGTTCATCAAAATTATCCATATTTGACAAAAAATGCAACAAAATTATAATAAAAAAAAAAAACTGGCAGGGAAATCACGCAAAGTGAGCAGACCCAAGCAGGGGTCTCTGCAGAACGCTGCCACAGCATCTAGACACGTGATTGGCTGATCCTCGCTGCACCATTGAGTCACGTGACCCAAATACCAAGCCAAAAAGCTGTGTGTTTAAGAGGAGTGTTTTTTTTTTTCATAATTACGTGACCAACAGACGTCTTTCAGAAGATTAAAACCTACAAAAACAATTTTCTTTCAGTGAGTGACCCCGCTAATGTTATATCCTATTGCTGTAAAGTTCACACTTTTCACTTTGCTTTTTATTCTTTTTTTATTATTAGGCCTGTTCCCATTAACTTGATTAGACTATCTGGTTTTCATATTTGGCATTCTGAAATTTGTTTTTTTCTTAACTGCTTCATTTTGATATTAAAAATTTATCATCAATAAATAAAATGAAAAAAATCTCACCAATTAACAAGAAACAAGTGTGAAAGTCACAAAGTTTACCAGAAAGTTTCAATTATTAATTTACTGATTTAAAGGACAATCTAGGCCAATGAACATTAATAATCAAGGTAAACTTGCCAGATTATAACCAATGGCTAATTTCCATATGTTGTCCATAAATGGATGTTTCTCATAAAAAGAAAAAAGAAACTAGAACAAAACAAATTAAAACATGAATGCAAAACAAGACAGTGGGCAAGTTACTCTTACACACAGGTTCTCATGACATCGCATATTCCCCATACACAACTCTAAACATATAAAACAGTATTATACATTCCCTATGTATACTGTACATTAATAAAACCAATAAAAAGGTAAGATAAAAACCTGAGATAAAAACAAAACTTAATTTATTTTAGATTAAACAAATTACGCTTTGCTTCAACAAAATTGTACTTTAAACAAGATAAATGTAAGATAAAAACATAAGGAAACGTTTTTGTACAGTTAAATTTTTATGAAGGAATTTGCAACTATACAACAAAGTGATTCAACTCTGCAAAACAAAAATTGCCAGTTTATGAGGATAAAAAATTGTAAATGAACAAAAGCTGAAAATTTAGGAAAAAATATAAGGGCAAACTGGACATTTATTCACAAAAGACAATCATTAAACTTAAAAAAATGCTGAAATGTCAAAAAGTTTGCCAAGTTACTAAAGTTCTAAATTACAGTACATGACAAATTACTTGACATGCTAATGCAGTCCACTGAGGGGGTAAAAAGGACAGTAAAGAATATTCCTATATTTGCTCTGAATCACTATGATGAGGCCTGATTTTGAGAAATGTACTCATCACATTTTGCAGCAAAACAATTCACACTGATAAACACTGACAACAAAATTATACAGTTAACCTGGTCACTGGTCACTGGTTAGCTATCAGGACTTTTAGTGAGTTAATAAAAAAGAGAAATGGACACCAGTGGTGTAAATGTTAACCAGCCTGACTGATGTTCTGTTGTCTCTGATTTCCTGCAGCAGGATGGAGGACAAAGGTGACAACGGCGGCTCAGCCAGCACCAGCTCGCCAGACTACGTCTGATCGTCGTTTCACATACTTGTTTTTACATTATTGCGTTTTTTTCTTTGATTTCCCTTTTTGTTAGTTTGGAAACTCAAAAGCGATTTATTTGATTTTGACAAATCACATTAAGAAACCATTTTCCTAAAAATGCTGCAAATAAAAAAAAAAATGTTACCAATGCTCACAAGAAAGGTGACTCCGGGGACACATTAAAGTGACGGACTACAAGTTTTCTGATTTTAACAATTTGTTTTTAATTACAGGGTTTCCTCTGGTAACATTTCTCGGTGGCGGCCTGCTTCACCAGAAATTTTACCACCGCGCCAAGGAGATATGAATTTATTAAGAAAAATATATGAAGCAATGACTTTCCGCAAGTGCGCACACGAACAACGTGTGTGGCCGTCATCCACGCGGAGTTTAGAAGCGCCACACCCACGCGAGTTTTCCAGTCAGTCAGCAGGCACCGTCTCGTTAAGCGCGATTTTAAATGCGGAAAAAAATCAGAGGTATGTAAGCACTGGCGTTTATCATGGTTTTAACCGGCTGGAAACGGGAGCAATAATGAAAGAGTCGCTTAGCTAAGAGATGTGGTTAGAATTCATATGCAGCCGGCTTCATATGAAGGGAAAGGCAAGGGGGACTGATGACTTGCTGAGGATGTATTTCACCAGCCACTACAGTATTAAGTTATGTTCTGTAGGAACTGCAGGAATGAAGAGACTGGCAATTTCTCTCTTTTCTCACACGAGCAGGCGTGCCGTTTTTATTCTCCAGCAGCAGTGACAAAAAACAACAGCTAAAAACGCTAGCTCTCTTAACTCTGAGGTCCGTCAGTGGCTGCCTAGAGAGGTGCCTGATGAGAAAGCCTGAGAGCACAACTATAACTGTCTGCACAGATCATTCTGTACATGAACACATATTGTGGTGAATTATGTCTTTAGAGTCCGCTACAGTTCCCCATTATGTACCTGGCAGGTTAAGATGACCGAAATTCACAAAGTCAATGATTTTAATCTGTCAGCAACCTTCAGACAAACGAAACTTGCCAACATTTGATTTCAAAATAAGGAAGGTTTTTCCTGGGTCTGGGTGGCGAGGAGATTTCTAAAAAAAAAGAAAAAAAAAAAAGAAAAAAGAAATAACAGAAATAACAGCATCCTTGGTCATTTAAGTTAATTTATTTCATTAAATACAATTTTATTAATTTTTTCTTTGTAATCAGAGTTAAATTATTGTTCTGTTCTGACTGCACAGTTATGGTCAAAAATGTAAATTATTATAAGGAAAAGGAAAAAAAAAATACCACTGTTTCAAATTTATCTAAAAAAACAGTAATTTTATTTTAAAAAAAACAGACAAAAATTAGTCATAAAACAATCCACAAATTTATAATAACGTTTCAAATGTACAAGAAAAGTCAATTTTACAAGAGGAAATTACAAATTTGAGCAACACGTTTCAACTTTAGATAGATTTACAGAGAAAAGTAGAAAACTATAAGAAAATCGTTATAAATGTTGGAGAAAAACCTCAAACCTTGAAGACTGAAGTCATTACTCAAGTTTTTAAGCGGGTGCTCTTCGTACCCTTAACTCAACTAGAAATTTTTGGTTGTCTACTTTTAATTATCAATTTCAAAGCACTGCTTTTACATGACTAGAATTTCTGGTTACTTATACCCACCTGATAATATAATTTAAGTATGCATAAGTACATTACTATTCTGAATGTTTTCCCTTCCCCACTCTCTCAAAGGAAAAAACAAACTACAATAAAAATACAAAAAACACACATATTTGTCATTTATGTAAACCATGAAAAAAAAAAAAAAAAAAAAAAAAAATCCAGCAGGACAAAACTTGACACTTGATATTTTCTAACCTGTTTGTATACCACCATAGACCGAGAGAGAACCTGAATTAGACAGAGCTCAGAGAGGGTAAGATGAGACAGAAGAGAGGAGCCAAGGAGAGGAAAGTGTTCAGGCAGAGGAAGGAGAGAAGGAGAACCCCACTAAAAAGTCTAAACAGGATGTCTGGGTGGGACCCCAACTGGCCCAATATTCAAGCCTCGGTTGTACAATACTTCAAATGGTAAGTTCCATATGCAACGTCACTGTGTAAAATTTTAAAAAGAAATAAATAGTACAATATGTTGCCACCACGCCAAGGTCTTTAAGCCAGAGGAAACACTGTGATTGTTGGGGTTTTCTCTAACTTACTTATGATTTGTGCCTTATGTATCTAGCGCAGGGGTGTCCAACCATGTGCCATGGAGAGCCAAGACCCTGCAGGTTTTCTCTTCTACCCAGTCTCTTCAGCAGGTGTTTTCACTTATCAGCAATCAGTGGGAAGAAGTTCACAGAAATCTGCTGTTGAAGACACTGGTTGGAGGTAAAACCTGCAGGGTCTTGGCTCTCCATGGCACATGGTTGGACACCCCTGATCTAGCGCCTTGAGACGACTTTTTGTTGCAATTAGGTGCTATATAAATAAAGTTGAATGAATTTTTGCTTTATGTTCAAGTCTGAATGCACAGCAGAAGACTTCAACCATGCAGATTTAAAGGCCCTCCTACCAAAAGGAGACAACTTGCTGGACCTGGTGTACCCAGCCCACAAGAGGGCATATAAGGCCTCCCACCTCCCCCACCTTGGTCTCTCTGCATCTTGCCAAGGCCTGCATAACAGACCCAGAGTGAAAGCCATCAGACCAACAAAAACCACATCAAGTTTGCGGACGACACGACGGTGGTGGGACTCATCACAAACAACGAAGAAGCCAATTACAGAAATGAGGTGAGCCAACTAGTCCTGTGGTGTAAAGACAATCTCTTCCTGAATGTGGGAAAAACCAAGGAGATTGTGGTCAACTTCAGGAGAGGACATACACAGCACCCCTCCTCTGATCATCGATGGAGCAGCTGTGGAGAGCAGGGCTTGACATGAACTTTGTTGCTCACCAGCCACTGTGGCTAGTCATTTTCCAAAGTTACTAGCCGCTCTGCTTTTTCACTAGCCACAATTTTGTGGTTGGAAAATTATTTTTCATATGATCAAATTGGACTATGGCATGCTAAAATTTACTTGAACTAAATTTACAACCTTTTCAATGCAAATTACCCTTATACATACATAAAAATATTAAGCGAAACACTATTTATGAAGTGCTGTCAATACTGTAAAATGGTAGAGAAAAATATTTGCAATCTAAGAGTGAAGTGTAGGTAGATTTGGGTCCGTCCCAATTGTCATTTATACTCTTACCTCTTTGCCTACCCCTATGCTGCATATATTTGCATATATTTGCTTAAATTGCACATACTGTTAATTACCGTATATACTGCACTGCTGTCCTTTGCACTTCTGACTGAATGCTAAACTGTGTTTCGTTACCTTGTATTCATACATGTGTAATGACAAAGTTGAATCTAATCTAAATCTAATGAATTGGGACACCCTTTCATGGCTGCACGATGCCATTAGTAGTTGTTGATGGTTTTAACCTAAATGGACACTACCTGCTTTCATCAGAAAAAAGAAGAGGAAAAAAGAGTGAGTGTGAGTGAGTGTTCTTGTTTAGTGCCATGTCAGCATCTAAGAGGAAAAAAGAAAACTAATTAGAAAAAAAAAACAATACTTATGGGAGATGTAGTTTCGTAATCTCACATTGCAACAGGCTTATTATTTTAGATGCCACTTGAGAAAACTACAACTGGCCAAAGTGGCTAGTGGCTGTGGCCGTCTTACCGGCCACTGCTGAAATCCACCAGCCATTGTCGGGTGTTGATGTCAAACTCTGGTGGAGAGGGTGAGCAGCACCAAGTTCCTGAGGTGCACATCTCCGAGGACCTCTCCTGGTCTAACAACACCACATCACTGGCCAAGGTGGCTCAAACTCGCCTCCATGTCTTCTGCAAACTGAGGAGCGCACAAGTCCCACCCCCATCATGTGCTGATTCTACCAGGGCACCATTGAGAGCATCCTCACCAGCTGCATCATCATCATAGCAGTCTGTCGGGGGCGACAATGACCGTTTCATTTAGGTCTGATCAGATTCCTCCATGAAGTGCTGCCCTTCGCTGGCAGGAACTCCTGACCTTGTTAACCCAGGCGACGTCCGAGCTGGTATGAGTTGCTTTCTGACTGATCATTTCATGAAACTGCTTGCAAAGTGTTTGAGAACCGCTAGCTTTTGCTGGACTAGCGGCACATTCTTGGCAGATTAGCGGTATTATCAGTGGCAAGGACAGGCCAAGACAAACTGACTCCAGTATCTGTTGCAGTGACTGACCAGATGATAGGTTTGTTTATCTCTGCTCTTTGTGTAGTGCGTGTCACAATGCAGTGACTGGCAAAAGTCCACCAAAGACCTTGGACAGATGTACTTATCTGCCAGGGTATCCAGTCTCACGCCATGTAACGGAGTCGTCCACCACTGACCTGTGACAGATATTGTTTTTAGTTCTGTCAGGATGCCCAGTTTCACCCTCCATCATGGTGTGGTATGAAAACTGCACCGCCTCCTGTCGGAAGACTCTACAATGCACAGTAAGTGCACCCAGCAACATCATTGTGGCCCTCTGCCCTCCCTCTTGAACACCTACCACACCCGCCTCACCCGCAGAGCCATCAACATCGCAGATGACACCTCCCACCCATCTTCAGCCCCCGCCCTCAGGGAGAAGGTACCGGAGCCTCTGGGTCTGCTCCACAAGACTGCTAAACAGCTTTGTTCACCAGGCCATCAGGACCCTGAACTCTGCCCAATTCACCCCCCCACCACCCCCTGCCCCTGGACCATAACACAGTCACCCACACAATAACTCTACCTCAGCTGTTTGCACAGAAAGACTCGGCACACCAACAGTACTATATCTGAAGAGTTTGTTTGCAAAAATAGATAAGGGGTTAAAACAATTGGACTTAACGCCTGAATTTATTTCCAATTATGAAAAAAAAAAATTTCACTTGTGTTTTTGCTTTCAAGTAGATGCTAAATTAAGTTGAGAAAGTTAATTTGACTATAGCACATAAAATAGATATAATTTTAGGTATGATGCAAATTAGCGACAACAGGCATCTATGGTAAAAAAATGGTAAAAGCACCTGTTCCCATCTCAAGTATGAAGAGTCTTTTATTTATGCAACAAAGTTATTTTCAGTATTTTCAACTCTCATGACTGCCAAACTATAACCCTAACCCTAGCAATCAGGAAATGGATGGTGCTCCGTCTCTGACCGTTCCTACGAGAAACTAATGCTTGCAAAAGGTTCCTAGGTATGTGTTGGAAGTGCTCCAACCGGAAGAGGAGGAATACAGACGGTATTTTGGTTGCATTTGGAGCGGAAGCAGTTTGATGCGAATTTGCATCAACAGGCGTCAAGGGATGATGAAAACAGCTTCATCTGTTGGTTTACATGTGTTAGTATTTCCAATTCAGCTTCTAAGACATGGTCACTTGGAATATGAGTATCTCAGACATAAAGCAAAAAATTGAGTATCAACTCATTGTTATTTTTTGGCAATTTATGAGCACTTTTTTCTGCAAAATCAGTTAAGTCCACAACACATACTTTTTGCAAAAAACAGACATGTCCTGAAAACCATGCTAGTTTGTCTGGTGAATGCATCATTGGTTCATCAAAATTATCCATATTTGACAAAAAATGCAACAAAATTATAATAAAAAAAACTGGCAGGGAAATCACGCAAAGTGAGCAGACCCAAGCAGGGGTCTCTGCAGAACGCTGCCACAGCATCTAGACACGTGATTGGCTGATCCTCGCTGCACCATTGAGTCACGTGACCCAAATACCAAGCCAAAAAGCTGTGTGTTTAAGAGGAGTGGTTTTTTTTTTTTCATAATTACGTGACCAACAGACGTCTTTCAGAAGATTAAAACCTACAAAAACAATTTTCTTTCAGTGAGTGACCCCGCTAATGTTATACCCTATTGCTGTAAAGTTCACACTTTTCACTTTGCTTTTTATTCTTTTTTATTATTAGGCCTGTTCCCATTAACTTGATTAGACTATCTGGTTTTCATATTTGGCATTCTGAAATTTGTTTTTTTCTTAACTGCTTCATTTTGATATTAAAAATTTATCATCAATAAATAAAATGAAAAAATCTCACCAATTAACAAGAAACAAGTGTGATAAAATCACAAAGTTTACCAGAAAGTTTCAATTATTAATTTACTAATTTAAAGGACAATCTAGGTTAATGAACATTAATAATCAAGGTAAACTTGTCAGATTATAACCAATGGCTAATTTCCATATGTCGTCCATAAATAGATGTTTCTCATAAAAAGAAAAAAACTAGAACAAAACAAATTAAAACATGAATGCAAAACAAGACAGTGGGCAAGTTACTCTTACACACAGGTTCTCATGACATCGCATATTCCCCATACACAACTCTAAACATATAAAAAACAGTATTATACATTTCCTATGTATACTGTACATTAATAAAACCAATAAAAAGGTAAGATAAAAACCTGAGATAAAAACAAAACTTAATTGATTTTAGATTAAACAAATTACGCTTTGCTTCAACAAAATTGTACTTTAAACAAGATAAATGTAAGATAAAAACATAAGGAAACGTTTTTGTACAGTTAAATTTTTATGAAGGAATTTGCAACTATACAACAAAGTGATTCAACTCTGCAAAACAAAAATTGCCAGTTTGAGGAAAAAAAATTGTAAATTAACAAAAGCTGCAAATTTAGGAAAAAAATATAAGTGCAAACTGGACATTTATTCACAAAAGACAATCAAACTTAAAAAAAAATGCTGAAATGTATGTCAAAAAGTTTGCAAAGTTACGAAAGTTCTAAATTACATGACAAATTACTTGACATGCTAATGCAGTCCACTGAGGGGGTAAAAAGGACAGTAAAGAATATTCCTATATTTGCTCTGAATCACTATGAGGAGGCCTGATTTTGAGAAATGCACTCATCACATTTTGCAGCAAAACAATTCACACTGATAAACATTAACAACAAAATTATACAGTTAACCTGGTCACTGGTCACTGGTTAGCTATCAGGACTTTTAGTGAATTAAAAAAGAGAAATGGACACCAGTGGTGTAAATGTTAACCAGCCTGACTGATGTTCTGTTGTCTCTGATTTCCTGCAGCAGGATGGAGGACAAAGGTGACAACGGCGGCTCAGCCAGCACCAGCTCGCCAGACTACGTCTGATCGTCGTTTCACATACTTGTTTTTACATTATTACGCTTTTTTCTTTGATTTCCCTTTTTGTTAGTTTGGAAACTCAAAAGCGATTTATTTGATTTTGACAAATCACACGAAGAAACCATTTTCCTAAAAAAAAAAGCTGCAAAAAAAAAAAATGTTACCAATGCTCACAAGAGAAGTGACTCTGGGGACACATATAAAGTGACTGACTACAAGTTTTCTGATTTTAACAATTTGTTTAACTACAGAAGTGGTGGTCAAATTAAAAAAAAATTTGTTTTTAACATATGATTTGCAGGCTAATTAAGACTAGGCTAACACATTTACAGTATGTGGTCCGTCACTTTTTCTGTGTCCCCAGAGTCACTTCCCTTGTGTTGTAAATGTTTCCAAGTGACTTTTTTTAAGATGTTTCTGGCTATCCACCTTCTTCCTTGGCCCCATGATGCCTTCCATGAATTATGGTAGCAACTTCCGGTACTAGTTTTAGAACATATGGTTGTCACTGAAACGGGACACTTTCCCTTGTTGAAAAACAATGACTTTGGCATCAGAAATGTGGCAACATGGCCTCTTGCACCTCAAAACAGTAACATAATCATACCACTTCCCATGACTATTGAGAGATGGGAAGATGACCTTAAAAAGTGGCCTCGCAGACAGTAGCTCCATTAATTAGCACCACTGCTAAGATACTACGCTGTAAACAAATGACCCATGCTGGCAAAATGAGTCACTTTGAGGACATTTTCAAAACTGATGTAACATTATTTCCCTATTCTGTATTGAAAGACCTTCAAAATGATATTTAATTTGTAGGAAGTGTGCAAAAACTGACCCAGAAAAAGAAGATTTGTTTATATTTTGGCTAGGTTGAAAACTCACGTTCAATCGATCGGAAGTTATGTCTTCCGCAAAAACAGGTATTTTCAGAAAGTACAATTTCTAAGCTTTCCAATGATACCAGGCACTCATGGGGTTTCTCCAGGACTTTGCCACTACCAAAGAGTCATGATTTATGACTTCTCGTTGCCTGTACTCATAATGACGCGGTGCACATTCAGACCAGCACGTCTCCACTGCAATAATTTTTGCATTTTGTTAAAATATGTTGGACATAATCAAATTTACCTTAGAGCAGACGTACGCCACAACACCGTGCTTGGATGTCGTCTGTCATCATGTGGTGAGAAGCCTCCATTTATCCAGTCTATGGCACAACCACGAACACCAGCAAGTGCCAGAACTACGCCAAAACATTCAAAAAATACAAAAACTAGAAGAGCTGAAATTAGCTGCCACTTGAGTGCAAAACACGTATGTGGACGATGCATTAAAATGAATGTGAAAAACTTTTAAAAACGCTATTTTAAATGCTCCTGCTACTCCACTCTAATTGACTGATTTAACACTACTGCAGCCGAAACCGGAAGCTCCGCCCATAATTGTTCTTACAGCGGCACCCCCAGGAATAAGGTGGATAAAGCAGAACAAATGTAATGAGCCCCTTCAGGCTCTAGGGGGCGCTTAAACTGAAAGGTCACCTCAACATTTTTGAGGGGAGAACAAAAATTAGCTGAAACTTTTTTCCCCTCCTAAATTTGCAGCTTTTTCTTAAAAATTTACATCTTGTTTTAACTTTTTTGTAAACCTGCAACTTTCTTGCAAATTTTTAATTTTTTTCATTTAAATTTTGCTCATTCATTCATCTTCAACCATTTAATCCTTTTCGGGTCATGGGGGGGCTGGAGCCTATCCCAGCATCTTTGGGTGAGAAGCGAGCCACACCCTGGCCAGACCGCCAATCCATCGCAAGGCCAACACAAAGACAGACAACCATTCACTCCCACTTTCATACCCAAGGACAATTTATCCCCAGTTGATGCCAATGAACCTAACATGCATGTCTTTGGACTGTGGGAGGAAACTGGAGTACCCGGCGAAAACCCATGCAGACAGGGGAAGAACATGTTGTAAATTTGCAACGTTCTCAGATTTGTGACCCTCATATTTTTATAACTGTTTCTTGTAATTTGCAACTTTTCAGACATTTTCATGTTTTTCATTTAAATGTGCAACTTCTCAAATTTGCTACTTTAGTAAGAATAAATGTGCAACTATCCCATAATTTTTTATTTTTCATATAAATTTGCAACTTTATTGTAAATGAAATTTCCTTGTAAATTTTCATTTCTCATTTAAATTTGGAACTTTTTGTAAATTTACAACTTTCCCTCAAATTTCCTACTTTTACTGTAAATGTGAAACTTCTTGTGCATCTTCATACTTTTCACAAATATTCACATTTTTCATATAAATATGCTGTGGGGCCACAGTTTTAGGGTTTCCTCACACCCAGAGAGACGAGGGGAAGAGAGGACAACGGACTGAATGAAGAGGTGCCACCGGGGGGTATCAAATGCGACAGTTAGATTAACGCACCCCCTGGGGAGAGTAAGATCACCGGAACCACGGAGAGAAGAAAAGTGTGTAACAGCGGCGCCAGCATAATGTTAAGTTAATGTGCTGCATTTCTCTTTATGTATGAGGGTCGGAAGTGCTGGGTCTCTACGTATGGAAATAAAAGTATAAAAGAGGGATGTACAGAGACCCTGACAGTGCAGGAGCTCAGCAGAGCTCAGAAGCGCATTTGCTGTTATGTTGGAGAAATAATAAAGCCTTGTGTCGTCCAGCTCGTTGCCTTCGCCTACTCCTTTTTCTCCACAGTGCAAACTTTTTTTAAATTTGCAACTTTTTTCATCATAAATGTGCAATTTGTCAAATTTTCATATTTCATTTAAATTTGCAAGTTTTTGTAAATTTTCAACTCGTTTCATAAACTTGTGACTTCTCATAAATTTGCCTCTAATCAGCATAAATGAGCAACTTTTTCCATAAATTTTTACATTTTTCACACAAATTTGCGACTTTTTGTAAATTTGCAACTTTCTCATTAATTTGCAACTTTTTCCACTGTAAATGTGCAACTTTTCTCCTCAATTTATTTTTTTCATTTAAATTTGCAGTTGACGTACCTGTGGAGGTATGGAGATGTTTAGGAGGGATGACAGTGAACTTTTTAACCAAATTGTTTAACACAACCTTGGAGAGTGAGAGGGTGCCTCAGGAGTGGAGAAGAAGTGTTTTGGTACCAATTTTCAAGAACAGAGGTGATGCTCAGAGCTGTATGTAAGATACTGTATGTCCCCATATTAATGAAAGCACCAAGGTGCTGATGCCTCGGTGCCAGAGCCTTGGCGGAGGTATGCGTTCTCGGATCATCACCAAAATGTTATGGGTTCCTCTCTAGCCCAAGGACCACCTCTGGTAAAAATTTCATCCAAATCCATCCAGTAGTTTTGGACTACACGCACACGCAGTGAAAATAATCTGCAGTTCACATGCCCATACCGCCGGGGCAGTCAAGAGCCACCAAACTAATGTGAACAGCTGCAAGCACAGAAGAAGAGCACAGTGGCAGATGTTTTAAATGGTGGAAGCGATGGTGATGGAGGTATGTGAATACAATGACAAGACAAAAAGGAGCCTTTGCTGTTTAGTGATAGAAGAAGAGAACAGATGGGCATTTGTTCACCCAGTATTGGCCGATTGTTGAGTAATTTCCTCTGGCGGGAGTTTCCGGGCGCATGCGCAGTACCGTTCCATTTACAGTAAAGGTGAGCTATTTTTTTGTTTATTTCAAAAACAAAGCATTATTTCAAAATTCTGGCAAATTAAAAATTGAGAAAATATGGTGATACAATGATTTAAGCCTTTAGTTCCACTTAATTTTGACCGGGCGAGCTGAAACAGAGAGACGGACGGACAGATACACACAGCCACACTATCGGACTACTGTATTGCCCCTCACTGAGTAGTGATGTGCGGATCGATCCTGAAATATCGATACCTCCGATACCGGATCTTTATGCTCTAAAATCGATACTCAAATCAAAATATCGATACTTTTGATACTTAAGTCATTTGAGGTAAGGTATAAGATAAGATAAGCCTTTATTAGTCCCACAATGGGGAAATTCCAGGATTGCAACAGCACAGGGATAGCAACACTCAGAGCAATAATCAGAAGGCAAGAGAAAAACAAGAGCAGCGAGTATACATATATATATCCTTAACAGAAACACGGTGAAAAGTAACTAAACTATTGAGATGATGTCTAAGTGACCCGCGGTTGGTGGGACTACTTTTTCTTCCGCCTGGGTAAGTGCGTCAGCCGTTTTTTTAGATTTAAAAGACATATTAGGTGTAGTCGCAAAAAATATTGGTATCGCCGATACCAGCCTGAATTTTACTCAGTATCGGATTGGAAAGAAAATCAGTGGTATCGAACATCACTATCACTGAGGCATAACAACAGGCAGCACAAACGTGAGGATGCAGGCATGGGTGACATCATCACACCATGCCTATATTAAGAGACTGTTGGCAGGAGCCGGGGTCTTTGACGCGCCGCCTCTGCCACAGTCAGAGCCGATGCAACATGTGGAACATCTTCTGTTTGTAATAAAGTTCATGTTCGGCTCAACTCCAACCTCCGCTGTCCTATTTCCAGACAACTACAGAGGCATAAAGATGATCAGTCCAACCCGGTCTCAGTAAAAACGTATCTAATAAACATTTTCCCACCCCTCTAAAGACGTACATTTCCACGTTAAATCAAAAAAATAACATGCCTCGCTACGTTTTCACAAGTTCACGCACTGCGCAGTCGTCACAGCGCATGCGCAGAACAACGCATCTTTTACTTTGCTTTCCTAACATTCAGTTGGTGGGAGGGGGATGGCGGACGGTTACTTACACAGCTATTTCAGCAAAAACACACAAGTTCCACTCCCACTCTCGTCTGTCACTAACTTTTTTCTTTGTTTTTTTTTCTTCTTTGTTTTTCACTCCACTAATCAGAGGTTCCTGTGAGGTGAGGGTTAGGCATTAAAGTATGGGTTAGGCTGGGTTAGTTGCTCCATGCTCACACACAATAAAAGTGAAAACAAAATGCTGTTACACACGTTTCTTAAAGCTGTAAAGGCCACGTACCCACTGCACGTCAAAAATCCTTTTTACGTGCCTCTGTGCATTTTCTCTGACTGACAAAAGTGCTAATGAACGTTTTTTGCTGAGACTGGGCTCATTAGTCACACTATGAAGATATGGGAAAGAGTCGCTGAAGCCAGGTAAAGAGGACAGGAGACAATCAGTGAGCAGCAGTACAGTTTCATGCCAAGAAAGAGTACTACAGATGCAATGTTTGCTTTGAGAGTGTTGATGGAGAAGTATAGAGAAGGTCAGAAGGAGTTGCACTGTGTCTTTGTGGATCTAGAAAAAGCAGATGATAGGGTGCCACAAGAGGAAGTGTGGTATTGTATGAGAAAGTCAGGAGTGGCAGAGAAGTATGTGAGGGTGGTGCAGGACATGTATGAGGACAGCGAGACGGTGGTGAGGTGTGCTGTAGGAGTGACAGATGGAATCAAAGTGGGGGTGGGATTACATCAGGGATCAGCTCTGAGCCCCTTCTTGTTTGCCATGATGATGGACAGGTTGACAGACGAGGTCAGGCAGGAGTCTCCGTGGATCATGATTGCAGATGACATTGTGATCTGTAGTGAGAGTGGGGAGCAGGTGGAAGAGAACCTGGAGAGGTGGAGGTATGCTCTGGAGAGAAGAGGAATGAAAGTCAGTAGAAGCAAGGCAGAATACATGTGTGAATGAGAGGGAGGCAGGTGTAACGGTGAAGATGCAAGGAGTAGAGGTAGTGAAGGTAGATGAGTTTAAATACCTGGGGTGAACCATCCAAAGCAATGGAAAATACATAAGAGGTGAAGAAGCGAGTGCAGACATGTGTCAGGGGTCATCGTATTTTTTGTAATAAAAAAAAAATCTTGCGTACGGCCTTCATTTTTTAGAACACTTGTGTTGCCATTTTGATGAAGATGTTTTATTAATTTAATCTATTTGAACTCCACCCCCCAACCCCCCCAAAAAACAAAAAAAACTGCAGTGTTTGAGCTCTTTGGGCCACCATACAAATGTCCCCATAAACCATGCATTCAACACACACAAAAATGTGTCACTGCACCACATGAGGGCAGAAACACAGAGGAAATCAATGCAACTGTTTTTCAGTATTCCACACTACCTCTAAACTTGCCGCCACAAAACTGTAATTAAAACACAATTTACAGAAAAGACATGAAAACAAAGGAAATAAGAGGCTAGCAATAATAATTACGGAAAAAATCTGTTCTGCAGCTTTGTTTTTATTCATTTTTATTACCTCCGCCAAGGGAGAGCAGAGGTAATGTTTTCGGTGGCGTTGGTTGGTTGGTTTGTCTTTTACCAACATAACTCAAAACGTTATGAATGGATTTTGATGAAATTTTCAGGAAAGGTGTGTAATGGCACTGGGAATAGATGGTTAGATTTTGGTGGTGATGCGGATCACGATGTGGATGCAGGATTTTTTGAATAATATTTTATATATTAATCTGGCGCTTTTCATGTACTGCTCCTTTAAGACGTGTCCACTCAGTTAACTCTTTTGTACAACAGCAAATACAGACTAACACAATATCCATTACAACAGCTAAACTGCATTGAATTTGAAATGAAACTGCATTTACCGGAGTGGTGGCTCAGTTGGTAGAGCATCCGCCCCACACCCGGGAGGCAGGGGTTCAAATCCCGGCCGGGTCATGCCGAAGACCATATAAAAGTGGAACTTCCTGCCGTCCAGCTTGGTGCTCAGCAATAATGGAATGAAGGAGGGAAATCTGTGGCGGCACCTTGCATGGCAGTGGCCCTCTGATTCTGCACTTGGGGTGTGTGTGATTAACACAGTAGATAGGTAAAGCACAATCTCGTTCTACTGTACATGAGTGGTTGTACGGTTGAATGACAATAAGGGTGATTTAGAATGCATGTCAAAGAGTAGAGATTTGGAAATTATTGGCAACAACTTCATTTGAAAACTCCCTACAGTTCCCAACCACTCGGTACCGAGTGGAGAAGAAAAAATAATTTATTTATTGCTCTGTTGTCTATCAGTCTGTTTTTCTGGAAAAAAAAAGAAAAAAAAAAAAAGAAAAGAAAATTACACACGATATTCTCTCTCTTTCCGTGCCTAACTATTACCCGTCTATCTGCTGTGCATCTTGACACACTTGTCTCTTCAGACACGCATCTTTCATTTACAGGGTGGGGGGGTTGTCCATGTCCTGACCGGAGATTCACAGCTTTAAAGCTCATTGAAGAGCTGTAGTAATGATTTTACCTCTAAAGATGGATAAATGTTCAAACACTGGCTATAGTGTTAGATTTGCTCGTTTTGTTTGTGGGTTTATGGAGTCTCTCCTCACGCGCACTCTCTCGACGAGGTGCTTTTGGGGCAGGCGGACGTTTTTCAACACAAACCTAGCACTTCGTACACGCGGTCAGGATGGAGATGTGGCGGTACGTCGACTGGCAGGCTGGGGGAGACGGAGGAAGGGATGGTGCTGGAAGCCTCGCGGTTGAGCGTTTTGTTTTTTTAAAATCACACACTCTGTTTTTACTGATGTGTTCCGTTAATACTCACTGTAAACACGGAAGTGAACGGGTGCAGTGACGCATTTGATTGGTTAGACTGACCGTTCGCACGCCACTCAAGAGAAATCCGATTGGTGAAATTGGCCGAAGTTGACGACGATTGGCCAAAATTGTGGAAAAGTTGCGGTGATTGGACAAGGTTGCAAGATCATGCAATAATCGGGCTGATTGGCTGATTTCACGTGAATTGACACGACTGCAACATCGCGAAATCCTGGAGGGACGGATTATTATTATGTAGTCATATTGTTTTTGCTGTCATTTCTCTGTGTTAATAATAATAATAGTAATGGATTGCTACATCATTCAAATTTTCAGGAAAGGTGTGTAATGGCACACTGAGCACATGATTAGATTTTGGTGATGATCTCAAAATGCATACCTCCGCCAAGGCTCTTATCTTCTCACAAAATGTTAGCAACAATACTCCAAAACTACTGAATGGATTTGGATGAAATTTTCACCAGAGGTGGCCCTTGGCCCAAAGATGAACTCATTAGATATTGGAGGTAATCCATATATGCATACCTCCGCCAAGGCCCTATCTCGCAATGTACAGATGGATGGCAATATGGATGGACAAAGGGAAGGAGGGTCAGAGCCTTGGCGGAGGTATGCGCTCTCTGAGTGCCCTCTAGTTTCTGATGGTTTAAAATGTCTATGCTTTACAGCATGTAATACTTTAAATCATTTGTTAAATCACTTATTTCCACACAAGTGTATCAAAACAGCTGGCAATGTTATTATTGATCAGACTGGTGGTGACGCCGTTCTTTACTGAATGTTGTTTGACTGAGTTTAATAAAGTACAAAAGCAAAACTGTTTACAGATGTTGCAACACATGTTCCCTCCAACCTGGAAAAGAAGAATTGTTCCCCCACAAGATCATCCTAAACCTTTTTCTATATCATGCTACAGAACAAAATTAATTACTTTGGAAGCATAAACGCTAAATCAGCAAGAAAACCCCAAAACATTTAAATTTGTAACTTTTTCCTCAAATGTATGACTTTTTCAATTGTAATACTTTTTTCTTTGAATTTTTTTCCTCAAATTTATGACTTTTTCCACAAACTTGGAACTTTTTTTTTCCATACAAATTTGTTACTTTTCAGTAAATTTACGAGTTCCTCCTAATTTCACTTTTCCACTGAAAATTTAAAATTTCTCATAAATTTGCAGCCTTCGTCCTAAATTCATAACTTTTTAAATTGTAAATTTGCCATTTTTTCCTCAAATTAGCAACTTTTCTCAAATTTGTGACTTTTCTCGTAAACTTGCAACATTTTCTCAAAAATTCATGACTACTGTAAATTTGTCATTTTATAAATTTGTGACTTTCTTGTAAATGTGCAACTTTTTTCACCTTGTAAAGTGCCAACATTTTTCTGGTAAAATCATGACCATCGTAAATTTTCTATTCCCCCCCCCCCTCATTATTTTGTAACTTTCTTCTTGCAAATGTGGATATTTCTTTAATTGTAAATTTGCAGCCTTTTCCCCTCATAAATTTGCAACTCCCCCCTTGTTAACTTGCAACTTTTAGTGTAAATTCATACCTTGTTAAATAATCAATTTTTACCTTTTCCACATAAATTTATGGCTTCTTTCTTGTAAATTTGCAAAGTTCATATGAATGCTGGTTAATTTTTTCCAGTTCATCTCTAGACTAGACAATGACTCAAGTTCATTTTTTTTTTTTAATTTATTGTGAGTTGAGAGATTGTTTCCTCTGTTCTAAATGGTTTAAACGCTTCCATTACAAAACCCAATGGCCTCCAAACAGCTAAATCAGCCCTGACTACTATTATTCTTACAGTGCCCCCCTCCATATCTACTCTGGAGAAGATATTCTGGTTATTGCCCCCCCCCAATCAGTGAAATTAAATATCTGCCCATGAGCCCATATTTATATCTTTATTTTCCACTTTCTAATCATGTTCAAATTTACTCCAGAAAAGGAAACGCACGGAAACAACTTCTGTCCCCCCAAAAAAAGTCTCAAAAATGAGACTTCCCAGCCCCACCTCTGGACCTCCTTCAGACTGTGTGCCGTTAGCTCGACTGTTGCTGATTTTCAAACCACAGCTGCAATATGACTTTCATTATTTTTACAGCGCAGTAAAACACGGGTGGCCAACAAGAGCCATTACAGAATATGTCAGCATTGTGGAGCAGTGGAGACCATTTATGAAACATCCTAAAGACAATGAAGGTTACAACTGTGTTTGAGGAGAGCAGGACCGTTTCCACAGCAGGGTTGTTTTTTTTTTGGGGGGGGGGGGCTTATGCAAGGATGGGTTTGGTGTGGGGGGGTGGAGTCATTTATTATAATGGGGAAGAGTTCAAAACCTTTAAAATGGCAACAAAAAAACAATATGTCTGTCCAAAAATAAACTTGGGTCAGTCTAGAAAAAACAGGCAAATAAATTGTTCTATAGAATTAAAAAAAAATAAAATCTGAATATATGAATGCTGCAGCTTTACAAGAAAAATGTGACAGTTACAGATTTATAAGAAAAAAAATTGAGAAAAAAGTCATGTTTATCAGGAAAAATGTAAATTTATCACAAAAAGTTGAAAATGAGAAAAAAGCTGCAAATCTTATGACGAAGTAGCAAAAAAAGTTAAAAAATTAGATAAAGTTCCAATTTCAAAAAAACCTTGCAATTTCATGAGAATAAAAGTTCCAAATTCATGCTGTGAGTCATAAATTTACTGGAAAAAAGTAGCAAATTAATGACGATTTCTAATAACTTTTTTCCTTATAAATAAGAAAAATATTATCATAGATCTGTGTTATTTGAGAGTTTTTCAAAACCACACAAAGCCACTGAATGTGTGGCTCCGGAGCCACAGGCTGCAGACCCCCGATCCAGTGACGTGCAGTGAGGTTTGTGGGTGGCGAGGCACTGACTCTTTCAAAGACAGATTTACAAATATACAGCCATGGACAAAATTGCTGGTACCCCTCTGTTAATGAAAGAAAAACCCACAATGGTCACAGAAATAACTTGAATCTGACAAAAGTGGTAATAAATAAAAATTCTATGAAAATTAACCAATGGAAATCAGATAATGCTTTTGAATTGTGGTTCAACAGAATTATTTTAAAAAACAAACTCATGAAACAGGCCTGGACAAAAATGATGGTACCCTTAACTTAATATTTTGTTGCACAACCTTTTGAGGCAATCACTGCAATCAAACGATTTCTGTAACTGTCAATAGGCCCTTTTCCACTAGCCCAGCACACCTCGCCACGTCTCGATTCACTTCGACACGGTTTGGCTCGGTTGTGTCTCCATTACAGCCGGGTTAAGCTGGGGTGGGTGGGATTTTTTTTTTTTTTTTTTTTTTTTTTTACAGCAAGGCGGCGCCACACTCCCGTGACATAAAACACGCGACCCAAGCAAAACATAACACATGCATCATGGAGGCTGTACAAGGCGACTCCTCGGTCTGTGGCTTTTTTCACCGTAAAGGCCAAAAAGGACCGCCAGACACAAGTACAGGCAGCGAGATGAAACACTCTGGAATAGTTCTGCAGCTTCTGGGAGAGCCAAAGACGTGAGGATACAAACTAGGTCATATATGACGGTAAGCTAATGTTGCTCATGCTAGTTTGCTATAAGTACGCCGTACTACACTGTAACGTCTGAAAGTTATCGCTGTTAGGTACTAAAATATGTAC
The DNA here is from genome assembly GCA_020510985.1 of Pholidichthys leucotaenia. Taxonomy (NCBI): domain Eukaryota; kingdom Metazoa; phylum Chordata; class Actinopteri; order Cichliformes; family Pholidichthyidae; genus Pholidichthys; species Pholidichthys leucotaenia. Next base: position 22,047,779 of record CM035850.1, on the reverse strand, counting down.
GCTGTGTGTGTGTTTCAGATGGCTCTGTTGTGGGGAAATTACCGCTTCAAACAGTCGGTCTGGGCGTTCAACACAGCCTGTCACTGATGTCAACACAGCTTCACAAACGATCAGTGGTTATAGAGCTTAAGAATGTCTGTAGAAACGTTTATTTCCTGTGCAACAAATTGCTCTGATCTGCGTGAAAATCATGGAGAGACTGTTGAGACATGGATGTACCTGCTGCAGCAGCACTGAGTCTGAGGTGGTGTCATAGCAAAAAATGATCAGCTGACAACTTGATCGCCATGTTAATAACTATATTAGCCACAAAATATATATTCAAAAAGTAAACAGTACTGAGTTACGTATAATAAGATATATTTGACAGTTATGATGCATTTTAGGCCAAAACAAACTTGATCTAGGATTAAAAGCAATTAAAATAATGCAGTCACAAGGTTACATGGAAAATACTTGATTTACTAGATACATGTACTGTAGAAATATATATTCTCTGCATCAACAATGTACTATACATGCATTCATGTAGTATTGCACTGGGAATGGCACTGACAATAAACCTCTGAAGTTTTTGCAGATGTCTCTTTTTTATATGTGAAGGTTACCACCATGTGGCACAAATTAAATACTGAAAGATTGGAAAAGCTGTCTAAGAACAATCCAGCAGTTTGAGAAATCACTTTTGGTTTGGTGTAAGTCTGTCAACAGAATTATGAACCATAAAGCAGTTTGTGTTAAAATGTTAAATCCCATTAAACCTAATCTGGGGGCTTCCAATCATCTGTCATGGGGGGGCCAAGACCCTGCAGGTTCTCTCTTCTACCCAGTCTCTTCAGCAGGTGTTCTCACTGATCAGCAGTCAGTGGAAGAAGTTCAGTGGAATCTGCTGTTGAAGACACTGGTTGGAGGTAAAGCCTGCAGGGTCTTGGCCCTCCATGGCACATGATTAGACACCCCCGCCCAAACCCATTATGATGAAGAGCAGATGCTAATATGACCCAGAATTCCTCCATATACTGGTACTGTCACTAAAGTATGCAGGGTCTTCTACGGTGGCACATCCAACAATACAGTCTTCAGTTAATAAAATAATTGTTTTGGTTACTTTTTTCTTAAAAAAGCGTGACGTCATCCATTCAGTAACCAGCAGGCTGCAGACAGAACACCCAGATGCTCTTCTCCTCATCTCAGGCGATTTCAACCATGTTTCACTGTCTCCCATTCTACCCACGTTCACCCAGTATGTCACATGCCACACTAGAGACAATAAAACACTGGACTTATTCTACGCAAACACTAAGGAGGCGTACACCTCATCACAACTCCCCCCACTCGGGAGATCGGATCACAACTTGGTTCATCTTCGGCCGGTGTACAAACCCCTAGTGCACAGACAACGTCCGGCCATGCGCACAGTGGAGTTATGGTCTGAGGAGACAATGGACACTCTAAAAGGCTGTTTTGAAGCTACCGCCTGGAAGCAGCTCTGCGATCCACATGGTGAGGACATCGATGGCCTCAATCACACCTTCACGGGCTACCTCAGCTTCTGTGTGGACAAATCCGTTCCCACCAAGACCATACGGTGTTGCTCAAACAACAAACCCTGGATCAACCCTGAGATTAAAACACTTCTGAGAGAGAAGAAGAGGATCTTCAGGTCAGGGAACAGGGAGATGTTGAAGTCCGTACAGAGGGAGCTGAGGAGAAAGATCAGAGAAGGCAAGGACAGCTTCAGGAAGAAGATGGAGGACAAGTTGCAACAGAGCGACATCAGCGGGGTCTGGAGAAACCTCAAAACCATCTCTGGGCTCCAGAATACCTCCCCCCAGGCCACGGGGGGCAGGGAGTGGGCGAACAACCCGAATCTGTTTTTCAATAGGTTTGACCAACCGCCCTCCCCCCTGACTGCACAACAACCACTGCTGCCTCTAAAGAAATCAAGTCCTGCTGCCCACTCCCCACTCCACCAACACCCCCCCACTCCCAACACACAGCCCCCCATCCTGACCCTGACCAGGACCCAGGTGAGGACGGAGCTGAGGAAGATCAAGGCGAGGAAGGCGTCGGGACCGGACGGCATCAGCGCAAAGCTCCTCAAGTCCTGTGCAGACCAGCTGTGTGGGATTGTGACGTACATCTTCAACCTGAGCCTGAAGCTGGGGAGGGTACCACAGCTGTGGAAAACATCTTGTGTGGTACCTGTACCAAAAACTTCCCACCCCAAAGACCTGAACAGCTACAGACTGGTGGCCTTGACGTCCCACTTGATGAAGACCCTGGAGAGACTGCTCCTTGCTCACCTCTGCCCCCTGGTGGAACCAGCGATGGATCCACTCCAGTTCGCCTACCAGCATGGCATTGGGGTGGAGGATGCAGTGATCTTCCTCCTTCACCGTTCTCTGTCCCACCTGGAGAAGCCCGGGAATATGGTGAGGATCATGTTCTTTGACTTCTCCAGTGCTTTCAACACCATCCAACCGATGATCCTGAAGGACAAGCTGCTGCGCGCAGGGGTGGACCAGCACCTGTCATCATGGATCCTGGACTACCTCACGAACCGGCCTCAGTTTGTGAGAACCCGGGACTGTGTGTCCGACACGATCATCAGTAGCACGGGGGCCCCCCAGGGAACGGTGCTGGCTCCCTTCCTGTTCACTCTTTATACTGCGGACTTCTTACACAACACAACACACTGCCATCTACAGAAGTTCTCTGATGACTCTGCGATCATTGGCCTCATCTCCAATGGAGATGAAGCTGAGTACAGAGAGCTTATCCAGGACTTCGTGGACTGGTGCCATCGGAACTGCCTCCAGATCAACGCAAGGAAAACTAAGGAGCTGGTGGTGGACTGCCGCAGGCATGGGCAGCCCCTCACAGCACCAGTAAATATACAGGGAACAGACATCGAGATGGTGACATCCTATAAGTACCTGGGTATTCATCTGAACAATAAACTAGACTGGTCACACAATACTGACGCACTCTACAAGAAGGGACAGCGCAGGCTGTTCCTGCTGAGGAGACTCAGGTCTTTTGGTGTACAAGGGGCGCTGCTGAAGACATTCTATGACACGGTGGTGGCATCAGCCATCACTTTTGGAGTGGTCTGCTGGGGCAGTGGCATTACTGCAGCCGATAGGAAGAGACTGAACAAACTGATTAAGAAAGCTAGCTCTGTCCTGGGGCAGCGCCTTGATCTGGTGGAGGAGATAGGAGAGAGAAGGACGGTGGCTAAACTGTCATCTCTGCTGGAGTCCGAGTTCCACCCTATGCAGGACATACTGAATGCACTGAGGAGCTCATTTTGCAGCAGACTACATCATCCCAGGTGCACAACCGAGAGGTTTCGTAGGTCCTTCCTACCAACGGCTGTCAGACTGTACATCCTAAGCAGGGCTGCTCGCAGAGATAGCAAAAAGACGTAACAAACTAATAGTTTTTTGAATGCAAAAGATGCAATAGACTTACACAATGGTCCCCTCCGGCATACAACTAGGAAAATACCGGTCGCTATGGAGGGTGAGAATATGTATGGGCACATAATCATACCATGTAGGATAACTAAGTAGATGGTTATGCTGTTTCATCCCATCTAGCAACAATGCTCTGCACTGTGTGTGTTTATATATTTACATATTTATTCCATCTAGCTACAATGCTCCGCACTGTGTTTTTATACATCTACATATTATTCCATCGAGCTACATTGCGTCGCACTGTGTGTGTTTATATACTTACATATTTATTCCACCTAGCTGCAATGCTCCGTACTGTGGGTGTTTATATATTTACATATTTATTCCATCTAGCTACAATGCTCTGCACTGTGTGTTTATATATTCATATATTTATTCCATCCAGCTACAATGCTCGGCACTGTGTGTCTGTGTGTGTGTGTATATATATATTTTATAGTAATATGTACATATGTATATTAGCTGCTCTTGCTTGCTTGTTTTTTTCTTGCCTTCTGATTGTTGCTCTGAGTGTTGCTATCCCTGTGCTGTTGCAATCCTGGAATTTCCCCGTTGTGGGACTAATAAAGGCTTATCTTATCTAATCTTATCTTAAAAATGAGCCATTATTTTCAAGGTCACCGATAAATCCTTTGTACAGTTGACTCTTTTCCCACCGGTGTCTGAACAGACAAAATAGAAAATCATGATGCAAACACATAAGTCACTAAATTGTTTACTACAATCAGCAGCAAATTCCAGATTATTCAGAATGTGCAAAATTCAAACTGTAAAAAAAAAAAACAAAAAAAAAAACTGGAATGGGTCACACACGCCAGCCACGCTGCCTCACTGAGAAGCAACTGGATCAGCCCCTTGTACTGGTCCTGGTTCAGCAGATCTTCAGCCTACATCTCAGTAAATAGTGAGGCAAGGTCCAGTTGGGGTGGACAGTTTCCCTCTCGCCTAGACAAAAGACAAATGGGTGGTGGTTAATTAAAGCAAGTGTAAAACATATTTGGGAAATACACTTGTTGCTAAAAGCCAGTGGTGGAATGTGAATTAATGAATGAATCTTTATTTTGGATTGATTAAAAGTAAAGATTAAAAGAAAATAGAATAATATAACAAAGGGGAAAAAAATCTAACAAGGTCAAATTAAACAATAACTCCTCTGATTATACAGTTCAACATAGGTTATCTGAAATGGATGATGGCTGAAGCTGCAGCTTATATAGCCCACCCATATTCCATCCAAGAATTCAAAAGAAAAACAAAACAGGAGGGATTACAATTTGAATGTGACAAAGTACATTGTTGTTGTATTTAACCACAATTTTCATGTAGCTGCGCTTCAGTAGATTTTACAAGGGCTGGGTTACATTTAAAATCATCTGTTTTTACTGTGGCCTCAGCAATCAGAATGAATTAATACATTCACTTGAATGGAATATAGTACTTTAACTGAAGGTGTGCATCAACGAGTATGGAGTCGCTCAGTCAAAATATGAAGTTTTTATCAATAAAAGTTTGTCTTGTCTGTAAAAGTGTCTCCTTCTTGCCCTGGCTTCATGTGTGGGCGGTGTTTTGTACTAGCATTGCTAAAATATAAAAGGAAGCACTACAATGGGACTCAAATATTTGTAATGTGTCCTGTTACTGCATGAGTTTATTGATGACAGACTATAAACTACACATATAAAGTAAATTATATTGACGACTGAACGTCTCACATTCGCCAAAACATACAGTTATGAACATAACTCAAAGGATCACACAAGTGATCTGACAAAAAAATAAATACATTAACAAGCGGTTTATTTTACAGTTGATGTGCCATATTCACACAATCAAATCTCAGTTCAGTCCCTTTTATATTAAGTGGAAATTGTGCTACCTTGGTTTTGACACTTTACCTATAAAAGCAAAGGATTTCAGTACGTTCCACAGTGGTGAGGTCCGTTGTGGGGCGGCTGCTTTCCTCTTGCCTAGATGAACGACAGAAATGGATAGTGGTTAGGTTCAAGCAAGTTCAACACTTATACAGGCACATCCCAAAAATTAGAATACCATGAAAAAAATTCAATATTTTTGTCACTCATTTCAGAAAGTGAAACCCATATATAGATTCATTACAGGGACAGTGATATATTGAAAGTGTTTATTTTAATATTGATGATTACGGCTACAGCCCATATTAACCAACACCTCAGCGGCCAACATTTATATTTAAAAACTATTTTTTAAAGTTAATTTTATGTAATATTCTAATTTTTTGCCAAATTGAATTTGGGGTTTTCAGGGGCTGTAAGCCATAATCATCAAAATTAAAATAAATAAACACTTGAAATAAACACTTCCGGTTCCGGCGCCACACGAGTTGGCTGCCTTTTGCAACTGCCCTTTTTTTTTTTAATCTTCCTTCTTCTTTCTACACCTTTCACTCTATATATATCACGGACACACAGATCGCCCCAAAGGTCTCCCGAGTCGGCGGACGGAGCCACTGTCTACAGCAGGAGACGATACAGCAGGGAAGAGCTAGCTAGCACTCAACCGCCACCTGGTGCTAACGTAGAAACTCGACATACCGGGAGAACTGAAGCAAAAACGACGCGGGTGCCAGGCTGGAGTTTAGGTGGCATGCAAGAAATATAAGACAGAATAATAAAGAGCGATGGCAAGAACCAAGCAGACCGCACGTAAATCTACTGGAGGAAAAGCCCCCAGGAAGCAGCTGGCCACCAAGGCTGCTCGGAAAAGCGCTCCGGCCACCGGCGGAGTGAAGAAGCCTCACCGTTACACACCCGGTACCGTGGCTCTGAGAGAGATCCGTCGCTACCAGAAATCCACGGAGCTGCTCATCCGTAAGCTGCCCTTCCAGCGCCTGGTGAGGGAGATCGCTCAGGACTTCAAGACCGACCTGCGCTTCCAGAGCTCCGCCGTCATGGCTCTGCAGGAAGCCAGCAAGGCCTACCTGGTGGGTCTCTTCGAGGACACCAACCTGTGCGCCATCCACGCCAAGAGGGTCACCATCATACCCAAAGACATCCAGCTGGCCCGCCGCATCCGCGGAGAGAGAACTTAGACTTTCTGCTGCACATCCACCAACCACAATGCTCCGCACTGTGTGTGTGTGTCTCTCTCTCATATATATATATATATATATATATATATATATATACACACTAGCTGCTCTTGTTTTTTCTTGCCTTCTGATTGTTGCTCTGAGTGTTGCTATCCCTGTGCTGTTGCAATCCTGGAATTTCCCCATTGTGGGACTAATAAAGGCTTATCTTATCTTAAATATATCACTGGAGGATTACACACCCTCCATACAGCAAACCAGGAGGCAACTGCTTGGCTTAAGGACTTTGCATTCGCTAAATAAATAAAATATATCACTGTCTGTGTAATGAATCTATATAATATACGGATTTCTCTTTCTGAAATGAGTGACAAAAAATATTGAAGTTTTTCATGACATTCTAATTTTTGGAGATGTACCTGTATTAGGGAAATACACCTGTGAAAGTCAGTGGTGGGATGTGACAAAAATGCTTCATTTCCCTGACAAGCACTGCAGGATCCACAGAATAGGTGTGTGGGTCTATTCTGACGCTTTAGAAAATTATATGAATGACTTTATAAATCACTGGTTTGAAAAAGCACTTTTAATATGTCGAGATTTCGGCTCCTGTGGTCCACTTCACCTGTATCCACAATATAAACACTGAGGGAGGCTAACCCCTGGCATGTGGAAACATTCTAGCATTAAATTGCACACAATTTAATGCGCAGCACCAAAGTGCAATACGTACACAAACCAGGACTTTAACCAGGATTAACATATTTCATTGTTTTGCTCTCACAAGCGAATACTTAGGAGAAAACAAGCGCGAATCAGCAGAGTTGGCTACTAGCTAGCTAGCTAGCTACTAGCTAAAACTCGTTAGCCAGCACAGAACGGCGCTGTATGGCTCAAAAAAAGTGAGCTTTCCACCAACAGGATAAATAAGCGAATAGATGCACATTATTACAAATCACTCACCATCGATGGTTCTCTCATGTTTGTCTTCAGCTTGTCCGTAGTCCGGTTCTATGCTGGGCTGCATCTGTATCGGTCCGGGTCGCTCCTCACTGTGGATCTGCCACCAAGCAGAGAAAACTCCGCACCTCTTCGTTGGACCACGGTGTAGAGTTCCGCAAAACCTACAACGCTGTCTGTATTAATATCGTATTTACTCTGTGACCGAGTTAGTCCGTGAAATATTGCAAATGGCGGTCGTGTAGATTCATCAGAAGACGGTCGCTTTCGTGACGTTACGACCTGACCAATCAGCGGCGACCAGGCTGTTAACGTCACATCTCGGCACGACTCAGCACGGTTGTACCCTGCCCTCGAGCAGGCACGAAAATAGCGCCTGTTAAACCGTCTTGGGGCTAGTGGAAAGAGCTACAAAGCGTGCTGAGCTGTGCCGTGTTGGGCTAAGCGGGGCTAGTGGAAAAGGGCCTAATGAGACTTCTGCACCTCTCAACAGGTATTTTGGCCCACTCCTCATGAGCAAACTGCTCCAGTTGTCTCAGGTTTGAAGGGTGCCTTCTCCAGACGGCATGTTTCAGCTCCTTCCACAGATGTTCAATAGGATTTAGATCAGGGCTCATAGAAAGCCACTTTAGAATAGTCCAATGTTTCACTCTTAGCCATTCTTGGGTGTTTTTAGCTGTGTGTTTTGGGTCATTATCCTGTTGCAAGACCTATGACCTGCGACTGAGACCAAGCTGTCTGACACTGGGCAGCGCATTTCTCTCTAGAATAGCTTGATAGTCTTGAGAGTTCATTGTACCCTGCACAGATTCAAGACACCCTGTGCCAGATGCAGCAAAGCAGCCCCAGAACATAACAGAACCTCCTCCATGTTTCACAGTAGGGACAGTGTTCTTTTCTTGATGCGTTTCATTTTTGCGTCTGTGAACATAGCGCTGATGTGCCTTGCCAAAAAGTTCCAGTTTTGTCTCGTCTATCCATAGGACATTCTCCCAGAAGCTTTGTGGCTTGTCAACACGCAGTTTGGCAAATTCCAGTCTGGCTTTTTAATGATTTGTTTTCAGCAGACAACCATTCTCTTGTCTGTTGAATGGTTGTCTGTCTCTCTGTGTTGGCCCTGCGATGGACTGGCGATCTGTCCAGGGTGTACCCTGCCTCTCGCCCAAAGATGCTGGGATAGGCTCCAGCCCCTCCGCGACCCGAAAAGGATTAAGCAGAAGAAGATGGATGGATGTTTTCAACAGTGGTGTCCTCCTTGGTCGTCTCCCATGAAGTCCAGTTTGGCTCAAACAACGACGGATGGTGCGATCTGACACTGATGCACCTTGACCTTGGAGTTCACCATGAATGTGTTTAGAGGTTGTTCTGGGCTCTTTTGTTACCATTCGTATTATCCTTCTCTTCCATTTTTCATCAAGTTTCCTCCTGTGGCCACGTCCAGAGAGGTTGGCTACAGTCCCGTGGATCTTAAATTTCTGAATAATATGTACAACTGTAGTCACGGGAACATCAAGCTGCTTGGAGATGGTCTTATAGCCTTTACCTTTAACATGCTTGTCTATAATTTTCTTTCTAATCTCCTGAGACAAACTCTCTCCTTTGCTTCCTCTGGTCCATGTTTAGTGTGGTACACACCATGTCAACAAACAGCACAGTGACTACTTGTCACCCTTTAAATAGGCCGACTGACTGATTACAAGTTTGTAGACACCTGTGATGTTAATTTGAGGACACATCTTGGTTGAACATGTCCCTGCGGTCACATTATTTTCAATCTTTTCTAGGGGTACCATCATTTTTGTCCAGGCCTGTTTCATGAGTTTGTTTTTTAAAAATAATTCTGTTGAACCACAATTCAAAAGCATTATCTGATTTCCATTGGTTAATTTTCATAGAATTTTTATTTATTACCACTTTTGTCAGATTCAAGTCATTTCTGAATCAGAATCAGAATCAGCTTTATTGGCCAAGTATGCACAACACATACAAGGAATTTGACTTTGGCTAAAAACTTGCTCTCGTTGTTCAGGTGAAGGATTTAAATAAGGATTCAATGACAACCAGAGTATGTACAGTAAATTACAGTCTGTCCACGTTTCTATAAAAGGATGCAAATATATACAGGAATATATGCAGTTATTTACTCGGACTAACCACACTTTGCAGAAATATATGAAAAAATATACAATCACACAGTATTTCAATGTGGACTCAGATTCAGTGATATAATGTGAATGAAGTAAAAAGCAGTGTGAGAGTTATGTGCAATGTAATAATGGATGAAAAGTCATGAGTACAGCAACAGGTAGGACTAGGTGAATGTTAGGAGTTCATCAGAGTGATGGCTTGAGGAAAGAAACTGTTCCTGTGACGGGTGGTTTTGACCTTCAGTGATCTGTAACGACGACCAGAAGATAGAAGTTCAAACAGTTTGTGGCCGGGGTGTGATGGGTCAGCACAGATGTTTCCCGCCCGTTTCCTGGTTATGGACCGATATAAGTTCTCAATGGAGGGTAGGTCGGTACCAATGATCCTCTCCGCAGACTTAATGATCCGCTGCAGTCTGGTCTTGTCCTGTTTAGTGGCAGATCCAAACCAGACAGTGATGGAAAAGCAGAGGACAGAGGATTTCTGTGACCATTGTAGGTTTTTCTTTCATTAACAGAGAGGTACCAACAATTTTGTCCATGTGTGTATGAACACAATAGCATAAGCTTGAATTTAATTTCAATTGAAAGTCTGCATGTTTTATGATCTGCTAATTGTACATTATAAAATCTGATGATATAATTTATTAACAAAACAACTAAGGCATTTTACTGAATTGTCTCGATAGAATGTGCAGTGAATTTAAGTTCAGTTCTGCAATGCATGTCTAAAGCTTTTATTGTGAAGGGAAGAAACAGAAACAGTAGCACACTCCAGTTGCTTTTGTTTTGCAGAAAGGCAGTTAAAGTTCTGCTGACTAACTCCATGTTTTCATTTCATTCAACTCTCCTGAGTGCAAAGACCCTTGGTTACACAAATAAAATGTATTAAGTTATTTTACAGACAAAGTTGGGGGCCCACAAGTGATTTTTGACTACTTGTTTCAGGCCAAGGAAGAACTGAAATTATAGCAGCTTAAAGAGCACATTTGCTGTGCATCCTGTAGCTCCACAATTCAATACAAATTCAAGCATATAAAACAACTAAACATGAGCTTACTTTTACTTGTAAATGAAATCCATCCGCCTATCCCTCTGGACAACAATCTCAATTACTCTGCTGTAAAAGCCCTGTTCGTCTTCCTTTAGTTTTAACGTCTCTGTCTCAATCGAAATTACTGCTAGTTTTGATTGAAAGTCCAATTTTGAGAATTCTTTAAGTTTAGCTATAAAATCTTACATTTTCAGTCTATATAAAATAGAAGCACAAAGAGTACTCTGTACACTTTACTTTCTGATTTTATTTTTAGCGATTTTGGCGCTTAGCCTCAGTGTACAAGAAGAACAAAAAGCACAAACCCCTACGGTGCTGAAGTACGCCCCCCCTCATGGAAGCAACAGTACCGCGCAGTCTCTGACTGTGATTTTTAACTAAAGTTTTGTCAGATTAAGAAGACTAAATATGTTATACACACACATGAAGTACATGACAGACTATGGAAAAGGAGGACACTAAAAGCTCGTACAAACAATACATTTTTGACATACACAGAGCAGTCACCGGGAACACGCATCTTGCATGAGCTCTAAAGCTGGATTCATGCTGCACCTCCACTGTCCGCGTCACCACAAGGCTTGTGTGACAAAATTTACAGCGTTGTCTCCAGTCCGCTAGTGTCTGCAGAGCTCTTCTGCGCCCGATCGCGTGCAGCCCAAATTTTCTGACTGCATAGCCTGCCCACGGCTTGCCTGTGTTGACTGCACATGCACAAGATTGAACGTCCCATTCACGAGGTGGCGGTATCGACACAGCATACAAAGTCGAAGCAGAAGATGAGAATAAACATATGTGAATCATTTTGCAGCAGCAGCAGCTTGAGCGGTGAAGAGCATTGAAAAACGGTAATTCGTCCTTTTCCTTGAAATGATGCCACCTTACTTACGTCACCGATGGTGTGAACTTAGCCCTTGTGGCAGAGCAAGGTATAAACAAACGTCGTTCTCAATTCATTTCAATGGAAATGGTGGCTAAATTTAAACAAAGAAAATGATGAAATGGTGCGCAACTGGCTCATGTAGCCATCACCATCTTATGAAAGATGGTGATGGCAATGAGAAAAGTTTTTAAGATTCCCATCGGCCAGCAGAGATTACCCAAGGAGAATATTGTGGGCTAATATCTGCCGGAGGAGAATGCGTTTTCATAATGGGATGCGGAGGCTGAGGGACGATATGACCCACGTCTCCATCTGTTCTGACCACTTTATAACAGGTATGTCCGTTTACCAAAAGTATAGTCTTATTTATCAATAAAAGTCATTTGCCTACACGTAAAGTTAATGTGAATATGTGGAAAAACACCCATATTTGCATTCGAGGAAGTTAACAGCTAAAATAGCATTAGCATAGAAACACCTTGGCTCGGCAGGAATATTCATTTCCAATTTAATTAACCTCAAAGTAAACGTATCAACACTGCAATTAAACTAGTTAAAAATGAGACCGACACCTACTGACAAATGGACCGAAGCTCTGTCGAGCTGAAATGAAGTGTGGGGATTTACAGGGGGGACCAGTGTGGAGTGTGGGTCTCCGGTACGGCAGACGGGAGCTGTTTTTCCTGTGAGCGTCTGTGGATAAATTTTGCAAACCTAAACATGATGGCTTTCTGGGGATTTCCACAGCAGATGCATTTTATTTTCTCATTGTGTTCCGCCAATGTACGGCCAAACTGGCACATTTATTAGTTATTACACTTATCAATACTGTTTCTGGACACTGTTGAATCATTGTTCCACATACCATCCAGCTACAATGCTCTGCACTGTGTGTCTGTGTGTGTGTGTATATATATATATTTTATAGTAATACGTACATATGTTTATTAGCTGCTCTTGCTTGCTTGTTTTTTTTTTTCTTGCCTTCTGATTGTTGCTCTGAGTGTTGCTATCCCTGTGCTGTTGCAATCCTGGAATTTCCCCGTTGTGGGACTAATAAAGGCTTATCTTATCTTATCTCTTATCTTATACTGGCTGGTAGACAGTAGGGACACTTTTTGAGATCACAAATTTGCAGTTTTTGATCATATCTGGATCAATCTTGTGGTGAAAGCTCATCATAATAGTAATATGCCACATTGTTTCAGTAGTAAACTGGCGGCTTTTCTTACCTCGGGCGCCATGTGCAGTACCCGGATGTGTAAACAGCCCTATTGTTGTTGTTGCTACAAAAAAAAATGTGCCTTGCTCTTGCTTTTCGTTTACCCTGATCTAGGCAATGACCCAAGTTCATTTTTTAATGTTACAGTTTCGAGGGAGATTCCCCCCCCCCCCTCTACAACAGAAATACTTCAAATGCATGCGGGAAAAAACCTGACAACTTTATGAAAAAGAAAAAAGTTCAACACTACCGAGAACAAGTTCAAAATTTCAGAGTAAAAACTTTAAAACGTACATCAAAAGTGTAAAAACCAATGAGAAAATGCATAATCCTTTTTACCTAAGCACCCTTTCTGTGCACTTCAGAGCCCGGTGTATGCAGAGGCCAAATGGATTCCATGTCTGCTGGAGGCGCAGCGGAACGTTTGTTGTTTATGAGGAACACGTGAAACCAATCAAATCCCAATTATCTTCCTGTTGTTGCAGCTTTTGTCGTCCGCCGTCACCACCACCCAGGGAGCAGAGCTGAGGTACGCACTCCTGCACAGATACAGGGCACATAAAAAAAAAAAAAAGGTAAAAAGTCTTAGATCTTTAACTGATGTTGGGGGGGGGGGGGCATTTGCTGCTGATTTTAGTGCTTAAGTGGCTCCAGAGAAACATGCACCAAAGTTTCCTCTAATATATTCACAGGTGGAATTTCTATATGCAATATTCCCCTGAATGGCATGCAACGCAGCCCCCCCTCCCATGCACAGCCATCATCTAGTCCTCCTCAGACCCGTTCACTACTCACCAACGGAGCACAGATCCTGGACCGTGTTGCCAGGTTTCACGAGAGAAACAAGCGACAAGCTCTATAAAAACAAGCCCCCCCCCCCCAAAAAAAAAGCCCAACAGGAAACCTACCACATTATGTAAAAGAGAGGCTGCTTGATACCATATATCGATATATTGTGGAGAGTTGTGAAGGACGAGACTGAGTGTATTCCTCCGGTTCAGCTTTATTCACTATGACATTCTCCAACATTCAAAAGCAGAAAAAGAGATGACTCTTCTCACATCTGTCCTTTTATACCAGGACATCAAACATACAATCACATAGTGCTTAATCAAACATACAGTCACATGTCCCACCTGACAGGTGGGACATGTGAGGTGGGACAGGTCCTGTCCCACCTCAAGTCCATCACCACCCCTCTCCTGGACCCGCTGCAGTTTGCCTACCGAGCCAACAGGTCTGTAGACGATGCAGTCAACCTGGCCCTCCACTCCATCCTGCAGCACCTGGACTCCCCGGGAACCTACGCCAGAATCCTGTTTGTGGACTTCAGCTCCGCATTCAACACCATCCGCCCCGCTCTGCTCCGGGACAAGCTGTCCCTGCTCAACGTGCCTGACTCTCTCTGCAGGTGGATCATCGACTTCCTGACGGACCGGAGGCAGCATGTGCGGCTGGGAAAGACTGTCTCAGACTATACTAGCATCAGCACCGGATCACCCCAGGGCTGTGTACTTTCCCCCCTACTCTTCTCCCTTTACACCAACTCCTGCACCTCCAGCCACCAATCTGTCAAGTTGATCAAGTTTGCGGACGACACCACCCTCATCGGGCTCATCTCCAACGGCGACGAGTCCGCCTACAGGAGAGAGGTGGCCCAGCTGGCGTCCTGGTGCAGCAATAACAACCTGCAGCTGAACGCTCTGAAGACAGTGGAGATGATTGTAGACTTCAGGAAAGTCACTACTCCTCTGCCCCCCCTCACCCTCTCAGGCTCTCCCATCACCACTGCTGATTCCTTCCGCTTCCTAGGCACTACCATCACCAGGGACCTCAAATGGGAGCTGACCATCAGCTCACTCATCAAAAAAGCCCAGCAGAGGATGTTCTTCCTGCGGCAGCTGAGGAAGCTCAAGCTACCCACCAAGATGTTAGTGCAGTTCTACACAGCCATCATCGAGTCCATCCTCACCACCTCCATAACCGTGTGGTACGCAGGAGCCACTGCCAGGGACAGACTAAGGCTGCAGCGCGTCGTGCGCACTGCTGAGAAGGTGATCGGCTGCAAGCTCCCATCTCTCCAGGATCTGTACATCTCCAGGACCCGGAGGCGTGCTGGCCGGATCATAGCCGATCCCTCACACCCTGGTCACGTACTGTTTGCCCCCCTCCCCTCTGGTAGAAGACTTCGGTCCATCCAGACTAAAACCTCCCGTCACATGAACAGCTTCTTCCCCTCTGCCATTAGACTGCTGAACACTAAGTGACTTATTGACTCTCGTGCACCATGTACAGCAGCTCAGCCAGACTCATGTCAATCATCACTGTTTTCTTCCTGCATTACCGACTGCACTATATAGTTCTCCACAGTATCTGCTGCTGGCTAATATATATTTTAACTGTTGACCAGTATCACTTAATCTTATCCTACACTTTATTACATGTATAGTTTATTTCTCTTATCTTATCATGTTTAATGTTGCAGCATTGTACCGAGACAAATTCCTAGTTTGTGTACTACATGAACAATGGCAATAAACCTGATTCTGATTCTGATTCTGATTCTGACATGGTACTTAATCCCAGTCACAATGTAACTTCCCCCGGTCTTCACACCATCCACCTCCTAGTCTCCGGTGGCCAGGAAATCTCTCAAGGCCATCTCCTTGAAACAAAAGGCCAGATCTCACACCCTCCCGGTACCTCTGGAAGGCTCAGCCTCTTGTTTCCCTGAGACGTGAAGTATACAATAAGCATACAGTGGTATATCTGTGGAGCATCTGAAATCAACATATGTGCATATATGTGTGCCACAATATAGATTTATTTTTGTTTGCAGTGAATTGACTGTAAACACAGTCAAAAGAAAAGACATGTACATTCTGCATAAGTAACAGCGCTAAACACGATTACAGTTTGGTGATGTGGGATGATGGGAGTTGTCTGCTAGTTGTTTAAACAAAAACTAAATAATACTCGACAGCCGACAATTTTAATTACGTGGAAAATTATCTTTAAAACTGACAAACATCATATGTGTAACTCGTGGCAAAATTTGATGGAGATCAAAAAACAATTTTGCTCTTGCCATTCATTTCAATGCAGATTTTTTTTTTTAACCCCTTGCACTCTGGTCAATTTCCCTAAAAACGCCAAAAAATAACGTACCCAAAGTAAATCAAAAGCTGTTCTTCAACCCTTTGCAGCATCTTCATGGGGTTGGTCTCATTTAAAAGAAAATACTTTGAATTTTTTGGCAAAACAGTCATAATCTCTCTAAGTGCTCCTGCCACTGAGTAACAGTCATCCAAACATACTGAACTTGAAGAAAATAAAGTTCGTCTGGGTGTTTTTTTGGATACAAATGCTTGCAAATAACACACAGCTGTCAGATACGGGCTGGAAAATGCAACAGAAATGTAGAACCAAGTGTTATCCAGCTGAGGTCAAAATTTTGTAACAATACCACAAAAAATGAATATATTACACAGCTTTTTTGTCAGGTTGTTCCCAGGCGTTTTTGAACTGTGCCAAATTGTGCCAAATGGCACAGTTTGGAAAAACGTCTGTAACTTTTGAATGATTCAGTATAGAAGCTTCATCTTGGGCTCTAATGAAAGGTGACACTCAGGGCTGTGTGTGTGTGTGTGTGGGGGGGGTTGTTTATTCATGAATGAATGAATGAATGAATGATTGAACAAACAAGCCCACACACACAAAGAAGCATGCCACGTAAAAAATGTGTAGCTTTTTTTACAAGAAAAAATAACCTACAGTGCAATAAAAATTATACTAAAATATCTGTAATGTAGAGGATAACAACTCCCACCCCCCACCCCACCGCTACAGAGGACGGACATCGTCCATCGCCACATGACGGACCGTGTGCCGTGGTCTACTACACACAGTTGTACTAAAATATCTGCAATCCGCTACAGAGGAGTAGCGGGGGGGGGGGGGCGTTCTCGGTCCCCCCCTCCCCGTTCTCGCGGTTCATCATGTGGTGATGACGCACAGTTGTAATTTACCGATCGGTCAAAAGTCATTTTGATCACAATTTTCAGGGATAAAGAATAATTACCTCCGCCAGGCCGAAAAGGCCAGGAGGAGGTTATGTTTTTGCCAGGGTTTGTGTGTTTGTCTGTTTGTCTGTCTGTCTGTCTGTTTGTCTGTTGGTTAGCAAGATAACTCAAAAAGTCTTGGACGGATTTGCATGAAACTTTCAGGCGTTGGTGGAAATGGTACAAGGAAGAACTGATTAAATTTTGGGGGTGATCCGGTTCACCGTCTGGATACAGGAATTTTTTTAAAGCATTTTTCAACACTGTGACATAGGGCCATTTTCAACATGTGCGCAGGCGCAATGGAGGCCGCTGGGCGTCGTGTCTGACCAACACAAACTCCGCCTTCTTCAACGTTTTAGCCACAAAAGCATGCGGAAAACACTGCTGGCCTCGGACCCCCAGCGTGCCTGTGCCAGCCATAGGCGCTGCGCACATTGCGCTGGTCGTCGTGTCTGACCAACACAAACTCCGTGTTCTTCAACGTTTTAGGCACAAAAACACGCGAAAAACACTGCTGCCCTGGGCCCGCCAGCGTGACTGCTTTTGCGCCACGCTGCAAAACCTGACACGGACACCTGTCCGCCGCCCCATTATTTGCCACAAGTTCCCCGCCCAGCTATAGGCGCTGCGTAAAAACGACCTCTCTGCCGGGGAAGACTCTAAATTCTGTTTTGCCGCGGACCGCAACCCCAATATAAAATAAAACCCACGGCAACCCGTCTAACCAATCTGCATCCGTCAGTGGAGGAGATGGACACACCAACACTTCAGTTTATTACCTCCGCCAAGGAGGCAATGCTTTCACAACCGTAAAACGGGGCTATAAGGGACGGCGGGGTAATATGGGACACTTTTCTAAATGTAATTCTGCTTTTTTAATTTTGCTTCCGCCTAGATTTGATGAAGGATTCAGGGATATTTGACAATAACAACACAACTCAGCATCCTGCTCAAAATAAAAAAAGCAGAATTACATTTAAAACATTTCCCACAAAACTGTCCCTTATTAACCCGCCGTCCCTTATAGCCCCATTTTACACTACTGAACCACTAATCCTATCACTATCACATTGATTGTCATTCATTAATTGTCTGTTTATTGCACTGTCCATGTCAAATAAACAAATAATCATTGTGAATCCAATTGCTACTCATATCTTTTCATGCGTAGGGAATCTGAAAACGTACACACAAACACTCTATGGGGGGAACTGTGCCGCTTGGCGGAGGTCTGCGCTCTCCGAGTGCTTTTCTAGTTTAGCTTATAACACTTACCTGTCCACAACAGCAGTGTCGCTGGCGAACATCTCTTCCTCGTTGTCAGACGAACATGACGCTGGTCCGCTTGTTATGACTCGTGGTTCTGGTCACACGACCCGGTCAAACCATGATTCCATTATTGCGGTTTTGCGCTTCCATGATTGCAGTTTTGGCGAACGATTTTTCAAAACAAATAAGAACAGTAGTAAGAAAAAAACACTGGCGAACGCTACCGTCACACACAGCGGCTTACACAAAACAGATTTTACGCACAGGACGCACGCTTTCAATCGTCGAACTTCTCTGCTTCAATTGGCTCGCTGTATTCGCAGCCGTTGGTAGGCGGGTCCTTCTTGCTAGGTTTTCAGTCATTGGTTCTTCAAGGTTTCAGAAACCCAATTCAAGGCTCTTATTAGTCGAATGAGAGGTCAGTCAAATCTAAACCAATCAAAGCACTCCTTTGGCTTTCTGTTTGCGGCTGTGTCTGTAGTGGAAGAACGGAAATGCAGCTTTTTTTTTTCAGTGCGCTCTAGGACGCACAGTATGCGTCCTAGAGCGCGCGAGGGCGCACTAGTACGCAGAGACGTGACCGCCCGTGGTATCCCGGAGTGCAAGAGGTTAATTTAAGATCCCATATGCACTGATCTGTATGAAAAAACCTGGATATCTCACGCCCTATTAGTGAATACAGAGCCGAGTGGAGTCGGGCGTTTAATATATAACTAGAAAAGCACTCATAGAGCGCATACCTCCGCCAAGGCTCCTTCCATTTCTCATGGATCACCTCCAAACTGTAATGGGTTTGTGTGTAGGCCTATAGCCACTTGTGGTGAAAATGGCATCAAAGTCTGTCCATCAGTTTTGGAGTATTGTTGCTAACACACTGTGAGAAGATAAGAGCCTTGGCTGAGGTATGCATTCTCAGATCATCACCAAAATATGATGGGTTCCTCTGTAGCCCAAGAACCACCTCTTGTGAAAATTTCATCCAAATCCATCCAGCAGTTTTTGTGTAATCCTGCTGCACAAATACAAACAAAGCCCTTGGTGGAGGTATGCACTCTCAGATCATCACCAAAATCTAATCATCTGTTCCCCATGCCATTACACACCTATCCTGAAAATTTCATCAAAATCCGTTCATAACTTTTTGAGTTATATTGGTAACAGACAGACAGACAAACAGACAAACCCCGGTAAAATATTACCTCCTTGGCGGAGGTAATAAATGGCACTTTATTGTGAAGTGCAGTGTGTGGTGATGTGCACTTCCCATCACCACACTGCCCTATATAAGCCAGGGGTGACCATCTTGTGGTCTCTTTGGCCGGTGCTCTTCGCCAGATACCTGCCGTGTAACCACCATACCAGTTATATCAATAAAGCTGTGTTCGCCAAGTTCATCTTGCCTCATCCCTCACCCAGGTAGTTCCATACATAGCATTTGGCAGTCGAAGATTAACTCATGGAGGCGTGTATTACACCACTTCGTCCCTTTCTCAAGCTTCCGGGTGAACCACCGGTCGCTTGGCCCAGGTAGTTTGAGGCCTTCCAAACCTACATCACCACGCTGGACCTCGGTAAGCTCGACAAGCTAAGGGCACGTGTGCTTCTCGTCCACAACCTGGGTATTGAGGGCCAGCGAGCCCTGCGAACACTCGGAGCGTCGGATTCCTTTGAAGACGTTGTGGAACTGCTAGCAAACCACTTCCACACCCCGGATAGTGTGACTGTCCAGAGGATTTGTTTTCGGCAGTGACATCAGCGGGTAACTGAGCCTATTCACCAGTTTGTCGCCGACTTGAGGCAGCTAGCTAGCGAGTGTCATTTTGGGCCGTTGGAAGGTGAAATGGTACGTGACAAGCTTGCGGAGCACACATGCAGTGCCACATTGTGGGCTAGGCTACTCACGGTGCCCAATGACTTAACATTAGCCAGAGCTATCGAGCTAGCTCTCCAGCTGGAGGCCACAGACAAGCTAGCTTCAGAGCTAACCCGGCGCCAGTCACAGCGGCCACCAGAGCCACCCGCCGTGGCAAATGTTGCAGACTTGGAAAGTGAGGATAGCTTGGATGACCACGTTACGGAAACCAATGCTGCCAGCCGAAGGTCTGCCCCGGGAAAACTCCTGTGCAAGGGTTGTGGGTCTGCAACACACCGAAATGAGGTGAAGGACTGCCCGGCTAGGGGAAAATGTTGTAGCAGATGTGGACACTTGAACCATTATGCTTGAGTGTGCCGTGTATCTGAACTGGAGAGCCTACGGAAGAAATCACTCCACCCGCCCCCGACGACCACCCATACGGTGTCCCCCAGCACAAACAGGTACACGTACTGCATAGTGGAACTGGACGGTGTGGCGGTGCCACTGCTGCTCGACACGGGAGCGGAAGGTTGTTGCTGAATTGGGCCACTGTGAGGAAGTTTTTCCCCCACTACAGGATTAAAGGTAACCCGGCACCGTTGTATGGTTATGGAGGTGGCAGGCTATGCACAGTTGGGACTTTGGAGTTAACAGTCTGGTACAAGTCTGTGAAGATGGTTGACTTTATGTTCCACGTGACAGAGCAAGGCAATAACATCATGGGTTGTGTTGTGATTTGTTTTATGGACTGGGTTTCATCATTAAAGACGATGCTGGGAACGGATGGTCAGGTTGTGGTCACTGGAACCCTCTGGTTCCGGTGGTCGGAGAGAACGTTGTGTGGGATGAAGAGCTAACGGACACTATGGCAGTCAAACAGGACCGGTTTCACTCAGGTTCAGTGCAGGAGAGTCTCAGTGCCAGCACTCGGGACATGGTAGAGAGGGTACCGAACGTGGCGGCGAGGTGCCTGCGTCGGTGAGTGACATCAATGTGCTAGCCCCAGATGCCTCTGGAGCTTGGCTGCAGGAAGATGGAGGGTCTGCAGCTACGAAGGTGACCGCTGCAACGGTTTTAGAAGAGGATGGTGCCAGACCGACGAGCATGGAGCTACCGCATGCTCAGCAGCACCACGACAGGCCAATTCAGGCCCCGTTGAGGGTTTTGGACTTGGTTTGGGATCGGGATGAACAACGTCCACAGCGAAAATGGACCAAACGACGGCCAGCAAAACATCAAGGATGTCTACGCATTGTGGCAAAGCTGGGCACAGCATAGTTCCGGTTGTCCGACGGCTCATCGAGGCACGCCAATCAGGTTCGGCATATTCGGGATAAAGCTCCAGGTGACGAGGCTGGACGGGAGTTGGTGCTGGTGGCGAAGGAGTCGGTCTCCATCGTCCAGAAGATCAGCCATAGTCCCAGGGGTTTGCTGCTTCCAGGGGCGCACTTGCTGAGGGGCTGCCCTGGCCCCCCCCCATGCCGGTTCTACCTCTCCCACCCAAGTCACTGTGCTGTAAAAAATGGTTGTTTATAGTTCCTATGTTTTGCATGCATGTTATGGTATGGGGTTATTTTGATGTTTGTATTTTAGTTTAGGAGCACAGCAAGTAATTTTAGTTTGATAATGCAGAATAATCCACCATGCTGTGCGGGCTGTGTGGCAGTCCACCCGCCAGCCCTATTTTAGGTTATTTTGAGTGAGTGTGTTAGGCCATTTTAGTGCATTAGTTTTTGTTGTTTTAGTGCGTGATTTGGGTCCCAAATTGGGGGGGGGGGTCAATTGTGTGTGTGGTTTTGGACTTTTCTAAAGGGGGGAGGAAATGTAATATATAATAAATGGCACTTTATTGTGAAGTGCAGTGTGGTGATGTGCACTTCCCGTCACGTCACAGCACTGCCCTATATAAGGCAGGGGCGACCATCTTGTGGTCTCTTTGACCGGTGCCCTTCGCCAGGTGCCTGCTGTGTAACCGCCATACCAGTAATATCAATAAAGCTGTGTTTGCCAAGTTCATCTTGCCTCATCCCTCACCCAGGTATTTCCATATATAACAGGGCGGGCCACTGATCTCTATAGAAAAACTGGATGGCTCATTGGCCGCCAGAAAAGCAGCCCCTGGCCGTCCACTTTTACTTCAATAACTTCCCCAAAAATTAACAGATTTTGGACTTCTTGGTATTGTTATAATAAATAAATAGTGAAGATTAGTTAATTAGATATTACACAAAGTGCTTTCATACACATGTCTTTTAAAACCACACATACACCACAGACACATCAGTTGCTTATGCACACACATACATGCACATACATACAAACTCCACAGGAAAGTCTCTGTTTCTGTTTCCATATATGGATATGTGTAGGGCTAAAGAGAAGACATATGGATGCTGAGAGGAAGCCATAAAGGCATAAAGGCAGGAACCAACAAGACAGAAGCCACAAAAACACCCTGGAAGCCATCTGGATGCCAAGAGGACAGTTTGGACAATGGACATGTTTTGTTGGAAAGTTACTAGGAAACACCCATTAACTTGCCTATATGTAGCTGTGAATTCCTTTGTCCGGGGTCCTTTCCAGGAGAGGGAGCTGGGAGGAGACCTGTGGCCATGTACACTGACTCCCTGCATAATTCAATAAAAGTTAAGTTGAGAAATAGTATTTCTTCTGTGATCATTGGTTGGTTAACTGAAAAGATTCTGCTAACCAAAAATTAATTTTTTACAGTATGGAGACACAGCTTATAATCTTGCACAACCGAGCTGGGAGAGCTGTCACACAGACAGCAAAGCAAGCCCAAATAAGCAACTACACATTAAAAAACAAGCCCAAAAACCCGCAACCCCTGACTGACCAGATTTGTAAATGACTTTAGAAAAAACAAGCCTAAAGTCGCTTATAATAAGTGGACTTGGCAACTATGATCCTGGAGGCCCAGGTGGTGTCATGAGTTGTGAAAACCTGCTGCTGCACCAATCAAGACCTGACAAAAAATATTATGAAGTCAAAAAAAGTGATTCAAAATGTTTGTAGTTGCAAATATGTTTAACCCTGTAAAATAAATATGATGTGTGAGAAATTCAGGATGTGTATGTGTAAACTGTTTGTATCTGCAATGAAAATTTGTGAAGTGACTAAGACATTACAAATATGAGTGATTTTGTCGACGTGTGTACAGAGCAGAACATTACATATAAAACTCTTTTTAAAACACATTCAAACTTAATGTCATATCCGTGCACTTTTACACAGTGCACGGAGGATAAGAGATGAAAACCCAATGCAGAAGAGCGTTGAGTGTCAGCACAATAGGTGATGACATGAAAGTGATACACAGCTCCAATGAGAGAACAGAGCAGGACACAAAATACACGTTCATCTGTACTTTTAGGTTCATTGGACATGGAGGAGGATAGAAAAGCCCCATGCGCTTCCAGGCGGGACTGGGCAGCGGAGGAAAAGGGCGAATAATGAAAAGGAAACACCCCCGGTGGAATGGTGGGCAGAGTACTTACAACTGGAGACTCGACACAGTGGCCATCTCTGGAGTGGGCATGACATCCAATGAACCGGCGAGTGACAGAAGAACCAACAGAGAATAAATAATGTCAAACATAATGAGCCCAGTGATTGCTGGTGTGCGTGAGTACAGACTGGAGTATGTGTGTTTGTGCATGAATGAGTGTGAATGGGGTTGATGAATGCAGGTGTGGCGAATGCATGTGTGCGTGCATGAGTATGTGTGTAATTGAGCGGCGCCTGAGTGTGTGAGTGCATGCATACATGTGAATGTGTACTGAATAAGGCATGTATGTGTGGGTGCGTGCATGTATGTGCGTGTGTGTGTGAGTAGTTGAAAGTGCAGAGTGGAACACAAATGGCAATCAGCTGGCAGGTGCTGGCAGGAGAGGGGGGCATGATTGTAGGCTGGCAGGGAGCCAAGGACCCAAGGCTCCTAAAGCGCTGCTGAAAATTAAGGAAATAATGCTCAGGGAAAAAATACAGCCAAAAATCATGGAACAGGGTTGGAGAAGTCCAACCCAGTCCATGACAATTAACCAGATTCTTTGTTTCTTGTTTCCTCATTTTTTGAGTTTAATTGGACGAGTATTGTTTGAAATTTTCCAAAATGTATTCTAGTAATTTTTAATAATTATTATGCCTTGGCTCCTTCCCCACCATGAGGGTGCATAAGGTTGAGAGATACCGGCTAGATATAGTCAGCCTTACCTCAACACACAGCTCTGGTTCTGGAACCAGTCTTCTGGAGAGGGGCTGGAGCATGGACTACTCTAGAGTTGCCCTGGGCGAGAGGTGATGAGTAGAGGTTGGTATTCTTGTATCCCCCCACATTGCTGCCTCTATATTGGAGTTTTTCCCGGTGGAAGAAAGGGTTGTTTCCCTGCGCCTTCGGGTTGGGAAAGGGTCCTGACCATCATTTGTGCCTACAGTATGCACCAAATGATGGTTCAGAGTACCCACCCTATTTGGAGTCTCTGACTGGGGTGCTGGAGAGTGGTCTTCTTGGAGACTCCATTGTCCTACTAAGGGACTTCAATGCGCATGTGGGCAATGACAGTGAAACCTGAAGGGGGGTGATTGGGAGGAATGGCCTGCCCAATCTTAACCCGAGTGGTGTTCAGTTATTGGACTTCTGTGCTAACCACAGTTTGTCCATAATGACCACCATGTTCAAGCATAAGGGTGTCCATATGTGCACCTGGCACCAGGACACCCTAGATCGCAGGTCAATGAGCAATTTTGTTTTCGTGTCATCAGACCTACGACTGTATGTCTTGGACATTCGGGTAAAGAAAGGTGCAGAGCTGTCAACTGATCACCACCTGGTGGTAAGTTGGATCCGATGGCAGGAGAGAATTCCATTCAGACCTGGTAGACCCAAACGTATAATGAGGGTGTGCTGGGAACATCTGGTTGAGGCCCCTGTCCGGGAGGTCTTCAGCTCCCACCTCCGGAAGAACTTCAACCACATTCTGAGGGAGTTATGGAGACATCGAGTCTGAATGGGCCATGTTCTCCACCTCCATTATTGAAGCGGTTGACCAGAGCTGTGGCCGCAAGGTTGTCAGTGCATCACATGGTGGCATTCTTTGAACCAAGTGGTGAACACCAGTAGTGAGGAGGGCCATTAAGCTGAAGAAGGAGTCCTATCAAGCTTGGTGAGGCTATGGAACAAGACTTTCAGTTGACCTCGAAGAGATTCTGCCAAACTGTCTGGCAGCTCAGGAGGGGGAAGCAGTTCCCTGTTCACACTGTGTATGGTGCGGATGGAGCACTGCTGACTTCAACTGGGGATATCACAGGGTGGTGGAAGGAATACTTCGAGGATCTCCTCAATCCCACTGATACGCCTTCCACAGTGGAAGCAGGGTTTGTGAACGAGGGGGATGACTCGCCCATCACAGGGGCTGAGGTCGCCGAAGTGGTTAAAAAAAACTCTTCAGTGGCCAGGCTCCGGGGGTGGATGAGATTAGATTAGATTAGAGTACCTCAAGGCCCTGGATATTGTAGGGCTGTCTTTGGTTGACATGCCTCTGCAACGTTGCATGGAGGTTGGAAGCAGTGGCTTTGGCATGGCAAACCAGGGTGGTGGTTCCTCTTTTCAAGAAGGGGGATCAGAGGGTGTGTTCCAACTTTAGAGGGGTCACACTCCTCAGCCTCCCTGGGAAGGTCTATGCCAAGGTACTGGAGAGGGGAGTCTGACCGTTGGTCGAACCTCAGATTCAGGAGAAGCAATGTGGTTTTTGGCCTGGCTGTGGCACATCAATCCAGCTCTTTACTCTCTCGAGAATCCTCGAGGATTCATGGGAGTTTGCCTAACCAGTTTACATGTGTTTTGTGGACTTGGAAAAGGCATTCGACTGCGTCCCTCATGGGTTTTTTTGTGTGGGGTGCTTTGGGAGTATGGGATATCGGCCTTGTTGTTACGAGCTATCCGGTCTCTGTACAACTGTTGCAAGATTTGGTTCATATTGCCAACACTCAGTCGGACTCATTCCCAGTGAGAGTTGGACTCTGCCAGGTCTGCCCTTTGTCACCGATCCTGTTCATAATTTTTATGGACAGGATTTCTAGCCACAGCCAGGGAATGGAGGGTGTCATGCTTGGTGACCACAGGATCTAATCTCTGTTGTTTGCAGATGATGTTGTCCTGTTGGCTTCATCCAGCAATGACCTACAGGTCTTACTGGGATGGTTTGCTGCTGAGTGTGAAGCGGCTGGGATGAGAATCAGCACCTCCAAGTCCGAATCCATGGTCCTCAGCCGGAAAAAGGTGGATTGTCCTCTCCGGGTTGGGGACAAGCTCTTGCCCCAAGTGGAGGAGTTTAAGTATCTTGGGGTCTTATTCATGAGTGAGGGGGGAATGGAGCAAGAAATTGACAGACGGATTGGAGCAGCATCTGCAGTGATGTGGACGTTGTACCGGCCTGTTGTGGTGACGAGGGAACTGAGCTCTAAGCCAAAGCTGTCAATTTACCGTTCAATCTACATTCCTACCCTCACCTATGGTCATGAGCTTTAGGTAGTGGTCAAAAGAATGAGATCGTGGATACAAACAGCTGAAATAAGCTTTCTCCATAGGATTGTTAGACTCACCCTTAGAGATGGTGAGTGAGGGTGAGGAGCTCAGTCATCCGGGAGAGGCTCAGAGTAGAACCGCTGCTCCTCTAC
The DNA here is from genome assembly GCA_020510985.1 of Pholidichthys leucotaenia. Taxonomy (NCBI): domain Eukaryota; kingdom Metazoa; phylum Chordata; class Actinopteri; order Cichliformes; family Pholidichthyidae; genus Pholidichthys; species Pholidichthys leucotaenia. The sequence goes on along the minus strand of CM035850.1, from coordinate 22,021,077 downwards.
ATTGAAAGGAGCCAGTTGAGGTGGTTTGGGCATCTGATCAGGATGCCTCCTGGATGCCTCCCACTTGAGGTGTTTTGGGTATGTCCCAGTGGGAGGAGACCCCGGGGCAGACCCAGGACTTGCTGGAGAGACTATGTCTCCCAGCTGGTCTGGGAACGTCTTGGTATCCTCTCTGAAGAGCTAGAGCAGGTGGCTGGGGAGAGGGAAGTCTGGGCTTCTCTACTTGAATTGCTGTCTCCACGACCCAGACCTCCAGAAAAGCGGTAGAAGATGGATGGATGGATGGTCTGTGAACTTGGGCAGAACCCAGTCCAAGAAGTGAAAATACAGTCACAGAGATTCATTATTCAGAGCTTTGTATATGTTTTCTGCTGCATTCAATCTGGCATCCAGCCACTGGTTGGTGAAAAAAAAGCCGTGGAGCATCCCACTGTGTGCACATCCACTTGACAACTTGTAAAGAGAGCCAGTGTGCCTGAGGTGGTTTTAGTATTTTATGGGGTTCAACATGAGAGAAGTCCTAAAATTCTTTGAGCTGTACCACTCGCTTGGCGTGTTTTTTGAAATAGCCATATACAGTATCTCATAAAAGTGAGTACACCCCTCACATTTTTGTAAATATTTTATTATATCTTTTCATGGGACAACACTGAAGATATGACACTTTGATACAATGTAGTCAGTGTACAGCTTGTATAACAGTATATATTTGCTGTCCTCTCAAAATAACGCAACACACAGCCATTAATGTCTAAACTGCTGGCAACAAAAGTGAGTACACCCATACAGTAAGTGAAGCTGTCCAAATTGTGCCGAATTAGCCATTTTCCCTCCCCGGTGTCATGTGACTTGTTAGTGTTACAAGGTCTCAGGTGTGAATGGGGAGCAGGTGTGTTAAATTTGGTGTTATCGCTCTCACATTCTCTCATACTGGTCACTGGAAGTTCAACATGGCACCTCATGGCAAAGAACTCTCTGAGGATCTGAAAAAAAGAATTGTTGCTCTACATAAAGATGGCCTAGGCTATAAGAAGACTGTCACCACCCTGAAACTGAGCTACAGCACGGTGGCCAAGACCAAACAGCAGTTTAACAGGACATGTTCCACTCAGAACAGGCCTTGCCATGGTTGACCAAAGAAGTTGAGTGCACATGCTCAGTGTCACATCCAGAGGTTGTCTTGTGAAAACAGACGTATGAGTGCTGCCAGCATTGCTGCAGAGGTTGAAGGGGTGGAGGAGTCAGCCTGTCAGTGCTCAGACCATATGCCACACACTGCATCAAATTGGTCTGCATGGCTGTCGTCCCAGAAGGAAGCCCCTTTTAAAGATGATGCACAAGAAAGCCTACAAACAGTTTGCTGAAGACAAGCAGACTAAGGACATGGATTACTGGAGCCATGTCCTGTGGTCTGATGAGACCAAGATAAACTTATTTGGTTCAGATGGTGTCAAACGTGTGTGGTGGCAACCAGGTGAGGAATACAAAGACAAGTGTGTCTTGCCTACAGTCAAGCATGGTTGTGGGAGTGTCATGGTTTGGGGCTGCATGAGTGCTGCCGGCACTGGGGAGCTACAGTTCATTGAGGGAACCATGAATGCCAACATGTACTGTGACATACTGAAGCAGAGCATGATCCCCTCCCTTCAGAAACTGGGCCGCAGAGCAGTATTCCAATATGATAACGACCCCAAACACACCTGCAAGACGACCACTGCCTTGCTAAAGAAACTGAGGGTAAAGGTGATGGACTGGCCAAGCATGTCTCCAGACCTAAACCCTACTGAACATCTGTGGGGCATCCTCAAACGGAAGGTGGAGGAGTGCAAGGTCTCTAACATCCACCAGCTCCGTGGTGTCATTATGGAGGAGTGGAAGATCATTCCAGTGGCAACCTGTGAAGCTCTAGTGAACTCCATGCCCAAGAGAGTTAAGGCAGTGCTGGAAAATTATGGTGGCCACACAAAATATCGACATTTGGGCACAATTTGGACATTTTCACTTAGGGGTGTACTCACTTTTGTTACCAGCAGTTTAGACATTAATGGCTGTGCGTTGTTATTTTGAGGGGACAGCAAATTTACACTGTTATACAAGCTGTACACTGACTACATTGTATCAAAGTGTCATATCTTCAGTGTTGTCCCATGAAAAGATATAATAAAATATTTACAAAAATGTGAGGGGTGTACTCACTTTTGTGAGATACTGTACATCTCTGGCTAAATCCTCACTCATGCGGGGAAGCTATGCTTGCACACAAAGATGCAATGAATGACAGATGCATTTTTGCACCATTATTCCTGGCAGTTAACATTTCAGTCGACTCGACACAGAGTTGTTTTTACCCCATCATAGTGTTGCACCCATCTGATGCAAATCCCACGATGTTCTCCAATGGGACATTGGCGTCTGTGAAAGACTTGATCATTTCTGTATACAGCCTTTCTGCTCAGGCTCCATCTGTGATAAAGTCCCTGTTCTCATCAGAAAATATCTGAGCCCATTTCCAAAAACAGGTCTGGACAGATTTGGAAACATCATCAAAAAAATGAACTCCGATGCAAAGTGTTTTTACTGGTCCTATGTCCGTTGACTCATCAAGTAACACATTGAATTTCTTCTTTTTAATAATTTCTGACAAATCCTCAAAATAACAATCTCCGATGACATGTTTGGCAATTGCGGTGGCTTTACTGCATCCAAGATGCAAATTCTGTGATGTTTTAGAGTCTTGGGAAATGTCTTTTATTACTTCCACCAAGTGATCGGCTGATCACATAGCAATATTATGTTCAGCCAGAAATCATGCTAGCTCATGCTGCATTTTCGATTTTTGCTTTTTCATGCATTTTTTGCAAACACTAGGCAATGGAGGATTGATTAGTAGCCTGAGACTTTACATTTTGTGCGTGTTTGTTTGTGGAGTTTGCATGTTATCCCCATGTCTGCGTGAGTTTGCGCCGGGATTTCTCCGGTTTCCTCCCACATGCCAAAAAAAAAGAAGTTAGGTTAATTGGCATCAAACTGGAGATTCTAAATTGTCCTTAGGTATGACTGGGAGAGTGAATGGTTGTCTGTCTCTCTGTGTTGGCCCTGCGATGGACTGGCGATCTGTCCAGGGTGTACCCTGCCTCTCGCCCAAAGATGCTGGGATAGGCTCCAGCCCCCCGTGACCCGAAAAGGATTAAGCGGAAGAAAATGGATGGATGGATGTTTCCTTTGGCATGATTTTTTAACACTGTGATGTCCGACACCAATGCCGCAGCGGCGGCAAAAGGCCTTGGCGTCGTTCCCAGCAACAGGTTGAAGCCATTCTTGAAATGTTGACTCTAACTCCCAGGCAGGGCGATAAAGCTGCTGTGCCCGGCGGGATTTCTTTATTTTCTTACCGTTGTCTGTGCTGTCAGACTCTTTTCTTTTAATATCTTTCTCTTCCAAGTCCAAACTGTCAGGAGCCGAGCCGGCTTGGTTCCCCCCGGCTCAGTTCTGACCTCTCTGTGGGTTTAGGTGCTGCTATGTATGTATGTATAGTATGTTTTTCAGTGTGCTTCCTTACCCATAGCCACTGCTCTCTGGCCGGCAGCTGAGAGTCAGCTCTCTTTGGCTCACCCTTGTATGATTATTGGCTGACAGCCTGCCGGTCCGACCACGCCCCCTCACTTATTACCATCAGCTGTTCCCAGCCCCGTTAATCATCTTTTCCGGTCCTCGCCCAGGTGCCCCTCATCACACCATCACCAGCAGTGCGTGTACTTGTACGTGCGTGGACTTGTGTGTGTACAATGCCGCTCTGGGGCGCATTCGTGGCTAGCACGTCTCTCCCTCTCTACACGTTCACTGGGCGATGTCGGTCCCGAACGCCAACAATAAGTATCTTTGCATTTTGTTGTGAGTCTTCACCTTTTGGACTGTCTGTCTTTTTGTATTAAATGTGTTGTGGTGTACCCTGCGTGTAAATCCTCGTCATTTCATCCTCCCTCTCCGTGCACTGCGTAGAGCGCACGGAGGGTCATGACACAAACTCATGTTCACTGTTTGTTTGTTTTTTAATTTATGGTGGTCCCACTGTGCCATTGCAGCAGCTGCTGCACAAACAAATCGCTAAGCACTGCTGATGTGACTGGCACATTTGGCGGTGCAGGAGGAGCCAGCCAGCTACAAGCTAATCAGCTATGAGCAGGCCAGGTCAGTTTCTGGTGATGTGGGTGTTCACATAAATCAAAATGATGTTTGTTGGAGGGGTGCACAGACATGCCAAAACTATCATATATTTGACCTTTTTTAAAACTATTAATTGTATATTGTATAGGCCCTAAAACTATTGTATAAATCTGATAATTATCGTATACTGTATCTGGCAACACTGGGTAGGACAGCAGCTGTGGCGGCTGTGGCCTCAGTCCCAGCAGTGAATCACAGGGCACAACTTTAGCCACCAACAAAAAAAGCGCCTTGTGGTTGGCTGCTGGCATTGGAGTTGTGGTTGCCGAGGTTGTGGCCTTTTTTTCCTACAAGGAACAAGAAAGTTATATCGTGTTACTTTAAAAACAAACATGTAGCACACGTTAGAATTTAAATGCTGTTGTTAAACAATACAAGACCTTAAAGTCTACATCTGCTTGGAACCCAGTGATCACCATTTGCAGCTATACTTTATGTTTATTAAACTGATGAACAGAGACTGGATTATATACTAGATTATAATTAATAATATTTAAAGGAAAACTACGTAAGATTTTCACACTAAAATAGTATTTCCAAAATTATTTTGATCCCAGCCAGCATGTCCATGTGGGCCCCACGTAAAGTTAACTGGGCTGTCTTATGAGTCCCATGTGGGTTTGTCCCCGGGTTCCATGTTGGTCCCATCTATGTTTGCCCACATGACTTTACCTGTGGTGCAGGTGAGCAGGTAGTCTGTTTACCTGCTTTAAACTCATCTGGGCCCCACATGGGTTTAATATGGGTGAGCAGGGTTTTGTAACACTTGTGCCACAGGCAAGATTACATTAAGTCACCAATTTATGAGAAGGTTCCAAAATTACAAGAAAAAGTTAGCAAATTTGCAGAGAAAAAAAATCACAATTTTACAAGAAAAACTGTCATATTCTGGTGAGTGCACTCCTCCCCCGCCAGTCCGGTCCAACCTTCACCTACTCCGCGAGTAATCATCTCCTTCTGCGTGATGAGACGCACCTGCTCCTCTGACTCGCCAGTGCTTAAATAGATCTTCTCTTCAACGCCTCGGCGCTGGCTCGTTGGGTATACTACCTGCTTCAGCAGTGAATATCTATTCTCCTTAAACTTGAATAACCCTCTAATCACTTGCTCACCTCTTCACAGGTTGCAACCTCCTTTGTGGTGCGTCTCCAGGGTTGTTGTGTGCTCACCTGCCCCGTCATCATCACCACATCAGCGACCGGCATCACCCGGTCAGACACCTCACCCAGCTCTACCCTTGCCATCTTGCGTCATCGGGAGGTCCGCTGTAAGTGCTGGGTTCTTCTGCCGGGCTCTCTTATACTCCCACGTGAGTGTTGTCCTGTTTCCCTTGTTTTGTCTCCCTCCTAATTCACCTGCTCTCGTCTCTCGTTTCAGGCTGTGTGCTTTCCCTGGTGAGTGGCGTTTTTCTCTTACGGAGGCGTTCTTTTGCATTAATAAAATTCAACCAAACTTGTTACTGTGTTATTGTGTGTTTCCTTTGGTGTCATTCCCTGCACGTGAGCTGTCTAATTATTGCCGATCATGACAGAACGAGCCAGCCACGTTGCCAGCTTAGCGGGAGTGACATCAGCAGAACACTCTGCTTTAGACCGTTTAGATGCCACAGAGAGGCAGGTGGCCGTGCTGACTCAACAGCTGCAAACCATTTCACAGCAGCTGGGCACGGTCGCTGAGCATTTGGCCATCTGTCTCAGCCGGTGCCTGTTCCTCCACCTGTTGCCCCAGTTTCCTCCATTGTGCGCCAAGCCACCTCCGTTCCCTCACCTGCCCCGTACGCGGGGGAGGTGGGGGAAATGCAGGAGGTTTTTATGCCATGTTTGGCTGTATTTCGGCCAGGTGGGGGTGGGGGGTACCCGGATGACACAGCCAAAATTCATTTTATGACACTGCTACTGTGGGACAGGGCCCTCAGCTGGGCCCAAGTCATTCTTGACAGTCCGGAGGGGCTCACTAATTCATTTGAAAGATTTGTGGGCAAATTCATTCGCGCGTTTGACCGTTCAGAAAGCGAGGGAAACATCATGAGCCGCTTAATGTCACTCCGTCAGGGTAGCCGGTCAGCTGCCGACTACTCTGTGGAGGACTCGGGATGGAATAACGTTTCACTACAAAGCGTCTTCCTCCAGGGTTTAAATGAACACCTCCGGGACGACCTAGCAGTTCATGCGGTTCCCTTCTCCTTGGACGGTTTAATTGATCAGGCTGTCAGTCTTGACAACCAATACCGCGAGTACGTGAAGAAGCACAAAGCCCCCTCCCACCCGCCCAGTGTGCATGCATCCCCTTCAGCTTCTGACACAGCTGGAGCCGATTCTTTGTCTGAGCCTATGGAGTTCGGCCGGGTCCGTCTGACTCTGGAGGAACGCCAGAGATGAAGGAGAGCTGGCGCCTGCATGTACTGTGGCTCCCTCAAGCACACACTGCAGGGGTGTCAGCTGAAGCCAGAAAGATGCGACCCATCAGTAGCCGTGGGGGGTCTGATGGGCGGGAAATCCAGTCATCCCCCTGGTAACTTATCCATTTCGGCCCCCATTCAGTTTTTGGGAGTCGAGAGAAGGGCTAAGGCCTTGATTGACTCAAGGGCAGAGCAGAATTTCATTTCTGCACGTTTCGTACGAGATGTAGGCATCCCTACGATCAAATTGCCCATGTCCCTAAATGTTGTTACATTATCGGGCGAAAAGGTGGCTAACATCACCGAGGAAACTGAGCCGGTGTCCGTCCTTCTTTCCGGCAACCACCGCGAGACCATTTCATTTTATATTCTCCCTAAATCTGGTCACCCGGTGGTTCTCGGTTACTCGTGGCTCCGGAAGCATAACCCTATTATTAAATGGGCAAATAATTCCATCTCTTCCTGGAGCCCATATTGTTTGGCTTCTTATCGCAGTTCGGCCGAGTGTTCACCTATGCTATCCATCTCTTCCCCTCCGGTAGAGCCGTCGGACCTCAGCCTAGTACCCAAAGTCTATCATGACCTCGGACAGGTCTTTAGCAAGTCTAGAGCACTTTCTTTACCTTCCCATTGCTCTTATGATTGTGCTATAGACCTTCTTCCAGGTGCATGGCTGCTGTCCAGTCGCCTCTACAGTATTTCTAGGCCAGAGAGGGAGGTGATGGAGAGCTATATTAAAGATTCTCTGAACGCTGGCCTCATTTGGCCATCATCAGCTCCTCTTAAGGCAGGATTTTTTTTTTGTCGGAAAGAAGGATGGTTCCCTACGCCCGTGCACTGACTATTGTGAGCTCAATGCCATTACTGTTAAGGACAAGTATCCTCTGCCCCTGATAAACTCCACGTTTGAGCTCCTTCAGCGCGCACGAGTGTTTACGAAATTGGACTTGCGGAACACATACCATCTGGTTCGCATTCACAAAGGGGACGAGTGGAAGGCGGCTTTTAAAAGACACCTGGGGCAATTTGAATATCTGGTGATGCCATTTGGGCTCACCAATGCCCCCGTTGTCTTCCAATGGATGATCAACGACATCCTCCGCGATATGGTCAATCAATTTGTTTTCGTTTACCTCACAACATTTTATGGTTTTCACACATGCCAGAGGAACACACAGTCCATGTCCGGACCATTTTGCAATGGCTCCTGGAGAATCAGCTTTACGTTAAAGCCGAGAAGTGTGAGTTGTCCAGTTGGTGTCATTCCCTGCACGTGAGCTGTCTGATTATTGCCCATCATGACAAAAACTAACAAAATTCTGAGAAAGTTGCAAATTTACAAGAAAAAAAAAATCACAAATTTATGAGAAAGTTTCAAATTTTCAATAAAAATCCATCAAATTAGGGGGAAAAAGTCACAAATTGACAAGAAAATAGCAAATTTATGAGAAAATAAATTGAAAATAGGTAAACAGGTAAAGTCCATGTGGGCAACACAGATGGGGCCAACATGGAACCCATGAACAAACCCACATGGGACCCATAAAACAACCCAGGTTTAGCCTTTGGTGGGACCCATGTGGACATGCTGGCTGGGATGGTCCATTAACGCTGACACAGCAGGTGTTGAACTCAGCCGCTCACCTTCGTCTGCTTTATTACTGGAAATTTCTCTCAATGTTTCACGGCCAGCCACCGTGGATGTGACCACTCTCTGAGTGCAATCACACATGTCACCCCGGAGGTCATCACATGCAAATAAAAGAGATTTATGAACACAATTTAATTTTGTATTTGATGATATTTTGGCTCTATATGAAGATTTTATATTACTTCCACAAGTCAGAGGGTTTAAAATGACATGGTTGCGTCAGTTATTATGATGGCCAGATGTGGGATTTTATTTTAATAGTGGATGTCACGCTAGAGTTCCCATGTGTTAAAATGGGTTTATAACACACAATGATCTTTCAGGGATTAGAGTGGGAAAAAAAGAAAGTTCATTGTGTGACTGCAGAGATTTTTCCCCTAATATACAGTTTGTGCTCATTTTCCCCTTTAAAATGTTATAAGATTATGCTGTTATTGTATATTTTCCCTTATTTTTTTTATCATCATTAAGGAAGATTAACCTCTTAATTCTGGTGCTCCGCCGGTGGGATGTTTCAAATTTTCTACTGCCCCTCAGTGAAAAAATAATTTGATTTTCTTTGCATATTCTAAATTTAGGGAAATTGGTTGGAATGCCAAGGGGTTAATCATGAGTTAACTGAGGACAATAGTGGGATTAATCGGGATTAACCACTTTAATCCACTGACAGTGCTAATTATTGTATTATATATTCAACAGTGAATTATATGGAAGCCAAAAGTGGCCATGATCACGACTTTTTTTTTTAAAATTCTGCTTTCCTATGATAATGCATTCTTTTTATATTGTGATCACAAGAAAACAAGCTTGTATCCTGTGATAATATATTATTTTTCTTGCTATCAGGAGAAACCAAATAATTATCCATCGATAAAACATCAAAATTAACTTGGGATCACAAGAAAACTGTCATGATTACAATAAATATCAGCTCACGTGCAAGATGCTACACCAGGGAATGCACACAACAAAGAGATGCATAGTTTCACACAATTTTATTGAAAAGAGTTGGAGCAAAATTAGCAGAAACAAGACCTCACTCGCCAGAGGAGAGCCCAGCCTTTAAGGAGGGAGATGAGAGCAGATTAGAGCGAGGAGGGAGGCAGGTAATAATGAATCATAAGGGAAAAAACTCTTATGAGTGAGAGCAGAGAGCCCGACGGGGAACCCAGGAAGGCAGGGATGAATGGGGATGAAAGCTGCGGATGAGTAGGGCTGATGAGCTGCCCGACCGGGTGGAGCAGGAGATCAGGACAGAAGACAGTGATGAAGGAGCAGGTGAGCGCACAATGAATCCCCGGGGACACACCGCAGAGATGACAGCAACCTGAGAAGGAGAAAGAGAGAGGCGGGTCATTCACTGGGTTCCGAGATAATTAAAACTTTACTTACTTAATTCTTTATGGCAGTATACCCAACGAGCCAGCGCTGGAGCGTTCACAGACTGGTCCTTTTAGGCGCTGGCAGCGAAGAGACAGCAGGTGCATCCACTCACGCAGGTGTATTGATTACCTGCAGAGCCGGGGACCCTCCCACAGGACGGGAGGGGGAGTGCGCTTACCAGATCATAACAGTATCCCCCCTCAAGGGACGCCTCCTGGTGGCCCACTGAGCTTGTTGGGATGGGCTCGGTGAAAGGCCTAGACCATCCCCTTGTCATGGAAGTACGACCGGGGAATCCATGACCTTTCCTCAGGTCCGTAGCCCTTCCAGTGGACCAAGTATTACAGCCCCCGGCCCAGATGGCAAACGTCCAGAATTCTCTGAATGGTATAGGTGGTCTGACCGTCGAGGATCCGAGGGGGAGGAGGAGGCTTTTGGGGGGGGGCATAGAGGACTGGCCGAGAGGGGCTTGATCTTGGATACGTGGAAGGTCGGATTGATACAGAGAGTCGGCGGAAGCTCCAGGTGGACTGTCACATCATTGATGATTCGGGAGATGAAAAACGGCCCCAGGAACTGAGGTGACAGCTTACAAGATTCCGTTTTTAGAGGCACCTGTTCCGCTGACAGCCACAACTTCTGCCCACCGTGTAGCTGGGCGCTGGAACTCGCCTGCAGTCCGCGTACTGTTGGTTCTGTTCGGTGGACTGGAGGAGCACAGCGCAGATGGCCCTCCACAGGCGACGACAATGGCGAGCGTGGGCCTCCACAGATGGCACGGCAACCTCCCTCTTCATCACGGGCAACGGGGGTGTGTGTACCCCATCGATGCCTCAAAGGGTGTTAATTCCATAGCCGATGAAACTGCAGAGTTGTGAGCGTACTCCACCCAGGTCAGATGAGTGCTCCATGTAGATGGGTTGCAGGATGCCACACATCTGAGGGTGGCCTCTAGGAATTGGTTGGTGTGCTCAGCCTGCCCGTTGCTCTGAGGGTGGTATCCAGATGACAGACTGACCGAGGTGCCCAGGTTACGGCAAAAAGACTTCCACACTTGAGATATGAATTGTGGTCCCCGGTCAGACACAATGTCCAGGGGAATGCCGTGAAGGCGGATGACGTGGTTAGTGAAAGGGCTGGCAGTCTCTGAGGTGGAGGACAGTTTGGGGAGGGGTACTAAATGAATGGCCTTAGAAAATCAGTTGACAATGGTGAGGATGACAGTGTTACCATTAGAGGGGGGAAGTCCAGTGACAAAGTCCAGGGCTACATGTGATAAGGGGTGGCTGAGAATCGGGAGGGGATGAAGCAGACCGGCGGGAGGAGAAGAATTTATTTCAAGCGCTGTGAGAGGACAGCGCCCACCCCCGAATCAGAAGCATCCACCTCTACAATGAATTGGAGCTAAGGGTTGACCTGGGCTGAGATGGAAGTGTTGGAAAATAGGCTCTTCAGTTTAAAGAAGGCCCGTTCAGCTGCCTTGGACCAGGTGAAAGGTACCTTGACTGAGGTCAGCTGCGTAAGAGGCTGTGCTTCCCCACTGTAATTTCTAATGAAATGATGGTAGAAATTAACAAATCCTAGGAAGCGTTGAAGCTCCTTACGGGACTGGGGCATTGGCCAATCAAGCACAGCCTTCACCTTGGCCGGATCGGCCCTCAGTTCTCCCTCAGCAACAATAAAGCCCAGGAAGGAAGTGAAGCTGGTGGAAAACTCACACTTTTCGGCCTTCACAAAGAGCTGGTATTCCAGAAGCCGCTGTAACACGGCCCTGACATGGACTGAGTGCTCCTCTGGCGTGCGCGAAAAAATCAAAATATCGTTAAGGTAGACAAAAACGAATTGAGTAACCATATCACGCAGGACGTCATTAATCATTTGCTGGAAGACGGCGGGGGTGTTGGTGAGCCCAAAGGGCATCACCAGATATTCAAACTGCCCCAGGTGAGTTTTAAATGCCATCTTCCATTTGTCCCTCTCGCGAATGTGGACTAAATGATACGCGTTACGCAGATCCAATTTAGTAAACACCCGCGTGCGCTGAAGGAGCTTGAATGCAGAGTTGATCAGGGGCAAAGGGTATTTTTGATGGTAATGGCATTTAACTAGCGGAAATCTATGCACGGCCACAGAGATCCGTCCTTCTTTCCGACAAAGAAAAACCCTGTCCCAAGAGGAGCCAAGGAGGGCCGAATGAGGCCGGCTTTCAGGGAGTCCTTAATATAACTTTCCATCACCTCCCTTTCCGGTCCAGAAAGGCTGTAGAGCCGGCTGGACGGCAACCGTGCACCCGGGAGGAGGTTGATAGCACAGTCATAAGAGCGGTGAGGAGGCAAAGAAAGGGCTCTTGACTTGCTAAAGACCTCCCCAAGGTCATGGTAGACCTTGGGTACGAGGCTGAGATCCGGCGTCTCCACCGGAGGAGAGGAGACAGAAAGGGACAGTGAACACTCGGCTGAGCATGGGCAGGATGCTAAACAGAAAGGGCTCCAGGAAGAGATGGAATTTTGTGCCCAATTGATGATAGGATTATGCTTCCGGAGCCACGGATACCCCAGAACCACCGTGGAGGATGAACTAGGCAGAATAAAGAACGAAATGGTCTCCCGGTGGTTCCCAGACAGAAGGTCGGGAATCGGGGCCATGTGCTCAATAATAGATGCCACACAACTCCCAGATAGTGCTGCAACGTTTAGCAAAGCCGGCAGTGTAGTTGTGGGAATACCAATTTCCTGCACAAGCCACAAAGAGATGAAATTTTACTCTGCCCCTGAATCAATTAATGCCAAAACTCTCCTCTCGACCCCCAGCAGCTGAATGAGGGCCGGAATGGAAAAGTTACCGGGGGGATGAATAGAGTTCCCACCCGTCAGACCCCCCACGGCTACGGATGGGCCGCATCTTTTTGGCTTAAGGTGGCAATTAAATATTTTATACTCAAGCGAGCCACAATACATGCAAGCACCAGCTCTCCTCCGTCGTTGGTGCTCCTCCGGACTCAGTCGGACTCAGCCAAGCACCATAGCCTCGGAGGAGGAGTCGGTCTTACCTATGCCAGTAGCCGGGAAGAACATGTGCGAGATGGGCGGGTCAGAGGAGGTCTTCCGCTCCTTCGCGCGCTCGTGGTAGCGATTATCCAAACTAACAGTTTGATCGATGAGCTCATCCAGGGAGGAGGGAGCAATATGAATTGCCAGGTCATCGCGAATGTTGGCATTGAGATCCTGGAGGAAGGCGCTTCTTAAGGAAACGTCATTCCAACCAGAATCTGCCGCGATGACCCTAAACTCCACAGAGTAATCAGTTGCTGATTGACTACCCTGGCAGAGTGACAAAACACGACTCATGATGTTGCCCTCACTCTCCGAGCAATTGAAAGCCTGGGAAAACTTGCTAATAAATCTATCAAAAGTGTAATGAGGGCCCCCCACACTATCTAAAATAGACTGAGCCCAGCTGAGGGCTCGGTCTCGTAGCAGGAGGGTCATAAAGTGAATTTTAGATGTGTTGTCCGGGTACTCCCCACCCACCTGCCTACAGCTGAACCTGACACAAAAACGCCTTACATTTCCCTACCTCCCCTGCATACGGGGCAGGTGAGGGAACAGAGGTAGTTTGGTGGATGGTGGAAGAAACTGGAATGGGAGGTGGAGGGAGAGGGGCTGAACGAGACATGTGACTAAGGTGTTTGGTGACCATGCTCAGCTGCTGCGTAATGGTCTGCAGCTGTTCACCTCCTGAGCCACTGGAGAGTTTGCCAGAATCTCTTTGAGGCTGACCGAAAGTCTTGTTCCATGGCCTCACCGAACTCCTCCCATACCTGAGTTTTTGCTTCAGCAACCACCCAAGCTGCACTCCACTTGGCCTGCTGGTACACCTCAGCTGCTTCGGGAGTCCCACAAGCCAACCAAGCTTGATAGGACTCCTCCTTCAGCTTAATGGCCCCCCTCACCACTAGTGTCCACCACTTGGTTCGGGGGTTGCCACCACGAGATGCCCTGACGACCTTGCGGCCGTAGCTCTGGGCAGCCGCTTCAATAATGGAGGTGAAGAATATGGACCATTCAGACTCCATGTCTCCAGACTCCCTCGGAATGTGGTTGAAGTTCTTCCGGAGGTGGGAGTTGAAGACCTCCTGGACAGGGGCCTCAGCCAGATGTTCTCAGCACACCCTCACTATACGTTTGGGTCTACCAGGTCTGAATGGCATCCTCCCCTGCCATCGGATCCAACTCACCACCAGGTAGTGATCAATTGACAGCTCTGCACCTCTCTTTACCCGAGTGTTCAAGACATACGGTCGCAAGTCTGATGACACGATAACAAAATCGATCATTGACCTGCGACCTAGGGTGTCCTGGTGCCAGGTGCACATATGGACACCCTTATGCTTGAACATGGTGTTTGTTCTGGACAAACTGTGGTTAGTACAGAAGTCCAATAACTGAACACCACTCGGGTTCAGATCGGGCAGGCCGTTCCTCCTAATCACCCCCCTCCAGGTTTCACTGTCGTTGCCCACGTGCGCATTAAAGTCCCCCAGTAGGACAATGGAGTCTCCAAGAGGAGCACTCTCCAGCACCCCAGTTAGAGACTCCAAAAAGGGTGGGTACTCTGAAACATCATTTGGTGCATAGGCACAAATGATGGTCAGGACCCGTTTCCCAAACCGAAGGCGCAGGAAAACAACCCTTTCGTCCACCGGGGAAAACTCCAATATAGAGGCAGCAAGGTGGGGGGATACAAGAATACCCACCCCTGCTCGTTGCCTCTCGCCTGGGTCAACTTCAGAGTAGGCCAAGCTCCAGCCCCTTTCCAGGAGACTGGTTCCGGAACCGTTGCTGTGTGTTGAGGTGAGGCCGACTATATCTAGCCGGTATCTCTCAACCTCATGCACCAGCTCAAACTCCTTTCCCACCAGAGAGGTGACATTCCACGTCCCAAAAGCCAGTTTAGGAAGCTTGGGATCAGTCCACCAAGGTCTCTGCCTTTGACTGCCACCTGATCCACATAGCACCAGGCCCCCATGGTCCCTCTTGCAGGTGGTGAGCCCACTGGAGGGCGGACCCATGTAACTCCTTCGGGTTGAGCCCGGCCGGGTCCCATGAGCAGAAACCCGGCCACCAGACGCTAGCCATCGAGCCCCTCCCCCAGGCCTGGCTCCAGGGCGGGGCCCCGGTAACCCCATACCGGGCAGGGTACACTGAATCCTTGTTCTAACCTTCATCATGAGAGTCTGTTGGATCGTTCTTAGTCTGGCCCTTCACCCAGGATGAGCTTGTCTTGGGTGACCCTACCAGAGGCAAATTGCCCCAGACAACATAGCTCCTGGGATCACTAGGGCAGGCAAACCCCCCCACCACGATAAGGTGAAGATTCATGAGGGGCCGAACGCATTATTTATCCTGTAATAATGTATTAATTTATCCTGTGATAATACATTATTTATCCCATTATAATGCATTAATTTATCATGTGATAATGTATTAATTTATTGTGTGATAATGTATCAGTTTATCCTGTGATATCCTTATCATATATTATATGATATATATATATTATATATATAATATAATATATAATATACATATATTATATCATATATATCATATATATTTATCCTGTGAAAATGCATTATTCATCAAGTGACAATGCATTAATTCATCCCGTGATAATACATTATTTATCTCATGATAATGTGTTATTTATCCCGTGACAATGCATTAATTTATCCCATGATCATACATTAATTTATCCCGTGAAAATGCATTAATTTATCATGTGATAATGCACTCATTTAACTCACAATCGTAAGAAAACATCCCATGATTCCATGATAATCCATTACAACTTGCGATCATGAACAATCAAAAATTTATTCCATCATCACGAGAAGATGAGCATTTATCCTATAATAAAGCATTCATTCATCCATCTTCTACCGCTTAATCCTTTTTGGGTCACGGGGGGACTGGAGCCTATCCCAGCATCTTTGGGCGAGAGGCAGGGTCCACCCTGGACAGATCGCCAGTCCATCGCAGGGCCAACACAGAGAGACAGACAACCATTCACTCTCACAGTCATACCTAAGGACAATTTAGAATCCCCAGTTTGATGCCAATTAACCTAACTTCCATGTTTTTGGCATGTGGGAGGAAACCGGAGAAATCCCGGAGTAAACCCACGCAGACACGGGGAGAACATGCAAACTCCACACAGATCACTGTTGGTTGGGGGCTGGGATCGAACCCAGGATCCCCCGGCCATGGGTGAGTTACTGTGCTGCCGCAGTGCTAACCACTTCCACCACCGCGCTGCCCATAATAATAATAAAACATCACAAGAAAAATAATTAACCCATGGTAATGCATTAATTAACCCATTTTCACACGAAAATTAGTATTTATCTTAGTATAATGCATGATTTTATCCTGTGATAACTAGAAAATGAGCCCTTACCCCATGAGAATGCATTTTTTTAACTCACCATTATGAGAAAAAAAAGCCTTTATCTTGTGATAATGCATTATTTATCCTGTGATCATGAAAGGACAAATCATCATATAAGCACTAATATGTCTTGTGATCATGAGAAGACAAACTGTTATCATGTGATAATGCATTAATTTAACTTGTAATCATGTGCAAACAAGACATTATCTCATGATAATGCATTAATATATCACACAATCATGAAAAAACAAATATTTATCTCATGATAATACATTAATTTTTCCATTGATCATGTGAAAATAAAGGTGCGTTCAGACCAAATGCGAATGGCAAATTTTTTGGGCGGCACGATTATGTTATAATTCAATGTAAATGCACTAATAGACATCAGTTCACCGTCTGAGTGAGATGCAGACAGGCAAAGTTGCCTTTATCACTTCCGCAGCAGTGTTCAGCCAACTGTGGAAATCCCCCAAATAATGTCATGCTTTCGGTTTACATTGTCCGACGGAGGACTCACCTGAAAAAGTTGTCCCTGTCTCCAAAACTTTATAAGATCTTTATAAGATGATGGGTGTTTCCGTTGCTAGCTTGCTAGCACGTCTGTGGCAGGAAACCATGGGTAAATAACTCCGAAATCCCAATTCAGCTGAAGAGCTCCCAGTCTTCCTGTCTCCAGGTGAGTGAGTCTCATTTTCAAACTAGTCTACTCTCCAATGTTAATACTTTTTGTCATGAGCTCCTGTGCGCCATTACACGGCACATGAGGGAGAGAATGAAAAACCCAATCGCAGGAGTAGAGAGTGCCATGTTTATTGAAGTTCACCAAAATAACAAGTCCAATAATCACCAAATGCAGTTCAGTTTACCACACAGTATATGGAGTGGTGTAATGACAGAGTTTGGCCACCAAACTTACAGAGTGCCAGCCGAATGCTCTACAGCCTGGTCTAAAATGGAGCCTCATGATACAGGGCTGAGTAAAGCACCAAAAGGAATGGCGAAAAGCCTAATGCTGCAGGGCTGCTAACACAGGAGAAAAGGCTAAAGACACTTACAGGTCTGGAGCTAATCCGGGGCGAGCCATGCAGTCTGGAGGAAGAGGCAGAGAAGCGGGACCAGCCGAAACACCAAGGAATGGATCATCTTAAAATGTCAGGCTGAGTTGAACGCAGGGAGTGAATACCATATGCAGAGGAACACGCTGCCACGTATGAAGGGGAATGCCCCGACAATCTCCTTCCTCAGCAGCAGCAAACAAATACTCCAGAAGCTAACGAGGAAAGAGATTGCCGGTGTGAGAATGCGTGGGCAGAACTGATTGGGAACAGGTGAGTGAGAGGGCATGTGAATGAGAGTGAATGGAGCGTGTGCATGTGTGTGTGCGTGTGGGTGTGTGTATGTGTGTGAGCACCGGTGACAGAGCAGCTGACGATGCTTGACGGGAGGAGGGGGCGTGCCAGAGCTGTCAGGAGGAAACTAGGACAAATCATAACAATAAGTCAGAACTGGATTTGGCCTCCAAACCAGGATTCATGACACTTTTATTCCGGTGACGGCAGCATCTCAAAGCTAGCACTATCCGTCGGACATGAATGCGCTAATGCATGAGTTTGCATGTGCTCGTGTCTTTCCATTGATGTTGTATTGATTCGCGCCGCCCGTTCGCGTTTGGTCTGAATGCACCTTAAGCCATTACGCCATAATAATGGATGATTTCATCTCATAATCACAAGAAAACAGAATGGGGGGAAAAATATACAGTGGTGCTTGAAAGTTTGTGAACCCTTTAGAATTTTCTACATTTCTGCATAAATATGACCTAAAACATCATCAGATTTTCACACAAGTCCTAAAAGTAGGTGGTGTGAATTAAACATTTCCAGTAACTGTTGATCAATCCTGAACATTGGCTTGGAGGAATTTTAGCCCATTCCTCCATACAGAACAGCTTCAACTCTGGCATGTTGGTTGGTTTCCTTGCATGAACTGCTCACTTCAGGTCCTGTGTTATTACCTCATTAGTATCGTTGTGTACCTATTACCTTGGCATTCGTTCGGACAGCAGAGTAAGAACTTCATTGCTCAGGAAATGATGCATTTCTTAACTGTGCACATTATAATAGAGCCTTTGAATCTTGAATCTCTTGAATCTTCCACAGCATCTCAGCTGGATTAAGGTCAGAACTTTTGACTTGGCCATTCCAAAACATTAACTTTATTCTTCTTTAACCATTCTTTGGTCAAATGACTTGTGTGCTGAGGATCGCTCACCCACTTTCTTTTGAGATTCAGTTCATGGACAGATGTCTTGACATTTTCCTTTAGTATTTGCTGGTATAATTCAGAATTTGTTGTTCCATCAATGATAACAAGCTGTCCTGGCCCAGATGTAGCAAAACAGGCCCAAACCATGATATTACCACCACCATGTTTCACAGATGGGATAAGGTTCTTATGCTGGAATCAGTGTCTTCCTTTCTCTAAACACAATGCTTCTATTTTGGTCTCATCCGTCCACAAGACATTTTTCCAACAGCCTTCAGGCTTGTCCACATGATATTTAGCAAACTGCAGATGAGCAGCAATGTTCTTTTTGGAGAGCAGTGGTTTTCTCCTTGCAACCCTGCCATGCACACCATTGTTGTTCAGTGTTCTCCTGATAGTGGACTCATGAACATTAGCCAATGCGAGAGAGGCTTTCAGTGGTTTGGAAGTTACCCTGGGGTCCTTTATGACCTCACCGACTATAACATGCCTTGCTCTTGGAGTGATCTTAGCTGGTCAACCATTCCTGAGGATGGTAACAATGGTCTTAAATTTCCTCCGTTGGTGCACACTCTGTCTTACTGTGGATTGGTGGAGTCTAAACTCTTCAGAGATGGTTTTGTAACTTTTTCCAGCCTGATGAGCATCAACAACCCTTTTTCTGAGGTCCTCAAAGTCTCCTTTGTTCGTGCCATGATACACTTCCACAAACACGTGTTGACACTTTGATAGATCCGTGTTCTTTAAATAAAACAGGATGCCCAGTCACACCTGATTGTCATCCCATTGATTGAAAACACCTGACTCTAATTTCACCTTCAAATTACCTGCTAATCCTAGAGGTTAACAAACTTTTGCCACTCACAGATCTGTAATATTGGATCATTTTACTCTATAAATAAATGAAAAAGTAATATATTTAACTGGGTTCTCTTTATCTACTTTTAGGACTTCTGTGAAAATCTGATTTTGTTTTAGGTCAGATTTTTGCAGAAATGTAGAAAAATCCTTTTTTTTTTTTTTTTTTTTCAAAAAAACATCCCACAAAGATCTCCTCACAGTTCCCAGGTTTCCCTTCCTCCTCCCCACGGAACTGCCACATTTCACACTAACAGAAATTAGGAGCACGAAGAAAAGTAAACATGGGAGAATTTGGGAGCCGGTTATTTTGGAAAAGAAATCCTGTGTTTGTATTAATATTTCACCTCTGGGAAAACTTCTGTCACTGACAATTTAAAGGGCACGCAGCCAACGCGATGTCAATTTGCCGTTGCGCCGGTCTTTATGACTTTATTGAATTAAGGTGGAGAGTCTGCGGTGGGTCGAGAGAAACGAAGAGAAAGAAAAGCAGCCGGTTATGGGGAGAGGGCGGAAAATCCTGACGTATTTTTGTTTCAAATGTGTTTCTGTCCACATATGGTCCTTGTTTCAGCCTATATATATGTATATATGCGGAGAATATCAGAGGTGACCCGTGACCTGGCTTCTCAGGCTGACATGATTTTGGCTGTCTCGCTCAGAGTCCTGTGTGACCCCCGTGTCTTTCGAGGTCAAGGGTCAGCTCCGTGGAGCAGTAAATTAACCCAATGTGTCAAATCTGGCATGACACCATGTTCAGCCCAGCTCTGGTCGTCTTTTTATATTCTCTTTTTTGCCCTTGTCCTACGCTTCTTTTTTTGTGGCTTATTTAAAAATTTTAGTGCTGTCAATCAGTGAAAATATTTAATCATGATTAGCATTAGCGTTCCAGCCAATTTCCCTAACAAATGCAAAGAAAATCAAATTCTTCCTTCACTGAGTGGCAGCAGAAAATCTGAAACATCCACTGGCCGAACACTGGAATTTTAAGAGGTTAAATTTGCAACTTTTTTCACCCATTTGTAATGTTTGGTTTTTTTTTTTAAAATTTGCATTTTTTTTCTTAAATATTTGCAACTTTTTCCTTGTAAATCTGCCATTTTTTTGCAAATCTGCATCTTTTTTCTTGTTAATTTTTAACTTTTTTTTCCCTCAAAAATTTGCATATTTTTTCCTGTAAATTTGCAACTTTTTTCTTTTAGATTTGAAACTTTTCTTTTAAACTTGAAACTTTTTTCTCCTCATATTCTTATAAATTTGCAACTTTTTTCTCATTTCAATTTTTTTTGTAAATTTGCAACTTTTTCCCCAACATTTTGCGACTTTTTTCTTGTAAATTTGTAATTTTTTTCTCAAAAATTTGCAGCTTTTTTCCTGAAAATGTGCAACTTTTTTCTTTTAGATTTGAAACTTTTCTTTTAAATTTGCAACTTTTTTTCTCCTCAATTTTCTTCTTGTAAATTTGCAACTTTTTTCTCCTCAAATTTCAATTTTTTTAATGTAAATTTGCAACTTTTTCTCAAAAATTTGCAAGTTTTTATCTTGTAAATCTGCAACTTTTTTTTGCAATTTTGTGACTTTTTTTCCTCAAGAATTTGAACTTTTT
The DNA here is from genome assembly GCA_020510985.1 of Pholidichthys leucotaenia. NCBI lineage: Eukaryota > Metazoa > Chordata > Actinopteri > Cichliformes > Pholidichthyidae > Pholidichthys > Pholidichthys leucotaenia. The sequence continues at coordinate 22,000,236 of CM035850.1, read as the reverse complement.
TCTTGTAAATCAGCAACTTTTTTCTTCCAATTTTGCAACATTTTTCTTGCTAATTTTTTTTTTTTAAATTTCTCTCAAATATTTGCAGCTTTTTCCTATAAATTTGCAGCCTTGAAAAAATGTACTTTTACATACGTACATGAAGACCCAATGTAATGGTTCATCAGCGTCGGTTTCAAGACTGACAAATTATTTAGGGCTTAAAAAATGTGTAAAGCTTCACAAATTAATAAAAGTAACCAAAATGAATTTGGGGAAATCTTCAAACGATACAGTACTTCTCCAAATAAATTCAAAACAAGAAGAAGAATGCCCAAGAAAGAAAGAATGAATCTGTCAGTCGATTACTAACTAACTAACTAACTAACCTGCACTTATATAGCGCTTTTCTAGTCACAAAGACCACTCAAAGCGCTTTCATTAATACTAACCCTCTATTCTAAGGGCCTATAGGAAACAGATATCTAGGGACAATTTAGAACAGCCAATTAACCTAACATTAAAATATCTAATCATGATTAATTGAATTTCCCCTATAGTTAACTTGTGATTAATAACATATGTTTGTCAACTCTAAACATACCTCAAAGAGATTTAAAAAAAAAAAATATAGACACAAGCAGATCCTAGGATATATCAAAAGAATGTGATCAGTCTTCAGTTGTCAATGACAGAAAGTCGAAAAGGGTTGTCCTAATGCTCTTAATTATTCAGAGGTGTGTTTGGGGTGTAATGTGAGATAAGATAAGATAAGCTTTTATTTGTCCCACAATGGAGAAATTCCAGGATTACAGCAGCAAAGGGATAGCAGCACTCAGAGCAATAGTTAATAAGACAATAAGAACTGGTTCGCCAAAGCAGCAGATCAATATACGTACAGTGGTGTGAAAAAGTGTTTGCCCCCTACCTGATTTCTCATTTTTTGTATGTTTGTCATACTTAAATGTTTCAGCTCATCAAACAAATTTTAATATTAGACAAAGATAACACAAGTAAACATAAAATGCAGTTTTTAAATGAAGGTGTTTACTATTAAGGGTAAAAAATCCAAACCTACATGGCCCTGTGTGAAAAACTGATCCCCCCCCCCCCCCCCCGTCTGTTAAAACATAAATTAACTGTGGTTTATCACATCTTTGGAAAGCTGAGTTCAATTTCTCAAGCCACACCCAGGGCTGATTACTGCCACACTTGTTCTCAATCAAGAAAACACTTAAATAGGACCTGCCTGACAAAGTGAAGTAGACCAAAAAGATCCTCAAAAGCTAGAGATCATGCTGCGATCCAAAGAAATTCAGGAACAAATGAGAAACAAAGTAACTGAGATCTATCAGTATGGAAAATGTTATAAAGCTATTTCTAAAGCTTTGGGACTCCAGAGAACCACAAATGACGAAAACATGGAACAGTGGTGAACCTTCCCAGGAGTGGCCGGCTGACCAAAATTATCCCAAGAGCGCAGCGATGACTCATCCAAGAGGTCACAAAAGACTCCACAACAACATCCAAAGAACTGCAGGCCTCACTTGCCTCAGTTAAAGTCAGTGTTCATGACTCCACCATAAGAAAGAGACTGGGCAAAAATGGCCTGCATGACAGAGTTCCAACACGAAAACCACTGCAGAGCAAAAAGAACATAATGGCTCCTCTCAGTTTTGCCAGAAAACATCTTGATGATCCCCAAGACTTTTGAGAAAATACTCTGTGGACTGACAAGACAAAAGTTGAACTTTTTGGAAGGTGTGTGTCCCATTACGTCTGGTGTAAAAGTAACACAGCATTTCAGAAAAGGAACATCATACCAACAGTAAAATATGGTGTTGGCAGTGTGATGGTCTGGGGCTGTTTTACTGCTTCAAGACCTGGAAGACCTGCTGTGGTAAATGGAACCATGAATTCTGCTGTCTACCAAAAAATCCTGAAGGAGAATGTCCGGCCATCTGTTTGTGACCTCAAGCTGGAGCGCACTCGGGTTCTGCAGCAGGACAGTGATCCAAAACACACCAGCAAGTCCACCTCTGAATGGCTAAAGAAAAACAAAATGAAGACTTTGGAGTGGCCTAGTCAAAGTCCTGACCTGAATCCAATTGAAATGCTGTGGCATGACCTTTAAAAGGCGTTTCATGCTCAAAAACCCTCCAATGTGGCGGAATTACGACAATTCGGCAAAGATGAGTGGGCCAAATTTCCTCCACAGCGCTGTAAGACTCATTGCCAGTTACTGCAAACGCTTGATTGCAGTTGTTGCTGCTCAGGGTGGCCCAACCAGTTATTAGGCTTAGGGGGCAATCACTTTTTCACACAGGGCCATGTAAATTTGGATTTTTTTCCCCTTAATAATAAACACCTTCATTTAAAAACTGCATTTTGTGCTTACTTGTGTTATCTTTGTCTAATATTTAAATTTGTTTGATGATCTGAAACATTTAAGTGTGACAAACATACAAAAAATGAGAAATCAGGAAGGGGCAAACACTTTTTCACACCACTGTATCTACACAGATATATACACAGTGCAGGAGCATTGCAGCTAGATGGTATAAACAGCATTATGGTTTGTTAAATTACTCTGCAGAATATGAATATGTACCCAGACAGTATATTTTGCATTTTAATCAATAGTGTTGTTGCCACCCCCAATAATGATTGTTATTGCCCTAGCTGTGCATTGGAGAGGATGATCTCTATTGTGCAAAGTTGTTACGTTAAATACATTTAATACAACCTCTACAAGCAGCCCTGGTTAGGTTATAAAGTCTGACAACCGTAGGTAGGAAGGACCTGCGGAACCTCTTTGTCATGCACCTAGGATGACACAGCCTACCGCTAAATTAGCTCCTCAGTGCGTTCAGCGTGTCCCGCATGGGGTGGGACTCGAACTCCAGCAGAGATGACAGCTTAGCCACCATCCTACTCTCTCCTATCTCCTCCACTAGGTCGAGGTGTTGCCCCAGAACAGAGCTAGCTTTTTTGAGCCTGTTCAGTCTCGTCCTGTTGGCTGCTGTGATACCACTACCCCAGCAGACCGCTCCAAATGTGATGGCTGATGCCACCACCGAATCACAGAAGGTCTTCAGGAGTCCCCCTTGCACTCCAAAAGACCTGAGTCTCCTGAGGAGGAACAGCCTGCGCTGCCCCTTCTTGTAGAGCACGTTGGTGTTGTGTGACCAGTCCAGTTTATTGTTCAGATGAACACCCAGGTACTTGTAAGATGTCACCATCTCAATGTGTTATGATTCTGAGCGCGGGTCATAGCTGTGCTCAGGTCTCTAGGTTGCTGCTTATTTTCTGTATATGTATTTTTTCTTGATTTTCATCCATTATGGTTTGTGCTTTTATTTTGACAGCTCTGTATGTTACTTCCTGGTGTCAAATCTGTTTGCTGGTTGTCCCAGCTTTTTTGTTATCTCTGATTACTTTCTCACTCATGCATCCGCACCTGATCCACATTTGGTTTCTCCCTTTTATTATTTAAGCTCGCTTGCGGGGTTCATTCCTCGCTGTGACCTCACCCTGTGCACAGACAGGAATTATTTTCTGCTCAGTACTCAGCCTCGCCTGACTATTTGTAAGTTACCCTTCGCAGTCCTCATTTGTTGTCTTTTTCTGTAAGTTACCCCTCATGGTTTATTTCTGTCCATTATCATTAAATGTGCAAACTCACAGCAGGCGATTGGTGTCTTGATTTCTGCCCTGAAAGGGCCATTTACACAATGTCTGTTCCCTGGATGTCTACTGGTGCTGTGGGGGGTTGTCCTCGCCTGCGGCAGTCCACCACCAGTTCCTTGGTTTCCCTCGCACTGATCTGGAGGCAGTTCCACAGGCACCACTCCACGAAGTCCTGGATAAGTCCTCTGTAAGATAAGATAGGATAAAATAAGCCTTTATTAGTCCCACAATGGGGAAATTCCAGGATTACAGCAGCAAAGGGATAGCAGAACTCAAAGCAACAGTCAATAAGATAATAAGAACTGTTTAGCCAAAGCAGTAAATGAATATACATATGTACACAGATATATACACAGTGCAGGAGCATTGCAACTAGATGGAATAAACAGCATTACGGTTTGTTAAATTATCCTGCAGAATATGAATATGTACCCAGACAGTATATTTCACATTTGAATGAACAGTGTTGTTAAGATAAGATAAGATAAGATAAGATAAGCCTTTATTAGTCCCACAACGGGGAAATTCCAGGATTGCAACAGCACAGGGATAGCAACACTCAGAGCAACAATCAGAAGGCAAGAAAAAAAACAAGCAAGCAAGAGCAGCTAATAAACATATGTACGTATTACTATAAAATATATATATATACACACACACACAGACACACAGTGCAGAGCATTGTAGCTGGATGGAATAAATATATGAATATATGAACACACAGTGCAGAGCATTGTAGCTAGATGGAATAAATATGTAAATATATAAACACCCACAGTACGGAGCATTGCAGCTAGGTGGAATAAATATGCAAGTATATAAACACACACAGTGCGGAGCAATGTAGCTAGATGGAATAATATGTAGATATATAAATATATAAACACCCACAGTACGGAGCATTGTAGCTAGATGGAATAAATATGCAAATATATAAACACACACAGTGCAGAGCATTGTTGCTAGATGGAATGAAACAGCATAACCGTCTACTCAGTTATCCTACATGGTATGATTATGTGCCCATACATATTCTCACCCTCCATAGCGACCGGTATGTTCCTAGTTGTATGCCGGAGAGGACCATTGTGTAAGTCTATTGCATCTTTTGCATTCAAAAAACTATTAGTTTGTTACGTCTTTTTGCTATCTCTGCGAGCAGCCCTGCTTAGGTTGTACAGTCTGACAGCCGTTGGTAGGAAGGACCTACGAAACCTCTCGGTTGTGCACCTGGGATGATGTAGTCTGCTGCTAAATGAGCTCCTCAGTGCATTCAGTATGTCCTGCATAGGGTGGAACTCGGACTCCAGCAGAGATGACAGTTTAGCCACCGTCCTTCTCTCTCCTATCTCCTCCATCGGATCAAGGCGCTGCCCCAGGACAGAGCTAGCTTTCTTAATCAGTTTGTTCAGTCTCTTCCTATCGGCTGCAGTAATGCCACTGCCCCAGCAGACCACTCCAAAAGTGATGGCTGATGCCACCACCGTGTCATAGAATGACTTCAGCAGCGCCCCTTGTACACCAAAAGACCTGAGTCTCCTCAGCAGGAACAGCCTGCGCTGTCCCTTCTTGTAGAGTGCATCAGTATTGTGTGACCAGTCTAGTTTATTGTTCAGATGAATACCCAGGTACTTATAGGATGTCACCATCTCGATGTCTGTTCCCTGTATATTTACTGGTACTGTGAGGGGCTGCCCATGCCTGCGGCAGTCCACCACCAGCTCCTTAGTTTTCCTCGCGTTGATCTGGAGGCAGTTCCGATGGCACCAGTCCACGAAGTCCTGGATAAGCCCTCTGTACTCAGCTTCATCTCCATTGGAGATGAGGCCAACGATCGCAGAGTCATCAGAGAACTTCTGTAGATGGCAGTGTGTTGTGTTGTGTGAGAAGTCCGCAGTATAAAGAGTGAACAGGAAGGGAGCCAGCACCGTTCCCTGGGGGGCCCCCGTGCTACTGATGATCGTGTCGGACACACAGTCCCGGGTTCTCACAAACTGAGGCCGGTTCGTGAGGTAGTCCAGGATCCATGATGACAGGTGCTGGTCCACCCCTGCGCGCAGCAGCTTGTCCTTCAGGATCATCGGTTGGATGGTGTTGAAAGCACTGGAGAAGTCAAAGAACATGATCCTCACCATATTCCCGGGCTTCTCCAGGTGGGACAGAGAACGGTGAAGGAGGAAGATCACCGCATCCTCCACCCCAATGCCATGCTGGTAGGCGAACTGGAGTGGATCCATCGCTGGTTCCACCAGGGGGCGGAGGTGAGCAAGGAGCAGTCTCTCCAGGGTCTTCATCAAGTGGGACGTCAGGGCCACCGGTCTGTAGCTGTTCAGGTCTTTGGGGTGGGAAGTTTTTGGTACAGGTACCACACAAGATGTTTTCCACAGCTGTGGTACCCTCCCCAGTTTCAGGCTCATGTTGAAGATATACGTCACAATCCCACACAGCTGGTCTGCACAGGACTTGAGGAGCTTTGCGCTGATGCCGTCCGGTCCCGGCGCCTTCCTCGCCTTGATCTTCCTCAGCTCCGTCCTCACCTGGGTCCTGGTCAGGGTCAGGATGGGGGGCTGTGTGTTGGGAGTGGGGGGGTGTTGGTAGAGTGGGGAGTGGGCAGCAGGACTTGATTTCTTTAGAGGCAGCAGTGGTTGTTGTGCAGTCAGGGGGGAGGGCGGTTGGTCAAATCTATTGAAAAACAGATTCAGGTTGTTCGCCCACTCCCTGCCCCCTGTGGCCTGGGGGGAGGTATTCTGGAGCCCCGAGATGGTTTTGAGGTTTCTCCAGACCCCGCTGATGTCGCTCTGTTGCAGCTTGTCCTCCATCTTCTTCCTGAAGCTGTCCTTGCCTTCTCTGATCTTTCTCCTCAGCTCCCTCTGTACGGACTTCAGCATCTCCCTGTTCCCTGACCTGAAGATCCTCTTCTTCTCTCTCAGAAGTGTTTTTATCTCAGGGTTGATCCAGGGTTTGTTGTTTGAGTGACGCCGTATGGTCTTGGTGGGAACGGATTTGTCCACACAGAAGCTGAGGTAGCCCGTGAAGGTGTGAATGAGGCCATCGATGTCCTCACCATGTGGATCGCAGAGCTGCTTCCAGGCGGTGGCTTCAAAACAGCCCTTTAGGGTGTCCATTGTCTCCTCAGACCATAACTCCACAGTGTGCATGGCCGGAGGTTGTCTGTGCACTAGGGGTTTGTACACCGGCCGGAGATGAACCAAGTTGTGATCCGATCTCCCGAGTGGGGGTAGTTGTGATGAGGTGTACGCCTCCTTAGTGTTTGCGTAGAATAAATCCAGTGTTTTATTGTCTCTAGTGTGGCATGTGACATACTGGGTGAACGTGGGTAGAATGGGAGACAGTGAAACATGGTTGAAATCGCCTGAGATGAGGAGAAGAGCATCTGGGTGTTCTGTCTGCAGCCTGCTGGTTACTGAATGGATGACGTCACGTGCTGTCCCAGCGTTCGCCGTCGGATTTGCATAAACAACAATGCAGATCACGTGTGAGTGTTCTCTCGGGAGATATGTAGGCCTCATGCTAACAGCTAGCAACTCAATGTCTTTGCTGCAGTGTCGTTGTTTAACAGTGATATGTCCCGGTCTGCACCAGTTGTTGTTAACATACATGATCACTCCACCGCCCCTAGTTTTGCCACTCTCTGGTGTTCGGTCAGCTCGTATCATGTGAAAACCCTCCAGCTCAATGTTAGCATCTGCTGCTAGTTCAGTTAGCCACGTCTCAGTAAACAAAAGGAGAGAGCACTCCCGGTATGTGCTATCATAACGGGAGATAGCCGCTAGCTCATCTAACTTTCCCAGTATCGACCGTACATTTCCCATGACAACAGATGGAAGGGAGGGTCTGTACCTTATATTTTTTGTCCTCCGCCTTACTCCAGCCCGGCAGCCGCGGCGTTTTCGCCTCAGTTCACTCGGTATGTCGAGTTTTTCCAATGGGACCGGGTGGCGGTTGAATGCTAGCAGCTGTTCTCTGCTGTATCGTATCCTGCTATAGACAGTGGCTCCGTCCACCGGCTCAGGAGACATTTAGGACGATCTGTGTGTCCGTGATATAAGTGGGGTGAAAAAAAAAGACGGATCAAAAGAGAGAGGAAGGGAAAAAGACTCGGAATCGAGCCGCTGTTGCAAAAGGCAGCCGACTCGTGTGGCGCCGAGAGAAAAAAAAAAAAAAAAAAAAAAAAAAAAAAAAAAAAAAAAAAATTACTGTTGCCACCAGTAATGATTGTTATTGTCCTAGTTGTGTATTGGAGGGGATGATCTCTATTGTCCAAAGTTGCTACATTTAGTACATTTAATACAACCTCTATGAGCAGCCCTGATTAGGTTATAAAGTCTGACAGCCGTAGGTAGGAAGGACCTGTGGAACCTCTCCATCATACACCTAAGATGACACAGCCTACCACTAAATGAGCTCCTCAGTGCATTCAGCGTGCCCTGCATGGGGTGGGACTTGGACTCCAGCAGAGATGACAGCTTAGCCACCATCCTCCTTTCTCCTAACTCCTCCACTGGGTTAAGGCGTTTCCCCAGTACAGAGCTAGCTTTTTTGATCAGCCTGTTCAGTCTCTTGCTGTTGGCTGCCGTGATACCACTGCCCCAGCAGACCACTCCAAATGTGATGGCTGATGCCACCACCAAATCATAGATCTTCAGGAGTGCCCCTTGCACTCCAAAAGACCTAAGTCTGTTCAGGAGGAACAGCCTGCGCTGCCCCTTCTTGTAAAGTGTGTTGGTATTGCGTGACCAGTCCAGTTTATTGTTCAGGTGAACACCCAGGTACTTGTAGGTCCTACAAGTACCTGGGTACTTGTAGGACCTACATGTCACCTACTTGTAGGTGACATCCTACAATGTAGGATGTCACCATCTCAATGTCTGTTCCCTGGATGTTTACTGGTGCTGTGGGGGGTTGTCCTCGCCTGTGGCAGTCCACCACCAGTTCCTTAGTTTTCCTCGCATTGATCTGGAGGCAGTTCCGTAGACACCAGTCTACGAAGTCCTGGATAAGTCCTCTGTACTCCGCATCATCGCCATCAGAGACGAGGCCGATGATTGCAGAGTCATCAGAGAACTTCTGCAGATGGCAATGTGGTGTGTTGTGTGAAAAGTCAGCAGTATAAAGGGTGAACAGGAAGGGAGCCAGAACTGTTCCCTGGGGGGCCCCCGTACTGCAGATGATAGTATCAGACACACAGTCCTGCGTTCTCACAAACTGTGGTCGGTTTGTGAGGTAGTTCAGGATCTACGATGACAGGTGCTGGCCCACCCCTGTGCACAGCAGCTTGTTCCTCAGGATCACTGTTGGATGGTGTTGAAAGCACTGGAGAAATCAAAGAACATCCTCACGGTGCTCCCAGGCTTCTCCATGTGGGACAGAGAATGATGTAGGAGGAAGATCACTGCATCTTCCGCCCCGAAGTGGATCCATCGGTGGTCCCACCAGGGGGCGGAGGTGGGTGAGGAGCAGCCTCTCCGGGGTCTTCATTAGGTGTGATGTGAGGGCCACTGGTCTGTAGCTGTTCAGGTCCTTGGGGTGCGAGGTCTTCGCTACGGGTACCACACAGGATGTTTTCCACAGCTGTGGTACCCTCCCCAGCTTCAGGCTCAGACTGAAGATGTGCTCCACGATCCCGCACAGCTGGTCTGCGCAGAACTTGAGGAGTCTCGAGCTGATGCCGTCCGGACCTGCAGCCTTCCTTGCCTTGATCTTCTTCAGCTCAGCTGTCACTTGGGTCTTACTGACAGTCAGGTTGGGGCAGGGGGGCTGTGTGCTGGGAAGGGGGGGGGGAATGTTGGGTCTGTGGGGGGGGGGGAAACCGGGGAATGTACGAGGGGGGGTGGAGGGAGGGCCGTGGACAGCGGGACTAGATGAAGGTAAATAAACTAATCACTGCCTTTGCTCTCATTCCCTTTAATAAACAGGGGTGTGAGATCAAAGACGTGATGCTAACATGAAAGAGGTTTAAGTGGCAAAACAATTCTGTTTTGTGCTGAGGACAATGTGGGCTCATTCACCAAGTGAAAATGCATTTAAAAGCAAGGAGCTTTTTAACTGCACAGCCTTGCTTGCCTTATCGGCTACAATTCAGAGATCATGTTAGTCTTTGTCCATGAGGTTGACAGAGTTTCCTTCAGTTATATTATCATCAACCTAATCTCACAAAAAAATTATTATTGTTCAGCAGAGCTTCTCTTTTAAATCAAGAAAGAGGAGCCGCTCATGGTGGCCTGAGCTGCATTAATCTGCTCTAGTGAATGCAAAATTGTAGATTTAATTCAAAGCAACTGTTTGGATATTTTTATTTTGAATCATTCTTTTAAAAGAATGAGTGAATGAGGTTAACCTGAGGATAGCCGCTGTGATGTTTGTGGCACACACAGTTGTCTGTTGCAGTTATGAAATGAATATAATCTGTCAGAATAATGACAGACAGCCTCCTGATTCATTTCCACTCTTTGTCTCTGCCTGTTTATTTGTTTCCTATTCAAATGTCTACTGAACTGAGGAGAGGTGGTCAATGATCCACACTGCCTGCAGAGTCATTTAGCCAAAGTCATCTGACGTGTGTAACCCTATTCAGATAATAGCGGAAAACCTTGATTCAGAGGGGCTGATGCAGTTTTTTTTATGAGCAGTAACATGAGTTCCCTGGTCTGTTGCTGGTATCGGGGACTTCAGGGCTTGAAAGGGTATAATGTTTGGGACTGTGTTTGTGTGTGTGTGTACGTGTGTGTGTGGGGTATCCTAATCTTGCCTAGGGTGCCAAAATGGCAAGGGCCAGCACTGACTGTAACGCACACACTCCCTGTTCATTCATTCTGCTAAAAAATTCATACATTAATGCCTAATCTATAGACTCAATGTTAAGTCTGCAATTAAAATGAGAATGTGGATGGAATAAAAAACTATTTAATGTGATCATATTATAATTTAAATGACAGGCAATTATATTATGACTGTTACAACTCTCTCCATTAACCTGTTGCACTCCTGTGTACTGCAGATGGGCACGTCTCTGCGTCCTAGAGCGCACGAGGGCGCTCTCGTGCGCCCTCGTGCGCTCTAGGATGCACAAGGGTGCTGCGTTCTAGAACGCACTGAAAAAAAAAGCTGCATTTCCGTTCTTCCGCTACAGACACAGCCGCGAACAGATCAGATATGACTGACCTCTCATTCGACTAATAAGAGCCTTGAATTGGGTTTCTGAAACCTTGAAGAACCAATGACTGAAAACCTAGCAAGAAGGACCCGCAGACCAACGCTGCGAATGCAGCGAGCCAATTGAAGCACAGAAGTTCGAAAGCTGTTTTGTGTAAGGCTGGGTGAAGAGAGACTGACTGCTGCAGATGAAAAAAGGACCTGCAGGAAGAACCATCACAGACCCAGCAGCACGGAGACCACCCACAAGTGCGACCTGTGTGACAGGGACTGCCACTCGCGCATCGGCCTGTTCAGCCACAGGCGGTGCTTGTTGCTTTTTATTCCAGCAGAATCGACGTTTAGGATTCTCTTCTATGGTCATCATAGACCGACGGAGGCTGACGACGAAGGTCGTAAATCATTCGCCAAAACCGCAATCATGGAAGCGCAAAACTGCAATAGTGGAATTATGTTTTGACCAGGTCGCGAGACCAGAACCACGAGTCCGTAACAAGCGGACCAGCGTCGCGTTCGTCTGACAATGAGGAAGAGAAGTTCGCCAGATCCGCTGCTGCTGTGAACAGGTAAGTGTTATAAGCTAAATTATTCTTTATCCCTGAAAATTGTAATCAAAAATGACTTTTGACCGATTGGTAAATCACAACTGTGCGGCGCACGAAGTCCGAAGTCCGTGCGCCGTGGTACACGGTTCATGCGCCGCGTCCGGACCGTGACCCCCCCCCCCCCCGCTACTCTTCTGTAGCGAGGGGGGGGGAGCCGCGGTGACTGCGCCGCGGTCGCCACATCGCCACATGACTATTCCGTCATGTAGCGATGGCCAATGTCCGTCCTCTGTAGCGAGACAAACCCCCCCCACACACACACACAGCCCTGAGTGTCACCTTTTATTAGAGCCCAAGATGAAGCTTCTATATTGAATCATTCAAAAGTTACAGACGTTTTTCCAAACTGTGCCATTTGGCACAATTTGGCACAGTTCAAAAACGTCTGGGAACTACCTGAGAACAAAGCTGTGTAATATATTCATTTTTTGTGGTATTGTTACAAAATTTTGACCTCAGCTGGATAACACTTGGTTCTACATTTCTGTTGCATTTTCCAGTCCGGATCTGAAGCTGTGTGTTATTTGCAAGCATTTGTATCCAAAAAAACACCCAGGCCAAATTTATTTTCTTAGCACTTAGAGAGATTATGACTGTTTTGCCAAAAAATTCAAAGTGTTTTCTTTTAAATGAGACCAACCCCATGAAGATGCTGCAAAGGGTTGAAGAACTGCTTTTGATTTACTTTGTGCATGTTTTTTTTTTTTTGGCATTTTTAGGGAAATTGACCAGAGTGCAAGGGGTTAAAATAACAGAAAAACCCAGCGCATGCTGTTTCTTCATGAGCTCCAGAGCTGTGTGATTTCAAAACACACCACTGAAATATCATTAAACAATGCACTTCTGATGACAGACCACCTTTTTCCTGATCAAAAGCACATTGGCATAACATGCACCATAATAGTGACATGCCTGAGACTGCGTGAGGCCACACCTCTTTGAACTGAGCCTCCTCCTCCCAGCGCAAAGCGGGTGCACTGTCTACTGATAATTTAATGGCTTGACACAAACCATAAAAAACAGACAATATGTTTACAGAAAGTAAATAAACACTGGCATACAGTGGAAAGTCTGGCGGAAAAGTCCGCTGATGACTGTAAAAATAGGGCCCCCTCTGTCAGTGGTGGTTTTTGATATGGGCCTCATGGGTGGTTGCCGAGGGCAGTATTCTCTAGGAGACGCCACAAGAATGAAGGAAAAAAAGATTCGTTTTTATTTGTGCTCAGCTCATTTGTGGCAAATGGGCACCCAGTACAGGAGGGACATCGCTGCCCTCCAGGAGTATCAGTCTTCAGCTCACACTCTGGCAGATTACGCCACACTCCCTCGTCAAGTAACTCCAATGGCAGACATGCGAAGTGGAGGAATGGAGGAAAAAGACATTAAAAGTAAGTTTTGTGCTTAAATTACTCAAGATTCAAAGGCTTTATTATCATGTGCACAGTTAAGAAATGCAACATTTTCTGAGCAATGAAATTCTTACTCTGCTCTCCGACAAACGCCAAGGTAATAGATACACATCAGTACTAATAGGGTAATAACACATCTAATACTAATGAATACTAATAATACTCACTAATAACACACATTAGGCAATTAGGACACCTTAAACACCCCTTGATACTAAAACTAATACTAATGGATACTAATAACACACATTAGGCAATTAGGACAGTTAAAGCAGTTAAACTAGAGGAAACAAGAAGAATGAAAAATTGAAAATTCATGGATGACTGTAATGGATAATGGTATATTAATATCAGAGATGATATGAACCTGAGATGGCATAAGCCTATGTACAGTGTGCAAATGAGCGATGTGCAAATGAACCAATGTACAAATTACAAAATAGCACCCAGTGTGAGAATTTCTCTGTAATTTCTCTGTAATGATAATACCCAGTGGACTGTACAATGATAATTTAGCAGCAGAGATGATATGGACATGAGCCGGGGTGAGACTGTGTACACTGTACAAGTGAGAAATGTGCAAATTTAGCAACCAGTGTGTGAGTTCCTATTTGCAAGCTGTGTTTGCAAATAGGGAGTTTGTTTGGGAGTTTGTTATTTGTTCAGGAGTCTGATAACAGTGGGAAAGAAGGAGTTTTTTATTCTGGCTGTCCTGCATTTCACACTTCTGTATCTCCAGCCTGAGGGTAGAAGTGTGAACATTCTGTGCTGGGGGTGGGTGGGGTCCTGGAGGATGGCGGCAGCTCTCCTTTGGACTCTGCAGTGGTAAATGCTCTGCAGAGAGGGGAGTGGAGTCCTGACGATCTTCTCTGCTGTCTCCACCACTCTCTGCAGGTGTCTGCAGTCCAGGGTAGTAGTGCTGCCGTACCACGCAGTGATGCAGTTGGTCAAAATGCTCTTAATGATGCAGCTGTAGAAATCGTTGAGGGTCCTGGGGGACATGCCAAACTTCTTCAGCCTCCTCAGAAAATACAGTCGCTGTTGAGCTCTCTTAACCAGCTCTGTGGTGTTGAGTGCCCACGTAAGGTCCTCGCTGATGTGGATACCCAGGTATTTAAAGCTGCTCACCCTCTCCACCTCAAGCTCCTGGATGAACAGCGGCCAATGGGGTCTCTTCCTCCCCTTCCTCATGTCCACTATCGTCTCCTTTGTCTTGTTCGTGTTGAAGGTCAGGTTGTTGTCCTCACACCATGACACCAGGCTGGCCACCTCCCTTCTGTAGGGTGCTTCATCATGACATGGTTGTAGACCCAGTGAACAGACTCGGACACCGAAATAGATACAATTATATTTATTAACAATAATGTGTGTATGTGAGTGTGTGGATGTGTGATCTTGCAGCAGCTGGGGGAGAGCAGAACGTCGTACGACCTGGCAACCCTATGGACAAACAGAGGCAGGACAGTTAGTGGCAATACAGGTGGAGATGTGCAGTTTAATCCTGGGCTTACTGTTTGCAGAGATGTGGTGACGCTCAGGTTCAGCTTGGTGGCTACGGCCAGGAGGACAGCGTCCACTGATCTGGCTGCTGCTTGTAGAGGGTGAATACGTGTCAAGTGGAGTTGTGTGGCTCGGTCCGCCGCCAGGGAGGAGAGAGGTCCACCGCCACGGAGCTCCGCCTGTGCACAGGGGACTGAGAGTGGATTAGGGAGAATGAGCGATGGCTTATTTGGGTAATGGAGGTTTCCTTCCTGACGCCGGCTGGCAGAGGGTTGGAAGCAAGGATGAAGGCAGGCTGGGGCTAGGAACTCTGGAACAACGAAGAAGGCGTGAGTGGGTCTCATGAAGGTTGACAGACAACTCCGCACGGATCCCAGGGCAGCGTGGTTTAAATAGCCCAGGCCGTGATGAGGAACAGGTGTGTGCACAGCTGAGGGGAATGAGCAGCCAGAGCAGACTATTACACATCACTACCAGTGACACATCCGATCACTGCTGTGTCATCCGCAATGTCAGTATTGTCGGTCAATACACATCATTAACATAACATCAACTGGCGCCGCTTTCACCGCTGCTTCTGGTCTCCGCGACTCCAGGTTATCCTTTCCTTTCTCGGGGGGGGGGGGGGGGGGGGCATAACTTAACAGTCCAGTCTGCTTGCCTCCCGGAGCTGTTTGTCCGTCTGTCCATTGTCCTGCTTTCCCTCCTGCCCTTCTGGGTGTGAGAGGAATGCTAGACCTGTGTATTGCGTCTCACTTTGTCCCCCCTCGACTCCTCATTAATTCGAGACACAACAGAGCTGTGTAAGTAACCGTCCACCATCCCTCTCCCACCAACTGAATGAGCGTTGGGAAACCAAAGTAAATGATGCCTTGTTCTGCACATGCGCAGTGAGGACTGTATGCGCAGTGAGTGAGCTTGTAAAAACGTACCGAGGCACGTTTTCTTTTTATTTAACGCGCATATGCACGTTTTTAGAGGGGTGGGAAAACGTTCATTAGATACGTTTTTTACTAAGACCGGGTTGATTAATCACATTTTCTACAGCCACCTTGCGATTAATAGTATATGAATCGCATTTTTTTTTCATCAGTTCCTTACCCACATGAAGACCATCTGTAATGGCTCAACATTCAGGCATACCAGTCAGACCCAAGTTTTAATTCTGACAAGTTATTCAAGTTTTAAAACATGTATAAAACGTCACAAATTATTAAGAATAACCAGAATAAATGTGGAAATCTTCAAACCATGTTCAGAAGAATAACAAAACATAATCTGGTTAAATTTGAATGTATTTAAAACATCAGTGATCACATATTAATTGCATTTTTTAAGAAAAACTTTACTTTTAAAGACTTTTTTCCCCAAAATTTATATTCTTACTCTCTATATTGGTTCATCAGTCTAAGTTGTCAATAAGACCCAAGTTTTAACCCTGACAAATTATTTTAATGCTTAAAAAATGTATTAAACTTCACAAACTGATAAAAAAAAAAACCTTCATACAATGCTCGGCCTTAAATTTTAAAGCAACAAGTAGAATGAGCAAAAAACCCAAAAACAACCAACAACCCAGCCAACATGTCCATGTGGGCCCCACCATAGGTTAAAATGGGCTGCCTTATGGGTCCATGTGGGTTTGTCTGCAGGTTCCACGTTGGCCCCATCTGTGTTTGCCCACATGGACTTTACCTGTGGTAGAGGAAAGCAGGTTACCTGTTTACCCACTTTAAACCCAACTGAGCCCCAATGGGTTTCATGTGGGTGGGCAACACCAGTAACACAGGCAAAATCACACAAAAAGTCACACATTTATGAGGAAAAAAGACACAAATTTACAAGAAAAAAAAATATAAAATTACTTGAAGAGTTACAAACATAAGAAAAAAATTGCAAATTTACAAAAAAAAAAAAATCACATTTCTGAAAAAAGTTGCAAGTTTACAGCAAAAAAAGTTGCAAATTTATGACAAAGTTTCAAATTTTCAAGAACAATTTATCAAATATGGGTAAAAAAGTCACAAATTTACAGGAAGACAGCAAATTTATGAGAAAATAAGTTAAAAATAGGTAAACAGTTAAGTCCATGTGGGCAAACATGGGGCCAACATGGAAACTGCGGACAAACCCACATGGACCCATAAGACAGCCCAGTTTTAACCTTTGGTGGGGCCCACATGGACATGCTGGCTGGGAACCAAAAAAATGAATCTGGTTAAGTTTGAATGTATTTGAATTAGTGCTGTCAGTCAATTAAAATGTTCAACCATGATTAATCGCATTTTACCTAAAGTTAACGCACCAATATACCTTCAACGGATTTTTTTTCCCCAAAATTTATGTTCTTACACACGTAATGGTTCATCAGTCTAGGGTCAGACCAAGTCTTAACTTTTTGAAATTCTGGTGTTCTGCCGGCGGGACGTTTCAAATTTTCTCCTGCTACTCAGTGAAGAAAGAATTTGATTTTTTTGCGTATGCAAAACTTAGTGGGATTAGCTGGAACGTTAAGGCGTTAATAGAAAAAAAATCAAATTTACAAGAAAGAAGTTGCAAATTTACAGGAAAAAAGTTGCACATTTTTGAGAAAAAAGTGGAAAAAAGAAAAAAATTACAAGAAAATAAATGCAATTTTTTTTAAAAAAAAAAAAAAGCAAAATAGGAAGAAAGTTACAGATTAACAAGAAAATCTATAACTTTTTTGAGAAAAAAAGTTGAAAATTTACAAGAAAAAAGCTGCAAATTTTTGAGAAAAAATTGTAAAATTGCAAGAAAAAGTTGCAAATTCACAAGAAAAAAGTTGCAATTTTTTGAGAAAAAAGTTGCAGATTTACAGGAAAAAAACTGCAAATTTTTGAGAAAAAGTTGCAAATTTACAAGAAAAAAAAATGCAAATTGAGTAGAAAAAAGTTGCAAGTTGAACCTCACCAGCGGGACGTTTCAGGTTTTCTGCTGCCACTCAGTGAGGAAAGGGTTTGATTTTCTTCACGTATGCTCAGTTTAGGAAAACTGGCTGGACTGCTAAGGGGGTTAACCCTGACAAATTATTTAAGGCTTGACAAAAGGACAGTCTTGCACAGGGCTGCCAAAACCCTAGAACCGGCCCTGCACACCCCTTTCTTCGAGGTAACCACTTTCCCCCATTTTTCCCTCCCGTGTCTCTTCTCCCCTCCTTCTTTCTTCTCCGTCTGATCTTCTTTCTCTCACAGCCCAAATCCTTCTCCCTCTCTTTCCCTCTCTCTGTGGTTAAAGACGTTTCAGTTCAGCTGTCACAAATTATGTTCGCCTGCCCAGCTGTCAAAACAGGGGGGTGTCCCTTTCATTCCACCTCACATACTACCAAAGGAGATGGGGCGGGGGGAGGGCGGGCTTTAACGCTCGTGTTTGGACACAAGCAATTATCTCTAATTATTGTTTTTCTTTTCAGTTTCCCCGTCCCAACGGAGGTCCGACCAGACGGACGGGCAATAATCCGCCCGGGTCGTCCAGGATCAGCGGGCCCTCGGAGTCCGGGGATCGGTCCCGGGCGCTCCGGCGGCTTTCATCTCGATGTGAGTCAGGAGTTGATTCAAACGCGGAGTGATGGGGGGAATTAACCCCCGGGACCCAGCTTTCAATGGGCTCAGCTAAGAGATTATATGTGTTGATGGCAGCCTTTTTTAGAACTTCAGCTGTTAAATCAAGGCTGCAACAGCTAGGATCTTCACCTTTTAAAATCTCCAGTAGGAACCTGCTCGGGTTTCATCTTCGCAACCACGCCGACTAGCATTACCCAAAGAAGTGCCCACAATTTTTCTGAATTGTAGCTTAGCATAACGTGGGCATCATGTTGTTTACGTATCTTACCCATTCCACATACCAACCTGTGAAACACACTGAAACATATATTGAACTCCCAGCTGTTATTTATCGTTTCATTATTAAGTTATGTGTGCAGCATTGCTGAATTATCGCCGTTAGCATTAATGTTAGCTTCCCAAGATCCATCCATCCATCCATCTTCTACTGCTTTTCCAGAGGTCCGGGTCGCGGAGGCAGCAGTTCAAGCAAAGAAGCCCAGACTTCCCTCTCCCCAGCCACCTGCTCCAGCTCTTCAGAGAGGATACCAAGGCGTTCCAAGACCAGCTGGGAGACATAGTCTGTCCAGCGAGTCCTGGGTCTGCCCCGGGGTCTCCTCCCTCTGGGACGCATCCAAAACTCCTAAAGAGGGAGGCATCCAGGAGGCATCCTGATCAGATGCCCATACCACCTCAACTGGCTCCTTTCAATGTGGAGGAGCAGCGGTTCTACTCTGAGCCTCTCCCGGATGACTGAGTTCCTCACCCTATCTCTGAGGGTGAGTCCAGCAATCCTACGAAGAAAGCTCATTTCAGCCGCTTGTATCTGTGATGTCATTCTTTTGGTCATTATCCAAAGCTCATGACCATTGGTGAGGGTAGGAACGTAGATTGACCTGTAAATCGACAGCTTTGCCTTAGAGCTCAGCTCCCTCTTCACCACAACAGACCGGTTCAACGTCCGCATCACTGCAGATGCTGCCCCGATCCATCTGTCAATTTCTCTCGCCACTCTCCCCTCACTCGTGAATAAGACCCCAAGATACTTAAACTCCTCCACTTGGGGCAGGAGCTTGTCCCCAACCTGGACAGGACAATTCACCTTTTTCCAGCTGAGGACCATGGACTCAGACTTGGAGGTGCTGATTCTCATCCCAGCCGCTTCACACTTAGCTGCAAACCATCCCAGTAAGACCTGTAGGTCATTGCTGGATGAAGCCAACTGGACAACATCATCTGCAAACAACAGAGATGAGATCCTGTGGTCATCAAGCATGACACCCTCC
This sequence comes from Pholidichthys leucotaenia, assembly GCA_020510985.1. NCBI lineage: Eukaryota > Metazoa > Chordata > Actinopteri > Cichliformes > Pholidichthyidae > Pholidichthys > Pholidichthys leucotaenia. Next base: position 21,981,034 of record CM035850.1, on the reverse strand, counting down.
ATTCCCTGGCTGCGCCTAGAAACCTGTCCATAAAAATTGTGAAAAGGATCGGTGACAAAGGGCAGCCCTGGCGGAGTCCAACTTTTACTGGGAATGAGTCTGACCAAGTGTTGGCAATATGAAACAAACTCTCATAATGGTCATATAGAGACCAGATAACTTGTAACAACAAGTCCGATACCCCATACTCCTGAAGCACCCCCCACAAAAAACCACGAAGGACACAGTCGAATGCCTTCTCCAAGTCCACAAAACACATGTAAACTGGTTGGGCAAACTCCCATGAACCCTTGAGGATTCCTGAGAGGGTAAAGAACTGGTCCGATGTGCCATAGCCAGGACAAAAACCACATTGCTCCTCCTGAATCTGAGGTTTGACCAACGGCTGGACTCTCCTCTCCAGTACCTTGGCATAGACCTTCCCAGGGAGGCTGAGAAGTGTGATCCCTCTAAAGTTGGAGCACACCCTCCGGTCCCCTTTCTTGAAGAGAGGAACCACCACCCCAGTTTGCCATGCCAAAGGCACTGTCCCCGACCTCCACACAATGTTGCATAGGCATGTCAACCATGACAGCCCTGCAACATCCAGGGCTTTGAGGTACTCAGGGTGAATCTCGTCCACCCCCGGGGCCCGGCCACCAAGGAGCTTTTTAACCACCTTGGCGACCTCAGCCCCTGTGATGGGCAGTCGTTTCCCTTGTCCACAAGCCCTGCTTCCTCTGTGGAAGGCGTATCAGTGGGATTGAGGAGATCCTTGAAGTATTCCTTCCACCGTCCGACAATATCCCCAGTCAAAGTCAGCAGCTTCCCAAAATAACTGTAATTATTTGCCAAATAAATTTAGAGTCCTTGCCATAATAACCGCTAATAACGCCTTCCCGGGTTCATTACAGCCAGTAGAGTGTTATTAGGAGTGGGTTAAAGTGTAATAAGAGGAATCAATAACATACTAGCAATTGCAAGCTAACCAGGCTAACATCTTTTTTTTCATAAATTTGCTACATTTTTTTTCTTTAAAACTTGCAACTTTTTTTTTACATTTGCAACTTTTATTCATAAAATTTCAATATTTTCCCATAAATTTGCTGCTTTCTTGTAAATTTTTATCATTTCATAAATTTGCAACTTTTTTCATAAATTTGTGACTTTTTTCTTATAAATTTCCAACTTTTTTCTTTTACATTTGTAACTTTTTTCTCACATTTGCTACTTTCTTGTCATAATTTTTTCACTGATTAGCTCATAAATTTGCAATCTTTTTTCATTAATTTTTGAATTTTCTTACAAATGTTCTATTTTCATATAATTTTGTGAAAAATTTGCAGTATTTTTCTTTTAAATTTGTATTTTTTTCATCACAAACTTACAACTTTTTCTCATGAATTTATTTCTTATTTTTCAATTTTTTCAAAATTTTTTTGGGGGGGACTTATTTTGGACCTGCAGGTAGATTTGTTCTGCAGTCTGGTGACAAGCCACCAGCTGCCGGTCGCTGCGTGCGCAAGCGCCCCTTAACTCCCTAACCTGCATGTTTTTAGCATGTGGGAGGAAACCGGAGAAATCCCGGAGTAAACCCACTCAAACACGGGGAGAACATGCAAACTCCACACAGATCACTGTTACATTTGTAACAAAATTTGTTACATTTTTCATAAAATTTGCAACTTTTTTCTTTTACACTTGCAACTTTTTTCCTCATAAATTTCCTACTTTCTCGCAGTAAATTTTTAATGATTATCTCATAAATTTGCAAACTTTTTTCTTACAAATTTGCAAATATTTTCATATAAATTTGACAAAAATGTTCCATGCTTTTTCTTGTGAATTTGTACATTTGTTTCAAAAACTTGCAACTTTTTTCTCATAAATTTCCAGCTTTTTTCTTTAATATTTGCAATTTTTTTTCTCATAAATTTGCTACTTTCTTGTCGTAAATTTTCACTGAACATCTCATAAATTTGCAGTCTTATTAATGTGTGACTTTTTTCTTTACAAATTTTCTACTATTTTCACAAATTTGTGAAAAATTTTAAATGTTTTTTTCTTGTAAATTTGAATTTTTTCTTCATAAACTTGTAACTTTCTCATGAATTTATGACTTTTTCAAATTTGCTACATTTATCCTTAAAAACTTCCTTTTTTCTCGTAAATTTTTTCCTCATAATTTATATTTTTTCCTCATAAAAAACTTTTCTCCTTATAAACCTGCAATTTTTTTTTTTCATAAATTGACAACCTTTTTCTCATAAAGCTATAATTTTTTTTTCCATAAATCTGCAACTTTTTCTTGTAAATTTGCAGCTTTTTTCCTCATAAATTGGCAACCTGTTTCTCATAAATTTGCAGCTTTTATCCTTATAAAATTGCAACTTCTCTCATAATCTCCAAATTTTTTCTAATTAATTTACAACTTAACTTTTTTCTCATGAATTTGCAACTTTCTTGTAAATTTGCAACTTTTTTCTTTAACTTGCAACTTTAATCTCATAAACTTTACTTTTTTCTTGCAAATTTGTAACTTTTCCCCTTGTAAACTTGCAACTTTTTTTGTCATAAATCTACATTTTTTTCCTCATGAATTTGCAACTTCTTTTTGGAAATGTATTTTTTTTTCTCATAAACTTGACTTTTTTTTGTAAATTTGCAGCTTTTTAATTTAACTTGCAAATTTAACCTCACAAACTTGTGACTTTTTTTTGCAAATTTGCAACTTTTTTTTTTTAATTTTTAAATTTTTTTCCTCATAAACTTCTGACTTTTTTTTTGTTGTAAATTTTCAAAAATTTTGTCATAAATTTGCAACTTTTTTCATGGCACAACTTCACTAATCACACCGCACCTCCATCCTCTCAGGCAGTCAGACTGCCTCTGGGAGTTTTCCTTCAAGGTTCAGCTTCAGATTCCCATGACCGCTGAGCCTTTGGGAGTCTTGCTCTTTTCTTCATGTGAAGACATGCGGCGAAGCATCTAAAAGAAAAACGCCCACAAACACGAACGGCGGAACAGCGAAACAGCAAAAGATGTCGGGATCATCCTTGAGATTGTAATTAATTTGAGTTTTTTGGGTTAAACGTCTTTGGTGGTCTGTGCAGCCTTCTAAAAGACGGCGAGGGAGAAAACAAGAAACATCCTGTCTGTCTTCACAGACTTGTACAACATGTTGCACGCATCTTTTCATTTTAGCACACATGCCAAACCCAAAAGGATATTTTGGCAAAACAAGAAACCACAGATCTTAAATATGACTGGCATGACGGAAGTGAAGCCAAGGAAGGAAATAAAGTGGAAGACGGCAAAACAAGCTGAAGCAATGCAGACAACACACAACAAGAAGTGTTTTAAAATAGCGAGCTGGATTTAATCAGGAAATCATAATGTTGGACCTGTACCGTCTTCAGCGTGAATTCTGTCACACAGTATTCCCAGAATGGGCCAAAACCTGCAGATATTCCAGAGGCTGCTGAAGTCGACTCCAAAAATGAGTCTTGTTGCTTTCCTTCTACCCTCGACATGTCAGTTTGAGGAACAGCTGACAAGTTCTTCCAGGCCGTTAATTGGTTAAGCTTCTACATGACCGACTTAAGAAATCAAGATGGCTGCAGCCAGGAGGCTTCTTCTTTCGGCTGCTCCCTTTTTCTGCAAGCATGTCCTTGTAGGCTGTTTTATGGGTCCCATGTGCGTTTGTCTGCAGGTTCCATGTTGGCCCCATCTGTGTTTGCCCACATGGGCTTCACCTGTTTACCTATTTTCAACTGATTTTCCCATAAATTTGACACATTTTCTTGAAAAATTGTCACTTTCTGTCATGTTCTGGTGAGTGCACTCTCCCCCTCCCGTCCTGCTCAACTTTCCCCTACTCCATGGGTAATCATCTCAGCTGCGTGATGAGACGCACCTGCTACCTCTGACTCGCCAGCGCTTAAATAGACCTTCTCTTCAACACTTCGGCCCTGGCTTGTTGGGTATACCACCTGTCTCAACAAATAAGTTTTGTTCTCCCTTTTGAAAATAAACCATTAATCCTTTTGTCTTCTCCTCTTCAGGTTTCTACCTCCTTCGTGGTGCATCTCCGGGATTGTTGTGCGCTCACCTGCCTCATCACCATCTCCATGTCAGCAACCATTTTCACCCGGTCAGACACCTCACCCAGCTCTACTCCTGTCTTCCAGCATCTCCTCTGGGTTCACCGTAAGTGCTGGGTTCCTCTGCCGGGCTCTCTCTTCCTCCCACGTGACTGTAGTCCTATTTTCCCTTCTCAGTCTCCCTCCTTATCTAACCTGCTCTCGTCTCTCCCTACAGGCTGGGTCTTCCTCTGGGGAGCTTTGCGGAGCTTTCCTTTTTGCATTAATAAAATTCAAATTAAATTTGCTTCTCTGTGTCATTGTGTGTTTTCTCTGATGTCACTCCCTGCACGTGAGCTGTCAATCATTACTAATCATGAAAGAACGAGCCAGCCATAGTGCAAGCTCAGCGGGAGTGGCATCAGCGGAACACTCCGCTTTGGATCGTTTGGATGCTGCAGAGGCAGGCGGCCGTGCTTACACAGCAGCTGCAAATTATTACGCAGCAGCTGGGCACGGTCGCCGAACATTTGGGCCATTTGTCCCGTCCGGGTTCCACTCCTCCGCCTGTTGCTCCAGTTTCTTCCACCGTGCGCCGAATGACCTCCGTTCCCTCACCTGCTCCGTACATGGGGGAGGTGGGGAAATGTAAGGGCTTTTTGTGCCATGTTCGGCTGTATTTGGGCCAGGTCAGGGGGGAGTACCCGGACGATACAGCAAAAATTCACTTTATGACCCTCCTACTGTGAGATAGGGCCCTCAGCTGGACCCAATCCATTCTTGACAGTTCGGAGGGCCCTAATTATTGTTTAAGAGATTGGTGGACGAATTTACTCACACTTTTGACTGTACAGAAAGTGAAGGGAACATCATGAGCCGATTAATGTCACTCTGTCAGGGGAGCCGGTCTGCCACCGACTACTCAGTGGAATTCCGGGTCATCGTGGCAGACTCTGGATTGAATGACATTTCGTTATGCAGCGTCTTCCTCCAGGGTTTAAACAAAAACCTCTGCGATGACCTAGCGGTTCATGCCATTCCCTCCTCATTGGATGGTCTAATTGATCAGGCTGTCAGTCTTGACAAACGATACGAGCGCTCGAGGGAGTGCAAGGCCTCCTCCAACCTGCCCAGTGCGTGCATACCCTCTTCGGCTTCTGACACAGGTGGAGCTGGCTCCTCCTCTGAGCCTATGGAGTTTGGCCGAGTCCATTTGACTCCGGAGGAATACCAGAGGCGGAGGAGAGCCAGCGCCTGCATGTATTGTGGCTCCCTAAAGCACACGTTGCAGGAGTGCCATCTGAAGCCCAAGAGATGCGGCCCATCAGTAGCTGTGGGGGGATATGACGGGCGGGAAATCCATTCATTCCTCCGGTGTCTTCTCCATTTCGGCCCTCATTCAGCTGCCGGGGGTCGAGAAGAGGACCATGGCTTTGACTGATTCAGGGGTGGAGCAGAACTTTATCTCTGTGCGCTTCATACGGGATGTCAGCATCCCCACCACCAAATTGCTCATGTCCCTCAATGTCACTACATTGTCGGGCGAAAAGGTGGCCACCATTACCAAAAAAACAGGGCCGGTGTCCGTCCTTCTTTCCGGTAACCACCGGGAGACTATTTCATTCTTTATTCTCCCTAAATCTGGTCACCCAGTGGTTCTTGGTTACCCGTGGCTCCGGAAACATAACCCTATTATCAACTGGGCGAATCACTCCATCTCTTCTTGGAGCCCGTATTGTTTAGCATTCTGTCTGATCTCAGCTGAATGTTCACCTGTGCTGTCCATCTCTTCCCCTCCGGTAGAGCCGCCGGACCTCAGCCTAGTACCCAAAGTCTATCATGATCTCGGAGAGGTCTTTAGCAAATCTAGAGTGTTTTCTTTACCTCCCCATTGCTCTTATGATTGTGTTATAGACCTTCTCCCGGGTGCGCGGCTGCCGTCCAGCCGGCTTGACAGTATTTCTGGGCCGGAGGGGGAGGCAATGGAGAGCTATATTAAAGATTCTCTGAATGCTGGCCTCATTCGGCCTTCATTGGCTCCTCTTGGGGCAGGATTCTTTTTTGTCGGAAAGAAGGATGGTTCCCTATGCCCGTGCATTGATTATCAGGAACTCAATGCTATAACGGTTAAGGACAAATAGCCTCTACCCCTGATAAACTCTGCGTTTGAGCTCCTTCAGCACGCACGAGTATTTACTAAATTGGATCTGCAGAACGCTTATCATCTGGTTCGCATTCATGATGGGGACGAATGGAAGAAGGCTTCAAAACACACTTGGGGCAATTTGAATATCTGGTGATGCCATTCGGGCTCACCAATGCCCCCGCTGTCTTCCAACGTATGATCAATGACGTCCTCTGCGATATGGTTAATCAATTTGTTTTCGTTTACCTTGATGACATCTTGATTTTTTCACGCATGGCAGAGGAACACGCAGTCCACGTCAGGGCCGTTTTACAACAGCTCCTGGAGAATCAGCTCTACGTTAAAGCCGAGAAGTGTGAGTTTTCCACCCGCGCCACTTCATTCCTAGGCTTTATCGTAGCTGAAGGGGAGGTGAGGGCTGGCCCGGCCAAGGTAGAGGCTGTGCTAAATTGGCCTACACCCCACTCCTGCCAGGAGATTCAATGCTTCTTGGAGTTTGCGAATTTTTATTGCCATTTCATTAGAAACTATAGTAGGGTAGCACAGCCTCTGACCCAGTTGACCTCGGTTAAAGTGCCCTTTAATTGGTCCGAGGCAGCTGAACTGGCCTTTCAGAAATTGAAGGGTCAGTTCTCCAGTGCCCCTATATTGGCCCAGGTGAACACCCAGCTCCAGTTTATTCTAGAGGTGGATGCTTCTGACTCGGGGGTGGGCGCTGTCCTATCGCAGCACTCAGCTTCAGATCAGAAGTTCCATCCATGTGTGTATTTCTCTTGGTGGCTCACGCCTGCCGAGAGGAATTACAACATAGGAGACCGTGAGCTGTTTGTCATTAACCTTTTAACTGGCAGATTTAATGCGCCCCTAGTGGCACAGCGCAACAACTGCACATGTCAACTGAATCTGACATCCCTTTAACTCCCCAGCTGTACTGAGGATTTGTACTGATCATGCCAGTTCAGAAGGTGGCAGACACGCGTTGGAGGAATCATGGCTGACACGGAATACACCAAAGAAGAAGAAATCTTCTTCTTCTTCTTCTTCTTCTTCTTCTTCTCCTTCTTCTCCTTCTTCTTCTTTGAGATTAGAAAACAAATATGGCCACCATCCATACCATCCATCGTCATATAAGAAGGCGTCATATACGATAAATTGCCACGGCATACAAACGAAATTGACGTGGGATAATCATAAGTTTCTAGATGTGGGAAAGAGTGCAAATGACCGACAGAACGCAAAATAACGGCCACGATGGACCAAAATGGACTTACCACGCCAATGAGCGAGCCCCCTTCGTCAGCGGTAAGTGACAGATTTCTTTGTTTCTTTACATTGTACTGATTTTCTGGTTCATATACTTTGAAGATAAGATAACAAAATGCCCCGTCCAAAAAATGGTGTCAAAAAACAGAACCATTCTTTGTGTAAATATGTCCAAAGTCCACTTTTGACTGAGTTATGTAATTTGATATAGCTGCCGTGGCATTATGCAAATTAGATATATAAATTTGCTCTTATCTGAAACTTTGGGTCATATTCTACATCTTTCTAATTGACAGTAATCTCTTGCAACTTTCAAGTTATAGCCTTGGAAATCTGACATCTGATCTGAATATTTTCTCGACAAAAAATCTTTACCACTCTTGACCACTAGGGGTTATGTTGCCAAACGGTGCCTGTCGCAGTTGACCCTTGAGGAGTGGAGACACTGGTTGGAGGGAGCGGCCCAGCCCGTAATTGTGTGGACCAACCATAAAAATTTAGAATATCTTCGGTTGGCCCGCAGGCTGAATGCCAGGCAGGCCTACTGGGCCTTATTTTTTGCTAGATTTAATCTTACCATCACTTACAGGCCTGGCTCCCGTAATATTAAACCGGACGCTCTCTCCCACCAGTTCTGCCCCGACCCTCCCACCCCTCCCTCCCTTCCCCAACCCATTGTCCCACCCCCTTGCTTCCTTGGAGCTCTCGCGTGGGACATTGAGCAGAGGGTCCGGCAAGCGCAATTCATGGAACCCATACCAGAAGGGGGCCCTGACGGTCGTCTGTTTGTCCCGGCCGCTCTCCGCAGCGATGTCATCAAGTGGGGCCAAACCAGCTTTTTTGCATGCCGTCCTGGGATCACCTGTACTATCAACCTCATTCGTCGGGTGTTCTGGTGGCCCACTCTGTGGACTGACATCCGGGATTATGTCAACGCCTGTCAAGTCCGCTGTCGCACTAAATCGGACTCCTCGCCTCCGTCTGGCCTCTTCCACCAACTCCTCATCGCCTGCCGACCTTGGTCCCACATTGCCCTGGACTTTGTTACTGGACTTCCCCCCTCTCAATGTAACACTGTAATCCTCACCTGTGTGGATCACTTCTCTAAGGCGATCCACCTGGTGCCCCTTCCCAAATTACCCTCTGTTTTAGAGATGGCGAACCTCCTCCTGCTCCCTGGGCACCACCGTTAGCTTCACATCTGGGTACCATCCGCAGAGCAACGGGCAGGCTGAGCATGCCAACCAATCCTTGGAGGCCACCCTTAGGTACGTGGCAGCCTGCAACCGCAGTTCGTGGAGCACTCATCTGACCTGGGTGGAGTATTCGCACAACTCTGCCATCTCAACGGCCACTGGACTGACCCCATTTGAGGCATCTACGGGGTACACCCCCCCTCTCTTACTGATGGTGGAGAGGGACATGGCAGTGCCATCGGTGGGGGCCCACGCACGCCACTGTCGCTGGCTCTGGAGGGCCACTACCCTTGCCCGTTCAGCCAAACGCAACCGCCAGTACGCTGACCGCAGGCGTACCCTGGGTCCAAAGTATTCCATCGGGCAGCAGGTGTGGTTATCAGCGGACCAAATGCCATTAAAGACAGAGTCCAGGAAACTCTCTCCTCGTTTCCTGGGCCCATTTCCCATCTCTAGGGTTATCAACGACATCACGGTCCGCTTGAAGCTCCCGCCGGCGATGTGGATACACCCCACCTTCCAAGTATCGAAAATCAAGCCCCTCTCCGCCAGCCCTCTCTGCACTCCCCCGAAGCCGCCTCCTCCCTGTCATAACTCTGGCTCTCACGAGCCCGGAAAGGAGATACGAGGGCGACCAGTGAGTTAGCGTAATTTATTAACAAAGCACACACTACACTAAATAACGAACAGAAAAGTAAAGAGCCACGTGGGGCTAAAACACACATAGAACTAAGGGTAACATACCACCCAGGGAGAAAGGCTAGAGAGGCGGCGAGGGAAAAATACACGCCGAGTCGCAACACTTACTTTGGGTGAAGCGCCGAGGTAACGGCGGACTGAAGCTAGTCGTAGGAGCTAACAGTCATGGGAAACACAAGGAACGTCTTCCCATAGCGAGGTCGCAGCAACGAGTAACTCCCGGCTGCTCGCTTAAACGGGGAGATGATTGGGAATAGGAGACAGCTGTCCCAGCGCAGCTGAACTAGACAGCTGGCAATCAGCTGGGCGCTGTCAAAGAGCGGGCCATGGAAGACCCGGCACGGACTACCCCGGAGCTGGAGCGACTCTGGACAACCTGAACGCAGAGAAAAGATAGCGTTCAGGTCGTGACACTCCCCCTCGGATCATCGACGGCCAAACCACCTACACAGTCCAGAGGATTCTGGACGTTCGCTGTTGGGGCCGGGGGCTCCAATATCTCGTCCACTGGAAGGGCTATCGACCAGAAGAAAGGTCATGGATCCCTGGTTTGAACTTCCACGACAAGGGGATGGTCCAGGCCTTTCACAAGGCACATCCCAACAAGCCCAGTGGACCGCCAGGAGGTGCTCCTTGGGGTGGGGGGGCACTGTCATGTTCTGGTGAGTGCACTCTCCCCCTCCCGTCCTACTCAACTTTCCCCTACTCCACGGGTAATCATCTCACCTGCGTGATGAGATGCACCTGCTACCTCTGACTCGCCAGCGCTTAAATAGACCTTCTCTTCAACACTTTGGCGCTGGCTCGTTGGGTATACCACCTATCTCACCAAGTAAATTTTGTTCTCCCTTTTGGAGAATAAACCATTAATCCTTTTGTCTTCTCCTCTTCAGGTTGCTACCTCTTTTGTGGTGTGTCTCCAGGATTGTTGTGCGCTCACCTGCCTCATCACCATCACCACATCAGCAACCATCACCAACTACCCAGCTCTACTCCTGTCTTCCAGCACCTCCTCCAGGTTTGCTGTAAGTGCTGGGTTCCTCTGCCGGGGTCTCTCTTCCTCCCACATGACTGTAGTCCTATTTCCCCTTCTCAGTCTCCCTCCTTATCTAACCTGCTCTCATCTCTCCCTACAGGCTGGGTCTTCCTCTGGCGAGTGGCGTTTTTTTCCTTTGCGGAGCTTTCCTTTTTGCTTTAATAAAATTCAAATCAAATTTGCTTCTCTGTGTCATTGTGTATTTTCTCTGGTGTCACTCCCTGTATGTGAGCTGTCAATCATTACCAATTATAACACTTTCTCCTAAATTTGCCACTTTTTTTAACTGTAAACTTGCAACCTTTTCTCATAAACGGCTGTCAGACTGTACAACCTAAGCAGGGCTGCTCGTAGAGATAGCAAAAAGATGTGACAACCTAATAGTTTTGAATGAAAAAGACGCAATAGACTTATACAATGGTCCCCTCCGGCATACAACTAGGAAAATACCGGTCGCTATGGAGAGTGAGAATATGTATGGGCACATAATCATACCATGTAGGGTAACTAAATAGACGGTTGTGCTGTTTCATCCCATCTAGCAACAATGCTCCGTACTGTGTGTGTTTATATATCTACATATTTATTCCATCTAGCTACAATGCTCCGCACTGTGTGTTTATATACTCATATATTTATTCCATCCAGCTACAATGCTCCGCACTGTGTGTCTATATATATATATATATATATATATATATATATTTATATGTACATATGTATACTTGCTGCTCTTGTTTCTTTTTTTCTCTTGCCTTCTGAGTGTTGCTATCCCTGTGCTGTTGCAATCCTGGAATTTCCCCATTGTGGGACTAATAAAGGCTTATCTTAAATCTGTTTTTTTCCTTGTAAATCTGCAACTTTTTTTACCCTCATAAATTTGTTAGTTTTTCTTTTTAAATTGTGACTTTTTTCTTGCCAATTTGTTAACTTTTTCTTGTAATTTTGGAACTTTCTCTCAAATTTGTCACTTTTTTCCTTGTAAATTTGCTATTTTCTTATAAATTTGTGACATTTTTCTTGTAAATTTGGAACTTTCTAAAAAATTTTCAACTTTTTTTTACTGTAAACTTGCAATTTCTTCTTAAAAATTTGTCACTTTTATCTTATAAATGTGTAACTTTTTTCTTGTAAATTCCTCAAATATTTGCAACTATTTTGTTAATTTGCAACTTTTTCAATTTTTCTCATAAATTTCTGACTCTTCATTTTAAAAGAAATTCTGCAAAAATTTTCTTGTAAGTCTGCAACTTTTTCAAGTAATTTTACTTTTTGTTGTAAATATGCAACTTTTTCTCCTGAAGATTTTGCAATTTTTTTTTCCCTCATAAATTTGACTTTTTTCTCATAAATATACTATTCTTATACATTTTTTACTTTTTTTCTCATATATTTGTGACTTTTTTCTCTTCATTTTGCCTATATGGAGCAAGTGTTTCTGAAACCTGCTCACCCATCGAAACCCATGTGGGGCCCACATGGGTTAACCCGCTCACCTGCACCACAGGTAAAGTCCATGTGGACAAACCCACATGGGACCTATAAGACAGCCCAGTTTAACCTTTGGTGGGGCCCACATGGACATGCTGATGGTTAAAATTCTCAAATCACTGAACTGTTCCACCAAAACCTTTTTCCTGCGTATACATAAAACCCTTTGAAATACATTTGGCAGTATTTGTACATTACCAGACCACCAAGGTCAGTGTGTACAGTATATTCACACATGTAGGAGTGAACGCTGCTTTAACAGCAGAATAAATTTGCCTGCAAAAGTCATCCGAGTCTCAGAAAGCCACAAAAGTGAACTTCACTTCACAGAGGTTATGAGCTTTCCATGTGCCTGATGTAGTCGGAGCTAAATCCTTCCCTCGGGATTTTTTTCCCCAATGACTTTCATGGAGCAAGCGGCTGATAGACATTGGTGAGGTTACAAATTCAATGAAATGCATAAATAATAATAACTTAGCAGAAGCATAAATGTAATTATTTCTGGCAAATTGATGCTGCTTAATTTTTGGTCTGTAGAAAATTTTTAGGAAAGTGAATGAATGAAATGAAGCACTTCTTCAAAATGCTTCAGCTGCTATCAAAAGAACAAAAAAACAACCTTGACTTTTTTTAAACGTCTTGAAATTACAGGGCTCTGCCGGTGGGACGTTTCACATTTTCTGTTGCCACTCAGTGAAGAAAAAATTTGATTTTCTTGCGTATGCTGAATTTAGGGAAATTAGCTGGAATGTGAAGGGGTTAAAAGTTTCTACAAGAAAAAATTATTGGAAAAAAGCTGCACATTTTTTGATTTTTTTTAGAAAAAAATAAACGTTTCAAATCTACAGGAAAAGATTGCTAATTTTTGAGAAAATGGTTAAAAATAAACAAGAAAAGTTGCAGATTTTTTTTTTTTTAAAAAAATGCAAAATTGCAGGAAAAAGTTGCAATTTTTTTAAAGATAAAAGTTTCAAATTTACAAGAAAAAATTGCAAATTGAGGAGAAAAAGTTGCAAATTCAATAGAAGAAAATATATAAGAATATAAAGAAATACAATATAATATAGAATACTATAAGGGAATAAATTTACAATAGATTAGAACATAAAATATATATAAGAAAAATAAGAATATAAGGAAACATAGAAAATAAGAATATAAGGAAACATAAGTATATAAGGAATGAAACTCTAATATATTGGTGTGTAAACTGGGGAGAAGGGGTGGGACTCGATAAGTTTGTTCTTCTTCCCACTCCTTTTTGAATGTGTGATTTTGGTTGTACTCATCATTTTTTTTGTTGAGATTTGTTTGTTTTGCTTTGTTTGTTTTGTCTTGTTCTGTTTGCTTATTTACTATTTTTGACATTTCAGTATAACGGTTTGTAAAATTATAATTTTGATATAAATTCACTGTATGGTTACATGTTCAAAGTAAAACAAGTTGAGTTGAATTGAAATTGAAAACCTCTTAAAATTTCGGTGTTCCGCCAGCGTGACGTTTCAAATTTTCTACTGCCACTCAGTGAAGAAAGAATTTGATTTTCTTTGTGTATGCTAAATTTTGGGAAATTGGCTGTTTGCCTGTCTGTGTTGGCCCTGTGATGGACTGGTGATCTGTCCAGGGTAAAGATGCTGGGATAGGCTCCAGCCCCCCACCCCCCCGGGACCTAAAAGGATTAAGCAGTAGAAGATGGATGGATGGAATGAATGCTAAGGGGTTAATTGTATTTGGCATTTTATGGTCCGTAAAGTCAAACGGTACAAAGTTCTGCACAAGAGCTCTCCTCTCCCACAGAATCTGGACTACAGAGCCATCTGAAACGCCTCATTTTGATTGGCTGTCCTCTTCTGCCTGGCGATCATGTCACTACCCTAACAGCACACGTACATCAGCCCAACGTTGGTCCAACATGCAAAGTTTACATTAGGAATACACCTTATAGAGGTTGTTTGCTCATTGGCAAGACATTGGCTAGACGTCGGCTTAATGAAAAATGGAAATGACTGGAACAATGTCTTCGGGAGTCATCTGAGGTGAGCACTGGCGGTACCCCGGGCCCGGGGGTTTCATCCTGTGATTATAGGTTAATGATACTGCAGAATGAAATGGCTTACTTTTGCAGGAGGGATGCAGGGAAAAGAGGACCAGGGGTTAGGAAACCAGCGTAGACAGCAAGCTGTAGAGCTGAGGCAAACCCATGAGGGACTGCAGCCAACTGAGGTCTATTTATACTCAGCCAGCAATCACCTCAGGTGTGCTGATGAGAACAGCTGCAAGCAGTGAGATGGTTAGGAGACAATGTGTGCGTGATCATGTTCTCACCTTCGGACCATGACACTTTGTCCCCATGTGTAAAATGGTACTGCATAACACCCTGAGGTGTTCCAACCAAAGGGTGTCACAGGCATTTCATGAACACATGGGAGTTGTGTCAACATGTAGAAAAATAAAGCATAATAGGGGCTCTTTAAAGCTGCAATCATTTCAGGTAAGAACAAATTATCGTAGCAAACAAGAACATTTCCAACCTGTTTTCTCCAGTCATAACCATGGTAACCAGAAGAGCTTAATTCAAAGGCTGCAACCAAATGTACTTGAGCAACCATACAGGTTTATTTGTATATATGTGGAAAAAGTAAGAGTAAAAAGTGAAAAAGTTACTTGTGTACATGTACCACCCACCTCTGGACTTATGTCACACATGCTGACGTCCATGAACGTCATAACTTATCCGTGTGATTCCATCTTTGCTATTATTTCTCCCACTATGTCTTACCCCACCTCATTGTCCCAGAGGTGGCACCTCTTGGCCAGTGTCACCCCCACCCCACACCACCCCCGCCCCCCTTTAATTCCTCTCTCCTACGGTCTGATCCACTCTCTCTTTTTGTGTCCCCAAGTCTATAGCGGAGACATTACATGACAAATCTCTATTGTCCAGGAGCTCCGTGCAATCTCTCTTGTCAAAGGGAACATCCAGCGATTAGTCCACCCGTTTGCGGATTACAAGCGGGGTGATGAGCGCACCCGTTCAGCCCTCATTAGCCGCAAACAGGGGCTTCATCAGAACCACCCACATTACAAGGACCTTCAACCTCTCACCCCTGACACCTGCAATGTTCACAAGTTCCCTCCCAGAAAAGAAAGATTTCTCCTCTGAAATGGGCAAACTCTTCTTTTTGTGTGTCTCTTCTGAGGCGTCAGTGTGATTAAAGGGCTGTGGTGGTATTTTGGAAAAAAGATAAAGGATTAAATCTTTCCAGCATGATGGAGTGATCATGAGCGGGTTGTTACGGCCTGCCTGGTATCGTAGCAAGCCATACTAGTTTTGTGTCTTCAAAACCGATGTGACAGCAGGAGTCAGAGCTTAATGGTTACGCTGGACAAATTCTGCTAGAATTCAACAGCCACGACTGGGGGGGGGGGGGGTGTCTTTTACAGTTATGCAACCTCCAAAATTATTTGGTAGGAATAGAGGGAAAGTATGGGTAAAAACAGGAAAAAATAACAACACAAAAACAAGAAAAACAGGGTTAAAAAATGAGACTAAAGTATGGGGAACAGATGGGAAAAGGTGCATAAAAACAGACAAGGAAATACATTGGCAAGACATGGAAAACAGAGAGGAAAATGGGATGAAAACCAGGACAAAAAAATGGAGATCAAAGAGTAAAACAGGGTGAAAAAAGGGAAAGACATGCTAACATTTTGTTTTCTGTTTTTACTCAATTTTACCTGTTTTTACCCTGTTTTCCCATATTAACTGTGTTTAACTGTGTTTTCTATGTTTTACTCCTGTTTTTCCCCATTATCACCAAACTGTTTCCTATATTTTTACCCTATTTTCCATGTTCCAATTTAATCTTGCTTCTTTGTTTTTATCTTGTTTTTCTGTTTCCCCCATGTTTCCCTGTATTTCCCTGTTTTAATCATTTCCCCCAATTTTCCTTGTTTTTCCACGTTTTACTGCATTTTCAGTTTTTCTTCTGTTATCACCAAACTATTTCACACATTTTTACTCTGTTTTCTGTTTGACCTAAATTTAACCTTGTTTTCCCTGATATTCTCCTCGTCATCGGCCTCCGTCGGTCTATGATGACCATGGAAGACAATCCTAAACGTCTACTCTGCTGGAACAGCACCGCCTGTGGCTGAACAGGCCGATGCGCACCGGTGTTCTACCTTACAGCATTGGGCGTTGGTAGGATTCAAGCCTGGGCAGGAAGATATGGAGGACAAGATGTTACCCATGCAGCATGGCCCCCCTCTCCACGTCACTGATGAATCCAAAGGAACAGCAGGGCTGCTATAGTTTGGCACCAGCGCCGTCGCAGGAGCTGCCAGAATGATGTTGAGCACAACAGAGAACTGCCTTAGGGGCTCCGACTCCAGATTTTTCCTCAGGGTTGACTCCCGAAGCCTTTTCTGTGACCGGGTGTGCCGCAAGGCAGCGGAGGTTTGAAGTCAGGGTTTACCTTCCCCTAGATGGGCTACCTTCCCAGGTTGACGAGCCACCATCTACCCGAAGCATCTGGTTTTAAGGCGCCCGAGATCCACCCTCGCCCCTTCTCCTATTAGTAAAAGCAGTTCCACCGGGCTTAGAAACTAAACCACACGGGCAGGCTAGGAGTTGGACTTAGTTGTCAGAGGCTTTTCGAGACGCACGCCGTAAGGAGCATTTTATGAGCACTGGGAGCTTAACCCCAGTGCCGCTCCTGGCTATGACAACCTTGGAACCGATATTCTCCTAAAAACACAAAACAAAGGAGAAAATGGGATGAAAACCCCTCAAAAAACTGCTATGTCATCTCCTGAGTTTAAAGTTTCTATGTTGTCATCTCCTGAGTTTAAAGATTCTATATTGTCATCTCCTGAGTTTAAAATCTCCATATTGTCATCTGAGTTTAGAGTTTCTATGCTGTTACCTTATAAGTTTGGAGCTCCCTGTTTCTATCACCTCTGCTCTGCGCCTCTCCCAGCCGCCGATTACTGGTAGTGTTTGCTCCCCGGCTGGGTGGACCACGGACTTTGGTCGCCCCCTGCAGAACTGCGCTCCCTAGTCTGGTGGCCCAAGAACTGTGGTAGGCCACCCGACTCTTTCATGTGTTCAGCCCCCCTGACCCATCCTGCTCTCCGGCCAGGTGGCCCATGGACTGTGGGAGGCCAGGTTCAGGTTCAGGTTCAGGTTACTTTATTTGTACCTGTAGGTAGATTTGTTTTGCAGTCTGGTGACATCCATATTTACAAGCCACTAATTACATTCAACATAGACACAAACACAGGCACACATCATACAAAATAAGTAAATATAAAATATGTACAATATATTTATAGCTTGTTCAACTCTTTGACAGCAGCAGGGACAAAGCTGTTTTCATAGCGCTGGGTTTTACTTTTTGGGACAGCAAACCTCCGTCTGGAGGGAAGAAGATGAAAGTTGCAGTGCAAAGGGTGGGAGTCATCATTTAAAATCGAGTCAGCCATCCTCTGTACTTGTCTGGTGTACAGGGATGTCAGGCTCAGCTGTGACTCACCAAGCAAACGACTGGACCATCTAACTACCTGATCCATGGATTTCCTCTGTTTCAGTTTTATCTGACCAAACCATGACATTAAAGAAAAGGATAAAACAGATTCAATAAAAGCCCGATAAAACATAGTCATTATGGCCAACCAATGGACATTATTCTTTTGTTTCTCTTTGTGACTTTCTGTTTGTGTTTCTGCCCACCATGTCTTGTCCCCCTCCTCCCGCCCAATTTCATGTAGTTTTTGTGTGTCTCAAGGGACGTCTGGAACCCGCCCCTTAGAGGGGGAGTACTGTCATGGCCTGGGCATGGCCCTCTGACCATGCCCATGCTTTAAGTTATTTTGATATCTTTGCGTTTTCCCTTATTATTATTTGCATTTACCATCATCTGTGTTTAGTTCTTGGTGATTATTATTATTATTCCTATTGACTGTCCTTTGTGTTACCCGGTCTGTAGTCATGTTGTGTCATCCCTGTTTGTACCTACAGTAATGCCATTAGTGATGTCTTTGTGTTTTCCTCTGTTATGATTATTATTTGCATTGTGTCTTCCGTGTTTCCCCTGGTCCGCTGTGCTCATCCCCCGTTTGTCCTTATTGTCAGTGTTCTGGGTCTTGTGTGTACATTTATGTTCCCATGTCTGTAGCCACTTTTCCTCATGTGCTCCTGTTTTGCCCGATTGTTCGCCCAGCTGTAAAACTAACACAGAATTTCATAAAAAGAACATCGTATCAACAGTCAAACATGGTCATGGCAGTATCATGGTCTGGGGCTGCTTTGCTGCTTCAGGACCTGGACAACTTGCCCTAATTGACAGAACTATGAATTCTGCTCTCTACCAGAAAATCCTGAAGCAGAATGTCTGGCCATCAGTTCATGAAGCCCTCCAATGTGACTGAATTGAAGCCATTCTGCACAGAAGAGTGGGTCAAAATTCCTCAACAGCGATGTGAAAAACTCATTGCAGTTGTTGGCACCAAGGGTGGCACAACCAGTTGTTAGGTTTAGGGGGCATTTAGGGGGCAATTACTTTTTCACATAGGGGGAGGTAGATTTGGATAGCTTTTTTCCCTTAATAAATGAAACCATCATTTGAAAACTACATTTTGTATTTACTTGGGTTATCTTTGTCTATTATTAAAATTTGTTTGATGATCTGAAACATTTAGGTGTGACAAATCACTCTATACATTCACGAAATCTCTGTCTGTGTGTCATGATCATAGGGCATCATAGGACAGCCTATGATGTTCCTATGATTTCTGCATGATAGGACAGCCATATAAAGACAGGATATGCCTGCCTGTCTTTATGATGCCTGCCTTGACAGTCTATGATATGATGCCTGCCTTGATGAATCTGTGTGTCTGTGTGTCACAATCATAGGACATCATAGGACAGCCTATGATGTGCCTATGATGTTCCTATGATTTCTGCATGATAGGACAGCCTAGGTGCCTGCCTGTCTTTATGATATCTGCCATGATGATGCCTGCCTTAACAGCCTATGATATAATGCCTGCCTTGATGTCTTTTTGAAGTCATACAGACCAATGGTGTCCTGATGTTCCTATGTCAGTGATGCCTGCCTTGCTGTCTATATGATGTCATATAGACCATCAATCACCTTCATAGCACTCACTATGGTGGTCCTACATAGGGACATCATGTGAAGCAGTAAATCTGCAAATCTCACTCAACGTCATGTCAAGCAGTAAATCTGGAAATGTCACTCAGTAAGTCAGAAGGCAAATCAAAAGTGGTAAGAATATTGCCACTCAACACATACAGGAAGACATAACTCTGGAATGGGAGTTGGCAGAAACAGGAATCTAAAGATATACTCATCACCCGATTAAGAATAGGACACACTAATTTAAACCACACGCTACATAAATGGACAGCAATACACTGAGGACAACCGCTGCATGTCAGAAAAGATTCCAGGAAGATGAAACAGCTGAGGTTCGAGCAGTACCTCCCAGGCATGACTGTGTTGCACGTTCGAAAAGATGCCGTGAAGATGAAACACCTCAGTTTCCAGCAGTACGTCGCTGGCATGCCTTGCTTACACCTGCTTTCTACGGACATGCAGAAATACATGCTTATACTTGGTTTCTACGGGCATGCACAGGTATGAAGCAGTAAATCTGGAAATCTCAGTCGACATCATGTGAAGCAGTAAACCTGGAAATCTCAGTAAGTCAGAAGGCAAATCAATAATTAAAAATTACAGAGATTTCTTGAATTTATACAGTGATATAGTGGAAAAATGGCAAGAACACTGGCACTCAATATATACAGGAAGACATCTTTATGACATTCAAAAGCAGGTAAACTCTGGAATGGGAGTTGGCAGAAACAGGAATGCAGAGATACTCATCACCCAATTAAGAATAGGACACACTAATTTAAACTAGACACTACATCAATGGACTTGCTATGACATCATAGGGCTTGCTATGCCATCAGCAAAGATCATAGGATTCACTATGCCATCTTGAAAGATCACACGCAGCCATGACTAACACTCATAGGACTCGCAATGACATCATCAAAAATCACAGGACTCGCTATGACACCATTAAAGCCAGGCATCACTGAATGAGTGCTGATGTGCTTGCTTACACCCATGCTTACACCTGCTTTCTATGGGCATGCAGAAATACTTGCATTTATACATGGTTTCTACGGGTATGCACAGGTATCTACTAGTATGCAAAAATATAAGAAATCAGGAAGGGGGAAAATACTTTTTCACAGCACTGTATGTCTGTCTGAGTCGTGCTCCCAGTGGCATCATTAACGTTATTCTCGTCATTTCTGATCTCCCCATGCTGTACTCCTAGTTACCTCTGTAAATTTAGTTTTGCTGTCAAGTTTTGGTTTTGTTTCCAGCCCTCATGCTGCGTCTTTATTTGTTCATTGAGTTTTCTGTTAATAAATTATCATTTTTGCACTGAAGTCCTGCCTGCGCCCTGAGTCCTTCTCCTTTCACGTACACCTGCCGAAGGCAGATCATAACAGGTCCCTGTTTTAATCTGTTATTTACTCCATTTTTTGTCATGATGCAGCACACGGTTGGGGAACCGTGCTCACAGTCCTTGGCTATTCTGTTTATTTTCTGTATTTCCCCACGTCTGTTTGGTAGATAATATGTATGATGATATTTGAGTTGCCTTTTGTTTCTGTTTGTTCATTATTATTCATGTTTCTTAGTTTATTATTCCTAGTTTCATCTAGTTCGTGAATTATTATCATCTGCCCTTTGACTTGAGCCTGCCTTTGCCCTCACCTCTCTGTATATTGGTTTTCAAGTATTTCAGTATTTGCATCTCGTGTGGTCTTGCATTTTCTCTTGTTCTCGCTTTGGTGGACCGTGATTATTTTCTCATTTTTTTAAATTTTGATTTTGTATACTTTATTGATCCCCAGAGGGGAAATTGAGGGTATCCACCTGGATGGATGAAGCAGCCACGGTACGGCGCTATCGTTTTAGTGGTCTCAGTCTCATCCTTGTATAGTCACATTCATTATTATCCTTTTGTCATACTTCCCAATACTTTTATTTTGACAGCACAGTGTGTTTACTTCTGTTAGTTCAAGCTCTGTTCATGGGCTGTCACACCTGTCATTTGTTGCATCTGATTATCCTCGCTCTTGTACCCACACCTGTAATCATTTGTATTAATCCTCTGTGCCTATTTAAGCCTCGCTGCAACACAGTCCATTGCAGCGTCGTTCTCAGCATCAGATGGGAATTTCCCGTCACTTTGCTCCCTGTTTCCTGCGTGTGCCCTACACTTAATTCTTGTTATTTCTAGACGGAGTCCCCGTCTGCGCCGGCGTTTGTATACACCTTTCCTCTGGATTACTCTACTCATTCCTGTTGTTGTACGTTAAGTGCCTTTTGTTATTTTGTGTTTTGTCATTAAACGTTGCAGGCTCACAGTGGGCGTTTGAGTCTTCATTCTGCCCGGAGGGGCCAGTCTGTGACAGAACGATTCTGCCAGTGTAGACCCCAGCAGCTGTGAGTTTTGCCTTTTTCTTTTCCCTCTCGTTATTTTTGTTAAAGTCCATTTTTTCCTGCTGGTATGTCAGCCTACACGAACTATATTAATCATGGACTGAACGAGGTGGAGTGCTGGGTTGTCGGTGTGCTGGAGGGCATTATATCAGCAGCTCGTGCCTCCCGCACCCCTGAAGCGACCCGGAAATGCCTGGACGGAGTGGCACAGGTTCTGGAAGCGTGCCCTAGCCTGTGGAGCCATCCAGAACTCATGGGTCTCCTCGATTCAGCCACCAACCCACAACCCATGCTCCTTGGGTTGGGGGAGAACTCTTCCTCATCCGTACCTGTGCCGATGAAGAAGAGTCCCCAGATACGGAAGCGCCCAGCCTCTCACTGCCACCCAGCTGCGTCGCACCAATGGAATTCCCCCGCTGTAGCAGCTGTTTCGGCCAGTGATGTGTCTGCAGAGCTGGCTTCTCCAGAGTCTCCATGGGTGCCCCTGTCCATTGCAGCCACAGAGAGGGAGTTATCTGGGCTTTCTGCAGCAGTTACCATCACGCCCTGGGAACTACGGTAAATACCTCTTCATTTTTTAACACCTATGAATGAATTGTCTTGGCTTATTTCCGGCAGTGAGGCTCAGCTGCAACAGCCCAATTTAGCTGAGCCCTCACTGCCTGCTGCTGTGATCATATCTTCATCCTCACCTGCTTCTCCTGTGTCCCTCTCCATTTCTTCTGAGTGTTCGCCGGTCCTGGGAAGGAGCTGCCGGACTATGGAGGGGTCTGTGGTTCCAGGGGGTTGTGATCCAGCCTCACAGCCACATCCTGCATGGGAGAAGAGTGCCTCCTGTGTGCCGAGGCCTACAAAGGCGTGTCCCCTGGTTTCAGGATCACAGGACGCAACGCCATCGGTGAGACGCTCCCTAGCTTCAGCCGCTATTTTGGGAGGCCCACCAGTGTCAGTCGCCTCATCTGGGGCCCCACCAGCGTCAGCCGCTATGCTGGAAGTCCCACCAGCGTTGGCTGCCACGTCTGGGGGTTCGCCAGCTACACCCACCATCATGCCTGCTGCTAGGGCTGCCGCAGCAGAGTCACCAGAGTCCTGGACGGCGGTGAAGCTCGAGCTAAGGCAAGCCCTCTTTTTTGTCTTTACTATGTTGGTATTAGAGAAGTCTTGTTTAGCTGTTGGTGGGGAGAGCCAGTCGCAGCTTCCATCTGCTTCTGAGCTTTCCTCTCTGTGCTCCACTGCTGCCAGTGATACTGACCCGGTGTTTGTCTCTGTTCTCTCACCTGAATCTTTGCCTGAGGTCACAGAGGGTTCACCACCTCTGTTTTAGGTCGCTGAGGGTCATCAACCTTCGCCTGATGTCACCGAGGGTCCTCCATCTCCGCCTGAGATCACCATGGGTCTGCCGCCTTTGCCTGAGGACTTCAAGGCTCCTTCATCTCTGCCTGAGGTCACCATGGGTCCTCCGCCTTTGCCTGAGGTCATCACGGGTCCTCCTTCTCCGCCTGAGGTCACTGTGGGTCAACCGTCTTTGCCTGAAGTCGCAAGGTCAACTGTCTTTGCCTGACATCATCACTGGTCATCAGTCATCACCTGAGGTCGCCACTGTTCAGCCGTCATCACTGCTGGGTTTCCTCGCTGGTCAGCCATCCTCCTCATCTGGTTTCTCCGCTGATCAGCCATCCCCTTCGCCTGGTTTTCTCACTGGTCAGCCATTCTCCGCATCTGGTTTCCCCACTGATCAGTCACCCTCTTCGCCTGGGTTCATTGCTGACCAGCCATCTTCCTCATCGGGTGTCCACACCTCAGTCCCTGCGCTCCACGAAATTCACTGGTTCCAGCTACTGCCTCCAGGAAGGGGTGCATTGTGCCCCATGGCCTGTTGGCTCAGGGATACTGGGAGGCCACCCGATGGACTACTCCATTTGCTTAGGTGGCTCTGGAATACTGGGAGACCGCCCAACGGATCACAACGTCTGCTTGGGTGGCTCTGGAATTCTGGGAGGCCACCCTACCTATCTACTGTGTGACCTGGTGGTCCTGGCATTCCAGCAGACCACCTGAACTGCCTTTATTTTTTCCCACCCAGTGGGCATAGGTTTTTCGTAGTCTCCTTATCTGTTCAGTTTTGTGGGTCATGAGTGAGCGTTTTTTGTTGTCATTTCAGTCCCTCCTAACCTGGGTTCCCCCACCGCCCTCCCGGGGTGGGTTATTTTTTCCTACTCCTGTTGTGTGTGTGGGGGGGTGTCTCTTTGTGTTTTCTATTTTCTTTTTGGATGTTACATTGGAGTGTCTGGAATCCACCCCTTGAGAGATGGGCTCTGTCATGATGCAGAGCACGGTTGAGGAACCGTGCTCACGATCCTTTGTTATTCTGTTTATTTTCTGTATTTCCCCATGTCTGTTTGGTAGATAATACGTATGATGATATTTGAGTTGCCTTTTGTTTCTGTTTGTTCATTATTATTCATGTTTCTTAGTTTATTATTCCTAGTTTCATCTAGTTTGTGAATTATTATCATCTACCCTTTGACATGAGCCTGCCTTTGCCCTCACCTCTCTGTATATTGGTTTTCAAGTATTTCAGTATTTGCATCTCATGTGGTCTTGCATTTTCTCTTGTTCTCGCTTTGGTGGTCCGTGATTATTTTCTCCTTTTTTTGCGTTTGTATACACCTTTCCTCTGGATTACTTTACTCATTCCTGTTGTTGTACGTTAAGTGCCTTTTGTTATTTTGAGTTTTGTCATTAAATGTTGCAAACTCACAGCGGGTGTTTGGGTCTTCGTTCTGCCCGGAGGGGCCAGTCTATGACATTTTTCCTGTCAAAGTCAAGACAAAATACAGCCTTTGCTTTAGTACCTACCTATTTCCAACACTGTGTTTACATGTTATTTTTACTCTATTTTTGATACGTCTTTATCCTATTTTTACATTGTTTTAAACCATATTTTATGCTGTTCTTTACCATATTTTAGTTATTTTTAAACACATTTTTATCTTTTTTCATTTTTTGTGTTGTTTTCCTTTTTTTATTTTTTTTATTTTTTACTATGCTCTTACCATGTTTTCACCTTGTTTTTCCCCATTTTCCCATTATTTTATCTTGTTTTTAACCATGTTTCACCCTATTTTTTAGCCTGTTTTTATCCATGTTTTTACTGTTTGGCAACTAACTAGCCACAATAGTTGGTGAGCACAGAAGCTGACGTCAAACCGTGGCAGGAGTCATTCCGCTGACATAACATGCCAGCCCGGTGCCGAGTTATCTGCAGACCACCCATCTGTGACATATGTTGGACAAACAGAGGAGTTTATAGGAGTAATATCTAGCAGATGGAGGTCGACCGCTGAAGAGGGCACATCAGAATGGGTTCCCCCATGATGCTGGTCAACTGGTCATTTGGCCCAGCCCATTAACCACCTGGGATTGGTGTGTTTTGTCAGCTTTTCCCCAGTGTTAGGTTTCATTCGCCGCCGTGCTTTGAAATCAAACACGCCCTACACACACACACACACACACACACACACACACACACACACACACACACACACACACACACACAGAAACAAAGATTTCTCTGACAAACACGTATGACCCACCGTAATATGTGCGGCCACAATGTGTGTTTTAATTTTGTACATTTTTGTACAGCTTGCAAGTTTTTGCAAATTTTTAAAGATCCCATTAACTAAAACATTGTGTGTTTGTTGGTTTTAATGTTCTAAAATGCTTTCCAGGATCATGTGACTATATTGTAAAAATATTAAAATTTCTCTTCACTAAGAAATGTGTTATTTTTTACATTTTGGCAGAAGGTGGGATAGCATTAGCTGATTACCATTTCCCTTCATCACCAACACAGAATTCAGTCTTCAGTTCACCATGCTGTGTGATGTCAAGCCAGTTCCCGCCCTGAATTTCTGAGCCCAAGGCGTTACCTTTGGGACTAACTAGAGATACTATGGAGTTGGCATAGCAAGCACAGTTTTAATTGCAATTTCCTTTAATAATACATTTTATTTGTATAGCGCTTTCCAAGGCACTCAAAGACACTACATTAAAAAAAAAAGTCAGAAATTAAGGATCTAAAATTAAAGATTAAAAGCAAGTCTGAACAGCTGAGCTTTGAGTAATGATTTGAAGTAGTTTAAGTCTGTACAGTCACGGATCTGTTGGGGAGAGAATTCCAGAGGGAAGGGGCTGCAATGGATAACGCTTTGTCCCCCCAGGTTCTGTGCTTGGTTCTGTGTGGTGGAAAGAGGAAGTTTGAATCAGAGGAACAGAGGCAGCGGGATTGGGGGGGGTGGCATGGCAGTGCAACAAGTCGGTGACATAGGAAGGGGCCTGGTGATGGAGGGCTTTAAAGGTGAGGAGAAGGACTTTGAACTGTATGTGCTGTAAGATTGGGAGTCAGTGGAGGTTCTGGAGGACAGGGGTGATGTGGTCATGGGAGTGGGACTGGGTGAGGAGACGGGCGGCTGAGTTCTGAATGTAGTGAAGTTTCTGGAGGACTTTGGATGATGAGCCGTAAAGAATGTTATTGCAGTAGTTGAGTCTGGATGTGATAAATGCGTGTATGAGGGTTTCTGCGGTGGAGAAGGTGAGTGAGGAACAGAGTCGGTCTATGATTTTTAGGTGAAAGAAGGTGAGGTTTTGTAGCTGTAGGGATGGGGAAAGTGTGGAGTTGGCAACAGTGAGGTTGAAGTTGTGGGTGGTACTGATGAGAGATTCCGGGCTGATGATCATCATGTCAGACTAGTCATAGTTAAGTTGTAGAAAGTTCTTTTGTATCCAGGATTTTATTTCAGAGAGAGAGTTTTCCAGTGTGGAGCAGGTTACTGTGGTTATGCAGTTGGTAGAAATGTAGATCTGAACATCGTCGGCATAGCAGTGGAAGTTAAGGCCATGTTGGTTGATGATGTTACCAAGTGGGAGTATATAGATGAAATTCCAATCACCATAGTAGACATCCCCTGTTTACTAAATACCTCGTTCACTAAAGGTGTGTTCAGACCAAACGCAAAAGCATGAATTTTTCGCATGGCATCATTACACATTGACTCAATGTAAACACGTGAATAGACATGAATTCACCATCTGAGCAAGTTGTAGATGGGTGGAGTTGCCTCTATAACTTCTGCAGCTGTGTTCTACCTCTGTGGAAATCCCCAAAACACTCTCATGTTTACAAGGGGGGGCTGAAAGTTCATGGTGGTCAAATTTGACTAAATGTGGTTTATTTTTCAGCATAGTCTCCCCTTCGGTCCACACACTTCTTCTATTGGTGTTGCAGCGCTTGGATCCCTGTGGTTGAAAATAAACCACATTTGGTCAAATTTAACACTATGAACTTTTCACCCCCCCCCCACCCCCCCACCCCCCGCATGTTTATATTATCCAATGGGGATCTTATCTGGAAAAAATGTCCCTGGCTCCAAAACTTCACCTGGATAACAGCTGTTTACACTGCTAGTCTGCTAGCTCTCGTTAGCACATTCGTGGCAGGAGTCCATGGGTGGATAATTCTGACACTCCAATTTAGCTGCAGAGCTCCTGGTCCATCTGTCTGCAGGAGAGTGGCTCATTTTCAAAATAGTTTACGCTACAGTTTTGATACTTCAACTCCAGTGATGGCAGAATCTCAAGGCTAATTACTAGCTAATGCTATCAAATCCCTCGGTCGTGTGAATGTCCAAATTCACATGTTTTCCCCATGTTTACATTAACTTTACATGTATTCGTATTACACTGACCCACCTTAACCCAGTGCTTTTCAACCGGGGTGCCATGAAAGATCATTCAAGGTACCGTGGGAAATTGTCTAATTTTACTTAATTGGTCAAAACATGGCAAATAATTTGCCTTTGTTGTGCACTGGTGCCTGTAGCGGCTCTTCCATGTCTGTGGATGGCAGTATGAATGCAATTTTTCTCTGTGATGAAAAACTCTCCCTGCACAGAGCCGGGGCCACCCCAACAACCTCTGCAGCTGCTCTGCACGCTCTGCGGAATTCCCAAAAAAATGCTGCCATGTTTGAGCCCAAAACACCATCCAGAGGGGCACACCAGCCAGGAAAATGTCACCACCTCCTCCAGAAACTGCAGCCCGATGTCAGCTGCTCTCAGCACCAAGCAAGTGGTGGAGAAAACTGTCATGGAGCTCCACTGGCCCATCCATTCATTTGCCCCCAGTAAGTCTCATTTTCAAGCTAATTTTTTTTTCTTTTTTTTCTCTGTGACATTTTGTCTTAGATTTGTTTTTGAATAGTAACCGCTTAACTTAGCCTAGCTTAGTTTTCTTTTTTCTCTCAGTCACATTTTGTCTTAGCTTTGTTTTAAATTGTAATCGCTCTTGTCTTGTTTTTCTCTTTTTTCTCTTTTGAATTCTTGGATGGAATATGGGTGGGCAATATAAGCTGCGGCTTCAGCCATCACCCATTTCGGATAATTTACGTGGAATTGTATAGTAGGAGGAGTCTTTGTCTAATTTGACCTTGTTGTTATATTATACAGCTTCTTTTAACCTGTACTGTACTATCCAAAATAAATTCATTCATTCATTCATTCATTCATTCATTCATTCAAAATTTATTCACATGGTAACTAAATTAAAAATTAAATTAAATCACCCTTTATCGTCATTCAACCATACAACCAATCATGCACAGTAGAACGAAATTGTGCTTTTCCTATCTACAGTGTTAATCACACACACCCCATGTGTAGAATCAGAGGGCCGCTGCCATGCAAGGCACCGCCACAGATTTCCCTCCTCCATTCCATTATTGCTGAGCACCAAGCTGGACGGCAGGAAGTTCCGCTTTTATATGGTCTTCGGTATGACCCGGCTGGGATTTGAACCCCTGCCTCCCGGGTGTGGGGCGGATGCTCTACCAACTGAGCCACCACTCCGGTGGTGATCGGGTCTGACTCCTGAATCCAGATTGGCAGCTGGTTCCAAAGGGGAGGAGCCTGATAACTGAAGGCTCTGCCTCCCATTGTACTTTTGGAGATTCTAGGTATTACAAGTAATCCTGCATTTTGGGAGCATAGTGCTCTGTTAGAATGATAAGGAACTATCAGATCTTTTAAATAACAAGAGGTCTGATTATTTGGAGCTTTGTAAGTGAGGAGAAGGATTTTAAACTTAATTCTCAATTCTATGGGAAACCAGTGAAGGGAGGCCAGAACCGGAGAGATATGATCTCTCTTTCTAGTACTCTGGCTGCAGCATTTTGGATCAGCTGAAGACTTTTTAAAGATGTTTTAGGGTAGCGGATAATAAAGAGTAACAATAATCTAATCTAGAGCTAACAAAAGCGTGGATTAGTTTCTCAGCATCACTCTGAGACAAGATACTCCTAATCTTGGCAAGATTACGCAAATGATAGAAGGCAGTCTTAGAAATAAGTTTAATATATGAATTAAAGAACAGAGCTTGATCAAAAATAACTCCAGGGTTCCTAACACAACTGTTAGAAGAAAGAGTAACCCCATCCAAACGAAGAGTTTGATTTGGGAAAGTATTTTTAAGGTTTTTTAGACCAACTAGAATGACTTCAGTCTTATCTGAATTTAATAGCAAGAAATTAGAAGTCATCCAAACTCTGACTTCTTTAAGACAAGCCTCTAATTTGGCTATATACTGTCATCTGGCATCATTGGCAAATATAAGTGTGTGTCAGCTGCATAACAATGGAAATGTATTAAATGTTTTCTAATAATATTACCTATACAAAATTAAAAAAAAAATTAAAAGAAGAAAAAGGGCAGCTCAGTGGTGCAGTGGTTAGCGCTGTGGCAGCACAGTAAGAAGGTCACAGGATCAATTCCACCCCTGACCATAGCGGGTTTGATCCCACCCCCCTTACCATCGGTGACACTTCTGCGTGGAGTTTGCATGTTCTCCCCGTGTCTGCATGGATTTACCCTGGATACTCTGGTTTCCTCCCACAGGCCAAAAACATGCAGGTTAGGTTAATTGGAGACTCTAAAGTGACTCTAGGTGTGAATGTGTGTGTGAATGTTGAAGGGATTGACACTGTACCGAGGCTGTCTCATCCATCCAGGTTTATGCCCTGTAATTTCCCTCTGGGATTAATAAAGAGTACAAAAAATAATGGAAGCATATATAAACTAAAAAGAACAGAGGAAGACTGCAAAAGATGGATCAAAATGGTACTGCAATAATTAAACCCTGAGAGAGTAAGTGAGAGTGAGGGAGTGATGAGTAGTGGTGGTGGGTCGGTGTCACCTGGCTGGTGACCTGGGGCCTGTCATCTCGTCATTCCAAGGCGCTACTGCGAGTGAATAGGTGCGAGCAAGGGAGTCAGTGAGAGAGAGAGTGAGTGGGCAAGTGAGTAAGTGAGAGTGAGGGAATGATGAGTAGTGATGATGGTGCTGGGTCATATTTGTGTGGTGCTTTGCATGTCAGGTGGCATCTGTGGGCACTTGCAGTGGGTCCATTGATCGTTCGCTCTGGGTGGGCATTGGTGGGATTGGTGGGCTGCTTCTGTGGCCGCAGCAGCCCTGGGGCAGGTTGGTGGGGGTGTGACTGCTGGTCCACGCCAGTGGCCTCCCCGGCCGCTGACGGACATTGGTGCACATTTGTGTCCACTGCATCTGCGCCGCAGCCGCCCCAAGTGTTAAGGGTGAATAAGTGAGAGTGTGTAAGAGAGAGGACGAGTAAATGTGAGTGTCAGAGCATGAATGAGAGTGTATATATGAGTGAGCGTGAGTGGAAGGAAGCATGTGTGAATGTGAGGGCAAGTGGGAATGGGAGCGAGACTGAACAAGTATGGGAGTGGGTGCGTGTGAGAGCATGAGGGTGTGAGTGCGTGAGAGTGAGTGTATGTGCTGGTGGGGGGTGCTGGACTGAGGGGAGGGCACTTCCTGGTACCTCCTGGCCATGTGGGCTTCCTTGGACTGTGTGTGTGTGTGGGGGGGGGGGGGGGGGCTGGCCCCCCGTGGGGCTCCCCGCACCTTTCTGTCACCTTCCTTGGGCGTGGGGGCCTGGAGGCTCCCGGAGTGTGGGTTGGAGGCGCTGGGGTGGGCGCGGGCTTGCTGTGGGAAGGGGGGGGGGGGCTGGAGGCACCTGCACCAGGGGTGCGGGCTGGTCTCCAACCCAAGGTAGAAGGAAGGGGGTGGGGGTGCGGGGGGTATTGGCCTTCTAGCACCTGGGGCCCAGGGGCTGGGGTTGGCCCTGCTGGGGGGGGGGGGGGGGGGGGGTCCTGGGGCGGGTGTGTGCCTCGCCGGCTGCTTGGAGAACCCGGCCTCCCTTGGCTGTCCCTCCTGGGATGGCTGCCTGGCTGTCTTGGGGCTTGCTGGTTTTGGGACATTTGTGCTCTGTGGAGGTTGGTGGCACTGTCTTGCTTGTTTGGGGTTTCCGGGGGGGGGGGGGGGTGTTGTGATCTGCCACCCTCTTTGTATGTTTCCTGGCAAACCACTCATATGCACACATTCACTTTGCGCGCACTCTCATACACAGGCATACACACACATATGTCTCTCTGTTCTTTTACAGGTGCAGATACCAGACTCGTGATGAGACCTTTTCAGAAGAAATTGTTTGTCTTCTGTTTGTTTCAATTTTGTCAGTTTGTTTGTTTTTCTGTTTGTTCCTCTCTCTTTTCTTTCCCCCTCCCCACACCTCCCTTCCCCATTCCCCCTGTCAGGTCCATCATGGGTAAAACTACTTAAATAAAGTATTAAAAGTTATTACAAGAGGAGTCTATAAATAATATACAGTACATATTTATGTGCTGTATAAAGCTCCTTTCCGGCTGTTGGTCGAACCTCGGATTCAGGAGGAGCAATGTGGTTTTCGTCCTGGCCGTGGCACATCGGACCAGCTCTTTACCCTCTCGAGAATTCTCGAGGGTTCGTGGGAGTTTGCCCAACCAGTTTACATGTGTTTTGTGGACTTGGAGAAGGCATTTGACTGCGTCCCTCGTGGTTTTTTGTGGGGGGTGCTTTGGGAGTATGGGGTATCGGGCTTGTTGTTACGAGCTATTCGGTCTCTGTACGACTGTTGTGAGAGTTTGGTTCGTATTGCCAACACTCGGTCGGAGTCATTCCCAGTGAGAGTTGGACTCCGCCAGGGCTGCCCTTTGTCACCGATCCTGTTCATAATTTTTATGGACAGGATTTCTAGGCGCAGCCAGGGAATGGAGGGTGTCATGCTTGGTGACCACAGGATCTCATCTCTGTTGTTTGCAGATGATGTTGTCCTGTTGGCTTCATCCAGCAATGACCTACAGCTCTTGCTGGGACGGTTTGCTGCTGAGTGTGAAGCGGCTGGGATGAGAATCAGCACCTCCAAGTCCGAGTCCATG
Source organism: Pholidichthys leucotaenia (assembly GCA_020510985.1). Classification (NCBI taxonomy): domain Eukaryota; kingdom Metazoa; phylum Chordata; class Actinopteri; order Cichliformes; family Pholidichthyidae; genus Pholidichthys; species Pholidichthys leucotaenia. Next base: position 21,949,252 of record CM035850.1, on the reverse strand, counting down.
GTCCTCAGCCGGAAAAAGGTGGATTGTCCTCTCTGGGTTGGGGACAGGCTCCTGCCCCAAGTGGAGGAGTTTAAGTATCTTGGGGTCTTGTTCACGAGTGAGGGGAAAATGGAGCGAGAGATCGACAGACGGATTGGAGCAGCATCTGCAGTGATGCGGACGTTGTACCGGTCTGCTGTGGTGAAGAGGGAGCTTAGTTCTAAGGCAAAGCTGTCGATTTACCAGTCAATCTACGTTCCTACTCTCACCTATGGTCACGAGCTTTGGATAATGACCGAAAGAACAAGATCGCGGATACAAGCGGCTGAAATGAGCTTTCTCTGTAGGATTGCTGGACTCACCCTCAGAGATAGGGTGAGGAGCTCAGTCATCCGGGAGAGGCTCAGAGTAGAACCGCTGCTCCTCCACATTGAAAGGAGTCAGTTGAGGTGGTATGGGCATCTGATCAGGATGCCTCCTGGACGCCTCCCACTTGAGGTGTTTCAGGCACGTCCCACCGGGAGGAGACCCCGGGGCAGACCCAGGACTCGGTGGAGAGACTATCTCTCCCAGCTGGCCTGGGAACGCCTTGGTATCCTCTCTGAAGAGCTGGAGCAGGTGGCTGGGGAGAGGGAAGTCTGGGCTTCTCTGCTTGAACTGCTGCCTCCGCGACCCGGACCTCCAGAAAAGCGGTAGAAGATGGATGGATGGATGGATGGATAAAGCTCCTTCTGCAAAGTAAATCTGTTTGGCACAATAAGGGAAGCAGATTTCTGTTCTGCTTACCTAGCTGCTTGACAGGACAAGAAAAAAAAATTAAACCCTGAGGCACTTCTGACCAAAGCATGTCATAGAGATTTCGTTAAGACCTGTGGGGAAAAAGGGCAGTAAACACCTCCTGAAACAATTTCCTGATGAGGTGCATCTCTGTAGAGAAGTTACAACTTAACTGTAATAATTTTGCATTATGCAATAAATGCTGAATAAACCAGAATAAGAAGGTGCATGTTATGCTCCACATGTGCTATGATTCCTTTCAATGTTTCATGATAAAAGAGGATCTAGTCGGCACTTTTATTTCCAAAAACCACATCAGCTGCAACATCTTAAAATTCATCTTCCGGCCTTCCATGGCAATGACTGCTACGAGTTTAAGTGTGATAAGATGTGAAAACTACGAAGGAAACCGATACTCTTCAGAGTTCTCATGTTGTTCAGACTTTGCAAGGAAATGAAAAAATGCTGAATACTGAAGAAAAAAAAGCAGATTGTTATCAGATGTTAACACAGAATCAACCAATCATTGCCACTTTTCCTCTGTACTTTTAAAAGATATTAAGTTTTGGGTGAGCAACTGCTGTGTTTGCTCTTTTTTTGTTGGAATGTTTTATAGGATTCATTTGGAATATAAATTTAGGAAATATCTGCATCAGTTGCACAACCCTGAACTGTGTTTTACTACTTTAACTGGTGAGTTAAAATAGAGGCAGTGAAAGTTAATCCAAGTAGTTTGGTTCTGCTGTAAATCTGCCACCAACAATACCAACATTTCATCTTTCACACTGAAGATATTTATTAGACTGTCAGCGAGCCCAGGGCCTCCCCTCCACTGCCGCTTTGTTATGTAATCACTGAAGAAGCCTTTCAGCATGTCCCTCTAATTATGGTTTGCTTTGTAGTGACGCCTTTAAAGTCACTTCAGGGACAGCACTGCAGGAAGTGACTGTCATAACAGCTATTAATAATAATAAAAACTAGAAAAGCACTCAGAGAGTGCATACTTCTGCCAAGGCTCCTTCTGTCCCTCATGCATCACCTCCAAAATGTAGTGGATTTGTGTGTAGGCCACGAGCCAGTTCTGGTGAAAATTGCAGAAAAGTCTATCCAGTATTAGCTCAAGTAGGTTCATTTTGTCTTCTTTTAATTATTTACCTTTTGTTCTTATTAAAGACAAAAATAGAAAGGAGATGTTTTTACCTTCTTTACATGTTTCGACTGTGCACTGCAGCCTTCGTCAGAAGTGTCAGCTGATTGCTGCCAGGTGTCATTTTATCAGGTGACTTTTGTAGGCGGGGCCAGCCCAGCAGACCTGTCAGATCCACCGAGCCGGCCCCGCCCTCCGCTGTCCGATGGTCTCTGGAGAATGTGGTCCCAGGTGTGGGAAAGCATAAAGGCCCCCTCATCTCGGTTCATGCTGTCTTTTCCCCACTTCCTGATTTCTATGGCCTCCTTGATCCAGCGTTTGTGTCTGTTGCTCTCCGAGCCAATAACTTTTGCGTTGTCCCAGTCCATGATGTGATTATTTCTTTTGCAGTGATCTGATATTGCTGATTTTAATGTTAATCAGTATTCTCTTTTTCTGGTCAAATTTGTCACTTTTTACTTCCTTTTTTTGTTTACGGGGCGCTGTGGTGAGTGACTGATCGTGATGCCGCGTATTATCCAATCAGCACGGAGTCAATCTGAAACCCTGCCCACACTTCTAGAAGCCACAGCATGAGGAAACAGAGCGGCTAAACTTTTATAGATAAAAATTACATATTTTGAGTGAGGAACTCCACTCAAGGATGCACACCCTTGTAACTTCAGCAAAGCACTTATAAAATCTGAGGTCAGTCTGACAAACGGTTTGAGAGATATGTGAACACACAGACAGACACACAGACACACAAAGACAGAGATTCCTTGCATTTATTGATAGATATAGCTCTACATCATACTTGTGGGTTTTTGGCACCTACTTTAAAGGGAAAATATGATGAAATTTTCCCTTTTTTATCATTTTTATGTATGAACTTGGGAATATAGAGTGGCTCCTCTGAAAAAAAACAAGACCCTATCACCACATGATTTGTTTTTTAACAGGTAGTCACAAATTCCGCCTAAGGTATAAACAGAATATTGCAAATTAGGTACATATTTGAAAGAATAAAGTTGCAAAAATATGCTATGATGCCAATGTAAAAACTGAAAAAGTCACAAATTACAATTTAATTACAATAAAAATTTAACCATTATCCAGATAAGCATTTCAAATTTATGAGAAAAAAGTTAAATCAAATTCAACTTTATTTATATAGCGCCATTTCATAACAACAGCCATCGCATAGCACTATTAAACTGTTGGGGAAAACCCCACAATTGCAGAAAGACTCCAGCAATCAGGCCATCCCTTGAAAAAAAAACATGACAAATTACAAGAAAAAAATTGAAATTTTTGAGAAAAAGTTGGAAATTTACAGGAACACAATCACAGATTTTCCAGAAAAAGTTGAAAATTTATGAAAATAAAGTTGCAAATCTACAAGAAAAAGTTATAAATTTGCATGAAAAATGTTGCAAATTAATGAGAAAAAAATGTATGAGAAAAAAGATTTAGACTAAGAACGATTCAACAGACTCTTATGATGAATGCTAGAACAAGGATTCAGTGTACCCCGCCCCGTATGGGGTTACAGGGGCCCCGCCCTGGAGCCAGGCCTGGGGGAGGGGCTCGATGGCTAGCATCTGGTGGCCGGGTTTCTGCCCATGGGACCCGGCCCGGTTCAACCCAAAGGAGTTACATGGGTCCGCCCTCCAGTGAGCTCACCACCTGCAGGAGGGACCACGGGGGTCTGGTGTGATGTGGATCAGGTGGTGGTCGAAGGCGGAGACCTTGGCAGTCTAATCCCAGGCTTCTGAAACTGGCTTTTGGGATGTGGAATGTCACCTCTCTGGTGGGGAAGGAACCTGAGCTGGTGCATGTGGTTGAGAGATACCGGCTAGATATAGTAGGCCTGACCTCAACACACAGCTCTGGTTCAGGAACAAGTCTCCTGGAGACGGGATGGAGCTTGGCCTTCTCTGGAGTTGCCCCGGGTGAGAGGCGATGAGCAGGGGTGGGTATTCTTGTATCCCCCCACCTTGCTGCCTCTATATTGGAGTTTTCCCCGGTGGACGAAAGGGTTGTTTCCCTGCGTCTCCGGGTTGGGAAATGGGTCCTGACTGTCATTTGTGCCTATGCACCAAATGATGGTTCACAGTACCAACAATTTTTGGAGTCTCTGACTGGGATATTGGAGAGTGCTCCTCTTGGAGACTCCATTGTCCTACTGGGGGACTTCAATGCGCACGTGGGCAATGACAGTGAAACCTGGAGGGGGGTGACTGGGAGGAACGGCCTGCCTGATCTGAACCTGAGTGGTGTTCATTTATTGGACTTCTGTGCTAACCACAGTTTGTCCATAACGAACACCATGTTCAAGCATAAGGGTGTCCATATGTGCACCTGGCACCAGGACACCCTAGGTCGCAGGTCGATGATCGATTTTGTTATCATATCATCAGACCTGCGACCGTATGTCTTGGACACTCGGGTAAAGAGAGGTGCAGAACTGTCAACTGATCACTACCTGATGGTTTGTTGGATCCAATGGCAGGGTAGAATGCCATTCAGACCTGGTAGACCCAAACGTTTAGTGAGGGTGTGCTGGGAACGTCTGGCTGAGGCCTCTGTCTGGGAGGTCTTCAACTCCCACCTCTGGAAGAACTTCAACCACATTCTGAGGAAGTCTGGAGACATTGTTGAAGCGGCTGCCCAGAGCTGTGGCCACAAGGTCGTTGGTGCATCTCGTGGTGACAACCCCCGAACCAAGTGGTAGACACCAGTGGTGAGGGGGGCCATTAAGCTGAAGAAGAAGTCCTATTGAGCTTGGTTGGCTTGTGGGACTCCCGAAGTAGCTGAGGTAGCTGTAGGGTTTGTTGGAGTTCGCCCAACCAGTTTACATGTGTTTTGTGGACTTGGAGAAGGCATTCGACCGTGTCCCTCATGGTTTTTTTGTGGGTGGTGCTTCAGGAGTATGGGGTATCGAGCTTGTTGTTATGAGCTACAGTATCTGGTCTCTATACAACCGCTGTGAGAGTTTGGTTCGTATTGCCAACACTCAGTTGGACTCATTCTCAGTGAGAGTTGGACTCCGCCAGGGCTGCCCTTTGTCACCGATCCTGTTCATAATTTTTATGGACAGAATTTCTAGGCGCAGCAAGGGTACGGAGGGTGTCATGCTTGGTGACCACAGGATCTCATCTCTGTTGTTTGCAGATGATGTTGTCCTGTTGGCTTCATCCAGCAATGACCTACAGTATCTCACAAAAGTGAGTACACCCCTCACATTTTGTTCATATTTTAATATATCTTTTCATGGGACAACACTGAAGATATGACACTTTGATACAATGTAAAGTAGTCAGTGTACAGCTTGTATAACAGCGTAAATTTGCTGTCCCCTCAAAATAACTCAACACACAGCCATTAATGTCAAAACTGCTGGCAACAAAAGTGACTACACCCCTAGTGAAAATGTCCAAATTGTGCACAAAGTGTCAATATTGTGTGGCCACCATTATTTTCCAGCACTGCCTTAACTTTCTTGGACATGGAGTTCACTAGAGCTTCACAGGTTGCCACTGGAACCATCTTCCACTCCTCAATGACGACATCACGAAGCTGGTGGATGTTAAGAGACCTTGCGCTCCTCCACCTTCCATTTGAGGATGCCCCACAGATGCTCAATAGTGTTTAGGTCTGGCGGCATGCTTGGCCAGTCCATCACCTTTACCCTCAGTTTCTTTAGCAAGGCAGTGGTTGTCTCGAGGTGTGTTTGGGGTAGTTATCATGTTGGAACACTGCCCTGTGGCCCAGTTTCTCAAGGGAGGGGATCATGCTCTGCTTCAGTATGTCACAGTACATGTTGGCATTCATGGTTCCCTCAATGAACTGTAGCTTCCCAGTGCCGGCAGCACTCATGCAGCTCCAAACCATGACACCCCACCACCATGCTTGACTGTAGGCAAGACACACTTGTCTTTGTACTCCTCACCTGGTTGCCACCACACATGCTTGACACCATCTGAATCAAATAAGTTTATCTTGGTCTCATCAGACCACAGGACATGGTTCCAGTAATCCATGTCCTTAGTCTGCTTATCTTCAGCAAACTGTTTGCGGGCTTTCTTGTGCATCATCATTAAAAGGGGCTTCCTTCTGGGACAACAGCCATGCAGACCAATTTGATGCAGTGTGCGGCATATGTTCTGAGCACTGACAGGCTGACCTCCCACTCCTTCAACCTCTGCAGCAATGCTGGCAGCACTCATACGTCTATTTTCAAAAAACAACCTCTGAATATGACGCTGAGTAAGTGTACTTAACTTCTTTGTTTGACCATGGCAAGGCCTGTTCTGAGTGGAACCTGTCCTGTTAAACCGCTGTATGGTCTTGGCCACCGTGCTGCAGCTCAGTCTAAGGGTGTTGCCAATCTTCTTATAGCCTAGGCCATCTTTATGTCGAGGAACAATTCTTTTTTTCAGATCCTCAGAGAGTTCTTTGCCATGAGGTGCCATGTTGAACTTCCAGTGACCAGTCTAAGAGTGTGAGAGCGATAACACCAAATTTAACACACCTGCTCCCCATTCACACCTGAGACTTTGTAACACTAACAAGTCACATAACACCGGGGAGGGAAAATTGCTAACTGGGCACAATTTGGACATTTTCACTTAGGGGTGTACTCACTTTTGTTGCCAGCAGTTTTGACATTAATGGCTGTGTGTTGAGTTATTTTGAGGGGACAGCAAATTTACACTGTTATATAAGCTGTACACTGACTACTTTACGTTGTATCAAAGTGTCATATCTTCAGTGTTGTCCCATGAAAAAGATATAATAAAATATTTACAAAAATGTGAGGGGTGTACTCACTTTTGTGAGATACTGTACAGGTCTTACTGGGACGGTTTGCCGCTGAGTGTGAAGTGGCTGGGATGAGAATCAGCACCTCCAAGTCCGAGTTCATGGTCCTCAGCCGGAAAACAGGGATTGTCCTCTCTGGGTTGGGGACAAGCTCCTGTCCGAAGTGGAGGAGTTTAAGTATCTCGGGGTCTTATTCACAAGTGAGGGGAGAGTGGAGCGAGAGACTGACAGATGGATCGGAACAGCATCTGCAGTGACGCGGACGTTGTACCGGTCTGTTGCGGTGAAGAGGGAGCTAAGCTCTAAGGCAAAGCTGTCGATTTACCAGTCAATCTACATTCCTACCCTCACCAGTGGTCATGAGCTTTGGGTAATGACCAAAAGAATAAGATTGCGGATACAAGCAGCTGAAATGAGCTTTCTTCGTAGGATTGCTGGACTCACCCTCAGAGATAGGGTGAGGAGCTCAGTCATCCGGGAGAGGCTCAGAGTAGAACCACTGCTCCTCCACATTGAAAGGAGCCAGTTGAGGTGGTATGGGCATCTGATCAGGATGCCTCCTGGACGTCTCCTACTTGAGGTGTTTCGGGCACGTCCCATTGGGAGGAGACCCCGGGGCAGACTCAGGACTCGGTGGAGAGACTATGTCTCCCAGCTGGTCTGGGAACATCTTGGTATCCTCTCTGAAGAGCTGGAGCAGGTGGCTGGGGAGAGGGAAGTCTGGGCTTCTCTGCTTGAACTGCTGCCTCCGCGACCTGGACCTCCTGAAAAGCGGTAGAAGATGAATGGATGGATGGAAAAAAATTGAAAATTTACAGGAATAAAACTGGAAATTTATGAAAAAAAAAGGCAAATTTATGAGAAAAAACACTGCAAATTTACAGGAAAAAAGTTGCAAATTTTTGAGAAAAAGTTGAAGAGTTACATGAACAATGTTGCTAATTTATGAGAAAAAAAGTCTGAAATTTACAGGAAAACATTGCAAACTTTTGAGGAAAAAAGTTGAAAATTTATGAAAACAAAATTACAAATCTACAAGAAAAAGTTATAAATTTACATGAAAAATGTTGCAGATTTATGAGGAAAAAAGCTGAAAATTTACATGAAAAAAGGAAATTCATAAGAAAAAACAAAGGAATTTTACAACAAAAAAGTTGTAAATTTTTAAGAAAAACTTGAAAATTTACATGAAAAATCCTGAATATTTATGAGAAAAAAGCTGAAATCTACAAGGAAGAAACTTGAAAATTTACACAAAAAATCTTGCAAATTTATGAGCAAAAAAAATCTGAAATCTATGAGGGGAAAAAGCGGAAAATTTATAGGAAAAAAATAGCAGATTTTTGAAAAAAAAAGTTGAAAAATTACAGGCAAAAAATTGTAAATTTATGACAAAAAGGCAAAGTTATGAGAAAAAAGTTGAAATTTACAGGACAAAAGTGCAGAGTTTTGAGGAAAAAATTTGACAATTTACGAAAACAAAGTTACGAATCTACAATAAAAAGTTACAAATTTACGTAAAAAATGTTGCAAATTTATGGGAAAAAAGCTGAAAATTTTTAAGAAAAAGGTTGAAAATTTATATGAAAAAAAACCAAATTCATGAGGAAAAAACATTGGAGTTTTACTAGAAAAAAGCTGTAAAATTTTAAGAAAAAAACCTGAAAATCTACATGAAAAATCCTGAAAATTTATGAGAAAAAAGCTGAAATCTATGAAGAAGAAACTTGAAAATTTACATGAAAAATTTTGCAAATTTATGAGGAAAAAAAGCTGAAATCTATGAGGGGAAAAAAGCTGAAAATTTACAGGGAAAAAAAATAGCTGATTTTTGAAAAAAAAAAGTTGAAAAATTACAGGCAAATAATTGTAAATTTATGACAAAAAGGCAAATTTATGAGAAAAAAGTTGAAATTTACAGAAAAAGTTGCAAATTTTTGAGAACAAAGCTGCAAATTTATGTGGACAAAAGTGAGCAAATTTATGAGAAAAACGTTTTTCCCATTTCTGTTTAGAATTGGTGCTTTAAATTAATTTTATTCAGTTCTGTAACATGATTTTGAAAGTGTTATGATGATATTGAGATTGAGATTGAGATTGAGATTCAACTTTATTGTCATTACACATGTATGAATACAAGGTAACGAAACGTGACTTGGCATTTGGGCACGCTCTGCAGAGCGCATCCAAGGCCGGGATGAGGAGAAGTTAATAAGGGGAAGAATTTGAGTCCCCCCTCCATCCTACTTCAGATCACCTACTGCCCATCCCCAAAAATGTCTTACCAGGGTTTTTTCATACATCAGCCAATTTCTAACGCTATTTAGCTCAGACTGTGTCCAGAAACTGGAGTTAGCCAGCTAACATTAGCCTCAACTGGGAATAAGTGTCGGCTTTAGTCAGAGAATCATCTAGCAGGGGTGTCAAACTCATTCCTTGGAGGGCCAAGACCCTGCAGGTTTTACCTCCACCCAGTCTCCTCAGCAGGTGTTTTCCCTGATCAGCAATCAGTGGGAAGAAATTCAGTGAAATCACCTGTTGAAGGCACTGGGTGGAGGTAAAACCTGCAGGGTCTTGGCCCTCCAAGGAATGAGTTTGACACCTGTGATCTAGAGGCTTTAAACCTGACAGTGAAATTATGCAATTTATACCTGATACCTGGAAGTACCCAGAAAACAAAAACTCATTAATGTAAATCTAGAAGCAACAAAAATGGCAAATTTAACGGTTGTAAGCTGAATTAGCACTAGCACGTCAGTTAAATGTCACCACCGGGCTCCCATTTAGTCATAATAAAAAATGAAAACCTTTATTGGTTTAAACGCTGAGAACTCCTTCGGAGACCCCCATTCCCACTGCCTGTTCTGCTCACGTGAGACCACACTCGAAGCCCAAATCTCTGCTCCATATCGATTATTTCCATAAAATCTTGTTATGAGGCTAATTGCGCTGCTGTACTTCACATCAGGTTTCCGGCATATGAAAGTCAATAAAATGTGGTATTTGTGGGCTCAGGGATAAATCCACTTCAACAGAAACAATCCAGCGTCTCCCCCCCTCCAACTCATAGTTGTAATTTCAACATTTTTAAAACCTTCTGGCTTAGAAATGATGGATTTTACCCCCATAGCAAGGCAGCGTGAGAGTCTCTTTAAGCCAAACAGTAATGGTCACGCCGCGCGGCACAAGTAGTTAATGCTCACTCATCGGAGCGTTTGGAAAAGTAGATAAAAGGGCCGATTACGGGGAGGATTATTTGAAAGGCAGCACACCGCGTAAGTGGATGAAAGACACAAGTTTTATTGCTAAGAACCATTAACAGAGTCAGGGACGTTTCCAGCTTTTGGGAACGCCAGCTTTTCTGAGCAAGACTGTCTTTTTTGTGTGTGTGTGTGTGTGTGGGGGGGGGGGCTCTGTTTTTGGAAGAGATGACACTCTTTAAAATGAAAAAAAAACAAAACAAAACAAAAGAACAAGAAGAATCTGTCTTCTCCCAAGAAAAATGTAAAAAATAAACTCTGGTGACTGCCTAGATCAGGGGTCAGCAACCTGGACTACGCAAAGAGCCACCCGCAGCCAGCATGTCTGGGTCCCACCAAAAGTTAAACTGGGCTGTCTTATAGGTCCCATTGGGTTTGCCCATGTTGGTCCGTTCTGTTTGCCCATCTGGACTTTACCTGGTTACCTATTTTCAACTTATTAATATTATAAATTTGCTGTTTTCTTGTTTCTCACTGGCTTAGCTGATAGAGCATCTGCCCCACAACCGGGAGGTTGGGGGCTCAAGCCCTGGCCGCGTCATACCAAAGACCATATAAAAATGGTACTTCCCGCCTTCTAGCTTGGTGCTCAGCGTAATAGAATGGGGGAAGGAGAAGTTTTCTGTGGCAGCGACCCCTCTGATTCTACATGTGATTAACACTGTAGATAGCAGAAAGGTAATTCTGTCCTACTGTAGATGACTGGTTGGATGGAATGAATAACAACAGAGACAACTTCTTCTAATTTGATAGTTTTCTTGAAAATTTGAAACTTTCTAACAAATTTGTGATTTGCTTTCTTGTGAAATTGACTTTTTACTTGCAAATTTGCACAATTGTTCTGATCATTTTGGAACTTTCTCATAGATTTGCCACCTTTTTTTTTTACTGTTATCTTGCAAAGTTTTCTGATAAATTTCTTACTTTTTTCCTTGTAAATATGCTATTTTCTTGTAAATTTGCACCATTTTGGGGCGGCAGTGGCTCAGGAGGTAGAGCAGGTCGTCTAATAACCCGATGGTTGGCGGTTCAAATCCCGCTCTCCCCAGATATCCTGCCGTTGTGTCCCTGGGCAAGACACTTCACCCGCATTGCCTCCAGTGTCCATAACACTGGGTATGAATGTGTATAAAATGTTCGGTGGTGGCCGGAAAGGCCGTTGGCGCAGATTGGCTGCCACGTTTCTCTCAGCCTGCCCCAGGGCAGCTGTGGCTGCAGAAGTAGCTTGCCACTACCATTGTCTGTCTGGAGTGAATGAATAATGTACCTATTTGTAAAGCATATATGATAAAGCACTATATAAAACTGATGCATTATTATTTTTCTTTTAAATTTTGAACTTTCTCAAAAATGTTAAACTTGTTTTTAACAGTAAACTTACAAGTTTTTCTCATAAATTTAAAAATTGTATATTCATATACAGTGCATCTGGAAAGTATTCACAGTGCTTCACTTTTTCCACATTTTCTAATGTTACAGCCTTATTCCAAAATGGATTAAATTCATTTTTTCCTCAAAATTCTACACACAATACCCCATAATGACAATGTGAATTTTTTTTTTTTTTGAGATTTTTGCAGATTTATTAAAAAGAAAAAACTAAGAAATCAAATGTACTTAAGTATTTACAGCCTTTGCCATGAAGCTCAAAATTGAGCTCAGGTGCATCCTGTTTCCACTGATCATCCTTGAGATGTTTCTACAGCTTCATTGGAGTCCACCTGTGGTAAATTCAGTTGATTGGACATGATTTAGAAAGGCACACACCTGTCTATATAAGGTCTCACAGTTGACAGTGCATGTCAGAGCACAAACCAAGCAGGAAGTCAAAAGAATTGTCTGCAGACCTCAGAGACAGGATTGTCTCGAGGCACAAATGTGGGGAAGGGTACAGAGAAATTTTTGCTGCTTTGAAGGTTAAAATGAGCACAGTGGCCTCCATCATTTGTAAATGGATGAAGTTCAGAACCACCAGGACTCTTCCTAGAGCTGGCCGGCCGTCTAAACTGAGCGACTGCGGTAGAAGGGCCTTAGTCAGAGAGGTGACCAAGAACTCGATGGTCACTCTGCCAGAGCTCCTCTGTGGAGAGAGGAGAGCCTTCCAGAAGGACAACCATCTCTACAGCAATCCACCAATCAGGCCTGTATGGTAGAGTGGCCAGACAGAATCCACTCCTTAGTAAAAGGCACATGGCAGCCTGCCTGGAGTTTGCCAAAAGGCACCTGAAGGACTCTCAGACCATGAGAAACAAAATTCTCTGGTCTGATGAGACAAAGGTTGAACTCTTTGGTGTGAATGCCAGGCGTCATGTTTGGAGGAAACCAGGCACCGCTCATCACCAGGTTAATACCATCCCGACAGTGAAGCATGGTGGTGGCAGCATCATGCTGTGGAGATGTTTTTCAGAGGCAGGAACTGGGAGACTAGTCAGGATAGAGGGAAAGATGAATGCAGCAATGTACAGAGACATTCTGGATGAAAACTTGCTCCAGAGCGCTCTTGACCTCAGACTGGGGCGACGGTTCATCTTTCAGCAGGACAACGACCTTAAGCACACAGCCAAGATATCAAAGGAGTGGCTTCAGGACAACTCTGTGAATGTCCTTGAGCCAGAGCCCAGTCTTGAATTCAATTGAACATCTCTGGAGAGATCTGAAAATGGCTGTGGACCAACAGTTCCCATCCAACCTGATGGAGCTTCAGAGGTGCTGCAAAGAGGAATGGGCCAAACTGCCCAAAGATAGGTGTGCCAAGCTTGTGGCATCATATTCAAAAAGACTTGAGGCTGTAATTGCTGCCAAAGGTGCATCAACAAAGTACTGAGCAAAGGCTGTGAATACTTACAGTATGTACATGTGATTTCTTAGTTTTTCATTTTTAATAAATTTGCAAAAAAACACCCAACCCTTTTTTTCGCATTGTCATTATGGGGTATTGTGTGTACAATTTTGAGGAAAACAAATGAATTTAATATTTTTTGGAAAAAGGTTGTAACATAAAATGTGTAAAAAGTGAAGCGCTGTGAAGACTTTCCGGATACACTGTATTTGCTAGTTTGTTTTTTTTTTTTTGTTAATTTGCAACATTTTCTAATTTTTCCTCATAAATTTGTGACTTTTTTGTACAACTGCTAATTTTTTTTGTGAGTTTGTAACTTTTTCTCCTAAATTCGAGACTTTGTTCTCATAATTTTGCCGGTGGCGCCAATGTCACTGAAACCTGTTCAGCCATATTAAACCCACGTGGGGTCCAGTTGAGTTTAAGGCGGGTCAGCAGATTAATGCTCACCTGTACCCCAGGTAAAGTCCATGTGGGCAAACACAGATGGGACCAACATGAAACCCGTGGACAAACCCACATGGTAACCATAAGACAGTCCAGTGTTAACTTTAGGTGGGCCCACATGGACATGCTGGCTGAGAGACTTTTGATCGGCAAATCCTGATGGAGCCACAATAACAGCTGAGCCTGAAAACTAAGATAAAGCAGCAGCGTTACCAGCCCAAACTGCTCTGACACCATCAATAATATTACATTTTTCCTTACAAACTTTTACAGATTTATGAGAAAAAAGTTGAAAATTCACAAGAAAGTTGCAACACTTGAAAAATTTTACAAATTTATGAGAAAAGTTTGAATTTAACAAGAAAAAATATGCATGTTTATGAGAAATAAGTTTAGGGTAATTTTAATTCTCCCTCCCAAAAAAATGCTGGCGATGAACTTGTAGCTCGGGAGCTCCCCCAGTGGTGGAGGCGGCCAGCAGCATTTGTGTACTCCGCTTTCTACCCAGAAATGGCAGTGGCGAGGCTGATCCGGTGGGGAACGGTGAGCCTGTGGGAACCCAGCTGTGCTCCGATGGAGATATCGTCGGTAAACAGTTCCAGATTCGTCAGAACCGTTCCCTTCAGCGGAGAATGAGAGCCGTGCGCGCCCCGGCTGAGAGCCACCGCAGATGAGAGGGATGTCAGATGCAGGGCACAAACCGCAGCGTGTGGAACCATGTGGGGCGGACCACCCATGAGTGCCCCCCCCCCACCCACCCCACCACCACAACCATTCCTCCTCCCCCCCAGCTGCATCTGGAGGAGACACAATGGTGGAGCATGGGAACGGAGTGGCAGCTATTAGCATCGGAGCGGCTCCTTAAATGGCTGAGCTCATGAGGACAGTTTAGCCTGGTTTTCTTTGGCTAGTGCTGCTCTGGACGGTTATCTCAGGAGAACGCTAATACCACTGTAACACAGGCCCAAAGAGTTACTGCGTTAATCATGCAATGCCTCTTTAACACTGAATTTATTTTGATTGTGAATAAAGGTTTTTTCACCAGAAATTTGCAGTATTTTTTGTTTATAAACTTGTGACTTTTTTTTGCAAGTTTTTCCTCATAAATTTGTGATTTTTTTCTTGTAAATTCAACTTTTTTCTTGTGAATTTGAAACTTTTTATAGATATAGATACTTTATTTCGAACAAAAGAAGTATAACAAAAACAAATGACAAATGCAATAAAATAACAGTATACAGTGTTCGAAAGGGAGAAGGAAGAAGTAAATTTATGACTTTCTTATGAATTTGTGATTTTTTTTTCTTATAAATTTGCAGGTTTTTCTTCATAAATGTGTGACTTGTTCTTGTAAATTCACTGCTTGTTTTCCTCATAAATTGGCAGCTTTTTTCCTCATAAACTCTCAACTTTTTCTTGTAAATTTGCAAATTGTTTATTATAAATTTCTGGCTTTTTCTTGTAAATTTGATACTTTTTTAATCATAAACTTGCAGCTTTCTTTTGTAAATTTGCAGCTTTTTTCTGATAAAAGTACAACTTTTTTTTGATGAATTTGCAACTTTTTCCATGTAAATTTGCCATTTCTTTATTCTAAATTTACAGTTTTTTCTCACAAATTTGCAACTTTTTCTCATAAATAGTACGAGGACGACACCACTTTGGTTGGGCTCATGACCGATGACGATGAGAAGGCATACAGGGCGAAGGTAAAGAGTCGCTGCTGTGGTGCCAAACAAACAACCTGAAACTGAATGTCCATAAAACCAAAGAACTCATACTGGACTTCAGGAAGAACAGACAGGACCCCCCCCCCCCCCCCCCCATAAATGGCGACTGTGTGGAAATGGTCCCCACCTTCAGGTTCCTGGGCACCCACATCTCCTCTGACCTCTCCTGGACTGTCAACACCAAGGCCCTGGTGAAGAAAGCCCAGCAGCGGCTGCACTTCCTCCTTGTCCTGAGGAAGAACAACCTGGACCAGAAGCTGCTGCTGGCCTTCTACTGCTGCTCAGTGGAGAGCGTATTCATCTACTGTCTGGGTGTGTGGTACACCGGCTCCACGGCCGAGAACAGGAAGGCTGTGCAGAGGGTCATCAACACCGCCCCAAAAATTATCGGCAGCCCTCTGCCCTCCCTGGAGGACATCTCCAGATCCTCCTGTCTCAGAAGGATCAAGGCCATCACAGGAGGCCCCTCACATCCCGCCCACCACCTGTTTGGCCTCTGGATGACGGTTCAGATCGGTCAGGTCCCACACCTCCAGGCTGACAAACAGTTCCCTCCTCTGGGCCATTCGAACTGCAAACAGTCAGAGGCCCCACCCCCCTCCCTCTGAACGCTCACGTGCACAGAACTGAGGACTTTTTAATTATCGTTAAAAAAAACCCCACACCTGTCTTTGCATTCCGCACTTTCATGTACATTGACCCATCTGCGAAACCACTACCATACCTGTGTATATCCCATAATCCTGGGCTATTTTATTCAGTCGTGTATTGTGTAACTCTGTATCTAATCCTTCTCTCATACTTAACTGCGCAGTAGCCTGGTGGAGCACCCACAATTTTGTTGTACTGTACAACTGTACAATGACAATAAAAGCCTATTACTTTCTATTCTATTCTAAATTTGCAACTTTTTTCTTGCAAATTTGCAACTTTTTTTTGTAAATTTGTAATTTATTTCTGATAAATTTGCAACTTTTTCCTTGTAATACTTGGAATTATTTTTGATTTAACTGAATCGTGCAGCTCTACTATTTATACATATGTATTTGAGTAAAATGAAAAATTTTGTGTTATTCTCTAACCTACTGAAAACAACCCACCCAAATTCCAAGTCAAATTATCGTCATTTAGAGCATTTATTTACACAAAATCACAACTGGCCAGAACAACAAAAAAGATGTGGCTTTTTGTTGTGCTTTTATAAAATAATGCAAAGAAAACAAATTTATGTTTGTTCTTGAACACTACAATACTTATGTTTTAACTTAGGAAGGACTCAGAAATCTGTATTTGTGGAATAACTCTGATTATTATTCACAGTTTTCATGCTTAGATGCTTTCATAAGTGAGTAGAACAGCCAGAATTTTTACTGAAGTAAAAGGAGTGTTACCTCATGACAGTAAGAAAGTAACTTCAGCAGCTTAGTAGCTTTTACTCAAGTACATTTTGTTGCTCTCTTTGGGTCACTTTTCATTTTACTAATCTGAAAACCCATTTAAGACAAAAACCACAAACAACAAAACTGAAAGTTTACAAATTTAAAGGAGTTACAAACTGAAAAAACACTAAAGGCACAAACGTAGCAAATGGAAAGAAAAATTTACACAGCTATGTGGGAAGAAACGTGACAAATTTACAAGAAAAAAAATTGCAAATTTATGAGAAAAGTTAAAGATTTATGAGAAAAAATTACAAATTTACATGAAAAAATTTGCACATTTACAAGAAAAAATGTAAATTTATGAGGAAAAAGATGCAAATTTTTGAGAAAAAGTTGCAAATTTATGAAAAAAAAGGTACAAATTTACATGGAAAAAGTTGCAAATTCCTGAGGAAAAAAGTTGCACTTTTATGAGAAAAAAGTTTAAATAGAAATAAAGAGCTGGATGGAGCGGCAGCCTTTTTCTACATCATAAGAAAAAATTTTAAAATTTATGAGAATAATGAGAAAAACCCTCTTATTTGCTAGTACATAGCAGAAATGTTCTTATTATTCATTTTATTGGTGATGACTTTTCCTGGTATTTGTGTAATTAATGTCAGCTACTTTTACTTGAGCATGATTTCTGGCTACTCTACCACCTCTGCAGATTAAGTCTCAAATATATGCCCCACCTTCAAATCATCAGTCATCATCATCTTCACCTTTCAGCTGTGTTTAAAAAAAAGAGAGTCATAAACGTTGAAACCCAAAGCTAAAGGACTGAACTGGCCTGTTTAGCTTAACTAACCCCCCGGGTTAATAAACTAAACAAAGGTAAACCATGCAGAATGGCCACAATGAAAGCCAGGCTGAGTAAACGAAGCAGAGTTTACAAGAGACCGGGGGGACGGGGCGCCTGTGTGAACGTTAATGGGAACCAGGTGATGGATGGATGAGTTTCTGCTCTAATAAAGAGGGAGAATCCCAGTGAAGAAAAGTGGTTGAAACTGTGTTATAGACACAAGTGTGGGGATGCTTTAGTGCACTCACAGCAGACCTGTGTATTCTGTCCATCCACAGATCTTCTATTGCTTATCACAGAGGCAGCAGAAGCCTAGACTTCCCTCTATATGGCCACCTCCTCCAGCTCTTCTTGAGGATACCAAGGCGTTCCCTGACCCACTGTGTTCTGGGTCTGCCCTGATCTCCTCCCAGTGGGACCTGTCCGAGGCATCCAGGAAGCATCCTGATCAGATGCCCAAACCAAATCAACTGGCTCCCAGGTAACTGACCTCCTCACCCCATCTCTAAGGGTGAATCCAGCAATCGTACAGAGAAAGCTCCTTTCAGCTGCTTGTGATCCATGATCTCATTAGGTCATTACCCAAAGTTCATGACCATAGGTGAGGGTAGGAACATAGATTGACCAGAAAACTGACAGCTTTGCCTTAGAGTTCAGCTCCTTCATCACAACAGACTGGTATGTCCGCATCACTGTGGATGCTGCTCCAATCCGTTTGTCAATCTCCTGCTCCATTCTCTCATCACTTGTGAATAAGACCCCAAGATAGCTGAAGTTCTCCACTTGGGGCACGGAGCTCGTCCCTGATCTGGAGAGGGTGAGCCACCCTTTTCCAGCTGAGGACAATGATCTTGGACTTGGAGGTGCTGATTCTCATCACAGCCACTTCATATTCAGTAGCAAACTGTCTCACTAAGACATGTAGGCCATTGCTTGATGAAGCCTGCAGGACATCATCTGCAAATGGCAGAGACGATATCCTATGGTCACCAATCATGATACACCTCCGTTCCTTGTCTGTGCCTAAAAGTCCTGTCCATAAAAGTTATGAACAGGATTGGTGACAAAGAGCAGCCCTCACTCCAACTCTCACTGGGACTTGACTGATTGTTCTTTTTTTTTTTAAACTTTTTATTTATGAACATTTTTCAATTTTAAAAACACAAACACAAGAGGTCATGGGATGATCAATATAGTACAAAACAGATGTAGCAAAAACATACAATTCCGAATCCGCACATTAATAAATACTGACGTCTTATGAAGTCCAGTCATTTTTTCCAACGTCTTTTTCCTAGCTCCTCTTGGAGTCTCAGAGTATAGGTCATGCGTTCCATAGACCTTATATTGTCTATTATGGAGGTGAAGAGGTTCAGTGTGGGGGGCTGTTTTTGTAGCCAGCACTTTGTTATAGCCTTTTTGGCCGATGCTCAAAAAATTTTCAGGAGGTAAATATCATCTGCATTCAGTTTGTCCGGGAAACATCCAAGGAATAACAAAATAAAAGAGCAGCTGATATTAAGGTCCAGTACCTTAGAAATGACATTTGCTACGTCTGTCCAGAAAGGCTGAATGTGTGGGCAAGACCAGAATACGTGCCCATGGTCTGCTGTTGTTTCCCCACATTCTCTCCAGCAGTGAGCAGGAACTCCACTGTACTTAGATTTCTGATTGGGTGTTATGAAAAAACGAATAAGAGTCTTCCAGCAAAAGTCCCTCCAGGTGCCGGAGTTGGTGGATGAGGATTGCACCTCCCAAACCCTTAACCACATATCATCAATTATTTCAATGTTCATTTCCTTTTCCCACTTTTGCTTTATATATGTTGCTGAGTCTGTTCTAAGTGTCAATAAACTGCGGTATAACTTATCAATAAGTTTTTTAAGACTTGTTGACTTATATGCATTAATAAAGATATCGAGAAATAATGAAGATTCTTTGATATTCCTGCTTTGTATCTTTTTACTAATGAAATCGCGAAGCTGCAAGTATCTACAAAAATCTTGCTTCTCTAGGTTGTACTTCCTTCGTAGAGTATCGAATGACATTAGGTTTGATTTCTCGTACATTGTACATGCTGCGGTAAGGCCCCTGAATGTCCATTGTCTAAATCTAAAATCATGTGAGGTGGGCAAAAAGTCAGGGTCATATGCTGGCCATCTGAGTAATTTAACTTCTTCCTGGAGTTTTAGTTTTCTTATCTCTGATTTCCAGATTTTAAATGTCAGATTAGTCCACTGACTAGTTGTTGGGGTAGTTTCGCTTTCAAGGGTACCTAGTTTAGATTGGATTGGGACCTCAGATAAAGACATCTCAATTGTTTCCATTTTGCATAATAAGATGGGTCACACAGACAAACCAGTGGTCTCAGTTGGGCTGATATGTAATAATCTCATAAAGAGGGCAGAGCCCCCCCCCCCCCCCCCCCCCCCCGTCCTTCGGCAGCTGTAAGGTAGAATACTTAACTCTTGGTCTCTTTTTAAGCCAAATAAACCTTGAAATTTATTTATTCCATTTCCTAAATTGTTTGTCAGGTATTGATACTGGAATAGATGAGAAGAGATATAGCAATTTAGGGAGGATATTCATCTTGATTGCCTGTATTCTGCTGCCAAAGTCAAGGGGGAGCAGACTCCAGCTATCAAGATCATCAATTATTTCTTTGCTTAGTCGATTGTAATTCATATCATACAATTGTGACAAATCTTTGAGTAGGTACACTCCTAAATATTTTATATGGTCAGAATGCCAATTAAAATTATATTTAGATATTAATTCTTGTCCAGGGTGAAAATTGAATGTCATAACCTGAGTTTTATGGATATTAAGGGCGTATCCAGAAAATGAACCATACATTTCTAAGATTTCCATCAGCACTGGTAAACCAGATACCGGATCTGAGATTGTGATCAATACATCATCCGCATACAGGCTCAATTTATATTCCTCCTCACCAATTGACTGATTGTTCTTAATACAAATCAAGCTCTGGCAATGGTTGCGTAGCAACGAGCCTGATACCCCATACTCCCCCAGCACTCCCACAAGAGTGATGTGGCCGCATGCTTTCTTCAAGTCCACAAAACACATGTAGACTGGTTGGGTAAATTTCCACAAACCATTGATGATCCTTGAGAGGGTAAAGAGTTGGTCCAATGTTTCATGACCAGGACAAAAACCACATTGTTCCTTCTGAATCTGAGTTTTGACAAAAGCTGGACTCTCATCTCCAGTACCTTGGCATAGACCTTCCCAGGAAGGCTGGGAAGTATGATCCCTCTAAAGTTGTAACAAATCTCCTGTCTACCTTCTTGAAGAGAAAAACCACCACCCCAGTTTGTCATACCAGAAGCACTGTCGCTTACCTCCACATGGTGTTGCAGAGGCCTGTCAACCAGGACAGCCCTACAAGAGCCTTGAGGTACTCAGGGTCAATCTCATCTACCCCTGGGCCCCAGCAGTGAAAACTTTTAATGCAGTCTATTCAGGGTCTTCCATGTCTTCCATTCCTCCTTGTGTCCTGGAGGCAGATGTTTGGTCAGAAGGGGCAGCTTCTCGTGGTGGTGGTGGTTATTGTTGTAGCTGTGCCCCCCTCCACAGTCTGCATCTGGTCTTTGCAGGGGGTTCCTTAAGTGGTTCGACAAAGTGGAGGAAACCCTTCCTTGACTTGAGGCATTTCAGGGCTGGTTGATGGTCAAAGCATGGGTGACGGGAGTCTTCAGTCTGTCTAAGCTGTTTGGTACAGCTAGCTACTGATCTTTGAGTATCAGGTGGGGCAATACCAGCCAGCACATACAAGCCATCAACATTTACAGGCTTAAGGTAGCCAGTGATAGCAGGGTTGACCTTCTTGGCCTATCCACCACAACCTGCAGCGGGTTGTGGTGAATAGGCGGATGAGGGACAAGTTGCGGGTTATAATGAACAATACCAAACACCCCCTTCATTACATCTTGGTAGGACAGAGAAGTGGCCATAGTGAGCGGTTGATCTTGCTGCGCTCGCAAACTGAGCGGTACAGGAGATCCTTTGTTCCAACAGCCATCAGGATGTTTAACAGTATCCTGAAAGGCAGAGATCCTTACCCACGCATGTGGATACACGTGCCTTTATGTGCGTGCATATAGAATGCCTGCCAGGTTGTCTGGAATGAATTAACTGTAATATATGTGTCATGATCAGGGGCACGGGGGGGGGGGGGTGCCGTGCCCCGTCTCTAGTTTAGCTTTGTCTTCTCTGTTTCTTTGTGCATTTATAGTTATGTCCTTGTGTCATTATGTTTTCCAGTTTTGTTTTATTTTGACAGTGTTGTGCAGCTTCCGGCTGTCAAACTGGTCGGAGCTGCACACCTGTTTGTCATTCTGTTATTTTCTCCACTCATGTATCCACACCTGTTGCTAATTATGTTTGGTATATAAGGGCACAGCAAACCACTGGGAGGTTGTCGTGTCCTTCATGTGCTTCCCGACAGAAGGACACGACAACCTGGACACCAGCCTCTGTGAGTTTTGCAGTTTTTTCTTTGATTACCTTTTCTTGTTTCCTTGCCACCCTTCGCCTACCCGTTTCCTGAGTGCAATTAGGACACCAAATGCTCTCTGTGAGTTTGCACGTTTATTAACATAAACACAGACAAGAATGTGAACAAACCAAAACTAAATCATGAAATACAAGGCACTGATAAACAAGAACACAGTCATGGCAAATGCTGGAGGAGAGCGGGGCTTGACGTCCAAGGGCACATGAAGCCAGGGGATGCCTGGCCAGGAGCAGAATCCATCCGGAGCTCTCCCAAAGGCTGCTGGGGCTTACGGCTGGAAAACAGGGAAAACGTACCTGGACGGAGCTCCCCAACGCTCCTCGACAGCAACACGCAAACACACTCAGAGCTCCTGAGGACGAGTGCATATGGAAGAAGGACACGACAACCTCCCAGATGTTTGCCGTGCCCTTATATGCCAAACATAATTAGCAAGAGGTGTGGATACATGAGTGGAGAAAATAACAGAATGACAAACAGGTGTGCAGCTCTGACTGGTTTGACAGCCGGAAGCTGCACAACGCTGTCAAAATAAAACACAAACCGGAAAACATAATGACACAAGAACATAACTATAAATGCACAAAGAAACGGGGCATGCCCCCCCCCCATACCCCCGGCTCATAACAATATGCTGTTACGCATTATTTTATTTTATTTATTGAGATATTTTAGATACTATATTTTTAATGATGTTTTGTTTTATGTATTGGGAGCCATGACATATCAGAATTCCCCCATGGGGATTAATAAAAGTATTTATCTATCTATCTCTATCTACTGTATGTGACGACCTTTCTTAGACTGGACAGGCATACTTGGCAGCAGAATAGCAGAGTGCGAGGACCGCTGCACAAACTTGTAGAGGAAGTTGTTTATTGTCCTTACTTTCCCCTTCACTTTCTCAATGTTCTGCTTGTGTGAGAAAGTCTGGTCCAGGATGACACCAAGATGGATTGCATTGGCGCAGTGCTCTAGAGGTGAAACATCCCAAGTTATGGACAGCTTTCTGCAAGCATTACGATTCCTGCGATGTAACAGGCTAACCTGGGTCTTGGTAGGGTTTGCCTTTAGTTAGTTGTGTCTTGGTAGTACTCTTTCTTCAGCCTGACTGCACCCCCGCCCCCCCCAACCTCTGGCATCCATCATTTGGCTCAGGGATCACCACCATGAGAGGCACCGACAACCTTACAGTCACAGTTCTGGGCAAATCACTTCAACAATGGAAGTGGAGAACATGGCCCATTCAGACTGTGTGTCACCAATGAAATGTTCATGCTGTGGGAATGTGCAATTGATGAGGCAGGTTTGTCTCAGAACAGCTTTATTACACATTCTCCAACATCTCAAAGTAGAAAGAGAGCATCACAGGAAACTCTCGTCCCTTAAATACCCAGGACTCTCACAGCTCACAAGTCACTTTGCATCACAAGTCACATTGCATTATAATCGCCAGTCACAATGCACCTCCTCTATAATCCCTTAATATCACCCCCACAGTTTCAGGCCCCGCATACCAAAGCTAACACCTTCACAGCTTCCTGTTATCTCCAAGGAAACTCTGTCTTTGTTCTTATCTAAAATGTGAGGCCTTAAATAAGTCACAAAGTAGGTCACATGTGTGGCCACAATGCAATCTATTCTGTATTACTAAAAAAGGAAGAGTTAACTGCTCACCAGTTAAATCCTAGTCACCATTGGTGCAAAGAAGCTAAAAATATCAGGAACTTCAAGTATCTTGGACATTCGATAACTAACTCTGTGAACACCCCACAATCCCTCTGCGCAAGAATAGGAGCTGCATTCCAGAAATGGGAAGAACTAAAACACGTTCTAACTGACAGGCCTATATGGCTTGCAACTAAATGGTAAATGGTGTTCATTTATATAGTGCTTTTTATTCATCTTTGGATGACCAAAGCGCTTTACAGATTCTGCTATCCACCCATCCACACACACTGATGGCGGCAGAGCTACCATGCACCAATGCTGGAATGACTCACCAGGAGCAACTGGGAGTTCAGTGTCTCAAGGACACTTCGACAAGCAGACTCCAGAGAGTGGGAATCGAACCACTGACCCTCTGATTAGTTGTTGGCTATACTACACCTGCGCCACAGCCGCCCCTAATTTAAAGTTAAATTCTTGACTGTATGTGTACAATCGAGACTTCTGTACAGTGTCCAAGCCTAGGAGTTATCAGAACATGAACTTAGAAAAGTTGAGGTTGTATGGCTTGACTTCCTTAGGAAGATGGAGCAAGGAAGATATGAATGCAGAAGATAAGATAAGATAAGGTAAGATAAGCCTTTATTAGTCCCACAACGGGGAAATTCCAGGATTGCAACAGCACAGGGATAGCAACACTCAGAGCAACAATCAGAAGGCAAGAAAAAAAAACAAGCAAGCAAGAGCAGCTAATATACATATGTACATATTACTATAAAATATATATATACACACACACAGACACACAGTGCAGAGCATTGTAGCTGGATGGAATAAATATATGAATATGTAAACACACAGTGCGGAGCAGTGTAGCTAGATGGAATAAATATATAGATATATAAACATAAACACACCCAGTGCTGAGCATTGTAGCTAGATGGAATAAATATGTAAATATATAAACACACACAGTGCAGAGCATTGTTGCTAGATGGGATGAAACAGCACAACCGTCTACTTAGTTATCCTACATGGTATGATTATGTGCCCATACATATTCTCACTCTCCATAGCGACCGGTATTTTCCTAGTTGTATGCCGGAGGGGACCATTGTGTAAGTCTATTGCATCTTTTGCATTCAAAAAACTATTAGTTTGTTACGTCTTTTTGCTATCTCTGCGAGCAGCCCTGCTTAGGTTGTACAGTCTGACAGCCGTTGGTAGGAAGGACCTGCGAAACCTCTCGGTTGTGCACCTGGGATGATGTAGTCTGCTGCAAAATGAGCTCCTCAGTGCATTCAGTATGTCCTGCATAGGGTGGAACTCGGACTCCAGCAGAGATGACAGTTTAGCCACCGTCCTTCTCTCTCCTATCTCCTCCACCGGATCAAGGCGCTGCCCCAGGACAGAGCTAGCTTTCTTGATCAGTTTGTTCAGTCTCTTCCTATCGGCTGCAGTAATGCCACTGCCCCAGCAGACCACTCCAAAAGTGATGGCTGATGCCACCACCGTGTCATAGAATGTCTTCAGCAGCGCGCCTTGTACACCAAAAGACCTGAGTCTCCTCAGCAGGAACAGCCTGCGCTGTCCCTTCTTGTAGAGTGCATCAGTATTGTGTGACCAGTCTAGTTTATTGTTCAGATGAACACCCAGGTACTTATAGGATGTCACCATCTCGATGTCTGTTCCCTGTATATTTACTGGTGCTGTGAGGGGTTGTCCTTGCCTGCGGCAGTCCACCACCAGCTCCTTAGTTTTTCTCGCGTTGATCTGGAGGCAGTTCCGATGCCTCCAGATCGGACAAAACGTTAAAAGGATGTGGATCCTGAAACAGCTGACTGGAGTTTTAAGATATGTAATAAACAACTATGTAAAATCACCAGTACCTTACCCGTCTGTAAATTCTGTTATACACAACACCTGAAATACCTGGCTCATCTGTGCAGGTTGGAAAACAACACCCTACAAAAACAGGTCCTGTCTGAACATACCCAGGGCAGGCTATGGGACGAGGCAGAAGGCGTACTTGACGTTGATCGGCAACAAGCCCGGAGAATGATGACAGACAAAATTGACTTCTCACGACTTCTGGACATAAAATTTCCGAAGGAGCACCCCAAGGTTGTGAAGCAGCCAAGTGGGAAGCAATGATGATAATGATGATAACAACCATTAAGCAAAGGTAGGAAAGCCCCTTTTTAGATTTTTGGAGACCCTATGCAAGACTGTATTTGGTGGCTCCTATTTTCATAACGAAGAAAGTTCAAACCCTTAAAAAAAATCACAGATTTACAAGAAAAAGGTTACAAATTTACAAGAAAACAAAAGGAGAACAAAGGCTGTAGTGGGGGGGCCTCGTGATTGTGTTTGCACCGGGCTTCAAAATGGCTAAATCCACCCCTGCTACTAATATTCTAACAACAGCCCAGATGTTATCTGTGCCATATCATTTCATCAAATACCCAAGCTTTACTGTAAATCTGGACAGATTACATTAGCTCCCTAAATTGTTCAGTAAATCTAAGCTGGGCACTTAAAAGTCTAAACCCAAAATTCTGGCAGCCACGTCCAAATAAAACCCTTCATCTTGGTGGTTTTCAGGAATCTTCATTTAAATCTTATCTGAGAGATTATCCACGGAGCCTGCAGAGAGTTTGTCTTCACGTTAGCTGAGTTATTGCTTTGAGGCTTTTTTTTCAGGCGAACACGGAGCACTGAAGCAACTCCAGAGAAAATATGAACCCCAAGAACAACAAAAGGGTTCTTTTTAACTTCTTCAAACCACATCTCCCAATAAAAGCTGAACAAACAGACCCCGACACTTGCAAGCGGCTGCTGTCCAGCCAGTTTCACAGGAAAAAAAAAGGGGGGGGGGTGTCCAATGAAAACTTCACCTTAACTGGAATAATAAAATGCACACCACCCAAACTCTGGTGATTTGTTCCTTTTCTGCTATGTTTTCTCTGGGCCTCTGCTTGTCACTCTGGACCAAATAGAAACATTTTCCTTTCAGACGTGTACTGGGGTCCGATGATTCTTTTTTTTGGGGGGGGAGGGGGGTGTCAAAAGATGAAGAACACACTATGACCTCCAGCAGACCACAGCGTTATAGGACGACTGATGGCTGTGACAAAATCGGACTTCTGACCAGAAATGTTTCTGGCTATAAAGCACAGTATGCAGATGCAGTGGGTCCCCTCTGCCACTAGGGGGACCCCAAGTTCACGCTTGATATTTTTCTGGGGCGTATTAGAATTATCTACAGCTTTTTTTTCTTTTCAAAAACTTGTAATGTTTTTTCTATTAAGTTTTCAATTTATTGCCAATAAATGTGACTTTCATTTGTAATCATGCAGCGTTTATTATTAAAATAAATGTGCAACATTTTTTTGTAAATTTCCGGTTTTTAAGGTTCCAAGCAGGGCAGCTGTGGGAAACCTATTTCTTTTGTTCTGAAACTTTATCTGATGATTCTTCTTATGATTCTTTTGATGATTCTTCTCTAGAGCATCTGCCCCACAACTGGGAGGTCGGGGTGCAAGTCCCATCTGGGTCATGCCAAAGACCATATAAAAATGGAACTTCCTGCCGTCCAGCTTGCTGCTCAGCAAAAAATGGAACGGAGGAGGGAAATGTGGGCGGCAGTGGCTCAGGCAGTAGAGCGGGTCATCCAATAACCAGAGGGTTGGTGATTCGAATCCTGCTCTCCCCAGCCATCCTGCCGTTGTGTCCCTGGGCAAGACACTTTACCCACCTTGCCTCCAGGGTCCATGACACTGAGTATGAATGTGCATAAATGTTTGGGAGAGGCCGTTGGTGCAGATTGGCAGCCAGGGCAGCTGTGGCTACAGTAGTAGCTTACCACTATCAATGTCTGTCTGGAATGTGTGTTTCCACCATGCTCATGTTCTCAACTTATCTTTGTTTATTTCCTGTATTTTCTCAGTTTGTGTGATTATTTTACTGTGTGATCATCCTGATTGTATTATCTATGTTTCTGTTTGGCATGAGCGCCCCACCTTTTCCTCAGGGCACTCCCACTGCAGCATCATCCTGCCATTGGTTCTGTTCTCAGGTCGTCAGCTGACACGTCATTAATTAGGTCAACCTTCCCGCTCTTGTGGTCCACACCTGCCATCATTTATATTCATTGATTACCTGCTCTATTTAAAGAACATTGTTCCTGTCACTCACTGTCGGAGACTAATCCGCTCATCCCTGTCGGAACCCTTTCCCCATTCCGACGTGTACTCCTGTAATTATCTCGTTATCTACCTGTTCATCTCAATCGTAACTTTATTTCTTGTGCGCTGTTTGGACTTTTGTGTTTTTCTCAATAAATATCACAACTGCTTGGGTTTCCCTTTCTGCCCCGTAGGGGCGATTCATGACAGTGGGCCCCACTGTAGTTTAAACTGGGCCATCTTATGGGTCCCATGTGGGTTTGTCTGCGGGTTCCATGTTGGCCCCATCTGTGTTTGCATACATGGACTTTACCAGTGGTACAGGTGAGCAGGTAATATGTTTACCCGCTTTTTTCCCATGACCCATTTCAGTTTGCATACAGGTCAAACAGATCTACAAAAGATGCCATCACTGCTGCTCTCCATCCAGCCCTCACCCACCTGGACTCAAAGAACTCCTATGTGGGAATACTGCTCTTGGACTTCAGTTCAGCATTCAACACAATCATCCCCAGCACCTAATACAAAAACTCAGACACTTGGGACTCAAAACCTCCCTTTGTAACTAGGTGCTGGACTTTCTCACAAGGAGGCCACAGAACATGCGGATCGGCAGCAACACCTCCAAGACCATCACACTGAGCACGGCGGCCCCACAAGGGTGCGTGCTCAGCCCACTGCTCTTCACCCTGCTGATTCATGACTGCGTACCAGCCTACAGCATGAACCACATCATCAAGTTTGTGGACAACACAGCAGAGGTGGGCCTCATCACAAACAATGAAGAGGCCAACTACAGAAATGAGATGAGCCAACTGGTTCAGTGGTGTAAAGACAACAATCTATTCCTGTACGTGGGAGAAACAAAGGCAATTGTGGTCGACTTCAGGAGAGGACACACACAGCATCCCCCTGTGATCATCGATGGAGCAGCTGTGGAACGGGTGAGCAGCACCAAGTTCCTTGGGGTGCACATCTCTGAGGACCTCTCCTGGTCCAACAACACCACATCACTGGCCAAGAAGGCTCAAACTCACCTCTACTTCCTCTGTAAACTGAGGAGAATATAAGTCCCACCCCCATCATGTGCTCATTCTACCGGGGCACCATTGAGAGCATTCTCACCAGCTGCACCGCCTCTTGCTGGAATACACTACAATGCACAGTGAAAGCAGCCAGCAAGATCATCACTGCCCCTCTGCCCCCCTCACGGACATCTACCACACCCGCCTCACCCGCAGAGCCATCAACATTGCAGGCGACACCTCCCACCCCTCACACTCCCTCTTCTGCCCTCGGGGAAAAGGTACCGGAGCCTCCGGGCCCGTGCCACAAAACTGCTAAACAGCTTTTTTCACCAGGCCATCAGGACCCTGAACTCTGCTCTCCCCCCCCCCCACCCCACCCTCACTCTTGGACCGTAACACACTCATCCACACAATAACTCCCTCAGCTGTTTGCACAGAAAGACTTGGCACACTAACAGTAATACATCTGCTGCTGTGTGTCTCTGCACCTTACTGCAACCATTTGCACAAATGCCATATCTGCTGCTGTCTGTCTGTTATTGAAATATTGATCATGTGCAGTCCAATCTGTCTCTGTCTGCACCTACACCACCACATTGAACTTGCAATTATGGGTATTATGGCTCCGCTTTTCTGTATATAAGATTGCTGGGTTTTATCTTTTATCTTCATTTGCACTATGGGTAGCATTACTGTACACAGACTGCTGTTGTTGTTTTTCATCCTTAGCCCTTCTTTTCTTATATATTGCACACATCACTAAGAGAGAGAGAAACAGCATTTCAATTCTGCTGTATGTCTTGTGTGTACTGTACAAGTACTGACAAATAAAAATCTTTGAAGCTTTGAAACCCATTTGGGCCCCACATGGGTTTAATGGGGGTGAGCATGTTTCAGTAACACGTGCCATAGGCAAAATTTTGAGAAAAAGTCACACATTTTTGAAAAAAGTCACAAATTTACAAAAAAAAATCAGCAAATTTATGAGAAAAAAGGTCATAAATTTGAGTGAGCAAGATGACTGCATGTTCACACTGTGGCTAGACACTCCAGACTTACTGTGCTTGTTTTTGTGCTTTTTCTGCCTTTTTTGTCCTCCTTCTGCGATGGACTAATTAACTACAGTCGTCAGGAACTTCTAGGCATTGGCCGCCAACTTAACTCCAACATCTTCAGTGCTTATTCCAGCAATCAATACCACATCCCTGAGGAAATCGCCAGACCTCCGGGTGCTCCGTGGATTGTTATCGGGCCCAGCAAGAGGCGCAGACGGTGCTGAGAGAGGAAGAAGAAACAAGGCTGCAGGGCTGGCCTCTGTGCCTAGCTACGCAAACAACGCACCAAACCACCGTTACCTTCAATTTTCCTCAACAATGCCAGATCCCTTGCCAACAAAATGGATGAGCTATGATTGGAGATCGCCTACAATCACTACGTCTGGGACTGTGGTATTCTGATTGTGACCAAGTCTTGGCTTCACCCACTTATCCCAGACGCCACTGTGGAATTACTCGGCTGAACTACACTGCGTTTCAATCGCAGTGCCAATTCTGGTAACAGCAGAGGTGGTGGGCTCTGTGTTTTTGTGCTCCAGTCTTGGTGTAATAACAGCAGAATAATTCATAGCCACTGTTCACCGGACTAGAGGCCATGTCCTTTCTGGGTAGGCCCTTCAATCTACCCCGCAAGCTAGCGGCAGTAATTGTAACAGCTGTTTACGTCCCTTCAGATGCTAGCATTAGCTTAGTGTAACCCAGTGTTAAAAATGCGAATAAAATTGTAAATATCGATAAAGTTTAAAAAAAAACAAACAAACACTCATTTCACAATCGGAAGGGATATTTTGGAGATAAATATATAGATAAATATAAGTTCATAAATATATGTTTATAAATAGTTAGGAACATTCTTTGGAAAGTTTTGATAATGTTCCCGATAGTTTTATTTGGCGTTTTGGATGACCAATGGCTGCGTTGTTAGCTTGGCAGCAACAGCCAATGGGGTTCCGCCAGTCAACGGGGTCACGCACTTTCTCGCTCGGTTTTGGCGTAATCCGCAGAACGCTCTTAGTCACAGCAGAGACACCGACGAGGAAGCACGACTCCTTACTAGACAGAGAGCTAACGTGCTAGTAGCAGCCTTTGGCCAGATAAAACCCTTGGAATTCATTGGAACACAAAGGCTGTCGACGCCGTTGAGCGCAGGAATCCCATTGACGCACGTGTCACCTAGCGTGGTCAGTTTTTTTTTTGTTTGGACTGGTTGGACCAGAAGAGAGTGATTCTCCAGATCTGGATGGCGAGCCAAAGCCCGAATCAGCTTGACCACTAGAAGTGGTCTAATTGATCACCTGGAAAGGACTCTAGAAACTGTAAATATTGTAAATACATTTTGGGTATTTTATTTTTAATTTTTTTATTGTGACAAGGGCTGTATTTTTTTTGTTTATGTGTACATATTTGTAAAAATATACATAGTTGCAAGTTCTATACACCGTGTGCTGTGTCATCTGTTGTTGCACCTCCCAGGCTCCTACAAACCTGTAATCTTCTGATCTGGCCCAATTATTTTTTTTTTTTTGGTACTACACCTAAAGTGAGTAGGTGTTAGTGAGGGTTACAAATAAAAATTTGGCGAGCGCAGCCAGGAGCCTGGAGTGTGGCACAACAGATGAGGATTCTGTTTTGACCCCTGACTAAACAGTTGATATACGGCCAAAATGGATTTTATGGAAAAGTATGGTGTCAAAATACCTAATGCAGTCATTGTCAGTGGTGTTGTTGACAAAGAGAAAGACTCAGACATTTTTGAATTTCTCGAGCAACATGGCACTATTCGTAGGGTGCTTACCATTAATGATAATTCATCTGACTTTGACAAAAGTCATATTGTAGAGTCTGAATCTGGATTAAGCATTGAAGCATTAGCACCTACGTTGCCGTGCTCCTTTCCATCCACTGACAATCCTGAGATTAAACTAGAAGACCCAGAGAGGGGCCATTTGGCCTTTTTGGCTAGAAAACCCATAGGGGGACCATCAAGTGGCCACAAGAGGGCTAATGTCTGGGTCTTCTAGTGTTAAATACTGCATTCAAACTCTGATGTCTACACTAAAACTGTAGGGGGCAGTGTTACTGAGGCTTATCTTAACAACCTGAGGGGTTTAGCTAAGCTAAGTGGAAAAGGTTTTGAAGAGGTTTTGCAAGAGGTTATGTCCAAAATAGGGAAGCCTATTGAAGCTGCTGAGACTGCTGAAACAGTCTCTGCTGACATTGATCCTACTTCCCTTACTGTAGAACCCACACAAAGTGGAGTCTCTCCTTCACTCCAAGTTGAAGTGCCTCGCACCCCTAAAACCACTCAAGCGCTCTTTCAAAGCCCTCTTAGACCAAACTTAACATCTCAGGTGCTGAGCCCAGCTGATCTTAACCCACCTGAGGTTCAGAAAATCGTAGTCGAGCATGTCATTAAAAATGCAGAGCAGCCGTCAAACGCCCATTCCTCCTTGAGAATCAGAGCTTTCTCCGGCAAAACGCCAAGACCGTATACTGAAGCTGATTATGAAACATGGCGTTCACATGTTGACCTGATGATGGAAGATACTTCTTTGTCTGACTTGGAAAAATCTCGCAAGATCTTTGAAAGTCTTCTTGCTCCTGCGTCTGATATTATTCGCCCCCTTGGGCCTGAAGCCACCTCTGCCGACTATCTCAAGCTTTTGGACTCAGCTTTTGGGACTGTTGAAGACGGTGAGGAACTGCTTGTACGATTCATGAACACTTTCCAAAATTTTGGGGAAAAACCCTCTGCATATCTGCATCGTTTGCAGGTGGCGCTCAATCTCACAGTGAGTAGAGGCGGTCTAGAGCCCCAGGAAGTGGACAAACAGCTTCTCAAGCAGTTTAACAGAGGCTGTTGGGATGACAATCTGCTAAAAGAGCTACAGCTGGAACTAAAAGATAAACATCCACCTGAGTATGCAGAGTTATTGCTTCACCTTTGCACTGTTGAAAACAGACAAGAAGTTAAAAACACCCACATGAAAAAAACACTTGGGCGCCACAAAACCAAAAGCAGCCTCCTACGAACAAACAGTCACTGAAACAAGTACAAATAGTGAAATGGAGTCGGACAGTCTGAAAGATCTGAAAAAGCAAGTCGCTGATCTAAAAAGCCAATTAGCTGCTGTCGTGAAACAAAAGAAACAAGCACCACCAAAGAAAGACCCAACTAAGAAATCTGGAAATAAAAAACCTGACCATGCCAAACCTGAAAACTTACCTTCGTCCAGCCGTCCCAGTACTAGGTCCAGACCATGGTATTGCTTCCGCTGTGGCGAAGATGGGCATATTGTAGCCACTTGTGAGTCAGAGCCAAACCCTGCACTTGTAGCTGCAAAACGCAAAGAACTAAGAGTAACAAGACAGATTTGGGACAGTCGGAACCCCCAATCTTCTTTAAAGCTGAAGTCTACCACTATTGCGGGACAAACAGAGGCTAGTTCAGAGATGACCTGTCCCAAACCGAAAGCTCCATTCAAGACACGTGCTAAACTGAAGTCACATTACAAAACAGACCCCTTTAACTTTCCTAATGGTCTAATTGGTACAAAAGGTACAGCACAAGTGAAAGTGAATGGCTGTACTGTGAGCTGTTTGTTAGATACAGGCTCCCAGGTGACTACTGTCCCTGAGTCCTATTACAGACCGTACTTATCCAACCATGAGATTAAGCCACTTTTTGAGCTGTTGGAAGTGGAGGGAGCTAACGGTCAGAGTGTGCCTTACTTAGGCTTCATTGAAATGCATGTCACTTTCCCAAAAGACTTTCTCGGTATTGAAGCCGAAGTGCCAACACTTGCCTTAGTGGTTCCCGATGTACGTGTAGCTGATCAGTCCTTAGTGTTAATAGGGACAAACACATTAGATGTACTTTACGAGCTGTACTTGGATGCATGTTCTGAACCGCAGCCAACCATGTCACTTGGTTATAGGGCAGTGTTAAAAGTCCTTGAGCTACGGCACAGACAGTCCAAAGACACTAGCCTTGGTTTAGTGACCATTTTTTTTTTTACTTATTTTGTACCCGTCGGTAGATTTGTTTTGCAGTCTGGTGACAAACCACCAGCTGCCGGTCGCTGCGTGCGCAAGCGCCCCTTAACTCCCTAACCTGCATGTTTTTGACATGTGGGAGGAAACCGGAGAAATCCCGGAGTAAACCCACGCAAACACGGGGAGAACATGCAAACTCCACACAGATCACTGTTGGCCGGGGGCAGGGATCGAACCCACGATCTCACGGTCCCCGCGATCCCCTGGCCGAGGGTAAAACTGTGCTGCCACAGTGCTATCCACTGTGCCACCGTGCAGCCATGCGCAACAAAGAGCCACAGTTAGTTCCTGCAGGCCAAACAGTTGTTCTAGATGGCGCTGTAGCTGTGTCAGCCGGCAACAGTGAAAAATCTGTCTTGTTAGAACACCCGTTAATGTCAGCCTTGCCTGGTGGTATCCTAGTAAAACCATGTCTCATAGACTTACCTGAAAGAGCACCTTATCTTGTTCCAGTTATACTCACCAATGAATCAGAACATGACGTGACAGTCCCTCAGAAGTGTGTCATTGGAGAAATTTGTGCATATCAATGAGTCCTATCACAAGAACACCGTGAAAGTTACAAAGTCCAAAACTGAACCAAAGTCCACTCTGAAGTTCAACTTTGACTCTTCCCCCATTAGCGCTGAATGGAAAGAGTGCCTAACAGAAAAACTCAGTCAAATGCCCGAAGTATTTGCACAAAATGATCTTGACTTTGGCAAAACGGATCAAGTGAAACACACAATCAAATTATCAGATGAAACACCGTTCAAACACAGAGCACGTCCCATACATCCAAATGACCTGGAAGCGGTCCGTAAGCATCTCAAAGAACTCCAACAAGCAGGCGTGATAAGAGAGTCCAATTCCCCATTTTCTTCGCCTATTGTAGTGGTGCGAAAGAAAAATGGCGATGTCCGCCTTTGTATTGATTACAGGAAGCTTAACATGCAGACTGTAAAAGATGCTTACGCCCTCCCCAACTTGGAGGAAATGTTTTCCACCTTGACCGGTTCGCAGTGGGTCTCCGTCCTCGATTTGAAGTCGGGGTACTACCAAATTGAGGCAGAGGAGCTGGACAAACCAAAGACGGCGTTCGTACGTCCCATGGGCTTTTGTGAATTCAATAGAATGCCCCAAGGCATTACAAACGCCCCCAGCACGTTCCAGCGCCTCATGGAGAAATGCATGGGCGACATGAATCTGCATAAGGTGATTGTGTTCCTCGATGACATCATTGTATTCTCCAAGACGCCCGAAGAACATGAGGCTCGCTTAATGAAAGTTCTTAATCGCCTAAAAGAGTACGGGCTTAAACTCTCCCCTGAGAAATGCAGATTTTTTCAAACTTCTGTCAGATACCTCGGTCACATTGTGTCTAGTAAAGGAGTTGAGACCGACCCCGAAAAAGTGAAAGCCCTAAGTACCTGGCCTGTGCCCCGTGATCTCAAACAGCTCCGCTCGTTCTTTGGCTTTTCAGGGTACTATAGGCGGTTCATTAAGAACTATTCCAGCATCGTTAAGCCCCTCACTGACTCAACATCAGGCTACCCTCCTTTGCGAAAAAGCCCAAAGCCCAAAGCTAAGCCTGCCCAGTACCATGACCCAAAGACACCGTTTGGCGAGCGATGGACTTCTTCCTGTGATCTTGCATTCAAAACCATCATCGAAAAGCTCAGTACTGTGCCTGTCCTGGGTTTCACTGACCCTCAGTTGCGATATACCCTCCATACTGACGCCAGCACTACAGGGCTTGGCGCCGCCCTCTATCAAGAGCAGGAAGGCCAGACTAGGGTCATAGCTTATGCAAGCCGGGGGCTGTCTAGAAGTGAGTCCCGTTACCCCGCCCATAAATTGGAATTTTTGGCTCTAAAGTGGGCAGTAACGGAGAAGTTCACAGACTATTTATATGGCAATCATTTTACTGTCGTGACAGACAGTAACCCCCTGACGTGCATCTTAACTACTGCTAAGATAGATGCCATGAGTTATAGGTGGCTAGCTGCTCTGTCGACGTTTAACTTTAAGCTCCAATACAGAGCAGGCAAGCTTAACTCAGATGCAGATGGCCTCTCTAGACGGCCACATGGCAAGTTACTTAATGACTTAGTGTCCCAAAAGGAGTTTGACCGCATACAGCAGTTCACTCAAACTCACTTGTCTCTTCCTGAGAACAGTTTAAGTTCCGAGGTAGTGTCTGCTATATGTGAAAAACACCTTGTCTGTAGCTCTCCAGCCAACACCTTCCCTTTGGTTCACTCATTAGCTCTCTCTGTAGCCGCCATTCCAAATGGCTATGCCGATGAAGATGGCTGTGGTGGTCTTCCAGTTGTACTCCACATGACTCCTGAACAGATCAAAAACGAACAAAGAACTGACCCCTGCTTAAGAGAAGTGATTGCACAAATTGAAACTGGACTAAAAGTTCCACCAGCTGTACAAACTGAACTTCCTGACATCAACTTGTTACTCCGAGAGCTCAGTCGACTTGAAATGTGCAATAACATCCTCTACCGCACTCGTCAGGACAGAGGAAATGTTACTTACCAGCTTGCTTGTCTTACCTGGACAGCTCCGCGATTCAGTCTCTCAAAGCCTCCACTGTGACATGGGCCATTTAGGCACAGAGCGTACTTTGGATCTCGCCAGAACAAGGTTCTATTGGTCTCGCATGGTGGCAGATACTGAAAAGAAGATCAAGACATGTAATCGCTGCGTAAGACGTAAAACCACTCCAGAACAAGCTGCTCCGCTTGTCAACATCAAGTCCACCCGACCGCTTGAACTTGTCTGTATGGATTTCCTGTCCATTGAGCCCGATCAAAGTAACACTAAGGATGTGCTCGTGTTAACTGATCATTTCACGAAATACGCTATAGCCATCCCTACCAGCAATCAGAAAGCTCAGACCGTTGCAAAGGCACTTTGGGACAACTTTATCGTCCACTACGGGATACCTGAACGGTTACATAGTGATCAGGGTCCCGATTTTGAGTCCCATATTATAAAAGAACTTTGCAAAATCATGGGCATTCGCAAAATCCGGACGACACCCTATCATCCCAGAGGTAACCCGGTAGAACGTTTCAATAGAACGTTATTGAGCATGCTGGGTACTCTGGAGGAAAAGAACAAAACTCATTGGCACAACTACGTAAAACCACTTGTACATGCGTACAATTGTACGAAGAATGACACTACTGGTTTTGCCCCGTATGAGTTAATGTTCGGTCGTCAGCCGAGATTGCCCATCGACCTTGCATTTGGGCTCCCGTTTCACAACAAAAGTTTCAAGTCACATTCCCAGTACATTGAAAAACTGAAGACACTCTACAAGAAAGCTACAAACTAGCAACAGAAAATGCTAACAAGATGGCTGAAAGAAACAAAACAAGATTTGATATGCGAGTGAAACCCTCAAAACTAGAACCAGGTGACAGAGTTTTGGTACGTGCAGTCCGCCTCAGAGGCAAGCACAAACTAGCAGACAGGTGGGAAGCTGAAATTCACATTGTGGTGAGCCAAGCAGGTGACTTGCCTGTTTACACTATAAAACCTGAGACAAAAGATGGTCCTGTTTGCACCGTTCACCGCGACCTCTTGCTTCCCTGTGGTTTTCTTGCCCCTGTTGGAGAGGAACCTGTCCAGCCAAGGCATGTCCGCGGACCTGGGACAGGACAGTCACCTGGGCACGGTGGGGAATGTGAGAATTCAGAGCCGGAAAATGAAGATGTCTATTGGTGCAGAGAGGGACCAGTCCAAGCGCCCATAAAGCTCACTCGAGTTTATGAAATTCCCCATCCAAAGACATTCTTTAAAAGAGACATTCCTGCTGAAACTCACTTGCCTGAGAATGACAACCAAATAGAAAATGTCACTTCACCTGGATGTGACAACTTACCGAATGATGGAAACCTGGAGGAAACTGAAACAAATGTGGAACCATCAAACAATGAGAATGGAACTGAAAGTGAAACCAACTCACCTGATAAAAGTACCTGTGATGAACCTGTGGAAGACAGAGAATCTGAAAGGGAAATCCCAAAGACTGTGAGACGTTCCGAGAGGACAACCTCCCAGCCAGAAAGACTACAGTATAGTCAGTTGGGAAACCCTCTCCTAACTGTTGCCCAGTCCCTGTTTCAAGGATTAAACCTGGCTTTTACCAGAGCCTTAACAGAGACAGATCCTAAGATTATTCAAACCTGGCTTTTACCAGAGCCTCAATAGAGTCAGATCTTAAGAATATTCCCATGAACACTAGTTCTCCCGTCAGTACCATTTAGCTAATCCCATGCAAAGGGACTTGCATGATTCTAAGGGGGGATAGTGTAACCCAGTGTTAAAAACACGAATAAAATTGTAAATATCAATAAAGTTTAAAAAAAAAAAACATATAAACACTCATTTCACAATGGAAGTGGATATTTTGGAGATGAGTATATGAATACAATATAAGTTCATAAAATATGTTTATAAATAGTTAGGAACATTCTTTGGAAAGTTTTGATAACGTTCCCGATATTTTTATTTGGCACTTTGAGCGACAAATGGCTGCGTTGTTAGCTGGGCAGCAACAGCCAGTGGGGTTCCGCCAGCCAACGGGGTCACGCATTTTCTCGCTCGGGTTTGGCGTAATCCGCAGAACGCTCTTAGTGACGGCAGAGACACTGACGAGGAAGTGTGACTCCTTGCTGAGACGGAGAGCTAGCGTGCTGGTAGCAGCCTTTGCCCGGATAAAACCCTTGAAATTGATTGGAATACAAAGGCTGTCGACACCGTTGAGCACGGGAACCCCATTGACGCACGTGTCACCTAGCGTGGTCAGGTTTTTTTTGTTTGGACTGGTTGGACCAGAAGTGGATTTTCCAGATCTGGATGGCGAGCCGAAGCCCGAACCCTATGAACTGCTAAAGGTGACTCCACTAGTCACCTGGAAAGGGCAAAAGAGGACTGTAAATTTTGTAAATATATATTTGGAGTATTTTGTTTTTATTTTTTCTATTGTACAGTGCTGTGCTTTTGTTTATATGTACACATTTGTTAAAATAATATACATAGTTGCAAGTTCTCTATACCGTGTCTAAGGGCCTCTTTCCACCAAACCGGTTCCAGTGCTTAACTGGAGCCAGAGCGTCATCAGCACTAATTCTTTGGTTTTCCACCGACTAAAGCACCAGTCCCGGGCTCCCAAAAGTGGGGCTATCATGGCCCCAACTCCTAGCTGGGCCACCGGCAGCACCAGTTTACGTTGGTTACG
Source organism: Pholidichthys leucotaenia (assembly GCA_020510985.1). Taxonomy (NCBI): domain Eukaryota; kingdom Metazoa; phylum Chordata; class Actinopteri; order Cichliformes; family Pholidichthyidae; genus Pholidichthys; species Pholidichthys leucotaenia. The sequence continues at coordinate 21,910,265 of CM035850.1, read as the reverse complement.
TCCACAGCCATGGGCGTGGTTAACTGACCAGCTTCAAGACATTACTGACCGCCATGTTGCTTTCCAAACAGCGGAGCACGCAACGGATTCCAAAACCAAACAGATTTAGAGCGAAGAGGAGACATATTTCTTGGCTCTATGGACATAAGCAGAAGTACAAGATCAGCTGAAGGGGGCCACTCATCTGAACTGTTTTGGAGGATCGGCCAGCCAGCCGGACCATCGTCACTGCCGTGGATTAGTCTGGACAACAAACTGCTTAAAACACGCTGGTAAGTGTATTGTCTTTAAAATGCCAGACGTTAACCAATATATGTATACATATATATCCGCTTGTATTGATATGTAACGGCCAAAGTGTGGATATTTTTTTAGTCATTCTTGTGGCTATAGTATTTTCAGTTAGCTATGCTAACAAGCTAACAGTACTTTTACTACGACCAAACGTTTCTCCTCGCCATAAAGAAATGAACAGGTCGTCTCTGCTGACAAATATATATCGCTTGTATTGATATGTAACGGCCAAAGTGCGGATTTTTTTTTTTTTTTACTCTTGTGGCCATAGTATTTTCGGTTAGCTATGCTAACAAGCTAACTGTTTTTAGCACGAATGTTTCCTCGCCATACAGAAATGTGCGTTTGAGAAACTAGAACAGAAATCTTAGCATCTTACAGAATACTTTTTTTATAAAGACATCCATCGCAAAATACGTTTTTTGTGGTATGAATACTGTGTATGAATGGGTGCCTTGCGTTATGTTATGGGAGATTTTTCTACCAGACACTAGTAACGTCGTCTTTTTTACTATTTTGGTAATATTTCCATAATCTTAGGCCATTTTTTAAAAAAAATTTCACTCGTGTTTAATTGTATGTTGTGTAGCCGTATTTTATCTAATCTTTCTCTTTATTGCGCACTAGCCTGGTGGAGCTCCTACAGTTTCATTGTACTGTACAGCTGTACAGTACAATGAAGTTTCATCCATTCCTATTCTTCTATTCCATAATCAGACATGTAAGCTTTGCTAACATTGATATTGAATAAAATTGTCTTCTATGTCTGCACATTTAATGGAAGGCTTAAGTTGTTCACTGCACAAACTAAAACACTTTTTTTTTTTTTTTTTTATATTTACAGATTTATCACAGTTGGATGATGAGGGAGAAGCAGCCAGACCTGTGGTGTCCAGCTCACCTTCACCAGCTCCAAGCTTGTCCTCCTCCTGCTCTTCTAATCAGACCAGATTAGGTAATTTGTGTTCAGATCATTTTGATTTTGTGTACTTTATTGATCCCCATAGGGGAAATTGAGGGCATCCACCTGGATGGATCATGACCCAGTCACACAAAGGAGGGAGTGAATTAAAAGAATCATACACTTGAACTGAATGTTGTGATGCCACTAACAGTAAATGGATGTTGAATAGACACATTAAATCTTGGATTGACGATTCCTGCATTTATCAGTGTGTGGTTATTTTATATTGCTTATTTTTGTACTTTAAAACAGGGAAACAGAAGTGTGACACAAACATGGACCTCCTTCTTGACTACGGTCAGATGAGACAGCAGGAGCAGAGCAGGAGGGAGGAGCAGCTGAACATTCGCTTTGCTGCAAAGCAGACCAACACCCTTGTTGGACTGATGGGACGTGTTGTGTCTGTGCTTGAGGGACTGTAAAAAAAGTAACTATCACAGCACTGATATTTTTGGCTGTGTGTACATAATATTTCATATGTAGCAGTCTGAAGTTTTTGCACATTTTGGAAATAAAAGCTTTCTTTCCTTAAGTGTTTTTCTGCTTCTACATTGTTATCCTCACACCAAACATATTCAGGTTCAGGTTCCTTTATTTGTACCCGTAGGTAGATTTGTTTTGCAGTCAGGTGACGTCCATATTTACAAACTACAGTTACATTCAACATGAACACAAACACAGGCACACATGAAGCTGACTATAGACATGATAATATAAGTGCTCAAGGCTCCACCAATCAGGACATAAGACAAAGAGATAAGAGAAAAAACATAAGAGAGAAGGGTCATATTAAAAAGTTAAAGACTTTACATTTCATATGCATGAAATATAAAGTTATTTAGGACAATGCAAATCACTATAACATTGTAGTGGTGGGAAGTGAAAGTACAAGTACTGAATTACTGCACTTAAGTTCATTTTTCCAGGTATTGGACAATATATCAGGTATTTGTGGACTTACTCATATTTTTGACAACTTTTTTCACATTTTTTAAAGAACAAGCAGCAACAAATTTTAAATCTATGTACTTTTTCTGTGGAAAATGTTCCAAGTTGCCAGTTTCAAAAATGATGAGTTTATCTTGTTTTGACAACGTCCTACGTGACATTCTGTCAGCTCTGGACAAGATCATTTCTGGGGAAAGAACTTTGAACTTGAACACTTTACAGTCTGTCTCTTGTTATCCCTACATGAATAAAAACTTGAATCAGTACTTTAACCAGAATAGATGACATACAAGTACAGAAGGGTATACCCTTCACAACTCTGTAGTTTGGAGGTGCATAGAATATGCATTTATACAGTATCTTCATGTATATATGCAGTAAATCTATACATTTTTCCATGTAACCTTGTGACTCCATTATTTTAATTGCTTTTAATCCCAGATCAAGTTTGTTTAGGGTTCAAAATGCATCATAAGTGTTAAATATATCTTGTTATACCTAACTAAGTACTGTTTATCTGTTGAAATATATATATTTACCGGCTAATATAAACCTATAACAATATGGCCCCTGGTGATCATTTTTTGGGACAGCTGATCACTTTTTGGCATCACATAACAGGCGACCTCCGTCTCGTAATGCGCCGTAACACCACCTATTACAGAAATGACATAAATAATGACATAGACATAATAACAATTTTTTTTTTTTTTTTGGTACTACACCTAAAGTGAGTAGGTGTTAGTGAGGGTTACACAGTTCAGTGTCTTGCTCAAGGACACTTCGATATGCAGACTACACCTGCGCCACAGCCACCCCCCTATTTCCTCTATTACATTTACAAGAATTAAATTCCTCTATTAAATTTACAAGAAAATAGCAAATTTACAAGGAAAAAAGTACAAATTTATGAGAAAAAGTTGCAGTATTACAGTAAAAAAAAATGGCAAATTACGAGAAAGTTCCAAAATTACAAGAAAAAGTTAGCAAATTTGGCAAGGAAAGACAATCACAATTTTAGATGAAAAACTGACAAATTTATGAAAAAGCTGCAAATTTACAAGAAAAACAATGTGATTTATGAGAAAAAGTTGCAAGTTTACAGTAAAAAACGTTTTAAATTTATGATAAATGCATCAAATTTATGAGAAAATAAGCTGAAAATAGGCAAACAGGTAAAGTCCATGTGTGCAAACAGATGGGGCACACAGGGAACCTGCGAACAAACTTACATGGGACCCACAAGACAGTCCAGATTTAACCTATAGTGGGACCCACATGGACATGCTGGCTGGGGCGGACTGAAGGACTCTTCTACTGCTGCTTGGAATCCTTTTCGAAGGAACATTTATGTTCTGAGAAAGTTGAGGTGCGTTCAGATCAACTTCTGCAACTTTTTTCTGCCTTGCTGTGGAAATCCCCAAAATGCTGTCATGTTTACATTATAAACCCCCAATACAATCTTGCATTGCTCCCCCCACCCCACCCCCCAAAAAATCTAGAAACGGCCCTGCTTCTCTCCTAGTGCTAAATAAAAAAGACAAAGCGGGTTTAGCGGCAGTATGAGGCCTGTGAATGGTTACTGTTCAATTTGTCTTTGGTTCCCCTGCTGGTCACAAAGCTGAGATCAGAGCCAAAAGTGAAACCACATGGCGGGGGTCAGCGGGATCAGAGGGCCGCCACACACACGGCAGAGCGGGGAGGAAACAGAGGAATGGGAACTGTGTGAAGAAATGGACTGAATAAACAGAGGCTGCCATGGCCTGGGCCCGATTATCCCAGAATCGACGCCGCATGTGAGCGTGGACACGGAGCAGGGCCAGCGCTACGGTGTATGAGGAGGACGGGGGGGCATGTTTTTGTCATGTGGAAGGCCACCAAAAATATTGACAAAATTAACTTGGATCATAAATTAACAGGAAAAAAAATGTTTAACCAGCATCCATATGAATGCTGAAAATTTACAAGGAAAAAGTTTCAAATTTATTAATTAATTAAATCACCCTTATTGTCATTCAACCGTACAACCAATCATGTACAGCAGAACGAGATTGTGTTTTACCTATCTACTGTGTTAATCACACACACCCCAGTGCAGAATCAGAGGGCCGCTGCCATGCAAGGCGCCGCCACAGATTTCCCTCCTCCATTCCATTATTGCTGAGCACCAAGCTGGACGGCAGGAAATTCCACTTTTATATGGTCTTCGGCATGACCCGGCTGGGATTTGAACCCCTGCCTCCCGGGTGTGGGGCGGGTGCTCTACCAACTGAGCCACCACTCCGGTAAAAATGGGAAAACCGGCAAATTTACAAAAAGATAAAGTCCAAAATTTATGAGAAAAGAGCTGAAATTTTACCAAAAAACTGGAAATTTAAGAGAACAAAGTTGAAAATTTCTGGAAAAAAAAGTTTAATTTGTAAGAAAAATGAACCAAATTTATGAGAATTAACTTGAAAAATTACAAAGAAAAAGTTGTAAGTTTATAAGATAAAAGGCAGAAATTCATGTGGTAAAATCTGCAAATTAAAAGAAAAAATGCAAGAATGTATGTGGAAAAAGTTGCAAATTTAAGAGGTAAAATGTGAAACTTTGTGAGAGAAAAAGGTAAAAATTTAAAAGAAAAAAGTTGCAAATTAAGAGAAAAAATGCAGGAATGTTTGTGAAAAAGGTTGTAAATTTACAAGAAAAAGAATGCAGAAATGTATGTGAAAACATTGCAAATTTAATAGGACAAATGGGAAATTTTGTGAGAGATAAAAATAACAATTTAAAAGAAAAAAGTTGCAAATTTAAAAGAAAAAAAATGCAGGAACGTATATGAAAAAGCTTCAAATTTCAGAGGTGAAAGGTGAAATTTTGTGAGAAAAAAAGTTTAAAAAATTAAAGAAAAAATGTAAATTTACAAGAAAAAAGAAAAAAATATGAGTAAAAAAGTTGAAAATTCACAAGAAAAAAGGAACAAATTTATGAGAATAATTTGCAGATTTATAAGAAAAAAAGGCTTACATTTATGTGGAAAAAAAATTCAAATTTAAAAGAAAAAAGCTGCTAATTTACAAGTAAAAAATGCAGGAATGTATGTGGAAAAAGTTGCAGTTTCAAGAGGTGAAAGGTCAAATTTTGTGGCAAAGAAAGTTTAAAAATTTAAAAGAAAAAAAAATTTGCAAGACAAAAAACAAACTCATGACGAAAAAAGCTGAAAATTCACAAGAAAAAAGTAACAAATTTATGAGAATAATTTGCAAATTTATAAGAGAAAAAGAAATTTATGTGAAAGAAACTTAGAGAATTTGAATTGGCCCTCCAAAAATCCTGAGGCTGAACTTGTAGCTTGGGAGTTGCCAGTTGTGTCTGATGGGTCTGCTGCATGCAGACTCTGCTTTATAGCCAGAAACAGGCCTGAAACGTAGCCAATCACGTCGTTTTTAAGTTTCCTCGACAAAAACGTGGCCCTGCCCCACATGAATCAAAAACCCAGGCCTTCTGTCCCGCCCCACAGCGCCTCGTGTTCCAGAGCAGGTTTTGGATTCTTTTGCTGCCTAATGTGTTTGTTTTCAATATCCCGGGAAATGATGACATCAGCAGCCAGCAATCCCTTCAGCCTGTAGAAGTTTCCAGCAGCAAGCCGTGCGCTCAACAACATCATGACTCCTGAAATGATATTTAGACAATCAATAGTGAGGATTAAATGTGGAAGCCGGGACAGAAAAAGTCTCTGGCAAAACAAACCTCAGCCAGAGAGAAAGGATGAAAGGATAATGGAGGCGAGGAATTAGCCTCCCTGCTTCTGAATGTCGGCCCATTTCTTCCACCCGGATTTCATCCATCTCAGGGCCGGCTCCGTTTTATTTTGACCCCGTGCAACATTGGGTTTGGGCCGACAGTGGTTTTGTAATGGGGGAAGAGTTCAAGTCCTTGGTCAAGACGAAAGTACAAATAAATGTGACCGTTACATAGAATAAAAATTTAACTAGCATCAATGTGAAAACTGCAAATTTACAGTTAAAAAAAATCTGTAAATTTATGAGGAAAAAGTTGCAAATTTACAGGAGAAAACTCACAAATTTACAAGAAAAAATATGTAAATTTATAAGGAAAAATGAAATTTTGAAGAAAATTAGCAAATCTGTAGAGGTGCTTGAAATAACGAGGCGATGTGATTCATAAACCAAAGTTTATTATCAGCTCCTCTAACAAGTCTCATCTAGGTGCAGCAGCAGAAGAAGTAAGAGAGCGAACACCTTCGGCTCTACGAACTTATACTCGCACATAACAAAAGACATGCATATCAAAAGCTGACATCCCTCACTATCTTAATCCCCTCTTTTGTCTTCGTACCCCTCCACCTGGCCCTGGGGGGTCCGGGCGACCTATCCGGTCTCCACCGCAGTGCCTCGGATGCTCTTTGATCTTCACTGGCGGTTGAGACCTCTTTGTCCTGTTCTGAGGTGTGAAGTCGCTTTACATATGTAATCACCAAACATTCTCACATGCTTATACATATGTAGGTTATGGGATATATGATTAATATAGACCACAGCCCCCCCCCAAACGACTAAGAAAAGGACAATAGAAAAATTCACAGTTTAAGATAATTATTATGACATACTAACTGCTACACCTCTTGACACAGAAGAAACTTTCCAGCAGCCATGCTCCTAAGAGAGTTCAGTGGTAATCATAACAGCATAGTAAAATCACAAGTCAGTCCTAAACTGTTACAGCACAATTAGTGAACAACTGTTGAGTAGTTTGCATCAGTCTCTGTGCCATCTGGGTTTTAATCTTCTCCCGAATCTGCTGTGGGTCCGCTTGGGCGTCCTGGTGGGACCTTCCTGTAAGGAATCTGCAGCTTGGGGAGGAGAGTGATTATTTGTTCCCTGCAGGGGGGCTGAGTCTTTTTTCTTGGGGGGTCTACCCCGCCGAGGTGCTCTCGCCAACCGTGCAGGCTCGTCTCTCAACAAGAAGGCAGGTTTAAGTCTGTCAATGCGCTGTCGCGTTGTTTAATCTGCGGTAATCGCCGCACGGTCTCCAAGAACCGTCGGATTTCGGGACCATGTGAAGTGGTGACGCCCAGGGGCTTTTCGAGCGCCTGATAATGCCTAATTTTTCAAGGGTGGTAAACTCGTCCCGAGCTATGGCAAGCTTGGTCGAGTCTAAGCGCCGAGCTTTGGCGAATACGGGTGGGCCTGTTGTGGGAATAAAGTGTTCAACCCCGTGTTTAGCCACTGTGGCTGAGAATTTGGGAATTGTGAGTGCTGGAAATTGGGTGAGGAGTTGATCAAACTTACCTCCTGCTGTGGTGACGCTGGCCTGCACGGGTGGTGGAGAAACTCGAGCTGAGCAGGGAATAGAAGCAAAGGACAGTGCATTAACCAAGCATCTGTTCGCTAGATCAACTAATAACCCATGTGCACACAAAAAAGCCCAACAAGTTAAAACTCACCGCCGCTACAACAAATGTCCATCTGTAGTTGTGGCCGTGGATGCAGAGGGGCAGGCTCTTTTCGCCAAAAGTGTTGATGATGGAGCCGTTGGCTGCCACCGCTCCATTGCCCCGGGGGCCCATGGCCCGGTCTGCTTGGGAGGGCATGACAAAACTTAGTTGAGCTCCCGTGTCGATAAGGAACTGCCTGCCGGTGTGTCCGTCCGTCACATATAAAAGCTTCCTTTTTTCGCCGAGAACCGCCGCTGTTAACGGCTCTCGGCTTCGGCGTTTTCCCGAAAACGTGAATTTGCAGGGGGGAACGCATCTGTAAGCCTTCTCGGCGAAGCGGTGGTGGTAATAACAAACGTCGCTCCGTCTGTTACGTCTTGGCCATGTTGCTGTCACCGCGGGCTGATTCTGCTCGGTGGTTTGTGGCTCCTCGTGGCTCCGGACATCAGCGTTGAGGTCTGCGGACGCTGCTGTGGGTGTCTGCTCCTTGCAGGCGTTGACGAGCCGTTGAGCTTCGTGAGTCAGCGTGTGGAAGTCTTGCTGGGTGCTGCATCGCATGTTGGCCAGCGTCCCTCTCATGTGTGGCGGCAGCGTACTGAGGAATATGAATTGGAAGAGGAAGTTGTCATTGTCCTCTTCTTTAAGTTGCAGCAAGTCCTCCATGAGGGCCTTGGGTCTGCATCCTCTGTGGCCGTAAACCGCCAGGATCCTCTCGGCTCTCTCCTCGGCTGAGGGGATGTAATTTGCCACTATGGTCGCTTTCAGTTCTTTATATTTGTCCTGGGCCGGCGGCCACTGGATTATGCTCCGCGCACATCTCGAAGTGGCGGTGTCGAGTTTGGCGACGATGTGATAGAACTTTGTATCGTCAGCCGTGATGCCCGCAAGTGCAAACTGGGCTTCAGCTTGCTGAAACCACGAGGCGGGGTCTTCCTGCCAGAAGTCCGGCAGCTTGACGGTGACGGCGTTTGTGTGGACTGTCACTGATGTGTCCGCAGGGTGAGAGTGCCTTGCTTCGGCTCTCTCCGCGGCGCTGGTGCTCGGTTGAGCCCTCTCTATCACTTCTGCTGTGGGGGAACGTCGTCCATCTGTTCCCCTGTCTGCATGGGCGCCGGCGTCTGCCTGGGTCGCCACAGATGAGTCGATTGCGGGGGAACACCTCTGGTCCATCCTCGAGTCAGGGTCACCAGTGTAGAAGAGCTTGGAATAACGAGGCGATGTGATTCCTAAACCAAAGTTTATTATCAGCTCCTCTAACAAGTCTCATCTAGGTGCAGCAGCAGAAGAAGTAAGAGAGCGAACACCTTCGGCTCTACGAACTTATACTCGCACATAACAAAAGACATGCATATCAAAAGCTGACATCCCTCACTATCTTAATCCCCTCTTTTGTCTTCGTACCCCTCCACCTGGCCCTGGGGGGTCCGGGTGACCTATCTGGTCTCCACCGCAGTGCCTCGGATGCTCTTTGATCTTCACTGGCGGTTGAGACCTCTTTGTCCTGTTCTGAGGTGTGAAGTCGCTTTACATATGTAATCACCAAACATTCTCACATGCTTATACATATGTAGGTTATGGGATATATGATTAATATAGACCACAAAATCTACAAGAACAAAGCTGAAAATTTAAAAGAAAAATGCAAATATACAAGAAAATTTTTCTCATAAATTTGTGAGAAAAAAATTAAACATGAAAAAGTTGCAGATTTAGAGAAAAAATGTACATTTATGAGAAAGAATTTCAATTTTACAATTTTTTTTTTGTTTTACAAATCTATTCGAAAAAAAACTTTACATTTAGAAGAAAAATTTATTTGGAAATTTACAAGAAAAAAGTTGGAAATTTACAGGGAAAAACCTCACAAATTTACAAGAAAAAAAATGTAAATTTATGAGGAAAAAAAATATGAAATTTGGAATTAAATTAGCAACTCCACAAGAAAAAAGTTGCAAATTTAAAATAAAAAATGCTAATTTTTTTTTATTTTTTGTCTTTTAAATTTATGAAAAAAAATCTTTACATTTAGAAGAAAACTGCAAATTTGCAAGACAAAAGTTGGAAATTTATAGGAAAAAAACTCACAAATTTACAAGAAAAAATATGTAAATTTTTGAAAAAAAATATAAATTTGGAAGAAAATTAGCAACTCTACAAGAAAGAAATGGAAATGTATGAGGAAAAAAAATTAATTTATATGAAAAAGTTGCAAATTTACAAGAAAAACTTGTACATTTATCAGAAAACTTTTCAATTTTACAAGAAAAAGTTAAAAAAATTATGAGAAAAAATTTCACATTTAGAAGAAAAATGAGCAAATTTATAATTAAAAAAAGGTAGAAATTTGTGAGGGAAAAATGTTAATTTACTAATTGTGTCACTTTAATTACAATTAATAGTGGTTGATCGCAATTAATCACTTCAAGGTGCATTAAGCACATGCTGCCACATCACACTTCATGAATTTAATGCGATTAACGCAACTTGATGCAATTAACTGTGATTAACTACTATTAATCATGATTAAAGTGACTCCACTAAAATTTACATGAAAGTTTGCAAAGTTTGAAAGTTGCAAATAATAAGAAAAAAATTGGAAAATTTACAAGGAAAGTTTCAAATTTACAATTTTTTTTCAGAATTTTATGAGAAAAAATTAATTTACATTAAAAAGTTGCAAATTTACATGAAAAAATGGTACATTTACGAGGAAAAAATTCAATTTTACAAGATTTTTTTTTTTTTACAAATCTATGAGAAAAAAACTACATTTATAAGAAAAATCTGCAAATTTACAAGAAAAAAGTTGGAAATTTACAAGGAAAAAAACTCACAAATCTACAAGAAAAAATATGTAAATTTATGAGAAAAAAATTAAATTGGAAAGAAAATTAGCAACTCTACAAGAAACAAGTTGCAAATTTAAAATAAAAAAATGCAGATTTACAAGAAAAAATAAGTTTACAAGAATTCTTTTCTCATAAAATTATGAGAAAAAAATTTTACATTTAATTTGTATGTGTAAATTGTAAATTTTTGAGAAAAACGTAAATTTGGAAGAAAATTACCAACTCTAAAAGAAAAAAGTTGCAAATTTACAAGAAAAAATTACAAATTTGCAAGAAATTCTTTCCTCATAAATTTATGAGAAAAAATTTAATTTACATGAAAAAGTTGCAAATTTACAGAAAAAAACTTGTACAAATATGAGAAAACTTTTCAATTTTACAAGCAAAAGTTAAAAAAATTATGAGAAAAAGCTTTACATTTAGAAGAAAAAATTAGAAAATGTGCAAGAAAAAAGTTTGAAATTTGTGAGAAAAATTTTTACTTTATTAATGGTGCCACTTTAATTACGATTAATAGCAGCTGATCGTGATTAACCACTATTAATAGTGATTAAAGTGACACCACTAAAATTTACATGAAAAAGTTGTAAATAATAAGCAAAAAATTGGCAAATTTACAAGAAAAAAGTTACAAATTTACAATAATTTTTTTCATAAGTTTGAGGAAAAAATAAATTTACATGAAAAAGTTGCAAATTTACATGAAAAAATTGCACATTTATGAGAAAAAATGTTCAATTTAAAAGAAAAAGGTTACAAATTTATGAGAAAAAACTTCAGATTTAGAATAAAAATTAGCAAATTTAAGAAGAAAAAAAGTCATAAATTAATGAGAAACAAGTTGGAAAATTACAAGAAAAAAGTTACAAAGAGAAATACACTTAAATTTACATGAAAAGTTACAAATTACAAGAAAAAAATTGCAAATTTTCAAGAAAAATATCACAAATTTTCACCAAAAAAAAGCAAATTCATAAGAGAAAAGTGACAAATTTATAAGGGATTTGTTTTAAAACATATTTTTTCCAAGAAAACAGTAACAAAACCGATGAAAAATGATCCTCGCTCAGCCCTGATGAGTGTTGCTCCGCTAATCACTCGCTGCCAGTGTACTGGAACGTTAGTGGGATCAATGCTAGTGGAAACAATCAAATCACTTGAAAAATGTCCCCCACTTCCACAGAGGTTCCGGCTGCCAATTCTGCACATCAGACTTTTCACTCCGCGCCGCAATGATCGCTCACGTCGTTAACGGACGGGCGGCCAAGAGGAGCCCATTACCACCGGGCGAGTTCCTCCACGAGGCAGAGAGCCGAGTGTGACGTCAGTGTGTGCAGAGAAAACAGCTGATCCGTGCTGATTAATGGTTGGAACTTGATTGCAGAGAGGTGGAGGACAGAAACGTCCAAGTACATGCACTCAAGAAGCTTTTCTACAAAAATGGACTTTGTTTATTTATTGTAGGTTAGTTTCCATTTTTATTCAAGTACATTTGTCAAACTGAATTACTTTTGATTACACGGGTTTGAACTGAGTGTTTAGGACAGCCAGTGTCAAAACACCTCAGTTGAACATTTACTGGAAAAAAATGCTTAAAAATTTAAAAAGTGAAGAAGAATCTATCTCTCTCTCTCTCTCTCTCTCTCTCTTTTCAATTTTAGGAGAAAAAATTGAAAATTTATGGGAAAAAAGTTCAAATTTATGAGAAAAAAGTCACAAATTAATGAGAAAAAAAGTTGCAACTTTATGAGAAACAATATGAAAATTTATGGGAAATAAGTTCTAAGATTTATCAGAAAAAAGTTGCAAAATGTATTAGAAAAAAAGTTGAAAATTTAGGAGAAAAACATCACAAATCCACAAAAAAGTCGCAAATTAATGAGAAAAAAGTTGCAAATTTATGAGAAACAAGATGAAAATTTATGGGAAATAAGTTCTCAGATTTATCAGAAAAAAGTTGCAAATTTATCAGAAAAAAAGTTGAAAATTTATAAGAAAAACATCACAAATCCACAAAAAAGTTGCAAATTTACAAGAAAAAAATTGCAAATTTATGAGAAACTTGATGAAAATCTATGGGAAATAAGTCAAAGATTTGTGAGAGAAAAGTCACAAATTTTTGAGGAAAAGTTCCACATTTATGAGAAAAAAGTTGAAAATTTGTGAGAAAAAAGGTGCAAATTTATTAGGAAAAAAAGGTAAAAAAATTCTGAGAAAGAAGTTGAAGGTTTACAGTAAAAAATGGAAATTTATTATTAAAAAAAATCACAAATTTTTGAGAAAAAAGTTGCAATTTATGACAAAAAGTTTAAAGTTTACAAAAACATGCAAATTAAGAATTTATGAGGAAAAAAGTTGCAAATTTACAACAAAAAATTTGCAGATCTATGAGAAAAAAGTGAAAAATTCCTGAGAAAAAGGTTGAAAGTTTGCAGAAAAAATTGCAAATTAGCAGTACTTTTTTGCAAATTTAGGTGGAAAAAAGTTGACTTTTTTAAAGTTGCAAATTAATATGAAAAATTGCAAATCTATGAGAAAAATCAAAAATTTTAAGAAAAAAATTGCAAATTTACAAGAAAAAGTAGATTTTTCTTTCTTTTTTGCATTTCTGCTTGAATTCGTGGTCTAAAGTCATTTTAATAAGTTATGTAATATGATATAGAAAGGTTTATCAAATCACTTACTGGTTGTAGTCCTAGATTCTGTGGGAGAGGTGAACTCCTGTGCAGGAGGACTTTGGGCTGTTTGACTTTACAGACCTGATGCTGTCACAATAATCCTACAAAACACACTAAAACACACTAAAATAAAGGGAAAATGTCAAAAACCAGAATGGAGGCTCTTTAAATTATGATTATATTGTATAAGATTTGGATTACATTAGAGAATACAGGAAAAAAGTTGCAATTTTAGGAGAAAAAAGTCACAAATATATTAAAAAAGGTTGCAAATTTGCAAGAAAAAAGTTACAAATTTATAAGGAACAAGATGAAAATTTATGGGAACTAAGTCATAGATTTATGAGAAAAAAAGTTGCAAATATATGAGGAAAAAGTTGAAAGTTTACAGGAAAAAAAATAGCAAATTAACAAGGAAAAAGTCACAAATTCCTGAGAAAAAAAGTTGAAAATTTATGTGAAAAAAGCTGCAAATTTACGAGGAAAAAAAGGCAAAAATTTCTGAGAAAGAAGTTAAAATTTTACAGGAAAAAATGCTGATTTGTAATTTTTTTTTTTTTTAAATCTATTTTTTTTTTTTAGGAAAAAGCTACAAATTTATGACAAAAAAGCTGAAAGTTTACAGAAAAAAATGCAAATTAAATTTTTTTTTTGCAAATTTATGAGAAAAAAGTTGAATGAATACAGGAAAAAAATGCAAATCAACAATAAAAAAGTCAAATTCATAAGAAAAAAGTTGCAAATTTATGACAAAAAAACTTTAAAGTTTACAGAAAAAATGCAAAGTAGCAAGATTTTTTTTCTAAATTTATGAGAAAAAAGTCAATTAAAAAAAGTTGTAAATTTACATGAAAAAATTGCAAATTTATGAGAAAAAATGAAAAATTTCTGAGAAAAAATAGCAAATTAACAAGGAAAAAAGTTGTAAATTTATGAGAGAAATTTCAAATTTGTGACAAAAAAGTTTAGTTTACAAAAAAATGCAAAGTAGCAAGAATTTTTCCTAAATTTATGAGAAAAGTCACAAATTTGTCAAAAGAGTTGCAAGTTTAAAATGCAAATTAACAAGAATTTTTTTTTCAAATTTATGAGGAAAAATGCAAACTGTAATGCTGTTTATCCCATAAAGCTGCAACGCTCCTGCACTGTAAAACCAAATTAATTCACAGAACTCAAAACTTATGTGGAAACCGATTACCTAATAAACTTTAAGTAAATGAAATGATTTTTTTGAGTAATCTTAAATTAAAAAATTTAAAACAAAATGCTGAAAATGTATTTTTAAAGTAATGTTTACTCAAAAAAAATAATTTCATTTACTTAAAAATTTATTAGGTAACTGATTTCCACGTTTTGAGTTCTGTGAACTATTCGGTTTTACAGTGTATATAGTGATGTGAAAAAATTAGGACACCCTGTATAAGCCTGTGTGGGTTTTTTTTAACAATTAAAGATGAAATTCAAATTTTCTTTAAAATGTAATTCTAAACAAATAGTGAGGAATAAAGTAGGACACCCCCCATCTTTTTTTAGGACACCCCCCATTCATTCCCACTGACAATGGCTAAAATAAATGTTAAAAAAAGGGAAATAAAAACAAAAGCAAAGCTAGAACTAGACACGTGAACATTTCTTAATAAAGAACTGAATATTTAAAGGGGTGTCCAAATCTTTTCACATGACTGTGTATCTGTGTACATATGTATTTTAATTTACCACTTTGGCTAACCAGTTCTTATTATCTTATTAACTATTGCTCTGAGTGCTGCTGTCCCTTTGCTGCTGTAATCCTGGAATGTCCCCATTGTGGGACTAATAAAGGCTTGTCTTATCTTAAAAAAAGTTACATTTTTTTAAAGAGTTGCAAATTGACATGAAAAAATGCAAATCCATGATTATATTGTATAAGATGTGGATTACATTACATGCTAGCATTCTATTGCCCTCTTAGCAAAACAAGCTAGTTGCGCTGCGATGTTTTTGAGCGGCCTGGATGAGAAGACGAAGCTATAAAAACATCATTACACCATAAAAGAAAAGACGTTATTCCGTCACTTTTCTATAATGCGACTATAATCTAATGATCCCAAATTTTCCCATTTTCCTTCAGCAGTTTCCGCTCCTCCTCGCTGTGGGTCTGAGGGCTAATTGGCGTCAGCGTCGTCCCATGTGAGCGCGGAGCCGATTACGGTGTTTGGTTTGATGGGCACTGGTGGAGGTTATCCAGCCTTTGAATCCCCTCCGCTTATTTATCCAACAGCTGGGCAAATACCCGCAGCCCTTCTGCATTAGGGCTCGTTTTTTAAACATTTAGAAGAGACTGGCTCCGGTGTTTACGCCTCCATCCCAGCCTCACATCTGCACTTGATATCGCTCCGCAGACTTCACGCAGAACCAGGGCCCAATCCTTTGTTATGACAGGCAGATATTTGGAACTTTTTGAGGATTAATACTGTTTGCTTTCCTGCTCGCTCCCTTCAAAACAGCTGGGGGGGTCTAGTAGGTCCGAGCAGAAATCTGTAACTGAACTTGGCCAGCCTTGGATGGGCTGCTGGTTCCACTTCATCCGGCCGCTAGCGTCACTCAGCTGGGATGTGGCGTCTCCTTCACTGGCCCGCTTCATTCTCAGTGGCAATGTGCATGTCCATGTGGGCCCACCAAAGGTTAAATGGGCTGTCTTAAAGCTCCCATCTGTGTTTGCTCACATGGACTTTACCTGTTTACCGATTTTCAACGGATTTTCTCATAAACTTGCTAGTTTCTTTTAAATATGTGACTTTTTCCCAGAAATTTGACACATTTGGGCCCACAGTTTGGGCCCACAGTTTCAATTTTTCATTTTGAAAAATTGAAACTTTGTCATAAATTTGCAACTTTTTTACTGTAAATTTGCAACTTTTTCCTCATAACTTTGTGATTTTTTTTCTTGTAAATTTGCACATTTTTTCCTCATAAATGTGTTGGTTTTTCTTGAAAAATTGTGATTTTTTTTCTTGCCAATTTGCTAACTTTTGTTTGTAAAATTTGGAACTTTTTCATCAATTTGTCACTTTTTACTGTAAGCTTGCAACTTTTACAATTTTTTTCATTTTTTTCTTGTAAATTTATAAAAACTTCTTGCAAGTTTGTAACTCTTCAAGTAATTTTACTTTTTTTAAATTTGAGACTTTTTTCTCTGAAATATAGTTTTTCTCATAAATTTGTGACACTTTTCTCATAAATTTTCCAAATTAATGCTCATAAATTTGTGACTTTTTCTCATAAATGTGTGATTTTTTTCTCATAATTTTGACACATTTTCTTGAAAAATTTAAACTTTCTCATATCCTTGCCATTTTTTTTACTGTAATCCTGCAACCTTTTGTCATAAATTTGTTACTTTTTTCCTTGTAAATTTATAATCCTTTATTAGTTCCACAATGGGAAAATTACAGGGCTTCTGTCATGAATGAGCCCCTCCAGGGCAGAAAAAGACAGGTCCGCGCGCAACACTGTAATGTGACATTTATTTAACAAAAAGACAGTGCATAATGAACAAAAATTCAACTGAGGATAACTTACAGGTATAAACACTTCCGAGCCGGAATCGCCCCACGAGTGTAGGTTGGAGGAAAAGAGGAATAGTCCAGGAACATCTATACATGAATGCCGCAAAGAAACAATGAGCCGGCAGTGTCTAAATAGCAGACAATCAAATGAGGCACATGTGCGGGGAGCAGAGTGAGCAAGTGACCTGATTAATCAAGAATATGCAGCTGAGCTGGCAGAGTGACAGCCTGGGTAGTAAGTGAGTGTGACTGGCAAGAGGGAAGGGCTCAGAAATAACAAACCAAAATATACACACAGACCTACCAACATAATGATAACAGACAGAAAAATACTCAAAACAACAAAAGGAAGTCTGAGCACTGAGAACAACGCTCAGACACATGACAGAGCCCCCCCCCCCCCCCCAGGGGTGGATACCAGACACCCCAAGTAACACCAAAAAGGACCCCCCCCCCCCCCCCCCCCCCGTGAGAAGGAGAACAGCAAAACACCAACCAGGGAGGGAGGTGGGGGAATAGGCTAAGAAAGGAAAACACAAAACAGTACATAACCTGCACCTGCGCTAAACCAACCCTCTGGACCCCAACCAGAGAAACAAGAGTTCAGGGGGCCGACTGAAGTCCCAGGCCTGATGGATAGCGAGGTGCACCAAGTCAGGTGGGCTACCGAAGTCCCAGGCCAGCCGGACAGCCAGATGGTACGAGTCGGGTGGCCTGCCAGAGAATATGGACCACCCAACCCAGTGGCTCAGTCTTTCAGGCGGCCGGCCCGAGTCCTTCAGCCACCTGAACAGAAGAGGTGGCTCCCCCACAGGGAGACCGAAAACTGGGGAAGAGATGGGGAAGACAGCCAAGGAGGGGGAACCACAACATCGTCTGGCAGTGGAGGAAGGGGGACCATGACGGCATCAGGCACCCATGGTGGCCCTGGGTGGAGCTTTGTAGCACCTGCAGTGGCTCTGGGCTGGAGCTGTGTAGCACCTGCGATGGCTCCAGGCTGGAGCTCTGTAGCACCCATGGTGGCTCCGGGCTGAAGCTCTGTAGCACTCGCGGTGGCTCCGGGCTGGAGGTCTGTAGCGCCCGCAGTGGCTCTGGGCTGGAGCTCTATAGCACCCGTGGTGGGCCCCGGCTGGGCCAACACTGCGCCCATGGTGAGCCCAGACTGGGCAAACACTGCCCCCACGGTGAACGGGCCAACCCACAAGAGCACCAGGCCGAAGAGGCGGTCTATTAGAGGACCCCAGGCAAGGGCGAAGGAGGAGGGACCCTGACGACCTCGGCGGGGGGAGCTGGACTCATGACATCATTGGTTGGTAGGCCTGGATCCACGGAGGCATCAGGTGGTGGTGGTTCTTCTCCGACGACCCTAGGAAAAGGCTCAGTAGAGACAGGGAGGAGAACGTGGTTAGGGTTGCCGGCAGCGGCGGAGCTTGGCGAGGTGAGCTCAGATGCAGCTGAGGGCTGCACCCGACTCTCCTCACCAAGAGCCAGACAAGATCTCTCCACAATAGACATGAGAAAAACAAAAGAGATCACTTGCCTGAGCTCGAGCTCCACTGCCATCCAGGACTCCGTTGATCGTAGTGATGATGACGCCTCAGGCCCAGCCTCCTGGAGGTCCAGCTCCGGCTCCCACTCTGCTGCGGTGGCTTCCACAGCAGGCATGATGGTGATTGCAGTCCCATTGTCCCCAGACAAAGAGGCTCTCGCTGGTGGCTTGCCCGGCGAGGCGGCTGGGGGTCGGCTCCGCACTGGCACTGGAGTAGGGTCTTTCAGGGCCACAGGCTCCTCCTTCAGGCCAGAGGAAAAAAAAAAAATGAGAACACACCCCCCTCCTTCTTTTATTCATCATCAGAGAGAATTTAAACAGAGCAGCAGGGGAAATAAATTAAAAAAAGAAAAACGTATGGTTTTAATTTTTAACTACAACAGGAGACTTTTTTCCCACATGGAAAAAGTCTAAATGATAATAATTACAAAGACATAACCAATAACAAGAGTAGTCATAATAATAAAAGGCATATCATCAATTCTCTTTGCATTTCTTCTTATCAGCCGTGTTCAAAGCCAAGAAAGCTGGAACCTTTTTAGGGGAACTATCAGAGGAACTCTTTTTTTTTTTTTTTGCATATTTACAGTTTTTGTTTTTATTTGGTAAATTCACAATTGTTTCTCAGATTCGGACACAGAAATTCTAGCCCTGGTGTAGAAGCTGGAACACGTGTGCATTCACACCTTTTAAACGTGCTGCTGAAATAACAGTTGACAGTGCGCTGCTGACTTTAGACCTGCTTTCTGTTAGTCAAAGGCGCGCAAACAGAGCAACGCACCGTAGTACGAAGGCGCCCAACTTTGTGCCGAACCTCACCCACTTCAAATGTGTCCCCTCCTACAAGCACCAAATGATTCTGTGCCTTTACACTTGCAACTTTTCATGTAAAAGTCATGGAAATTTGCTTTTCTTGTCAATTTCACACGTTTTGCTCATAAAATGCACAGCTTCCTGTCTGCTGACCCTCCAGATGGTCACTCTCTTCGGCGGCCCAGAGAAATTATTGTACCCAGGAGTAAAACCAAAAGACATGAGCTCTTTCCTTCTCTGTACCTTTAAACTGTATTATAAGTAACTTTGTTTTTTTTAGGAGTGATGAGTTTTTAGGAGTGATTTTCGATCTGTGAAACACCAAGAGAAAAGGAAAAAAAAAAACAGAAACAGGATCAAAACACTAATCGTGGGCCCTGTCGTCAAATCTCAGGTCCGCTGAATAAGGCTTCGGTGGCCGGCAGGATGGACGCAGGCATCGCCGAGTCTCGCGGGCGGCGCGGTGTAGGAGTGGTTAGCACTGCGGCAGCACAGCAAGAGATTTCTTCTCTCAAGATGGCGACCGGGATGGTCACACTTTTTCAGTGCTGAGACAAAGTCACTGATTTTGCCATTAAAAGTGGCTGGCCTGCAGCGATCGGCGCTCGTGGCGAACACGTACGGGCTGAATTGCCACCTCCGCTGGATTGCCCTTTAATCGCCTTTCTCCAGCGACTTCCTGCGCCTTCCTGAAGCGATTGCTCAGCTAACACTAGTTAGCTTAATGCTACCTGAAGCGATTGCTAAGCTAACACTAGTTAGCTTAATGCTGGCGCCAGTCTCTAAATAACTACCTACAGCGATCGGATATACCTCCGGTGGATTACCCCTTTGATCGCTTTTATCCGGCCACTGTGAGTAAACTGACCAGCGATTCCAGCGCTTCCTTGTGATTCACTGATGTGCCCTACCTGAAGCGATTGCTAAGCTAACGCTAGTTAGCTTAATGCTGGCGCCAGCCATTCCACCTAACACCAGCCTGAATCAAAGCCCAGCTGCGAGGCCCAGCGGGGATACTACCAGGCAGGCGGCTATTTGTTTGACGGGGCTCAGCAGAGGTTTCACCCAGGCAGACGGCGGTAGGCGGCGGTGCCCAGCGGAGGACTTACCGTGACTGCAGCGGCGGTGTGCGACGAGACTACCCGAAGCGATTGCTAAGCTAACGCTAGTTAGCTTAATGCTGGCGCCAGTCATTCCACCTTACACCAGCCTGAATCGAAGCCCAGCTGCGAGGCCCAGCGGAGATACTACCAGGCAAGCGGCTATTTGTTGACGGGGCTCAGCAGAGATTTCACCCAGGCAGACGACGGTAGGTGGCGGTGCCTAGCGGAGGATTTACCGTGACCTCAGCGGAGCTCGGTGGCAGCGGCGGTGTGTGACGAGACTCGGTTGGAGGAGCGGGACGGGAGACCAGTTACGGCGACTATGAGCAACGAGACCAGCAACGGAAGGGGCTAGTTGGCTAGCTGAGGCCCAGCTGGATTCGAGGACGATCGGATCAGATTCTGGCGATATAAGCAGAATTTATTTTACTATCCACAGATTTTCCTTTTCCTTCTTTCCAAGAAGGACTGAAGATGGCTGCCACCGGATTAAAAAGTGGGCTGATGGGCACCACTAATAAGCCTTCTCTACTTCTCTACTTCCTCTTCGTTTTGTCTTTGTGTGTCTGGACCTGCAACAAGAAGGATTTTCCGACAAACTCAACCAAAGGTGAAGTTAAAAAGTTTTATCTGTATGGATTTGGGCTTGGACATCTCACCCTACACTCTATGTGGTCTTTAAAAGCCCTGAGCAAAAACTTCCAAATTAAGGCAAACATGGCTGTTAAGCAAAAATCACAATATGGCAGAGGATATACAGTTAAAGTTCTGTTAGTTCTGCTACTTCTGGCAGGAGATATTCACCTTAACCCTGGACCTGCCACTATTAAACAGCAGACCACTGGGTTAGCACAAAACCGAGCTGTACAAAAGCAAAAACAACATTTATTTTTCCAAACTGTTAATCATGCACGAGTTCTTTGGGACATCAAGGCTAAACCAAAGGGGATCCTCGGCGGTCATTTAAACATACGGAGCATAATCCCCAAAAGAGATGAGATTTCGGTGTTGCTGTTGGACTCAAATCTGGACTACCTTTGTCTCTCAGAAAGCTGGCTACACAGTAACATAGACACTAATATGATCGATATTGTGGGCTACCAGTGTTTTAGAAAAGACAGGCAGGTAGGGAGGGGAGGAGGTGTTTTAATTTACATCAAAGAGAAATATAAATGTCAACTGGTTGATTTGAATACTTCACTTGAATGTTTAGCTGTTAATGTATGTCTCTCTCCGGTAATGAATTTCAACATTGCAGTAGTGTACAACCCACCGTCACACAACTCTTCCTTTTATAATGAATTAAGTGATCTGGTTAAACAACTTGAGAAGAACAGAGAAACAATAATTCATGGTGACTTTAATATCAACTGGTCTGATAAAAAAGACAAACAAAAACTGAAAAGCCTCATGACTAAATTTAATTACCAGCAAATCATCAAAGGACCCACCAGGATAACCAAACAATCCAGAACACTTATTGACATGGTATTTACTAATAAACCAGAACGAATAACCAGAACCTATAATCTTGTAACTGGTCTCTCAGATCATAACATGGTTCTTGCTGTCAGGAAACTTACTAAAAAGCGACTACAGTATTTTGGGGGAGTCGATACTGACAAATCAAATTTTATTATCCCCAAATCAAAAAATGAGGAGTTTGAACATTACTTAGAGAATCAAAATTGGGAGCAGCTCATGGCAACATGTGAAGTAGATGATTGTTGTAATTTTATAACTGCAACAATCTCAAAGTCTATAGAAAAATTTTCAAAGCAAATTAAAAGTAGACAACAGAAGATTAGCCTACCATGGTTAAATAATGAAATAAGAAAACTTATGAAGAGGCGAGACTATGCACTGAAAACATCACTAACCTCCAAACTACAAAATGATCACCTTGTGTACAAAAGTTTAAGAAATAAAGTGGTACATGAGCTGCGAAAATCAAAAATATCTTATTACAATAAACTGATAGATCATGCAAAGGGTAACAACAGTTCCCTATGGAGGCATTTAAATAACTTAACTAATAAAAAAAACGATCAGAAGGGGGTAAAGGAACTTAGAATCAATGGCAAGACCGTCAGTGACAAGGCTACTTTGGCAAATGAATTTAATTCACACTTTGTGGGCTCTGTGGAAGACTTAACAAAAATTTTTGTGCTGCCAAATGTGCTCAACAACACAAATTCCATACTCCCAACAGATACTTTTCACATCGATGAGGTAAATGAGAAGTTAATTGCTGGTATTGTTAAAACACTGTCAAACTCAAAAACTAGTGATATCTACAATATGAGCACCTCCTTTCTCAAAATGCACAGCAAAATATTAATCAAACCACTGACTCATCTCATTAATCTCTCCATTAGGTCTAGTACATTTCCATCTGGCTGGAAAAAAGCTGTCGTCATACCAGTTCATAAATCAGGCAGTAAAGACGATATATGCAATTACCGCCCAATCTCTATCTTACCAGTCCTATCTAAGGTTCTTGAAAAAGTTGTAGCTACACAGCTGATAGACTACTTACAAGACAGTCAACTTCTTCATCCACATCAATTTGGTTTTAGACCAGGATACTCAACAGAAACAGCAAATTGTTGCCTTATTGAAAACGTCAAACAGTCCTTGGACAGGGGTAATGTGGTAGGAGCTGTTTTTCTAGATCTCAAAAAGGCTTTCGATACTGTAAACCACAGTTTGCTTTTATCCAAAATGGTATCTTTTAACTTCTCCCCAAATACATTAGAATGGTTTGCATCTTATCTCCAGAATAGAGAACAGTGTGTAAAAGTTCACCAGGATAAATCCTCATTTTTAAACAACCGCATGGGTATCCCACAAGGGTCCATTCTTGGTCCTTTACTTTTCAGCATTTTTATTAATGACTTGCCGTTACACTGCTCAGCTGCAACATGCCAACTTTATGCAGATGATGCAGTTATTTACACAGCTGCCAAGACTCCAGCACAGGCTGCAGATGTACTGTCTACAAGTATGGTTGATGTCCAAGAGTGGCTCCTCAAGAACCATCTATTGCTGAACCTTCAGAAAACAGTCTCAATGTGCTTTTCAATCAAAAAATGTAACCTGCAACATTTTAAAGTTAATATACATGATCATGACATCAGTTTAGCTACAGAATTCAAATACCTTGGCATTGTACTAGATCCTCAACTCAAATTTAATCTTCATATAAAGAAAATTTCAAAAACAGTAAAAAAAAATCTGAACTGCTTTAAATTAATTAGATATTACATACCTTACGAAGCAGCTGCACTGTATATGCATTCTATGGTTTTTTCTCATATATCATACTGTTTGACAGTCTGGGCTCAAGCAGCCCCTTCCACAATAAGACATATAGGTTCATTATATAATCAAACCCTAAAAATCTTGGACAAAAAGCCCATTAGGTGGCATCACTGTAATGTTTTAAAAAAATACAACCTATTGAGTTTTGAGAGCTTCATTGACCTCTGTCTTCTGAAATTAACGTTCAAATGTTTCCATAAATCAGCACCCGAGCCACTTGCTGGTTTCGTCCAAAGACAGGACAGCAGCAGAGCCACCAGGAGTTCTGTTAACAATAACTGTAAAATATTCCACCGCAGAACCACATTTGGACAAACAGCTTTCTCTATAAAGGGCAGTCACATCTGGAACACAATGCCAAATGAAATTAAAATAATAACGGACTTTAAAACATTCACTAAAAATGTTAAAAACTGGCTGAAAAATAAACAAGAATGTACTCATGTATGAATTATTTGTCTGCAAAGTGAGAGTGAATGAAGGGAAGGAATAAATGTGTTTGTTTATAGTGAGTGACGGAGGGAGGAAGGCCTGAAATAGGCAAATGTGAGTTATGTTATATGTGTTAAATGTGAGTCAGGCTGTTATATTTGTGTATTTATAATATTTATGTTAAAGGTGAGTCAGGCTCTTATATTTGTGTATTTATAATATTTATAATATTTATAATTGTGTATTTATAATTTTTCTGCATTGATGTATGTGGTTATTGTGTATATTTTTATCTTGATTCTTTTTTCTAAAGCCCATCCAGGGACAAGAGTTGCAAATTAGCTAATAGCTATACACTCTATGTGCAACACATCAGATTGATTGTCTTTGATTAATTGTCTATGTTTATTGCACTGTCCCTGTCAAATAAACTAATCTACTACTACTACTACTTTGTCTGGCGGCTCAGTTCCAGGGCCGGTGGACACTCAGGAAGGACAGGAGGAGACACGGAGAGAGCTGATGAGTTAAAGGTGGCTGCAGCAGGTGGAGAGAGCTCAGGGTACTGCATTCCCAGAGTCTCTCTACCAGGGATAAGGCAAGACAATTCATCAAAATTTGAAGCAGAATTAAAGGAAACTTACCTGTTCACCTGGCGAGGGATGTTGCCTGCTGCAGCTGGTGATGTGTCGCCCCTCTCTGTGGCTACAGTGATCCTGGGCCCCTCTGTGGATTGTCGAGGAGCCGCCCCTGTAGACACTGGAACGGGCGTCGCCGGTGGAGAAATGGAGCTCCTCTTGACAGCAGGAAGAAGCACCAAGGGGATGGGCCTCGCAGCAGTAATGGAGGGGGGTTGGGCTAACAAAACAGCCGGCGAAAAAAAAGAAGAACAAGAAACTGCTGCGGAAATAGCCAGGCTCGGTGTTCGGGAAAAGGCAGTCAAAGAGGCGGAGCTCTTCCGGCGGCCTGGGGCAGGGTGACGCTGTCGCTGCAGAGTTGCTGGAGAAGGCAAAGAGGAGGCAGATGGCATTGGCGGGAGAAGAGGAAGAGAGAGACTTATAACTCAAGGATGGAAGTGCACGCTGGGTCTAGCCTCCACCAGGTTGGCAACTCCACCCCAGTAATCCATCTCGTCTTCCCGGGATGAGCAGCTCCGTGCACCGGCCGCCATATCCTCGATCATGGCTACAACCTCCAACTCCTCCCAACTCCACTTCTTCTTTCTCCGGTCTGGTCCGCTTGCAGGAAACTTGACTGCTCCACCGGACAGGTAGGTGAAAAAAGGAGAAAGGCAAAAGGGGAAAAATGCACACTACGACCGCTGGACCTTATTATGGCGGCAGTCATCTGTCATGAATGCGCCCCTCCGGGGCAGAGAACCCAGGTCCATGCGCTGGACTGTAGTGACATTTATTTCAACAAAAAGACAAACAAAATCCAAACAGTGCATGACATACAAAAATTGCAAATAAGGAAAACTTACAGGCAAGCACTCCTGAGCCGAAATCGCCCCGTGAGTGCAGGTAGGAGAAAACAAAGGAATAGTCCAGTACGTCCATACATGAATGCCGCAAAGAAACAATGAGCCGGCAGTGTCTAAATAGCAGACAATCAAATGAGGCACAGGTGTGGGGAGCAGAGCGAGCAAGTGACCTGATTAATTAGTAATATGCAGCTGAGCTGGCAGAGTGACAGCCTGGGTAGTAAAGTGAGTGTGACTGGCAAGAGGGAAGGGCTCAGAAGCAACAAACCAAAATATACACACAGACCTACTGACATAATAACAGACAGAAAAATACTCAAAACAACAAAAGGAAGTCTGAGCACTGAGAACAACGCTCAGACACATGACAGCATGCAGCTGGATGGATGAGGCCGCCATGATGCGGCGCCAATCCCTTCACCATTCACACACACATTCACACCCAGGGCCACTTTAGAGCCTCCAATTAACCGAACCTGCGTGTTTTTGGTCTGTGGGAGGAAACCGGAGAACCTGGAGACACGCAGACACGGGGAGAACATGCAAACTTCACACAGAAATTTGCTATTTTCTTGTAAATTTGGAACTTTCTAAAAAAAATTTCAACTTTTTTTTACTGTAAACGTGATTTTTTTTTCTCATAAATGTGGAACATTTTTCTTGTAAATTTTCAATTTATTTACTCATATATTTGCTACTTTTTTGTTAATTTGCAACTTTTTCTCATTTTTTCCTCATAAATTTTTCTTGTAAATTTACTAAAATTTTGTTGCAAGTTTGCAACTTTTTTGAATTTTTTCATTTTTTTTTCTTGTAAATTTGAGACTTTTTCTCCTACATTTTCATTTCCTCATAAATTTATGACTTTTCCCAGTAGATCTGTCACTTTTTTCCTCATAAATTTGCTACTATTTTTTTTGTAAATGTGTGACTTTTTTCTTCTAATTTTTTACATTTTTCCTCATAAATTATTTTTTTTCTCCTAAATTTTCCACGTTTTCCTGAAAAATTTGTGACTTTTTCCATTAGATTTGTGACTTTTTTCTCATAAATTTGCGACTATTGTTTTTGTAAATGTGTGACTTTTTTCTCCTAAATTTTCAATTTTTTTCTCATAAATTTGTGACTTTTTTCCAGTAAATTTGTGACTTTTTTTCTCCTAAATTTTCCACGTTTTCCTCATAAATTTATGACTTTTTTCTCCTAAATTTTCCAAATTTTTTCCTCAAAAATTTATGACTTTTCCCAGTAGATTTGTCACTTTTTTCTCCTAAATTTGCTACTGTTTTTTTTTGTAAATGTGTGACTTTTTTCTCCTAAATTTTCACATTTTTTCTCATAAATTTGACTTTTTTCTCCTAAATTTTCACATTTTTCCTCATAAATTAATTTTTTTCTACTAAATTTTCCACGTTTTCCTCACAAATTTATGACTTTTTCTCCTAAATTTTCCACATTTTTTCCTCAAAAATTTGTGACTTTTCCCAGTAGATTTGTGACTTTTTTCTCATAAATGTGTGACTATTTTTTTGTAAATGTATGACTTTTGTCTCCTAAATTTTCACATTTTTCCTCAAAAATTTGTGACTTTTCCCAGTAGATTTGTCACTTTTTTCTCATAAATTTGCTATTTTTTTTGTAAATGTGTGACTTTTTTCTCCTAAATTTTCACATTTTTTCCACATAAATTTTACTTTTTTCTCCTAAATTTTCACATTTTTACTCATAACTTTGACTTTTTTCCAGTAAATTTGTGACCTTTTTTTTCTCCTAAATTTTCCATGTTTTCCTCAAAAACTTGTGACTTCCCAGTAGATTTGTCACTTTTTTTTCCTCATAAATTTGCTACTATTATTTTTTTTGTAATTGTGTGACTTTTTTCTCCTAAATTTTCACATTTTTTTCTCCTAAATTTGACTTTTTTCTCCTAAATTTTCACATTTTTCCTCATAAATTAATTTTTTTCTACTAAATTTTTAACGTTTTCCTCATAAATTTATGACTTTTTTCTCCTAAATTTTCCACATTTTTTCCTCAAAAATTTGTGATTTTTTCCAGTAGATTTGTGACTTTTTTCTCATAAATTTGGCACAGTCTTTTTTTGTTAATTTATGACTTTTATCATAAATTTTCTAAAGTTTTTTCTTGTAATTTTGCCTATGGCGCCAGCGTTACTGAAACCTGCTCACCCACTTTAAACCCATATCACCTGCTTACATGTACCACAGGTAAAGCCCATGTGGGCAAACACAGATGGGGCCAACAAGGACCCATATGGGACTCATAAGACAGCCCACTTCAACCTTTGGTGGGGCCCACATGGACACGCTGGCTGGGACCACTAATGAAATCTGCACTGGTCTCGCTTTCATAATCTGACCAGTTTGTCATTACAGGCCTTTCCCCCCCTAAATTAAAGATGTACTCCAGATGTTCACTTTGCTGAGAAACAACTTTAGTGTCAATTTTCTGGCACAACACAGACAAATATTGTACTTAAAAAGCTCAGTGAAAAATGACTCCCTATAGTGATGACAATCTGCATCAGAATTTATGGATCCTCTACAAGAACAATGATTTTTTTTTTTTTTTGCACAGCTGGAAACAGAAGGAAAAAAAAAAGACAATCCAGGATAAACTTTGACATTTGAATCTAGTCAGACCTCAAAATTATGCGGATACACTGTAATTTTCCAATTAAAATATACAAGCATTTGAATGCAACCTGTCCATAAAACTGTACAATTTCCTTGTAATGTTTTTTATGAAGTCAGAAGCACTGACAAAACAAAAGAGTCCGGCGCACCCTTTGTACAACTGAAAGTTGACACAGATTTTTTTTTTTTTTGGCAAATTTATGAGAAAAAGTTGCAGATTTATGAGGAAAAAATAGTTCAACATGTACAGGAAAAAAGTCACAAATCTACAAAAAAAAAGTTGAAAATTTATGAGAAACAAGATGAAAATTTAGAGGAAATAACTCACAAATTTGTGCAAAAAAGTTGCAAATTTATGAGAAAACTGTCACAAATTTTTGAGGAAACAGCTGAAAGTTTACAGGAAAAAAATGCAAATTAACCAGGAAAAAGTCACAAATTTATTAGAAAGAAGTTGCATGTTTATTAGAAAAAAAAGTGAAAATGTATGTGAAAAAAAGTCACAGATTTATGAGAAAGAAGGAAAAAACTGTAAATTTATTATTAAAACAGTCACTTTTTTTAGGAAAAAACTGCAAATTTATGACAAAAAAAAAAGAAAAAAGAAAAAACAGAAAAAAACTGCAAATTAAGAAGATTTTTTTTGCAAATTTTTGAGAAAAAACGTGGAACATTTGCAGGAAAAAGTAAAAAATTGAGGAGAAAAAAGCCACAAATCTACAAATAAAAGACTATAAATGTACAAGAAAAAAGATGCAAATTAATGAGAAACAAGATGAAAATTTATGGGAAATAAGTCACAAATTTCTGATAAAAAAAGTCAGTCTCCCAGCCTCCATCTCTGGTCAGGGTCCGCTCGATTCTATCGCCGGTGTACACCTCAGTGGGGGTTATATGAGCAGATTGAAGTAAATAAATGTGAATATAGGTAAATGTAAATACAGTTTCCGTGTCCCAGCACCCAGCGGTAACTTGTCCCCCCGTCTCCGCGTCAGTCCAAGGCACCTGTATTGAGAAGAAAGACCCGAGGATCCAAAACTCTGCCGGGTGTGTCTGAATTCTTCCCCGGTGTACACCTCCGCTGGTAAAGGTCGGTTAAAAAAAGGTCACCTTTGACCTCTTTTATAGTCCAGCGGTCAGTGAAACCATGTCAGGTGTGCTCTTCAGGTATTGTGGCATTGCAGGGGGACAAAGTTTCTGCCACATACATACATACCCACCATGAAAACCGGTTCTACCTGTCTCATGGGTCGGGCCGTCGGCGACTCAACCGGCAACCCCGCCCTTCCGAGGGCATGGAGGGTGAAACTGGGCATCCTGGCAGAACTAAAAACAATATCTGTCACAGGTCTGTGGTGGACCACTCCCAGTTACATGGGGTGAGACTGGACATCCCGGCAGATAAGCACATCTGTTGCAAGATCTGTGGTGGACTTTTGCCAGTCGGTGCATTGTGACATGCACTACACAAAGAGCAGAGATAAACAAACCTATCATCTGGTCAGTCACTGCAAAAGATACTGGAGTCAGTTTGTCTTGGCCTGTCCTTGCCACTGATAATACCTCTATCTGCCCAAGAATGTGCCGCTAGTCCAGCAAAAGCTAGCGGTACTCAAATACTTTGCAAGCAGTTTCGTGAAATGGTCAGTCAGAAAACAACTCATACCTGCTTGGACGTCGCCCGGGTTAACAAGGCCAGGAGTTCCTGGCAGCAGAGGGCAAAGGGCAGAGCTGCGTGGAGGAATCTGATCAGACCTAAATGAAAAAGTCATTGTCGCCCCCAACAGACTGCTATGATGATGATGACACCGCTGAATCTCTATCTATCTATATATATATATATATCTATATCTACAGTGGGACAAAAAAGTATTTAGTCAGCCACCAATTGTGCAAGTTCTCCCACTTAAAAGATGAGAGAGGTCTCCAATTTTCATCATAGGTATACCTCAACTATGAGAGACAAAATGAGAAAAAAAAATCCAGAAAATCACACTGAAGGATTTTTAACGAATTAATTGGTAAATTCCTCAGTAAAATAAGTATTTGGTCACCTACAAACAAGCAAGATTTCTGGCTCTCACAGACCTGCAACTTCTTCTTTAAGAGGCTCCTCTGTCCTCCACTCGTTACCTGTATTAATGGCACCTGTTTGAACTCTTTATCAGTATAAAAGACATCTGTCCACAACCTCAAACAGTCAAAACTCCAAACTCCACTATGGCCAAGACCAAAGAGCTGTCAAAGGACACCAGAAACAAAATTGTAGACCTGCACCAGGCTGGGAAGACTGAATCTGCAATAGGTAAGCAGCTTGGTGTGAAGAAATCAACTGTGGGAGCAATTATTAGAAAATGGAAGACATACAAGACCACTGATAATTTCCCTCGATCTGGAGCTCCACGCAAGATCTCACCCTGTGGGGTCAAAATTATCACGAGAACGGTGAGCAAAAATCCCAGAACCACATGGGGGGACCTAGTGAATAACCTGCAGAGAGCTGGGACCAAAGTAACAAAGGCTACATCAGAACACACTACGCCGCCAGGGACTCAAATCCTGCAGTGCCAGACGTGTCCCCCTGCTTAAGCCAGTACATGTCCAGGCCCGTCTGAAGTTTGCTAGAGAGCATTTGGATGATCCAGAAGAGGATTGGGAGAATGTCATATGGTCAGATGAAACCAAAATAGAACTTTTTGGTAAAAACTCAACTTGTCATGTTTGGAGGAGAAAGAACACCATACCTACTGTGAAGCATGGGAGTGGAAACATCATACTTTGGGGCTGTTTTTCTGCAAAGGGACCAGGACGACTGATCCGTGTAAAGGAAAGAATGAATGGGGCCATGTATTGTGAGATTTTGAGTGAAAACCTCCTTCCACCAGCAAGGACATTGAAGATGAAACGTGGCTGGGTCTTTCAGCATGACAATGATCCCAAACACACCGCCAGGGCAAAGAAGGAGTGGCTTCGTAAGAAGCATTTCAAGGTCCTGGAGTGGCCTAGCCAGTCTCCAGATCTCAACCCCATAGAAAATCTTTGGAGGGAGTTGAAAGTCTGTGTTGCCCAGCGACAGCCCCAAAACATCACTGCTCTAGAGGAGATCTGCATGGAGGAATGGGCCAAAATACCAGCAACAGTGTGTGAAAACCTTGTGAAGACTTACAGAAAACGTTTGACCTCTGTCATTGCCAACAAAGGGTATATAACAAAGTATTGAGATGAACTTTTGTTATTGACCAAATACTTATTTTACCGAGGAATTTACCAATTAATTCATTAAAAATCCTTCAATGTGATTTTCTGGATTTTTTTTTTCTTATTTTGTCTCTCATAGTTGAGGTATACCTATGATGAAAATTGGAGACCTCTCTCATCTTTTAAGTGGGAGAACTTGCACAGTTGGTGGCTGACTAAATACTTTTTTACCCCACTGTATATCTACCTATCTATCTATCTATCTATATACAGTATATATATATACTGTATATATACAGTATATAGAGATTAACAAAACTGATTAGCGCACTGTAATTTCACATTTCACAAAGACATCCCAGGAACAGCTGACTGATGGCTTCCCGTATTGTTCACTACATAAGTCAGTGCAGCTTTACACGTGTTTATATGTGTGTTTTCGCAGGAGCAGACACAAAGAGCGGCAGGACGGACACGCAGCGAGCGGAGTGTGTTGTAAACCTGCCACAAGTGATTTACAGAGTCGTATGTTGTCCTGCCATCGACCGGCAACATGTGGTGTTCATAGACGCACACGAGGCGGGGACGTAATGGATGCTTTTAGGATGGCTTTGTCAAGAGCGGCGCTTTCTTTCCTTTTAAAAAGCTAAAACACACACACACACACACACGCACGCACCAAACATTTCCTCAGCCATAATTCAGACGGACCACCAGCTAAGACAAATGAGAGCGTGGGCATTTAACTCGATCCAGCGTTCCTAACCTTAGGAATTATAGCAGCTGTCACAAAGTCAGGGAGATTTCTCCGCCCATCATAATGTGGATTATCCATGCCTTTTTTCTTGTTCTAACCATAATTAGATGGGCCATATGTTACATAAACATGTGCAGACTGACAGTGCCGTTTCCAGGTTTTTTAGGGGGCCCTTTTGAAGATAATGTTTTGGTTCCCTGTTTTTGCAATAGGGAAGAGTTTAAGCTCTTTAAGAAGGGAAGGAATCATCCTCTACCAACAAAAATGCTGTTGTGCATGAGTTCGGTAGGCGCCTGTGCACAACAACGGCAAATTATTTTCAATTTTTGGTAACCCCTTAGCATTCCAGCTAATTTCCCTAAATTTAGCATACGCAAAGAAAATCAAATTCTTTCTTCACTGAGTGGCAGTAGAAAATTTGAACCATCCTACCAGTGGAACACATGAATTTTAAGGTTAAATTTGCAACTTTTTTCTTGTTAATTTTCTTGTGAATTTGCAACTATTTTCTTGTAAATCTGCAACATTTTTCATGCAAATTTGCAACTTTTTTCTCAAAAATTTGCAACTTTTTTTCTTGCAAATCTGCAACTTTTTCTTGTAAATTTGTAACTTTTTTCTCAGAAACTCGCCACTTTTTTCTTGTGAATTTGCAAGTTATTCTAATCAAATGTGTAACTTTTTTCTTGTAAATCTGCAACTCTTTTCTTACAAATTTGCAACTTTTTCTTGCAAATTTGCAACCTTTTTCTCAAAAATTTGCAACTTTTTTCCTGTAAATTTGCAACGTTTTCCTTGTAGATTTGAAACTTTTCTTTCAGCCCCTTAGCATTCCAGCTAAATTTAGCATATGCAAAGAAAATCATATTCTTTCTTCACTGAGCGTCAATAGAAAATTGAAAATGTCTGGCCGGTGGAGCACTGGAATTTTAAGCGGTTAAGAAGTGAAATTAAAAAAATTTCCAACAGGAACCAGAATGTTCTGAGGAGCCCTAGCTAACAAACACTGGTCGAGATGAACACACACAAAAACTAAACCATTACTTATAATAAATTTTAACCAACAATATAATGGATGCAAATTTATTGGGGAAAAAGGTAACAAATTTACAAGAAAAAACCTACAAACTTACAGTGAAAAAAACTAATGAATTTGTGAGAAAAAGCAGCAAATTTACAAGAAACAATTGAAGATTTACCAGAAAAAGTTGCAAATTAATGAGGAAAAAACTTTCAACTTAATAAGAAAATAGTTCCAGACTTACAAGAAAAAAGTTGTGAATTTATGAGAAAAAGCTATAAATTTGTGAGAAAATTAGCTCAAAAACTGTGAAAAAAACATCACAAATTTACAAAAAAAAAGTAGATTTATTAGAAAAAAGTGGCAAATTTACAATAAAAAGTCACAAATTTATGACAAAGTTGTTGCAAAAATTGACAGGGAAACAAGAAGCAATTTTAGTTCCATATTTTACAGGGAAAAAGACAAATTTATGAGAAAAACATCTGAAGTTGATGAGAATGAAAATGTGCAAATGAACTCGAAAAAGGTAACCAATTTACAAGAAAAAAACTGTAAATTTATGAGAAATATACAAATTTTTGAGAAAAACTTCCAAATTAACTAGAAAGATTTGTGAGAAAAAGTCACAAATTTACCAGAAAAAAAGTTGCAAATTTAAGAGAAAAAATATCAGTTTATGAGAAAAAATGCGCAAATGAACAAGAAAAAAGTCAGATTAACAATAAAAAAATTTAATTCATGAGAATAAGTTGCAAATTCACGAGAAAAAAAATTGCTGTAATTTTGATTATCTTTAAAAAACTGTCAATGATGAATTTATATCTTGGAAGGCCCCCTAGTGTCTGAGGGACCCCGTAGCATTTGCGTACTCTGCTCTATACCCAGAAACGGCTCTGCTCAGACCGACCACGTCTCACATGTGGCGACTCGTTTCCATTTCCACGCTGGATGTCGGCTCGGTCACTTGTCGGACCACATCACAGACACTCTGTGAAGTTATGATTCACTCGACTATGTTTATCCCCAAAACATCAGCTGACATCTTCCCGTTTCTTTCTTTAGAAGCTGCAGTCAATTACTGATAATTTTGTTTTAGACCATCAGCTTATTGTTCTCTATTATTCTTGATGAATTTTTATTTCTGCCAGCTTGTGAGGCAAATACTCACCAGCTGATAGACATTACTGCCGGTTAAATCTGGACTCCACAACATCCATTTCCTAATTGTTTTTATATTTTCCCAGCCATGACACAGAGCCAGTAATTATCATAAAAATGCACGTTTAAAAACAAATTTAGCCTCAACAGCGTGCACTCTAATAAGCAGGAGTACGCATTATGAAAAATGCATCATGTTGGGTTTTATTTTTGACGTTGTGGCTGCATAGATTACAGTGGTGTGAAAAAGTCTTTGCCCCCTTCCTGATTGCTCATTTTTTTGTGTTTGTCACACTTAAATGTTTCAGATCATCAAACAAATTTAAATATTAGACAAAGATAACACAAGTAAACACAAAATGCAGTTTTTAAATGAAGGTGTTTATTATTAAGGGGAAAAAAAAAATCCAGACCTACATGGGCCTGTGTGAAAAAGTGATTGCCCCCTAAACCTAATAACTGGTTGGGCCACCCTTAGCAGCAACAACTGCAATCAAGCGTTTGCGATAACTGGCAATGTGTCTTTTACAGCACTGAGGAGGAATTTTGGCCCTCTCATCTTTGCAGAATTGTCGTAATTCAGCCACATTGGAGGGTTTTCAAGCATGAACCGCCTTTTTAAGGTCATACCACAGAATCTCAATCGGATTCAGGTCAGGACTTTGACTAGGCCTCTCCAAAGTCTTCATTTTGTTTTTCTTAAGCCATTCAGAGGTGGACTTGCTGGTGTGTTTTGGATCATTGTCCTGCTGCAGAACCCAAGTGCACTTCAGCTTGAGGTCACGAATAGATGGCTGTATATTCTCCTTCAGGATTTTTTTGTAGACAGCAGAATTCATGCTTCCATTTACCACAGTAAGTCTTCCAGGTCCTGGTGCAGCAAAACAGCCCCAGACCATCACACTACCACCACCATATTTTACTGTTGGTATGATGTTCCTTTTCTGAAATGCTGTGTTACTTTTACACCAGATGTAATGGGACACACACCTTCCAAAAACTTCAACTTTTGTCTCATCACAGAATATTTTCCCCAAAGTCTTGGGGATCATCAAGATGTTTTCTGGCAAAACTGACACAAGCCTTTATGTTCTTTTTGCTCAGCAGTGGTTTTCATCTTGGAACTCTGCCATGCAGGCCATTTTTGCCCAGTCTCTTTCTTATGGTGGAGTCATGAACACTGACCCTAACTGAGGCAAGTGAGGCCTGCAGTTCTTTGGATGTTATCAAGTTCTTTGGATGTTATCAGTTATCAAGCTCCTCTCCTGTGGAATCAGCTGCCAATCTGGATTCGGGAGTCAGACTCGATCTCTGTTTTTAAGAATAGGGCTAAAACCTACCTTTTTGATATAGCCTACAATTAGGGAGGGATCATGTGTTTCTGAACCCTCCCTTAGTTATGCTGCTAATAGGTTTAGTCAGCCGGGGGACCTCCAGTAATGCACTGGGCCTCACTCCTTTCCTCACTCTCTATGAAATATTTTTTTTTTTTTGCTGGTCATTAACATTTGTTTGTTCTCTCCCATAGATTGAGTCCCCATCGTGCTGTTTGCTCTCTACATGTCTGTTCTTTTCTTCTTCTCTATCCCCTCACCCCCCAGCCAGTCGCAGCAGATGACTGCCCCTCCCTGAGCCTGGTTCTGCTGGAGGTTTCTTCCTGTTAAAAGGGAGTTTTTTCTCTCCACCGTCGCCAAGTGCTTGCTCACAGGGGATCGCCTGATTGCTGGGGTCTTTCTGCAACTGTGGGGGTCCCCCCTACAGTTGATAGTGCTATGAGATGACTGTTGTTGTGAAATGGCGCTATATAAATAAAGTTGAATTGAATTGAATTGAATTGAATGTTGTTGTGGGGTCTTTTGTGACCTCTTGGATGAGTCGTCACTGCACTCTTGGGGTAATTTTGGTCGGCCGGCCACTCCTGGGAAGGTTCACCACTGTTCCATGTTTTCGCCATTTGTGGATAATGGCTCTCACTGTGGTTCACTGGAGTCCCAAAGCTTTAGAAATGGCTTTATAACCTTTTCCAGACTGATAGATCTCAATTACTTTGTTTCTCATTTGTTCCTGAATTTCTTTGGATCACAGCATGATGTCTACCTATTAAGGAGCTTTTGGTCTACTTCACTTTGTCAGGCAGGTCCTGTTTAAGTGATTTCTTGATTGAGAACAGGTGTGGCAGTAATCAGGCCTGGGTGTAGCTAGAGAAATTGAACTAAGCTTTCCAAAAATGTGATAAACCACAGTTAATTTATGTTTTAACAAGGGAGCAATCATTTTTGTCACACAGGGCCATGTAGGCTTGGAGTTTTTTTACCCTTAATAATAAACACCTTCATTTAAAAACTGCATTTTGTGTTTACTTGTGTTATCTTTGTCTGATATTTAAATCTGTTTGATGATCTGAAACATTTAAGTGTGACAAACATACAAAAAAATGAGAAATCAGGAAGGGGGCGAACACTTTTTCACACCACTGTATATAGCCTGAAACCAGTCATGATTGGAATGGAACATGCTAAGGATTTTCAGCATCACATAGTCAGCACCACTGTTTCCAAGCCATACATGATAGCAGGTCTCACTACCGTCTTGTAAATATTTCCTTTCACACTAACTGTAACCCTTCTGTCACAAATCACCCCTGACACTTGTCTCCACCCACTCCACCCTGCCTGCACTCTCTTTTCCAACTCTCTAGTGCATTTTCCACTGCTTTGGATGTTTGACCACAGGTATTTAAACTCATCCACCTTCACCACCTCTACTCCTTGCATCATCACCAGTACACCTGCCTCCCTCTCATTAACACACATGTATTCTGTCTTGCTTTTGCCAACTTTCATTCTTCTTCTCTCCAGAGCATGCTTCAACCTCTCCAGGTTCCCTTCCACCTGCTCCCTACTCTCACTAGAGGTCACAATGTCGTCTACGAACATCAAAGTCCTGCCTGACCACCGTTGCAAAAAAGAAGGAGCACGTAATCCCTCCCCCACTTTGGATTCATCCATCACACCATCACCTCACCACATACTCGCTCTCCTCATGCATGTCCTGCACTACCTTCACATACTTCTCTGCCACTTCTTATCATATGCCTTTATTTTCCAACTCCCTAGATCCTCATAAAATACCCCACTCTCTCTCCTTGCACCCTATCATATGCTTTCTCTATAATTCAATTCAATTCAATTCAACTTTATTTATATAGCGCCATTTCACAACAACAGTCATCTCATAGCACTATCAACTGTAGGGAGGACCCCCACAGTTGCAGAAAGACCCCAGCAATCAGGCGATCCCCTGTGAGCAAGCACTTGGCGACGGTGGAGAGGAAAAACTCCCTTTTAACAGGAAGAAACCTCCAGCAGAACCAGGCTCAGGGAGGGGCAGTCATCTGCTGCGACTGGCTGGAGGGTGAGGGGATAGAGAAGAAGAAAAGAACAGACATGTAGAGAGCAAACAGCACGATGGGGACTCAATCTATGGGAGAGAACAAACAAATGTTAATGACCAGCAAAAAAAAAATATTTCATAGAGAGTGAGGAAAGGAGTGAGGCCCAGTGCATTACTGGAGGTCCCCCGGCTGACTAAACCTATTAGCAGCATAACTAAGGGAGGGTTCAGAAAACACATGATCCCTCCCTAATTGTAGGCTATATCAAAAAGGTAGGTTTTAGCCCTATTCTTAAAAACAGAGATCGAGTCTGACTCCCGAATCCAGATTGGCAGCTGATTCCACAGGAGAGGAGCTTGATAACTGAAGGCTCTGCCTCCCATTGTACTTTTGGAGATTCTAGGTATTACAAGTAAACCTGCATTTTGGGAGCGTAGTGCTCTGTTAGGATGATACGGTAGTATCAGATCTTTTAAATAAAAAGGAGCCTGATTGTTTAG
This sequence comes from Pholidichthys leucotaenia, assembly GCA_020510985.1. NCBI lineage: Eukaryota > Metazoa > Chordata > Actinopteri > Cichliformes > Pholidichthyidae > Pholidichthys > Pholidichthys leucotaenia. Next base: position 21,872,152 of record CM035850.1, on the reverse strand, counting down.
AGCTTTGTAAGTAAGAAGAAGGATTTTAAACTTAATTCTAAACTCTATGGGAAGCCAATGAAGGGAGGCCAGAACCGGAGAGATATGATCTCTCTTTCTAGTACCTGTTAAAACTCTTGCTGCAGCATTTTGGATCAGCTGAAGACTTTTTAAAGATGTTTTAGGACAACCTGATAATAAAGAATTACAATAATCTAATCACGAGCTAACAAAAGCGTGGATCAGCTTCTCAGCATCACTCTGAGACAAGATGCTCCTAATCTTGGCAATATTACGCAAATGATAGAAGGCAGTCTTAGAAACAAATTTAATATGTGAATTGAAGGACAAATCCTGATCAAAAATAACTCCAAGGTTCCTCACAGAGCTATTAAGAGAAAGAGTAACTGCATCCAAACTGAAAGTTTGATTTGGAAAGGAATTTCTAAGGTTTTTTGGACCAACAAGAATGACTTCAGTCTTATCTGAATTTAATAGCAGGAAATTACAAGTCATCCAAACTTTGATTTCCTTAAGACAGGCTTCTAACTTGGCTAATTGATTAGTATCATCTGGCTTCATTGACAGGTATAATTGTGTGTCATCTGCATAACAGTGAAAATGTATACAGTGCTTTCTAATAATGTTGCCTAACGGAAGCATATATAAACTAAAAAGAGTAGGGCCAAGCACAGATCCCTCTGGAACTCCATGACTAAGCTTTGAGCTGAGAGAAAACTCATCATTTACATGAACAAACTGGAACCTATCAGATAAATAAGATCTAAACCACTGCAACGAAGTTCCATTAAGTCCAACATAGTGTTCTAATCTATCAAGTAGAATATTATGATCAATAGTATCAAAAGCTGCACTAAGATCTAAAAGGACAAGTACAGAAACTAGTCCATTATCAGATGCAATGAGGAGGTCGTTAGTGACCTTCGCTAAGGCTGTTTCAGTGCTATGATGGATTCTAAACCCAGATTGAAACTCCTCAAATAAACCATTTCCCTGCAGGTGGTCAAATAATTGCATAGCAACAACTCTTTCTAAGATTTTTGAAATGAAAGGGAGATTAGAGATTGGTCTATAGTTAGCTAAAGCTCCTGGATCTAGCGTTGGCTTTTTGAGTAAGGGTTTAATTACAGCCGTTTTAAAAGCCTGCGGTACATGGCCTAAAGTTAATGAAGAATTGATTATATGAAGAATAAAGCTACCAATAAGTGGGAAGACTTCTTTAAATAACCTGGTAGGAATAGGGTCTAAAAGACAAGTTGAAGGTTTGGATGAGGAAACTATTTTGTCTAACTCACAAAGGTCGATTGGAGTAAACTCATCAAGACAGACATCAATAGAAGGAGTTGTAGTAGTTACAGTATTTAAGTTAACTGTGGGAAGAATCTGATTGATTTTATCTCTGATGGATGAAATTTTATTATTGAAAAAGTTCATAAAGTCCTGACTAGTAAGCTCTAAGGGGATGCTAGGATTGACAGAGTCCTGACTCTTTGTCAACCTGGCTACAGTACTGAAAAGAAACCTGGGATTATTCTTGTTCTCTTCTATTAATGCAGAGTAATAACTCGTTCTAGCTTTTCTAAGAGATTTTTTATAAATTAAAAGATGATTTCTCCAAGCTAAATAGATTTCATCTAAATTAGTAGAGCGCCATTTTCTTTCTAATTGACGAGTCTTCTGTTTTAAGCTACGAGTTTCTGTGTTGAACCAAGGAGTTAAAAATCTCTGATTAGACTTTTTCTTTTTTAAGGGGGCCACCAAGTCTAGAGCCTGATGCAGAGAAGCTGAAACACTATCCACCATGTTATCAATTACAGAAGGAGCAAGCTGTCTATAGCTTATTTCCGTTGTGTTGACACATGGCATAGAGGAAACAATCTGCATAAATTTGGAAACAGCATCATCTGAGAGGCATCTACTGTGATAATATTTTTCTTTAGGAGCCAAATAGTCAGAAATAGTAAAATCAAAGGTTAACAGACAATGGTCTGACAGTACAGGGTTATGAGGAGACACTACCAGATTTTCTATTTCTATGCCATATGTCAGAACAAGGTCCAATGTATGGTGGAGGTAATGAGTAGAATTTCCTACTTTCTGAGAAAACCCAATCGAGTCTAATATTGAATTAAAAGCCACATTAAGGCAGTCACTATCTACATCCACATGTATATTAAAGTCCCCTACTATAATTATTCTATCAGATTTCAGCACTAAATCAGCTAAGAAATCAGGAAATTCGGATAAAAATTCTGAATAGGTTGATGGGGGACGATAAACTATGGCAAATAAAATTGGGTTTAACCTGGAATTGCTAAAGTGCCCAATACTGAGGACCAGGCCCTCAAAGGAATTATAACATGTTTTTTGCTTTACATTAACTAGTAATTTGGAATGGTAAATTGATGCTACTCCTCCTCCACGACCAGAACTTCTGGGATTTTGACAGAAATCCTATACCAAAGAAGGCACACTTTAACTCCTTCTTGCCCTCTCTGAGAGAACATCAAGCTGGATTTATAATGACTCCGGATGCAGTCCATTGCAGATGCAGTGTGGACGGAGCCTTGCGGTAGTCCACACTCACTCTGTTTGTATTTTGATTCGGCATGGATCAGAGCATGGTTCGTATGACTAGATCACGCAAGAATTATACAAAATAACGGGAGAGGTCAGGGGGATCACGATCTCAAGATCACGCGATAACAACAAGCCCTCAAGGCAAATGGTTTGCTTAGCTTGGCAAGACAGATGTTGTGCCGTACAGGATGTTGTAATTTTCCATTTCTAAAATTAATTTCTCCTCATCCAGCCTCTGTGCTTTTTGATGCTGTGAGAATAATTGATCTACCGGAGGTTGCCAAGTGATGGAGCACGGCTTCCGCAATAATATGAGATAACACAGATTGGATCTGGCATCCATCAAAAATAGACTCACTGTGTTTCATTAGCGATCCGAATCTGATGAGGCGGATTTGTTCCACAGTGGTCCAGACCAGATGCAGATTAGAACATCAGTTAGAATGGGAACTATTTGCTGCGGGACCGGATCACAACTGTAACGAACTGGATCTGAAGTCAGTGGAAATCCTGGGTAAGTGATGACGACCATGGTGATGTCATTAACAGCACTGAGGAAAATAAGCCAAGTAGTGTCGAAAAGCTCAGAATTTTATTGTTACTGTATATTGACTTTGCTATACAGTCCACTACATTTGAATTCACTATGTTATAGGGAGAAGAGTGGTAGCTCAAGTCTGACAGTGATAAATGAAAAATGTACTATTAAAAATGTATTGTCTGTCAAAAACTGTGTTATTATTACAGGTATAATTACAAGACTAAACTGTCATTTGCTGTAACAGGCTACAATATGTCATTGTATAACTTTATGGGATGGTGGAGTCTCCCATTTTAATAGTTTGAACTCTTCCCCATTACAAAAACAGGGCGCCCCCAAACACAGTCTTGCTCAGGGCCCCCAAAAAGCTTGAAACGGCCCTGTATTTAAAGTGTGTTTCAGATGGCAGGTGTCCGTGGATGTGTGTGGTCCCTATAACGATGGTGCTGGCAGCAGCGGTGGGGGCCCTCTTGGAGAACCATCACTGGCAGGGTTAATATCTGTTTCCCATCTTTTCCAAGTGGCTCTTGAGGAACTGCGGGTGCCCCCCAATTTCATTTTCAAAAAGGTGGGAGGGGGAGAGGAGAAGGGGGAAGAAAGGCATCCTCTTATGAAATTACAGGCACTTGAAAAGATCTAATGTGGTCTTAATTGTCTCGCTGCATCTGACAATGGACGTGGAGGGAAGCCGAGGAACCGAAGCGAGGCTTTTCAAGTATGTTTCACATTACAAAAGGGAGTTCTGCAGCAAATGTGCCCCACTCTGTTTTGAGGCTTTGTTTCCCTGAGTGGGATGAGGAGGTGCAAGGTGAGGAAAATGTGGAGCTGAATGAGAAGTTTGGACGAGTTTCTAGCTTTTTTTTTTGGAGGTCCCTATGCATATTTTTGTAATGGGGAAGAGTTCAAACCCTTAAAAATGGAAAAAAAATCTCTCAAATTCAAACAAAAATATTTTAGAAAATAAATGTAGGTCATTGATGATATGAAAAGAAAACAAGTTGTAAATTTTCAAGAGTGACTCATAGCATGTCTGTCTAGCTAGGTTAGCAGCATGATTACACGGCCAAAATATATAAAATAATCTAAAATAACACCTGGAAATGAGATATAAGATCAAGTGTGAATTAATGAATCAGCTGGGAACAAAGATGTCTAGTGAGGTGAGTACAATATGGAGAAAGTAACCATAAAAACAGAGGGTGCACCAATAGGTTAGCAGGGTGATTACAGGGCCACCCTAGCCAAAATATAATAAAAATCAACAAGATTAACGTCTGAAAGTGAGATATACGTATGTTTGAGTGTGGAGTAACCAGCCAATTAGGAGCATGGATGTCTAGTGGGTGAGCAGAATATAGAAACAGTAGCCATAAAAACTGAGGTTGCTAAGCTAGGTTAGCGGGATGATTACAGAGCAACCTCAGGCAAAATATAACAAAATAAGCCAAAGCAACACTTGGAAGTGAGCTTGGAAGTGAGTTTCCGTTTGCACTTGACATATTGTCAAGTGCAAATGTAGTAAGTGTTTATAAAGCATACCTGTTAAGTCGATACTCCAGAAAATCCCAGATCAAAACATATCCAATACTGGTCACCAGTACTTAGCATGCTAGCAATTTAGCGCATTTTGCTCGCTTTTCTTTGCATTTTCAGATGAAACAACGAGTCCATCACCACAAAGGTATTGTGGTTTGTTAATTGAGACAATATCAAACTCTAGCACTGCCTATTCTTTTAAACAGATGTGAAATCGCTTAATGTAAAATGGGTAGACGGAAGTAGACCTTTGCAAAAGGGTGGGACTTCCGGGTCACAGATGTTTAATTTTTTGTCAAACAGCGCTTCAATGTGGAAACTAAGGTATCCAAAACAGTACTACACTCAGAGTTGATTGAAAATTACTGCTAGTAATTAACATTACTAGAACACCTTTGAAAGCGGAGTGATACATATCCAGTGAAATTGGACTGCAATTATTGCGGATTATAGTAACTCTTGGAATCCCTATTGTCCAATCAAATTGCTCCATCGGAACTAACTGTTGTATAATGAACCAATTAGGAACATGGATGCCTAGTGGGTGAGCAGAACATAGAAACAGTAGCCATAAAAACTGAGGCTGCTAAGCTAGGTTAGCACAATGATTACAGGGCAACCTCAGGCAAAATATAACAAAATAAGCCAAAGTAACACTTGGAAGTGAGCTATATGATAGAGTGTGGATTACTGACATGTCTGGGTACACAGATGTCTAGCGGGGTGAGTAAAACATAGAGTAGCCATAAAAAAATAAGGTTGCTAGACTAGGTTAGCAGGGTGATTATACGGCCGTCCCAGCTGGAGTAACACCTGGAAGTGAGATATATAGAGTGTGGATTAATGAACCAACTGGGAACATGGATGCCTAGCGAGGTGAGTAGAAAATATAGAGACTAGCCATGAAAAATGAGGTTACTAAGCTAGGTTAGTATGGTTATTGCAGGGCTTCCCCAGCTAAAACATAACAAAATAAATGACATTCACATATATAGCACTTTTTACTCATCTCTGGATGACCAAAATGCTTTACAGATCCTGCTATCCACCCATTCACACACTGATGACAGCAGAGCTGCCATGCGCCGGCGCTGGCCTGATCCACCAGGAGCAACTGGGGGTTCAGTGTTTTGCTCAAGGACACTTCAACATGCAGTCTGCAGACAGAGCAGGAATTGAAGCCCTGACCCTCCGATTAGTAGTTGGCTACACTACACCTGCGCCACAGCCACCCCATAATAAAATAAGCCATAATAACACCTGGAAGTGAGATATACGATAGTGTGTGGATTAATGACATGGCTAGGAAGACAACAGTCTAGTGGGGTCAGTAAAAGGTAGAGAGAGTGGCCATAAAAACCATGTTTGTGCTGCTAAGCTAATTTGGCAAGCTGGACCGTCACTGTATGGCTGTGGAAGTTCACAGGGACACGTCTCCTCCCAGATTACACGCAAAAGCACGGAAAAAGTGAACATTTATTAGCATGTAACTTTTAAAAAGATAAAACACATAAAGACTGTTTCCTTGCACATTAATCATATTTCAGTTACTTGTGTGTGGCCTCCTTACTCAAGCCTCTCCCAAGTTGGAAACCCTAAATAACTTAAATTGCAAGAAAAGAACCTTCGCCTCTCTTGCCATCTTTCAGATGTTGATTTGTTACACCTTCAGCAGCGAGAAAAGTGATTCCTCTCTACTTAAGGGTGACAAAAACCCACAGAAACCAAAGCCAAAAACGATCCCTGAAACCGACAAAAGCGCTCGGCCACCCCGACAGCCACGTCTCTCCTTTGCCAGCTGCTGCAGCCTAATTAGTCCATTTCACAAACCGGCCTGCCAGAGGAGACGTGTTCCCATGTACGTGAGTTCCCTCCACCAGCCACTCGCTCAGGCACGTTTCCCACCCTCCGCGACTGCAGAAATATGCATGTGGCGCACATCTGGGGCCCTCGTTCACGTTATCTGACGAGAGGAACACACGGTGTGTGTGGGGGGGGATCTGGCCGGGGCCCTCTCTTGATTACCGTGTCACCAACTGCATGTTGACAGAGGGATGATCTGAGGGATAAATGTGTCCCGGAGCTCCGTGGGGTTGGTGTACACAAGCGCTTTTGTTATTTTCCTGTTTAGCTGTGAAATCTGCCTACATCGCTGTTTTTTGAAACAATGAGAGCGGTTTATACTCTCTGATTGTTTTAAAGGGAAATCAAAGAAAAAGCCCTGGGCCCGCGGGGGGATTTACGGCTCAGAAAAATAAAGAGACAGATGCAGCACGCAGATGAGTGCACACGAATGCAAACAAAATCGTCTTTAATTGGATCAGGGCGTCTCTTCTGGGCCGCCTCACTGACCACAGAGAAGCCATTCTCCACTAAGCAGGGATCTCTCCTGCACACGTCTACGACCCGACCTCCACTGAGTCACGAAGCATCCCATGACACCTGAAGCAGCCGTGGTATTGTCCCCACTGGAGCCCAGAGTCTACTGACGGTGGAGACCACCATCCCTGTCTTCAGTTTAGGTGCAGTGGGCCGCGGACACAAATGCCAACGTAGTATGTCACCTATCACCTGCCCACCCAGCTCTCATTAGCCCCAGACCGGGGCTCTTTAGGGGGCCCTGTGCAAGATTGTGTTTGGGCGTAGAGGTCACAAGAGACTTTTGACAAACACAGCTGCAAAAATCCTGGCCTCATCTATTATTACCTGCCATTTTAATATTCATTATATAATAAGATGCCAGATAGGTTTTTGTTTTTGTTCATGTGACACGACAGCCGTGCATGTTTGTGCTTCATTCTCCGCTGCATCAGTTTCATTTTTTCCAAAATCTTTCCCACAGCATCACAACTGTTTGGCCATTTAAAGAAAGTCTTCCCACTCAGCTGCTTTGACAGTTTCGCAGTCCTGGATTTTCTTTTTATTAATAAATGCCTCTTGTTGATCTGGTAAAAAAAAATAAAGTGCAGAGTCAAAGATGTCTTTTCTGGGTATTTAGTTGCATCTTGGCCAAGAAGGGAAAAATGCTGACAAAAATATAACCTCCTTGGCTGAGGTAATAAACTTGGGTCACTGTTTAAATGAGTAGAAAAAAGTTACATTGAATAAAAATTGAAAAAGTCATACATTTATGAGAAAACAGCTGAAAAATTATAAAGGAAAAAAAACTGAAAATTTGCAAGAAAGAAGTTGTATATCTATAAGAAAATGTAACAAATTTACAAGAAAACAGCAGTGAAATCACAATGGAAAAAATTACAATTTTTGAGACAAAAGTTGCAAATTTACAAGAAAAAATTGCAAATCTACACAGAAAGTAACATTTTTTGAGGAAAGACAAGTTGCAAATTTATGAGAAAGTCAGAAATTTATGAGAAAAAAGCTGGAAAATGTATTAGAAAAAGTTGCAAATTTATTGAAGAAAAAGTAACAAATTTATGAGGAAGAAATTCCAATCTTATGGAAGAAAAAGTTTGAAATTTATGGTAGAAAAAGTTGAAGATTTATGAGGGACATGGAAGAAAATTGCAAATTTATAAAAAAAAAAACCTTACAAATTTATGAGAAAAACTTTCAAATTTATGGGAAACGAAAGTTGCAAATTTATAGGGAAAATTGAAAATTTCTGAGGAAAAAGTTGCAAATTTATGGGAAGGAAAACTTTCAGATTTATGGGAAGAAAAAAGCTGCAAACTTTTAGTGAAAATTGCAAATTTATGAGAAAAAGTTGCAAATTCATAAGAAAGTCACAATTTCTTTTTAAAATGTAAATTTAGTATGATGCCAAAGTTGCAAATTTACAAAAAGAAAGTCACAATCTTACGAGGAAAAAACTTGCAAATGTACAGTACAAAAAAACCCCCTAAAAGTTGCAAATTATAAGAAAAAAGTTACAAATTTTGAAAAGCAGCTCTGCTGGAGACAGATGACTCCGCTGCTGTATCAGTGCGGGTGGTTTCCCCAGTTCCCTGTCTCTGCTATATGACCGAAAGATAATAATCAGGCTCAGTGTGAAAATGCTAAAATGCCCCCAGAGTCTGGTTCTGGTTGGATTTATACAAGCATTTAACATTATGTGGCTTCTAAAACAATTTAAAAAAAATTATAGCCCAGTGATAGTGCACTTAAGTTGTGGTTTTCCCCATTACATAAAGCATGTGACTGGTAAATCGACAGCTCATCGATTTACCAGTCAATCTACGTTCCTACTCTCACCTATGGTCACGAGCTTTGGGTAATGACCGAAAGAACGAGATCACGGATACAAGCGGCTGAAATGAGCTTTCTCCGTAGGATTGCTGGACTCACCCTCAGAGATAGGGTGAGGAGCTCAGTCATCCGGGAGAGGCTCAGAGTAGAACCGCTGCTCCTCCACATTGAAAGGAGTCAGTTGAGGTGGTATGGGCATCTGATTAGGATGCCTCCTGGACGCCTCCCACTTGAGGTGTTTCAGGCACGTCCCACTGGGAGGAGACCCCGGGGCAGACCCAGGACTCGGTGGAGAGACTATGTCTCCCAGCTAGTCTGGGAACGCCTTGGTATCCCCTCTGAAGAGCTGGAGCAGGTGGCTGGGGAGAGGGAAGTCTGGGCTTCTCTGCTTGAACTGCTGCCTCCGCGACCCGGACCTCCGGAAAAGCGGTAGAAGATGGATGGATGGATGGATGGATAAAGCATGTGCACAGCAAGAGCAAGCAGCAGTGTAAAGCTTGGATGATATTAATAGTGTGCATGGAAGCAGATTTGGCAGGGTGGCGGCTATTTCACAGACCCCACCGTTAGAGACGCAGTTTTACCAAAGATGACCTATTCTCAGCTATGTTTGGAATAAACCTTTAGCACGTCCTCACAATACTTAGAGTAACTATTTGTAATCAAATTTAGGTAATAAAACAGAAATAGCCATGATTAAACATTTAAACTGAAAAGCTGGCTTCTACAACAACAATGTCCGGCTATTTGAATTTGAAAATCTCAAAATTCATCCTGGAAATGTTTGTTTTTGTTTAGTATTCACATAGACTTCTTTGCAGAGCCAGAGCTGACCATTTTTTGATATTTCCCCCTGCTTTGCCAGATAGATGACGGGAAACCTTCGATTACACAAAACGAGTCCTGCTGCAGTCAGGAGACAAGCAACAGTATGGGACCAGAGATCATTTCCACCCAACCAAAAAAAGGTTTGTCATCCAGTGAAACAGCTCCATGACCAGAGGTGTAATCAAGCTTGGGTTAATATTGATGGTCATTTGAAAGATGGAGAAGTTTAGGGCATTTTCACACCTGAAAGTCTGCGCCAAGGTCTGGACCAAGGCTTATGTTTTTGTTACATTGTCTACATTTGGTTTGGTTTGGCTTCACACTGCTCCTTATCCAGCCGAGCTAAACATCACTTGTTGTGCCTCCGTCTTGTTGTCAAAATGACATTTGTGTTATTAGCACAACAGCAGCAGTTAGCAAACATGATACTCTCCCTCCAAGGTGTTTTGCTGTAGCTCTGGACGCATCTGTAATCATGAAAAATTTGGTCTGTGTTTGGTCTGAATGTACCATAAATGCAAAAAAGGTGTTCATGTCCAAATGTTCAGTTAGCTAAATTTCTCCTGAGCAGGTTGTGTTGAACTAAAGCTTTGGCTAAATACTGGAACAAACGTATCAGCAGAACAATTTACTGTGTAGGAGTCACCGCAGACTACCATTGTGTGCTGTTATACACCGCGTTCCATATTATTATGCAAATAGGATTTTAGTGTCATAAACCTTCAATTTTATGTTTTTCAATTAAACTCATGGATGGTATTGTGTCTCAGGGCTCTTTGGATCACTAATATCAATCTCAGCACCTGTCATAATTAGTTTGCCAGGTGTGCCCAATTAAAGGAAAACTACTTCAGAAGGATGTTCCACATTATTAAGCATGCCACAGGTTTCAAGCAATATGGGAAAGAGAAAGGATCTCTCTGCTGCTGAAAAGCGTCAAATAGTGTAATGCCTTGGACACGGTATGAAAACAGATATTTCACAAAAACGTAAGCGTGATCATTGTACTGTGAAGAAATTTGTGGCTGATTCAGAGTACAGACGGGTTCATGCAGACAAAGGCATAATGAGGAAGGTTTTTGCCAGAAAAATTCATCGGATTAAGAGAGCAGCTGCTAAAATGCCATTACAAAGCAGCAATCAGGTATTTGAAGCTGCTGGTGCCTTTGAAGTCCCATAACCTCAAGGTGTAGGATCCTCCAGAAGCTTGCAGTTGTACATAAACCCACTATTCGGCCACCCCTAACCAAAGCTCACAAGCAGAAATGGTTGCAGTGGACCCAGAAATACATGAAGACTTATTTTCAAACAGCCTTATTTACTGATGAGTGCCGTGCAACCCTGGACGGTCCAGATGGATGGAGTAGTGGATGGTTGGTGGATGGCCACCATGTCCCAACAAGGCTGCAATGTCAGCAAGGAGGTGATGGAGTCATGTTTTGGGCTGGAATCATTGGGAGAGAGCTGGAAGGCCCCTTTAGGGTCCCTGAAAGTGTGAAAATGACCTCAGCAAAGTATAGACAGTATGTAGAGTTTCTGACTGACCACTTTCTTCCACGGTACAAAAAGAAGAACCGTGCCTTCCATAGCAAAATTATCTTCATGCATGACAATGTACCATCTCATGCTGCAAAGAATACCTCTGTGTCATTGGCTGCTATGGGCATAAAAGGAGAGAAACTCATGGTGTGGCCCACATCCTCCCCTGACCTCAAACCCTATTCAGAACCTTTCTAACATCCTCAAGCAAAAGATCTATGAGGGTGGGACGCAGTTCACATCAAAACAGCAGCTGTGGGAGGCTATTCTGACATCTTGCAAAGAAATTCAAGCAGAAACTCTCCAAAAACTCACAAGTTCAATGGATGCAAGAATTGTGAAGGTTATATCAAAGAAGGGGTCCTATGTGAACATGTAACTTGGTCTGTTAAGATGTTTTTGATTGAAATAGCTTTTGATTTCAGTAAATATGACCTGCCAATGCTGTAAATTCAACAGATGACCATTTTCAGTTCTTTACAACCAATAAAATGTTTTGAAACTCTGTTGTGCATAATAATTTGGAAGTGCATTTTGAGTTTTGTTTTTTTTTTTTTTTGCAAAAAAAAATGTTATCATTGGGAGGTTTGTTCAATAAAACTTGAATTATGCTCTAATGGTTGATGACTTGAAAATTATACTATCATTTGCATCGATTATTTAGGAAAATCAGAGACAAATACGAAGGAAAAAGCTGGAAGATATTACCAATTCTACACAAATGACACAATTAATAAATAAACCTACAAGACTGACTAAAAATTCACAAACTTTGATTGACCTAATTTTTAGTAATAAGCCGGATAGGGTAACCAAAACATATAATTTGATAACAGGTTTGTCAGACCATAATCTTTCTTTAGTAGCCAGAAAATTAAACAAACTAAGGTATAGGGATCAACAACAAATTAAAAAATCATCTAAAATTTCTTACATTCCAAAGAAAAATCCAATCTTCCTTGAGAATGACTTAAGCAAAATAAACACAGAGTTTCAAAATGATAAAACCTGTGACCAGTCATGCAGAAATATTACAACAGCTATAACAGATATTATTGCAAAATATACAGAACTGAAACAAAGAAAGTCCAATAAAAAGAGGCTGCCATGGTTTAACACCTCTCTTTGGGGCCTCATGAAACTAAGAGATATGGCCCTCAAAAAATTTCTTAAGTCAGGGCTAACCCCTGATCATTACACTTATAGAAGCTTGAGAAATAAAGTCACTATACAACTTTGAAAAGCAAAGGCTAATTTTTTTCTCAATATAATAAAGGATGCAAAAGGCAACAATTAACTTATTTGGAGAAGCATGGATAAACTATTGGGAAAAGAAAAACCAAGATGTGATGACTTAAAGCTAAAAATAAATTCTGTTATCCAAAATAACACTGAGCTGGCAAAACATTTTAATGATTATTTTATAAACTCTGTGTCACAACTGGCAAAGAGTTTTTTTTAAGCCAAACTGCACTCATGAATTCCACTGTGATGCTCATTCTTTTAAAGTAGAACTGAACTCACCTTTTTGCCAAAAAAGTAGAATTATGGCGCACATTTAGGGCGCATATATGGCATGCTTGTATGGTACGCATTTTCTCTCACATGCATTTAGTAGGCATGACGGTGCATACTCTACAGACTCCAAACGTCCAAAAGGACCTGACCCGGCAGAGACCTCGGCAGGTGTGAAGTGGTTTCTGGAGAGACGGGAAGTCAGAGAGGATGTCCCAGCAGAAGCCCCCGAGGCGGAAGAGACAATAGAGACGCCAACGAGCCTCGGAGGCTATATGTTTACTGAAGGACTGTGGGGTCATATGTTTACTGAAGGACTGTGGGTTGAGGGTGTGATATTTGATGTGGGGGGTTTTGTGTCTCTGGGGGTATAAGAGCTGTGAGGAAAGATTGTCCTGTCTCTTTTGTTGAGATACTTGCTGTTAGAGGATGAGACTGCAAATAAACCTTTCCTGAGAAATAAACTCAGTCTCGTTTGTGAAGGCATCCTCTACACTGGTGACCTACGACAAACCATGGCCGGTGACGGCGAGCTTTCCGCACCGGACTCTTCAGGAGCCAACCGGGTTAACGCAGCTACCACACTACAGCTGCCCGATTTCTGGCAACATAACCCGCGCTCCTGGTTTACCACTGTGGAGGCGCAGTTCCACCTTCGGGGAATCTTAGCGGACGCAACGAGGTTCTACCATGTCGTCGCAAAGCTGGACAGCCTCACAGTGCAGCGGGTGGAGAGCCTGACCAACCACCCGCCCCGAGACGACAAGTATGGCGCACTGAAAGCCGCCCTCATTCGAGCCTTCACTCCCTTGCTGGGAGAGCGAGCAGAGAAGCTCCTGGCGCTGACAGAAGGGGAAGCAGACAGGCCGGCAGATCTGATGGCGAAGATGATGAGCCTGAGAGGCGAGGATGACGACAGCTTTATCTTCGCCCACCTCTTCCTCAGAACGCTCCCGCCAGCAGTGAGAATCACCCTGGCCAGCTCACAGCTACGCCACAACCATGACTACCACGAGCTGGGCCAGGAGGTGCAGCGGCTCGTTGACGCCCAAAGACGGCACGCAGCCACGACGGCAGCGGCAGAGCTGAACGCCCCCCCGCGAGACGAGGGGAGACCAGAGGCTGCGGCACCGGATCCACTGACGGCAGCAGCGGCAGAGGCCAGGAGAAGCGGGGCTGACAACACCCTCTGTTTCTACCATCGGCGCTTCGCCGAGAGAGCGCGCAGATGCGTCCCACCGTGCCGGTACCAGCGCCAGGGAAACGCCAAGACCGGGAGCCGGTAGCAGCTGTGACTCTCGGCACGAAGAACAAGCTGCTTTTCGTGACAGACGCAAATTCAGGGAAAGAATTCCTGGTGGACACAGGCTCCCAGCTAAGTTTTGTCAAGCCTGCCTACGCGGACATGCTGACGCCTGCCAGCGGACCCCTGGTGTTAGCGGCGAACGGCTCCACGATCAAAACCTATGGGGAGAAGACGCTCCTCCTGTCCCTCCACGGGCGCACCTTCGAGTGGACCTTCGTTGTAGCTGCAGTTAACAACAACATGCTAGGTGCTGACTTTTTATGCTCAAACAGTTTGTTAGTTGATCTTGCTAATAGACTTATTGTAAATGCACTGTCTTTCTACTCTATCTCCTGCACAGCTCAGGTGGCTCTGCCTTCTGCACATCCCAATGTCACAGCTGCGGGTGGTAAGTTTCATGCATTACTCAACCAGTTCCCAACACTCACGGTCCCAACATTTTCAGCGTCAGTTGCCAAACACGGGGTCGAGCATTTCATAACTACCTCTGGCCCCCCTGTTTTTGCAAAAGCTCGGCGCTTGGACCCAGCTAAACTGGCCATCGCGCGCGAGGAATTCGCCAACTTGGAAAAACTGGGCATTGTTAGGCACTCGAACAGCTCTTGGTCGTCACCCCTGCACATGGTGCCCAAGGCTAACGGCTCGTGGCGCCCTTGCGGTGATTTCCGCAGATTAAATAATGCTTCAGCACACGACCGCTACCCGATTCCGCACATCCAGGATTTTTCGGCACATTTTGCGGGGGCGCGCATCTTTTCCAAAATAGATTTGGTGCGCGGTTATCACCAAGTTCCAGTCGGCGCACAAGACATACCCAAAACGGCAGTTATAACCCCTTTCGGGCTTTTCGAGTTTTTGCGCATGCCTTTCGGCCTCAAGGGCGCCGCGCAGACGTTCCAACGCAGGATGGATGCAGTGCTGCGCGGCCTCCCTTTCGTGTTCGCTTATTTGGATGATATTTTGGTAGCCAGTGCATCCGAAGCCGAGCACGAGTGCCACCTCACAGCCGTTTTTCAGAGGCTGACAGAGCACGGGCTGATCATTAACCCAGCAAAGTGCCAATTCAGGGTAGCGCAAATCGATTTTTTGGGACACCGCGTGTCTCCAGAGGGCGCGGTCCCGCTGCCGGATAAAGTGCGCGCGATAACGGATTTCCCCCAACCGCAGACAGTTAAGGCACTGCAAGAATTTTTGGGGATGGTCAATTTTTATAACCGTTTCCTCCCCAACGCGGCACGGCTCATGCACCCATTGTACGCGGCATTAAAGAAACAAAAACCTGCTTCTAAGGTCGAGTGGTCCCCGGACCGGGAGCGCGCTTTCTCACAGGTCAAATCGGCCCTCGCGAACGCTGCGTTATTGGCACACCCGGTGCCAGCAGCTCGCATGGCGCTAACCACGGACGCTTCCGACGTGGCAGTGGGAGCGGTTGTCGAGCAACTGGTAGCAGGGAGCTGGCAACCACTTGCGTTTTTCAGCAAAACATTGCGCGATAACGAGCGTAAACACAGCAGATATGGCAGGGAGTTGAAGCCCAGGCAGTTGGATGTATGATCTGTTGTGCCAATTTTTTTTTCTCGTTCTGTGTGATATGTCATGATTCTATGCATTTGAGGTGTAACTTGTCCTTATTTAGACGTTTGGGGGGGTTATATGGCGCACATTTAGGGCGCATATATGGCATGCTTGTAAGGTACGCATTTTCTCTCACATGTATTTAGTAGGCATGACGGTGCATACTCTACAGACTTCAAACATCCAAAAGGACCTGACCCGGCAGAGACCTCGGCAGGTGTGAAGTGGTTTCTGGAGAGACGGGAAGTCAGAGAGAATGTCCCAGCAGGAGCCCCCGAGGCGGAAGAGACAATAGAGACGCCAACGAGCCTCGGAGGCTATATGTTTACTGAAGGACTGTGGGGTCATATGTTTACTGAAGGACTGTGGGTTGAGGGTGTGATATTTGATGTGGGGGGTTTTGTGTCTCTGGGGGTATAAGAGCTGTGAGGAAAGATTGTCCTGTCTCTTTTGTTGAGATACTTGCTGTTAGAGGATGAGACTGCAAATAAACCTTTCCTGAGAAATAAACTCAGTCTCGTTTGTGAAGGCATCCTCTACAGAATAGCAGATTAATTCCTTATTACCTATTGTATTTTTCAACACATAAAAGAAATTTTTAGGCCGTGCGATGGCCAAGCTATAAGCCGATAAACTTTTGCCTCTGGCTGGCAGTGCCAAACAAACCGGAAGTAGTGCAGACGACGCTGCGTGACGTCACGAGTGTGACCCTTATCAAAACAACAATGGCAGATGATAGCAGTTCCAGCAGTCAAGAACACCAGAGTTTTCAGAGTGAAGAGGCATTCAGGATCGGTGACGAGACAGAGGAGGATGCAGGAGTGTCAAGTGAACAGGAAGAGAGCGAGGGAGGCATCGAACCGTACAGATTAGAGACAGAATTTTCGGGGGATTCCGGCACCGACTCAGACCGCAGCAGTGATGGGGAGGAGAGTCGCTTATTGAATACAGAATGGTGAGTCTTTACTTTGGCATGTTTGGGGTGTCAGGATAAGGAAAATTAACAATAAAAAAGAAAGGGAAAAAAAACCATCAGCATTTTTCCAAGTTATTACAGTGATCCCTCACTTATCGCGTTTAATGGGGACCAGAACCGACCACGAAAAGTGAAAAACCGCGAAGTAGCGTCACCCCCCCCCCCCAAGGGCGTCACAAGCACTATTTTGCACAAAAAGGCACAAGAGAACAGCGAAAAGTGCCACTAAGCAACACGAGCGATAAAGAACAATGAATGCGGTCTTCCTTCGCTGGGTATAGGCGCTCGGCAGGGAGCGAAGCTGGGTAAAACGTCTCGGCCAATCAGCTTGTGAGGTAAAACGTCTCGGCCAGTCAGCTTGCGAGATTCCCGAGCGGTGAAGAGGTGGGCGGAGAGGAGTGGAGCGGTGGTCAGAGAGGTAGATTTTGAGTTGTGCGGGCTCTCCGTGTTGATACCTGATGTTCTAATGTAGAAGGCAGGGAGAAGGCAGGGAGACTACATTAGAACATCAGGTATCAACACGGAGAGCCCGCACAACTCAAAATCCACCTCTCTGACCACCGCTCCACTCCTCTCCGCCCACCTCTTCACCGCTCGGGAATCTCGCAAGCTGATTGGCCGAGACGTTTTACCTCACAAGCTGATTGGCCGAGACGTTTTACCCAGCGAAGGAAGACCGCATTCATTGTCCTTTATCGCTCGTGTTGCTTAGTGGCACTTTTCGCCGTTCTCTTGTGCCTTTTTGTGCAAAATAGTGCTTGTGACGCCCTGGGGGGGGGGGGTGACGCTACTTCGCGGTTTTTCACTTTTCGCGGTCGGTTCTGGTCCCCATTAAACGCGATAAGTGAGGGATCACTGTATATCTAGAAACGCATCGCTTCCCGGTCGCTTTTCCTCCCCCTTTCTTTTCTTTCGTCGCCATGACAGCTTTCCTTGGCCACTGAACAGATCTTCCCAGGTGTTGGAAGTGTTTTGTAGTCGACTATCACGACAAAATGCACCAAAAACAACCAGTGTCGACGTGCTCGCAATGGTAAACATGGAGGACTGTGTCACACTCGTGACGTCACGCGGAACTCCGGCTGCACTTCGGCGGATTTGTCTGATTTTTCAGGGCGGGAAATTCAAAATCGCGATTTTCTCCAAGATTCCGGGATTTGTGGAGGGGGTGCCAATGATAAATTATCTTTATAATTGTATGTACTATCACCCAGTGCCGCTCAATGCCGTTCAGTTCAGTTCTACTTTAAATTAAGTAATGTAGATGAAGGGAATATCTCTAAAATCATATCCAGTCTTAACAATAGTAAAGCTAAAGACATATTTGGAATGGATATAACTTTTCTGAAAGAACACAAAGAAATTTTAACACCAGTATTAACAAAAATTATAAATCAATCCATAAATGAGAGTACCTTTCCCACAATTTTGAAAACAGCCATTGTACGGCCAGTGTACAAATCAGGTGATAAGCTCCAGGTTGCAAATTACAGACCCATCAGCATACTCCCAACCATTTCCAAAGGCTTGGAGAAAGATGTAGCACAACAGCTGGTGGACCACCTTGACTCCATGGCAGCACTTAACCCCTTTCAGTTTGGTTTTAGGAAAGGATATTCCACTGAAACAGCATGCTGCTATCTATTAGAAAACATCAAATCCAGCCTGGATGGGGGAGGGGTAGTGGGGGCTGTTTTTCTTGACTTGCGAAAGGCTTTTGATACAGTTAACCATGAGTTACTTTTAAACAAATTATCACAATTCTCCCTTCATAAAAATACACAAAATTGGATAAGGTCATACCTCAGTGACAGACAGCAGTGTGTAATTGTAAATAATGTTACATCTCCCTTAAAAGCATGCAGTATGGGTGTACCACAGGGCTCTATTTTAGGGCCTTTACTGTTTACATTATATATTAATGATCTCCTGTCTGTGTGTAATGCAAATATAATTAAGTATGCTGACGACACTGTGGTATATACTCATGGTAAAACGACTGAAGAGGTGACTGAAAAATTAACACAGGAAATGGAGAAAGTCTCAGGAATTCTTGTTTAACCTTAAACGTCGATAAAACTGTGTCAATGTTTTTTACAAATCACTACAAATCCAAGAATTCTTGTCATATCTTGATAGAAGGACAAAAAATTAAGAATGTGACTGAATTTAAATATTTAGATGTTACACTTGACTCAAATTTAAGCTTTAAAAAACACATTAAAAAGATGACAAACATGGTCAAATTTAATTGTGCTAATTTCAAACATATCAGAAATTCACTGTCTACTGAAGCATCAAGTATGTATCTAAATGTTATGATAATTCCACATTTTCTTTACTGTATGACAAGTTGGTCACAGGCGTGTAAATCTGCCCTGAGGCCTCTGGAATCATTATACAAATATTCTATCAAGATTCATGACAAGAAAAGACGAACATTCCATCACTGCCCAATCCTGTCCAAATATAACCTGTTGAGCTTTGAAAATCTAATTATGTATACAAATGTGTGTCTTTTGTTTAAGATAATCCATAACTCTGCTGCTCCTCCCTTAAAAAGGTTTGTTTCATTAAGTTCTGTAAATACATCTCGGACAACTCGATCAACAGCACGCGGCGAGTGCAGGATTCCTAAGCACAAGACAACATTAGCAAATTCAACATTTTCATGTGTGGCTATGCGACAGTAGAACATGTTACCAACGGAGTTACTTGCAGTAACAGACTATCACACATTTTCACGCTTGGTGAAAAAACATTTAATCTCTAAGCAAACCTGTGTCTATAATGTACTGTGATGTAAAGATGTTAGAGTGTGTGATGTTGACAGTGGGACCAATAAGAGCCAGTGGTTTGATGTGAAAAATTGTTTATATGGATGGAGTTATAAAAATGTATTATTGTATATTTTAGTTCTTATCAATGTTTTGGGTTCTTATCAATGATATTAATGTTTTTTGTTTTTTTTTTAGTTTTTAGCAATGCTTGGTTTTAGTTTTTTAATCAATGTTTGGTTTTAGTTTTTTATCAGTGCTTACTTGTAGTTTTAGCAAATGTCTGCTTTTTAATGCTAACACCAGCCTGCCCAGGGACTACAGGTGGAAATTAGCACTTGTGCTATAACCTGGTACAATGCATCTTTCCTCTTTAAGGTCAATGTAGTATATTGTGCATGTCCCTGCATAAATAAATAAATAAATAAATGTAATTTGCATAATAATTTGGAATGCAGTGTAAATCGAGGTGGCTCATGTACGTTCTTAAGTACCATTTTATGTTACAGTGGTGTGAAAAAGTGTTTGCCCCCTTCCTGATTTCTCATTTTTGTCTGTTTGTCACATTTAAATGTTTCAGATCATCAAACAAATTTAAATATTAGACAAAGATAACACAAGTAAACACAAAATGCAGTTTTTAAATGAAGGTGTTTATTATTAAGGGGGAAAAAAAATCCAAACCTACATAGCCCTGTGTGAAAAAGTGATTGCCCCCTAAACCTAATAACTGGCTGGGCCACCCTTAGCAGCAATAACTGCAATCAAGTGTTTGCAGTAACTGGCAATGAGTCTTTTACAGCGCTGTGGAGGAATTTTGGCCCACTCATCTTTGCAGAGCAGCTCGGTGGTGCAGTGGTTAGCACTGTGGCAGCACAGTAAGAAGGTCACGGGTTCGATCCCACCATCAGTGACCCTTCTGTGTGGAGTTTGCATGTTCTCCCCGTGTCTGCGTGGGTTTACTCCGGGTACTCTGGTTTCCTCCCACAGGCCAAAGACACGCAGGTTAGGTTAATTGGCATCAACTGGGGATTCTAAATTGTCCTTAGGTATGAATGTCAGTGAATGGTTGGTTGTCTGTCTGTGTGTTGGCCCTGTGATGGACTGGCAATCTGTACAGGGTGTACCCTGCCTCTCACCCAAAGATGCTGGGATAGGCTCCAGCCCCCCTGCGACCCGAAAAGGATTAAGCGGTAGAAGATGGATGGATGGATCTTTGCAGAATTGTTGTAATTCAGCCACATTGGCCATTTTAAAGTCATGCCACAGCATCTCAATCGGATTCAGGTCAGGACTTTGACTAGGCCACTCTGTAAAAATTAATTTTTGCACAGTTAGCAGAATCTTTTCAGTTAACCAACCAATAATCACAGAAGAAATACTATTTCTCAGCTCAACTTTTATTGAACCATGCAGGGAGTCAGAGAACACGGCCGTGGGACCTCCCAGCTCCCTCTCCTGGAAAGGACCCCGCACAAAGGAATTCACAGGTATAAAAAGGCTTTCAGTTAGTGGGGCGTTTCCCAGTAACTTTCCAACAATACATGTCCATTGTCCAAACTGTCCTCTTGGCGTCCAGATGGCTCCTCCTCTATTCTGCTAGTTTCTGCCTTTATGGCTTCCTCTCAGCGTCCATATGTCTTCTCTTTTTCCCTACACATGCCCATATATGGAAACAGGAACAGAGACTTTCCTGTGGAGAGTGTGTGTGTGTGTGTGTGTGCGTGCGCGCGCGCGCAT
The DNA here is from genome assembly GCA_020510985.1 of Pholidichthys leucotaenia. Classification (NCBI taxonomy): domain Eukaryota; kingdom Metazoa; phylum Chordata; class Actinopteri; order Cichliformes; family Pholidichthyidae; genus Pholidichthys; species Pholidichthys leucotaenia. Next base: position 21,851,030 of record CM035850.1, on the reverse strand, counting down.
ATGTGTATGTGTAGAGCTAAAGCACTTTTTGGGTGTGGGTGTGTATGTGTGGATCTAAGAGATATGTGTATGCAAGCATTTTGTGTAATATGTAATTAACTAATCTTCACTATTTATTTATTATAACAACTCCAAAGTCTTCATTTTGTTTTTCTTAAGCCATTCAGAGGTGGACTTGCTGGTCTATTCTGGATCATTGTCCTGTTGCAGAACCCAAGAGCGCTTCAGCTTGAGGTCACAAACGGATGGCCGGACATTCTCCTTCAGGATTTTTTGGTAGACAGCAGAATTCATGGTTCCATTTACCACAGCAAGTCTTTCAGGTCCTGAAGCAGCAAAACAGCCCCAGACCATCACACTACCACCACCATATTTTACTGTTGGTATGATGTTCCTTTACTGAAATGCTGTGTTACTTTTACACTGGATGTAATGAGACACACACCTTCCAAAAACTTCAACTTTTGTCTCGTCAGTCCAGAGTATTTTCCCAAAAGGCTTGGGGACTCATCAAGATGTTTTCTGGCAAAACTGACACGAGCCTTTATGTTCTTTTTGCTCAGCAGTGGTTTTTGTCTTGGATATTCTGCCATGCAGGTCATTTTTGCCCAGTCTCTTTCTTATGGTGGCGTCATGAACTGAGGCAAGTGAGGCCTGCAGTTCTTTGGATGTTGTTGTGGGGTCTTTTGTGGCCTCTTGGATGAGTCGTTGTTGCACTCTTGGGGTAATTTTGGTCAGCCAGTCACTCCTGGGAGGTTCAACACTATTCCATGTTTTCGCTATTTGTGGATAATGGCTCTCACTGTGGTTCACTGGAGTCCAAAGCTTTAGAAATGGCTTTATAACATTTTCCAGACTGATAGATCTCAATTACTTTGTTTCTTATTTATTCCTGAATTTCGTTGGATTGCAGTATGATGTCTAGCTTTTGAGGATCTTTTAGTCTACTTCACTTTGTCAGGCAGGTCCTATTTAAGTGATTTCTTGATTGAGAACAGGTGTAGCAGTAATCAAGCCTGGGTGTGACTAGAGAACTTGAACTCAGCTTTCCAAAGATGTGATAAACCACAGTTAATTTATGTTTTAACGGGGGGGGGGGGGTCACTTTTTCACACAGGGCCATTTTAAGTTTGGATTTTATTTTACCTTCAGTCATGAACACCTTCATTTAAAAACTGCATTTTGTGTTTACTTGTGTTATCTTTGTCTAATATTTAAATTTGGTTGATGATCTGAAACATTTAAGTGTGACAGAGAAAAAAAAAGAGAAATCAGGAAGGGGGCAAACACTTTTTCACACCACCGTTTATCCTGTTCTTTTAACCTGTAATCATGCCTAACAACATTACCTTATAGGTGACGTTCCATAAAAATAGGTATAAAGCAGCTGTTTCTGCTCAAAAAAACATCCATATTTTACCTGTAGTTCATTAAAGATAATCAAAAAATGTTTTAAATGAAAGCACCAAGGTGCTGATGCCTCGATGCCACAGCCTTGGCGGAGGTATGCGTTCTCGGATCATCACCAAAATGTTTTGGGTTCCTCTCTAGCCCAAGGATCACCTCTGGTAAGAATTTCATCCAAATCCATCTAGTAGTTTTGGAGTATTCTTGCTAATGCACTGAGAAGATAAAAGCCTTGGTGGAGGTATACATGCTGGGATCATTACCAAAAAGTTATGGGTTCCTCTCTAGCCCAAGGACCACCTCTGGTAAAAAATTTCATCCATATCCATCCAGTAGTTTTGGAGTACACACATACGCAGTGAAAATAATCAGCAGTTCACATGTCCATACTGTTGGTGGCAGCCAAGAGCCACCAACCTGATTTGAACAGCTGCAATCCAAACACAAAGAAGAGCACGGTGGCAGATGTTTTAAATGGCAGAAGCGATGGAGGTATGGGAATACAATGACAATCCAGACGAACAGGAGCTTTTGCTGTTTAGTGGCAGAGGAAGAAAACAGACAGGCAAAAAGACGGACACTGGTTCACCCAGTTTTGGCGGATTGCTCAGTACTTTCCTCTGGCTGGAGTTTCCAGGCGCATGCGCAGTAGCGTTCCATTAACGGTAAAGGTGAGCTATTTAAAAACAAAGCATTATTTTGAAATTCTGGCAAATTAAAAGCCAAGAAAATATGGTGATACAATGATACAAGCCTAGTTTCATGTAATTTTGACCGGGCGAGCTGAAACAGAGAGGCGAACAGACAGACAGACAGACAGACAACCCCCCCCCCCCCCCACACACACACACACAGAGCCACAAACAGACGCACTCATTGATCACTGTATGCCTCCGTTTTCACCAAGGCATAATAAACCAGAAACAATTTACAACAATCTAATAACTTAGACCCAAATAAAAGAATAATCAAGACAATTTGGCTTCAGTTATGTTATGTCTGAAATTACCTCAGCAGTGACGAGGCCAGGTGCACAGCTGAACTGAGCTTTACTGATAACCAGGCACACAACACGGCCACTAGGCAGGTAGAGGCCGAATAGGGATGCCCGCTGGTATTTATAGGGCGGTGCAGTGGCAGAAGGGGAAGTGACCGTCACTACACTGCACTTCATAATAAAACAACATTACAAATTCCCTTCACACCTGATCGAGTTAGAGACTTTATCAGAAGAAATTATGACCTACATGTACATGTTTTCATGAAGTGACCTCTAGTGGCCATGGAATTAATGACATAGAGTGACATGGCAGAGGGTTATTGTAGTGTTCCTGGTCTGAGCACATTCCGACACACAATCATCTCATTATTGTTTCTGATTACTACCTGACTCTCTCCAGCTGTGCTGATTACCTCCACCTGCGCTTCATTAACTGCCACCCTTTAAACAGGACCTCAGTTTTCAGACTCATTGTGGGACTGTTGAACCTTCCTCTGTGAAGTCAGCAGAAGCGTTCTCTCGCTCTCTGTCCTCTTGTTATGGATTTTTTTTATTGTCCATTCATTCCGTAGCCTGTAATCATAAATGATATTATACACAGTACTTTTCCCATGAGACAGTGAGGATCCTGCCCCAGCCTTAAACACTGTTGACTCAGCATTCTCAAAACAATACTTATCTGTTTGGTCTATTGTATTAAAACTCTCTGCTCTGTTCTGAGACTCTGAATCTTCTCATGGCACTCGCCCGCATGCGGGATGTGACATTTTTCCTTCTTGGGCAAGATGTAAATAAATACCCAGAAAAGGCATCTTTGACTCTGCACTGCATTTATTCACCAGATCAACAAGGGACACTTATTAATATAAAGAAAATCCATGACACTGCTCCAATGGGCAGCTCCCTTCACTCGCCTCCTTCTAGCTCGGATCAGAAAATGTGAACAAAATGATGAACCACATGTTGCTCCTGAGCCACAGGTTGCAGACCGTTGTATAGGCCGTAACTGCACCCACAGAACACGTATTTGTTTGAATTACTATCCAGGTTCCTTGATTTTTCTCCATGTTCCGTTCATCTTACCTACCTCCAGCTAACCCGTGCCCCTCCGTTTGGCCCCCATTCCTCCCTGTGAAAAGTAAAATGATGTATTGTCCTAATTAGATGAAAAAATATGAGTAATCCTCCCAGCATGCACCACTTCTGAGGGGGTTTATTATTCTAGCTGAAGGTGCTACTCTGTTTTATTTACTTTGATCCGTCCTGCTCCGGAGCCCTTTGGTAATCAGAGGTAGAAAGCCATTAGGTTGTTATCACAACTGCAGCCGCGGCGACCGGAGCCCGACACCAGACGTTAACCCGTCTGTAACGGCACCCTGGCCCACACGGTCCGCCGCCTTGGAGCGACATACATCAGGGCGGGAGAGACTCTGAAACTGGAGTGGGGGGGCTGGCTGAGGTGTGGCGGGGACCCCGGGGAGACGTCGGAGTCAAGGGAGCTGGTCGCCGCCCCCCTTTGAGGATGGGGCCCTGAAAATCAAACGGAGAGGTTGGGGATGAGTGATGGTTGTGACTTGGAGCCTCCCTCAGCCTTCTGGGTAATCACCACTTTAAATCAGCGTGTTTAAGGAGACGTATGCCTGGGGAGTTTCATTAGGAGCTCAGTCTGGAAATAAACGAGGACAAGTCGCTCTGATTTGTTTGTTCTCTTTTTACAAATGCTGATGTTCTTCTGTTTGTTTTTCCTAAACAGACAATAGAATTCTGATTTTTTTTTTTTTTAAAAATCACCAACAATTATATTGTTAATTACAGTATGTTAAAAGAAAAACAATTTTTTGGACTTTTTCAAAACAATTCAAAAATACATTGTTGGCTCATGCCGGCAGAGCCAAAAGCAGTTAATGCGATGATGCGGCGTCCCGTCTGTCCGTCTGTCCATCCACATTTTACGTGAACTGCTACTCCTCCTAGACAATTGCCCTGATGGTCACCAAACTGTGTTGCAACACTTCTCAGGTGGATCTACATCAAGGTTGTGCTGAAGGTCAAGAGATCTGGGCGCTCCTATGATTTCACAAAAAAACACTTGGTCCCAAAAAATAATGAATTAATGAATGAACGTTGCTCCTCCAAGGCCAGTGTTTTGCCGGGGGAAAATTATTGTGTATCAATTATGGCCCATTATTGTGAAGTGCGGTGTAGTGACATGCACTTCCTGTCACGTCACTGCACCGCCCTATTTAAGGCAGAGGGCATCCATATTCCACCTCTTTGCCGGATGCCTCCCGCTGGTGCATACTGTGACTGCTTATGTACATAGTTCAATAAAGCTGTGTTCGCCAACCATCATCCTGCCTCATCCTTCACCCAGGTGTTTCCATACATAACAAAAGTATCTCATTTTACTTAATTGGTCCAAAAATTGCTAATAATTTAGCATTGTTGTGTGCCGTGTCTGTAGTGGCTCTTCCTCGTCTGTGGGTGACAATATGAATGCAATATTTCTTCTTCTTCTTAATGAAAAATTCACCTTGCAGAGAGGCAGGGCCATCCCCACAACCTCTGCAGCCACTCTGTGGAAATCCCCCCCAAAATGCTGCCAAAGTTAGAAATGTACAAGAAAAAAGTCACAAATTTACGAGAAAAAAACTAATTTATGAGAAAAAGTAGCAAATTTATGAGAAAAAAGTTCCATATTTACAAGAAAAAAGTTATAAATTTATGAAAAAAGTAGCAAATTTTAAAGAAAGAAGTTTTTAAATTTACAAGAAAAAGTCATAAATTTAGGAGAAACCCCCCCTCCAAAAATGCTGCCGTGTGTGAGCCCACAACACCATCCAGAGGGACACTCCAGCAATATGAATGCAAGACAAAAAACAGCCCGCAGAGAGGTGGGGCCATCCCCACAACCTCTCCAGCTGCTCTGCACACGCTGCGGAAATCTCCCCCCAAAAAACACTGCCACATCTGAGCCCACAACACCATCCAGAGGGGCACACCAGCAGGGAAAATGTCACCACCTCCTCCAGAAACTGCATCCCAATGTGGACCGCCCTCAGCACCAACAAGCAGTGGACAAAACTGTCACGGAGTTTCACCGGCCCATCCGTCCATCCACTCCTGGTAAATGGTGGGCAGTGGTGGCCTAATGGTTAGCAATGTAGACTGGTGAGCAGAGGGTCGCTGGTTTGATCCTTGAATCGGCAGTATCAGATTTGGGTGGGACAGATACCACGGCAGTGTTTATACCACCCTTCTTAACCCTTCTGTGCTGCCTTTGAGCAAGGCCCTTAACCCCAACTGCTCCTGTGGAGCTGCTCAGAGGCCACATGTCAGTCTGTGGTTGTACTGGGCAGCTTCCAGGTGTGAGTGTGAACAGAGCATTCTTGAAAAAGAGAGGCTGCCTCTCAACGGAGCAACCCTGTATAAATAAAGGGTAAATAAATTAAAAATAGTCTTATTTTCAAACTAAGTTATTCTCCGAAATATCAGCACTGATTTGTACGCAATTGCGCCACATTTCACACTGAGTATAAACAAATTACGACATCCGCACAGCAGGAGTTTCCTGACAGCTGCACAATGCCACAAAGTTTGAAAGAATTAACAAAAAACCTAATTCCAAAGCTCCAGTGTGGGACAATTTTGGACTAAAGTCAAGTGAGCGAAGAGAGCCCAGTAATGTCAACGAGCCAGTATGTGGCCGATATTTGAAAACAGTTGTAATGAAAACTGAAAAATGCATTAAAAACATAACCATCCCCCTCAGTTTTTCCTAGTGGGAACTAAACTGTTCTCTGACATGCAGAGCCTCCATTTGCCCACATTCTGATATAAAGGAGCCTTTGACAAAACAGTCACAAATATATAAGCAAAAAAAAAATTAAATTATGAGATAAAAGTTGAAGGCAATCTTAATTCTTCCAACAAAAAAATGCTGTGCTGAAACTGGGGGCCCCTAATGGCTAAAAGGACCCAATGCATTTTCTACAGAAATGGCCCTTGGAGCCATTCACCCAACGCCACTCTTAAAGGCAGAGGCGGCCTTAATGCTTGGCAACTGCTGTGGGCCCCAAGATTACTAAGAACTCCATAATCCTGCACAGTCCCCCAAAAAACTAGAGACGGCCCTGGTGGCAGCTGTTCCTCACCTTGACTCGCCCGATTGACCCCTGCGATGCAAATAAATAAAATACATTTTAAAATCTCTTGAGTATGAAACGTTGCCATGGTTTCCACCGAGCTAAAACCCTCCACAGGAACCACAGAGGCTGTTTTTGTTATTTTTTATTACACCCCACCCCCCCAACCCGCAGTCTCCCTCTTGTCCATGGCCCCGTGCCTCAGCCATCACGTCTGCCGGCCTTCTCACACAATCCCAGGCACTATTGCGTGCAGAAGCTGCGCTGAGAGCAAAACATTTTCACCCCCCCACCCGCTACCTTACGCTTGAGTAGGCTCGGGAGGGGCCGAGTGAGTGGCAGGAGAAGTGGAAGAGAGTGGGCAGGGGTGGTGGACTGATGATGTGGATTGATGGCGGACGATGAGACAGAGAACAAAGGTCATGTAGCTATAGGTGAATATTAGAAAAACATGGCGGATGATTGACGGTTTGGCAGGTTTGGGTGAGTGAAAGAGACGAGGATTAGAAGTGAAATGAAGGAGGGGAAAGGAAGGGGATCTGCTGATGAATTATTCAGTTCATACACGCAGAGTCTGTAGGGCACTCTCAGAGTTATTACACACTATAACATTGGGGGGGGGGGGGGGTGTTAGGACGGTTTCTAGATTTTTGGGGTCCTGCACAAGATTGTGTTTGGATGACACCTATTTTTGGAAAAGTTAAGAGTCAAACCCTTTAAAATGGACAAACAACAACAAAATTAGGACAATAAAACTGGGTCATGTCTAGCCAAACAGAAGAAAATAAAACATTAAGTAGAAGAGAAATTTAATCAGCGAGAAATGAGCTTTGCAAACTTACAAAAAACTTAACATTTTACAAAAAAAGTTGCAAATTTAAGAAAAAAAAGTGACAAATTTACAAGGAAAAAGCTAGAATTTTACAAGAAAAAGTTCTAGCTTTATGAGAAAAAAATGCAAATTTAAGAGAAAAAGTAACAAATTCATGAGAAAAATAGCAAATTTATGAAAAAAATTTGTAACTTCATGAGAAAAAGTTTCAAATTTATGAGAAAAAACTGCAAATGTATAAGAAAAATGCAAATTAATGAGAATAAATTGTAAATTTTTGAGAAAAAAAATTGCAAATTTATGAGAAAAAAGTGGCAAATTTATGAGAAAAGTGGAAATGTATGAGGAAAAAGCTGCAAAGAGGAAAAAAATGTAAATTTTTGAGAAAAAAGTTGCAAATTTATGAGAAAAAAGAGGCAATTTTATGAGAAAAAAATTGTAATTTTATGACAAGTTTCAAATTTATGAGAAAAAAAGTTGCAAATTTAAGAGGAAAAAAAATGCAAATTTATAAAGAAAAAATGCAAATTAATGAGAAAAAGTTGCACATTTATGAGAAAAGTGGAAATTTTTGAGAAAAAAATTGCAGAGAAAAAATGTAAATTTATGGGAAAAAGTTGCAAATTTATGAGAAAAGTGGAAATTTTTGAGAAAAAAGTTGCTAAGAGAAAAAAACGTAAATTTATTAGAAAAAAGTGGCAAATTTATAAGAAAAAAGTTGCAAATTTATGAGAAAAAGTGGCCAATTTATAAGAAAAAAGAGACAAATTTATGAGAAAAAATAGCAAATTCATGAGGAAAAAAATGTAATTTTATGAGAAGTTTCAAATATATGAGAAAAAAGTTGCAAATTTAAGAGGAAAAAAATACAAATTTATGAGAAAAACTGCAAATTTATGAGAATAAATTGTAACTTTATGAGAAAAAAGTGGCAAATTTATGAGAAAAAAACTGCAAATGTATAAGAAAAATGCAAATTAATGAGAATAAATTGTAAATTTTTGAGAAAAAAATTGCAAATTTATGAGAAAAAAGTGGCAAATTTATGAGAAAAGTGGAAATGTATGAGAAAAAGCTGCAAAGAGAAAAAAAATGTAAATTTTTGAGAAAAAAGTTGCAAATTTATGAGAAAAAGAGGCAATTTTATGAGAAAAAAATTGTAATTTTATGACAAGTTTCAAATTTATGAGAAAAAAGTTGCAAATTTAAGAGGAAAAAAAATGCAAATTTATAAAGAAAAAATGCAAATTAATGAGAAAAAGTTGCAAATTTATGAGAAAAGTGGAAATTTTTGAGAAAAAAATTGCAGAGAAAAAATGTAAATTTATGGGAAAAAGTTGTAAATTTATGAGAAAAGTGGAAATTTTTGAGAAAAAAGTTGCTAAGAGAAAAAAACGTAAATTTATTAGAAAAAAGTGGCAAATTTATAAGAAAAAAGTTGCAAATTTATGAGAAAAAGTGGCCAATTTATAAGAAAAAAGAGACAAATTTATGAGAAAAAATAGCAAATTTATGAGGAAAAAAATGTAATTTTATGAGAAGTTTCAAATATATGAGAAAAAAGTTGCAAATTTAAGAGGAAAAAAATACAAATTTATGAGAAAAACTGCAAATTTATGAGAATAAATTGTAACTTTATGAGAAAAAAGTGGCAAATTTATGAGAAAAAACTGCAAATGTATAAGAAAAAATGCAAATTAATGAGAATAAATTGTAAATTTTTGAGAAAAAAATTGCAAATTTATGAGAAAAAAGTGGCAAATTTACGAGAAAAGTGGAAATGTATGAGAAAAAGCTGCAAAGAGAAAAAAAATGTAAATTTTTGAGAAAAAAGTTGCAAATTTATGAGAAAAAGAGGCAATTTTATGAGAAAAAAATTGTAATTTTATGACAAGTTTCAAATTTATGAGAAAAAAGTTGCAAATTTAAGAGGAAAAAAAATGCAAATTTATAAAGAAAAAATGCAAATTAATGAGAAAAAGTTGCAAATTTATGAGAAAAGTGGAAATTTTTGAGAAAAAAATTGCAGAGAAAAAAATGTAAATTTATGGGAAAAAGTTGCAAATTTATGAGAAAAGTGGAAATTTTTGAGAAAAAAGTTGCTAAGAGAAAAAAAATGTAAATTTATTAGAAAAAAGTGGCAAATTTATAAGAAAAAAGTTGCAAATTTATGAGAAAAAGTGGCCAATTTATAAGAAAAAAGAGAAATTTATGAGAAAAAATAGCAAATTTATGAGGAAAAAAATGTAATTTTATGAGAAGTTTCAAAGAGAGGCTTCAAAGAGATTCTGGCAAACTGTTCGGCGGCTCAGGAGGGGAAAGCAGCTCCCCGTCCACACTGTGTATGGTGCGGATGGGACACTGTTGACTTCAACTGGGGATATCGTCGGGCGGTGGAAGGAATACTTCGAGGATCTCCTCAATCCCACTGATACGCCTTCCACAGAGGAAGCAGGGTTTGGGGACGAGGGGGATGACTCGCCTATCACAGGGGCTGAGGTCGCCAAGGTGGTTAAAAATCTCCTTGGTGGCTGGGCCCCGGGGGTGGACGAGATTCGCCCCGAGTACCTCAAGGCCCTGGATGTTGTTGGGTTGTCATGGTTGACACGCCTCTGCAACATTGCGTGGAGGTCGGGGGCAGTGCCTTTGGCATGGCAAACCGGGGTGGTGGTTCCTCTCTTCAAAAAAGGGGACCGGAGGGTGTGCTCCAACTTTAGAGGGATCACACTCCTCAGCCTCCCTGGGAAGGTCTATGCCAAGGTACTGGAGAGGAGAGTCCGGCCGTTGGTCGAACCTCGGATTCAGGAGGAGCAATGTGGTTTTCGTCCTGGCCGTGGCACATCGGACCAGCTCTTTACCCTCTCGAGAATTCTTGAGGGTTCGTGGGAGTTTGCCCAACCAGTTTACATGTGTTTTGTGGACTTGGAGAAGGCATTTGACCGCGTCCCTCGTGGATTTTTGTGGGGGGTGCTTCGGGAGTATGGGGTATCGGGCTTGTTGTTACGAGCTATTCGGTCTCTGTACGACCGTTGTGAGAGTTTAGTTCGCATTGCCAACACTCGGTCGGAGTCATTCCCAGTGAGAGTTGGACTCCGCCAGGGCTGCCCTTTGTCACCGGTCCTGTTCATAATTTTTATGGACAGGATTTCTAGGCGCAGCCAGGGAATGGAGGGTGTCATGCTTGGTGACCACAGGATCTCATCTCTGTTGTTTGCAGATGATGTTGTCCTGTTGGCTTCATCCAGCAATGACCTACAGCTCTTGCTGGGACGGTTTGCCGCTGAGTGTGAAGCGGCTGGGATGAGAATCAGCACCTCCAAGTCCGAGTCCATGGTCCTCAGCCGGAAAAAGGTGGATTGTCCTCTCCGGGTTGGGGACAGGCTCCTGCCCCAAGTGGAGGAGTTTAAGTATCTTGGGGTCTTGTTCACGAGTGAGGGGAAAATGGAGCGAGAGATCGACAGACGGATTGGAGCAGCATCTGCAGTGATGCGGACGTTGTACCGGTCTGTTGTGGTGAAGAGGGAGCTTAGTTCTAAGGCAAAGCTGTCGATTTACCAGTCAATCTACGTTCCTACTCTCACCTATGGTCACGAGCTTTGGGTAATGACCGAAAGAACGAGATCGCGGATACAAGCGGCTGAAATGAGCTTTCTCCGTAGGATTGCTGGACTCACCCTCAGAGATAGGGTGAGGAGCTCAGTCATCCGGGAGAGGCTCAGAGTAGAACCGCTGCTCCTCCACATTGAAAGGAGTCAGTTGAGGTGGTATGGGCATCTGATTAGGATGCCTCCTGGACGCCTCCCACTTGAGGTGTTTCAGGCACGTCCCACTGGGAGGAGACCCCGGGGCAGACCCAGGACTCGGTGGAGAGACTATGTCTCCCAGCTAGTCTGGGAACGCCTTGGTATCCCCTCTGAAGAGCTGGAGCAGGTGGCTGGGGAGAGGGAAGTCTGGGCTTCTCTGCTTGAACTGCTGCCTCCGCGACCCGGACCTCCGGAAAAGCGGTAGAAGATGGATGGATGGATGGATGGTTTCAAATATATGAGAAAAAAGTTGCAAAATTTAAGAGGAAAAAAATACAAATTTATGAGAAAAACTGCAAATTTATGAGAATAAATTGTAACTTTATGAGAAAAAAGTGGCAAATTTATGAGAAAAAACTGCAAATGTATAAGAAAAATGCAAATTAATGAGAATAAATTGTAAATTTTTGAGAAAAAATTGCAAATTTATGAGAAAAAGTTGCAAAGAGAAAAAAATGTAAATTTATGAGAAAAAAGTGGCAAATTTATGAGAAAAAAGTTGCAAATTTAAGAGAAAAAAGTGACAAATTTACAAGGAAAAAGCTAAAATTTTACAAGAAAAAAGTTCTAGATTTATGAGGAAAAAACAAATTTAAGAGAAAAAGCAACAAATTCGTGAGAAAAATAGCAAATTTATGAGAAAAAATTGTAACTTTATGAGAAAAAAGTTTCAAATTTATGAGAAAAAACTGCAAATGTATAAGAAAAAGCTGCAAATTAATGAGAATAAATTGTAAATTTTTTAGAAAAAAGTGGCTAATTTATGAGAAAAGTGGAAATTTATGAGAAAAAAGTTGCAAAGAGAAAAAAATGTAACTTTATGGAAAAAAGTTGCAAATTTATGAGAAAAAAGTGGCAAATTTATAAGAAAAAAGTTGCAAATTTATGAGGAAAAAAATTGTAATTTTATGAGAGGTTTCAAATTTATGAGAAAAAAGTTGCAAATTTAAGAGGAAAAAATGCAAATTTATGACAAAAATTGCAAATTTATGAGAAAAAGTGGCAAATCTATGAGAAAAGTGGAAATTTATGAGAAAAAAGTTGCAAAGAGAAAAAAATGTAACTTTATGGAAAAAAGTTGCAAATTTATGAGAAAAAAGTGGCAAATTTATAAGAAAAAAGTTGCAAATTTATGAGAAAAAATAGCAAATTTATGAGAAAAAAATTGTAATTTTTTGAGAAGTTTCAAATTTATGAGAAAAAAGTTGCAAATTTAAGAGGAAAAAAATGCAAATTTATGAGAAAAATTGTAAATTTATGAGAATAAATTGTGACTTATTGGGGAAAAAAGTTGCAAATTTATGAGAAAAAAATGGCAAATTTATGAGAAAAATTCAATTCAATTTATTAATAGAGCGCCAAATCACAACACAAGTTTATCTCAAGGCATGAAACAAAAAAAAAAAAAAAACAACAAAAAAGAGTGGGTTTAGACCTTGCTCTTAAATTTATAGAACCCAGCAGAGACTCCTAAGAGCAAGCACTGTGGTGACACAGGTGAGGAAAAACTTCCCTTTAACAGGCAGAAACCTCGAGCGGAACCATAGCTCATAGAGGACGGCCATCCGCCTCAACCAGCTGGGTTGAAAAAAGAAGTACGAAGCAGGAGGCCTGGCAGTAGCTACATTCAAAACAGACGTAACAAATACAATTCAGCATGAACAGACCAGACCTTCCGGTATCAAGCCGGGTTAGGCTCCACGTGCGTGTGAAGGCCTGGCAGCGGCAACATCTGCCTCCCAGACTAAACTGGGAAGATGGTTCCAAAATTGCAAATTTATGACAAAAAACTGGCAAATTTATGAAAAAAAAATTGTAAATTTATAAGAAAAAAGTTGCAAATTTATGAGAAAAAAATTTTAACTTTATGAGAAAAAAGTTGCAAATTTATGAGAAAAAGTGGCAAATTTACAAGAAAAAAGTTGCAAATTTATGAGGAAAATGATGCCTGTAGCAAATGTATGAGATGAAGTTGAAAATTCACAAGAAAAACAACTGAATGCAATATTAGGTTGAAATTTTAAGAGACTATTCATTCATTCATCTTCTTCCGCTTAATCCTTTTCGGGTCGCGGGGGGGCTGGAGCCTATCCCAGCATCTATGGGAATTAAGCTAAAATAAATGTCACATTTATGAGACAAGTAGCAATATAAAGAAATATCAATAGTGGGCTGGGGGTGTCTGTTGCATCTGCGTACCCTACTTTATAGTCAGAAATGGCTCTGAGAGAACATCAGGACGCTTTCACACCTAACCTGTTTGGTCCAGACCAGGGATGGGCAACTTTGGTGGTAGTGAGAGCCACAAAATTTTTTCCTCACTTCCCAAGGGCCAGATTTACGTGTAAACCTACTGTAGTGGGAGGGGGGAGGGAGGGGTATTATTTCCTGCAATGTTAAAAGTTTCACAATTACAAATGAAAATGCAATTGAAAAAAAAAAGGCTACTCAGTGTTTTATCATATTAGAATTAAAATTACTGATAAAATTATATCTCCAATTTATTCTTGTTTAACAGCAGCCTACCTTTGCACATTTAGTGCTGTTTACAGCCTATTAATGCAGTCTTGCCATGCAAAACATACCTCACAACACTCCATTGTCACTGCTGCTCCCGTTAGTAGCTCCCTCACTCTTGCTCTGTGGTCTATCACTTGGAGAGAGCAGCACTAGGTTTCGATTAGAGCTCCCTCTGCTGCCGAACTATATAATTGCATTTAAGAATGCGGTTCCAAACGTGATATTGTGGGACACATGTATCACTTTAGGCCTCACATCTCAGATTAGAACAAAGGTCTGAGTCTCCTTGGAGATAACAGGAGGATGTGAAAGTTTAGCCTTTGGTATGCAAGAGACGGCCTTGGGGGATTTCTGGGTGTGCCGAAGACTACGAAAAGGATGTTATAGGATCAAAGAGTAGATGCTGACATAACGCACGGCTCAGGAGACGCACACACACAGGCTTAGAGTAGTTCAAAGAGTTTATTAACAGCAGGAGTGAATGAGTGCGTGTCTGCGGGATGTAAATGTGTTGGTGATGGTGTCTGCTCCAGGCACAGAGGCAGGTGACCGTACAGCCGAGCAACCCTATGGAGAGAGCACAGGGAGAGGGTGACGGGCATACACCAACACAGGAGGGATTTATGGCGAGAGAAGGACTTACTTGGTGGGTCAGGACAGCTGGCACAACAAGGGGGCGAAGCCCGGAAGACAGCCACCTGGAGAGCTCCGTACAGCAGCGAGGATTGGGCGATGGAGTGGAGATGTCCGCCGCTGGGGAATCCACCTGTGCACAGGGGAGAAGACTGAAGAAGAGAGGTAAGCGATCTTCTTACCAAAAAGGTGATGCTGAAGAGAAGTATGCTCACAACGGTGAGGGACGAAGTCTGACGGCTTCAGGCCGAGCCTCCGGGCGAGATGGCCTTTATCCCTCGCCGCTGATGATTGTCAGGTGCGTGAGCAGGTGGCACCGCTGATGAATGGCGCGGCGTGACAGTACTCCCCCCTCTAGCAGCGCCTCCTGGCGATGGCTTATCCGGGTGCGCTCGGTGGAAGTCCGCGATGAGCGATGGGTCCAACACAAACGACGGGGGCACCCATTGTCGATGCTCGGGCCCATAGCCCTCCCAGTCCACCAAGTATTGCAACCCACGACCCCGGCGCCGGGAGTCCAGGATGGAGGAGGCGGACCAGGCCGGATGGCCACCAATCATCCGGGGCGCGGGTTGCGCTGCAGGAGGAGGGCAAAGGGGGTCAGTGACTGCCAGTTTCACCCTCGACACATGGAAAGTGGGATGGATGCAGAGGGAGGGGGGAATAGCCACGCGCACAGCCACCGGGTTGATGATCCGGGTGATGGGAAAGGGACCCATGAATCGCTGTGCCAGCTTCCACCTCTCGCCTTTTAATGTGACGTCCTGGGTAGACACATACACGAGTTGCCCAACTCTGTACGCCGGGGCAGGTCTTCTGTGACGGTCCGCCACGGTCCTGTTGCGCTCCGCTGTGCGTAAAAGCGCATGATGCGCGGCAGCCCAGGTGGAGCGGAACTGCCTAAGGTGCGCCCTAACAGAGGGGACAGTTACCTCGTTCTCCTGCGCTGGAAACAGCGGGGGGTCGTAACCCAGGGACGCCTTGAAGGGGGACATCCCCGTTGCAGAAGAGCGGGCGGTGTTGTGGGCATACTCCACCCAGGCGAGATGGTTGCTCCAAGACGTCGGCTTGGATCTAGTAACACAGCGGAGTGCAGCCTCCAGCTCCTGATTGGTCCTCTCACACTGCCCGTTAGACTGGGGGTGATGGCCGGAGGAGAGGCTCACCTTGGCTCCGATGGCGTTACAAAAAGATCTCCAAACCTCGGATGAAAATTGGGGGCCCCGGTCCGAGACCACGTCCACCGGAATCCCGTGCAGCCTGACCACGTGTTGGACGAGGAGGCCCGCCGTCTCCAGGGCAGTAGGGAGACCTCGCAGGGGGATGAAGTGCGCCGCCTTGGAGAAACGGTCCACGATGGTCAGGACGGTGTCAAAGGAGTTGGAAACGGGGAGTCCGGTGACGAAATCCAGTGCGATGTGCGACCAGGGCCTGCCGGGGACGGGCAGAGGCTGGAGCAGACCCGCTGGGGGGGCATTTCCCGACTTGCTGGTGGCACAGATTGGGCAAGCCCGGGCGTAGCGGGCTGCATCCCTCCGCAGGCCTGGCCACCAAAAGGACCGTTGGAAGAGGCTGATCATCCGAGAGGTGCCGGGATGACAGGTGAGCCGGGAGGTGTGGAGCCAGTGGATGACCTCTCCTCGGACCGCAGATGGGACGAACAGTCTTCCCTCCGGTCCACCGCCAGGATCAGGTTCCACCTCCTGCGCCTTCCGGCTCTTGTCTTCAATGTCCCAAGAGATGGCACCGAGGACGCACGACCTGGGCAGGATAGTGTGGGGCGTCTCCTCAGCCTCCACGGGGGTGAACTGCCTAGAGAGGGCGTCAGGCAGGCCGTTTTTGGAGCCCGGCCTGAAGGTGATTGAGAAGCGGAACCTGGCGAAGAACAAAGACCAGCGCGCCTGGCGGGCATTCAGGCGCTTGGCAGATCGTAAGTACTGTAAGTTCTTGTGGTCCGTCAGGACCACAAACGGCAGGTCCGCCCCCTCTAGCCAGTGGCGCCACTCCTGTAAGGCGAGTTTAATGGCCAGGAGCTCTCTGTCCCCCACATCGTAGTTTCTCTCCGCCGGGGACAGGCGCCGGGAGAAGAAGGCGCACGGCCGTTTGGCGCCATCGTCAGGTGACCGCTGGGATAACACTGCTCCCACTCCCGTGTCCGATGCGTCCACCTCCACAATGCACTGCAGCGCGGGGTCGACCTGGCGAAGGACCCGGGAGGAGGAGAACTCCGCCTTCAGTGCCCTAAAGGCAGCAGCGACCTCTTCAGTCCACTGGAACGGGACCTTCGGGGACGTGAGGCGGGTCAGCGGTCCGACGATCGAGCTGAAATTTGGGACAAAGCGGCGGTAAAAATTGGCGAAGCCAACAAACTGTTGCACCTGCTTCCGGGATGCGGGAGTAGGCCACTCCACCACCGCCTTCACCTTCTCTGGGTCTGGGAGCACCTGATCTTGAGCGATGATGAATCCCAGGAAGGATGTGGTCCTAGCGTAGAATTCACATTTCTCAGCCTTCACGTACAGACGATTCTCCAGCAGTCTTTGGAGGACCCGCCTCACATGGACCTGGTGCTCGTCCCTGGACCTGGAGAAGATAAGGATGTCATCCAGGTAGACGAACACAAAAAGGCCGATGAAATCCCGGAGGACGTCATTAATGAGGCGCTGAAAGACGGCAGGAGCGTTGGTCAGCCCGAACGGCATGACGAGATACTCAAAGTGGCCGTTCGGGGTACGGAAGGCTGTCTTCCATTCATCTCCCTCCCGGATCCGGACGAGGTGGTAAGCGCTGTGTAAATCCAGCTTGGTAAACCAGGTCGCCCCCTGGAGGGAGTGAAAGGCAGTGTCCATGAGGGGCAGGGTGTAACGGTCCCTCTCAGTGATGTCATTTAGCGCTCGGTAGTCTATGCAGGGGCGGAGGGATCCGTCCTTTTTCCCGACAAAGAAAAACCCTGCCCCCACGGGTGACGACGATGGGCGAATAATCCCAGCGCTCAGTGATTCCTTCAGGTATGTATTCATGGTCTCCTTCTCCGGCGCCGACAGGCTGTAGAGCCAACCAGATGGCAGGGGAGCCCCCTGGCGGAGATTGATGGCACAGTCATATGGTCGATGCGGGGGAAGAGACATAGCTTTCGATTTACTAAATACCATACCCAGGTCGTGAAATTCTGGAGGCACCAGTGACAGGTCCGGAGGTGCTGTATCCGCCACAGGGGGAGCCGCGGATGGGAAGCAGGCAGCGGACTGAAGGCAGGTGCCCATACAGAAGGTACTCCATGCCGATACCCCAGCGGACCTCCAGTCCAGGACAGGGTTGTGGAGGCGTAGCCAGGGATACCCCAGGATGACGGGCGACACAGAGTTGGGCAGGACGTAAAATACCATCTCCTCCCGGTGGTTCCCTGAGATGATGACTGGGACAGGCATGGTTTGGTGAGAAACTCTCCCAAGGGAGGCACGGGAGAGATGGACCAGGGAGATGGGGTGTTTTAATGCCTGACAGGGGATGCCCAATCGGGTTGCCAGGCCTTGTGAAATGAAGCTGCCCTCTGCGCCCGAATCCACCAGTGCGTGGGTGAGGTGCCCAGTGGGATTGTGGCAAAAACGGATGGGCAGCTTTAATTGAGTGAGAGTGTCTAACCGGTTGGGATCCGCGAGGCTCCCTACAGCGATTCGCGGACCCCGCCGACTGGCTTTCCGCGGGCAACGCTCCACAGTGTGTTGGTCACCTCCGCAATACATGCAGAGGCCCAACTCACAGCGGCGTTGTTTCTCCGCAGGGGAAAGCTTGGTCCAGCCCGTCACCATTGGCTCCGACTCCTCGGGGCACGATGCTGGCGGCGCCGCCAGGGGGCGAGCTTGGAACAGGTGCGGCGAGACTCCACGAGGGCGAGAAGAAGAAGACTTCCGCCCCGAGGAGCGCTCGCGCAGCCTGTTATCCAAACTTATCGCTAAGGATGTCAGCTCCGCTAGCGTCCCAGGGATATCCCGTCCAGCCAGTTCATCCCTCAGATCACTATTGAGGCTGCGGAGGAACAGGCCACAGAGGGAGCGTTCCTCCCAGCCCAATTCCTCCGCCGCTACCCGGAAGTCGACCGAGTAGTCCGCTGCCGACCGGCCTCCCTGCTGGAGAGCGAGAAGCCGATCGACCTGGACCGTCTCGGTTTGAGAATGGTCAAAGACCTCCAGAAAGCGCCTCACGAACTGGTCATAGGTGAGGGTGGCATAACTGGGCCTCGCCATTACGGCGTAGGTCCAAGTTAACGCACGCCCCTCCAGAAGATTCCCTATGTAACCAATCCGACTGTGATCCGAGGGAAAATCTCCGGGCACACGGTGGAACACGGACTCACACTGCATAATGAACCCCCGCGCTCCGCCGAGCTTACCGCTAAAGCGGGCGGGGGTCGGAATCGGTGTGAGCCGAACCGGTGCCACTGGAGCCGGCTGGACGGCCGCTGGAACAGCAGGAGCCGCGCCACCCTGACGAGCCGGGGGGAATGGCTGTTGAGGATCTAAGCGGCCCAACCGGTTAGTTAAGTTTAATAATTGATTTAGGATAACCTGCTGTTGATAAGCAATCTGATCCACTCTAGCCTCGAGAGTGGTAAACCGGTGTGCGAGCCCGCCGTCCGCCGAGCCGCTCTGCTGAAGCCGTACTGACATAACGCACGGCTCAGGAGACGCACACACACAGGCTTAGAGTAGTTCAAAGAGTTTATTAACAGCAGGAGTGAATGAGTGCGTGTCTGCGGGATGTAAATGTGTTGGTGATGGTGTCTGCTCCAGGCACAGAGGCAGGTGACCGTACAGCCGAGCAACCCTATGGAGAGAGCACAGGGAGAGGGTGACGGGCATACACCAACACAGGAGGGATTTATGGCGAGAGAAGGACTTACTTGGTGGGTCAGGACAGCTGGCACAACAAGGGGGCGAAGCCCGGAAGACAGCCACCTGGAGAGCTCCGTACAGCAGCGAGGATTGGGCGATGGAGTGGAGATGTCCGCCGCTGGGGAATCCACCTGTGCACAGGGGAGAAGACTGAAGAAGAGAGGTAAGCGATCTTCTTACCAAAAAGGTGATGCTGAAGAGAAGTATGCTCACAACGGTGAGGGACGAAGTCTGACGGCTTCAGGCCGAGCCTCCGGGCGAGACGGCCTTTATCCCTCGCCGCTGATGATTGTCAGGTGCGTGAGCAGGTGGCGCCGCTGATGAATGGCGCGGCGTGACAGATGCATTGTTACTTGTGATTGAAATGCAATGTGACTGTGATCTGGGAGAGTCCTGGTATATAAAGGACGAATGCTTCTGTGTTTTTCCTCTTTCTGCTTTGCTGATGTTGGAAGATGTGAATAAACCTGACTCGTGAGATAAACTCTGCCTCGTCATTTTCACATTTCCACACTGGTGACCCTAAGACGTAGCATGCAACACGTAGAGAATTCCCCAGAGCCAGACTCATCGGGAGCCCCCAGCCAAGCGTATGCCGCTACCGTCCAGCTACCGGACTTTTGGCAGGACAACCCGCGCTCCTGGTTCCACTTGGTCGAAGCACAGTTCGCCCTCCGGGGGATAACGGTAGATGACACGAAGTTCTACCATGTGATTGCAAAGCTCGACAACCGCACGGCTCGGCATGTGGAGAGCCTATTGGAGCGGCCACCGGCCGACGACAAATACGGCGGGTTGAAGGCTGCGCTCATCCAGCATTTCACTCTCTCAGTCGAGGAGAGAGCGGAGAGGCTCCTGGCTCTGAACGACTTGGGAGATGGCACGCCCATTGACCTGATGGAGAACATGCTGAGGTTGAGGGGCTCAGACGACGATGACTTCATCTTCACCCACATTTTCCTCAGGACCCTACCGTCGGCCACGAGAGCGGCCCTGGCCAGTTCGCCGTTGTTGGCCCAGCGGGACTTCCGCGCGCTGGCCCAGGAGGCGAATCGGATTCTCAACGCCAGCAAACAGCGCGCGGCCACCGCAGCAGCGACGAAGTTCGGCACGGCGGCCGGAGATGGCAGGGGGCCAGAGACGGCAGTAGCAGAATCACCGACGACGGCGGCAGCGGGGACCAAGGATCACGGAGGAGACACCCTCTGTTTCTACCATCGCCGCTTTGCAGAGAAGGCACGCAAATGTATACCACCGTGCCAATTCAAGCGCTCGGGAAACACCAAGACCGGGGGTCGGTAGCAGCTGCGACCCTCGGGGAGGAGAACAAGCTGCTCTACTTGAAGGATGCACGCTTGGGGAGGCATTTCCTCGTGGACACAGGCTCCCAGTTGAGTTTCATCACACCTTCCTCCGCTGACTGGCTGGCAGTTTCCAGAGGTCCCGGGGTGGCAGCAGCGAACGGCTCGGAGATTAAGACCTTTGGTGAGAGGACTCTGCTTCTGTCTTTACACGGCCGTACATTCTAGTGGACTTTTGTCATAGCAGCAGTGAATTTCAATATGTTGGGGGCTGATTTTCTGTGCTCACATGGTTTGTTGGTTGATCTCGCTAACAGGCGCCTGGTTAATGCACTTTCTTTCGATTCTATTCCCTGTACAGCCCAAGTGGCCCCACCAACAGCACAAGCCAACGTCACAGCTGCAAGCGGTAAGTTCCACACACTGCTCACTCAGTTCCCAGCACTCACGCTCCCCACATTTTCAGCAGCCGTCGCTAAACACGGGGTGGAACATTTTATTACTACCACCGGCCCGCCCGTTTTTGCAAAAGCTCGGCGCTTGGATGCAGCTAAACTGACCATAGCGCGCGAGGAGTTCGCCAACCTGGAAAGGTTGGGCATCATCAGGCGTTCTAACAGCCCATGGGCTTCCCCGCTTCACATGGTCCCGAAAGCTGACGGCTCGTGGCGACCTTGCGGAGATTTCCGCAGGTTGAACAACGCCACAGCGCACAACCGCTACCCAATCCCCCATATCCAAGATTTTTCCGTTCATTTGGCGGGGGCGCACGTTTTTTCTAAGATAGACTTGGTCCGCGGTTACCACCAAGTCCCAGTGCGCGCTGAGGACATACCCAAAACAGCGGTAATAACTCCGTTTGGTCTATTCGAGTTTTTGCGCATGCCATTTGGGCTTAAAGGCGCTGCGCAGACATTCCAACGCATGATGGACGCGGTGTTGCACGATCTCCCTTTCGTATTCGTCTACCTGGACGACATCTTAGTAGCCAGCGCGTCCGAAGACGAACACGAAAACCACCTCACGGCAGTTTTCCAGAGGTTGGGAGAGCACGGTTTAATAATCAACCCAGCGAAGTGTCAGTTCGGGGTGGCGCAGATTGATTTTTTGGGGCATCGCGTCTCTCCAGAAGGAGCGGTTCCGCTACCTGACAAAGTGCGCGTGGTAACAAATTTTCCCCAGCCACAAACAGTCAGGGCGTTACAGGAGTTTTGGGGAATGGTGAATTTTTATAATCGTTTCCTCCCCCGCGCAGCGCAGCTCATGCAACCACTGTACGCCGCGCTCAAAAAACAAAAACCCGCGAATAAAATCGAATGGTCCCCGGAGTGAGAGCGAGCGTTCTCGGAAGTCAAGGCAGCCCTAGCCAATGCTGCGTTGTTGGCGCATCCGGACCCAACGGCCTGCATAGCGCTCACTACTGACGCGTCAGATGTGGCTATAAGGGCGGTCATGGAGCAGCATGTAGCCGGGGCTTGGCAGCCGCTCGCCTTTTTCAGCAGGACTTTGCGCGATAGTGAACGTAAATACAGCGCGTTTGACAGGGAGTTGTTAGCTCTCCATTTGGCCATTCGCCACTTCCAGTTCTGGCTGGAAGGACGCCATTTCACCGCGTTTGTTGACCACAAGCCGCTGACTTTCGCGATGGCCAAGGTTTCAGAACCGTGGTCAGGCTGGCAGCAGAGACAGCTGGCCGCGATCTCAGAGTTTACTACCGATATTCAGCATGTGGCGGGTAAACTTAATGTAGTGGCAGACTGCCTCTCACGCGCCGTGGCGGCCCCAGTCCGCATAGGGATAGATTATGCAGCCATGGCCGCGGATCAGGCTAGCGACGCGGAAGTGCGCGCGCTCCAGTCTGGACCAACAGGGTTAAGGCTGGAGAACAAGGTGCTGCAAGACGGTATGCCCCCCCTAATCTGCGACGTCTCCACTGGACGACCGCGTCCTGTGGTACCGGCCGCGTGGCGCCGCCGCGTTTTTGACTCGATTCATTCTCTGGCTCACCCAGGAGTGTGCGCGTCGGTCAAAATGGTAGGAGAGAAATTTGTATGGCCGAGCCTGCGCAATCAAGTTAAGGAGTGGGCATCAGCCTGCATGGCGTGTCAACGAGCCAAGGTACACAAACACACGAGAGCTCCCTTGGAGCCGTTTCACATCCCGGCTAAGAGGTTCGATCATGTTCACGTGGACCTCGTAGGCCCTCTCCCGCCATCACAGGGGTGCACATACCTTCTGACAATGGTGGACCGCACCACGCGCTGGCCGGAAGTGGTCCCACTGGCGTCAACCACAGCCGAGGAGGTGGCGCGCGCGTTTTTAACTGCGTGGGTGGCGCGTTTTGGAGTCCCGTCGGACATTACGTCTGACAGAGGCCCTCAATTTGTTTCCGAACTTTGGTCAACAATGGCCCACAGCCTGGGTGTCACAATTCACCGCACAACCGCGTACAATCCGCAGGCTAATGGGTTATGCGAGCATTT
Source organism: Pholidichthys leucotaenia (assembly GCA_020510985.1). Lineage (NCBI taxonomy): Eukaryota > Metazoa > Chordata > Actinopteri > Cichliformes > Pholidichthyidae > Pholidichthys > Pholidichthys leucotaenia. The sequence continues at coordinate 21,828,014 of CM035850.1, read as the reverse complement.
TCATAGGTCATTGAAAGCGGCCCTCAGGGCGTCACTGACGGATGCAAATTGGGTAGACAAGCTACCGTGGGTTTTATTGGGGTTGCGTTGTGCACCTAAAGAGGACTTAGAAGCCTCCCCGGCTGAGCTAGTTTTTGCGCAGCCACTTCGGCTGCCCGGGGAGTTTCTCCCAGATAATCCTGCGCCAGATAACTCCCCGTCTCAGCTGTTGCAGCGTGGCACGGAATCGGGCACGCTGCCTGGCCCCGTTCACCACAGTTTTCTGTGCGTTTTTGTTCCTCAGACTTTGAAAAACGCGGAGTTTGTTTTTGTCAGACACGATGCTCATCGCCCACCGCTGCGGCCACCTTATGATGGACCATTTAGAGTGCTGGAAACAGGGGACAAGCATTTTTTGCTAGATTTGGGGGGCAGGAAGGAAAAGATTGGCATTAACAGGCTCAAACCCGCCTTTGTTGTGGCGGACGAGGATGTGCTGGTGGCCAGGGCTCCTCGGCGCGGCAGACCCCCCGGGGAAATTCCTCAGAACACCCACAGGGACTGACAAACAGTTTTCACCCCCAGACAGCAGCCCCTCAGCATGATGGCGCCGCAGAAGTGGTGAAGCCCGCTTACAGCAGATACGGGAGGAGGCTGAGGCCCAAGCAGCACATGGGTTGATGTGTAATGATTTTGTCATGACATGCAGACTGTTATTCTGTTGTTCCATCTTAGATGTTTGGGGGGGGGGGGTCATGTGGGACACATATGTATCACTTTAGGCCTCACATCTCAGATTAGAACAAAGGACTGAGTCTCCTTGGAGATAACAGGAGGATGTGAAAGTTTAGCCTTTGGTATGCAAGAGACGGCCTTGGGGGATTTCCGGGTGTACCGAAGACTATGAAAAGGATGTTATAGGATCAAAGAGTAGATGCATTGTTACTTGTGATTGAAATGCAATGTGACTGTGATCTGGGAGAGTCCTGGTATATAAAGGACGAATGCTTCTGTGTTTTTCCTCTTTCTGCTTTGCTGATGTTGGAAGATGTGAATAAACCTGACTCGTGAGATAAACTCTGCCTCGTCATTTTCGCATTTCCACAATATAAATAAAGAATTGATTTTTGGAAATGGACTGGGGGGCCGCACCAGATGAGGGGGTGGGCTGCACGCGGCCCACAGGTGCAAGTTGCCCATCCCTGGTCCAGACTTTCAGACTTTTCAATTTTGTTCACACCAAAATTTCAGGTGTGAAACCTCCTGTCATGACAGTTTTTTATTATTGTCCGTTCATTCTGTCTCCTGTAATACATCAGGCCAAATTTGATATTCTCCATGCAGTTTGTGGCTAAGGAGTATTGGACTTGTGACTCTTGCCTGGTTATGTCCCTTTCACGCTCGGGCAGGAGGAGGCACGGGAACCTTCCGTCAGTAGACACACTAGGTGGACACGCACCAACACAGGCACGCAGACATCGCCGTACCATAACAGGTCCCGTCTTCCAGCAGGCTTATAAAAACATGAACCTTGGTGCAGACTTTCAGGTGCGAAAATGCCCTGAGACAAACAAACCCAGTGGCTGACAGTTTGGTGGGTCACGGGATGAGTGAATGACACAAGAAGTTCAATTCAATTTCAGTTTTCAACTGAACTGAATCGAATCGAATAAGAAGTGAGCCATGAAGGGGTTTTGGAAAGGAAGGGGGATCTCCTGGTGAATTATTCAGCCTGTGGACCACTCTCTGACAGTCTGGGCACTCAAACTGCAGACGGAACAAACCCTCCCTGCTTCCTACACAAATATAACACCCCCCCCCCCCCCACAATAAAACACTAACTCAGGCACGCTGCTGTTCTGCTGCTCAGCATTCAGAGTGTCCCCGACCCTCTAAAGCAATGATATAGCTTTGATTTATTTATGAAGCTGTCTTTATTTTTGCCTCGGCTTGACATCTTGCACCACTGTGATAACTGTTGCTAGGCTGTGCTCATGTGAGGCTTCAAAATGCAGCTTTGCAACAGCATCGGTGCCATTTTGGCTAGTTTAGTCTCAGGCATGGTGGCTAAAAAAAAAATCAAGGGACAAGGGGGTGCTATAGCCCAGTCACACAGCTGCATAGTCCCTGCTAATCCTCCTCAAATTGAAGTTATGATGTCCTGTTTTCTGATCACTTCTGATCCGGCACGGCAGCAGAATTCTTGTTGCTGGTTATGTGGGCCCAACCAAAGGTTAAATCTAGGCTGTCTCATGGGTCCCAGATGGGTTTGTCCATGGATTCCATGTTGGCCCCATCAGTGTTTGCCCACATGGACTTTACCTGTTTACCTATTTTCAACTTATTTTATCATAAATTTGCTGTTTTCTTGTAAATTTATGACTTTTCCCCACAATTTGATATATTTTTCTTGAAAATTTAAAACTTTCTCATAAATTTGCAATTTTTTTTTCCTGTAAACTTGCAACTTTTCCTCATAATTTTTTAACCAGTCTTGCTCAGCAGCTTGGCAAGCAGAAGAGATGTCTGCTTGCTTTATGAATGAATGAATGAATGAATGAATGAATGAATCTTTATTTCGGATAGATTAAAAGTAAAGATTAAAAAGAAACAGAATAATATAACAAAGGTGAAAAAATCCAACAAGGTCAAATTAGACAATAACTCCTCTGATTATACAGTTCAACATAAGTTATCCGAAATGGGAGATGGCTGAAGCCGCAGCTTTTATTGCCCACCCATATTCCATCCAAGAATTCAAAAGAAAAACAAAACAAGAGCGATTACAATTTGAAACAAAGCTAAGACAAAATGTGACAAAAAAAAACTAAGCAACAACACAACACAGACTGGATATGACAATCCTTATATGATTTTACATGTCATCTTGGATATATGTTTGGAGTATTTCTTCCTTTAGTTTTTGTTTAAATTGTCCAAGCGTTGTACATGATTTTAATTCAGGTCCAAAATCGTTCCATAATCTGACTCCTTGCACTGAGACAGTGTTGCTTGGTGGTAGTTCTCATTGAAGGTTTTTGAAATATACATGTTCCTCTGAAATGATATTGTTTCTCCCTTATTTGGAACAGCTTTTGGATATTTGCGGGCAGTGATAAATTCTTCACTTTAAACATTATTACTGTAGAAGAGCTTGAAATGATGAGGCGATTTGATATATAAACCAAAGTTTATTTATCAGCTCTCCTAACAAGGCTCATTCTAGTGCAGAGGTAGCAGAAGGAAAAGAGGCCGAATATCTCCGGCTCACTGACTTTATACTTGCACATAACAAAAGACATGCATAACAAAGGCTGACATCCCTCATTATCTTAATTCCCCCATTGTCTTGGTATTTCCTCTCCTCGCCCAGGGGGTGAGGGTAGCTCCTCCGGTCTCCACCGCAGTGTCTGGGAACGTCTTTGTTCTTCACTTGGCGGTTGAGAGCCTTTGTCCTTTCAGAGGTGTGAAGTTGCTTTACATATGTAATTACCAAACATTTCCACATGCTTCAACATATGTAGGTTATGGAATATATGATTAATATAGCCCACAGCCCCCCCCAAACGACTAAGAAAAGACAATAGAAAGGTTCACAGTCTAAGATAATTACTATGACATACTAAGTGTTACATCTCTTGCCACAGAAGAAACTTTCCAGCAGCCATGCCCCTAAGAGAGTTCAGTGGTAATCATAACAGCATAGTAAAATCATAAGTCAGTCCTAAACTGTTGCAGCACAATTAGTGAACAATTGTGGAGTAGTTTGCATCAGTCCCTGTGCTGTCTGGGTTTTAATCTTCTCCCAAAACTGCTGTGGGTTCGTTTAGGTGTCCTGCTGGGACCTTCTTGTGAGGAATCTGGGAAGGAGAGTGGTTAATTGTTCCCTGCAGGGGGGCTGAGTCTTTTCTCTTGGGGGGTCTACCCCGCCGAGGTGCTCTCGCCAACTGTGCAGGCTCGTCTTTCAACAAGAAGGCAGGTTTAAGTCTGTCAATGCTGACTGTTTTTTTTTCTATCCCCAAAATCAAGCACAAAGTGTTTATCACCATGTTCCAGCACTCTGAATGGCCCATCGTATGCTGGGCGGAAAGTTGGTTTTAAAGCTTCATGCCTAACAAAAACGAACTCAGCGTTTTTTAAAGCTTGAGGGACAAAAACCCGTGGAAAGGAGTGATGAGCTGGACCGGGGAGAGAGTCCGGTCCGTTGCTGCCTAAAAACCTTGGGACTGGAAGATGCCCTGGTTCTGGGTTCTCTGGTAAAAATTCACCTGGGAGCCTGAGAGGCTGTGCAAAAACTAATTCTGCCGGAGAGGCGTCTAGATCCTCTTTAGGCGCAGCACGCAACCCCAATAAAACCCAGGGAAGTTTATTTACCCAATTTGTATCCGTTAGTGAGGCTCTGAGGGCAGCCTTTAAAGACCTGTGAAAACGCTCGCATAACCCATTAGCCTGAGGGTGATAAGCGGTGGTGCGGTGAATTGTTGCCCCTAAGCTGCTGGACATGGCTGACCAAAGCTCTGAGACAAATTGAGACCCCTATCGGACGTGATGTCCGATGGGACGCCGAAACGTGCTACCCAGTTTGTCAAAAAGACGCGAGCGACTTCCTCCGCTGTGGTTGCTGCTAGAGGGACTGCCTCCGGCCAGCGTGTGGTGCGGTCTATCATTGTTAACAAGTGTGTGAAACCTTGGGAGGAAGGTAGTGGCCCCACGAGGTCGACATGAACGTGGTCGAACCTTCTAGCAGGGATTGGAAAAGGCTCCAGAGGGGCTTTTGTGTGTCTGTGTATTTTGGCGCGCTGACAAGAAATGCAAGTTTTTGCCCATTCTTTTACGTTTTTGCGCAGGCCTGGCCACACAAACTTTTCGGCGACCATTTTAACCGAGGCGCGCACACCTGGGTGCGCGAGGGAGTGAATTGCGTCGAAAATACGGCGGCGCCATGTAGCTGGTACTAACGGGCGAGGTCGGCCGGTTGAAACATCGCATATTGGGGGGGTACACCGTCGCGTAAACCCTTTTTCTCCAGCCTTAACCCTGTTGGTCCAGACAGGAGTGCGCGCACGTCCGCGTCACTGCTTTGTTCCTCTGCCATGGCTGCATAATCTATCCCTGCATGGATAGGTGCTGCGTATGTGTCTGCGTTAGTGAAGAGTTCTGCTGCTGAGGCAGTATAATCTGTCTCCTCGCGCTCTGGTGATGTCACAGCGCGAGAGAGGCAGTCTGCTACTACGTTAAGTTTGCCTGCCACGTGTCGAATGTCTGTGGTGAACTCTGAAATCGCAGCCAGCTGTCTTTGTTGCCTGCCTGACCATGGTTCTGAAATTTTAGCCATAGCAAAGGTGAGCGGTTTATGGTCTACAAAAGCCGTGAAACTCCGCCCTTCTAACCAGAACTGGAAGTGGCGGATGGATAAATGAAGCGCTAGCAGCTCCCTGTCAAAAGTGCTGTATTTACGCTCAGTTTGGTTTAGCGATTTGCTAAAGAATGCTAAAGGTTGCCAGATCCCGCTGACATGTTGTTCTACAACTGCCCCTATAGCCAGGTCCGAAGTGTCTGTGGTTAGCGCGATGCGGGCCGAGGGATCTGGGTGAACTAACAATGTGGCGTTAGCTAGAGTGCTCTTTACTTCCGCGAAGGCGTGTTCGCGCTCCGGGGTCCATTCGACCACGTTGGAAGCTTTCTTTTTTTTGAGTGCGTCATATAGGGGCTGCATGAGCTGAGCTGCGTGGGGGAGGAAACGGTTGTAAAAATTAACCATTCCTAAAAATTCTTGTAGCGATTTGACCGTCTGTGGCCGTGGGAAACTTTTTATCGCGTGAACTTTGTCTGGAAGTGGAACTGCCCCCTTCGGAGAGACTTTGTGTCCTAAAAAATCAATTTGTGACACGCCGAATTTGCATTTGGCTGGATTGATTATTAGCTCATGCTCTTCTAGCCTCTGAAAAACCGTAGTGAGGTGCTGCTCGTGTTCTTCCTCAGACGAGCTGGCTACCAGCATGTCGTCGAGGTAGACGAAGACAAAAGGAAGGTCGCGTAAGACCGCGTCCATCATTCGTTGAAAAGTTTGAGCAGCGCCTTTGAGGCCGAAAGGCATTCGCAGAAATTCAAAAAGGCCGAAAGGGGTTATTACAGCTGTTTTAGGAATGTCCTCCGCTCGGACTGGGACTTGATGATAACCGCGGACTAAGTCTATTTTTGAAAAAATGCGCGCACCTGCCAGATGTAGTGAAAAATCTTGAATGTGAGGAATTGGGTAGCGGTTATGCGCTGTAGCATTGTTTAATCTGCGGTAATCTCCGCACGGTCTCCAAGAACCGTCGGATTTCGGAACCATGTGAAGTGGTGAGGCCCAAGGGCTCTTCGAGCGTCTAACAATGCCCAATTTTTCAAGGGTCGTAAACTCGTCCCGTGCTATGTTGAGCTTGGCCGCGTCTAAGCGGCGAGCTTTGGCAAATACGGGTGGGCCCGTTGTGGGAATAAAGTGTTCAACCCCGTGTTTAGCCACAGTGGCTGAGAATTTGGGAATTGTGAGTGCTGGAATTTGGGTGAGGAGTTGCTCAAACTTACCTCCTGCCGTGGTGACGTTAGCCTGCACAGGTGGTGGAGAAACTCGAGCTGAGCATAGAATAGAAGCAAAGGACAGTGCATTAACCAAGCGCCTATTTGCTAGATCCACTAATAACCCATGTGCACACAAAAAATCTGCGCCTAACAAGTTAAAACTCACCGCCGCTACAACAAATGTCCATCTATAGTTGCGGCCATGGATGTGGAGGTGCAGGCTCTTTTCGCCGAAAGTGTCGATGTTAGAGCCGTTGGCTGCCACCGCTCCGTTGCCCCGGGTGCCCATGGCTCGATCTGCGTGGGAGGGCGTGACGAAACTCAGCTGAGCTCCTGTGTCGATGAGGAACTGCTTGCCGGTGTGTCCATCCGTCACATACAACAGCTTATTCTTCTCGCCGAGAACCGCTGCCGTTAACGGCTCTCGGCTTTGGCGTTTAAATTTGCAGGGGGGAACACATTTGTGAGCCTTCTCGGCGAAACGGTGGTGATAATAACAGACGTCGCTCCGTCTGTTACGTTTTGGCCGTGTCGCTGTCACCGCGGGCTGGATCTGCTCAGTGGGTTGTGGCTCTTCGTGGTTCTGGGCATCAGCGTTGAGGTCTGCGGATGCTGCTGTGGGTGTCTGCTCCTTGCAGGCGTTGACGAGCCGTTGAGCTTCGTTGGCGAGCACGCGGAAGTCTTGCTGGGTGCTGCATCTCATGTTGGCGAGTGTCCCTCTCATGTGTGGCGGCAGCGTGCTGAGGAATATGAATTGGAGGAGGAAGTTGTCATTGTCTTCTTCTTTAAGCTGCAGCAAATCCTCCATGAGGGCTTTAGGTTTGCACCCTCTGTGGCCGTAGACCGCCAGGATCTTCTCGGCTCTCTCTTCAGCTGAGGGGACGTAATTTGCCACGATGGTTGCTTTCAGCGTTTCATATTTGTCTTGGGCAGGCGGCCGCCGGATCATGCTCCGCACACACCTCGAAGTGGCGGCGTCGAGTTTGGAGACGATATGATAGAATTTGGTATCGTCAGCCGTGATGCCCGCCAGTGTAAACTGGGCTTCAGCTTGCTGAAACCACGAGGCGGGGTCTTCTTGCCAGAAGTCTGGCAGCTTGACAGCAACGGCATCCGTGTATACCATCACTGCTGTGTCCGCAGGGTGAGAGTGCCTTGTTTCGGCTCTCACAGCGGTGCTGGTGCTTGGTTGAGCCCTCTCAATCCCTTCTGCCGGGGGGGAAAGACGTCCATCTGTTCCCCTGTCTGCGTGGGCGCTGGTGTCTGCCTGGGTTGCCACGGATGAGTCGATTGCGGGGGAACGCCTCAGGTCCATACTCGCGTCAGGGGTCACCAGTGTAGAAGAGCTTGAAATGATGAGGCGATTCGATATATAAACCAAAGTTTATTTATCAGCTCTCCTAACAAGTCTCATTCTAGTGCAGAGGTAGCAGAAGGAAAAGAGGCCGAATATCTCCGGCTCACTGACTTTATACTTGCACATAACAAAAGACATGCATAACAAAGGCTGACATCCCTCATTATCTTAATCCCCCCATTGTCTTGGTATTTCCTCTCCTCGCCCAGGGGGTGAGGGTAGCTCCTCCGGTCTCCACCGCAGTGTCTGGGAACGTCTTTGTTCTTCACTTGGCGGTTGAGAGCCTTTGTCCTTTCAGAGGTGTGAAGTTGCTTTACATATGTAATTACCAAACATTTCCACATGCTTCAACATATGTAGGTTATGGAATATATGATTAATATAGCCCACAATTACTGCAGTTTTAAAGTCAACCAGATCTTTCAACTTGAGAGCTTTTACTTTAAGAAAAAGTGGGTTTGTTGGTTCCCTGTAAGCAGCTTTGTTTATTATTCTAATAGCTCTCTTCTGAAGCATAAAGACTGGATATATGTTTGTTTTATATGTATTTCCCCATACTTCAGTACAATATGTCATGTATGGGAGTAATAATGAATGATACAAAGTATATAATGTGGGTTGATTCAGCAAATATTTCGCTCTGTGTAGTATTGCGATTGATTTAGATATTTTACCTTTAATATAATTAATATGTGACTTCCAACACAGTTTATTATCAATTATTACTCCAAGAAATTTAGTTTCAGATACCCTTTCAATCTCTACACCATTTACACTGAGTTTAGATACTAAGTTGTTGTGATGGTTGTTAAAAACTATAAATTTTGTCTTACTTAAATTGAGCATTAATTTGTTTGAATCAAACCACAGTTTAAGCTTTCCTAATTCCTTTCCGAGTGTATCCAAAAGTTGTTCCAAATTGCTTCCACTGCATAACAGATTAGTGTCATCGGCAAACAATATTAAATCCATTTTTTCCAAGACTTTACATATATCATTTATATACATACTGAATAACAATGGCCCCAAAACTGAACCCTGTGGGACGCCACAAGTAACCTTCAGTAACTGTGAGTTTTTGTTACCAACACATACATACTGATATCTATTCTTTAAGTAACTACTTAACCAGGACAGTGTTACCCCCCTAATACCACAATTTTGTAGTTTCTTTAATAATAAATTGTGATCCACTCTATCAAATGCTTTTTTTAAGATCCAGGAATACCCCAGCTGAATACTCTTTATTTTCAACGGCAGTTGATATTTTTTCTATAAATTCCATTAGAGCAAATGCAGTTGTCCTCTTGTATCTGAACCCATATTGCTGCTCAAACAATAAATTATTCTTCATTATGAAGTTGTCAATTCTCTCACAGAATATTTTTTCAAGTATCTTGGAAAATTGCGGCAATAGTGAAATTGGTCTATAGTTTGAAAGTTCCCCTCTGTCACCCTTCTTGTATATTGGAATTACTTTAGCTATTTTCATTGCATTGGGAAATATACCTGTTTGGAGAGACAGGTTACAAATGCATGTCAGTGGTTTCATTAAGCATTCGATAATAGTTTTGACTAAGAGCATGTCAATACCATCACAGTCCGTAGATGTCTTACTTTTAAACGATTTACAATTTCAATGACCTCTCTCTCGTCTGTGTTCTTTATAAAAATGGAGTCTTTTATAGTAGTGTTTTTGCTTATTGTATCATCCGTAGGTGCCGTAATGGGTATTTCTCGAGCCAAATTAGGACCAGTGTTAACAAAAAAGTTATTAAATTCATCTGCAGGTGAAACTGCATTCATACTCTGAGTCGTTGTATTATTTTTTGAAAAATTGGTTGGGTAGCTTGTATTTCTGTTTTTATTTCCAAGAATATTGTTAAGTATTGTCCATACATTTTTAATATTGTCTCTGTTTTTCTCCAGTTCTTTACTGTAATAGTCTCTTTTACTACATCTCATTATATATGTTAACTTATTTTTGTATGTTTTATACCACTGCTCTGCTTCTTTTGTCCTTTTCTTTAGAAAAGCTTTATATAATAATTTTTTCTTTTTACACGCCTTTTGTAATCCTTTGGTTAACCATGGCTTATCGACAAATTTATGTTTAAGCTTTTTCTTTACTAATGGACAATTTTTTTCATAAAGAGTGGTTACTATGTTCATAAATGTGTCATAGGCTTCATTTACATCTGATACATAGACTTTTGTCCAGTCCTGCTTCAGCAAGTCTTCTTTAAAAGAACTGATTGCATTTTGTGATTTGTATCGGAACGATTTTAAAATTTTTTCTGTATTGGCCTCCGTGTGGCCATGGATAAGTGCAAAGGTTGGCAAATGGTCACTTATATCATTTATCAATAATCCCCTTTCTATTTTCTTATCAATAATGTTAACAAACAGGTTGTCAATAAGTGTAGCAGTGTGAACTGTGATTCTATTGGGATGTGTTATTGTGGGGTATAGACTCATACTGTACATAGAATTCATGAACTCTGTAATTACATTTTGTTGATATGGATTTAGTAAATCAATATTGAAATCTCCACAAATTACTACCATTTTCTTACTAGTAATATTATTGTACAGCTCGACTAATTTATCTCTGAATGTCTCAATGCAAGTTCCTGGCGTTCTATATATACAACTTATAACTAGAAAAGCACTTGGAGAGCGCAGACCTCCGCCAAGCGGCACAGTTCCCCCCATACAGTGTTTGTGTGTACGTTTTGAGATTCCCTGAGCATGAAAAGATATGACTAGCAATTGGATTCACAATGATTATTTGTTTATTTGACATGGACAGTGCAATAAACAGACAATTAATGAATGACAATCAATGTGATAGTGATAGGATTAGTGGTTCAGTAGTGTAAAACGGGGCTATAAGGGACGGTGGGTTGATAAGGGACACTTTTGTGGGAAATGTTTTAAATGTAATTCTGCTTTTTTTATTTTGAGCAGGACGCTGAGTTGTGTTGTTATTGTCAAATATCCATGAATCCTTCATGAAATCTAGGCGGAAGCAAAATTAAAAAAGCAGAATTACATTTAGAAAAGTGTCCCATATTACCCCGCCGTCCCTTATAGCCCCGTTTAACAGTTGTAAAAGCATTGCCTCCTTGGCGGAGGTAATAAACTGAAGTGTTGGTGTGTCCATCTCCTCCACTGACGGATGCAGATTGGTTAGACAGGTTGCCGTGGGTTTTATATTATACTGTATTATTGGGGTTGCGCTCCGCGGCAAAACAGAATTTAGAATTGTCCCCGGCAGAGAGGTCGTTTTTACGCAGCGCCTATAGCTGGGCGGGGAATTTGTGGCAAATAATCGGGCGGCGGACAGGTGGCCGTGTCAGGTTTTGCAGCGTGGGGCAAAAACACGCACGCTGGCGGGCCCAGGCCAGCAGTGTTTTCCGCGTGCTTTTGTGCCTAAAACGTAGAAGAACGCGGAGTTTGTGTTGGTCAGACACAACGACCAGCGCAATGTGCGCAGCGCCTATGGCTGGCGGGCCCAGGCCACCAGTGTTTTCCGCATGCTTTTGTGGCTAAAACGTTGAAGAAGGCGGAGTTTGTGTTGGTCAGACACGACGGCCAGCGCCGTCCATTGCGCCTGCGCACATGTTGAAAATGGCCATATGTCACAGTGTGGAAAAATGCTTTAAAAAATTCCTGTATGCAGACGGTGATGCGGATCATCCCCAAAATGTAATCAGTTCTTCCTTGTACCATTTCCAACAACGCCTGAAAGTTTCATGGAAATCCGTCCAAGACTTTTTGAGTTATCTTGCTAACCAACAGACAAACAGACAGACAGACAAACAGACAGACAGACAGACAAACACACAAACCCTGGCAAAAACATAACCTCCTCCTGGCCTTTTCGGCCTGGCGGAGGTAATTAGATTTTTTTGTTTTATCTTGGTCAATCTCAACAGTAACACATTCTAAAATCCCTGGTAGTGCAAAGGACATTCCATTTACAAGTTTACACCTATACAGGTCATCAATATACAGTGCAACACCACCACCCTTTTTTGAGATCTGTTAATATGAAACATCTGATATCCCTCTATTGCCATCAGGGGAGCCTGCTCTTCATTAAGCCAAGTTTCAGAGACTGCGATGGCTGTAAATTTTCTGTCTAGCTGTTTTAAATAGTCCTGAATCTGTGGAAAGTTTTTGTTAAGACTTCTGCTGTTTGAAGTGTATTATTGATAGTTTACCATCTAGTTGCACTTGACTTTTGAATTGCTTTTCAGTGTAATATTCACAATGATTATGAATATTATTGAAAAAGTGGTTATCAGGATCACTATCATTCTCCATCTCTTGTAGTTTATGTTCAGCATAATGGCATATTTTCAGAGTTTGAATTTCCTCACTCTGTGTCAAATGACTTCCTCTGACTGGATATAATTGATGTCTACTCAAGTTAGTCATAAGTTTTTTTGTTTGTTTTGTTTAGTTTTTGTTTTTTTTAAAGTACATTGACATGGTATGTCAAAAGAACTATTCTTGCCATGTGTGTGGATATGGATTATCATAGTCTCTTAATTTTCTTAATCAGTGTTCATCTATATTTATTTAAGTCAGTAATCTCTCTGATTATTATACTCTTTGCTTCCTCAGGTGTTCCATTTAGTCTGATCCAAACTCTACAATTTCTTGTCCATGTTGCCTGTATCTTATTTTGTCTTTTCAGCATCCGTGCTTGCCATGCTATTTCAGCATTAGTTTTTGTTAGATGTTCATTTAGGTAAACTTCTGTTCCCCGTAGCTTTCTGGCCTGCCTCAGTATGTCATTCTTTACCCTTCTGTTCACAAAACGCATCACAGTTGATTTCTTTGTTTTATTATTCTTTCTGGGTAAAGCATGACAGGCTGAAATTGCATTTGCTTCGACCTTTATATTTCTACTATCAAGGAACTGAAGCACCTGGTTTTCCAGGGAGACTGATTCGCCCAGGAGAGCATCCTCACCTCTCATTCCTGTTGTAGCATGAGCATATGATTGATATTTAATGTCTAGTCCACTTATAATTAGATCATCCTTACGAGAATATTGTTCAAGATCCTCGACGCGTTGCTCCAGGTCTGCAATTTTTTTGTCTTTTTCCTTAATTGTTAATTTTAATTCTTGGACTTCTTCCATTATCCCTAATATTTTAGCCTGCTGACTAGCCACTTTGGACAGTTCTTCTGACAAGAAGTTCAGAGATTTTTTGATCTCTTCCATTTCCTCCTTCTTTGGTGGCATTCTTTTGACTTTGTCAAAAGAAGCTCTACCCATATTTGATATATGCTGTATATAAACACAGTAGTATTTCTAGACTCCTCTTGCTATATAAAAACTTTAACACTTTATTTATATTGTTTTATTCTGGAACTGACAGGGAGGAATGGGGAGGCAATTGAAGGGATATGAAGTGGCCAAAATAGGTGGGGAGGGTCAAGAAGTGTGTGTGTGGGGGGGAGGGGGGAGAAAGAAAGAAAAACAAAGAGAAGACGCAAAAAACAGTTGCTGCTTTTGATACTGTGTCTGCACCTGAAAGACAACAGGTAGACGTGTACATGTGCGCGCGCGCAAGAAAGTGTATGTGTGCAGCTTGCTAGGAATGATACAAAGAAAAAAGAGAGGGTAGCAGGCCGCAGCAAGCCCCCCCCCCCCCCCCAGGACCGTGAGCAAGCAAGACAATGCCCCCCACCTCTCAGGCAACCCGCAACCCCAGCAGAGCACAATGTCATGAGGCCACCAAACCCCAGGACAATCAGTCACCTGCCCCAGGGGGAAGAGCGGGGGGGGGGGGGGGGTCAGGCGGGCAGGCAATCAGGGTCGGCACACCACCACTCCGTGCCAAATGCCCCCCGCCACCCCAGCAGAGCCAGATGCTGGGACCAGGTGTCGGGGGGCCACAACCCCCCCTCCCCAAAAGCCCCACACACACACCTCAGGAGCCATTTTCTCATAAATTTGTAACTTTTTCTCATAAATAAATTTATTTGCTATCTTTTTGTTAACTGGAACTTTTTTCTAATTTTTCCTCATACATTGGATCATTTTTTCTTGTAAATTTGTAACTTTTTTCAAGTAATTTTACAATTTTTTGAGTAAATTTTCACTTTTTTTGTCATAAATTTGCAACTTTTTTCCAGCAAATTTGTGACTTTTTTTCTTAGAATTTTTTTTTCTCATAAAATGGTGACTTTATTCTCGTAATTTTGCCTATGGCACCAGTGCTACTAAAACCTGCTCACCTGCGTTGAACCCCTGTGGGACCCAGTGAGTTTAAAGAGGGTAAACAGATTACCCGCTCACCTGTGCCACAGGTAAAGTCCATGTGGGCAAAAACAGATGGGGCCAACATGGAACCCATGGACAGACCCATGTGGGACCCATAAGACTTTAACCTTTAGCTTTAACCTTTGGTCCACATGGACATAGTGGCTGGATAGAACCGCTGAAAATCTAAAAACAAATCTGTACACATGTGAGTGTTACCAAAGCCTGTCCACACCTAACTGTACTAAAATAACCAATTAAACACCATTATAAACGAGTAATTTGGCAGCATGTTAGAATGTGCGGTTTCCTAAATGTCCAAATCTTTTTTTTTTCTTTTTGGTTCCCACTTAAGTGTTTTTTTTACCCCACCATTTGTACCACTTTCACCCCGTTAGAATAACATTATTATCACGAGCATGAAGAGCGCCACAATTATCCGCAGCCCGCTCGTTCTCAAGTTAGGAAATGGCCTTGAAAATTGCCTGGGTCTGCAGAGTGTTTCGGTCCCACGTCTTCATTGTGTGTGTGTGTTTGGACGTGGAACCTGTCAGATCTTGGAGCAGAACGTAAACCAATTCTTCACCCCCCCATTTCTCCTTTAATCTTCATCTTAAGGAACAATAACAAAGATTTAAGGAAAATGAGGCTTTTAATAATATCAGGACCAAATGTGGGGTACATTTCTTTTTTGAAATGGTGATATTATCAAAATTAGTTTATAGCCCCTTACAACACTTTCACAAGTGGGTGAGATATAGAATTACTGAAATCCTATTTGGATGTAATTTAACTGGCAATTACTCAAATTGCCAGGTTATAGCTTCATAAGATTGCATTTCTCAGCGTTCAATCAGAACTATCAACATCTGTGCTGCAGCTCTGGTGAGAAATTTCTAACGGCTGCTCTAGTTATACATAAAATAATAACAATTTGAAAAAAATACATAAAAAATTTAGCAAATAATAAAATAAAAATAAATGAAAACAACAAAATAAAAGGAAAAATAATAATTAATAAATAAATAAATAATAAATAAAAGCATAATAAATAAAAAATAAATAGTATATGAAAAAACAAAAGAAAAAGAAAAATAAGAACAAATGAGATAAAATAAGTAAGTCAACATCCATCCATCCATCCATCCATCCATCCATCCATCCATCCATCCATCCATTCATCTTCTACCACTTTTCTGGAGGTCCGGGTCACAGAGGCAGCAGTTCAAGCAGAGAAGCCCAGACTTGCCTCCCCCCAGCCTCCTGCTCCTGCTCTTCAGAGAGGATACCAAGACGTTCCCAGACCAACTGAGAGACATAGTCTCTCCACCGGGTCCTGGGTCTGCCCTGGGGTCTCCTCCCAGTGGGACGTGCCCAAAACACCTCAAGTGGGATGCGTCCAAGAGGCATCCTGATCAGACGCCCATACCACCTCAATTGACTCCTTTCAATGTGGAGGAGCAGCGGTTCTACTCTGGGCCTCTGTAGTCATGAGCTTTGGGTAATGACCGAAAGAATAAGATCACGGCTACAAGCAGCTGAAATGAGCTTCCTCCGTAGGATTGCTGGACTCACCCATAGAGGTACTAGGGTGAGGAGCTCAGTCAATAAGTTAACAGAATGTATGTAAAAACAAAATAAATAATTCAAATAATAAAACAAAAAATTAATTAATTAAAATAGCAAAAAGGAAAACATAAGAATAAGTTAATTCATTAATTCATTAAAATAAATAAAAAATACAAAGAAAATTTAAAAATAACATCCACTTTATTCCTGGGGGTGCCGCTGTAGGAATGATTATGGGCGGAGCTTCTGGTTTCAGCTGACCTAGTGTTAAATCAGTCAGTAAGAGTGGAGTAGCAGGGGCATTTAAAATAGCATTTTCTAAAGTTTTTCAAATTCATTTTAATGTATAATCCACATACATGTTTTGCACTCAAGTGGCAGCTAATTTCAGTTCTTCTAGTTTTTGTATTTTTTGAATATTTTTGCGTAGTTCTGGTACTTGTTGCTGGTGTTCGTGGTTGTGCCAGACTGTATAAATGGAGGCTTCTCACCACACGGTGACAGATGACATCCAAGCACGGTATTGTGGCGTACGTCTGCTCTAAGGTAAATTTGATTATGTCCAACATATTTTAACAAAATGCAGCCGACTTTATTACGGTGGAGACGTGCTGGTTGGAATGTGCACCGCGTCATTATGAGTAACAGGCAATGAGAAGTCACAAATCATGACTCGTTCTTTGTTTGCTAGCAGCAAGTCCCGGGAAAACCCCATGAGTGCCTGGTATCATTGGAAAGCTTAGAAATCGTGCTTTCTAAAAATACCTATGTTTTTGCGGAAGATGTAATTCCCAACTTATCGAATGCAAGTTTTCAACCTAGCTAAAATATAAACAAATCGTCTTTTCCTGGGTCAGTTTTTGTGCACTTCCTACAAATTAAATATAATTTGAAGGTCTTTCGATACAGAATATGGTAATAACGTTACATCAGTTTTGAAAATGTCCTCAAAGTGACTCATTTTGCCAGGACGGGTCATTTGTTTACACCGTTAGCATCTTAGCAGCGGCGCTAACTAACGGAGCTACTATGTACGAGGCCACTTTATAAGGTCATCTTTCCACCCCTCGATAGTCGTGGGAAGTGGTATGATTATATTACTGTTTTGAGGTGCAAGAGGCCGTGTTCCCGCATTTCTGATGCCGAAGTCATTGCTTTTCAACAAGAAAAAGTATCCCGTTTCTGTGACAACCATACGTTCTAACTAGTACCGGAAGTTGCTACCATAATTCACGCAAGGCATCATGGGGCCTAGGAATAAGGTGGATAAGATAAAGATATAAAAAGAAAAATAATTCAAAATAACAAAATAAAAAGAAAAATAAGAATCGATAAAGATAAAGTTAAATACAAATAAATACATAAAAACAAAAATACAAAAAATAAAAAATAAATAGAAAAATAAAAATATATTGAAAATAAAATAAATAGAAAAAATAAGACTAAATTAATTACAAAAATATAAAATAAAAACAAAATAAGACATGTAAGATAAAATAAAATAAGGATGGAAAAAAGACAAATGGTTTGTGAGACACAGGACAGCACAAAAAAAATCTAATTATTCTGCCAATTATTCTTTCAAGTAAGAGCATCTAGATTCTTGGAGAAAAAGCTGAATTTTCACATTGCTAATTTTTCCAAGCTGCTCTAAATAAATAAAATAACCAGTTTCTTTGTCTAAAAAAAAGAAAAAGAAAAAGTTAATAAAATTTTTAAAAAAAATATATGCAATATACTAAACTATTTTGAACTATTTCAGCTTTTATGATAATATAAATAAACGATTTTAGCTTTTAGGTTTGTATTTTAGGATTTAAGTTTTTAACTTTTTGCATTTTGATGCAACTGCTTTCAACTTTACGCTGTTTCCACTTTCATGCTAATGCCCTGTAAATTTAGGCCATTTTAGCTTTTAAACAAGCATTTTCTTTTAGCTGTAGTAAGCTAACTTTGTAAACCATGTCAGCGTTTATGCTAACACTTTGCAGCTTTAAGCCAGTTAAGTTTTCAAGCTAGCATTTTTAGCCTAACTTTCTTCAACAGAAGATATGTCTACTTTTATGCTAGTGTTGTGCAAATTAAGCTGTTTTGGCTGTAAAATTAGTATTTATCTGTGTGAACTTAAAATGCTGCTTTCTTCAACTTGAAGCTATTTCAGCTTTTATGCTAACTCTGGTCCATCTTCAGCTAGTTCCTCTTTTAAGCTAAGGATTCCTAGATTGGCATTATAGGCCAGCTATTAGCATCCCCTGGCTAGGCATTAGCATTACAAGGCTAACATTAGCATCCCTAGATGTTCCATTAGATTCCAAGGATGGCATTAGCATCTGCAGGCCGGCCATTAGCATCCCTTGGCTAGCCACTAGCATTCCTAGTCTATTAACATGACTAGGCTTGCTATTAGCATTTGGCTTTCCTTAACGTAGATCAGCTTTAAACTATGTAAGATTTTAAACTAAGTGTTCAGCTTTAATCTACTTTACAGCTTTTAGCTTTTTTTTAGGTTACAGCATTCACACTGCATTTTCTTCAGGAAATACAAATTTTCTAGTTCTCATTTGTGGTTACATGTCGTATCTTATTGCAGTTCTGCAAAGAAAAGGCTGCCACTCATAACAAGTTTGTTTTACTTTCTACGGACCCAACAGAGATCCCACATTTCCCACCTTAAATGTCTGTTTACACGCTGGCCTTTCGCTGTTTAGAAACCAGGGTTGAGTTGTCTCCTCACGTCTGGCATGGAATCACTTTACTCTGGATTCAAAACAGAAGAAGAAGGAAATGATGTCATACCACAAGGAGAGCTCAGAACCAGTTATTTGTTGACAAATCATAAAACAGAAGAAAAGCAGACACAGACGCATACAAAACAAGGAGGCACATGACTAATGGGTCACAGCGTTACAGATCCCATATGACTCTGTTTCTCTTCCATGTTTGTGCTGTTTTGCTCACTATTTACCCCTTTAGTGGCATCTGGCGCAGGAGTTTAATCAAAAGTGTTTGTTTCTGTGGCAGATGATAGCTGAAGTAATGTGAGGCAATAATGAAGTCATTAATGTGGCGGGTGGATGTCCTCCTGCTGCGCTGATGCTTGCAGTAATTATTCCCACATTAAAGTGAGCCAGGTTCTCTAAGCTCTTCAGATGGTACTGTTATGTAGGAATAATGGAGGACGGAGAGTTTCTACTGTTGAACACTGAACTGTCTTTATTCTTCTTCTTTTAGATTTGATTGGCGGTTGGCAACCAGCTTACAGGTGCATTACCGCCACTGACATGATTATCATCACTTTATATCTTTGTATAAGGAGTTCTGAACAACTCCTTATGTGTGAAAAAATTATCCGTCCTTGGCCTGTCTTCGGTGGCGTCAATAGCTGTGCCAGCCAGCCAGCCAGCCAGCTTTATTGAACTGCACGGCACAATATGTATCCCAGCCGTAGCCCGCCTGACGCCACTCACCCTCCCAACCCCGGCTGAGCTACGGCAAACCCCAGAGTACAATTCCCATATGTAACAAGTATTAAATATAGTTTCAAAATTGGCGCATATGTGCATACGTTTTGCAAATGTGTTAAAACACAACAGTTTTGGTCTGATGTTTCAGCGCTGTGCATTAACGTTGCTAGAATGCCCATTAGCACCCCTAGGCTATCCATTAGCATTCGTGGGCTGGCCATTAACATGACAAGACAGTTAGCATGCCTGAGCTTTTCATTAGCGTTCATAAGCTGTCCATTAGCATTCCAAGGCTTGCATTTGCATCCCTAGACATTTCATTAGGTTCAGGTTCAGGTTACTTTATTTGTACCCGTAGGTAGATTTGTTTTGCAGTCTGGTGACATCCATATTTACAAGCCACAAATTACATTCAACATAGACACAAACACAGGCACACATGAAATTGACTATAAACATGATAAAAATACTCAAGGCTCCATCAATCAGGGTATAAAAAGACAAAGAGATGGGAGAAAAACCAGAGGTAAGACAGAAGAGTCATATTTAAAGTTAAAAACTAGTCAAAGAGGTTAAAAACTCAAAGGTCTAAAACCCAATAAAATATTTAGAACCCAAGTAATGTCCTACAAAAATAAGTAAATATAAAATGGAGTTAATAAATAGGAACCTAAATTATGTGCATGTGGAGTGTGTGAAATCACAGGCAGATTCATTTCAAATGATTTATTGCACACTCACATCTCACGAGCACTGAACAGAATGACTCGTCACATCAAGAGCACAGAACAGACTGACTAGTCACATTCAACATCCTTCTCTCTACCTCAAGTTACACTTCACAAGATTCAAGGCACTTCCTCATAACAGCAGGGCATCTACACTACACTTCATTCAACCCCCACTCCCACTGTTCTCCCATGTGTATTCATTGTCTCTGTCTAAGGTGTGAAATAACCTGAGGCCTGAGGCCCACACTGCCCCCCCCCCCAGCAACTTAGATAGAACAATAGCACATCAGTCCACATGCTGTTTCGGCTTCAGCCGCCTCCCATACCTGCTGCAACTGGGTTTTACCACCTCTGTGGCGCTGCTGTGCCGGTGGGAGGCTGCTGGAAGTGTGTCTGACTGCGGGTGAGCCGTGGAGAGGGGAGGGGGGGGTTCACTCTGCCCGTGTGGCTGCTCTGATGAATCGTTTCCCTGGGGAGCTCTCCGTGGGGGTCTTCCACGCCAAGGGGCCCTAGCCAACAGCACTTGCTCGTCCGCCACAACGAAAGCGGGTTTGAGTCTGTCTATGCCAATTTTTTCCCTCCTACCCCCCAAGTCTAGCAAAAAATGCTTATCCCCTGTTTCCAGCACTCTGAACGGTCCATCATAGGGTGGGCGCAATGGAGAGCGGTGGGCGTCGTGTCTGACAAACACAAACTCTGCGTTCTTCAAAGTTTTAGGCACAAAAACACGCGGAAAACTGTGGTGGGCAGGTCCCGGCAGCGTGCCTGTGTTTGCGCTACGCTGCAAAAGCTGAGAAGGGGAGCTGCCGGGTGCAGGATTATCTGGCAGAAATTCCCCGGGCAGCCGTAGGGGCTGCGCAAAAACGAGCTCTGCCGGGGAAGCTTCCAGATCCTCTTTCGGCGCGGAGCGCAACCCCAATAAAACCCACGGTAACTTGTCTACCCAATTTGCATCCGTCAATGAAGCCCTGAGTGCTGCTTTCAGTGATCTATGAAAACGCTCGCATAAACCATTGGCCTGTGGGTTGTACGCGGTTGTGCGGTGAATTGTAACACCCAGGCTACGGGCCATCGTGGACCAGAGTTCGGAAACAAATTGAGGGCCCCTGTCGGACGTAATGTCTGACGGGACTCCAAAACGTGCCACCCATGCTGTTAAAAAAGCGCGCGCCATGTCTGCGGACATTGTTGCCGCCAGCGGAACCGCTTCTGGCCAGCGTGTAGTGCGGTCCACCATTGTCAGGAGGTGCGTGCACCCCTGTGATGGCGGGAGGGGGCCCACAAGGTCCACATGAATATGGTCGAACCTCTTAGCCGGAATACCAAACGGCTCCAAGGGAGCCTTCGTGTGTCTGTGTACCTTGGCTCGTTGGCACGCCACGCAGGCTGCAGCCCACTCTTTAACTTGTTTGTGTAGGCTCGGCCACACAAACTTCTCTCCCACCATTTTGACGGACGCGCGCACTCCTGGGTGCGCCAGAGTGTGAACCGACTCAAACACGCGGCGGCGCCACGCGGCCGGGACCACGGGACGTGGGCGACCCGTGGAGACATCGCAGATTAGAGGGGGCATGCTGGCTTGCAGCACCCTGCTCTCCAGCCTTAACCCTGTTGGTCCAGACTGAAGCGCGCGCACGTCTGCATCGCTAATCTGCTCCGCGGCCATGGCTGCGTAATCTATGCCCATGCAGACTGGGGCCACCACGGCGCGTGAGAGGCAGTCTGCCACTACATTCAGTTTACCCGACACATGCTGAATATCGGTAGTAAACTCTGAGATCGCGGCCAGCTGTCTCTGCTGCTGGCCCGACCACGGTTCTGAAACCTTGGCCATCGCGAATGTTAGCGGCTTGTGGTCCACGAATGCGGTGAAGCTGCGCCCTTCCAGCCAGAACTGGAAGTGGCGAATGGCCAGGTGGAGAGCCAGCAACTCTCTGTCAAACGCGCTGTATTTACGTTCGCTGTCGCGCAAAGTTCTGCTGAAAAAGGCGAGCAGCTGCCAAGCCCCGGCGACGCGCTGCTCCACGACAGCCCCTATGGCCACGTCTGAAGCGTCGGTGGTGAGCGCTATGCGGGCTGTCGGGTCTGGATGTGCCAGCAGTGCTGCGTTTGCCAGAGCTGCTTTAACTTCCGAGAACGCCCGCTCTCGCTCCAGGGTCCATTCGACCCTGTCCGCGGGTTTCTGTTTCTTGAGCGCGGCGTACAATGGTTGCATGAGCTGCGCTGCGCGGGGAAGGAAACGGTTATAAAAGTTCACCATTCCCAAAAATTCCTGCAGCGCCCTGACCGTCTGAGGCCGGGGAAAATCCACCACGGCGTGCACTTTGTTGGGCAGCGGGATCGCTCCTTCTGGAGAGACGCGGTGCCCCAAAAAATCAATCTCCGTTACGCCGAACTGGCATTTCGCCGGGTTGATTATTAACCCGTGCTCCTCCAACCTCCGGAAAACCGTCGTGAGGTGGGTTTCGTGTTCGTCTTCGGACGCGCTGGCTACCAGGATATCGTCCAGGTAGACGAACATGAACGGGAGATCGCGCTGCACTGCATCCATCATGCACTGGCATGCGCAGGAACTCGAATAGACCGAACAGAGTTATTACCGCTGTTTTGGGTACGTCCTCAGCGCGCACTGGGACTTGGTGGTAACCGCGGACCAGGTCCATTTTGGAAAAAATGCGTGCCCCGGCGAGGTGAATGGAAAAATCCTGTATGTGGGGAATCGGGTAGCGGTCGTGCGCCGTGGCGTTGTTCAACCTGCGGAAATCACCACACGGTCGCCACGATCCCTCAGCCTTAGGGACCATGTGTAGCGGGGATGCCCATAGGCTGTTCGAGTGCCTGATGATGCCCAACCTTTCCAGGTTGGCGAACTCCTCGCGCGCTATGGCCAGTTTAGCTGCGTCCAAGCGCCGAGGTCTTGCAAAAACGGGCGGCCCGGTGGTGGTGATAAAGTGCTCCACCCCGTGTTTAGCGATGGCCGCGGAAAACGTCGGGACCGTGAGTGCTGGGAACTGAGTGAGCAGTGTGTGGAACTTACCGCCTGTAGCTGTGACGTTGGCTTGTGCTGTTGGCTGGGTCACTCGAGCTATACAGGGGAGAGAGTCAACCAGTAAACCATGTGCACACAGAAAATCAGCCCCCAGGATATGGTAATTCAGTGCTGCTATGACAAAAGTCCACTCATATGTATGGCCGTGTAGAGATAAGAGCAGAGTCCTCTCACCAAAGGTCTTAATATCCGAGCCGTTTGCTGCCAACATCTCGGGGCTGCTAGATCCTGCCAGCCGGTCAGCGTAGGTCGGCCGGATGAAGCTCTTCTGGGCTCCGGTGTCCACGAGGAAACGCCTCCCCGAGCGTGCGTCCGTTAGGTAGGGCAGCTTGTTCTCTTCACCGAGGGTCGCTGCTGCTACTGACCCCCGGCCTTGGCGTTTTCCCGAGCGCTGGAATTGGCATGGTGGGGCACATCTGCGTGCGTTCTCTCCGAAGCGGCGGTGGTAGGAACAGAGCGTGTCTCTCTGGCGCTCCTTGGCCCCCGCTGCTGCTACCGTCGGTGGCTCCTCGCCTCCTCTGGTCGTCTCGCTGGGCTCCGTCGCTGCCACATTGACTGTGATCGCCCTGGTGGTGATGATGATCCGGTCTGCCTCCTGTGCTAGCGCACGGTAGTCTCACGCAGCCAGCCGCGGCGAATTGGCCAGAACCACTCTCGCTACTGTCGGAAGGTTCCGGAGGAAGAGGTGGGCAAACAGAAAGTGTTCGTCGTCCGTGCCCCTTAACGCCAGCATCTTCTCCATCAGGTCTACGGCCGAACCATCTCCTAGCTCGGTCTGCGTCAGGAGCCTCTCCGCTCTCTCACAGTCCGAGAGCGTGTAGCGCTGGATGAGCGCAGCCTTGAGCGCCTCGTATCTGTTGCTGGCTGGTGGCTGATCGAGCAGGCTCGCTACCTGTTGAGCTGTGCGGGCGTCGAGCGCTGTGACCACATGGTAGAATCTGGTGTCATCTGCCGTTACTCCCTGGAGGGCGAACTGGGCCTCGGTGAGGTGGAACCAAGAGCGCGGGCTGTGCTGCCAGAAATCCGGTAGCTTGACTGAAACCGCACACGCGTGGCTGGAGGTTCCAGTCTGGGCTGTCTGTGGGATGGCTGCCGCCTCGCTGTAGCTTCCTGACCGGGGCGGCTCCGGGGATCTTGCCTCATGTTCCATAATACGTCTTGGGTCACCAGTGTGGAGTGTGTGAAATCACAGGCAGATTCATTTCAAATGATTTATTGCACACTCACATCTCACGAGCACTGAACAGAATGACTCGTCACATCAAGAGCACAGAACAGACTGACTAGTCACATTCAACACCTTCTCTCTACCTCAAGTTACACTTCACAAGATTCAAGGCACTTCCTCATAATAGCAGGGCATCTACACCACACTTCATTCAACCCCCACTCCCACTGTTCTCCCATGTGTATTCATTGTCTCTGTCTAAGGTGTGAAATAACCTGAGGCCTGAGGCCCACATGCAATATATTGTTACAGCTTGTTCAACTCTTTAAAAGCAGCAGGAACAAAGCTGTTTTTGTAGCACTGGGTTTTACTTTTTGGGACAGCAAACCTCCCTCTTGAGGGAAGAAGCTGAAAGTTGCAGTGCAAAGGGTGGGAGTCATTATTTAAAATGGAGGTAGCCATCCTCTGCACTTGTCTGGTGTACAGGGATGTCAGGCTCAGCTGTGACTCACCAAGCAAATGACTGGACCATCTAACTACCTGATCCAAGGATTTCTTCTGTTTCAGTTTTATCTGACCAAACTGTTGTGTTCGTGTTCGTTGAGGAGAGAAGAGACTTGCAGCTGAACCAACGTATCTTTATTTTTTAGCGGCAGCTCACACAGACACTTTCACATCGGCTCCCATGTTGGCCGTTTCTTATTCTACTGAGTGCATCATTCCAACAAACGGTAACAAGGTAGCAGCGACGCCTAGTGGTAAACACTGATCATTACATCCCCCTTTCTTTGAGGTGAATAAACATTAATAAACATTGATGCAAAACAGTGTATATGTATTCAGTATGAATGGACTAATACAAAACACAAATTTCAGTTCTCCCTGAATCAACATGCCCAAAGAAATTAACATCTGTTACATTTTTCTTATTCTTTGCTTTTTGCTTTGTTTACTTCGGTGTTTCTGGCACGTTTCACAACTACTCACAAGCGTCTCGATGTCTTTGTTTAGTCCAGGCCAGTACACTGACTCCCTTGCTCTCCTTTTACATTTTTCAATCCCAAGGTGTCCTTCATGTATCCTGTTTAACAAATCTGGTCTTAGAGCCTCAGGGATGACTATTCTTCCTTTCTTCAGTAATAGTCCATCAACAAAACTGAGATCTCCTCTGACATGGTAATAGCGAGGGCAAGATCCTGCAGGCCATCCCTCGTCCATGTTCTGAATGACACGCTGTAGCTCGGTGTCCTGTGATGTCACCTCAGCTATTTGTTTCGACTTTGTGTCAGATACTGGCAGAGCACACGACACCATGTTGATGTGATTTTCAATATCCTCATCTGTGGAACTCAGACACTTTTCAGCAGGTGCTCTGGACAAGGCATCTGCGAGTATCAGGTGCTTTCCCGGTGTATAAACCAGTTCAAAATCGTACCTTTGCATTTTCATCATTAGGCGTTGGATCCGTGGGGACATTTCGTTAAGATTCTTCTTGATAATGGAGACGAGTGGGCGGTGGTCAGTTTCCACAGTAAAAGACGGCAGTCCATAGACATAACTGTGAAACCGCTCCAGCCCGTAGGAAACGCCTAAACACTCCTTTTCAATCTGGGCATATTTGCATTCAGACTTTGTCATAGCCCTTGACGCATAGGCTACTGGTTTCCAGTACTCTCCTTCTGCCTGTAGGAGCACTGCTCCGATGCCATCTTTGGACGCGTCAGTTGACACTTTGAGCTTTTTCCGGTGGTCATAGTAGGCTAATGCTGGTGCTCTGGTAAGAGTTTGCTTAAGTCTTTGCCACTCTTGCTCATGTTTTTCGGCCCATTTAAAGTCACAGTCGTTGTGTAAGAGCTCTCGGATGCATGACGTCTTTGCTGTGAGGTTGGGAATAAATTTGCCTATGAAATTTACCATTCCCATGATGCGTAACACGCCCGTTTTGTCTGTTGGTCTTGGCATGTTCAGTATTGCTTTCACTTTATCGCCATCTGGTTGTATGCCTTGAGCTGTGAGTTTGTCTCCGAGGAAGAGAATCTCTTGTACTGCAAACTCACACTTGGCTCTATTGAGTTTCAGCCCGTACTTCTGAATGCGCTCCATCACTTTGTTAAGTCTCTGGTTGTGCTCTTGGAGAGTCGAGCCCCATACAATAATGTCATCTATGTAAACTCTGACTCCCTCTAGGCCTTCAATGATCTGTTCCATCGCTCTGTGGAATATTTCTGGTGCAGATTTTATTCCAAATGGCAGCCTAAGAAAACAGTATCTACCGAAAGGTGTGTTAAAAGTACAGTACTTAGTGCTGCTCTCATCCAGTTTTAACTGCCAGAAACCCTGAGAAGCGTCGAGCTTTGTGAAGTAGTTAGCTCCTGCCATCTCACTGACTATTTCCTCACGTGTGGGGATTTGGTAGTACTCGCGCTTAATGTTCTCATTTAGATCTTTTGGGTCCATGCACATTCTCAACTCACCATTCTTTTTCTTTGTGACGACCATCGAGTTGACCCAGTCTGTGGGCTCCTGCACCTTTTTGATCACGCCCAAGTTGGTCATCCTGTCCAGTTCTCGTTTGAGGGCTTCACGCAGTGGAGCTGGGACCCTACGTGGTGCGTGCACAACTGGTTGGGCGCCTTCTTTTAGCTGGACTTTATATGTAAAGGGCAGTGTGCCAAAACCTTTGAACACATCAGAAAAGTTTTGCACAATAGCGTTAGTGTCACACTTGGAATCTGATTCAATGCAGTACACTCTTTTCACTAACCCTAGCTCTTCACAGCTTTTATCACCCAACAGTGATTCACATTTCTCATTCACAACAGAAAAGTTTACATTGTGCACTTTACCTTTAACAACAACATTCAGTTTACAGGTACCAAAACACTGTATGGGTTGCCCATTGTAATCTTTCAACCCTGATTTCTTTCTGTATATGTGTGGCTTAACCTGCATTTCCTTTACATCAGACATGCTAATGAGGTTAGCTTTTGCACCAGTGTCCAGTCTCATAGTGACGATAGTCCCGTTAACCAGCAGAGGAGTGATCCACTTGTCCTCATTGGTAATGCTGTTGACTTTTTCTTCTTCATTTTCACAGTCAACGATGCCCACAAAGAAAGTGTCACTTAAGTCTGTGTCTTCGACTACATTCACGTTTTTGCCTTTCTTTCCTTCCTTTCTTTTGGTGAAGCATTGCTTGGCAAAATGATTCTTTCCATGGCAGTTGGAGCATACTTTACCAAACGCTGGGCATTGCTTTGGCTTGTGCTGTAATCCGCAACGCTTGCAGAAGAACGTGGGATCCTCGGTCCGCTGTGCAGTCCCGGCCCGTGAGCGACGCCTCCCGCTCTGAGATGACACGGCGCTGACCGCTGCTCCTTCACTTGGAGGTGTGGCGCCTGGCATGCCGCAGAACGTTTTCATGTGCTTCTGGGACAGTTCGTTTGCCTGGCAGAGTTTAACAGCCATCTCCAGCGTCAACTCCGTCTCACGAAGCAGTCTCTCTCTTAACTTTTTGTCCTCAACACCGAACACAATTTGATCTCTGATCATTGAGTCCTTCAATGTCCCAAAATTGCAGGATTGTGCTTTCAAACGGAGAGCTGTCAAAAAACTGTCAAAGGGCTCACTCTGTTGCTGCATACGAGATCTAAACATGTATCTTTCATATGTCTCGTTTTTCTTAGGAGTGCAGTGAGCATCAAACTTAGCGAGCACGACATCCAGCTTATTTGGGTCTTCACCCGTTCCGAACACGAACGTGTTGTACACTTCAATGGCCTGTGGCCCCGCTAAGTTCAGCAAAAGTGCTACCTTTCTCAAGTCCGGCTTCGTGTCCAGTCCCATGGCCGTGACATACAAGTTGAACTGCTGCTTGAATGCCCGCCATTTTTCATCCACGTTACCTGCCAATTTCAGGTTTTCCGGCGGCTTCAACTCCATGACGACTTCTCACGTGGTCGCTCAGTTCATGCAGTTTACTCCTGGTACCATGTTGTGTTCGTGTTCGTTGAGGAGAGAAGAGACTTGCAGCTGAACCAACGTATCTTTATTTTTTAGCGGCAGCTCACACAGACACTTTCACATCGGCTCCCATGTTGGCCGTTTCTTATTCTACTGAGTGCATCATTCCAACAAACGGTAACAAGGTAGCAGCGACGCCTAGTGGTAAACACTGATCATTACACAAACCATGACACTAAAGAAAAGGATAAAACAGATTCAATAAAAGCCCGATAAAACATTGTCATTATGGTTCGGTCAATTTGGAAGCATGCAAGTTTCCTTAAACAATGCAAATGTTGCTGACCCTTTTTGCACACCCTTTCACAGTTCTCTGCAAAGTTTAAATTACTATCAATAATCGTCCCAAGATATTTGTAGGATTGTACACATTCGGTGGTCTGGCCTTTTAGTACGGTGACTTTGTGCCTGGGAGTTTTCCTCCTAAAGTCAATAATCATGTCTTTAGTTTTAGATTCTTAGGCTAGCATTAGCATTCCTAGACTGGCATTATAGGCCAGTGATTAGCATCCTTTGGCTGGTGATTAGCATGAATAGACAGTTAGCATGCCTGAGCTTTGCATTAGTGGCCTCAGGCTCTCCATCAGCATTCCAAGGCTAGAAATAGAATCCCTTGACATCCCATTAGATTCCGAGACTAGCATTAACATTCCTAGGCTAGCATTATAACCAATTTATTAGTATCCCTTGGCTAGTCATTAGCATGACTAGACAGTTAGCATGCCTGAGTTTCCCGTTAGCATTCCTAGGCTAATCATTAGCATTCCAAGGCTAGCATTGCATCCCTTGACATTCCATTAGATTCCTGGGCATTCCTAGGCTGGCATTATAGGCCAGCTATTAGCGTCCCTTGGTTAGTCATTAGGATTAAAGAGCTAACATTAGTAGCCATACAGTGGCGTGAAAAAGTGTTTGCCCCCTTCCTGAGTTCTCATTTTTTTGTGTGTTTGTCACACTTAAATTTTTCAGATCATTACACAAATTTAAATATTAGACAAAGATAACACAAGTAAACACAAAATGCAATGTTTAAATGAAGGTGTTTATTATTAAGGGTAAAAAAAAAATCAGAACCTACATGGCCCTGTGTGAAAAAGTGACACCCCCCACCCCCCGTTAAAACATAAATTAACTGTGGTTTATCGCATCTGAAAGCTGAGTTCAATTTCTCTAGCTACACCCAGGCCTGATTACTGCCACACCTGCTCTCAATCAAGAAATCACTTAAATAGGACCTGCCTGACAAAGTGAAGTACACCAAAAGATCCTCTAAAGCTAGACATCGTGCTGCGATCCAAAGCAATTCAGGAACAAATGAGAAACAAAGTAATTGAGGTCTATCAGTCTGGAAAAAGTTATAAAGCCATTTATAAAGCTTTGGGACTCCAGCAAACCACAGTGAGAGCCATTATCCACAAATGGTGAAAACATGGAACAGTGGTGAACCTTCCCAGGAGTGGCCAGCCAACCAAAATTACCCCAAGAGTGCAGCGACAACTCATCCAAGAGATAACAAAAGACCCCACAACAACATCCAAAGAACTGCAGGTCTCACTTGCCTCAGTTAAGGTCAGTGTTCATGGCTCCACCATAAGAAAGAGACTATGCAAACATGGCCTGCATGGCAGAGCTCCTAGACAAAAACCACTGCTGAGCAAAAAGAACATAAAGGGCATAAAGGAAGACTTACTGTGGTAAATGGAAACATGGATTCTGCTGTCTACCAAAAAATCCTTAAGAAGAATGTCTGGCCATCTGTTCGTGACCTCAAAGCGAAGCGCACTTGGGTTCTGCAGCAGGACAATGATCCAAAACACACCAGCAAGTCCACCTCTGAATGGCTTAAGAAAAACAAAATGAAGACTTTGGAGTGGCGTAGTCAAAGTCCTGACCTGGATCCAATTGAGATACTGTGGCATGACCTTAAAAAGGCAGTTCATACTTAAAAACCCTCCAATGTGGCTGAATTACAACAATTCTGCAAAGATGAGCGGGCCAAAATTCCTCCACAGCGCTGTAAAAGACACACTGCCAGTTATGGCAAATGCTTGATTGCAGTTGTTGCTGGTAAGGGTGGCCCAACCAGTTATTAGGTTTAGGGGGCAATCACTTTTTCACACAGGCCAATGTAGCTTTGGATTTTTTCCCCCTTAATAACATACCTGTCAAGTGATACGGTTTCGCCGTATTTTAATACGGGGAAAATACAATTTTAGCAAATACGGGCGTATTGCCATTTCTGTACGCCAAAAAGAAAAATATATGGGAAAAAAAATTATTGAGAGTGTGGAGGAACACCTCGTGTGTGACCCCCACAGCGTACGGGGCTGGCAGAGCGCTCAGCGTGAGCAATTATCAGAACAGTGAGAGGTGTGGACTGATCATTATGCAGATGCGCCTCGCACCTTCTGTTGTCCTGCGGCTCCGGAACAGAGAGGAATCCGGGCGCCAGTAATGCTGCGCCTGATATGTGTGACTCTAATGCAAATGTCCATGCTTTCCTGCTGTATACTGTGATGCTAATGTGCCATGCATGCATTGTCTGTAGCCGGGTATAAGTTGACTGTCTGCATGAAGCACCCTTTTAAACTTCAGTTCGCCGTGTCCGCCTGCACTTATTTCGATCCTCCACAAGCGCACCTAAGCAGTGTTTTTGTGATTTTCAAAATGGCTTCTTGCAGCACGCCGCCGGCGAAGAAAACAAAGCTTGAAGAAAAGGGAAATCGAGGGACTGGACGTCACCGTTCTCCTTCTCTGTCACCATTTATTTATTTATTTTTATATTGCACAATATTCCATGGGAGAATGTTGTGGGCTTTGCTTCGGACAATTGCAACACGATGGTGGGTCGAGACAATTCTGTCCTTTCCAGACTGAAGGAGAACTCTCCAAATGTTTTCAGGTATGGGCAGTATTATTCACCTTCAAATATTACCTAAATATAACCAAAAAAAATGCTTTAAAATCTTAACAAACATGCTTAGAGGTAGCCCAAATCCCCTATAGTGTACTGTTATTTTGTATCTTGGAACTTTACTTTACATCTGAATGTATAGCATTATATTGAAAGGGCTGAATAAGATTGATATTTTCATTGTTATTATTATTAACACAATTTCAGAGAGAATTATTTCTGATACTTAACTTATGAAACAAAAATCCATTCTGCTTTTGTTTCAGCATTGGCAGCATAAATGAATGAATTTGAAATAGTTCATGTTGCAGTTGCTGTTTGTTTGGTTTTTGTTTGGGGTTTTTTTTTTTTTGCTTCAGTTTTCTTTCATCTGCCGATAAATACAGTTTTTAAGTACTCAGTACAGGTGTGAAAGCCCCCCCAATAAGGGAGGCATGAGGTATGCCTTGACAGGTATGTAATAATAAACACCTTCATTTTAAAACTGCATTTTGTGTTTACTTATGTTATCTTTGTCTAATATTTAAATTTGTTTGATGGTCTGAAACATTTAAGTGTGATAAACGTACTGTTATGTCTTGAAATAAGGGAGTCGAAGGCGAGACTTCATGCAGCTAACAACTTTCAACTTTATTACATGAACTGGCGTTTATATACAGAGGGGCTGTGCCAACCTCACACCACCCTAGGGGGCAGGCACTGCCACACATACACACATACACATCCAACATTCCCTCCCCCCTTAGAAAATGGGAAATCACACACACCATTAAAACCCACCCAAATTTAGAACCCGAATCACACACTAAGAACATGGGAAATAACATATTGCATTAGAACAAACCTATCACATTCACACAAAACAACTCAAAATCGGACCGTGTCTCCTTAAAATACAAAATAATTCCATGTTATACATACATTCACTCACATTTAGCTATTATTATTATTAGCTATATACAAAGTGCACATTTTCACAAATATGTACAGCGATATTTACATTAAATACATGTTTCAAGTGACCCCAATGTCTTGGGCCAGCCACCATCTTCTAGTCTGCCACAGAGTACCTGGGCAACCCCATGGCATCAGTGCACCCAGTCGCCGTCTACCCCCAGGGTCAAAGTCCCCCTCCCTGGCAAAGATGTCTCTAACCGGAGGCCCAGAACAGCCCCATGGCATCTGTACACCCGAAAGCCATCCACCCCCAGGGTCAAAGCCCCCCTCCCTGGTGAAAATGTCCTCTCCCGCCATAAGGAGCCTCTTCCCTCTTGGCTTGCCATGCTGACGTTCGGTGCGCCGCCTCTCTGTGCCTGACAAACTGCTCCCGACTGCCTTACGCACCACCGTCATGGCTCCAGACACTCTGGCCCCCAGTGGCTGCACCTCGGGTAGACCCGAAGCCTGTTCCTCGGTGCCGTCCGCTGCCTCGGGTGCCTTGTCACAGCACCCAACATCCTCCACCAGGGCGCTTCGCTGCTTTATCACCAAGCCTGGCTGCTCACTCCCAGTGTTCACCACGACGCCCTCACCAATGTTGTTCTCTGACTCAGGCACCTCGCCGCTGCTTCCTGCACTCACATACCTGGCGCCTTGTTGCGTCGTCACCACACCCGGCTGCGGCTGCTGTCCCTCGGGGCCCTTGGTGATGCTCCCGTTGGCCCTATCCTCCGACCTGGGCATCTTGTCACAGTTCTCGGCACCCTCCTCCAGGGTGCTCCACTGTGCTATCACCAAGTTCGGCTGCGGCTGCTCCCCCTCTGGGCTCTCAGTGCCGCTCCCGTCGGCTCCAGTGTCCGTTTGCGGCTGTTCTCCCTCTAGACTCTCAGACACGGACGCCTCATTGCTGCTGTCAGTACCCTCGTTCCAGGCGTCCTGCTGCACCATCTCTGCATCCTGCGGTTGTTGCTCTTCCCTGGGGCCTTCAGCCTGCATGGTCTTGTTCACCCGCTGTGTAGCTTCCACAACCAGCTGTTGCTGCTGCTCACCTAGCATGCAAACCTCCGCTCTTGGCGGGAAATTGCACGTGGTCGGCCCCCCGCTAGCTTTAGCCGGTAGCTCACGTAGGGCCGGGGACTCCCATTGTTCCACCAACTCCAGCACTTCCTCCAGCGATAGCGGCACCTTAGCTGTACTCAGCCTTATATATAGCCAAGTATCATTGGTGCCATGAGCGAGTTTGTCCTTCACCAAGCTGTCCTCCAAGGCCCCAAACTTGCACTTCCTAGCCAGACTACGAAGCCTCGACAGAAATGACCGATGGGACCCGTCCTCCGTTTAAGGCTCATAAACTCACCCCGTCTCCTGGAGACAGTGGAAGAGACTCTGCACGCGCTATCCATTATACTCCTCATCACCAAATGTTATGTCTTGAAATAAGGGAGTCGGAGGCAAGACTTCATGCAGCTAACAACTCTCAACTTTATTACATGAACTGCCGTTTATATACAGAGGGGCTGTGCCAACCTCACGCCACCCAAGGGGTGGGTACTGCTACACATACACACACATACACATCCAACACGTACAAAATTAAGAAATCAGGAAGGGGGCAAACACTTTTTTCACACCACTGTAGATGTTCCATTAGATTTCTAGGCTGTCAATTTGGCATTCCAAGGCCAGTATTAGCATCCATAGATATTTTATTACATTCCAAGGCTAGCATCAGCATTCTGAGGCTGGCATCATAGGCCAACTATTAGCATCCCTTGGCTAGTCATTAGCATTACAAGGCTAGCATTAGCATCCCTAGATGTTCCATTAGATTCCTAGGTTATCTATTAGCAATCTTAGGATGGCATTAGCATTCTTACACCATCCATTAGCATCCCTTGGCTAGCCACTAGCATTCCTAGTCTATTAAAATGACTAGGCATGCTATTAGCATTTGGCTTTAAATCAACAGAGGCTGTATCCATTTCTATCACAGCCACTGATCTGGTCATTGATTTGCCAGCACCAAACACTGATATAGCTACTTACAGTGATGAATGAAAATCTTACTGATAGTAGGTAGATAGCAGATGAGAAGGAGAATCCATCCAATTGTTACACTGGGACTTCGACTCATATGTAACACCTAGCAACCCACTGGACAGCTACTGTTGCAGCTGACTATTAGCATTCCTTGGCTAGTCATTAGCATCCTTAGGCTGTCTGTTATCATCTTTAGGCTGTCTATTGGCATCTCTAGGGTGTCAGTTGCATCTCATTCCAAATTATTATGCAAATAGGATTTT
Organism: Pholidichthys leucotaenia; assembly: GCA_020510985.1. Classification (NCBI taxonomy): domain Eukaryota; kingdom Metazoa; phylum Chordata; class Actinopteri; order Cichliformes; family Pholidichthyidae; genus Pholidichthys; species Pholidichthys leucotaenia. The sequence goes on along the minus strand of CM035850.1, from coordinate 21,793,668 downwards.
AGTGTCATAAACATTCAATTTTTTGTTTATCAATTAAACTCATGGATGGTATTGTGGCTCGGGACTCTTTGGATCACAGATATCAATTTCAGACACCTGTCATAATTAGTTTACCAGGTGAGCCCAATTAAAGGAAAACTACTTCAGAAGGATGTTCCACATTATTAAGCATGCCACAGGTTTCAAGCAATATGGAAAAGAAAAAGGATCTCTCTGCTGCCGAAAAGCGTCAGATAGTGTAATGCCTTGGACAAGGTATGACAACATTAGTTATTTCACAAAAACCTAAGTGTGATCATCGTACTGTGAAGAAATTTGTGGATGATTCAGAGCACAGATGGGTTCGTGCAGATAAAAAGACATAATGAGGAAGGTTTCTGCCAGACAAATTTATCAGATTAAGAGAGCAGCCACTAAAATGCCATTACAAAGCAGCAAACAGGTACTTAAAGCTGCTGGTGTGTCTCGAGTCCCACGAACCTCAAGGTGTGGGATCCTCCAGAGGCTTGCAGTTGTGCATAAACCGACTATTCGGCCACCGCTGACCAAAGGCGGACTTACCATTAGGCAAAAGTAGGCGACTTCCTGAGGCCCTGATCTGCTAAGGGCCCCGATCTACGAGGAGCCCCATATATTTTTTTTTTAATTCTTAGCATATTTAACATGATAAAAATAAAGAAACACCAGTATTTACATGAATGACAAATCAAATCACGAGCACAACATCCTCCCCCTTCTCCTCAGGTTGTTGGACTCTGCTATGTTGTCTCTGAGACACGTGCATGTACGTATCATTGGTTACATTGCAAACAAACCGTACAGCATGTAGAATAATGGCAAAATAAAACTAAGTTATCCAAGCGGTGCAGAGAAATGGAGAAAAAGGGAAGGGCACAGAAAATGTTTTTATCAAAACAACGTTTTTCACTTCAACCTGGGAGGAGACTTACCCTCCCGAGGAGCAGTAGAAAGCAGCACTGCTTGTATGAGCACACATGATGCTAATGACAAGCACCTGTTGTTAATGAGGAGGTAGCGGTGACACCGGTTACTGACAGTACAGGTAAACAACATTTTTTTTTACATTTTTTTTCAAATTGCAAGATTTGCAGAGGTCAGGGCTCACAAGGTTAAATTTAAATATGACCAACTGTGCTCCCCAAGCATGTGCAGGATATCTGCAGCCCTACAGCAGATGGCATTGCATGAGATTAAATATAGTTTGTTTTTAGCCTTTTGTTCTTATTAAAGACAAAGATAGAAAGGAGATGTTTTTACCTTCTTTTCTTTTCTTTACGTTTTGACTGTTCACTGCAGTCTTCAAGACTGCTAATGGCAGTGGCGCTCACGTCGAGGTCTCTTTCAGCAGCCAAACAGAAATATGCCGTAGGTGAGAGGGAGGCGCTCGCCTGTGTTTGGGCGTGTGAGTGGTGGCACATCTATCTGTACGGGCGCCACTTCACCCTGCGAACGGACCACCAGGCGCTGACAACACTGCTGGAGACGGCAGGCTCGGGACACAGACCCCTATGGATCCACAGGTGGACGGAGCGGCTGAGGGCCTACAATTTTACTACCCAGTTCACCCCTGGAAAAGAGAACGTAGTGGTGGACCTCCTGTCCCATGCCACGACCAACACCGCGCAGACAACGACGACGGTGACGACCCCACGGAGGTGGATTTGGTCAACTCGCTGCACGGACCCCTCCGGGACATGGCACCCCTCCAGGAGCTCCAGACAGAGTCGGAACGGGACCCCACGTTGTCACAACTCTGCTTGGTCATCAGGGAGGGTTGGCCCGTGAAAGTACAGGGCGAGCTGGCACCTTTTAACTGGTTTAGGGCAGAACTGACCTGTTGGAACGGGATGTGTGTGGTGAGGGGACACTGCACGTTGATCCCAGTGTCTCTGAGAATGTGAGTTCTGGCGATGCTCCACGAGGGCCATCTGGGCATGGTCAGGGTGAAGCAACGTTGCAAGGATTCTGTTTGGTGGCCTGGTGTTGATAAGGACACTGAAGCCATGGTAAAGAACTGTACCCCGTGCTTGGAGAGCGGAAAGACCAGCGGACCACCACCCCCACCCCCGTGACCGTTGCCATACCCAGAGGGCTCTTGGAAGCACATCCAATTAGACATCTGCGGTGAACTGCATACAGCACCCTCGAACAGCCGGTTTTTGCTTGTGGTTTACGATCTGTTCTCCAAATGGCCAGAGGTGTTGCCCGCTAATTCAGTCACGATGGACTTGGTTACGGGTTTCCTCTCATCACTGTTCACCAGATGTGGGGTCCCGGATGCCATCACTACAGACAATGGCCTACAGTTCACCTCTGTGGGGTTTGAGGAGTTTTTGGGTGTTAGGGGCGTGGAATGCATCAAAACTGCGTTCTGTCACCCCCAAGAAAATGGGCTAAGAGCTCATTTGGAGGATGGCTTCACATTTCCGGATGCCCTCCAGAGCACACTCCTCCACTACAGGGCAACGGCCCATGCCACGACAGGGTGCTCACCGGCGAAACTCATGCTGGGGCGTGAACTCCACCTGCCCCTGAACTGACTGAAGCCACCCACGACCCCTTCTCCGGGGAACACAGATCCTCAACAAGACCAGGTCATTGCCCAACAACGGAAGATGAAATGACGGTTTGACAGGAAGCACAGGGCGAAGGCCCATGGACTTGAGGTGTCGGACCAGGTCTGGATTAAACATTCCAACCACACGCATAAACTGCAGCTGTTATGGATGGGGCCCCTACAGATCATGAGGCGGCGGGCCGGGACACGTTCAAGCTCTCAGATGGGTCATGGTAGCACTCCAGCCGACTCAGGAAGTCATTGCCTGCACAGAGTCCAGGAACTGTGGCAGAACGGACTGGTGTGGGTTGAGACTCATCTGATGTGGGTGTTAGGGACTTGCAGGTGCGGCCGACAGCGCCTGGAGCAGGTTCCCCTTCTGTGGGGCGCTCGGCTAGGACGCGTCAGACGCCCAAGTGCCTGGATGACTATGTCCTGAAAGTAGCGCTAGCCAATGTGTGTTGAGAATGGGCGGCAGAAAAATCCGCCCCAGCACGGGAGGGTGTCCTGGTAGTCTACCCAGGTGCCCATTTAGTTGATTGGTTTTACTGTTCTGTGTGTTAAAAAACAAAACAAAAAAAAATCTGTTTCATGTTTTCTAGGGGGTACATCCTATATATATGTGTGTTATTTGGGGGGGGAGGTCTCCATGTTTTGTAAGGGGGGGGCTGTTGTGTGGGGATTTGACATTTGGGGCTTGCCGTAGCCTGTACCGGGGGGTTGAGGGTGATGACGTCAGGCGGGCTACGGCCAGTGAATATATTCTGCTGTGTTCCATAATAAAGCCAGTTTGGTGTTCAGTTCAACATGGCTCCGGTCTCATGTTATTCAGACATAACATTACAGGCACTCAGGTAAATGTAAGTAATTACTCCCAGTAGAAATAGTAATACCTGGACCACACACACTCTTTCCACTCACTTTCTTTCACTCAAACACACCCTGGTCCTTTCAGATCACAGCGTATTCATGAGCCTTATTATGCCGCGGTTTTCAGGTTTTTCCCTTTTGATGTGTCATTGTGTTTCTGGGGCCTTTTAGGTGGTTTTCTCCTTTTCTCTGCCTTACGTCTCATGAATACACACACTCCCCTCCTTAACACCCACTTCACCTCGAGTATCCCCCCTTTTTCTTTTGGCACTAATGATGCCGTGTTGTCCATTTGCTCCAGTAAAAGCCCAGAAACATTCCTCCACCTCTGGACTTTCAGGTTTCTCGGAGCTGACCGGTTCCAGACTTGCGGGGGATGAATCACGGCCCGGTTGTGCGTGAGAAGAGCGGCCCGTTTGCTAAATTGTTTCGAGGTTTGTTTGCCTTACTCATCCGCCCTGTGCTCCCAGGAAGCGGCACAATCTGGACCGGCGTGTGTTGTGTAAATCCCCGGGTTAACAGGAGAAGGCGGGCGCTTTTCTCTGAGTTTGTGTTGGGTTATAAACCAAATTTGACTCCAGCAGAGGTTTTACATTCAGTGCAGATTCTGTGAGGAATTAGCACTGCTGAAAAATATGTTTGATTTATGATGTTGGCACAATTTCAACACATCACTGGAGCCTAGTAGCAACTCCTGTTATAGGGAAACAGTCATTTCACCCCCCCCCACCCACCCCCAACCTTTGCATGCACCTGCCCAGCCAGCATGTCCATGTGGGCCCCAACAAATGTTAAACCTGGCTGTCTTATGGGTCCCATCTGGACTTTACCTGTTTACCTATTTTCAACTTATTTTCTCCTAAATTTGCTGTTTTCTTGTAAATTTGTGACTTCCCCCCAATTTGATAAATTTTGCAACTTTTTAATGTAAATTTGCAACTTTTGTCTCATAAATTTATTTATTTTTTGTAAAACTGTGACTTTTTTCTTGCAAATTTGCTTACTTTTTCTTGTAATTTTGGAACTTTCTCATAGATTTGCCACTTTTTTTACTGTAATCTTGCAACTTTCTCATAAATTTGTTACTTTTTCCATGTAAATTTGCTATTTTCTTGTGAATTTGTGACTTTTCCTCCTAATTTGATAAAATTTTGCTACTTTTTTCTTATAAAATAAAAAAAAACTGACTTTTTTCTTGTAAATTTGCTAACTTTTTCTTGTAATTTTGGAACTTTCTCATAAATCTGTGACTTTTTTTCTTGTAATTTTGCCTATGGCACCAGTGTTATGGAAACCTGCTCACCCTATTAAACCCATGTGAGGACCAGATGGGTTTAAAGAGGGTGAACATATTACCTGCTCACTTGTACCACAGGTAAGTCCATGTGGGCAAACACAGATGGGGTCAACATGGAACCCACGGACAAACCCACAGGGACCCATAAGACAGCCCCGTTTAAATGTTTGGTGGGGTCCACATGGACATGCTGGCTGGGTGAAAACTACATTTGAGCATTCAAAATAAAGGAAAACTGTCACGATCTGAGCATGGGGAGATTCCACTGTGCTCTGTCTCTGCCTTTTTTTCCCCTTATATATGAAGATAACAACTATGACATCTTCATCGGTGGTCTATTGTAAGAAGTTCTCAGACATCAAACTGAGAGGATACGACTCGACTGTCGAAGTCCGAGTCAAGTTGTGCTACACAAGAGACCACATCCCTCACAACAGGGAGCACATTCCTTCAAAGGTAGCGGCAAGTATGATGCCTCATTTGGCTCAAATAGCCCCCTTCATTCCTCCTATTCAAGACTGTGTATATATATATATATATATATATATATATATATATATATATATATATATATAATGTTTGTTTTCACATATTCTGTATTGTTTCTTAGTATGATTTATTTTCCTGTTTACGTTCATTGTTGTTTTGTTATTTATGTATTTGGGTTTATTTGTCTTTATTTGTTACCACATTGTATTTGCTGGTTGTCTTCTCTTTCTTTCTCTCTCCGGGGTTGCAGCTGTCAGAGGCACTTCCAGGTTTTTCCCTGGCTGTCGGTGATGCCCCTGTCAAGCTGTCAGCCCCGTCTCCTCTCCTCATGACTCACAGCTGATTGTTTGCTAGTGTCTCAAGATTCATTTACGTCTGAACCCTGTTCCGTTCTGATGTTTGTATCCTGTTTTCTGCTGGTTGCTCGTAAGTTTTGCTTTGCGCACTTTTTGGATTTTTGTTTTTGTTAACAAATTTCACAAACTGCAGTTCAGCGTGTGGGTCTCTCCTCTCTGCCCCGAGGCGCAATTCATGACAGAAGACACCAGCCAGATTGAGATCCAGCTGCTGTTAGTTTGTGCCTTTATGTTGTTCTCTCACCTGTTCTATCCGGAGCCATCATTATGTCCCCAGCCCGCCGAACCTCAGCCAACAAAGGAGGATTAGTGGCCGGGACTCCGAGCCTGGAGGAGGAATGGGCTGCTGAGTTTATCCAGAGTTTTGTGGATGAAGCTCTCGCCTCCCGCAACCCAATGAAGGTCTGGGAGAGTTTAAATTCGGTGACTGTTATTGTCAAGGCACACCCAGGGTTGTGGAGGTATTCCCAGTTTGCAGCGTTGTTGGCCACGCTCTCCGTTCTCCAACAATCTTTCCCCGGGCTGACATGGGGGCCGCCTCCAGTGAGCCCAAAGCCATGCGGAAGCGCGCTCCGCAGCAGATGCCCTGCTCCACCTCCAGTTCACCCATTCCTGCTCCATCGGCTCCAAGATGCTGCCACCCAGCTCCGGACTGCCGAAGCAATACCCTTGCCTCTCAGGCAGCAGTTTCCCCTTCGCTGAGGTTGAAATCTCCCGCAGCAATCCCTTTATCCATTTTTTTTCTTCGGCTGTTCCGTCAGCCTTTTCCTCCACTGCTGCTGCTTCTCCCTCCTCCTCGGAGATTCCTCCTGCTGCTGAGGGTCCAGCTGTTTCCTCTCTGGCTCCGCCCATCTCCTTGTCCACAGGGCTGGCTCCTCCACGATCCTCTGAGGGGCCCATGACCACCATAGCCAGGGAGAGGGATGACTTTAGACCAGCTGCAGCAGAAAACATCATGCCCTGGGACACAAGTAAGTGTCTTTTAATTCTCCATCACTGACTCATGAATTTTCTTGCCTGGTTCCTGGTGGTGAGGCTCAGCCTGTGCAGTCCTCTGAGCTCTCACCGCCTGCTGCAGCTATAAACCTTTCACCTGCTCTCTCCGTATCTCCTCCTCTGGCCCTTGAGTGCCTGCTGGCCGCAGAATTGAGCCGCCAGACGATGGGGGAGCCTGTGGCCCTGGAGGACTTGGTTCCAGCCCCGCAGCCATGGTCTGAACGGAGGGACAGTGTTGCCTGTGATCTGGAACCTGCGCCGATGACTGAGCGTCCCCGGGCTTCAACAGTGCAGGATTCAGTGCCAGCAGAAAACCGACTTCCTGGATCCACGCCGGATGAGCCACCTGCGTGGGTCGCTTCGCTGAGGGGTCCCGGGACTGCATCAACCACCAAGCCTGCTTTAGGGGCCGCCACAGCAGAACTGGAGTTGGACCTCCAGAGGGCTGGGACTGAGACGTCGCCGCCTGGATCGATGGAGTCCTGGATGGCGGTGGAGCTTGAGCTCAGGCAAGTGCTCTCCTTTGTTTTTGTTGTTTCCATGTTGGCGAGGTCTTGCCTGGCTCTTGGTGGGGAGAGCCAAATGCAGCCTTCAGTCATCAGCTGCACCTGTGCTCACCTCACCAGACTCCACTGCTGCCGGTGACCCTGACCCCGTCTCTCTGTTCCCTTTGTCTGAGACTTTCTCCAGTGTCACCAAGGTTTGTCCAGCTTCGCCAGAGGTCTCTGTGGGTTCTGTCTCACCACTGGAGATCTTCGTGGGTCCAGCTCCTCCTGCTGAAGTCGTCGCGGGTGCTTCGTTCCAGCCCAGGGCCTCCGTGAATGCCACTCCCCCTCTGGTTGAGGTCATCACGGGTGCTCTGTCCCAGCCTGGGACTTCGTGGGTGCTGCTCCCCCTCCCGATGAGTTCTTCGCGGGTGCTCTGTCCCAGCCCAGGGCCTCTGAGGGTGCTGCTTCCTGTCTAATGAGGTTGTCACGGGTGCTCCTTCCCAGCCTGGGACCTCCGTGGGTGCTTCTCCTCCTCAGTCCGGATCCACTGTGGGTGCAGCTTTGGCCTAGTCTGGGCCCACCGTGGGTGCAGCTTTGACCCAGTCCGGGTCCACCTGGGTGCAGCTCCACTCCAGCCCGGAGCCACCGCTGGTGCAGCTTTGCTCCAACCCGGAGCCGTTGCGGGTGCAGCTTTGCTACAGCCTGGAGCCACCGCAGGTGCTGCTTTTCTCCAACCTGGAGCCACTGCAGGTGTTGCGACGTCCCAGTCCGAGACCACCGAGGGTGCTGCAGAGCAGTCCAAAAGCGTCATGGTCCCCTCTCCTCTGCCAAACGCCGTCGTGATCCCCTCTCCTCTGCCAGATGCCGTCATGGTCCCCTCCCCTCTGCCAGATGCTGTTGTGGTTCCCTCTCCTCTGCCAGATGCCATCATAGTTCCCTCTCCTCTGCCCAACGCCGCTGTGGTTCCCTCTCCTCCACCAGAGGCCATCGTGGTTCCCTTTCCTCCACCTGACATCGTCGTGGGTTCCCCAACTCCTCTGTCCCCTTCTATGTGGGGCTTCCCCGTGGGGCAGCTGCCTCCTGGGCCACCCCTTCTGTTTAGGTGGATAAAAAACTGGCCGACTGCCTGACGGACTGTGCAGGTGGGTTGGGTGACCCATGTTCTCTGGCAGGCCACCCGACTCTTACCACCACGCCATCTACCAGGCCTAGGACTTTGGCCGGCCACCTGAACTGTCTAACTCTATGGTCCAGGGGGCCTAGGTGCCTGATTCTGCCTGGTGTGGCTCCTGAGTGGGGTTTTTTGCTTTTTGTTTCCGCCTAGCCTGGATTTTGCTGGGGTGTGAGTCGTGGGAATTCTTCTTATGTTCTCTGGTTTGTTTCCATCCCTCCTTGCCTGGGATCCCCATCCTCCCGCCCGGGGTAGGGTTGTTTTCTTGTCTTTTGGTGGGGTGGGTTCTTAATGTGGGCGGGTCCTTTTTTTCCTTTGATGTTGCCCAGGGTGTCTGGTGTCCACCCCTTGGGGAGGGGGGCTCTGTCACGATCTGAGCACGGGGGGATTCCACCGTGCTTTGTCTCTTTGCCTTTTTCCCTTTAATTGTATAATGTTGTATTTTTTTGTTCTAATTCCTGTTACGTTATCTTTAGTTTGTTTTCACTTATTCTGTATTGTTTCTTAGTATGGTTTATTTTCCTGTTTACATTCATTGTAGTTTTCTTATTTACATATTTGGGTTTATTTGTCTTTATTTGTTACCACATTGTATTTGCCCATTGTCTTCTCTTTCTTTCTCTCTCCAGGGTTGCAGCTGTCAGAGGCACTTCCGGGTTTTTTCCTGGCTGTGGGCAGTGCCCCTGTCAAGCTGTCAGCCCCGTCTCCTCTCCTCATGACTCACAGCTGATTGTCATCTTCTCCCTAGCCCGCTCATGTGATTCACATTGGTTGCTATTTGTGTTTAATTATTTTTGGCCCTATTTAAGGGCAGTTTTCTCTTTTGTGATTGCTGGTGTCTCAAGATTCATTTACGTCTGGACCCTGTTCTGTTCTGATGTTTGTATCCTGTTTTCTCCTGGTTACTTGTAAGTTTTGCTTTGTGCACTTTTTGGATTTTTTGTTTTTGTTAATAAATTTCACAAACTGCAGTTCAGCGCGTGGGTCTCTCCTCTCTGTCCCTCCTTATACAAAGATATAGAGTGATGATAATCAAGTCAGTGGCAATAATGCACCTGTAAGCTGGTTGCCAACTGCCAATCAAATCTAAAAGAAAAAGAATAATAAAAAATAACTAATTTATGAGAAAAGCTGAAAATGTAGACCAAAAATTCTCACAAATTAAAAAGAAAAAGTTTTGACAAATTTGCAAGAAATAGTCACAAAATTTCTGGGAAAAGAACCAAAAAATTTACTGGAAAAGTTGCATTTTTAAAAAAAAGAATAATGTAACAAATTTGTGTGAAAAATGCTACAAATTTATGTGAAAAAAGCAACAATTTTACAAGGGAGAAAAGAACAAATCTGTTAGAAAAGCAAATAATTTATGCCAGAAACGTGACAAATTTAGGGGAAAAAGTTGCAGTCTAAGGAGGAAAAACTCTACTGCAAATTTGCAAGAACAGTAAGTCCACAAAATTTCTGAAAACCCCCCCCACAAATTTACTCAAAACACTGGATTTTTGTCACAAATTTATGTGGAAAGAAGCTGCAGGCTTACCTGAAAAGGTAACAACTTTTCAAAGAAAAAAATGGCAGTTTTTAGAAAACTATAAAATTTTTGCCAAAAACCTTGCAAATTTTGGAAAAAAGTTGTAATTTTATGATTTTTTTAGTTGTAACTATTGATGGTGTCAGACCAGTCTGGACTGGTAACACTGATGTTTCACCTCAGTTTCCAGGCTCAGATAGTTTTGTGGCTCCAGATTTTGCTGATCAAAAATCTCTCAAAATGGCTCTTGGCACAGAAAAGGTTGCAGACCTCCAGGCTAGGTGATCTACAAAAAAGAAAGTATCACAATATAATTCCTCTACATTGCTATATATGTCATGTATCACAATATAATTTCTCTATTTTGTGATAGAGTGTATATATTGTGATATACAGTATATTGTGATATGCATTTGCACACCGAATGTCCTTTAAAATTTGGTTTTATTCACATTTGTGAAAACGACATGGGTGCCGTGCTGGAGTAAGACGGTGGGCAAGAAATATAAGGTACAGACCCACCCTCCCATCCGTTGTTATGGGGAATGTACGATCGATACTGGGAAAGGTAGATGAGCTAGCGGCTATCTCCCACTACGATAGCATATACCGGGAGTGTAGCCTGTTCCTATTCACAGAGACTTGGCTAACAGGACTAGCAGCAGATGCTAACATTGAACTGGAGGGTTTCCACGCGATACGGGCAGACCGAACATCAGACAGTGGCAAAGCAAGGGGCAGTGGAGTGATAATGTATGTTAACAACAACTGGTGCAGACCGGGACATATCACTGTTAAACAACAACACTGCAGCAAAGACATCGAGTTGCTAGCTGTTAGCATGCGGCCTACATATCTCCCGAGGGAATACTCACACATGATCTGCATTGTTATTTATGCAAATCCGACGGCGAACGCTGGGACAGCGCGTGACGTCATCCACTCTGTAACTGGCAGGCTGCAGACAGAACACCCAGATGCTCTTCTCCTCATCTCAGGCGATTTCAACCATGTTTCACTATCTCCCATTCTACCCACGTTTACCCAGTATGTCACACGCCACACTCGAGACAATAAAACGCTGGACTTATTCTATGCAAACGCTAAGGAGGCGTACACCTCATCACAACTCCCCCCACTCGGGAGATCGGATCACAACTTGGTTCATCTACGGCCGGTGTACAAACCCCTAGTGCACAGACAACTTCCGGCCATGCACACAGTGAAGTTATGGCCTGAGGAGGCAATGGATGCTCTAAAGGGCTGTTTTGAAACCACCGCCTGGGAGCAGCCCTGCGATCCACATGGTGAGGACATCGATGGCCTCACTCACACCATCACAGACTACATCAGCTTTTGTGTGGACAACACCGTTCCCACCAAGACCATACGGTGTTGCTCAAACAACAAACCTTGGATCAACCCTGAGATAAAAACACCTCTGAGAGAGAAGAAGAGGATCTTGAGGTCAGGGAACAGGGAGATGCTGAAGTCCGTACAGAGGGAGCTGAGGAGAAAGATCAGATAAGGCAAGGACAGCTTCAGGAAGAAGATGGAGGACAAGCTGCAACAGAGCGACATCAGTGGGGTCTGGAGAAACCTTAAAACCATCTCTGGGCTCCAGAATACCTCCCCCCAGGCCACGGGGGGCAGGGAGTGGGCGAACAATCTGAATCTGTTTTTCAATAGGTTTGACCAACCGCCCTCCCCCCTGACTGCACAACAACCACTGCTGCCTCTGAAGACATCAAGTCCTGCTGCCCACTCCCCACTCCACCAACACCCCCCCACTCCCAACACACAGCCCCCCAACCTGACCCTCACTAAGACCCAGGTGAGGACGGAGCTGAGGAAGATCAAGGCGAGGAAGGCGTCGGGACCGGACAGCATCAGCGCAAAGCTCCTCAAGTCCTGTGCAGATCAGCTGTGTGGGACTGTGGAGTACATCTTCAACCTGAGCCTGAAGCTGGGGAGGGTACCACAGCTGTGGAAAACATCTTGTGTGGTACCTGTACCAAAGACTTCCCACCCCAAAGATCTGAACAGCTACAGACCAGTGGCCCTGACATCCCACATGATGAAGACCCTGGAGAGACTGCTCCTTGCTCACCTCCGCCCCCTGGTGGGACCAGCGATGGATTCACTCCAGTTTGCCTACCAGCATGGCATTGGGGTGGAGGATGCGGTGATCTTCCTCCTTCACCGTTCTCTGTCTCACCTGGAGAAGCCCGGGAATGCGGTGAGGATCATGTTCTTTGACTTCTCCAGTGCTTTCAACACCATCCAACCGATGATCCTGAAGGACAAGCTGCTGTGCACAGGGGTGGACCAGCACCTGTCATCATGGATCCTGGACTACCTCATAAACCGGCCTCAGTTTGTGAGAACCCGGGACTGTGTGTCCGACACGATCATCGGTAGCACGGGGGCCCCCCAGGGAACGGTTTTGGCTCCCTTCCTGTTCACCCTTTATACTGCGGACTTCTCACACAACACTACACACTGCCATCTACAGAAGTTCTCTGACGACTCTGCGATCGTTGGCCTCATCTCCAACGGAGATGAAGCTGAGTACAGAGGGCTTATCCAGGACTTTGTGGACTGGTGCCATCGGAACTGCCTCCAGATCAACGCGAGGAAAACTAAGGAGCTGGTGGTGGACTGCCGCAGGCAAGGACAACCCCTCACAGCACCAGTAAATATACAGGGAACAGACATCGAGATGGTGACATCCTACAAGTACCTGGGTGTTCATCTGAACAATAAACTAGACTGGTCACACAATACCGACGCACTCTACAAGAAGGGACAGCGCAGGCTGTTCCTACTGAGGAGACTCATGTCTTTTGGTGTACAAGGGGCGCTGCTGAAGTCATTCTATGATACGGTGGCGGCATCAGCCATCACTTTTGGAGTGGTCTGCTGGGGCAGCGGCATTACAGCAGCCAATAGGAAGAGACTGAACAAACTGATCAAGAAAGCTAGCTCTGTCCTGGGGCAGTGCCTTGACCCAGTGGAGGAGATGGGAGAGAGAAGGATGGTGGCTAAACTGTCATCTCTGCTGGAGTCCGAGTTCCACCCTATGCAGGACATACTGAATGCACTGAGGAGCTCATTTAGCAGCAGACTACACCATCCTAGGTGCACAACCGAGAGGTTTCGCAGGTCCTTCCTACCTACGGCTGTCAGACTGTACAACCTAAGCAGGGCTGCTCGCAGAGATAGCAAAAAAGATGTGACAACCTAATAGTATTGAATGCAAAAGACGCAATAGACTTACACAATGGTCCCCTCCGGTATACAACTAGGAAAATACCGGTCGCTATGGAGGGTGACAATATGTATGGGTACATAATCAAACCATGTAGGATAACTAAGTAGATGGTTGTGCTGTTTCATTCCATCTAGCTACAATGCTCTGCACTGTGTGTGTTTATATATTTATATATTTATTCTATGTAGCAACAATGCTCCACACTGTGTGTTTATATATTTACATATTTATTCCATCTAGCTACAATGCTCCGCACTGTGTGTTTATATATCTACATATTTATTCCATCTAGCTACAATACTCCGCACTGTGTGTTTATATACTCATATATTTATTCCATCTAGCTACAATGCTCCGCACTGTGTGTTTATATATTTACATATTTATTCCATCTAGCTACAATGCTCCGCACTGTGTGTCTATACTGTATATATATATATTTATATTTATATGTACATATGTATACTTGCTGCTCTTGTTTTTCTCTTGCCTTCTGATTGTTGCTCTGAGTGTTGCTATCCCTGTGCTGTTGCAATCCTGGAATTTCCCCATTGTGGGACTAATAAAGGCTTATCTTATCTTATCTTATTTTGTTTGAAAAAAATTGAGCCGCTGCATGGGAGCGGTAGTTGGGGAGAGAGAGATGCTGCATGGAGTAAAGTCCTGGCTCATGTTAACGTGACAAACTACACTCAGTATGTGTGATATAAGCATTTTATGTATCGTGGCCGGCCAAATGTACTGGTACATTGACTAGATTCGATATATCGCCCAGCCCTGGACTGAGGCAATTTCCGCATAAAATTTTTTGATGAATGTCAGGTGATTTAAAAAAAATCGACAGTCACATCACTTCCTGAGCAGCTCGCTCACCTATGGGATAAAGCTAATCTTCGGCTTTTTCTCATAAATTTTCAGCTTTGTTCTCATAAAACTGATTTTTTTTTTTAACTTTTGTCTCGTAAATTTGTTCCGTTTTCTTGTAAATATTCAACATTTTTCTTCTACATTTGTAACTTTTTGCTCTTGTAAATTTGTGATGTCCATGCAAACGCTCATTAATTCTTTAAAATGTTTTAATTTTTTTTTCTGTTTACTAAGGAGGTGTATTGCTTTCACACCAGAAAAATAAAAAATAAAGGGCTTCATGTCATGTTTTAACATGACACATAATGTTATAACAATATGCATCGTGTTATAGCATTATAATGTGAAACATATATTGTTATAACAATAAACCTATCATGTTATAATATAATATAAAGCCCTTTATTTTTCTGGAGTGACAGCAATATGCTTCAGTTTATCTAGACAGTGACCTAAGTATATAAGATAAGATAAGATAAGATAAGCCTTTATTAGTCCCACAACGGGGAAATTCCAGGATTGCAACAGCACAGGGATAGCAACACTCAGAGCAACAATCAGAAGGCAAGAAAAAAACAAGCAAGCAAGAGCAGCTAATATACATATGTACGTATTACTATAAAATATATATATATACACACACACACAGACACACAGTGCAGAGCATTGTAGCTGGATGGAATAAATATATGAATATATGAACACACAGTGCAGAGCATTGTAGCTAGATGGAATAAATATGTAAATATATAAACACCCACAGTACGGAGCATTGCAGCTAGGTGGAATAAATATGCAAGTATATAAACACACACAGTGCGGAGCAATGTAGCTAGATGGAATAATATGTAGATATATAAATATATAAACACACCCAGTGCTGAGCATTGTAGCTAGATGGAATAAATATGTAAATATATAAACACACACAGTGCAGAGCATTGTTGCTAGATGGAATGAAACAGCATAACCGTCTACTTAGTTATCCTACATGGTATGATTATGTGCCCATACATATTCTCACCCTCCATAGCGACCGGTATGTTCCTAGTTGTATGCCGGAGGGGACCATTGTGTAAGTCTATTGCATCTTTTGCATTCAAAAAACTATTAGTTTGTTACGTCTTTTTGCTATCTCTGCGAGCAGCCCTGCTTAGGTTGTACAGTCTGACAGCCGTTGGTAGGAAGGACCTACGAAACCTCTCGGTTGTGCACCTGGGATGATGTAGTCTGCTGCTAAATGAGCTCCTCAGTGCATTCAGTATGTCCTGCATAGGGTGGAACTCGGACTCCAGCAGAGATGACAGTTTAGCCACCGTCCTTCTCTCTCCTATCTCCTCCATCGGATCAAGGCGCTGCCCCAGGACAGAGCTAGCTTTCTTAATCAGTTTGTTCAGTCTCTTCCTATCGGCTGCAGTAATGCCACTGCCCCAGCAGACCACTCCAAAAGTGATGGCTGATGCCACCACCGTGTCATAGAATGACTTCAGCAGCGCCCCTTGTACACCAAAAGACCTGAGTCTCCTCAGCAGGAACAGCCTGCGCTGTCCCTTCTTGTAGAGTGCATCAGTATTGTGTGACCAGTCTAGTTTATTGTTCAGATGAATACCCAGGTACTTATAGGATGTCACCATCTCGATGTCTGTTCCCTGTATATTTACTGGTACTGTGAGGGGCTGCCCATGCCTGCGGCAGTCCACCACCAGCTCCTTAGTTTTCCTCGCGTTGATCTGGAGGCAGTTCCGATGGCACCAGTCCACGAAGTCCTGGATAAGCCCTCTGTACTCAGCTTCATCTCCATTGGAGATGAGGCCAACGATCGCAGAGTCATCAGAGAACTTCTGTAGATGGCAGTGTGTTGTGTTGTGTGAGAAGTCCGCAGTATAAAGAGTGAACAGGAAGGGAGCCAGCACCGTTCCCTGGGGGGCCCCCGTGCTACTGATGATCGTGTCGGACACACAGTCCCGGGTTCTCACAAACTGAGGCCGGTTCGTGAGGTAGTCCAGGATCCATGATGACAGGTGCTGGTCCACCCCTGCGCGCAGCAGCTTGTCCTTCAGGATCATCGGTTGGATGGTGTTGAAAGCACTGGAGAAGTCAAAGAACATGATCCTCACCATATTCCCGGGCTTCTCCAGGTGGGACAGAGAACGGTGAAGGAGGAAGATCACCGCATCCTCCACCCCAATGCCATGCTGGTAGGCGAACTGGAGTGGATCCATCGCTGGTTCCACCAGGGGGCGGAGGTGAGCAAGGAGCAGTCTCTCCAGGGTCTTCATCAAGTGGGACGTCAAGGCCACCGGTCTGTAGCTGTTCAGGTCTTTGGGGTGGGAAGTTTTTGGTACAGGTACCACACAAGATGTTTTCCACAGCTGTGGTACCCTCCCCAGTTTCAGGCTCATGTTGAAGATATACGTCACAATCCCACACAGCTGGTCTGCACAGGACTTGAGGAGCTTTGCGCTGATGCCGTCCGGTCCCGGCGCCTTCCTCGCCTTGATCTTCCTCAGCTCCGTCCTCACCTGGGTCCTGGTCAGGGTCAGGATGGGGGGCTGTGTGTTGGGAGTGGGGGGGTGTTGGTGGAGTGGGGAGTGGGCAGCAGGACTTGATTTCTTTAGAGGCAGCAGTGGTTGTTGTGCAGTCAGGGGGGAGGGCGGTTGGTCAAATCTATTGAAAAACAGATTCAGGTTGTTCGCCCACTCCCTGCCCCCTGTGGCCTGGGGGGAGGTATTCTGGAGCCCCGAGATGGTTTTGAGGTTTCTCCAGACCCCGCTGATGTCGCTCTGTTGCAGCTTGTCCTCCATCTTCTTCCTGAAGCTGTCCTTGCCTTCTCTGATCTTTCTCCTCAGCTCCCTCTGTACGGACTTCAGCATCTCCCTGTTCCCTGACCTGAAGATCCTCTTCTTCTCTCTCAGAAGTGTTTTTATCTCAGGGTTGATCCGATCCAGGGTTTGTTGTTTGAGTGACGCCGTATGGTCTTGGTGGGAACGGATTTGTCCACACAGAAGCTGAGGTAGCCCGTGAAGGTGTGAATGAGGCCATCGATGTCCTCACCATGTGGATCGCAGAGCTGCTTCCAGGCGGTGGCTTCAAAACAGCCCTTTAGGGTGTCCATTGTCTCCTCAGACCATAACTCCACAGTGTGCATGGCCGGAGGTTGTCTGTGCACTAGGGGTTTGTACACCGGCCGGAGATGAACCAAGTTGTGATCCGATCTCCCGAGTGGGGGGAGTTGTGATGAGGTGTACGCCTCCTTAGTGTTTGCGTAGAATAAATCCAGTGTTTTATTGTCTCTAGTGTGGCATGTGACATACTGGGTGAACGTGGGAAGAATGGGAGACAGTGAAACATGGTTGAAATCGCCTGAGATGAGGAGAAGAGCATCTGGGTGTTCTGTCTGCAGCCTACTGGTTACTGAATGGATGACGTCACGTGCTGTCCCAGCGTTCGCCGTCGGATTTGCATAAACAACAATGCAGATCACGTGTGAGTGTTCTCTCGGGAGATATGTAGGCCTCATGCTAACAGCTAGCAACTCAATGTCTTTGCTGCAGTGTCGTTGTTTAACAGTGATATGTCCCGGTCTGCACCAGTTGTTGTTAACATACATTATCACTCCACCGCCCCTAGCCTTGCCACTGTCTGGTGTTCGGTCAGCTCGTATCATGTGAAAACCCTCCAGCTCAATGTTAGCATCTGCTGCTAGTTCAGTTAGCCACGTCTCAGTAAACAAAAGGAGAGAGCACTCCCGGTATGTGCTATCATAACGGGAGATAGCCGCTAGCTCATCTAACTTTCCCAGTATCGACCGTACATTTCCCATGACAACAGATGGAAGGGAGGGTCTGTACCTTATATTTTTTGTCCTCCGCCTTACTCCAGCCCGGCAGCCGCGGCGTTTTCGCTTCAGTTCTCTCGGTATGTCGAGTTTTTCCAATGGGACCGGGTGGCGGTTGAATGCTAGCAGCTATTCTCTGCTGTATCGTATCCTGCTATAAACAGTGGCTCCGTCCACCGGCTCAGGAGACATTTAGGACGATCTGTGTGTCCGTGATATAAGTGGGGTGAAAAAAAAAGACGGATCAAAAGAGAGAGGAAGGGAAAAAGACTCGGAATCGAGCCGCTGTTGCAAAAGGCAGCCTACTCGTGTGGCGCCGAGAGAAAAAAAAAAAAAAAAAAAAAAAAATATAATATAATATTCAAAAATATTTGAATGTTTTTGTTGGGAAGGAGTTTTTCCCCTGTTTAAAGGGTTTGAACTCTTTCCCATTACAAAAGCAGACCCCCCCCCCACCCCACCCCCAACAATCTTGCATAGGGCCCCCAAATAAGCTAGATACAGCCCTGGCCACCATTCAACAGTTCTACATTTCACGTATGATCACATTAAAATTAGGAAAAAGGGTAAAAATGCTGCTTTAACCTCCTGTCTGAGGCTGCTAACACCCAAATTAACCTTCAGCCAGGAAGGGGGTGGGAAGGGCATTGACTTGTAAATGGCCGCCCGTCCTGAAGCCCACCGCCGATGACGTCCAAGTTCAACGAGCCCTGGCGCTCACCTGCTCCGGCTCCAACCGCCGCCAGCTGCCAATTAACACCTATGGCATGTTAATTAGGCCGCACAGTCCACCACTTCAGGGGACGGCTTTCAGGCCCCCCTCACCACAAGTGCCTTTATTTTCACAAGAGCGTGATCTGCATATGCATCTTTAGCTTGAGCCGTGTGTGTGTGTGTGTGTGTGGGTCTGAGTCGTTCAGATGCAACATGTGAATTAAAGAGGCTAAATTTAGAGATCAAGAGTGAGTTAGCTGGGTTAAAGGGAGACTTCACCCCCAGAAGATAATTTATGTTTCCAGGGCCGTTTCTAGCTCTTTTTTTTTTTTTTTTTTTTTGAGGGGGGCTCTGTAAGATTATGTTTGGGGGCACCCCATTAACTTTTTTTAATTAATAAGGAACAGTTAGAAAAACAGTTGAACATTTACACAAAAAGCCACATATTTATGGGGGGGGGGAAAGGAGCAGATGCTTTAGAACAAATGGTTGCACGTTTATTTCTTGTTTCTTATAAATTTGTAACTTTTTAATCACACTTTTTCTGGTAAATGTGTGTCTTTTTCTCTTATAATTTCTGGGATTTTTTTTTGTATAAATTTTTACTATTTATTGATCATTAACTGTGCCTTTTTTCTCATAAAATGTGCAGGTTTTTTAAAATGTAATTGATGCTATTTCCCTTTATTTTGGGGGATCTTGGACACCAACTGCACACATACATCCCGCCAACATCGACCCAACGTACCAAGTTTACATCGGGAATACATCTTGTTGCACATCTTGTACATTGGCATATTTTTTTTGTAAATTTGCAACTTTTCCCCTGTAAGCCTTCAACTTTTTCCTTGAAAATTTGTGGCTTTTTTCCTCATACATTTTAAACTTTTTACCCTGTAAATTTTCAACTTTTTTCTCATAAATTTGCTACTTTATTTCTTGTAAATTTTCATTTTTTTCCTCAAAATTTTGCCATTGTGTTCTTATAAATTTTCTGAGGTTTTGTTTCTTTATAGATTTGTCATTTTTTTCTCATAAATTTGAGAGTTTTTCCTCTTAAATTTTTTTTTACTTTTTTCTCATGACTTTGTGACTTTTTTCCTCATAAATTAGCATTTTTTTCTTGTAAATTACAAGTTTTTCCTCAAAAAATTTGTAACTTTTTCTCATACATTTTCAAGTTTTTTTTCTAGGGAATTTCACCTTTTTTCTCATAATGTTGCTACTTTACTTCTTGTAAATTTTCAACTTTTTTCTCATAAATTTGCTACTTTATTTCTTGTAAATTTCCATTTTTTTCCTCAAAAATTTGCCAGTGTGTTCTTATAAATTTTCTGAGGTTTTTTTTTCTTTATAGATTTGTCATTTTTTTCTCATAAATTTGAGAGTTTTTCCTCTTAATTTTTTTTTTTTACTTTTTTCTCATGACTTTGTGCCTTTTTTCCTCATAAATTAGCATTTTTTTCTTGTAAATTACAAGTTTTTCCTCAAAAATTTGTAACTTTTTTCTCATACATTTTCAAGTTTTTTTTTTCTAGGGAATTTCAACTTTTTTCTCATAATGTTGCTACTTTATTTCTTGTAAATTTGCAATTTTTTTCTCATAAATTTGCAATTTTTTTCTCAAAATTTTGCCATTTTGTTCTTATAATTTTCTTTTTTCTCATAAATTTGAGTTTTTCTCATAAATTTGAGACTTTTTTCTCATAAAGTTTGTACTTTATTTCTTGTAAATCTCAATTTTTTTCTCAAAAAATTGCCATTGTGTTCTTATGAATTTTCTGTTTTTCCTCATAAAGATGTCACTTTTTTCCCATAAATTTGAAAGTTTTTCCTCTTTAATTTGTGACTTTTTTCTCATAAATTAGCAATTTTTTCTTCTAAATTACAAGATTTTCCTCAAAAATTTGTAACTTTTTCTTATACATTTTCAAGTTTTTTTCTATAGATTTCCCACTTTTTTCTCATAGTGTTGCTACATTATTGCTTGTAAATTTGCAGTTTTTTCTCAAAAATTTGCCATTTTGTCCTCATAATTTTCTCTTTTTTTCAAATTTGAGACTTTGTTAAAGGTAAAGCCACTTTATTATGTACAGTAGAATGAAAAGATGTTTCTCATATCTACAATGTTAATCACATCTAGAATCAGAGGAGTTGCTGCCATGCAAGGCGCCACCACAAATTTCCCTCCTCTATTCCATTTTTGCTGAGCACCAAGCTGGATGGCAGAAAGTTCCACTTGTATATGGTCTTTGGCATGACCCGGTCGGGATTTGAACCCAGGCCTCCCGGGTGTGGGGCGGCTGCTCTACCAACTAGGCCACCACTCCGGTTTTCTCATAAAGTTGCTGCTTTATTTCTTGTAAATGTGACACTTTTTTCCTCAAATTTGTCATTGTGTTCTTATAAGTTTTCTGTTTTTTTCCTCATAGATTTGTCACTGTTTTTCTCATAAATTTGAGTTTTTCCTCTTAAATTTGTAACTTTTTTCTCATAAATTAGCAATTTTTTTCTTGTAAATTGCAAGTTTTTCCTCAAAAATTTGTCATTTTGTTTCTATAATTTTCAGTTTTTTTCTCATAAATTCGAATTTTTCTCATAAATTTGAGACTTTCTTCTCCTAAATTCGCTATTTTTTTGTAAATTTGCAAGTTTTTCTTCAAAAATTTGTAAATTTTTTCCTCAGACATTTTCACCTTTTTTTTTTCCTGTAGACTTTCAACTTTTTTCTCATAAAGTTGCTACATTTTTCTTGCAACTTTGCAACCTTTTCTCATAAATTTGCTACTTTCTTCTCAAAAAATTGTCATTTTTCCCCTTGTAAACTTTCAGCTTTTTTCTCCTAAATCTGCAACGCTCATATTGACGCTGGGTGAATTTTTTTTTTTTTCTGTGTAATTTGTTATTAACCATATATTTGTACCTTTATTCTTGCAAATGTGTACCTAATGTACATTTATACATTTGTAGCTCGTGCTCCATGGGTGAATACCCCCCACCGCCCTTGTTAAAAATAATCAGCCCACTGTCCACACGCATGGCTCCGTGTGCAGCTGGCAAGTATAGCGTGGATTGTACGCGCACAGAGTGGATAATTATAAAGGGGGTGTAAAAACCTGCCCTGGCTTATTCTATGTATATAATTATGTTTTGTTCTTTGTTTCATAGTCAGGGAGCCAGAAGATGCTCCAGAGCCACAAGCTGCAGAACCCTGTAAATGTCTGTGACTGTTCCACGACATAAAAAAGGAACAAGTTGCAATGCAACAAAGCCATAACGGCCTTTTGCGATTTAAACCCTAATTATGCTTCACTCACTAATTATCTTATTTCCCATTTAGTTGCTGATCAGTTCCTCCATTAAAAAAAAAAAATCACTTTGTTATTATTGTTGGACTATTTCGTGCATTTTTACAATTTAAAAATCGCTTTCCTGCACACTTTGAAAGAAATCACGTGACGTGCTGTGGCCGCGCACGCGCGTCCATTTTGCTACTTTATGAGTTTGTTGAAAGAATAGAATGAAAATGCAACAAGTTGTTGGGGAAAAAACTGATACCCACCGTTTAAAACGCAAAAAAAACCAACCCAAAAACCTCAGAATTTTTTTCCGAAAAGTTGCAAAATTCCGTGTAAAATGTTACAAATATTTTAAGAAATTCATAAAAGTTGCAGATTTATCTGTATAAGCTCACTTAATATTTCACTCCTTCTGCACCACCTGCACGAGTTTTTCCTCAAGTAATTAAATGAATACTAAATAAACAGATAAAGCAAAACTGCGGGTGTTTTTCAATCCCGGGCAAACTTTGCATCTCAGCTTTTCTCCAAACTCGTCGATGTGAAGAAAAATCTTTCTGAAAGACGTTCGGTGTCGTTTTAATCTTTATCATTTGATCCGCATAAATAAACGAATAATCTGCAAATCTACACGGTGTCAAAGCGCAATTTCTGCCTTTCTTTTCCTGTCTTTTATATTAAAATCTCTTGCATCTCGGAGCTTTCTGCAAACTTGACAATATGGGGGGGGGGGGGTCATCTGTAGGAGATTTTGATGAAAAAAACATCCTACCTCTTTTCTTTCATAAACACCCCTCCCCCCCTCCACACACACGCACAGGCGGCTCACACCCACAACAGTTTATCCTCCACGCAGCACAAAAACACGGCATTCATTTTTAAACACGTTTTTCCATCAACGTGACGCTTCCACATGAATATTTTACACGCAGCTCTGACCTACTGTCACACATGTTCAGGCTTCAGATAACGGGAGGCCTAATTAAAAAGGAAAAACAGGTGAATTTATATCAAAATCCCTTCCCCACTAAAAGCATTCCGCTCCTGTTTCCCCCCACAGTGTTAATTAGAGAGGTCAAACACACAACTCCCGTTAAAAGACACCAAAATATGAAAGTATAAACCATAAGCAGCCGTGTGAGTGATTAATAATTAATACACACCGGTTGGATGATTTGATTTATAGTAGAGGCAGCGGACATATCCAATTCTGTAATAGGCCCAATAATATTAATAATAATAATAATAATAATAATAGAAATAATGTATATTTTCTGCACGTTATAGTAGCCATTTTGTGTGGAGAAACTGAAATAAAAAAGTTAAACTAAACTGCTATATATATATATAAAACTGCATAACAGTTCTATGGAGGAACAGTGATGCCAAAATTAAAACCACCAATATAAATAAATTATTTAATTTTATTTATTTGTTTGGTTTGTATTTAAAACTTAATGAAAAAAAAGAGGAATGAAAAACAGATCAAACAAATTAAAAAAGAAAGATGACTATGCAAATCATGTGAATGCATTTACAGTTTTTTACTCATAAAATGTATATCTTTTTTTCCTTCTAAGAATTGTGCTGTTTAGTATAAATTTGCAAATATTTTCCTTGTAATTGTGTTTTGGTTTTTTTTTTTGTAATTTTTGAGAACTATTTTGATAATTTGAGAGTTTTTAAATTAATAAATGTGCATGTTGGCTATTCGTGTTGGTTACCCAGCCACAGGGGGTGCACAAGCCAGTGTACTCCCTGTGCAGGACCCAAGCCCGGATAAATAGGTAGAGTTGCCGTCAGGAAGGGCATCTGGCGTTAAAATCCTTGCCAAATCAACATGCAGATTATCATAATATAAGGTGATGCTACGCTGTGGCAACCCTGAAAGGGAGCAGCCAAAAGACAATAAAATAAATTAAACAACAATAATAATAATACATTTGCATCAGTTTTTTTTTGTAATTATTAAACATTGCATTGTTTATCCTAAAATTGCTAACATATTTCTTGGCATTTTTTTGTGTGTGTAAATTTGGGAATTTTCTGAGTTTGAATTTGTTCTCAGAAGTTTGCAGATTTTTGAATTTATGTTTGTATGTATGTATGTATGTATATTTAATGTAATAATAATAATAATAACAATAACAATAATAATAATAATGCATATTTTCTGCACCATATTAAAAAATGATGCCCTACTGTAGACATTTTATGTGGAAAAACTAAAATAAATAAAGTTAAACTAAACACAATATATATGAATGACAGTATAGAATGGAGGACCAGTGATGCCAAAATTAAAAATGCAGATATAAATTATTTATTTATTTATTTTACAAGACTTAATGAATGAAAACAATAAACAGCAATAGTCACTCCTGGAATCCCAACTGTCCAATCAGATTGCTTGGGCAGAACTAACTGTTGCATAATAAGTGTTAAATAACATTAATATTACTTTATGCACATTACCTAACAATAGCTAACCTTACTTTAATACTCATTGCAACCCTTGCTTATCTTCTTATTCTCTTTATTTAATTTTTTTATTTGTCACAAAACAACAGTGAAACTGAATATCCACTCATATGAATTACACAAAATACACTTTTTAATTCAAATATTGAAATAGTTGCCTATGTTAAAGACTTTAGGGAAATCTTTGCACAAAGTTACGGAACACTCTCCATGTTTATTGGCTCCAGTCCTGTCTAGGAGCTGCTTAACTCCATCTAATCAGGCCAGTTTTCAGAGTTTTAACTGGAAAGTTTCCAGTCAGCAGGTTTACCTCAACTGAACTAAAACAGCTCATGGCTCTGGATTTGGGGGCCGTTTAGCAGCCTCATGCATACTTCGATGAGATAGAAAAACATTACTTTCATTTCTCTACAATATCTCGAAATGTACGGGATATGGGAGTAAAAATAGTGTTTCCTTATGATGTTAGTTACCCAGGTATCAGTGAGAAAATGTGTAACTTTAAAAAAAACCCCAACTACTTTCGTCTTATAATGTTGCAAGTTTTTATGATAAATGTGATTTTTTCAGTAAATTGGCAACTTTTTCTTGTACATTTCTCATCCAGCATATCCATGACGCCGACGTTTGACAACCTCTATAAGATGTATTCCCGATGTAAACTTGCTGAAGTTGACCCAATGCATGTGTGGTGTTGGGGTACGTCTAAATGTGTTGTCAAGCAAATATGGCCTCTATATTAGCTTTATTTTCAAAGTATTTTTTAAAATAAATTGTGATAAACTGTATTCACACCTTACAGTGTTAACATGGGTAACTCTTCTAGAGTTAACAAAGAATCCAGTCAGAGTTAAAGTGACACTCGGCCAAAAATCAAGTTTTTCCACCTTGTTAATATGTCTGTAATATGTTTTTTATGACTTACAAGACATTTAAAGAGCGAAATCACTCCAATTTCTCATGTCTCTCTCTTTTTTTTTACGTTAAAGTTTAACTTAGGCCCCCCTCCTGAAAAAAGGCGAGTTTAGACAGAACGTTTTTAGTGACGTTAAACCTTTAACTCCAACTTGGTGTCAGCAAGTGTCAAGTTAAGGTACCAACTCTCTAATAAGAGTTAAAACAACACTATCTGGTGTCGAACCACATAAACACTTCAAAAGTGTTAAAATCAACTCTGGTAGAGTTAATGTGAGTCTGCTGAATCTGCTGTGAAAAAGGGGGAAAAAATTAAACCATTACATAAAATTTTAAAAGAAATTAAAGGTGCAGTTGTGTGACAAGCAATGCAACCTCACAGTCAGTTTTCAGAATAAAAATATTTTCCTTTATATTCATCATTAGTCCCTTCTTAAGCATTTAATAGGCCCTTCAGCAGTCATTAATGTCGTAATTAACGTCTGACATGAAAGCTTGGACAGACATCTTGGTGATGTAAGATGGCCACCTACATGGGTGTGGACCCGCCAACTGCGTATCTTAAACACCCATCATCTTAAACACCCAGAAAGCACAGCAAATTTTACAATATAAGAATACTTATGTAACAGTTAAGGGCAAGATATGGTTTTGTGCTGCATCAGATTTCAAAATTCAGATTACCCCCAATATTACCCACCTGCACCTTTAGAAAGCTTCACAAAACTTTCACAAATTCGTGAAAAAGTCACAAATTTGCAAGAAAAAAAGTGGCAAATTTATGATTTATTTATTTTTTGCACTGGTGTTCCTAACGCATTTTATTCACTTCTGTAACATGATGTAGAAATGTATATGATGATATTTGGGACGAGGCTCTCTTTTTTTTTTTCCACTTTGGGGAGGGCCATGTCCCCCCCATGCCCCCCTTGATTTATGTCTATGCCTGCAGTTACTCAGTAAAGTACAATTTAGTTAAAAAGTTGCTCGCCTACTTTTAATTTAACGTCTATAAACGTGCCTGTAATTGCCGGTTTGTTCAGTTTAAGAGATTTTTTTTTTCACCCCCAAGTGTGTCCGGGTGTTTGTGACGGAAGGCGGCAGCAAATGTTTTTCTGCGATTTGTCTCAACACTTGGTTCTAATTTCTGAAGCACATAAAAACGCGCTGTCCCCTTTTCTTCTTCTTCTTCTTCTCGTTTTAAAAGTTTTCAGAGGAGGCTGAGAGGTTAAAATAGCTCATAAAGGGGAAGTTTTTCCAGAAAGTTTTCCTATTGCACACAGTAAAAAGGGTGTAAAACTGTATTTTACTGTAATTTGATTTATAGCTCATTACTGTATTTTTACTTACTGCAGTTTTGCTGGGTTTTTTTTACAGTATTACAGCATTAATAATGCTTTCATTTAGTTTAGCTTCATTTACTTGAAGCAAAATTCACATTTACATGTGAAAAACTATAACTTAAAAAACACAATTACTCATTTTTATTTAAAACGTCCCTTTTAACATAAATTTCAAAAATACATTTTTTTATTAAAGAAGTCACAAATTTATGAGGAAAAACATTTCAGATTTATAAGAAAAAAGTTGCAAATTCAGAAGAAAAAAGAACAAATGCATAGAAAAAGTTGCAAATTAAAAAAAAAGTCACAAATTTATGCAAAAAATATCGAATTTCCGAAATAAAAGTTGCAAATTTTAATCTTTTTTTTTAACAGCCTAAAACTATTAAAAATACAAATGACAAGTATACAGTACTCTCTTTTTGTGGTCATTTTTATTAAAGACATCACAAATTTCTGAGAAAAACAATTCAGATTTACAAGAAAAAAGGAACAAACGTGTGGGGAAAAGTGGAAAACTACCAGTGACAAAGGCACTGAATTTATGAGGGAAAAAGGTTGAAAATTAAAAAGAAGAAAGTTGCAAACTCACAAAAAAGTCACAAATTTATGAGAAAAAATTCCAAATTTGCAAGAAAAAAAGCTGCAAACTCACAAAAAACAGGAACAAATGGAAAAAAAAAATGAAAATGAGAAAAAGTACAAATTTGCATCCTTTGTAATATAATTTAGTTTTCAAAAATACAAATGAAAAGTGTATAATATACTCTTTTTCTGGTTATGTTGATTAAAAGTCACAAATTTAAAAAGAAAGGAACAAATGTGAGGAAAAAGGTTGAAAATTTATAAGGGAAAAAGTCGCAAATGCACATCCTTTTTGAAATGCAAAATAACTATTAAAATACAAACTACAAGAATATAATACTTTCATTTGCTGTTTTTTTTAACTAAAAGTCACAAATTTATGAGATAAACAATTTACAAAAAAAAAGTTTGAAATTTGCAAGAAAAGTGTGACATGGATGAGGAAAAAAGCTGCAAACTTACAAAGAAAAATGTCGTAAATTCGTCAGAAAAAGGGTGAAGATTCACAAAGAAAAAGTTGCCAGTTTACACAGAAGGAAACAAATGTGTGAGCAAAAAGTTTAGCTTATAAAAGTTTCACAATATAAAAATGTAGCAAATTTATGACAAAAAAGTTGCAAATTGACAAGAAAAAAGTTGCAAATGTTTGATACAGCTATTAAAAATACAAATTACAATACTCTGGTTTGCTGTTTTTTTTAAATTAAATGTCAATTTATGAGATCAGCAAATTCAATTTACGAGAAAAAAGCTTGAAATTTGCAAGAAAAATGTCACATGGATGAAAAAAGCTGCAAATTTACGATGAAAAATGTATTATATTTATGAGAAAAAAAGGGTTGGAAATTTACAAAAAGCACAAATTTCTAAGAAAAGCCAGAAAATGCAAATTTAAAAAAGACACAAACGTTTGCACAAAAAATAAGAGGAAAAGGCTGCAAATGTACGATGAAAAATGTAGAGAATTTATGAGGAAAAAGTTGGGAATTTGCATAATTTTTCCTATATAAACGTTATTATAAATACAGATGACAAATAGACAGAACTTCGCTTTTCTTTTAACTAGCTGGTCAGAAGTCAAGTTAAAATCTTTGGAATCTCGTTTTTTTTTTTTTCCCTGCCTCATTCCAAGAAGGAAAAAGTTCCCAGGATGTTAATGTGGCTGCAGTGAACTGCTCCGTGCACTTTTGCGCAGATAAGGCGCTCTTCTGTCCGCCTTTGTTTCTGCGTTTAGTCACATTTAATGGCAACACAAACTTCTGTGGAGCAGCCATAATGAATGGCCATTAAGGACTACAAAGGCCGCCACACGGAGCGCCGCGTTTCAGCGTCACACGCAGATGACAGCGGCGTAAACCAATTTTCTCCGCCCGGGAACAAACACAGAGCCCCGCCGGACGGCAGGATGGAGCTCCGGGGACGTGAGCGGCGCTCCCAAACTGCAGCAGACTTCTGCAGCAATTAGGAGCGTTTTGGCTGGGCATGGCGGAGGAAATGGCTGTGATGGCTGGGGAATGTCAGCGCACAGAGCCCGCGGCGCAAAAGCAGCGCTCCGCTCTGGCTGCGCCTCCTCCGATCCCCCGGCAGCGCACGCGCGTGTGGTTAAGGCAAAATCAATCACTCCGCCGCTGAAAATCTGATTTTAAGGCAGGTTTGTAAACGTCTGCGTTCACGTGGAACGTGAAAATATTTGGGAATGAGCATGAAGTTTGTAAAGATCACAGCTGGAGGAGGTTTGACGGAGCAGTTTCTGCGTTTGCGCACCAGGTTTTCCAGGATTGTAGGCGCGTGAATTTCCAAAATCTGCCAAACATCTGTCAGTTTATG
The DNA here is from genome assembly GCA_020510985.1 of Pholidichthys leucotaenia. Classification (NCBI taxonomy): domain Eukaryota; kingdom Metazoa; phylum Chordata; class Actinopteri; order Cichliformes; family Pholidichthyidae; genus Pholidichthys; species Pholidichthys leucotaenia. The sequence goes on along the minus strand of CM035850.1, from coordinate 21,764,749 downwards.
CTGACAAATTTTAACAATAAATAAATAAGAAGAAACGGTGGTGGGTAAACGTTTTTAAAATGTATTTTCAATCCTTCTGCTTACAATAAAACTCCTACAGGCAGGAGGTGCGCCTTGCTAAGCCGCCATCTCCATCCCTGTAGGCGTAGCTCATGGGGGGACAGGGGGGGCATTGCCCCTCCATCCTGGAAAAAAGAGAGCATTGTCCCTCCCCAAGTAGCTTCATAACCCTTTATTGTTTATCATCTTACATAACGGAATAAAGTTAATCTGAAGCACCAATTCTAAGCCAAAAAAAACACTTTTTTCTCATAAATTTACATTTTTTCCTTGTAAAGCTGCAACTTTTTCTTATAAATTTGCAATTTTTTCCTGTAAATATGCAACTTTGTCCTTGTAAATTTACAATTTTTTAAGTTGTAAATTTGCAACAAAAAATTCCTGTAAATTTGCAACTTTTTCCCTGTAAATTTACATTTTTTTCCTGTAAATTTGCAACTTTTTTCTTGTAAATTTGCAACTTTTATCCTGTAAATTTACATTTTTTTACTTGTAAATTTGCAACAAAAATTCCTGTAAATTTGCAACTTTTTTCTTATAAATTTGCAAATTTTTTTGAGTAAATTTGCAATTTTTTCCTGTAAATTTGCAACTTTTTCCCTGTAAATTTACATTTCTTTCCTGTAAATTTGCAACTTTTTTTCTTGTAAATTTGCAACTTTTTTCCTGTAAATTTACATTTTTTTTACTTGTAAATTTGCAACAAAAATTCCTGTAAATTTGCAACTTTTTTCTTATAAATTTGCAAATTTTTTGAGTAAATTTGCAATTTTTTCCTGTAAATTTGCAACTTTTTTCCTGTAAATTTACATTTTTTACTTGTAAATTTGCAACAAAAATTCCTGCAAATTTGCAACTTTTTTCTTATTTGCAATTTTTTTTGAGTAAATTTGCAATTTTTTCCTGTAAATTTGCAACTTTTTTCTTGTGAATTTGCAACTTTTTTCCTGTAAATTTACAATTTTTTACTTATAAATTTAAAAAAAAAAAAATTCCTGTAAATTTGCTACTTTTTACTTGTAAATTTTCAACTTCTTTTTCTCAAAAATTGCAACCTTTTTCCTAAAGAAATGCAGCTATCATCTTGTAAATCTGCAGTTTTTTTCTCATAAATTTGTGATTTCTTTTCTTGTAAATTTTAAACCTTTTTCCTGTAAAATTTCAACATTTTCAATGTACATTTTCAACTTCTTTCCTATAATTTTTAAAACCTCATCTGGATGCTTGTTAAATTTTTATTCATTGTAATTAAACTGTAATTTGTGACTTTTTGAATTTTTAAATTGGCATCTTTTATCATATTTTTGCACCTTTATTCTTGCAACTTTGTACCTAATCCTAATTTGTCCATTTATGTTATAAATTTGTGAATACCCCCATTCTCCTTATTGAAAAATATCTATCTATCTATCTATCTATCTATCTATCTATCTATCTATCTATCTATCTATCTATCTATTATGAAATAGTGGCTATTTTCTTTTAAATTTATTACACTTTTCATATAAGTTATACATGAAATATGTTTACATTTATATATCAAACACATCAAGAAATTAAAGAAACAGCCCAATATTAGGGCTGAGGAAATTACCATGTTAACTTTTTCAATCAGTGTGGACCAGTTAACTCATTGCATAAATTGGTAGTGGTGACTGGTTTGGCTCAGCAGCTGGCTCGGCTTAAAAGAAGAGTAGATCTTGTTTTTCAGGGTTTAAATTTGCAGTTTGCAAGGTTTACAGAACCCTTGCAACATTTATTACTAATTCTATATTAAGTAGTGCCTCTGAATTGATACAGAATCACAATGTATCAATTTTTCCGACCCCATGAGAAAAAGTTGCAAATTTACAAAAAAACAAACAAACAAACAAAACAAAACTGCAAATTTACCAGAAAGCAAGTCACAGATTTACACACCCCAATTCTGGTGAAGTTGGGATGTTGTGTAAAGCGTAAATAAAACATAATACAATGATTTGCAAACCCATTTGAACTCATATTCAACTGAAACAAGATATTTAATGTTCAAACTGATAACTTTATTTATTTATTTATTGGCAAATATTCACTCATTTTGAATTTGATGACTGTAACACATCCCAAAAAAGATGGAACAGGGGCAACAAAAGTCTGGGAAAGTTGAGGAATTTTCAAAAAACACCTTTCTGGAACATTCCACAGGTGAACAGGTTAATTGGAAACAGATGAGTGTCTTGATTGGGTATAAAAGGAGCATCCCTGAAAGGCTCAATCGTTCAGAAGCAACGATGGGGCGAGGTTCACCACTTTGTGAACAACTGTGTGGGCAAATAGTCCAGCAGTTAAAGAACGTTTCTCGATGCAGAACTGCAAGGAATTTAGGGATTTCATCATCTAGAGTCCATGATATTGTCAAAAGATTCAGAAAATCTAGAGAAATTTCTGCATGTAAGTGGCAAGGCCAAAAACCAACATGGAATGCCCATGACTTTCGATCCCTCAGGTGGCACTGCATTAAAAACCAATATCATTCTGAAACGGATATTGCCATGCGGGCTCAGGAACACTTCAGAAAACCATTGTCAGTTAACAGAGTTCGTCACTACATCTGCAAGTGCAAGTTAAAACTGTACCATGAAAAGCCAAAGCCAAACTGCATATCAACAGCACCTAGAAACACCGCTGTGACCCACTGGAGCCAGTGTCTTGGGCACCTGTCGTTGGGTGGCTGTGTGTCTGGCCTGGGAAGGGGGGTGGGCCGTGGTCTGGGCGGGGTGGGCCGTGGCCCTGGGCTGGTCAGCCTTGCCTCCTGGGTGGGGCTGGGTCTGGCCTTGGTCCCCTGGTGCTGAGGGGGTCATCCCCCCCTCTGGGCCGGGGTCCGGTGTGCACCAGCAGTGCGGGCCTGCCCGGGCGCGTCCCCACACAGCGGGGTTACGCCCTCCCCGGGGCTCTGGCAGCACTCTGGGGGCTGGTGCCTGTGTCCTGGGGTGGGGGGGTGACGGGAGGTCACCCCCCCATCCGCTGGGGCCTACGTGTTAGGGTGGGTGTGTATGTATGTGTGTGCCGTGCATGCATGTGAGTGTGTGTGAGTGTGTGCATGCAAGCATATGTGCAGGTGTGCACGAGTTTGGGTGTGTGTGGGTTCGCCTGTATATGTGTGGGTGTGGATTTGGGTGCGTGTATGTGTGTTATGTGTAAATATGTGAGGTTGTAGGTGGACATATGTGATGGTATGTACACCGCGTTCCAAATTATTATACAAATGATATTTGTCTCTGATTTTCCTAAATAGTCGACGCAAATGACAGTCAGTATAATTTTCAAGTCATCAACCGTTTGAGTTGATGACTCTAATCGTTAGAGCATACTTCAGATTTTATTGCACAAAACTCCCAATGATAACTACTTTTTGCAAAAATAAAAATCTCAAAATGCACTGTTGCAAATTATTATGCACAACAGAGTTTCAAAACATTTTATTGGTTGTAAAGAATTGAAAATGGTAATTTGTTGAATTTGCAGCATTAGCAGGTCATATTTACTGATATCAAAAGCTATTTCAATGAAAAACATCTCAACAGGCCAAGTTACATGTTAACATAGGACCCCTTCTTTGATATAACTTCCACAATTCTTGCATTCATTGAACTTGTGAGTTTTTGGAGAGTTTCTGCTTGCATTTCTTTGAAAGATGTCAGAATAGCTTCCCACAGCTGCTGTTTTGATGTGAACTGCCTCCCACCCTCATAGATCTTTTGCTCGAGGATGCTTCAGAGGTTCTCAATAGAGTTGAGGTCAGGGGAGGATGTGGGCCACACCGTAGCATCTTCAGTTCTATTCTTGCATCGTCTGATTTTGCCTGGTTAAGTTTAGTGATCACACCTGTTTATGTAATTATGTTCCACCTGTCTGTTATTTAAGGGATGCCACCCCTCACCGGGGTACGCTGTCCTCATCATTCATTGGCATTCATCCATGTTTCTGCCTGCCTTGTTTTTACCAGTTTAAGTTATTTCATGTCTAGTTTGGCCTGCCCTTTCTTGGTTTGGATTATTTTTTACACCCTCAAGCTGGTCTGGGTTTGGACCAGCTCAAAATAAAATGTTCTGAACTTTAAGCCTCACATTTGGGTCCAGCTTTCCAACATCCACCGTGACACCGTGGGACTCCAGAGGCATCAGCAGCTTCAAATACCTGTTTGCTGCTTTGTAATGGCATTTTAGCAGCTGCTCACTTAATCCAATGAATTTATCTGGCAGAAACCCTCCTCATTATGCCTTTATCTGCATGAACCGGTCTGTGCTCTGAATCAGCCACAAATTTCTTCACAGTACGATGATCACATTAAAGTTTTCGTGAAATATTTAATGTTTTCATACCTTGTCCAAGGCATTGCACTATTTGATGCTTTTGGCAGCAGAGAGATCCTTTTTCTTTCCCATATTGCTTGAAACCTGTGGCATGCTTAATAATGTAGAACATCCTTAGTTTTCCTTTAATTGGGCTCACCTGGCAAACTAATTATGACAGGTGTCTGAGATTCATATCAGTGATCCAAAGAGCCTTGAGACACAATGCCATCCATGAGTTTAACTGAAAAACAAAAAATTGAATGTTTATGACACTAAAATCCTATTTGCATAATAATTTGGAATGTAGTGTATGTGTGTGTACACGTGAGGGTGGGCATGTGTGTGTGGGGGTGCAAGTACCTGCAGGTGGATGAGCGGGTGTAGAGTGTGTATGTGATGGAAAGACCTTGTTGGGCGGCAGGGGCTTGGGAGGTGGGGTGGGCCGTCTGGTGGCTGGAGGGGTAGTGGTTCAGTTACTGCTCTCCCTGGCCGTCCTGCCATTGTGTCCTGGGATGGGGTGCTTTGCCCGCATTGCCTCTGGTGTCCATGGTGCTGGGTATGGGTGTGCGTTGATGTTCAGTGGTGTTTGGAGGGTCCACTGGCATGGGTTGACGGCCGTGTTTCCGTTGGTTTGCCCAGGGGCGGCTGTGGCTGCAGGGATAGCCTACCGCCAGCGGTGTCTGTCTGGGGTGGATGGTGGGTGGGCTCGTGTGGGGCGCTTTGCGATGTTGCTTGACAAGTGGATTCATCATTTTATTTTTATTTTTTTTATTTTGTGTACTTTATTGATCCCCAGAGGGGAAATTGAGGGCATCCACCTGGATGGATGAAGCAGCCACGGTATGGCGCTATCCCTTAACCATTCACACACATTCACACCTAGGGCCACTTTAGAGTCTCCAATTAACCTAACCTGCATGTTTTTTGGCCTGTGGGAGGAAACCGGAGAAATCCCGGAGTAAACCCACGCAGATACGGGGAGAACATGCAAACTCCACACAGATCACGGTTGGTCAGGGGCTGGGATCGAACCAGGGATCCCATGGCCAAGGGTGAGTTGCTGTGCTGCTGCAGTGCTAACCACTGCGCCACTGCACTGCCCCAGTCATCATCATACCATATTATTATTACTATTATATATGTTTGTGTACATGCATACAGGGTGTTTACAAGGTGCGTTGTGTGAGAGTAAGTGTGAGTGTGGCTGCCCCATTGTGCCTGTGGTGCTGATGAGCACTGGGGTGCGACATTGGCGAGTCCTGGATTGCAGGGCCTGGCACCCCTTGCCCTGGAATGGGATTTGGGGGCAGTGGGTGGCTTCCAGAGCCAGTTTGGGAGCTGGCTTCTGGAGGGGGACGGGCTCTCTCTGGGACCGCCCCCCTCCCAGTCTTGCCTCCCCCCCCCCCTTCAATTCTGAGTGGATCATACAGCTCGGGCAGCTCAGTGGTGCAGTGGTTAGCACTGTGGCAGCACAGTAAGGTCACGGGATCAGTTCCACCCCTGACCATTGTGGGTTCGATCCCACTCCCTGACCATCAGTGAACCTTCTATGTGGAGTTTGCATGGTCTCCCCGTGTCTGCGTGGGTTTACCCCGGGTACTCTGGTTTCCTCCCACAGGCCAAAAACATTCAAGTTAGGTTAATTGGAGACTCTAAAGCGGCCCTAGGCGTGAATGTGTGTGTGAATGGTGACGGGACTGGCGCCGTGCCGTGGCTGCCTCATCCATCCAGGTGGATACCCAACAATTTCCCTCTGGGGATTAATAAAGTATGCAAAAATACGAAAAAAACCCCATCTTATTGGATACACTTAGGGCTTTGGGGTGGGGGTGTCCCGTAAGGTGTTGGTGAAGAAGATTCCTCTCTATTGCACCATGGGGCCACCTTCACCAGAATTTTAATTGCACTGTGGACACTGAGGGCTTGGGGAATGGGAGCTCTGCTGCCCATAGCAATGAGTAGCGATGCCCTATTACACTATCCCCCCAATTTTAACTGTACTTTGGTAGTTCACACACCTGCACCCAATCACACCACACAGATAACACTCACCCATCACGATTCACACATGGAGGGTGGGGGGAGGGTCTTCCTCCACCCCTGCTGCCCTCCTTCTCCCGAGGGCCTGGGCCTGGCTGGTGACCTGGGGCCCGTCATGTTGTCATCATCCCAAGGCGCTACCACGAGTGCATAGATGCGAGCGAGGGAGTGAGCGAGAGAGAGAGTGAGTGAGCAAGTGACAGCAAGTGAGTAAGTGAGAGTGAGGGAGTGATGATTAGTCATGGTGGTGGTGGGTTGGATTTGGGTGGGGCTTTGCATGTCGGGTGGCATCTCTTGGCCTTTGCGGTGGGTCCATTGATCGTTTGCTCCGGGCAGGCATTGGTGGCGGTGGGCTGCTTCTGTGGCCGCAGCAGCCCTGGGGCAGGTTGGCAGGGGTGTGGCTGCTGGTCCATGCCGGTGGCCTCTCTGGCCACTGCCGGGCATTGGTGCACGTTCGTGCCCGCTACATCTGCACCGCGGCCACCCCAAGTATTAAAGGTGAATAAGTGTGAGTATGTAAGAGAGAGCACAAGTAAATGTGAGTGAGTTAGAGCACGAATGAGAGTGTATATATGAGTGAGCATGAGTGGAAGGAAGCATGTGCGAGTGTGAGCAACTGTGAGGGTGAGTGGGAATGGGAGCGAGACTGAACAAGTATGGGAGTGGGGGAGAGTGAATGAGTCTGAGTGTGGGAGTGTGAGTGTAAGATTGTGTGAAGGAGAATGTGGAAGAGTGATGATTTATATAGAATGATGGTCTGCACCTCGGACACAGTCCAAGGATGGATAATTTTTTCACACATAAGGAGTTGTTCAGAACTCCTTATACAATGATATAGAGTGATGATAATCTAGTCAGTGGCAGTAATGCACATGTAAGCTGGTTGCCAACCGCCAATCAAATCTAAAAGAAGAAGGAGAAGAAGGTGAGTGTGAGTGAGTGAGTGAGTGAGTGTGTGTGAGTGTGTTCACACACACTCACGCATGAGGGTGTGCGTGCGTGAAAGTGAGTGTATGTGATGGTGCGGGGTGCTGGACAGAGGGGATGGCACCTCCTGGTGCCTCCTGGCTGCATGGGCTTCCTTGGACTGGGGAGGCTGGCCCCCTGTGGGGCTCCCTGCGCCTTTCTGCCACCTTCCCTGGGCATGGGGATCTGGAGACTCCCGGGGCATTGGTTGGGGGCATTGGGATGAGTGCAGGCTCACTGGAGGGGGTCTGGGGGGCCCACACCAGGGGCACGGGCTGGTCTCCGGCCCGGGGCGGGAGAACATTAGCTTTGCGGTGGCTGGGGCCTGGCGGCTGGCGCTGGCTCTGCTGGGGAGCCACCAGATGCCTTCTGATCCCATGACCGGCATCAGCCTCCAGGAGTTGCCACTGAGCCACAGGATGAAGAGTCTGTGACCCAACAGGAGGCTGCAGAACCACCACAACCTGGTGGACGCCCCACAGCAGACGTGAGAGTCAGACCATCACAACCATGATGCCGAATGCAGCCGAACAGAGCGCCATTCACAGTGACGGACTGGGTTCGGGTCCGCAGAACCGAACGACGAGACCCACAGCCCGCTTCAACACCATCTCCACCACTAACAGCACCCATCAAGATCACTGTGCAGCTGGGGCCAGCGACCTTCCAGCTGGCAGATGTTTCGGTGTGGCACGCCAACCGCCTTTGCCGAGTTCAAGCAGATGCTCTGGATGACACGGCTATGCTGCAGTTGACTCGCACAGTGTGGGACCCGGACTGTGGTTTTGAAGAAGACGATCCCGGTCTGCAGTCCTCCACACTTCCAGGGGTGCGTCCACCATGGGCTCACCTCAGGGCCCCTTGGATTGAACTGCCTTCCTCAATGAAAGAAGGACTGTTTAGCTACAGGCGCGGCTGGCAATGAATAGTGGCATAATAAACCATTCAGCTGCGTTGGGTCATGCGGTAGTCTACCTACTGGCCTTAGCTAGTTTTGGGTTCTTTACTGTAACAAATTGGGGAGGGTCAATTTGGTTATGTATGTTGTTCTGTTTTTCTAAGAGGGGGTTGAATGTGATGTAAGAAAACCACAAGTTTGGTTGGCGTTGGCGTCTTGACATGGCCGCTTGGTGACGCCATCATGGCAAGCATGTAAAGGTAAGGGACGGCCATTTTGCAGCCTCTTTCGGCTCCTTCCTTTCACGCTCTTTGCAGTGCTCAGCCTCCCGACGTCAACCTGTATTACCTGATTCTGCACAGCATGCAATAAAGTTCGCGTTCCCAGCACAGGCCACATTCTGTTGGTCCTTCCCCAGTTTTCCAGACATAACAAATGCCAGGCCACATTCTGCACGTGTTACAACAGCGTGGCTTCATGGTAAAAGAGTGCGGGTACTAGACTGGCCTGGCTGCAGTCCACAGCTGTCAACCACTGAAAATGTGTGGAGCATTATGAAGCGCAAACTACGACAAAGGAGACCCCGGACTGTTGAGCAACTGAAGTGGGAAAGAATTCCACAAAGCTTCAACAGTTAGTGTCCTCAGTTTCTAAATGTTTATTGAGTGCTGTTATAAGGAAAGGTGATGCAACGCAGTGCTAAACATGACCCTGTCCCAGCTTTTTTGGAATGTGCTGCGAGAATCAAATTCAAAATGAGTGAATATTTGGGGAAAAAAAACCAATAAAGTTTGTTAGTTTGAACATTAAATATCTTGTCTTAGTAGTGTATTCAACTGAATACAGGTTTTTATTTACATTTTACATAAAGTTCCAACTTCACTGGAATTGGGGTTTGTACAAGAAAAGAGTTGCACATTTAGGATAAAAAGTCACAAATTAATGAGTTAAGCATGGGGGCCCCCTAGTGGCTGAGGGGGGCCTATAGCATTTGCGTACTCTGCTTTATAGCCACAAACACCTCTGTCTTACTTATTTGCAGAAAAGTTATACCATACATATCCACTCGTGGCATGTCTTTTCCCAGCAGAATCTTTTAGGGAGACCCAGCTGTCACTGTTTTTTTTTTTTCTTTCCTGTTTTCGGTTGCAGTGAAGTGGGGTTACGGGTTTAAGGAGTGGTGAGCACTGGAATTCCCTCAGGTCAGCGAGTGAGAGCCGTGTTTGGAGGACCTTCTAAGCGGCCCTTGCCTCACTGGCCTCTGACCTCAGCCAACCTTCTTTAGCGAGGTGGCGGCGTAATCCAGCTAACATGGATTTAAACAAACACTGTAATCCACGACACTCAGCAGTGGCACACCATCCCGCTCAGGTTATGGAGGCCCCGCTGTTCTTTTTTTATGCAGGTGATTTGGTGTCCTTGAAATGTGAAGCGTATGATGCAGAATTTCAGGCTGCAAAATTTTTAAGTTTTGATGTCCTCAAGGACATACAGTGTGTAAGTATTTTTAAACATCAAAAAGACAAGGGACAAAATGTTGAGGACAAGTTGCAACGTTGTAAAAAAAAAAAAAGATGTGAATTTATGACACAAAAGTCACTAATTCAAAAAAAAAAATAAAAGAGTTAATACATAAGAAAAAAAAACCCTCAAATTTTTATGAAGTCTCCAAAGTTTGATTTTGGAAATTGTAATTATAAGATATAAAGAGAAGAAAACCTGTTTCAGACACGACAACCCCCCCCCTCCATCAAAAAAAAACAACAAAAAAAACCAAAGGAAATAAATGAGAATTTTTCATAATCACATATTAAAAAATCAAAATTTTTGAAAAAACCAGACCGTCAGTGACGGAGTAGCTCATTCCAGGGGATTAGGGATTATCACGAATTGCAGCTGGACAGACAGACGGACAGATGGATGAACAGACAGAGCGTCCAAAAAAAACCAAAAACGGACAGAGCGTCATCGCATTAGCTCTAAAAACTAATTTAAAAAACATGTAAATTTCAGAGAAAAAAGCTGCAAATTTGTGATTTAAAAATTGAAAAGGCCAAAAAAACAAAACAAAACCCAAACTGCAAATTTACTAGCATGAAGTGACAACTTTATTTTTAAAACTAATATTTTTTGTTCCTCTGGAGGCACAGTTAAGCCAAAGATAGCAAAGGGACCATTGCCCGGGCAACAAATGTCCCTACCTGTGCACATCCTTGTCTCTTCAGCCTTGTTTAGGCTTCACCTCTTCTCTGGTGTGCTGAGATGCATGCCCTCTTTGGATGAGGCGCGGTCATATATATACTTCATTTTTTTTTCTTCTTCCAGACCAAGCGTTTGACGCGTGCGCATAACTGTCATTTGTAGTTTCACCCCAGCCCTATAGAGGGCACCAGTGTGCAGAATGCACAAAACGGAGAGGTAGGACTAAGGGGACGAATTGAGACGCACCCTACATGTGATAAACTATGCAGCTGTGGCACGTGTTTCATAAAACCCTCATTCAGATTGTGGCAGCGTGTCCTATGTAGTCCTATGCATCCTTGTTTGTTTGTTTCCCAAAACCGTAGTTTCAGCAAACATTGTCATAAAGTTGCGGTTCCTGGAGGTGGGAGCATTTCCGCCATTGTTGTACCAACACTCACCATGCATGGGAGCCCAGAGTCACCAGTGGGTCAGTCCAAGTCATCCACTGGATAGGCTGATTCACTCTATCCGCCTGGGACCCAACCCTAAGCCCCGATGAAGATCTGACATCTCATGACATTTGTGGTCTGGCTAATCAACCAGGTGGACAGGCCGGTCCAAGTCCATGGGCGCATCCTTATAGCCATCCCCCGAGGAGTATGTTTCTGGTGGGAACCACTCAGAGGTGAGGACTAACCCAAGATGTTACCAAAGATGACCCACTACTACTGGCCGGGTCTGTCCCCTTCACAAACACCACCTAGCCATGCCCCCCATTTCCTGCTCCCATGGAAGTGGTACTTGGCACATGTCCACACTTGGCCAGCATTCCCAGAGAAACCCTTATGACAGTCATGGTTACTTCCGCCAACTGATGATGGTTGAGGTTATCAGTTGGCAGGTCAGCAGAGGGGGAGCCGGAGATGATTATAATGGAGCAGTACGTAGTAGTACTGGGATCTCAATTGTTGCTGTTAGTGTATTCTTTTGTACACCTGTGTCTGCTAACGGGCCTTTTAATGTTAATGCTACAATGTCACAGGGATTGTTGTTTTAGGTTATATGTATTAAAATGAAACAGTACAGTGATACATTACAATCATAAAAAAATATCATAGTTAAGAAACGACAAATCGCTGACGTCACTCAGTGTTATAATAAACTCTTCTTCTTCTTCTTCTTCTTCTTCTTCTTCTTTCGGCTGTTCCCTTTAGGGGTCGCCACAGTGGATCATCTGCCTCCATCTCTTCCTATCCTTTGTGTCTTCCTCTGGAACACCAACCCTCTCCATGTCCTCCTCCACTACATCCCTGGATTTTCTCTGTGGTCTTCCTCTTTTCCTCCTGCCTGGCAGCTCCATCTTCAACATCCTTTGTCCAGTATCTCCACTATCCCTCCTCTGCACATGTCCAAACCATCTCAGCCTTGCCTCTCTTACTTTGTCTCCAAACCGCTCAACCTGAGCTGTCCCTCTGATATACTCATTTCTAATCTTGTCCCTCCTAGTCAGTCTCAATGAAAATCTTAGCATCTTCAACTCTGCCACCTCCTGCTCCATCTCCTGCCTTTTTGTCAGCGCGACTGTCTCCAAGCCATACATCATAGCAGGTCTCACTACCGTCTTGTAGATCTTCCCTTTCACTCTTGCTGCTACCCTTCTGTCACAAATCACCCTTGACACTCATCTCCACCCACTCCACCCTGCCTGCACTCTCTTCTTCACCTTTCTTGTGCATTTTCCATTGCTTTGGATGGCTGACCACAGGTATTTAAACTCATCTTCTTTCACTACCTCTTCTCCTTCCATCTTCAACGTTATACCTGCCTCCCTCTCATTCACACTCATGTATTCTGTCTTGCTTCTACTGACGTTCAATCCTCTTCTCTCCAGCGCATACCTTCACCTTTCCAGGTTCTGTTCCACCTGCTCCCTACTCTCTCTAGAGATCACAATGTCGTCTGCAAACATCATGGTCCAGGGAGACTCCTGCCTGACTTCATCTGTCAGCCTGTCCATCACCAAGGCAAACAAGAAGGGGCTCAGAGCCAATCCGTGATGTAACCCTACCCCCACCTTGAACCCATCTGTCACTCCTACAGCACACCTCACCATCGTCTCACTGCCCTCATACATGCCCTGCACCACCCTCACATACTTCTCTGTCATTCCTGACTTCCTCATACAGTACCACACTTCCTCTCTTGGCACCCTATCATATGCTTTCTCTAGATCCACAAAGAAACTGTGCAACTCCTTCTGTCATTCTTTAAACTTCTCCATCAGCACTCTGGAATTCCCCCATTGTGGGACTAATAAAGGCTTATCTTATCTTAGAGCAGTAGTACTCTTTCTTGGCATGAAACCATACTGCTGCTCACTGATTGTCACCTCTCCTCTAAACCTGGCTTCATCAACTCTTTCTTATACCTTCATAGTGTGGTTGTTCATCTTTATGCCTCTGTAGTTACCATAGCTCTGAGCATCACCTTTGTTCTTGAAAATTGGTTCCAAAACACTTCTTCTCCACTCCTCAGGCATCCTCTCACTCTCCAAAATTGTGTTAAACAATCTGGTTAAAAAGTCCACTGCCATCTCTCCTAAACATCTCCATACCTCTACAGGTATGTCATCTGGACCAACCACCTTTTCATTCTTCATCCTCTTCAAAGCTGCCCTCACTTCTGCCTTGCTAATCCTCGGGACATCCTTGTTCACTATCTTTTCTTCATCCATCCTCCTCTCTCTCTCATTTTCTTTATTCATCAGGTCTTCAGAGTACTCCTTCCACCCTCTCAACACACTCTCATCATTTGTTAGTACATTACCATTTCTGTCCTTAATCAACCTAACCTTCTGTACACCCTTTCCAGCTTGATCTCTCCGTCTAGCCAATCGATGCGTCTTTTTCGCCTTCCTTAGTGTCCAGCCTCTCATACAACTCACTATACGCCCTATCCTTTGCCACCTCTTTCTTTGCCATGGACCTAGATTCCAAATACTCCTGTCTACTTTCTTCATCTCCCTGACTATCCTTCTTCTACTTTGCTAACCTCTTCCTTTGAATACTTCCCTCTACCTCCTCATTCCACCACCAACTTTCCTTGTCTTACTTCCTCTGTCCACTGGTACACCACATACCATCTACCCGTTTCCCTCAGTACTTTTGCTGTACTTTCCCTGTCATCTGGTAATTCTTCCCTACCACCCAGAGCCTGTATCGACTCCTTCCTGAACTCTGTACAATCTTCTTCCTTCTGTAACTTCCCCCACTTAATCTTTGGCTCTGCCTTCACTCTCTTCTCTTCTTGCTCTCGAAAGTCATCCTACAGACTACCATCCGATGCTGTCATTCTCCCCTGCCACCACCTTGCAGTCTCCTATCTCTTTCAGATATCTCCTTCTGCATAATATGTAGTCCACCTGTGTGCACTTTCCTCCACTCTTGTAAGTCACCCTATGTTCCTCTCTCTTCTTGAAGTACTGTATGTGTTCACCATAGTCATTTTCATCCTTTTAGCAAAATCTACAACCATCTGTCCTTCCACATTTCTCTCTTTGAGACCATACCTACCCAGAACCTCCTCATCACCTCTGTTTCCTTCACCTACATGCCCATTAAAGTCCACTCCAATCACTACTCTCTCCCCTCTAGGAACACTCTCTACCACTTCATCCAACTTACTCCAGAATTCCTCTTTCTCTTGCAAAGGTTTTATGTCGGATGGCCTTCCTGACACAACCCTCCCCATTTGCCCAGGCTTGGGACCGGCACTAGGAGTACACTGGCTTGTGCACCCACTGTGGCTGGGTTCAGCATTTAATAAACTATAGTAAAATAAGCTAAAGTAACATCTAAGGATGACATATATGGTCAAGTGTTGGTCGATGAAGAAGCATTTCTAGCCTAGCCAAGCTAATGCAAATGGTCTGATCTACTGATTATTAGAGCTAAACTATAACAAAATAAGCCAGAATGGCAGAAGGTATGTTATCTATTGTGGATTAATGAGCCAGGTACAGGAATGTCAGGCGGTGGGACTAGAATTTAATGAAAATAACAGTAAAAACCATTCTCACTAAGCTAACTTTCAGGTAGTGCTGTTAGCTTAGAAGCTAACGCTTTAGGCTCATCAACTCTGGGTGGGGACTGGAATTATCAGCCAATAGCGTGGTGACGATTGCAGCTGAAGACCAAATTATCTTTTAGCAACATTAAGGAAATGGAAAACGGAAGAGCTATACAGCTTCTGTCCATTCAGTCAAAATGTTAAAATAATTTTATAAGGTTAAAAGCCACAAACACACCGCACTCTTGTGAAGGGGACCTGGATTGCCTTAGATTCTTAATTTCAGCCAATTACAAGTCAAAACAACTAGCTAATTTTTACAGTGTTGGCAGAGGTATGAATTCAGAACTTCTGAGCTTTTGCCTTGTTTAATTAATTTACAATTTCTTTTTTTGTCAGACAAAAAGGTAGAAGATGTTTGTTTTTTACCTTAACATGTTGCGACTGGCACCTGCAGTCATCTTCAGAAGCGTCAGCTGATCGCTGTGATGTGTCATTTATCAACTGTTTTCCTTGGACGTGGTCAGCCCGATGGACCTGACAGATCCACCAAGCCGGCCACGCCTCCCGTCGCCAGGTGGTCTCTGGAGGATGGAGTCCCAGGTGTGGGAGAGCATGAGTGCTCCCTCATCCCAGCGCATGGTGTCCTTTGCACGTTTTTTGATTTCTATAGCTTCCTTGATCCAGTGTTTGTGTTTATTACCCTCTGATCCAATGATTCTTGTGTTGTCCCAGTCCATGATGTGATTTTTCCTTTTGCAGTGATCCGATATTGCTGATTTCAGGGTTTCTTGTTCTGCCTTTTCTTTTTGTGATCTTGTAAGTCATCCTAGTGTTTCCTTTTGCATTCCTTCTGGTGTTCTTTCTTTCTTGTGTTGAGGGTTCTTCCCGTTTTCCCAATGTATGTCTTGTCACATGATCTGCATGGAATTTCTTATGTTGCATTTTTGTCCTGATCTATTTTATCTTTGGGGTGTACTAACAGCTGTCTTCTTTTTATGTGTGGTTTCACTGCTGTGCTGATTTTGTGTTTTCTCATGATACTTTGTATTGGTTCTGTTATGCCTTGGATGTATGGTATGGTTATCATGCTCTTGTTTTTTGTTTCAGCTTTCGGTGTTTGTTTTGTTTTCCATTTATTTTCTTGTTCTTGACTTGCTTTTTTCCTTTGTTTATGGCCCATATTGGATATTGGCACCGTGTGAGTGCCATCAATCAATAAATCAATCAACTTTATTTATAAAGCCCTTTAAAAGCAGCACTCGCTACACAAAGTGCTGTACAACAAGAATCAATAAACTAAAAGAAGTAAATAAATAGATAAATAAAAATCCCTGCATGTTGTATGTGTTCCTCTTCCTCCCATTTGCCTGCTTCATCTGTGATGTAGTTGGCCCATTCGAAAAGAGTTCCGACAGCTGATAGTTTGTGTGCTGTGGGATGTTCAGATGACCAGAGTAGGTATTGATCTGTGTGAGCTGGTTTTCTGTATACTGTAATTTTTATGCTGCCGTCTTCTTTGTGGTAGAGTTTACATGTCCAGAAAGGCTATGGTGCTGTTAGTTTCCTCTCTGTGTGTGAATTTTATATTTCCCGTGTTGTCCATGGTGTTCAAGTGGTCTGTGAGGTCTTGTGTATGTCCTTTCTTTATCTTCTCCAGAATGTCGTCCACATATCTCCTCCAGAGGGTGGGTCTGCAGTGTGTGAGTGCTGTATTTATGGCTCTTGTTTCCAGGTCCTCCATGGAAAAAAAACTGCTCATAATGGCTGATAATGGGTCCCCCACTGGAAACCCTTCCTTCTGTCTGTGAATAGTCCCTTTACCGGCATGTAAATCTCATAAGTATTTCACATAATCCAGCCTCAAAAGAGCTGAACTATCCCTTCAAAAGACTTCTTAAAAAACTGTTTTATAGGAATTTTAAAAAGGAGACTTATGTATAAATATGAAGGAAAACAAAATGTTTCATTGCATTAAGCTAACTAGCATTGTGGTAGATTCGAATACAATGAGATAAGACTGGATAACTGACTGCTACAGTTTAGTAGCAAAAACTTTGGTTGTATCTCGTTTAAAGAGCAAAATCTAAACATCCAACTAAATGTTTGAGATTGGACAAATGGTCCAAGGGTACTTTGAAGCTTGAGCATATCAGAGATGCCATTGTCCCGATTTGCCCCTCCAGGGCAGGAATGAAGACCCAGGCGCTGAACTGTGAGTTGCTCATGAATTTAATAAACACAAAATAACATACAACACTACAACAACTAGGTAGACAGGGCAGGTGATAATGGCGTGCAGAAACGCTGAGGAAGATGGGGCTCATGTAGAGGGCTAAACAGGAGAACAGTCTGGAAGGAGCCAGACTGAGGCGCACGGGGACACCAGGGAAAAACAGCCAAATGGAACACACCCATCAAACACTGAGAAACACAAAATTAAACAGAGTAGCATAAAGAGGAACTTACATCCTGAATGTTGAGAGTAGAGCGCAGCAATCGGTGGCGTTGCAGTGCCCAATAAATAAGGCACAGAAGAATGAATCTCTGATTACAGATGTGGGTCACATGAGCGGAGAGTAATTAACCCAAAAAATGATGACAGCTGTGCAAGACTGCCAACTGAGCTAATACAGGAAGTCAACAAAGCACACTGTCAAAATAAGAGCCCGGACCGGAAATGGCAAACAGTGACTGAAGGTGAGGGACTCGTGTCAAACAGGCAGATAATAATAATGCTGAAAACTGAATGGTCAAGGACGCCTAGTGTAAGTGACAGAATGGTGATAACAAGACTAAGAACACAAACTACATAAACAGAAACAACTGGCACACTCAACACACATAATACATCCAAAACCAAACATAGAATCAAATAATAACACTGAAATGAGGAAATACAGGAAATGGTCAGAAGTGAACTGAAAGCATGAGCACGGTGAGCTCACCGTGCTCAGCATCATGACAGTTATACCAAACATTTGTGTTAAATATAGTCCGTAGGGATCTAATCATGGGAAGATGGAAAGGTCCATCAGGCTGGCCATGCCTATGGAAAACAGCTGATAAACCACACGTCCCAGCAATCAGTCGATGCTTCTGAAGACGACTGCAGGTGTCAGTCAAAACATGTTAAGGTAAAAACAAACATCTACCTTTTTGTCTGACAAAAAAGAAATTGTAAATTAATTATTGGAAAAGAAGACAAAATTAAAGTACTTGATGATTTTGCCTTGTTTGTTGCATAAAATCTGACAACACTTCTGCTGTGGAAATTAATGGTGTGCGATACTGCAAGATTTGGTATTGATCTGATACCAAGTAAATACAGGGCCAGTATCGCCGATACCAATACAATACCGATACTTTTTTAATAATTAAGATGGTGTGGTGACCCACCACAATCTACATGGACATTCAACCCTCACACTCAGCTAGCCGGCAGGAAGCAGAGGACAATTTGCATACGGACAGAGAGCCCCTAGGAGACAATCAGAACAATGGACTATTGTTATACATCCCTGGATTAAGGAGGGGACGTCTGGGCGCCAGTTGGTTACGCAAATGATATGTATTGACTGATATGTATATCAATATGCAAATGTGCCATGCATTCTCTCTGTTTGTCTAACATGTATAAAAGAGCTTGACGAAGAGGTGACCCTTGACGAAGAATGGAACACGAGGCGAACACCCCGGAGATGACCTGGACGGGAAGCCCCAGCACGCATCATGGTGTGCCCCTCGCCTGATCTGATCCCTCCACACTGGTGACATGACGAGAGAGAATGACCGTCTGCTCCCTCTCACCGCGCTGTGGACACAGAGGACCAGAGAACGCCTGCAACCTCTTCACCCTTACCGAAGCGCAGCGCTGGGTCCAAAACACACCATGAGCAGCGACACGAGTGAGCTGAAGGAAGCAGCCGGAACGGGGAAGGACATCGGCACCGACTGCGTTGAGTTCCGCCAAGCTCCCCGAACCTGACTAACCTCACGACAGTGGACCTCCCGCGCACAGAAGCCCCGCACGCACTCCGCAGGATTATGAGGACAGCGCAACTGCCAGTTATGTGGTCACTGCGTGCCACGCACGGGACAAAACCGGCTCCACAGACCGATACAGCATTCTCCGCCCCTGCACATGCCCGAGAAACACGGCTGATCGCCAGCCGCGAAACCTTCAGGGCTGCTCATGCACCTGAAGCAGACGAGCAGCCCTTTGGACTTTGTATGGGTTTCTCAGCCACGGCGCACAAGGGGAATTTGGCCGCTCGCCTTCCCCACATCCTCGCTGGACCGAGCCGCGAGAGAAGTCAGAGACTTAATTTTTTAGCACAGCCGCTGTGGATCACCGCCAGGTTTAACGGGAAATTGCCTCACCATCGCGGATCCACACGCAATTTTTGCGCGGCCCAGACACCTTTGACGTCCTGGGCCGGCACTCACTTACTCCCACCCCCCTCCCCCTCCTCCTCCACAGCGCTTTTCCCGCACCTCACTCCCTAAAGCCGGCCGATCGCCGTCTTGTTCCATTACGCACGAAACGCACCGGCCCATGCGCCCACAATCCACGGCCATTCAATGTGCTGGAATCCGGAGCTGGAGCCAAACAACGGGGGGTGGTGGTGGGGGGGGGTCACAACCCCTGCTGAGTGTTCTGGGGGGAGCCCTGTGGTGACCCACCACAATCTGCATGGACATTCAATCCTCACACTCAGCTAGCCTGCACTAAGCAGAGGACAATTTACATACGGGCAGAGAGCCCCTAGGAGACAATCAGAACAATGGACTATTGCTATACATCCCCAGATTAAGGAGGGGATGTCCGGGCGCCAGTTGCGGTACAAGTGTTTTTCATGATGATGGAAGAAATAAAACTCTGAAACCTTCCAACTCGTCGCATCTCGCCTGAACTTATTTTTCCTCCACAATGGATGCATCAAATTACTATATCTGAATTAGTTAAAACCCAGGACAGAATTTGGGCAAAGTTTAGAGGTAAATAGAAAATACTTTATTATCATAATAAATCTTTTTCTCCAGAAACAATAGAACAGTAACAAAACAGTTTCCCCCCCATACATTGTCATGTCTTGATTTTTTGCTTAAATAAACAAACTGCACAAAATTATCACTCAAGAGCAAATTAGAACAAATTCTTTTTTTGAGGTACAGTGTTCAGAAACTACAATACAAAAATTAAATAAAATGTCTCCCTTCATTTGAAAATATAGCCACACAGCGCTCCTCTTCCTCTCTGCCATTCTTCTGCTCCGTCTTTGAGCAGCTCGTGTGTGTGCATGTGCCGGCAGCTACTACTAGCTTGTTTACCTGGCGCTGCGTGATGGTAGTCAGGAGTAGTAAACGCTGGTTGCCAACCGCCATAAAACCACAAGAAGAGGAAGAGGAGCAAAGTGTGCCTGCTCCCTGCTGTGACGGAGTGGCACACACAGACACAAAGTATCGATCTCATTACACTGGCATTGATCAATATCAATACAAACATTGGTATCAATATTATTATCGATTCGCCCACCACTAGTGGAAATGTGACTGCCCAGTTTGCCAGCATACAGCTGTGTTTGTGGCCCTCGCACCTCTGCCCTCACCACCACCCTCCGCCACCGCTTCAAGCCTCACTGCGTCTCCCCCCACCAATCCCACCCCCCTTCCTTGGAAAAAGTTCATCAATATTTTGCTTGACCTTTGACTCGACCCGCACAATTAAACAATGGGATTTTGGGTACACTAAACGGGCCCGGCTCAGCCTCGGAGGCCAGACTAATGAGAGGATGTCGTCTTCAGTTTATGGTTCAGCCCGGGGAGCAGCGGAGCGGAAAAATGAGCCGACGTTCCGTTAAGCCGCCTCACGCAAAGTCCTCAGAGCTGGGGGGGCAGCGAGGAATGAGACGGGGCCTTTCCACTTTGATTTACCTTCACACAGAGCAGGAATTCCACCTGCAAACTTCACCCGCAAAGGAGATCGAGCTGACGGGAAGAAATGTAGGCGAGTTTAGGTGGAGTTTTTGTGCTAAGTTAAAAGCAGAGCCGTTTGTAGCAATACTGTCATCATGGGAAGAATTCAAATCCTTTAAAACACTCCCTTCCAAACAAAAATGCAAAAAAATTAATTTGGGTCAAAGTCTAACAAGAAAAAAATAAACCATTACATAAAATAAAGAAGTTTAACCTGAATCAATATGAATGTTGCGACATTTACAGGATAAACTGACAAATTTATGAGAAAAGAGATGCAAATTTGCTAGAATAAAACTGCAAATTTATGAAAAAAAAGTTGCTAGCCCCCCCCACCACCACCACCACCGCCACCACCACCAAAGGAAAAAAATGGCTGCAAATCTATGGGAAAAAAGGTAGAAATTTACTAGAAAAAAAGTTGTAAATTTATGAGAAAAATTAGCAAATTTACTATCAAAAATGTACAGAATTTATGTAAAAGTAGTTGTGAAAAATAACAAATTTAACACATTAAAGTTGAAGATTTAAAAGAAAGAAAATTTATTCTAAACAGTAAAAAAATTATGACACAAATTTGAAACTTACAAGTTAAAAAAATAACAAATTTGTTTGAGAAAAGTTAATTTGCGAGAAAAAAGTTGCTAACTTACAAAATAAATGGCTGCAAATCTATGGGAAACAGTTACCAGAAATAAAGTTGTAATTTTATGAGAAAAATTTGCAAATTCACTATCAAAAATGTACAGAATTTATGTAAAAGAAGTTGTGAAAAATCACAAATTTACAAGATAAAATTTGAAGATTTACAAGAAAGAAAATTTATTCTAAAAAGTAAAAAAAAAAAAAAAAAATTATGACAAAAAATTTGAAACTTACAAGTTAAAAAAAATCACAAATTTGTGAGAAAAAAGTTGCTATCAAAAAATTTACAAATTTTTACTTAATTACTTAATTTATGTAAAGGAAGTTGTGAAAAATCAAATTTACAAGATAAAAGCTGAATATTTACAGCTTTTATCTTGCAAATAAAAGCTATTTTATTTACTTTTTATTTTCTAAAAAGTAAATAAAAATTACAATAAAAAATTTGAAACTTACAAGTCAGAAAAATCACAGATTTGTTAGAAAAAACTGGTAAATTTGCAAGAAAAAGTCACAAATTTGTGGGAAAGAGATTTACAGAATTTATGTAAAAGAAGTGAAAAATCACAATTTTCAGGATAAAAGTTGAAGATTTACAAGAAAGAAAATTATTCTAAAAAGTAAAAAAAAAAATGACAAAAAATTTGTAACTTTCAAGTTAAAAAAATCACAAATTTGTTAGAAAAAAGTTGTAAATTTGTGAGAAAAAAGTTGCTAATTTACAATCACAAATTTATGTGAAAAAGTTTGAAATTTACAAGAAAAAAGTTGAAAATTAATGAGAAAAATTTGCAAATTCACTATCAAAAATATACAGAATTTATGTAAAAGAAGTTGTGAAAAATCACAGATTTACAAGATGCAACCTGAATATTTACAAGAAAGAAAATTTATTCTAAAAAGTAAAAAAAAAAAAAAATTATGACAAAAAATTTGAAACTTACAAGTTAAAAAAATCACAGATTTGTCAGAACAAAGTTGTAAATTTGTGAGAAAAAGTTGCTAATTTACAAATAAAGAATGGAAATTTACAAAAAAAGTCACAAATTTATGTGAAAAAAGTTTGAAATTTACAAGAAAAAAGTTGTAAATTAATGAGGAAAAAAATGCAAATTCACAATCAAAAATTTACAGAATTTATGTAAAAGAAGTTGTGAAAAATCAAATTTACAAGATCAAAGCTGAATATTTACAGCTTTTATCTTGCAAATAAAAGCTATTTTATTTACTTTTTATTTTCTAAAAAGTAAATAAAAATTACAATAAAAAATTTGAAACTTACAAGTCAGAAAAATCACAGATTTGTTAGAAAAAACTGGTAAATTTGCAAGAAAAAGTCACAAATTTGTGGGAAAGAAATTTACAGAATTTATGTAAAAGAAGTGAAAAATCACAATTTTCAGGATAAAAGTTGAAGATTTACAAGAAAGAAAATTATTCTAAAAAGTAAAAAAAAAAATGACAAAAAATTTGTAGCTTTCAAGTTAAAAAAATCACAAATTTGTTAGAAAAAAGTTGTAAATTTGTGAGAAAAAAGTTGCTAATTTACAATCACAAATTTATGTGAAAAAGTTTGAAATTTACAAGAAAAAAGTTGAAAATTAATGAGAAAAATTTGCAAATTCACTATCAAAAATATACAGAATTTATGTAAAAGAAGTTGTGAAAAATCACAGATTTACAAGATGCAACCTGAATATTTACAAGAAAGAAAATTTATTCTAAAAAGTAAAAAAAAAAAAAAATTATGACAAAAAATTTGAAACTTACAAGTTAAAAAAATCACAGATTTGTCAGAACAAAGTTGTAAATTTGTGAGAAAAAGTTGCTAATTTACAAATAAAGAATGGAAATTTACAAAAAAAGTCACAAATTTATGTGAAAAAAGTTTGAAATTTACAAGAAAAAAGTTGTAAATTAATGAGGAAAAAAAATGCAAATTCACAATCAAAAATTTACAGAATTTATGTAAAAGAAGTTGTGAAAAATCAAATTTACAAGATCAAAGCTGAATATTTACAGCTTTTATCTTGTAAATAAAGGTTATTTATGTCACGAGGCGAGCCGGCTTGGCTTTCCCCGGCTCGGCCTCGATCTCTCTGTGGGTTTTGGTTTCATTGTTTATGTCCGTTTTGCGTATTCCTGTACTCTTTCTATTACCATAGCCACTGGCTGACCGGCAGCTGTTAGTCAGCCTCGGTGACCTACTTTTTCCCACGCTGCTGACAGTCTGTCGGTCCAACCATGCCCCCTCGCTCTCCTTAATTCCACCAGCTGTTCCCAGCCCCGGGAATTATCTTTCCCGCTGCTGGGAGGGTGTGCCCAATTTGTGTGGCCAGCAGCATTTGTATTTAAGCGGCTCTTTGCTAGACAAACGCTGCTGGGTCATTGTACGAGTCACTCTCGCTCTCTGTGGTGTGACCGTCATGTCATGAAGGACTTCAGGATTATGCTCGTTGAGAGAACTGGACTTCCTGGACTGTTCCTACTCGTGAGTAGACTGTTTGCGTTTCTCTGTGCGGTTGCTGCTACGCTGGACCAGAAGCGTTTCCCCCCTTGCAGTAATTCTGCTACGCTTCTGGTGACGTTTCTTCCCGCAGCATAACTGCTACGCTTAGGCTGTTGCCCAGTTTGCATTCCCCCGAGTAAGTTGAACGCCCTGTAGTCTTCCCTGCTCTCCGAGAGCATTCATACTGTATCGTGACCTACTTGTTCATCTGTATTTGTGAACAGCGTGTGTCAATAAATGTGTGTGTGGTGAACTCCTGCGTTTAAATCCTTCCATCCTTCTCCTCCTCCGTGCGCCGTGGAGAGGTGCACAGCGCGTTTATGACAATTTATTTACTTTTTATTTTCTAAAAAGTAAATAAAAATTACGACAAAAAATTTGAAACTTGCAAGTCAGAAAAATCACAAATTTTTTAGTAAAAAGTGGTAAATTTGCAAGAAAAAGTCACAAATTTGTAGGAAAAAATTTACAAAATTTATGTAAAAGAAGTGAAAAATCACAATTTACAGGATAAAAGTCGAAGATTTACAAGAATGAAAATTTATTCTAAAGCATAAAAAATTATAACAAAAATGTTTGAAACTTGCAAGTTAAAAAATTTACAAATTTGTTAGAAAAAGTTGTAAATTTAAAAAGTTGCTAATTTACAAAAAAAGTCACAAATTTATGGGAAAAAAGTTTGAAATTTACTAGAAAAAGTTGTAAATTAATGAGAAAATTTGCAAATTCACTATCAAAAATGTACAGAATTTATGTAAAAGAAGTTGTGAAAAATCATAAATTTGCAAGATAAAAGTTGAAGATTTACAAGAAAGAAAATTATTCTACAAAGTAAAAAATATATGACAAAAAGTTTGAAACTTACAAGTAAAAAAAATCACAGACTTGTTAGAAAAAAGTTGTAAATTTACAAGAAAAAGTCACAAAATTGTGGGAAAAAAGTTTGAAATTTATGACGAAATTAAGCAACTTTACAATGAAAAATTGGGAAATTTATAAAAGTTGTGAAAGTAAAATATAAATATGTAGGAAAAAGTAGCTAATTTACAAGAAAATGGTTGCAAATTTACAAAAAGTCACAAATTTATGAAAAAAAAGTTGCAATTTTTAGAGAAAAAATCGCAACTTTGCTATCAAAAATGTAGGGGAATTTATGAGAAAAATGTTGCTAATTTACAAGTAAAACATCAGAAATTTACAAGAAAAAATGTACTGAATTTATTTGAAAGAAGGTGAGAATTTGCAAGTAAAAAAACTGCATATTTATGAGATAAAAGTTGAAGATTTACAAGAACAAAGTTGGTAATTTACAGGTAAAACATTACATATTTACGAGTAAAAGGTTTTACATTCATGAGAAAATTCAGCAAATTTCAAAGAAAAAGTCCTTTTTTAGATTAAAAACTTTATTCTGACTTTAGAGGATTTTTACATTGACAGCTTTTTATGCTCATGAATTGGTGAATGTGCTTTAAATTTCTTATGAATTAAATTTGAAACATTTTCTTGTAAATTTGTTTTTTAATTTCTTATTTCTTTTTTAATTTAATTTTTTTTACTCATTTGTATTTTTTATCTCATTTTAGTGATTTTTTTCACAGATATTAACAACTTATTTACCCATAAATGTATCCACCTTCTTCCTAGGCCCCATGATGCCTTGCGTGAATTATGGTAGCAACTTCTGGTACTAGTTTAGAACATATGGTTGTCACAGAAACGGCACACTTTCCTTGTTAAAAAACAATGACTTCGACATCAGAAATGCGGGAACAGGGCCTCCTGCACCTCAAAACAGTAATATACTCTAATCATACCACTTCCCACGACTATCAAGGGATAGGAAGATGACCTTAAAAAGTGGCCTCATAAACAGTAGCTCCGTTAGTTAACGCCACTGCTAAGATGCTAACGCTGTAAAAAAATGACCCGTCCTGGCAAAATGAGTCACTTTGAGGACATTTTCAAAACTCATGTAATGTTTTTTCCATATTCTGTATTGAAAGACCTTAAAAATTATATTTAATTTGTAGGAAGTGTGCAAAAACTGGCCTGGAAAAAGACAATTTGTTTATATTGTTTGGCTAGGTTGAAAACTCAAGTTTGATCGGTTTGGAGTTACATCTTCCGCAAAATCATAGGTATTTTTAGAAAGTACGATTTCTAAGCTTTCCAATGATACCAGGCACTCATGGGGTTTTCCCAGGACTTGCCCTACCAAACAAAGAACGAGTCATGATTTGTGACTTCTTGTTGCCTCTAGCTCGTAATGATGTGGTGTGAATTCCGACTCATTTTGCCAGCATGTCTCCACCATAATAAAGTCGGCTGCATTTTGTTAAAATATGTTGGCCATAATCAAATTTACCTTAGAGCAGATGATACACAACAATACTGTGCTTGGATGTCGTCTGTCAGCGTGTGGTGAGAAGCCTCCATTTATCCAGTCTGGCACAACCACAAATGCCAGCAACAAGTACCAGAACTACGCCAAAACATTCAAAAAATACAAAAACTAGAAGAGTTGAACTTAGCCGCCACTTGAGTGCAAAACACGTATGTGGACTATACATTAAAATAAATTTGAAAAACTTTTAAAAATGCTATTTTAAATGCCCCTGCTACTCCACTCTTACTGACTGATTTAACACTAGGTCAGCCGAAACCGGAAGCTCCGCCCATAATTGTTCCTACAGCGGCACCCCCAGGAATAAGGTTGAGAAATTTTTCTTATGAATTTGAAACTTTTCTGCAGTAAATTTTCCAACAATTTTCTTATAAAGCAAATTTAAGTATTTCTTTATATGATTTTTCTTAGTAATTTCAGTGGTGATCCAAAAATCTTGAATTGCAATTTAAAAAAGCAATTTTTTTTCATGCACGATAAAAAAAAATAAAAAAAAATCTTAATTTTAGGGGTTCTGTCCATTTCTGACTTTTTTCCTCTTATTTTTGTGACTCTGATCAAAAATTATGACTTTTCTTTCATGAATTTGTGAGTCAGAGTCAAGCCCCCCCCCCCCCCCCTCGCCGATCATTCTGCAGGAAAACTATGCAGTGCACAACAAAAATGACTGTCCTTCCTTTGGAAAGGTGGGACAGGAGCAAAAATGACTGGAAGAGTAACCCAGGATTTCCACTGAGTCCGAATCTGGTCCGTTATGGTTGCCATCCGGTCTGCACAGCAAATAGATCCCATTCTAATTAATGTTCCAATCCCCACCTGGTCTGGACCATTGTGGAGCGAATTCGGCTAATTTTGACGGATACCAGTGTGGTGATTCGCTCTGCCTGCCTGTTGCCTTATCCTCCACAGCAGCGCGCACACCTGCTCTCCTCATCAGCAGAACTTTTTAAGCCATGCTGCCCTCTGGTCTGCACGGAGTTGTCTAACTCCCTGGTCTAATGAGACCATTACACCACTTTGTCAGCTGCCTGAGATTACCAATATTATCAAGTTTACCTTGATGATATCCTGATTTTTTTCCCAGTCCCTCGATGAACACCGGGTGCACGTGAGGCGAGTGTTGCAGCAGCTACTGGAGAACAAGCTGTTTGTGAAGGCAGAGAAATGCAAGTTCCACACTTCAGCCACATCATTCCTGGGCTTCATCATCTCGCACAATGAAATCATCGCAGACCCAGCTAAGGTAAAAGCGGTGGTAGAGTGGCCAACTCCCTCCTCCCAGAAGCAGCTACAGCAGTTTCTGGGATTCATCAACTTCTACCGCCACTTCATTAAGAACTACAGCCTTATTGCCCTTCCTCTTACTCGCCTCACCTCCTCCAAGGTGCCCTTCCGGTGGACGGAGGAGGCTGAGGCGGCCTTTGTGGACTTAAAATTTCGATTTTCCTCTCCTCCAATCTTGGTGCAGGTGGACCTCGCTCTAAAGTGCCTGGTTGAAGTAGACGCTTCGGGTTCTGGCGTTGGAGCCGTGCTGTCTCAACGCTCCCCGGTGGATGACAGGATTCACCCCTGCGCGTTCTTCTCCCGCCATCTCTCCCCGGCAGAGAGGAACTATGACATCGGGGACAGGGAGCTCCTGGTGGTCAAGCTGGCACTGGAGGAGTGGCGCCATTGGCTGGAGGGGGCGTCTCAGCCATTCATCGTCTGGACGGACCATAAGAACTTGGAATACCTCAGGACGGCTAAATGACTGAACATGGGTCAGGCCCATTGGTCCCTGTTTTTCAGCTGATTTGACTTTACCATCACCTACCGCCCCGGGTCCAAGAACACCAAGCCTGATGCCTTATCTAGGCAATTCACCTTGGATGCTGCGGAGGTATCAGCGCACTCTATCATTCCCCCAGCATGCATCATTGGCGCCCTCTCGTGGGGTATTAAGGAGAGGGTTCTGAGAGTGCAGGAGACTGAGGCGGACCTGGGCAGGGAACCAGCGAGGAGGTTGTATGTGCCATCTGCCCTCCAGGGCAGGTGATTAATTGGGCCCACTCCGCCAAACTATTGTGCCATCCGGGGATGGCACGCCCTGTGGCTCTTCTTCAGAGGAACTTTTGGTGGCCATCGCTCCTGAAGGATGTCGGGGAGTATATCCGCGCTTGTCCCCAGTGTGCCACCGGCAAGACGTCCTCCCCTCCTCTGGCTGGCCTACTTCATCCTCTCCCTGTCCCTGGCAGGCCCTAGTCCCACGTGGCCTTGGATTTCGTCACCGGCCTCCCATCCTCTGCCAACAACACTGTCATCCTCACCATTGTGGACAGATTCTCTAAGGCAGCCCACTTTGTCCCGCTGTAGGGTCTGCTCACGACAAAGGAGACAGTGGATCTGCTCGTCCTCCATGTGGTGAGGCTGCACGGCATCCCTCTGGACATTGTGTCCGATCGTGGGCCCCAGTTCGTTTCACAGGTATGGAAGGCCTTTTGCAACGCCACTGGGGCTACGTTGAGCTTGTAATCGGGGTACCACCCTCAGAGCAACGGCCAATGTGAGCGTGCCAATCAGGAACTGGAGGCAGCGCTATGGTGCGTCACCACCGCCAACCCAGCATCCTGGAGCACCTACCTGCCATGGGTTGAGTACACTCACAACACCACCGTGTCGTCCGCCATAGGCATGTCTCCTTTTGAGGCCTCTCTGGGCTACAATCCCCCGCTGTTTCCCGAGGAGGAGGGAGACATTGCCGTAACTTCTGTACACGCCCACCTGAGACGCTGCCGCCGGCTGTGGAAGGCTACCCGGGCCACGCTGTGGCACACGGTGGATCGCAACTCCACCATCGCCAATCGTCGCAGGACCTCAGCTCCACCCTACCAGGTTGGGCAACAGGTATGGCTTTCTACGAAAAATATCAGCCTCAAGGCTGAGTCTAGAAAACTCTCTCAGCTTTTTATTGGGCCATTTACTATCACCCATATTGTGAATCCTGTGGCTGTGCACCTAGCTCCCCCCCCCCCCCGCATCTGTCCCACCTTTCACGTCTCCCAGGTGAAGCTGTTCTGCTATAGCCCTCTGTGCCCCCCTCCCAAGACGCCACCTCCACTAGTTCTGATCGATGCCGATCCGGCGTGGAAGGTCAACGCCATTCTTTATGTCCGTCGCCGGGGTTGCGGCCTCCAGTACCTGGTGGACTGGGAGGGTTACGGCCCTGAATGGAGGTCCTGGGTGCATCCCTCCTTCGTGGTGGATCCTCAGCTCATAAGGGACTTCCACCGGACGCACACGGATAGGTTAGATTGGTCGCCGAGAGGCGCCACGTTGGGGGGGAGTACTGTGGTGATTCGCTCTGCCTGCCTGTTGCCTTATCCTCCACAGCTGCACGCACATCTGCTCTCCTCATCAGCAGAACTATTTAAGCCGTGCTGCCCTCTGGTCTGCATGGAGTCGTCTAACTCCCTGGTCTGATGAGACCGTTACACCACTTCGTCAATCGCCTGAGATTACTTCTCTGCTTCGTCGTTCTCCAGAGGGTTTTCCTCTACTTCGTCGTTCTCCCAGGAGTTCCCACTCCCCAACGCCAAGTAAGCCTTCCTCATCATTATCACCACTCTATGCTCTGCTCCCTTGTGCACAGGTGGAAATCCGTGGCGGTGGACCTCCTCCTCCTCCTGGCGGCGGACCGAGTACTCCCTGCACCTCATCAAACCCTCCTTTTTCTCCCTCTACAACCGGGCCTGAAGACACTGTCTCCCTGGCCGGAGTCTTCGGGGCCAAGCCTGAGCTGCTCTCCAACTCGCCAACAGTAAGACTAACATACAGTAACTGCACCATCCCTCCTGAGTGATGACACTAATTCCCCTGTCTCTGCTCTTCCATAGGGTTGCCAGGCTGTACGGTGCTCTGCTCGCCCCGGCTACTACATACATACATACACGCACACACCCTTACATACACAACACAATAAAGATAATTGAGTTTATTTCTGAGTCTGTGTCTGCTTCCTGGGTCTCGAATCATGTCAACTGGATCCAGTCCACAAGGAAAAGCCCCGGTATCTACTGTATTTATAGCGGTTTGTTCATTAAAAACTATTTAAGGATTGTCCGTTATTTTCTGAGGTTCTCCTCCACCACTGTGTCAGAGAAGATAAAAACTTTGACATAACATACAAACACTTCACACAATTAATATTAACGGGCTACTTATGTATTATTAGAACACACACGTCCAGGCGGAGAGCCGCTACATCACACTTCTTTGTTGTTATCACGTGATCGCAATCGGTCCTCCTCGGTTCTTCTCTGGTCTTTCTCGAGACGTCGCGTTATTTTAAGTAATTCTCACACAATCTTGTATTCAACCTGCTTCAAAATGCAAACAGAGCTGGTAGGAATGGAGGCAAGTCTCCATCCGCACTGCATCTGCAGTGGACTACATCCGGAGTTAGTGTAAATCCAGCTTAAGTGGTGCTAAAAAGAAACATCTGGATGAACATGTTGCAACTAATTATGTTTTTTTCCTGAATAATCAGATTTTTTTGGGTAAATTTAGGGCTTTTCTCTCCTCCTCAAAAAACGTATGTCTTTTTTCTGTTCATAAATTTTCAACCTTTTTTTTTGCATCTTTTCAAATTGGAGAAAAAAGTCACAGATTTATGAGAAATTTTTGAAAGTTTATGAAAAAGTCACAAATTTACAAAAAAAAATAGTGGCAAATTTATGAGAAAAAAGTTACAGATTTACTGGAAAAAAGACACAAATTTATGAGGAAAATGTGAAAATTTAGGGGGGAAAGTCTTAAATTTACAAGAAAAAAAACAGAAAATTATTTGAAAAAAGCTGCAAATTTACAAGAAAAAAATTTACGAGGAAAAAATTTGAAATTAACTAAAAAGTAGCAAATACAGTGGGGCAAAAAAGTATTTAGTCAGCCACCAACTGTGCAAGTTTTCCCACTTAAAAGATGAGAGAGGTCTCCAATTTTCATCATAGGTATACCTCAACTATGAGAGACAAAATGAGAAAAAAAAATCCAGAAAATCACATTGAAGGATTTTTAATGAATTAATTGGTAAATTCCTTGGTAAAATAAGTATTTGGTCACCTACAAACAAGCAAGATTTCTGGCTCTCACAGACCTGTAACTTCTTCTTTTAGAGGCTCCTCTGTCCTCCACTCGTTACCTGTATTAATGGCACCTGTTTGAACTCATTATCAGTATAAAAGACACCTGTCCACAACCTCAAACAGTCAGACTCCAAACTCCACTATGGCCAAGACCAAAGAGCTGTCAAAGGACACCAGAAACAAAATTGTAGACCTGCACCAGGCTGGAAAGACTGAATCTGCAATAGGTAAGCAGCTTGGTGTGAAGAAATCAACTGTGGGAGCAATTATTAGAAAATGGAAGACATACAAGACCACTGATAATCTCCCTCGATCTGGGGCTCCACGGAAGATCTCACCCTGTGAGGTCAAAATGATCATGAGAACGGTGAGCAAAAATCCCAGAACAACACGGGGGGACCTAGTGAATGACCTGCAGAGAGCTGGGACCAAAGTAACAAAGGCTACATCAGTAACACACTACGTCGCCAGGGACTCAAATCCTGCAGTACCAGACGTGTCCCCCTGCTTAAGCCAGTACATGTCCAGGCCCGTCTGAAGTTTGCTAGAGAGCATTTGGATGATCCAGAAGAGGATTGGGAGAATGTCATATGGTCAGATGAAACGAAAATAGGACTTTTTGGTAAAAACTCAACTTGTCGTGTTTGGAGGAGAAAGAACACCATACCTACTGTGAAGCATGGGGGTGAAGACATCATACTTTGGGGCTGTTTTTCTGCAAAGGGACTAGGACGACTGATCTGTGTAAAGGAAAGAATGAATGGGGCCATGTATCGTGAGATTTTGAGTGAAAACCTCCTTCCATCAGCAAGGGCATTGAAGATGAAACGTGGCTGGGTCTTTCAGCATGACAATGATCCCAAACACACTGCCCGGGCAACGAAGGAGTGGCTTCGTAAGAAGCATTTCAAGGTCCTGGAGTGGCCTAGCCAGTCTCCAGATCTCAACCCCATAGAAAATCTTTGGAGGGAGTTGAAAGTCCGTGTTGCCCAGCGACAGCCCCAAAACATCACTGCTCTAGAGGAGATCTGCATGGAGGAATGGGCCAAAATACCAGCAACAGTGTGTGAAAACCTTGTGAAGACTTACAGAAAACGTTTGACCTCTGTCATTGCCAACAAAGGGTATATAACAAAGTATTGAGATGAACTTTTGCTATTGACCAAATACTTATTTTACCTAGGAATTTACCAATTAATTCATTAAAAATCCTTCAATGTGATTTTCTTTTTTTTTTTTCTTTTTTTTTTTTTTTTTATTTAAGTTTTTGTAAAGGGTATACAGGTCGTTACAGCAATGCAGTGTTTACATTTTCATCACATGTTCCCTTATTTTCTGATATCTGACAACATTGGAAGATTAATTCTTACAACACCCCTTTTTTTTTTTTTAAAGTGAAAGAAAAAGTGAAATTAAAGAGAAAAAAAACAAAAAACAAATAACAAAAAAAAAACAACAAACCAGTAAAAAACAAACAAAAAGAAAAAGTAAGTAAATAAAGATAAAAGAGCATCTGAGTAGTGTTGGAACAAAGAGCGGAACCATTATTGAAATGGTATTTGTCAAAGATTAGATCTAATGGAAGACACATATGCGGTCCAGGGTTGCCAAAAGTTCATGAACCCATCCATGTCCTGTCTCAGTGCGAATGTCAACTTTTCCATCGAGTAAATGTCTTGGATCACGTTAGTCCAATCTTCAGGTGTAGGACAGTCCTTCAACATCCATTTTTTAGTTAGAGCTTTTTTGCTTGCCAATATTAAAACACTGAATAAGTATTTTTCTCCTCGTCTTTCCAGTGAGTCCGGTAGTAAACCCAAATACAAAGTTACAAAAGAAAAGGGAACTGTAATTTTGAATATTTTCCCCAATATTGTCTGTACCTTGGTCCAATATTGGTGGATAACTGGGCATGACCAAAACACATGAAAATGATTTGCAGTCTTTTCACCACACAAGCGCCAACAGTTCAATCCCTTATGGGTAAATTTGTTTTGTGCAGGTGTTCTGAAAAATCTTGCCAAGTTTTTCCATCCAAATTCTCTCCACTGCAGGGATGAGGTACTTTTCCATTGCTGTTTATTTAGCTTTTCCCATATTTCCAGTTGTAAAGTGAAATTCCCCTCTTTTTCCCATCTCTCTTTTATATAAGATGTGTTGTCTCCTTTTAAGTCTTGAAGACCTTGGTATATTTTAGAAATGTATCTGATCCCTGGGATCCCTTTATATGCCATTAAGAAGACCTTCAGAACACCTGACTGGGCCCTTTCCAAAACCTCCTTTTTAAGTATATTGTTTATGTGGTGTTTAAGCTGGAAGAACCTGTAAAGGTCTTGATTTATTAGGCCTTGTTTTTTCAAATCTTCAAAACTTCTTAAGATTTGCCCTTTAAAAAAATCGTAATATTTTATCAGCCCTTTCTCCTTCCACTTTTTAAATCTGGTGTCTGTTTTATTAGGAGTAAAGTCCTGATCATAGGCGATCCATTGCAGAAGTCGATAGGGCTCTTTAGTTTGATTCTCTCTGACTATCTTAAACCAAATTTTTAGCGGGGTCTCTATCCACGGGTTAGTGTTATTCAAAAGCTTAGGTAAGACATTGTTCCCTATTATCGCCTGTAGGGGGATGTCACTTGTTATTTGGCATTCGATCTCCTTCCATTGTGCAGTGTAGACTGGGTTACATATCTCTACTAAAGTTTTAATTTGTGCGGCTTTAAAGTAGTCCCTGATATTTGGCAGCGCGAGCCCACCTTTGTCTTTGTTTAGCTGTAGGGTTCTATATCTGATTCTAGGTCTCTTGCCCTGCCATATGAATCTTGAGATCCTTCTGTCCAGCTCCTGCCATGTTTTTTTGGGAGGTTCTACCGGTATTGTTTGGAAAAGGTATAGAAGACGTGGAAGTATATTCATTTTGACTGCTTCAATTCTTTGTGCAGTACCCAAGAATGGTATCATATTCCATCTTGCTAGGTCAGATTTTATTTTTGTCACCAGTGGATCATAGTTTAGTGATATAATTTTGTTGAGTTGTTTCGGGATATTGACCCCCAGATATTTCATAGATTCCGACTCCCAGTTAGTTTTGAGTTTGCTTAGTGAATAATGATTTGGGTCATAGTTGAATGTTAAAACTTGGGTTTTATGCATATTTAATTTGTACCCCGATAAATCTCCATACTCTGAAAAAACTGAGGTTAGTTCTGGTAAAGAAGTGTCCGGCTGCCCTAGGTATATTAAAATGTCATCAGCAAAGAGTGCTATTTTATGTTCCTTCTGACCAAGTGTAATACCTTGAATTTTTTGGTTTTGTCTTATCCATTGGCTCAGAGGTTCTATGAAGATTGCAAAGAGCAGTGGAGACAGGGGGCAGCCCTGACGACATCCTCTTTCCAGTTCAAAAGATGATGATAAATTACCGTTAATCCTTATTTTAGCTGTTGGTTTTTTATATAATGCCTGTATAGTTCTAATGAAGTTGTTATGAAAATTGAAACTGGATAAGATTCTATATAGAAAAGACCAGTCAACCGAATCGAATGCTTTTTCAGCATCTAATCCCAATATGACTGCATTTAAGTTATATTTTTTTATATGATGAATTATGTGTAAAGTGCGTCGAATGTTGTCTTGTGTCTGTCTTTGTCTTATAAAACCTGTTTGGTCTAAATGAATTAGGTCTGTCAGTATATTTTCTAACCTTTTGGCAAGGATAATGGTAAAAAGCTTATAGTCCTGATTTAGTACACTGATTGGTCTGTAGTTGGAGCACTCTAGTTTATCCTTTTCAGGTTTAGGTATAACTGCAATGACCCCTTCTCTCCAGGAGGGGGGGATTTCCCCTGTGTGGAGGACATAATTAAATGTTTTCAGGAGGAGAGGAGATAGTTGCTGTTTAAAGGTTTTGTACCACTCTGCTGTATAGCCATCAGCTCCTGGGGATTTGTTAGCTTTAAGTTTCATAATTGCTTTTTCCAATTCTTTAGGATGTATTTCTGACAGTAGTGTTTTATTTTGTGACTCCGTAAGTTGGGGAAGGTTTAATGTGTTTAGGAATGCCTCGGATGCGTTTTTATGTTTTTTGTGGGAGTATAAGTTCTTATAGTAATTCTCGAAGTTTTTAAGAATATCCTGAATTCTGAATTTTATTTCCTTTGATACTGGGTCTCTGATTTTGTAGATTGCTCTTTCTGTTTGATGTTTCCTCAATTTATAGGCTAGCAATTTTGCCGATTTACTGCCTGCTTCATAGTATTTTTGTTTCAGAAATGTAAGTTTCTTCTGGATTTCTATTGTGTAGATCTCATTTATTTGGTTTTTAATTTCCTTAATCTTGAGCGAGTCAGTAGAATGAGTGTTGCCTTTGTGTTCTTTTCTAGGTTCCTAAGTTCTGACTCTAATGTGGATAGTTTTTCTTGTCTTAGTTTCTTTTGGGTTGCCAGTTTTGCAATAATCTTTCCTCTTATTACAGCTTTACATGCATCCCACAGTATTAAAGGGGATACTTCTCCATTATCGTTATCTTCCAAATATCTGAGAATATCTGATTCCAAT
The DNA here is from genome assembly GCA_020510985.1 of Pholidichthys leucotaenia. Taxonomy (NCBI): domain Eukaryota; kingdom Metazoa; phylum Chordata; class Actinopteri; order Cichliformes; family Pholidichthyidae; genus Pholidichthys; species Pholidichthys leucotaenia. The sequence continues at coordinate 21,728,986 of CM035850.1, read as the reverse complement.
TCATCTTTCAATGGTCCTTTCAGGACATTTGAATTTAACCTCCAAGAAAATGTATTATTTGTGTATTTTTGGATATTTAAGTCCATGTAGATCGGACTGTGGTCGGAGAGATCCATCAGTCCTATTTTACATGTTTTTACTCTTCCAATGTCTCTATTAAACATAAAAAAATAGTCAATCCTTGAGTAAGATGAATGTGGAGTTGAGTAAAATGTATAGTCTTTTACACTGGGGTTGAGTTCCCTCCACACGTCACAGATTCCCAATTCTTTTAGTAGCATCCGAGTCTTCCTGTTTTGGGTGTTATTTTGATGTGGGGAATTACCAGAAGCATCCCAGTATGGATTCAGTCTAAGATTGAAGTCCCCACCACATATCACTAAACCTTGAGCTTTAGTTATCATTAGGTCGAATACATTTTTATAAAATTTCCAGTTAGCCCCTGGGGGAGCATACACATTCAGCAGGGTGATATCTTCTCCCTCTAGCCGCCCAGTTACCAAACTGTATCTCCCTTCTTTATCTTTGTGTTCTGATTTTTTTTCAAATGTAATTTTGGTTGATATCAATGTCGCTACTCCCCTCCTCCTCCCTGATTTATATGAAGATGAAGAGATCATTTTAAACCCTTGTCTACTGAGTTTATTGTGTTCCACGTCTGTTAGGTGGGTTTCTTGTAAAAGTATTATTCCTGCTTTGTCTTTTTTCATTTTGCCTAGAATCTTGGATCTTTTAACTGGATTCAGGATTCCTTTTACATTATATGAAATTATTTTGGTTACACCCTGTTTCTCCATTGTGTTGTTTTGTTTAGTATAACTGTGTGGTGGCCCTCTTTTGTGCTACTCAGAAACTGAAAGAACATTAAAAACAAGAAAAACATTAAGAACATAGTGTAAAAAACTTTAAAACAAAAAGCTGTCATAAGAACTTCCTGAGATGAGGTCTTTTTAAAGACCCTGTAAGAGCCTTGATGGAGTGAAGGCTCTGAGGGAAATTCCTCAAACTCTGTTACGTGTTGAGGGCCCTGTCTTACCACTGAAAGTAGTCCCATGCTTTTAACGTGAGTTTCAGAACCCAATCCAAACTTGTAATGATTTTTTTTTTTCCTTTTATGCCTAAACCCTGTGAAATTGTGTGCACCCTCCCACCCCCATCACATCAAACATTCACACAAAAACAGTATTTGTTAGTATGAGGAGAACATGTGGATTATTGTCACATTTCTATTTTAACAAGTTTTTTTTTTTTTTTTTTATTACAAAGACTTATTTGTTTCAAATAATATGATTGTTCCATGAAATGTTTTACCACATGCTGAATATGCATCTCCTTTAATGTTTGTTACCTTGTATGAGGGGGGTTGGATGTGCGGATTGATTCAAGAGAAAAGAAAAAAAAAAAAAAAAAGGTCGCTATTCCAACCTGAAAACGGATAGTTTATCCGCGACGCTCTGGTGCTGGGTTTCCCGCTGCTGGTCCGTGGATTTTGAGGGTCTTTGTGTTGTCCATGTTTGCGCTTTGATCTTCTCACTCGGGTCTGCTGCGGGTTTAAATACCGTTACCGGGAGCCCTCTTTTCGCCATGTCAGCTGTTGCTTCTTCCGCCGAATTATAGAGACACGTTTCATCGCCGTAGAAGACCCTTAACTTCGCAGGAAATGGTGTCTGAAAGCGCAATTTCTTCTCTCTTAACACCTTTTTCGCGTCATTGTATTCCCTGCGCTTTTTAAGGACCTCCGGGGCGTAATCGTGTTCCACGTAGACTTTTCTCTCCTGGTGCATAAATCCTTTTTTCTGCCAGGCCAGTCTTACAACCTCTTGTTTTATTTTGAAATTGGAAAATCTTACCAACACCGAACGTGGGGGCGCTTCCGCCGCCGGCCTAGCGGCTAATGAACGATGTGCCTTTTCTATCTTCAAGTCGGTGGTTTGTGGAATATCCAATTTCTCTCTTAGTAAGGATTCCACGCATTCTGCCATTGAGTTAAAACCATTTTCGGTTCCTTCTATCAGACCATGAATTCTTATGTTGTCTCTTCTTTGTTTTCCTTCTTGGTCGGTTAGCTTAGCCTCTATAGCTGCTTGTCTTTTGCATAGGTCTAGCACAGAATCTTCAAGCACTTTTATTCGATCCTCTGTTTCCAAGATTCGGTTCTCGGCCTGGTCCACTCTGCTGTTTGTCCTTTTCAATTCTTCTCTGAATTCCCGAAATTCGGCCGTAACATCTCGGCGAAATCGTCGTAGCTCCTCAAATAGTGATTTCAGGCTAACCCTTTTGTTAGCTATCACCAGTTCCTCGTCTTCTGAACGGAGATCTTCCAGTTCAGATTCTCCGGCCAATACGTGTCCTGGCCTGGAGAATTTCAGTTTCTTCTGTTTTCCTTTAGACATGATGATTTTGTCTTTTGATTTTCACTCCTCCAAAAATCCGTTAAGTTTGATTTTCAAGGTGTTATCCTGGATTGGGTCTGAGAGCTTCAGTGTTAAGCTGCAGTCGCCATGGCGTCCAGACCCTCAATGTGATTTTCTGGATTTTTTTTTTCTCATTTTGTCTCTCATAGTTGAGGTATACCTATGATGAAAATTGGAGACCTCTCTCATCTTTTAAGTGGGAGAACTTGCACATTTGGTGGCTGACTAAATACTTTTTGCCCCACTGTATATGAGTAAATAAATTGAAATTTTACAAGAAAAAAGTTACAAATTTATGACAAAAAGTTACAAATTTATGAGAAAAAAAACTGCAAGTTTACAATGAAAAAGTTGAAAACTTTTTAGGAAGTTCCAAACTGACAAGAAAAACTGTTGCAAATTAACAGGGAAAAGTATATATAAAAAAAGCAAATTTACAAGGAAAAAAGTAACAAATTTATGAGGAAAAAGTTGCAGGAGTAAACAAAAGGTAACTTTATCAAAAAGTTCCAAAATTACAAGAAAAAATTAGCAACGTTGCAAGAATGTCACAATTTTACAAGAAAAAATCACAAATTTATGAGAAAAAGTTGCAAGTTTACAGGAAAAAAGTTGCAAATTTATAAGAGTTTCAAATTTTGAAGAAAATGTGTCAAATTAGGTGGAAAAAAATAACATGTGCAAGAAAACAGCAAATTTATAAGAAAATAAGTTGAAAACAAGCAAACAGGTAAAGTCCATGTGGGCAAACACAGACGGGACCAACATGGAACCCACAGACAAACCCACATGGACCCATCTGACAGCCCAGCTTAGCCTTTGGTGGGACCCACATGGACACGCTGGCGGGGCCCAGCCAGTGTGAAATTTGCACGCGTGACTTTTTCTTGTAAAGCCGTAACGTCCACATGGATGCCTGTTTAACTTTTATTCTGTTCATCTAGAAAATGATGCTTGGTTTATGTTTTTGCCATTTTGAAATGGTTTGAACTCTTCTCCATCACGTGTAAAAACAGGAGCCCTCCCAGGCACAATCTTACATATCAGCTGAAAATGTGGCCGCGTATAAGGGCCCCATGCTCCTGTTTCTTTGTTGCACACGGGCCTTTATGGGTATTTTTTTTTACAGCTCTGCTATCTTTAGGTCCTTGGGAATATCACAGGAATGCCGAAGCTGGCTGCTTCCATAAAACTGCTGCTACAGTCCTCCCCGGCTTGAGGTTTCTGGCTTTAACGTGCTCTAACATACTTCAGTAAATATAATTTGCTTTATTTTTTATGATTTTTTTTTTTTCTATACCACGCCACACTCTTCAAAGGTTTGGATTTTTTTCCTGTCATTTGTTGAGTTGACTGCCACAGCGCCATGACCTCATGCTGTAATTTTAGTCTAATTCCAACCGGGCTTGATTCTGGACCAGCGGGGTTAAGAAAGTGCCACTGGCTAATAGCAGAGGTAAGGCTGCTTAAAAAAATATAGATCACTTTTTGACCCTGTTTGCTTCCTTTTTCAGTTGTAGCTCTCAATCATTTTTTCCTTCCCTTTGAAAGACCACAGCTGCACATGTTTTCATTTATGGAAGATTATTTTAAGTGGGTTTTCCTCTCGGAGTTGTTGCATGGCATTGGATTTTTGCACATTACTGGTGCATCCGCTACGTTTAGAAGTGATCGGTTCTGTTTGTTGTAGGCACCTGAAGACATGTTCGCTGAGCTAGGCTAATTTAGCTCCTGATTCTGGCTCCCTTTGACATAACTCACGCAGCCGGTCAACATCTGATGCAGCAACATAAATTTTAGATTTAGTGTTTATTAAATCTGAATGTTAAATCCAAATCTAAATGTTAAATATAAATTAAAAGTTATATCTAAACGCTAAATGTGAATGTAATGTTAAAAGGTAAAGCTACATAATGAATTTTAAATCTAAATGTTAAAAGTAGCAGATAATTAGCTAATATAAAAATTCAGACAAATTTGTTACTGTCCAGATTTAGCATTTAGATTAAACATTTAACATTTGCATTTAATATTTGATTGGTTGATTGGTTGATTGATTTGAACATCAAGACAAAAAAAAAATTAAAAACAAGGAATCAAAACCAAAAAATAAACATAACAAAAAAAATGTTTTGTTCAAAAGGAATGTGAAGAAGCCTGCGCTTATATAGTGCCACCCCGTCTCCATACCCAATAAATTATAATACCATCATAGTCCTTATCCAGCCCATAATTACATTCATTATACAATACCATAATATATAATGCATCTTATAATTAAATTATGCAGTAGAAATAATATAACTATGAAAATTTATAATGACAGTAATACCAACATCTAATAATAATTGTAATAATAATAAGTAAACACTTCTGGTATGTTTAATATAATTATAGACAATATTATCATCATCATAATCGCCATATATACCACCATACACCCCCACATGGCTTACAATACCTAGGTACAACAAGTAACCATATAATAACAACCATAATAATAGATAGCCATATAGTAGTTACAATAATAATAATAATAATAATAATACCACCTGGCCTATATAATACTTTAAATAATTCTAATTAATAACTGTGCTGTATAATAATCAACCAGATACTGTAATTTCAATCATTTTGAATGTAAAAACAATAAATTAGTATGTTCAAGATACCCAACTTTGTGTATAACACAGACTGCCCTTTTTTGCAATATTAACGATGAATTAAGTGTACTTTTATAATTGTTACCCCAGACCTCTATACAATAGGTCAAGTATGGAAGTGCTAATGAGCAATAATAATGCATCAGATTTATATAGCGTTTTATCATAGACACTTTTACAAATAGATAAATTATTCATTCCCTCCAGACAGACAGAGGTAGTGGTAAGCTACTACTGTAGCCACAGCTGCCCTGGGGCAGGCTGACGGAAACGTGGCTGCCAGTCCGCGCCAATGGCCTCTCCGGCTGCCACTGAACATTTAAACCCAGTGTTATGGACGCTGGAGGCAAGGTGGGTAAAGTGTCTAGCCCAGGGATACAACGGCAGGATATCTGGGTAGAGCGGGACTCGAACCACCAACCATCTTGTTATTGGACGACCCGCTCTACCTCCTGAGCCACTGCCGTCCCAAGATATGAAGATGATATGAAGATAATACAAGATATGAAGCAATTTGTAATCTACGACTTGCTTGCTTTTATTTATAATTGCGATACTTTTTGCCACTTTGTTTTGTATGCAGCTGATGTATGGCTTCCAACTGATTTTATCATCTAGCATTACACCCAAAAACTTGATCTCTTGAACATTTTCAATAATTACATTATCTATATGAATATGCATTTCTACTGTATTTTTGCAATTACCAGATATCATTACCTTAGTTTTATCTATATTTATATTTAAAAATTAGGTGTAACATTTAACATTTAGATTTAACATTTACATTTATAGTTAACATTTAGGTTTCACATTTCACATTTCGATTTTACAGTTACACTTAGATTAAACATTTATCATTTAGATTTAGCTATAACACTTAACACAGTGTAACGTCAGGGCTGTGATAAGGGGGCGGGGATTCTCCCGGCATGCTTTGCGCCGCGGAGGATTCAAACACTGTTATTGTCTGCGTGTTCTGTTATTGCTGTGCCATTTTAACTGTGTAATAATAGTTGTGATAGCGTTGTTTTCCCTGTACGTGATAGATCATATGTCTGTGTCACCATGAGTGGGATGAGGGTCTGTGTGAGTGACCTCCCCTCCATTCTGTGTAGTGAGTGAATGAAGAATAAAGCCTGTTGCGTCACAATCATCTCTCCATATTGTGTGAACTCCATGAAATGTCACACTGGTGTCAGGAGTGGGATAATCAAGAGACAGAAGCGAAGATCAAGGCGGAGGGTCGGTGGCTCGAGTGGCTCATCAATTAGATGGAGACGGAGATGAACTACGGAGCAGATGTGCCAGCCCCCAGAGATGCTCGCCGGGACGAATGGGGAAGCGGACCAGAAGGAGAAACTGTACCCAGCGTCCTGCCCTTTTCAGGGCAGAGCGAATCAGAAAGAGCAAGTGTCCCTCGTCTTATGCCTTTTTCAAGGCAGGACAGGGGGCGCCAACGGGGGAACTACGAGCCGGAGATCCCACTGCGACCAAGAGCAGCGACTGACAGGGAGGTGACCGTCCCACCAACCCACCAACCGGCGAAACTTCTTGGTGGCAAGACCCTGTTGGACGATTACCTGATCCAGGTTGAACTGGCTGCTGTGCTGAATGGCTGGGCACCGGAAGAGACAGCTGTGTAGGTCGCACTGGCTCTGGGCTCTGGAGGGTGGAGCTCTCTGCATGCTGTCTGATCTTCGGCCTGAGGAATGCCACAGCTAGCCAGCGCTACAAGGAGCGCTGCGGAGGCAGTTTGGGAGAGCGACCCATGCCGATCACGCCCAGGAACAGCTGGCCAGCCACTGGCGGGACAACCAGGAGAATCTGGGAGCCTATGCAGTGGACGTATGACTGCTGACACAGCGTGGCTACCTGGATTTCAAGCCGGAGGCGGTGGAGAAACTCGCTCTATAGAACTTCATCCATGGGCTCCGGCCCGGCTCCAGGAACACATCCGGATTCACGCAGTGAGCAGCTGGGAGATGGCTGTGGCAGAAGTGGAGCGGGTGGAGCTGATGATGGATTATGTAGCTGACGTGTCATCACCAAGGCAGAGAGCTTTTCAGGCCACAGCTGAGAGTGAGGACAAGGATGAATGGGAATTACGCTGGAGCACAGCTGCGTGGTCGGCGAGAGTACAACGACAGCGGCACGAAGAGGGATGCTTCCGCTGCCGAGAACCAGGACACATCGCGTGCTACTGCCCTGCACCCACCCTGCGACAACCAGCCTCCTCACTGCCTTTAACCGTAGAGCAAGGTGGCCCAGACGGGAACCTGCCACCTCCCACAGACATTTTCCCCGATGGATGGCTGGGCCGACTTGGACAATCACCAGGGCTGTATCTACAGTGCAGCCTGGACAGCACACCAATCCGGGCCCTGATCGACACCAGTTCCACCATCTCCCTGGTCCGACTCGGGCCGCTGCCCAGTACAAATGGATTCGCACCACAAGGGTGGGAACCTACCCGGCACTGCATCCTCACCGCCACCGGAGAATGTGCCAGGCTGGGAAGTTGACGAGTCCTTCGGGTGGGAGTGGCTGGTCAGAACACAAACCACCTGCTCTGGCTGGCTGACATCCAGGACCCGTGCATCATTGGACTAGATCTGCTTGCAACATGGGGTGCGGCGATCAACACCACCAGCTCTTCTCTCCTGCTGGGGGCTCAGACCATCACGCTCTGTGGCAACAGCCAAACGAGGAACCAGGGGACCCGCGAGACGGGAGGGCCGGCGCCGTCAGCACAGTCCGAGGAGCGTGACCCAGCAGTCTCATGGGCTCTCCAGACTGCTACAGCCCGGGATAGTGCAGCGGGTCACAGCACTTCTTCAGATCATTGGGCAGCTCTCCCCAGCGATGACGTCACAGAGGCCCTTGGCGCACAGCAGCTTTGGAGCAAGGAGGATAGAGATCCTGTCATCTTCCGGGTCCAGCAGTGGCTGGACATGGACCAGCAGCCAGCCCGGAAGGCTGTGGCTGCAGTGGACCCAGAGACCAAGGCCCTGCATTCCCTGTAGTCCAAACTCTGCTGTCACGAGGGTGTTGTCTATCAGCGGTGCCAGTCTCCAGCTGGGCAGCATCACGTCTGGCAGCCGCTGATCCTCCGATGGCTCCGCACGGAGGTGCTCCAGTTGGTCCACGGGTCGGTGGGGGCTGGCCACTTCGGAGCGAGGAAGACTCTGCAGCGGCTTCAGGCTCGGTTCTACTGGCTGGGGTATTGTCAGGACGTGACACGCCATGTCCACCACTGTGCCACCTGCATGGCTTGAAGAGGACAGATGCAACAATCCCACCCTCCCCTGCAGCAGTATGAGATGGATGGCAAACCGCGGCTGGATTATTCATTCTGCTCAAGAGGATGCCTGCACACGGTACCCGAACTGGCTCAGGAGACTTCGGTAGCGGCGGGGAGTCGACAGAAGCAAGCGTACAACTCCTGCAGCCAGGGGAGGGACTTTGCTGGACTTTTTCTGCCCAGAGCGGAAAAAGAGACTGTCACCAAGGCTGGCGAGCCACTGGTCGGGACCGTGCGTGCTGGTCACCAACAACGGCGGTCGCCCCGACACCTGGATGGATTTGTAACAGTAACAGGGGGGGACAGTGTAACGTTGGGGCTGTGATAAAGGGGCAGGGATTCTACCGGCATGCTTTGTACCGCGGAGGATTCAAACACTGTTATTATCCACGTCTTCTGTTATTGCTGTACCATTATAACTGAGTAATAAGACCAGTTGTGATAGCGTTGTTTTCCCTGTAAGTGATAGATCATGTGTCTGTGTCACCATGAGTGAGATGAAGGTCTGTGTGAATGACTTCACTTCCATTCTGTGTAGTGAGTGAGTGAAGAATAAAGCCTGTTGCGTTACATTCATCTCTCCTTATTGTGTGAACCCCATGAAACGTCACAATATATTTATATTTAACATTTAGGGTCAACATTTAACATTTAAATTTATAGTTAACATTTAGGTTTAATATTTAGCATTTAGATTAATCACTGAGTGTCATGAGGCTGAGCACGGGATGTCACCGGGCTCAGGCTCTTAATTTAATTCTGATTATTTTCTGTATTTGTCCACTGTTGTGTTATTTTCCTGTATGTTGGTTTATGATGTTTCTTTGGTGGTTTAGATCACCGTGGGTCCGGCTCCCCATGCTGAGGTCGTCAAGGACGCTCCGTCCCAGCCCGGGACCTCTGTAGGCACAGCTTCGGCCAAGTCTGGGTCCTCCGTGGGTGCTGCTTCCCCTCCAGTTGAGGTCGTCGTGGGTGCTCTGTCTCAGCCTGGGACCTCTGTGGGTGTAGCTCCTCCCTAGTCCGGGTCTCCGTGGGTATTGTGTCCCAGTCGGGGACAATCGTGGGTGCTGCACCCCAGCCTAAAACCAACTTGGGTGCTGCACTCCAGTGTGGGCCCACCATGGGCGTTACGCCCCAGCCCAGGGGCCACCATGAGTGCAGCTTTGGTCCAGTCCAGGCCCACCAAGGGTGCAGCTGTGTCCCAGTCTGGGACCACCACGGGTGCAGCGTTGCTCCATCCCGGAGCCACCGCGGGTGCTGCTTTGCCTCACTCCGGAGCCTCCGCGGATACAACTTTGTCCCAATCCGGGACCAACGGGGTGCTGCTGGCCAGTCCAAGGGCGTTGTGGTTCTCTCTCCTTTGCCACATACCATTGTGGTTCCCCCTCCTGTGCCAGATGCCGTCGTGGTTCCCCCTCCTCAGCCAGGCGCCGTAGTGGTTCACTCTCCTCGGCTCTCCTTCCCTTCTCTGGGCTTCCCCGTGGGGTAGCCGCCTCCTGGGCCACCCCTCCTATCCAGGTGGCTAAAGAACTCTGGTCGGCCACCTGATGGACTGTGCCGTTGGGTTGGGTGGCCCTTATTCTCTGGTACGCCACCCGACTCATACCACTTTGCCATCTGTCAGGTCTGGGACTTCGGCCAGCTGCCCAAACTGTTTTGTTCTTTGGCCTAGGGGGCCTAGGGGCCTGGTATTGCCTGGGTGCAGGTCCTGAGTGGGGTTTGTGTTTTTGTTCCCTCCTAAGCCTGTTCCCCCCACCTCCCACCCGTGGTGGTTTATTGTTATACCTTTTTTGGGGGGGGGGGGCGCTGTTTTTTTTTTTGTTTTTTTTTGGTGTTACCTTGGGATGTCTGGATTCCACCCCTTAAGGGGGGCTCTTTCATGAGGCTGAGCGCAGTGTGTCACCGGGCTCAGGCTCTTAATTTAATTCTGATTATTTTCTGCATTTGTCCAGTGTCGTGTTATTTTCCTGTATGCTGGTTGTTGATGTTTCTTTGGTGATTTATCGTTCTGTTAGTTATTTATGTTCTTAGCACTATTATTCCTTTGTCAATTTCTCTAGTTTAGGATTTATATTTTGTTTTTCTGTGACACGAGTGCCCTCCATCCTCTTCCAGACACTCCCACCCTGTCATCTGCTCACTGTCTGTTCTCTAGTTGTCTCAGGTGTGAGTGGTTGCGTAATTAGGTCACCTGCCCGCTCATGCTCCCCGCACCTGCTGCCTATTGTTTCATCTTGTTCCGACTGTTATTTAAAGACTGTCATGTTGTTTTCTCACTGTGGCAGTCTTGGTTAAAATTCTCTTCCTCCTCGCCACCAGAGCCCAAACCCTGCTCTGGTGAGTTTGTATCGAGTCTTCCCAGTCTGTAAATTTTTCTCAGTGTCTGTTTTTGGATTTTGTGTTGTGCACTTTTTGGGACTTGTGTTTTGTTTTTGTTTTTGTTTTTTGTTTTTTGTATGATAAAGTCCACTAACTGCAGTTCAGCGCGTGGGTCTCAGTTCTCTGCCCTGAGAGGCAATTCATGACATTGAGATTTATATGTAACATTTAGATTTAACATATAGATTTACATTTAGCACTTAGGTTTAACATTTAATATGCAGATTTAACATTTAGATTTATAGTGAATTTGATGTTTAATATTTAACATTTAATTTCTAGTTAACATTTAGGTTTAACATTTAGATTTATAGTTAACATTTAGGTTTATTATTTAACATTTAGCTTCAACATTTAGCATTTAGATTTATATTTAACATTTAGGTGTAACATTTAACATTTAGGTTTAATGCAAATAAAGGGAACAAACTCCCACTGGAGCTGAAAATTCCATTAAATGTGGAAACTTTTAAATCAAAGTTAAAAATATTCCTTTTCATGTGCCTATGCATGAAATCCGTACTGTGTTTTTTATTGTCAAAAATTCTTTTAATCACTTTAATTATATATACTTTAGTTATTTTATTTACTCCATTTTAATAATGTTTTGATATTTTAACCTCTATTTTTTTTTTCATTTTATTGTTCAAGCATTTTGCTTTATTTCCTCTGTATGTTCTTTTAATGTACGTAAAGCACATTGAGTTGCCTTTGTGTATGAAATGCGCTATATAAAAAAAACTTGCTTGCTTGCTCATATTTAGCATTTAGATTTATCATTGAGATTTATATGTAACATTTAGGTTTAGCATTTAGATTTAATGTTTAACATTTAGATTTATAGTTAACACTTAGGTTCAAGCTTAAACATTTTAATTTATAAGTAACATTTAGGCTTAACATTTAGCATTTAGTTTTAGAACCCACATTATTTTTTCTTATTTCAAAAAAGGTAAATACGAAAAAAAAAAAAAAATTGATGTCAGTCTTGTAAAAACAATTCACATCACATTTTTAATGCTGTGCAGAGCAAAACGTGTCAGAAATGTTGCTGTTAAATTCAGCAGGTGTTTCTTTATATTTAGTGCCCTATATAACTAGCATCGATCTAACAGCTTCACAAAAAAATAGTGTAAGAACAGTCGTAACAGGGGTACAAACAATAAGAAACACAACAGGTTTAAAGTGTGTTTTTCCTGTGTGAGGGGTCACAGGACTTCACACTGTCCTGGCACATAAGGGACAGCATGTGAGCCCAAGTCTAGGTGTCAGTCTGCTGTGAGGGATTTAGAACCCTGAGCTCTGGAAAAATGCCAACGAGCACAAGGCCGCCAAACAAATCAAATCAAATGATCCACTGTGATCCTCCACATGTCACCAAATGACACATTTCCTCATTTTAAAGGCGTGGTTTCTATTTAAAAATGAGAAAATATAAATAAATAAATAAATAACCAGAAACTCAAATAATTCTCCAACACATCCATGACTGCCGCTCTTAACACGCGTGGGTACCAGCAATCTACAAACATGTTTAACTTTATAAAAGAAAGGTAAAATATTAATATTATAATGGAAAAAAACATCCATCTAGCCATCCATCCAGCTATCTTCTGTCACTTTTCTGGAGGTTCGGGTCGCGGATGAAGCAGTTCAAGCAGAGAAGCCCAGACTTCCCTCTCCCCGGCCACCTGCTCCAGCTCCTCAGAGAGGATACCAAGGTGTTCCCAGACCAACTGGGAGACGTCGTCTCTCCAGCAAGTCCTGGGTCTGCCCCAGGGTCTCCTCCCAGTGGGATGTGCCCAAAACACCTCAAGTGGGAGGCGTCTAGGAGGCATCCTGATCAGACGCCCATACCACCTTAACTGGCTCCTTTCAATGTGGAGGAGCAGCGGTTCTACTCTGAGCCTCTCCCGGATGACTGAGCTCCTCACCCTATCTCTGAGGGTGAGTCTAGCAATCCTACAATGAAAGCTCATTTCAGCCACTTGTATCCGCAATCTCATTCTTTCGGTCATTACTCAAAGCTCGTGACCATAGGTGAGGGTAGGAACGTAGATTGACCGGTAAATAGACAGCTTTGTCTAAGAGCTCAGCTCCCTCTTCACCACAACAGACTGGTACAACGTCTGCATCACTACAGATGCTGCCATTCTCTCGCTCCATTCTCCCCTCACTCATGACAAAGACCCCGAGATACTTAAACTCCTCCACTTGGGGCAGGAGCTTGAAAGCAGTTTTTTAGTCTTTAATATGAATATTTTGCTACTTTTTTCCTTCTAAATTTGCAGCTGTTTTCCTCATAAATTTGTGACTTTTTTCATAAATGTGCCACTTTTTTCAACCCTTTTCTAGTAAATTTGTCCCTTTTTTTCTTGTAAGTTGGTCACTTTTTTCACACAAATGGGTAACATCTTTGTCATCTGCAGTCCTTAGGCAGAAGGTGATTTGAGGGGGGATGCTATCGCCCTTGTTAGCAAAATGACCAAAAATCATCCTGCTTGTTAACCTGTCATCCACCATCTCCATCATTTCTTCAAAACCTTCCTCTATTATGTCACTGAACTGAATAAAATTACGTTGAACCACTAATTCTAAGCAGAAATGCAAAAAAATAGGGAAAAAAATCTCATAAATTTGCAATTTTTTTCTCATAAATCTGTAACTTCTTTCTCATAAATTTTTGAATTTTCTCTTGTAACTTTGCAACTTTTTTCTCAAGTTTGTAATTTTTTCCTCATAAATTTTGCTTTTTTCCTCATAAATTTGTAACTTTTTGCAGCTGTAGGAGTGACAGATGGGTTCAAGGTGGGGGTGGGGGTGGGATTACATCATGGATCGGCTCTGAGCCTCTTCTTGTTTGTCATGGTGATGGACAGGCTGACAGATGAGGTCAGGCAGGAGTCTCCGTGGACCATGATGTTTGCAGATGACATTGTGATCTGTAGTGAGAGTAGGGAGCAAGTGGAAGAGAACCTGGAGAGGTGCCGGTATGCTCTGGAGAGAAGAGGAATTAAAGTCAGTAGAAGCAAGACAGAATACATGAGTGCGAATGAGAGAGAGGCAGGTGTAACGGTGAAGATGGAAGGAGTAGCGGTAGTGAAAGTAGATGAGTATAAATACCTGGGGTCAACCATCCAAAGCAATGGAAAATGCACAAGAGAGGTGAAAAAGAGACTGCAGGCAGTGTGGGGTGGGTGGAGACGAGTGTCAGGGGTGATTTGCAACTGAAGAGTAGCAGCAAGTGTGAAAGGGAAGATTTACAAGATGGTAGTGAGACCTGCGATGATATATGGTTTGGAGACGGTGGCGCTAACAAAAAGACAGAAGGTGGGGCTGGAGGTGGCAGAGTTGAAGATGCTAAGATTTTCCATTGAGACTGACTAGGAGGGACAGGATTAGAAATCAGTATACCAGAGGGTCAGCTCAGGTTGAGCAGTTTGGAGACAAAGTAAGAGAGGCAAGGCTGAGATGGTTTGGACATGAGCAGAGGAGGGGTAGTGGATACACTGGACAAAGGATGTTGAAGATGGAGCTGCCAGGCAGGAGGAGAAGAGGAAGACCACAGAGAAGATTCATGGATGTAGTGAAGGAGGACATGGAGAGGGTTGGCGGTAAAGAGGACGATGCAAGGGACAGGGTGAGATGAAAGGCAGATGATCCACTGTGGAGACTCCTAAAGGGAACAGCCGAAAGAAGGAGAAATTTGCAACTTTTTTCTCATAAATTTTTGATTTTTCTCTTGCAATTTTACACTTTTCTACAAAATTTGCAACGTTTGTGTAAATTTCCAATATTTTCCTCATAAATTTACAACTTTTTTCTTATAAATTTGAAACTTTTTCCTCATAAATTTGATTTTCCTCTCTCAAATTTATATTTCTCTACAAAATTTGCAATGTTTTTGTGTAAATTTCCTGAATTTTCCTCACAAATTTGCAACTTTCTTCATAAATTGTGATTTTTTTCTTGCAAATTTAAATTTTTCTTTAAAAATTGTAACTTTTTTGTGTAAATTTCCTGTTTTTCTCATAAATTTGAAACTTTTTCCCCCAAAAAGTTTCAACTTCTTTCTTTTAAATTTGCAGCCTTCTCCTCATGAATTTGCAACTTTTTTGCATAAATTTGTGATTTTTCTCTTGCGAATTTACATTTTTCTACATAATTTGTAATGTTTTAGTGTAAATTTCCTAAATTTTCCTCATAAATTTGCAACTTCTTCCTTGTAAATTTACATATTTTTTCTTAAAAATTTGAAACTTTTTCCTCATAAATTTGTGACTTTCCTCTTGCAAATTTACATTTTTCTATAAAATTTGCCACGTTTTGTGTAAAATTCCTCAAATTTTCTTATAAATTTGCAGCCTTATCCTCATATGCATACAATACACTGCCTCTCAACTTTTGTGTGTGATCTCCTGCTAAATGTCTGCTAAATGTGCATTGAGGGTTTTTTTGCCTGCAAATCAAAATTTTGCTCACTTGCCGAGCGTCATTCTGATAAAACATGTTTTTTTCTCTCGCCTATTGTGTCATACCCATTCTCTTTTTCTTTTTTTTCCTTTCTTCTTTATGACTGGCGCCTAGCGGCTGCCCCGGCCTTGGATGCGCTCTGCAGAGCGTGCCCAAATGCAAAGTCACGTTTCGTTACCTTGTATTCATACATGTGTAATGACAATAAAGTTGAATCTCATCTCATCTCATCTCATAAATTTCCAGCTTTTTCAAAAAATTTGAACTTTTTTCTTGTAGATTTGCAACTTTTTTTCCTCATTATAAATTTGTTCTTATAAATGTTCAACATTTTCTAAATTTGCAATGTTCATCTGGATGTTTGCTACATTTTTATTCTGTGCATTTCAATTGTAATTTGCAACTTTTTTAATTTTTAATTTGCCATCTTTTATCATATTTTTCCACCTTTATTCTTGCAAATTTGTACCTAATTTATATTTATACGTTTATACCTTATGGTAAATTTGTAAATATCCCCCATTCCGCTTGTTCAAAAGTAATAAATCCCCTATTACATGTATATGTGTTTGTCATACATGGGATGCTGAAAATTACCATGGTGGTGGTGGGTGGGGGGAATATTCTGCTGCTCTAAAATTTGTTTCTACAGCCCTGCTAATACCCATAATGAGTTTTTCTATTTCCATCTCTGTGTTGAAACCCATTCCTCTCAGCATTTTTCATGCCATCTGCACCCCCCCCTCCCCCAGACAACAAATCGGGTGATATTTCAGCCCTTTTATCGTCATATGAATAACACAAACTACCTTCAAACCTATTATGGAAAATGAGCATGTGGACATGATGAAAGACGTTGACACCGGTGCTGTGAGGAATCATGGGGCACTGATGGATGGGGTGGAAGTGAAGTTTGCGTGTGTGTATACATGTTTGTGTGTGTGTGTGTGGGGGGGGGGGGTCCCATATGAGCCATCTCGTGCGGAGAGCACCCAGGGACATTGAAGCCACACGCGACGTTTGTGAGAGGTTATTAGAGCGAAAGATATCGAGTCTGTTTCTCTTTGGAGGCGGTTCCTCGAAAGATTTGAAGCAGCGGATGGCGATGGCGTGTGTGTTTCTCGGGGGAGGGGGTTCAGTAATATTACTGACTTCAGACAGAGGTGGGTAGGGTAGATGGAGAACGTGCTTAAAGGTGCAGTAAGTTGGATTTGCAGTTTTTCATTGAAATAAATGAACAAATGAAACCTTCAGTTGTGGGTGAGTGCTATCAGCCGATACTGAGCTCTGACTTCTCCTAGCTGTCCTATTTATTGTCAGACTCTTTTTTTATGCAGCCTCTCCAGCTGCTCACTTTACTAGCCCCCCCCCACCCCCACCCCCGAAATTCTTGGCCACTGTTGCTTGGCAATGTGACATCAGGCACAATGCTGCAAAGACTGATGGGAACGAGTCACCATATTGGGTAGCTAGCGGAATCTTTACTCAAGTTATTAAATGTTTAGCCAGTCCAGATACCACAGCATGACCCTGCAAATCACACCAAAACAAATATCCCATTTCCTATGTGGGTTATTTGATTATTAACCTATGTATGCCGTGGCTATCGTTTGTTAGCCCTGATAGCATCACATAGTGTAGATATCTTATTGGTTCAGGTGTCTTACCAAACATTTACCCATAA
Organism: Pholidichthys leucotaenia; assembly: GCA_020510985.1. NCBI lineage: Eukaryota > Metazoa > Chordata > Actinopteri > Cichliformes > Pholidichthyidae > Pholidichthys > Pholidichthys leucotaenia. Next base: position 21,712,069 of record CM035850.1, on the reverse strand, counting down.
AAAATAAAACTGAATAGGCTCTAAGGAACCTTCCAGCTGTGATCTGTTTTATTTTATTACTAGTTTATGTACGCAGCATACTGTAACTGATATTAACACACCTAGCCTAGCCTAGCCATAGTGTTGTTTCATTTACTCATTCCAAATAACAATGCATGGGCTCTAATGGACCTATGAATCACACAAATAAAACATATATCTCACTTCCAGCTGTGATTTGTTTTATTTCATTACTAATTTATGGACACAGCATACCGTCACTGATATTGGCAAACCTAACATAGCCTAGCCTAGCCATAGTGTTGTTTCATTTACCCATTCCAAATAACAAGACATGAGCTCTAATGAACCTGCGATTCACACAAATAAAACGTATATCGTCACTTCCAGTTGTGATCTTGTTTATTTCATTATTATTAATTTATGTATGCAGCATACCATGGCTGATGTTGTTAGCATGCTTACCCTAGCCTAGGCAAGCCTAGCAATTTTATTGTTTTATTTACTCATTCCAAATAACACTGCATGGGCTCTGGTGAACCTGTGAAATAGAACAAAACATGTCTTAGTCCCAGTGGTTATGTGGCTTTTTTTTTTTACTATCAACCATTATGCATAGCCATGAGTTACTGCTGCTAGCATTTCCGTTAGTGTTCCCTCCTCTGACAGCCTCTTGCTGTTCGCTCGCTGACACCAAGCTGGCTTGCTCTTTTGGGTCCTTTGCCATCTCCTGTTTTTAGCCTGTGGTTCTCTGGAGGTTTTTCTTCTGGTATCTGTTGCACACCAGACCAATAGGGGTGGGAGCCAACCTCTGTGCCACAGCAAGGCCAGTCTTAAAGGCCCTTCTGATGGATGGCTGTTCCGTTCCACTCCTTGGAAGCTACAAAGGCACCATAGGCGATGCACCAGCTGAGACAGAAGACCCACGATCAGTAAAAGGCAACGGAAAAGGGTAGGGGACCGGCCCACCACCGACAGAGTTGTGGTCAGTCATTAGCATGGACGCAAGGTGGGAAAATATGCGGTGATGGCTGGTGTTAGGAGGTGTGGCCACAGTTTTGTTTTGATTGAAGAATGATGGTCTAGTGCCACATCTAGTGGTGGAGAATTCCTTTAAATAATAAATCTAAATGTTAATGGGTTAAATCTAAATGCTGAATGTAAATCTAAATGCTAAATGTTAGTAATAAAACTATTCAGTAAAGTACAATTTTGTCAAAAATGTCTGAGTAAATGTTTGAGTAAGCTGTTGCACGTGGGCAATGACAGTGAAAACTGGTTGGGGCGCAATTGGGAGGAACAGCCTTCCCGGTCTGAACCTGAGTGGTGTATGGTGCGGATGGGGCACTGCTGACTTCAACTGGGGACATCGTCGGGCGGTGGAAGTAATACTCCGAGGATCTCCTCAATCCCACTGACACACCTTCCACAGAGGAAGCAGGGCTTGAGGACAAGGGGGACAACATGCCCATCACAGGGGCTGAGGTCGTTGAAGTGGTTAAAAAAACTCTTTGGTGGCCGGGCCCCGGGGGTGAACGAGGTTCACCCTGAGTACCTCAAGACCCTAAATGTTATAGGGTTGTCATGGTTCACATGCCTCTGCAACATTGCATAGAGGTTGGGGACAGTGCCTTTGGCATGGCAAACCGGTGTGGTGGTTCCTCTTTTTAAAAAGGGGGACCAGAGGGTGTGTTCCAACTTTAGGGGGATCACACTTCTCAGCCTCCCTGGGAAGGTCTATGCCAGGGTACTGGAGAGGAGAGTCCGACCGCTGGTCAAACCTTTAATTCGTGTTTAATTCGTGTTGTTTAATTCGTGTTGTGTTGTTAATTAAGTGTTGGGAGTAACATGTCACTGTAACGCCACTACTTTTGCAGTAACGTGCTGTGTAACAAAATTACTGTTTAAAAATTCAGTAATGCATTACAGTTACTGAAATTCGATCAGATGCGTTACTCGCGTTACTCGTTTTATTAATATGGATAGATATTTTAGCACCAATAGATGATCATACAAATTGCAGTTGCTAGACACCCTCCTCATCAGCTGCCAAATGGGGATGAATGCACAGTTTCGGTGGCTATGGGCGGGGCTGCCATCCCCAGCGCCACCACCGGCCTCAAGCCACTGGAGGTTGTCATGCTAAAGGCAAAGGCAAGTAAATAAATAAGCAAATAAATATAAACTGTCCCTACCGTAACTGACGCAGCCGTTACACAGTCTTCTCCATGGGTCCATTTCCTGTCCTGCCCCAGTTCACATCACAACCCGGTGAAGAAATGTGGTGGCGGTTGCAGCTTCTCCTATCGAGCCCTGATCACCTGTTGTCCCAGCGGCGAGTAGCCTCTACTAGCTCTTAAGTCTGTGGTTAAACATGAGCATTTTTTGAGCAAGAAGCTCGCATTTAATGTCAGCATTAAATGCATTTTAAGTTTTCTTACGCACAGAGAAAAAGTGACTGTGATTTTTTGCAGTAAAGAACAGCTTCTTGTAAGCGGTGAACTTTCATTTATCTGTGCTTTCTGTTTTATTTTATCTCATTCATTTACATGCTGCACTGTGGCAGCACAGCAACTCACCCTTGGCCGGGGAATCCTGGGTTCGATCCCAGCCCCTGACCAACAGTGATCTGTGTGGAGTTTGCATGTTCTCCCCGTGTCTGCGTGGGTTTACTCCGGGATTTCTCCGGTTTCCTCCCACATGCCAAAAACATGCAAGTTAGGTTAATTGGCATCAAAACTGAGGATTCTAAATTGTCCTTAGGTATGACTGTGAGAGTGAATGGTTGTCTGTCTCTCTGTGTTGGCCCTGGGATAGACTGGCGATCTGTCCAGGGTGTACCTTGCCTCTTGCCCAAAGATGCTGGGATAGGCTCCAGCCCCCCCGCAACCCGAAAAGGATTAAGCGGGAGAAGATGAATGAATGAATTTACATGCTGTTGTGATATGCAACTATTTCATGGAAGTAAAACCTAAATATGCATTTTTAATGGGCTGGTCCAGAGGTGTCAAAACATATTGACTCGTCAGCCAAAAACGGCCCACCAGGGGGTCCAAAATTTTCTCTGTGAATTCACAGCTTTATTTCTAGTAAATTTCTGACTTTCTACTGATTACAATAGTTTTTGTAAATCTGAGACATTTTTTCTTTGTAAGATGAGACTTTTTTTTCTCATCAATTTTCTTTTTCTTCTTTTTCTGATGAGAACAAGGGGCCCTAGATCTTGCTGTGTGTGCAAGATGATTTAAGTATGCATGTAACATGAAAGTTACTTTTCCAAATAACTAGTTACTTTAATCATGCAGCAACTCAAAAGTAACTCAGATACTTTTGAAAAGAAGTAGCTAGTAACTGTAACTAGTTACTATTTTTTAGTAACTTGCCCAACACTGTTCACAAGTGAGGGGAGAATGGAGCGAGAGATTGACAGACAGATCAGAGCAGCATTTGCAGTGATGCGGATGTTGTGCCGATCTGTTGTGGTGAAGATGGAGCTGAGCTCTAAAGCAAAGCTGTCGATTTACTGGTCAGTCTACCTTCCTACCCTCACCTATGGTCATGAGCTTTGGGTAATGACCAAAAGAATGAGATTGTGGTTACAAGCATATGAAATGAGATTTCTCCGTAGGATTGCTGGACTCACCCTTAGTGACAGGGTGAGGAGTTCAGTCATCCGGGAGAGGCTCAGAGTAGAACCGCGGCTCCTCCACATTGAAAGGAGCCAGTTGAGGTGGTTTGGGCATCTGACCAAGATTCCTCCTGGATGCCTCCCACTTGAGGTGTTTCGGGCTTATCCCACGGGGAGGAGACCTCGGGGCAGACCCAGGACAAGCTGGAGAGACTACATCTCCCAGCTGGTCTGGGAATGTCTTGGTGTCCTCAATGAAGAGCTGGAGCAGGTGGCTGGGGGGAGAGAAGTCTGGGCTTCTCTGCTTGGGCTGCTGACTCCATGACCCGGACCTCTGGAAAAGTGGTAGAAGATGGATGGATGGATGGATGGATGGATGGATGGATGTTTGAGTAAACATAACTGGTCACCAGCCAACTCTGCATTCAGATATTCAATTTCAGTTCAATTCAACTTTATTTATATAGCGCCATTTCACAACAACAGTCATCTCATTGCACTTTCAAAGTGTAGGGGAAACCCCACAAATGCAGAAAGGCCCCAGCAATCAGGCGATCCACTGTGAGCAAGCACTTGGCAGTGGTGGAGAGGAAAATCTCCCTTTTAGCAGGAAAAAACCTCCAGCAGAACCAGGCTCAGGGAGGGGCAGTCATCAGCTGTGACTGGCTTGGGGGTGAGGGGATAGAGAAGAGGAAGAAAAGAACAGACATGTAGAGAGCAAACAGCACAACGGGGACTTAATCTATGGGAGAGAAAAAACATATGTTAATGACCAACAAAAATATTTATTGAGAGTGAAGAAAGGAGTGAAGCCCAGTGCATTATTGGAGGTCCCCCAGCTGTCTAAGCCTATTAGCAGCATAACTAAGGGAGGGTTCAGGGTTACCTGATCCAACCCTAACTATACGCTATGTCAAAAAGGAAGGTTTTAACCCTATTCTTAAAAACAGAGATTGAGTCTGACTCCCGAATCCAGATTGGCAGCTGGTTCCAAAGGAGAGGAGCTTGATAACTAAAGGCTCTGCCACCCATTGTACTTTTAGAGATTCTAGATATTACAAGTAATCCAGCATTTTGGGAGCGTAGTGCTCTGTTAGGATGATAAGGTATTATCAGATCTTTTAAACAACAAAGGGCCTGATTATTTAGAGCTTTGTAAGTGAGAAGAAGGATTTTAAACTTAATTTTAAATTCTATGGGAAGCCAATGAAGGGAGGCCAGAACCAGAGAGATGTGATCTCTCATTCTAGTACCTGTTAAAACTCTAGCTGCAGCATTTTGGATCAGTTGAAGACTTTTTAAAGATGTTTTAGGACAGCCTGACAATAAAGAGTTACAATAATCTAATCTAAAGCTAACAAAAGCGTAGATTAGTTTCTCAGCATCACTCTGAGACAAGATGTTTCTAATCTTGGCAATATTACACAAACGATAGAAGGCAGTCTTAGAAACAAGTTCAATATGTGAATTAAAGAACATATCTTGATCAAAAATAACTCCAAGGTTCCTCACAGAGCAATTAAGAGAAAGAGTAACCCCATCCAAACTAAGAGTTTAATTTCAGAAGGTATTTTTAAGGTTTTTTGGATCAACTAGAATGGCTTCAGTCTTATCTGAATTTAATAGCAAAAAATTAGAAGTCATCCAAGCTCTGATTTCCTTAAGACAAGCCTCTAATTTGGCGAATTGATTTCTGTCATCTGGCTTCATTGACACATATAACTGTGTGTCATCTGCATAACAATGAAAATGTATGCAGTGCTTTCTAATAATACTGCCTAGCGGAAGCATACAGCGGGGAAAATAAGTATTGAACATGTCAACATTTTTCTCATTAAACATATTTCTGATGGAGTCACTGACCTGAGATTTTCACCAGATAGCAGTAACAACCCAAGTAATCCATGCATAGAAAGAAATCAAGGCAACTGTGTTCACAACAAGTTATATTTAATAAAGTGGAATGACACAGGGAATAAGTATTGAACACACTTGGTGAAATTCATTTAATTTTTAGTAGAAAAGCCTTTGTTGGTAATAACAGCTTCCAGACGCCTCTTGTATGGAGAAATTAGGTGCAGGCATTCCTCAGGAATGATTTTACCCCATTCGTTCACGCAAAATGTCTTCAAATCTTCAAGGTTCCGTGGGTGTCTTCTATGAACTCTGACCTTCAGTTTGTTCCATAGAGTTTCAATTGGATTCAGGTCAAGTGACTGACTGGACCATTCTAGTAGCTTTATTTTCCTTCTCTGGAGCCAGTTGAAAGTTTCCTTGACTGTGTGTTTGGGATCATTGTCTTGCTGAAATGTCCACCCTTGTTTCATTTTCAGCATCTTGGTAGATGGCAAAAGGTTCTTATCAAGGATGTCTCTGTACATTTGTCCATTCATCGTTCCTTCAGTTATATGAAGTCTACCTGTACCATGTACTGAAAAATACCCCCACACCATGATGGGATGTGCGGTGCCATTTCTCCTCCAAACATGCTGTGTGTTGTGGCATCCAAAAAGTTCAATTTTGGTCTCATCTGACCAGACTACGTATATTCTCCCAGTATTTTACTGGCTTGTCCAAACGTTGCGCAGTAAACTTTAAATGAGCTTGAACATGCTTTTTCTTCAGCAATGTAGTCTTGCTAACTGAGCGGGCATAGAGCCCATGTTGGTTGAGTGCATTACTTATCTTTTCTTTGAAACAGCATTACCTGCTTACTCCAGGTTTTTCTGGAGCTCTCCATGAGTGATCGATGATTCTTGGATAACTCTTCTGATAATTCTTTTGACTCCTCTGTCAGAAATCTTGTGAGGAGCTCCTGGTTGTGGCTGGTTTGTGGTAAAATAATGTTCTTTCCACTTCCGAATGATGGCTCCAACAGTGCTCACTGGAACATTCAGCAGTTTAGAAATATGCCTGTAACCAATGCCATCATTATCTTTTGCAACAATAAGGTTGCGAAGGTCTAGAGAGAGCTCTTTGCTTCTACCCGTCATAAGTTCTTTGTGGTGTGACAATCTGATATTCACAGACCTTTTTAAAGTCTATCAGTGAGGACTTAACCAGCTGAAATTAATTTGCACTGATGGAGGATGGGATGGCTTTCTAAATTCTGATGGATCTCAGCTGGTTTCTTGGCTTTCTATGCCTTTTTACACCTCTTTTTTCATGTGTGCAATACTTAGTCCCGGTGTCATTCCACTTTATTAAATATAACTTGTTTTGTGAACACAGTTGCCTTGATTTCTTTGTATGCATGGATTACTTGGGTTGTTACTGATATCTGGTGAAAATCTCAGGTCAGTGGTTCCATCAGAAATATGTTTAATGAGAAAAATGTTGACATGTTCAATACTTCTTTTCCCTGCTGTACAGAAACTAAAAAGAATAGGGCCTAGCACAGATCCCTGTGGAACTTCATGGTTGAGCATTGAGTTAGAAGAAAACACATTATTGACATGAACAAACTGGAACCTATCAGATAAGTAAGATTTAAACCACTGCAATGAAGTTCCATCAAGTCAAATAGGCTGTTCTAATCTATCAAGTAAAATATGATCGATAGTATCAAAAGCTGCACTAAGGTCTAAAAGGACAAGTACAGAAACAAGTCCATTATCAGATGTGATAAGGAGGTCGTTAGTGACCTTCCCTATAGCTGTTTCAGTACTACTAGTGCATTACCCGTAGAACACAAGTATTCCTGTCTGAAACAGGTATCCCAGTCAGGTTTTACAGGCCCAAATGTAGGCTGTGTTTGAAAGTGGAATACAAACAGGTGTAGCCTATATGTCGGCAATCACATTAGACTTTGACAAATATAAAAGGGAGTAAATGGCACTAAGATTTATTTGATTGTGTGAATATTAATTACAGAATACCTAAGTATTGAGAAAGAATGGGACATCCAATATTAGTGACTGTTTCAGATCCCTTGTTTATCTGTAGTAGTTATGATGCTTTTTGAGCAACTCTCCCAGTTTGATGTGGAATGCAGCACGAATATGGTGAACTGCAAGGCGGTCATGGGGCCATTTTCCCATGTGACAAATTACTTTAACAGGGTGATATAGGCACCCTATGTGCCACTGTGCTGCCACAGTGCTAACCACTGTGCCATTGAGCTGTGGCTCAAAAAGTTAACAGATAATGGTCTGATGAGTTTTCTGTTTTAAGCTACAAGTTTCTGTGTTGAACCAAGGAGTTAGAAATCTCTGACCAGACTTTTTCTTTTTTAAAGGGGCCACCATGTCTAGAGTCTGATGCAGAGAAGCTGTAACACTATCTATCATGCATCATGTTATCAATTACAGAAGGGGCAAGCTCTCCATAGCTTATCTCCGTTGTGTTGACACATGGCATAAAGGAAACAATCTGCTTAAATTTGGTAACAGCATCATCTGAGAGGCATCTACTGTAGTAATATTTTTCTTTAGGAGCCAAATAGTCAGAAATAGTACAATCAAAGGTTAACAGACCATGGTCTGACAGTACAGGGTTATGAGGAGACACTACCAGATTTTCTATTTCTATGCAATATGTCAGAACAAGGTCCAATGTGTGGTGGAGATAATGGGTAGAATTTCCTACTTTCTGAGAAAACCCTATTGAGTCTAATATTGAATTAAATGACATATTAAGGCAATCACTATCTACATCTACATGTATATTAAAGTCCCCTACTATAATTATTCGATCCAATTTTTTTTGTAACTTTGATTTTTATTCATTTTTCATCATACATATTACATTCAGATCACAGTCTCTATATTTAAAAAAAAAAGGAGCTAGAAGAAGAAAAGAAAAAAAAGGAAGGGTGGGGGCAAATGTTGGAGCATCAAGTTTTTAGTTTCCATCTCTTAATTCTTCTGTTTTTTCCAGTGTCTTTGATTATTCTTTCAATTTCTGTCTCATTGTTGCACTTTGTAGTGTGTCCATTTCCACCATTTTTTTTCATATTGTCCTCCTTGCATTCTTTGTCGATATGTTAGTTTTTCCATTAAACGTATATCTTCAACAATGTCTGTCCATTGCTCTTGGTCAGGAAGAACTTCTGATTGCCATTTTCTTGTGATTGTTTTTTTTACATGCAATCAGCATGATTTTAACTAAATATCTGTCCTCAGCCTGTATTACATTGTCTCTTTTAAGATCACATAAATACATCAAGTTACAGTTCATTGGTATATTATATCCTAATATCCTCTGTATTGTCACATGTATAGATTTCCAGAATGATGAGATTTTGCAGCATTTCCAAAACATATGCGAGTGGTCTGCATTTTGAGCCCCACAGCCCCTCCAGCATATAGATTTGGTATTTGTATATTTTCTTTGGATCTGTGGTGTAATGAAATAGCGAATCAGATTTTTCCATCCAAATTCCCTCCATGTCCTTGAACTTGTTGATGTGTGTTATGTTTTCCATATTTCTCGCCAGTTGTCTTCTGTTATGTTTAAATTTAGTTCTTTCTCCCATTTCTCCTTTATATAGTTACTTGAATGTTTGTTTGCCGTAAGTTTCTGATATAGCTTTGAAATAATTCTTATTTTATTTCCTGCATACGAGCTTAAAATGAATTGTATAATCTCGCTCCCATCTGTGTGGAGGTTATGTCTAATCTTCCTCATATAGTAATCTCTCATCTGCAGATATCTGAAGAATTCAGATTTTTCTAGTTTAAATTTTCTTCTCATGTTTACATAACTCCCGAAATCTTTTTTTCCGATATTGCCCCATGCTGTGATTCCCTTGTTCACCAGATTTTTGTATCCCCTATCTTGCTTTGCCGGTTCAAACTGACTGTCAAATGCTACCCATTTCAATAGTTTTATGTCCTCCTTTATATTATACTTTTGTACTATTTTATACCACAGTTCCAAAGTAAATTTAGTGATTGGGTCTATTTGTTTGATTTGCTTATATGCATCCTTATCTCCTATTATGCTTTGTACTGGGAGTCCCTCAATTTCCTTTTCCATTTCTTTCCATTTTGCCTCGTATCCTCCGTCGCACCAACATATGATATATCTTATTTGTGCTGAGTAGTGATATCCCTTTAGACTCGGTAGGCCCATGCCTCCTTTATCTTTTGGCAATTGGAGAGTTTTATATTTCACTGTTGGCTTTTTACCTCCCCAAACAAATCTCGATATCATCCTGTCCCACTTTGAGAACTGGGCACCAGTAATCTCTGTTGGTAGAGCCTGGAAGAGGTAAAGCAGTCTAGGTTGTATGCTGATTTTGACTGTCTTAATTTTTGAATTCAGATCCATGTTTAAGATTGACCATCTATCAATATCTTTTATTTCTTGTTCTAATCTATCATAGTTTGCTTTATAGATTTTGCTTAAATCTTTAGGTATGTTCACTCCAAGGTATTTTATTTCTTTTTGTTTCCAGTTTAGTTTGATCTTATCAGTTATCTGGTTTAAAGAGTTATAGTGGAATGTCAGTATTTGTGTTTTTGTTATGTTTATCTTGTATCCTGATAATTTTCCAAAATTTTCTATCAAGTCCATCATTTCCATTATTGATTCATCTGGTTGTTCAAGGTAAACTATAATATCGTCTGCAAACAGCCCAATCTTGTATTCCGTTCCCTTTATTGTTACACCTTTTAATTTCTTATTTTGTCGCATCGCTTGAGCCAGTGGCTCTATGAACAGAGCAAACAAGGTGGGCGATAGGCAGCATCCCTGCCTAGTTGATCTTTGTATATTTACTTTGTCTGTTAAGCTACCGTTTATCTTGATTCTTGCCACAGGTTTTTGATACAGTGTCTTTATGCATTGCACTGACTTTTCGTTAAATCCAAAGCGTTCCAGCACATTATATAGGAACATCCAATTAACCCTATCAAATGCTTTTTCTGCATCTAAACTCATTATTACTGCGCTCTACTTTTCTTTATGTATTTGATTAATTATGTGTATTGTTCTCCTGATATTATCATGTGTTTGGAGTCCCTCTATGAAACCAGCTTGATCATCCTCTATCAATTCCGTCAAGAATGTCTTTATTTGTTTACAGATAATTGTTGTATATATTTTATAATCCACATTTAATAAAGAGATTGGCCTATAGTTTCTGCATTGTTCCCTATCTTTCCCTGGCTTTAAAATAACTGAAATAATGGCTTTGTTCCATGATGGAGGTATTTTGTTGTTGTTTAATGTCCAATTAAATGACTTTAGGAGCTGTGGCGTGAGTTCTTCTATAAACAGTTTATAAAACTCAGATGGGTATCCGTCACTACCTGGTGTCATATCCGGCTCTAGGGAGCCGGGCAATCAGAGCCAGGGGCAAGCCAGTGAGTCGTGATATTTTATTCAGGGTAAGGGATAAGGGATGAGGAGAGCACAGATACTCATGCAGAGGTACACTCACAGGTTGCACAGCGCAGAGGTAAGCAGCTCGTACCGGACGTGGGGGTAGCAAGACGTACATCCTCACAGCGGGATACAAACACAGGAATGCTGCAAGGGGAGTTGAGGCTGACACCAGACGAAGGGGCTTCAGCCTAGCAGTGCTTATGTCGCAGCCCCGAGTCATCGAGGCTGCTCCTATTTATCCTCATTGGCAGCGCCCCAGCTGATGAAGACTAATTGGCCCCAGCCGTCCATAATGCTGCCAGCTGGGGCCAGCTGAGACGCCGCTCAATGGGAGGCAGGGATGAGGGAAAACATGGGCTCAGTGCCGAGACGGCATCTCAACCCATGGTGACAGAGCCCCTCCCTCAAGGTCGGGCTCCTGAACGACCAGGAACATCCCAGCCCCCCCCCCCCCCCCCACCTAGGGTGGGAGGAAGGGAGGCGGACCGGAGGGGAAGAAGCCAAGGGAAGGACAACACCAATGGGGCAATGTAGGGTAGCGGGAAAGAAAAACCCAAATACAATACTGACAAAACTGAATAATCAACCCAGGTACAGATGGGGAGAAGAACTGGGTCAACACGCCGGTTACATACTACCCAGAGAGTACCAACCATGCGTGACCCAGAGCAAGAAAAAAAAAAGAACCACCAAAAAGGTACAGGGCAAAAAATGCTGAGTATGGTCAAATAAAGGGAAAACACAATACACAGCACCAATATAAGTACATACACACAGTCACCAAGAAAAGTGACTGGAACAAATGGACAATTACAGAGCATGGTGTTACGGAAAACAAGGCACATGACTCTATAATGAACCAACAGGGCATAAAAAAGAAATACTGAGTGCAGGCAAAGAAAAACCCACACACATGAATATATAAATACCCACAGTCACCTAAAGAAATGAAAGTGACTGGAATGAATGGGCAACTGCAGAGTATGGTCTGAAAGGGAACAAAACATAACTCTACAATGCAAAAACGAGACTAAAAACATGGTACAAAAAATAAAATGCTGGGTACGAGGGAAGGAAAACGCACAGCACTATAAATACACATCCACCAACAGGACAGACATTACACCCAAGTGACCTTAATAACGATAAAAGAAAAAGTGACACCCGAGGTGTATGGCAGGCAGAGTCCAAAAATAGCCGAGATGGCTCCGGAGATCTCCCCGCCCATTGTCCAGCTGGCGAATCAGGGGAAGAAGTGTTCGGACGGCGAACTCTGGACCCAGATCCCAGGAATCCAGTCCACCGGCAGCCGAACCAGGCTGCCCAGAGGGAAACACAGACCAGTGGGGGGAACCAGATCACCGAACCGAAAGTTTTGCGGGTCGGGTCGTCGACCCGCATCACTCAACCACCAGGACCGTTGAGACGGACGAAGGGTCAGAGCGGATCCCGGTGGAAGAGGCTCAGGGGAGAGCCGATGACGAGGGCGGCGGGCCTCAGGGAAACGGCCACCTCCTCACCGGACCTGGACAACACTGGGGCAGCACCCACGTCGGACCCCGATCGGGCCTCAGGCGAACCCACGTTGGACCCCGATTGGGTCTCGGGCGAACCCACGTTGGACACTGCACCAGAACCGACCTCCAACGTTGAACCCGGACCCTCCAGCACCACGAGGAACAGCAACTCCTCGCCGGTGACCCTGGAAGAAGGCTCAGAAGAGAAAACAGAACCGGGATCAGGATCACCGGCAGCGCCAGAACCCGGCGAGACGAGCTCAGACGCAGCGGGCGGCTGCACCCTGCTCGTCTCCCCTGGAGATAGGCTGAAGTGCTCAAAGATAAGAAGAGAGAAAAGAAAGGAGAGCACTCGCCTGATCTCGGGTTCTGACGCCGTCCAGGACTGCGAAGATCCAGGATCCGTCGTCAGGAGGTCGTTGTCAGGCTCCCATCTAGCCGCGTCGGGCCCCGCAGCCAGCACGATGGTCAGCGCAGCTTGAGATTCCTCCAGCTCAGGTAACCCCGCCGACGACCCACTCGGCGTGAAGCCAGAAGAATCTCGTCCCGCTGGACCGAACCGCTCCTCCGTGGAGACCCAGGGACGCTCAGTCGTCAGCGTAGACTCCACGCAGCAGTCAGTCCCCCTCCTCCGTCCGCAATGTAGCTGCGGAACCACAGGCCCTCTCCATATCCCACCACGTTGACCCGGAGCCGGGGACCGCTCGGCGGAGAGAGACACAGAGGATGCGGGATTAGGAATACAGGTTACAGCAGGTGGGGAGAGTTCAGGGAGCTGCGAACCCTGAACTTCTCCTCCAGGGATGTGACAGAGCAAATCATTAAGCAGGTGTGAAAAAACAATGACTTGCCTGCCCCCTGGAGGTTGAGTATCGCCTGCTGTAGTGGAATCTGCTTCTTCCTCTCCCCGCCCGGCGATAACGGAGGACCCCCCGGGAATTCGTCTGAGGATCGCTCGCGTTGTCTCCAGCAGAGAGCTCACCAGGCCGGGATTCCAGGCACACACAGCGGTCAGGAAGCGCGTCGAGGAGGAGGGGAAAACAGCCGGGGTGAGCCAGCCCGAATGTCCAGGAATGACAGCGGGGGAACGAGGCTCAGGGGACGAGGCTGTAGAATCTCCACACTGACGAGGCGAAGGGATGACAGCTGCGTGGGAGGAACGGTCCTGACGATGACCCAGAACTGGATCCGGACGAGGTTCGTGCAGAGGTGACTCGGCGATGTGATGACGACTACTCCCAGGGGACGAAGCGAGGGGGAAACCCAGGATTCGCCGCTCCAGATCGGAGATCGAGACGAGGAAGGCGTCGAGCACGGGAAAGCTTCGTAGCCCTGAAGTCCTCACCATCAATCTCACTGCCGCCGCCACATGCCTGAAGGTGGTGACAGGAAACACAGTAGAGCTCGCGACAGCCACTCGACCCCGGACATAACTGCTGTCAGCTGCGGCTCCTAGAAGGGAATCCCGAGTGACGTGGCGCAGGTCGGGGGAAGTCCTCTGGTTGGCGCGAACTCCCGGACTGGAATGGCGGCAGGAACGGGACTCCGAAGCGGGGAAAGACGTCGCCCACTTCGACTCCCTGCCGGGATTTCCATCCACCCCGTGGAGCTTCTCTCGCTGTGTACCTGCAACGTCTATCCTGGCACTGTCCTCCAGATGGTACAGAGAGTGAGGGTGACAGTCCAGGAGTTCCTCAGCACGGCCCGGATGCCAGCGTCTCGCGTTGGAGGCGTCGTGCAGGGTGAAGAATGTCCCGTCGACAGCCTCCGAGATGGACCTTAGCTCGTCGCCCTGGCGCCGGAAGTGACTCCTGGGAAACGGCATGCTAGCAGCGCTGACACCCGGACAGAAAGGTACATTTCCACAGCGACTCACGGCCGCCGGCAACTCTTCTGGCTGCGACATACTGTCATATCCGGCTCTAGGGAGCCGGGCAATCAGAGCCAGGGGCAAGCCAGTGAGTCGTGATATTTTATTCAGGGTAAGGGATAAGGGATGAGGAGAGCACAGATACTCATGCAGAGGTACACTCACAGGTTGCACAGCGCAGAGGTAAGCAGCTCGTACCGGACGTGGGGGTAGCAAGACGTACATCCTCACAGCGGGATACAAACACAGGAATGCTGCAAGGGGAGTTGAGGCTGACACCAGACGAAGGGGCTTCAGCCTAGCAGTGCTTATGTCGCAGCCCCGAGTCATCGAGGCTGCTCCTATTTATCCTCATTGGCAGCGCCCCAGCTGATGAAGACTAATTGGCCCCAGCCGTCCATAATGCTGCCAGCTGGGGCCAGCTGAGACGCCGCTCAATGGGAGGCAGGGATGAGGGAAAACATGGGCTCAGTGCCGAGACGGCATCTCAACCCATGGTGACACCTGGTGATTTACCATTTTTTAGTGACTTAATCACATCTTTTATCTCTTGTGTTGTTATTTCTGCTGTTAGCTTTTCATTTTGTTGGTTTCCTATTGATGGCAAGTCCAATGTGTTTAGAAAATTTTTAAATATCCTTAACATTTGTCTCTTCAGGTTGCGAGTATAGTTCTTGATAGAATTTATGGAATATTTCTTCGATGTTTTCTGGGGTAACTGTGGATTTATTTGTGATGGGGTCCTTAATCTTATATACATTATTCACTATTTGTTGTTTTCTTAACCTTTTTGCCAGCAGTTTTGTGGCCTTTGGCCCCGTTTCATAATATTTTTGTTTTAAGTATCTATTTTTCCTTTCAATTTCATCTATTATCTTTATTTTTTCTTCCTTAATTTCTTGATATATTTTTGGGTCATTTGTGTTTTGATGTTTACGTTCTAATTCCCTCAGTCTCTCACATCTTTGTTCATATGATTCCAGTTTAGACTTTTTTGCTTTTCCTGATTCAACAATTAATTTACCTCTTAACACGGCTTTTAGTGCGTCCCATAGTATTGTTGGGTCCACTTCTCCATTATCATTCTCCTCGATATACTCATTTATGTTTAACTTTATTATTTCTTTCATTTTCTCATTATTTAATAGTCCTACATTAAGTTTCCATGTTGTTTGTCGTTTTCTATTGTTTAAATATGTTTCCATATATATAGGATTATGATCTGATATTTCTGCCCCTCCAATCCGACAATTTCTCACCCTGTGTCTGTCACCTTCATTCATAAGGAAGTAATCTATTCTAGAGTGTACTTTATGGACTGCTGAATAATGTGTATAGTCTTTTTTGAGTGGGTGCAGGTCCCTCCATATGTCCATCATACCCATTTGTGCCAGTGAAGTTCTTATGAGCTTTGTTACATGTTTTTTTTGTCTTCTTAACACTTGTTGTATCAACTTCATGATCCATGACAGCATTTAAGTCTCCTCCACAAATTAGGACTCCTTCACTGTGTGTTGCTATGAGATCAAACAGATGTTGAAAAAAACCCTTGTCACTTTCTGGTGGGGCATAGATGTTCACCAATGTGATCTGCATGCCATCTATTCTTCCCTTTACTATTGCATACCTGCCTTCTTTATCCTGGATTTCTTGTTCACATTCAAATTGTATTTTATTTGAAATTAGTATCATAACCCCCCTTTTAGTTCCTCCCTTAAATGAACTGTAGTAGGAGTTCTTATAGCCAAATCTCTTTAGTTTCTCATGTTCTGTCTTGTTCAAATGTGTCTCTTGCATAAATATAATTTCGGCTTTTTCCTTCTTGAATTTTCTTATTATTCTTTCCCTTTTAACAGGTGAGTTCAGACCATTCACGTTTAATGTCATTATCTTAAGATTTTTAACCATATTCATGTTTTTCCATTTTTTACCTTGTGCTCCTAGCCCCTTTAACAACAAAACTAACACATATATGTACAAAAACACATTAATGAATCTCGACCTCCGCACTTTGGGCCTTTCTTCTGCCCATTGGTCCCTGTTGGAGGGTGGAGAGAATGTCCTCACCGAGTGAGGGGCCCTCCCTAGACCTGTAGTTACTATCCAAGTAATAGTCATTAGTCTAGAAATGTCCAACAAAAATCACTTTAATCTCTCCTAGCCGTTTGTTTCTCTTTTACCTTGTCTTCTTGGCCTTCATTTCTTCTGTGCCCTTCTTAATCTTTGTTATAATCTAGGCTTTCCGTTGAAAGCCTTGCAGTTTTTCTTGGGCTCCGTGCGCCACGTCCGTCTCTCGCCCTCTGCCGCTCACTCGCCTCCACTCCGGTCGTCTCGGTGTACTCCGTGCCGCCGCTGCTCCAGCCGCTTCCTCCGGTATGCTCACCACAAAGCCTCGCTTCCTCCGGTATGCTCACCACAAAGCCTCGCTCCGTCATGTCCCGCGCTGCCTCTCTGGCCGTGTTGTAGGTTTTCACGCCGTCATCCCAATGAATTCTCATCTTCGTTAGCGGCGTTTGGAATCTAATTTTTTTCTCTTTCAGCATTTTTTTAATGTTGGCATATTTCTTTCGCTGCTGCACAATTTCTGTCGGGTAGTCATGGTCAAAGAATATCTGTTTGTCGCCAACTCGTATCTTTTTTTTCCACGCTTGTGTCAGGATTCTTTCCTTTACGTCATATTTTAAAAAGTTTACCACAACTGACCTGGGTGCAGAGTTTGAGTTCGGGTTCTGTGCCAAGGCTCTGTGCGCATGTTGGATCTGCAGGTCTGTTTCATTGGGCAGCTCAAGCTCTTTTTTTAAGAATTGATCTATGAATTTCATCATTGAGTTGCCTTCAGTGCCCTCCGGAATCCCGAAGATGCGTATATTGCTCCGCCTGGACCTGCTCTCCAGGTCGGTTATTTTTTCCTGCATCCTCTGTGTTTGTGCCATCAGGGTCTGTAGCAGCTCGCTTGCCTCGGTCTTCCAGTCTTCCAACTCTGATATTTGAGCTTGTGCTTCTACCATGCACGCCCGTTGAGTGCGCAGCTCTTCCATGTTTTCTGCTAGCTTGCGGTCCATTTCTTTTCGGAGACCCATAATTTCCTCCTTCATCTCTTTTTTCAGTTCTTCCTTAAGAGCCGTTAAATCCTGTTGGAGTTGTTGCTTGAGGTCTTTTATGTCCTTACTTATATTGGTGAAGCCAGTGTTCATAACATCGAGGTTGGCGTCTTCCATTTTCTTTGAAGTCTCCTCGTTTTTGTTGGCCTCGTGTTCAGCGATTTCTTCAGTGTTGTTGAAGAGGGATTCTTTAGTTTTACCCTGCTTTTGTCCGTGTGCCCGGCTTCTTCGTGTTTTCATCCCTTGGTTTATTGACCTATTTACACTACCGTTCAAAAGTTTGGGGTCACCCAGACAATTATTTTGTGTTTTCCATGAAAAGTCACACTTATTTACCACCATGAGTTGTAAAATGAATAGAAAATATAGTCAAGACATTGACAAGGTTAGAAATAATGATTTGTATTTGAAATAATAATTTTTTCCAGATACTCAACCTGCTCAAAGGAAGGTCAGTTTTATAGCTTCTCTAACCAGCTAAACTGTTTTCAGCTGTGCTAACATGATTGCACAAGGGTTTTCTAATCATCCATTAGCCTTCTGACGCAATGAGCAAACACATTGTACCATTAGAACACTGGAGTGATAGTTGCTGGAAATGGGCCTTTATACACCTATGTAGATATTGCACCAAAAACCAGACATTTGCAGCTAGAATAGTCATTTACCACATTAGCAATGTATATTAGATATTAGAGTGTATTTCTGATTAGTTTAAAGTTATCTTCATTGAAAAAAACAGTGCTTTTCTTTCAAAAATAAGGAAATTTCTAAGTGACCCCAAACTTTTGAACGGTAGTGTATGTCGAGTTGGCCATTTACCAAAGATTTTTAATCCGACTAGGGAGAGCTCTCTGTTTAAGCGTTATGCCTCTCCGCCATCTTCCTGGAAGTTCCTCCAACCATTCTATCCAATTTAAACACTAAATCAGCTAAGAGCTCTGCAAATTCAATTAAAAAATTCCAAGTAAGCTGAGGGAAGATGATAAACTATGGCAAATAAAATTGGTTTTAACCTAAAATTTCTAACATGCCCAATACTGAGGACCAAGCCCTCAAAGGAATTATAGCATGTTTTTGCTTTACATTCACAAGTAATTTGGAATGGTAAATTGTTGCTACTCGTCCCTCCATGACCAGAACTTCTGGAATTTTGACAGTTTAAATAACCAGAGGGAGTTGATTCATTTAAACCAACATAATCCTCTTGCCCTAACCAAGTCTCTGTAAGGGATATTAAATCAATCTGAAGATCAATTAACAGATCATGGACTAGGAGAGACTTGGGAGTTAGAGACCTAATATTTAACAAACTGCATTTAATTGTTAAATTATGAGGAGGAACAGAGGCCAAGTCATTAGATTTAGAGGCAGCGCAGTGGCAGAGTGGTTAGCACTGGGGCAGCACAGCAACTCACCCTTGGCCGGGGGATCCTGGGTTCGATCTCAGCCCCCGACCAACAGTGATCTGTGTGGAGTTTGCATGTTCTCCCCGTGTCTGCGTGGGTTTACTCCGGGATTTCTCCGGTTTCCTCCCACATGCCAAAAACATGCAAGTTAGGTTAATCGGCATCATACTGGGGATTCTAAATTGTCCTTAGGTATGACTGTGAGAGTGAATGGTTGTCTGTCTCTCTGTGTTGGCCCTGCGATGGACTGGCAATCTGTCCAGGGTGTACCCTGCCTCTCGCCCAAAGATGCTGGGATAGGCTCCAGCCCCCCACGACCTGAAAAGGATTAAGCGGAAGAAGATAAATGAATGAATGAATGAATGTTTAATTTGGGTTTTAATCAGCTTTTTGTTTAATCACTTTGGGTGCTTATACATTATAATTTTATTTACTTTAGAGGGAGAAGACAGTGATTCAGATATGTAACAGTAGTCAGCCGTGGCCTTCCATGGTAGCAGTGATGGATGTGGTGACATGTTGCTGCATAAACATACAGCTGATGCTCTAATAAATCACGCACGCGTGCACACACACACACACACACACACACACACACACACACACGTGCATGCACATATGCATAGCAGTGCCTGTTCTGCTTCATTCATAAAATCTATTCGAGTTCAGACCTCCAGCTGCATCATTTGATGTGAAACTAGCTAAAAAGGAAGAGAAATTGTAAGAAAAATACATCTAACTTACATATTTACTCGCCTTTTGAAAATGTGTAATATACACAGAAAAGTCGGGTTTTTTGTGTATGTTACACGTTTTTGGATCTAAGTCGTTTTCTGAGTCGTGGGCCTTAGAAGTGGTTGCGAAAATAACTACAATCAAATGAAAAAGCACAAACAGTGGATATGAGTGGAAACAGCACCTTCTAGTGGTGAAGTTTAAAGTGGTTTAGCTATCAAAATGTTTGAAAATGAGCCATTATTGCTCATACACTGACCATTACAGCAATGAGATTGTCTAACCCAGGGGTCAGCAACCTCTACCATAAAATGAGACATTTTAAGCAATTTCTGTCCTAAAAAAACCTAAAAGGAGCCACACAATTTATTTGAGCCTTAAAAACCCAGCTGGGCCCCACATGGGTTTAATGTGCGCAGGTTTCAGTAACACTGGAACCATAGGCAATGGGCCCTGTTATGTCCACAAACCTGGGAATGATGACGGACGAGGATGCTGTGCAAGAACTCGAACTTTATTACACAACTGTTTAACAATGCACTACACACATTAGAATTCAGCTCCCTGAGATGCTCTAAGGACGAGTCACCATAGAAGAAGCCATAAGATGGCTGACTCTCCCCTATATATGTCGGCGTGATGACATCACTAGCCGGCTGCGTCATCACACTGCACATTTTTATGAATCCCCTTCATAACATTCATCCCCCCCCTTGGAAAGACACAAAACACTTTGAATTAAGACCCTCCCCAATTCAGTATGCATCGGAACTCCTGAACTAGGGTCAGCGGGTCGACTGCCACTGGACCCAGCACAGCTGAGTGGATTATGTTACCACTTTGCCAGCCGCGCTCCTAACTAAACAGCCACTTTTTTTTACAGTCTTCCATGGGGAAGGCGGTTCTGCCGGAGGGGCTTTGTAGCGGGCCCGCTGTAGACGCAAGATGCTGGGCCTCCGGACTCGCTATCAAGAGTAGCCACCCGGACACGCCGGAGTTGGTTTGTGTGCCGAACCGAACCATCCATCACTTGAAAGCATGCTGATCCAAGCTGTGCCATGATCCTCAGTGGCGTCAGAGGTCTTGATGGTTGTGACTTAGTCAGTCACTGTCCCGATCTCTCTTCGGTGCGGACTCAAACCCAGTCCATAGCTTTGAGAGGTGCCTTGCTTGGTCTCATATGTCCCTGTGATCGCAGTGGTGCTGCATGCTCGTCCGTCGTAGAGTCTCCTTTGTGTCGTAACAGTTCTGTCGTTACCGTATTCAACACAAACCCTTCACTCGACTTCATCATCATTGTCTCCATAGTCCAAAACTGGTCGTGGGTACGGAAGGTGTCCGGCTTCTCTCCCGTGTCACTCGCTGTTGAGGATTCTTCACCTGTCGGCTCAGTTGTAACCCCCATAGACTGACGTTGAGCATGGGTACTGACGCAATCCGGCTTTTCTTCTCCCTCGTCTGATGTACTTTGTTGTTGCTGTGCCGCGTCGTAGTTAGTGTCTGTGCTCTGTTGTTGTTGTGTCCCGAGGTACTCCGCATGCATAGGCTCCCTCTCCTGCAATTCTGCAGCAGCCTCCGTAGTCTCCGGCTGGACGAGGATCTGAGGCGAGTCTGGCTGCTGCCCCCCAACCAGGCAGCTCTCCTCCTGTGCGCACAGGACAGCTGGTTTGGTGTTGGTGTCGCTCTTTATACTCTCATTCCACACCATGTCATCGTTGTAACTGTCCGCCGTGTCACAGTTGCCATAACCAGACCAAAGATTCAAAGATTTTATTTGTCAATACTACTATACGTGCAGGACTTACAGGAGAATTTAGATGGCGTTTCTCTCTCTCTTCATTGGTGTGCATAATATAAAAAGAAAAAGGAGTAGGCTGGAAAAAAGAAAACAATAACAGCTGTCTATGTACAATAATGCAACCTGTAGTGCAAATGGCGACAAGATAGACCCAGACCTCCCATAGTGCAAATAGAGATGAACGATTGACGATGATAAAACCCAGCAATCCTATATACAGGCAACTAGAGATGTAATACCCATAGCTGCAGTTCAATGCAGTAGTGTAGGTGCAGAAAGTAACAGATAGGACTGCACATGATCAGTATTGCAATGACAGACAGCAGCAGATATGGCATTTGTGCAAATAGTTGCGGTTAAAGTACAGAGACATACAGCAGCAAATATATTACTGTTGGTGTGCCAGTCTTTCTGTGCCAACAGCTGAGGTAGTTATTGTGCGGGTGATTGTGTTACTGTCCCGGGGGGGGGGGGGGGGGGTGGACAGAGTTCAAGGTCCTGATGGCCTGATGAACAAAGCTGTTTAGCAGTCTTGTGGAGCGGGCCCGGAGGCTTCGGTACCTTTTCCCCGAGGGCAGGGGGCTGAAGAGAGAGTGTGCGGGGTGGGAGGGGTCACCTGCAATGTTGATGGCTCTGTGGGTGAGGTAGATGTCTGAGAGGGGGGGCAGAGGGGCACTGACACTGATGATCTTGCTGGCTGCTTTCACTGTGCGTTGTAGCATCTTCCGATAGGAGGCGGTGCAGCTTCCATACCACACCGTGACGCAGCTGGTGAGGATGGTCTCAATGGTGCCCTGATAGAAAAAGCACATGATGGGGGTGGGACTTGTGCACTCCTCAGTTTGTGGAGGAAATGGAGGTGAGTTTGAGACTTCTTGGCCAGTGATGTGGTGTTGTTGGACCAGGAGAGGTCCACAGAGATGTGCACCCCCAGGAGCTTGGTGCTGCTCACTCTCTCCACAGCTGCACCATCGATGATCAAAGGGGGATGCTGTGCGTGACCTCTCCTGAAGTCGACCACAATCTTCTTGGTTTTTCCCACGTTCAGGAAGAGGTTATTGTCTTTGCACCACTGGACCAGTTGGCTCACCTCATTCCTGTAGTTGGCCTCCTCGTTGTTGGTGATGAGGCCCACCACCGTCGTGTCATCCACAAACTTGATGATGTGGTTGGTGTTGTAGGCTGGTACGCAGTCGTGGGTCAGCAGGGTGAAAAGCAGCGGGCTGAGCACGCACCCTTGTGGGGCCCCTGTGCTCAGTGTGATGGTCTGGGAGGTGTTGCTGCCAACCCGTACATTCTGTGACCTCCCTGTGAGAAAGTCCAGCACCCAGTTACAGAGACAGGTTTTGAGTCCCAAGTGTCTGAGTTTTTGTATCAGGTGCTGGGGGATGATTGTGTTGAATGCTGAACTAAAGTCCAAGAACAACATTCACACGTAGGAATTTTTTGAGTCCAGGTGGGTGAGGGCTGGATGGAGAGCAGCAGCGATGGCATCTTCTGTGGATCTGTTTGACCTGTATGCAAACTGGGGTGGGTCGTGAGAGGGAGGCAGGATGGACTTGATATTCTGCAGAACCAGCCTCTCAAAGAGCTTCACTATGATGGGGGTCAGTGCTACAGGCCGGTAATCAGTGTAGCTGGATGGGACGGGCTTCTTTGGGACTGGTATGGTGGCAGTTTTGAAACATGTGGGGACAACAGCTTGATTAAGGGACATGTTGAAGATGTCGACCAGGACATTCTTGAGCTCCTCTACACAGTTCTTCAGGACGCAACCCGGTATATTGTCTGGGCCAGCTGCCTTGCGTGAGTTGATCCTGCAGAGGGTCCTCTTCACACTAGCTGGATCCAGACTCGTGGCCTGCTCGTCCGGAGGAGGAGTGGTCTTCTGTGCTGATGTGCTGTTTTGTGCTTCAAATCGGCCAAAGAAGTAATTTAGGTTGTTGAGCAGTATGGTGTCACTCATACAGGTCTGAGGTGGAGGTTTGTAATTGGTGAGGGTCTGTATGCCACACCAGAGAGAACGTGCATCTCTGGTGTTGCTGAAGTGTCCAGATATTTCCTTGCTGTACTGTCGTTTTGCCTCCTTGAGGCCACGGGACAGGTTGGCCCTAGCTGTTTTTAGTCCTACAGTGTTGCCAGCTCTGAAGGCTGTGTCCCGAGCCCTCAGGGGCCTGCGGACCTCTGCTGTCATTCATGGCTTCTGGTTAGCACGAACAGTAATGGTTTTGCAGTGAGTGACATCATCAATGCATTTGGCTATGTATGATACAACCACCTCAGCGTACTCCTCTAGGTTTGTGTGTCCACTGTGAGTGGCTGCATGCTTGAAAGTGTCCCAGTCTGTAGCGCTGAAGCAGTCTTTCAGAGCATCAGAGGCCCCCTCTGGCCACATACATACAGTACCTGCTTTTTTGCTGGTCTGATTGTTTTCACTCTGGGTTTGTATGCTGGTCTTAACAGGATGGTGATGTGATCAGAGAGACCGGAGGAGGGGGGGGGGGCTGTGTGCTTTCTTATGACAGGGATGTGATTTGGGGTTGGTGAAATTATCTGAAAATTTTGCAGGAGGTCTGGGGGACAGAGTCCCCCAGCGGGGTCCGGGGCAGAGCCCCGGTGAGGGGGTTCGGGGGCTTTGCCCCCCAAAGCTCCTGGGTTTTTATGATTTTTAAGTACCAGAACTGTGCTTAAATGACATAAAACAAACAGCTGAATGCCACTTATTACTGTATAATATTGACTTATGTTCCAAGAAGATAGCATTCCTAAAATATTCCAACAAGCATTATCCATCACATGCTTT
The DNA here is from genome assembly GCA_020510985.1 of Pholidichthys leucotaenia. NCBI lineage: Eukaryota > Metazoa > Chordata > Actinopteri > Cichliformes > Pholidichthyidae > Pholidichthys > Pholidichthys leucotaenia. The sequence goes on along the minus strand of CM035850.1, from coordinate 21,687,876 downwards.
AACACTTGATCAAATCAAAATCAGTTAATTTTATCTCTTCCATAATAGAAATAAAATTCCATCATACCATTACTTTTTATAATTTCAGCATTCATTTCAGATCACCAGTTTCAATCTCCATTGAGTCTTGAGCTGTTCATTTTGCACAATCACTGATGTAGCTAAGTCTTAGAAATATTCAAAAGTTATGAGTCAATGTCCACTGTGCACTGCGTTAAAAATATTTTTTAAATAAAGTCCAAAACATCTTCAGCAGGCAAGATGAAGAAAATACTAACTAGATGACATGTATACAAAAATATATCTTCACATACCTCAAAATTCACTACTCTATCCGCAACTGGCACTGGTTGTTGGGGTGGATCATTCCTTTCGATTTCCGTGTCCGATTGTGTCGTTAACAAAGGGTGGAGGCCGTGTGATTTCGATGTTTTTTTCTGAACACCGAAAGTTCCAGCAATTGAATAATTAGTGGACCTCGATTTGACCTCTTGAACATGTTTTTTGCTCCTTCTTGTACATGTTTTCCGCGCCTTCCCAGCACAGTCGATTTTCCATATAAAATCGCTAAACAAATTTGTCACAGTTTTCTTACCAACATCCGTTGCAATCTCCTTTTCTAGCCAATCCCAACGAAATTTGTTTTTCACGATCTTGTCAATTTCTTTAATTCTCGGAGCATCTTTACGTTCAATCACCGACATCACTGCAACAGCCACGTTCATTGGTCGTTGCAAGGACGATCAGCCAATCCGGCGCGTCGTTTAATTACGGTTAGGGAATTACTAAAAGTCGGAATCCGGTATATACTCATATAATGTTTTTTTTTATTTTGGAAGATAAAAAAAAGCAGAATTCCGCGAATTAGCGGAAAAATCACATCCCTGTTATGAGTTGTGTACATCATGTCCAGCAAACTGTCTCCTCTTGTTGGAAAATCTACATGTTGATGTAGGTTTGGTAGGAGGGCCTTTAAATCTGCATGGTTGAAGTCTCCTGCTGTGATGAGGAATCCATCTGGATGCGCTGTTTGTGTCTCACTGATGGCCTGATGGAGTTCTTTTAGTGCTTTACTCCTCTCGCCGATGCCGGTGGGCGGGGCGTACATGGCGGCAAGTAGGACAGCTGAAAATTCTCTCAGCTTGTAACAGGGTCTGCACTTGATGATCATAAACTCCACTAAAGGAGAACAGTGTCTGCACAGCAGTAGAATCATGGCACCAGGCGTCATTGATGTACACACAGACCCCGCCGCCTCGCGTTTTCCCTCCTTCCGTGAGCACTCTGTCGCTACGGTAGCATGTTAGCCCAGCTAACTGGATGGCAGAGTCTGGTATATTGTCATTAAACCACATTACCGTAAAGATAAAAACACAGCAGCTCCGCGCATCACACTGCATAGTTCTCGGGAGCTGTATGTGGTCTATTTTGTTATCTAGTGAGCGTACGTTGGCTAGAATGAGTGAAGGAATCGGCAGTCTGTGTGGGCTAGCGGTTAGCTTCATTCGGATACTTCCACGTTTACCTCTCTTTTGTCTCCACTCACACCGTCTACGGTGTCTCCACTTGGGATGAGACACGGCAGTCGAGTCCGGGGGTGTGGAGGACTGGTGGAGAATACCCAGGCCATGGAGATCGTCTGTAACGCTCTGATCCAGGACATAATGTTTGGTCATATTCCTTATCTCCAGAAGGCTGTGGCGACTGTAGCTTGTGCGCAGCATCATATATGTACATTAAACAATTTAAACAACACTAAGTGGCACAAAAACACGAAGAGAGAAGAGAGACCATTGCATGTTCATGTGCCACCTACCCCCCCATGTGACCATGTGAACCCGGTACTGTCATGGATAGTGAAGCCCAGTCTGTAGAAGAGGTCACAACCCATAATGTTATCGCCGTGCATAGACACCTGGAACTGGAAGTCATAAACAATCTTCGACTTGTAGTAGACTGTTAGCTCGACTGTCTCTACATTCCTGAGTCTGTGACCGCCGTATCCGTACAGCTCTGCTGGGTTCTTTCTTATTTGGCGGTTGGGATTTCTTCACCGTGGCCCAATTCAGCATCAACCTAACCATCACAGTGTCAAGCAGCAGCAGTTCAGCCACGCCGTCTAATTCAACCATGCTGTATGCGTATGCATTGGTTTCAGGGCTTACCGTGTGGATGGTGATTGTTGGCAGGTGGTTTTGCTTACTTGGCAGGGCCCACGGTATCGGCAACCAGCACACTTTGGCGAAACGATTGTAACGTCCACACTTGTTGCAACGCTGTCCTCTCATCAGGCAGACACGTGCTCTCTCACGGTGCGTCAGGGAACCACAGTTACCACAAGCGGGGCCTCTCGGAGCAGTCCTCTGGTTAATGGCATTCGCCTCGTACTCGTCTACCGTGTCTTCATATTCCTCCATGCCCACCACGTTGGCTAATGTCAACTGTCCAAGCTGCCTCTGTTGTTGGCACACACCTGGCTCTGATGCTAAGCTATCTGCTGACTCAAGCTAGAATGCTAGCTCTATCGTGCTAGCTAGCGTCATGTCATTTGGCGCCGTTAGCATCTTAGCCCTTAGCCTCGGGTTACTCATGTGTTCAGCCAATTGGTCCCGCACCATCTCGTCCTCCAGCAGTACAAAGCAGCACATGCTAGCCAGATGTCTTAAGTCAGCAATGAATTGCTGGGTGGACTCACCAATTCCCTGTCGCCTCTGGTGGAATCAAATTTGTTGTGCTAGCACGTTGTCCGGTGTAGCAAAGTAGCTACCAAGTAGCTCCACAGCGTCCACATATGAGTCCGTCGGACCAAGTGTGGGAAAAATCCTCTGACCTTTTATGCCCAGGTTGTAGACAAGCAGTATCCACTTCCTTCCTTTTTCAAACTTTCCCAGGTCCAATACTGCATCATCAGTCTTGAATGCATCCAGCCATTGTGGTCATGGGACATCAGGTTCACCTGGGGACTCAAGGAAAGGCTTCAGTGGTCTTAGGCACGCTTTCATGGTTCGTAAATTCTTGTCGCCAAATGTTATGTCCACAAACCTGGGAATGATGACGGATGAGGATGCTGTGCTAGAACTTGAACTTTATTACACAACTGTTTAACAATCCACTGCACACATTAGCATTCAGCTCCCTGAGACGCTCTGAGGACGAGTCTCCATAGAAGAGGCCATAAGATGGCCGACTCTCCCCTATATATGTAACCTGTGCTGGCAAAATGAGTCACTTTGAGGAAATTATCAAAACTGAGATAACATTTTTTCCATGTTCTGTATTGAAAGACCTTCAAAATGATATTTAAATTGTAGGCAGTGCGCAAAAATGGACCCGGAAAAAAAAATTTGTTTATATTTTGGCTTGGTTTAAAACTCGCGTTCAATCGGTCGGGTGTTACGTTTTTCACCAAAACATATGTATTTTTAGAAAGTATGATTTCTAAGCTTTACAATGTTACCAGGCACTCACGCGGGTTTTCCCGGGACTTGCCGCTAGCAAACAAAGAAAGAGTCATGATTTATGACTTCTCGTGCCTGTAGCTCATGATGACGCGGCGCGCATTCCAACTCATTTTGCCAGCACGGGTCACATATGTCGGCGTGATGACGTCACCAGCCAGCTGAATCATCACGACTCACATTGTTATGAATCCCCTTCATAACAGGTCCCACATGTGTTTAATGTGGGCAGGTTTTAGTAACACTGATACTATAGGTGAGAAAAAAGTCACAAATTTATGAGAAAAAATTGGAAATTTTATAGGAAAAAAAGGTGACAAATTTACAATAAAAATTGTAGCAAATTTATGAGGAAAAAAATGAAAATTTAGGATAAAAATTAGCAAATTTACAAAAAATTATAAAATTACTTGAAAAGAGTAAACTTGCAAGAAAATTTTTACCAAATTTACAAGACAGAAGTCACAAATTTATGAGGAAAAATTTAGAAAAAGTTGCAAATTAACAAAAAGTAGCAAATATACGAATAAATGAATAAAGAATTTATGAGAAAAAAGTCAGAAATTTATGAGGAAAGGTTGTAAATTTACAGTAAAAAAAATAAAGTCAAAAATTTTTGAGAAACTTCCAAAATTACAAGAAAAGTGTCACAAATTCAGGGGAAAAGGTCACAAATTTACAAGAAAATACAAAAATTTTAAAAAAGTAACAAACTCATGAGAAAAAGTTGCAAAATTACACTAAAAAAGTGGCAAATTTATGAGAAAGTTCCAAAATTACAAGAAAAAGTTAGCAAATTTACAAGAAAAAAGTCACAAATTTACAAGAAAAACTAACAAATTTATGAGGAAAAAAGATTGTAATTTACAAGAAAAAAAATCACAAATTTATAAGAAAAAATTGCAAGTCTGCAGTTTAAAAAGTTGCAAATTAGGGGGGAAAAGTCAGAAGTATACAAGAAAATTGCAAATTTATGAGAAACAAGTTGAAAAAAGTAAACAGGTAAAGTGTATGTGGGCAAACACAGGTGGGACCCATAAGACAGCCCAGTTTAACCTTTGGTGGGGCCCACATGGACACGCTGGCTGGGAAAGTTGTGAATATACAGTATGAGATTGAGGGGAAAAGTCTGAAAAAAAAACAATGGGAAAAAGTCTCAAATTTCTGAATCTGAAAAAAGTTGGAAATTTATAAGACTTGAACAAAAAGGTGACAAATTTACAAAAATGAGGAGAAAAGTCATTAAATTCCAAAGGGAAAAAGCTGCAAACTTATTAGTGGCTGATCAAAATAGTTAATAGAAAGACTAGAATTGATACTAGAAAGTTGTTTTATTTTTTTCTCAGGCACTGACAATGATCTGTGCTTATCGCTTATACGTATATTGGTTTAAGAAAATATTTACGAGGACACTTTGTTATCATGTCCCCACATGTCTGAAACCTCTGGTACTCCGCTAATGTTCCATGGCTTGTTTTGGTGTTTTTAAAGTAAAAGCATCTCAGCAGGTTAGTTGTTACTCCAGCTGAGAGACTAGAAAAGACAAGGCCGGGGATGACTGGGGGAAAGTACATCAATAACACAGCTAAACACACAAAAAACACCACAAAAAACAACCTTGGTCTGTTCCCGTCTCACTCACACCAACACAAAGATTTACTTGGATTAGGGGTCTGCAAGCTTTGGCCCCCTGCAGCTTTCAAATGGATAAATAAATTAATTAAAACTGAAATTGAAAAACTGCATATTTATGAGAAAAAAAGATGTGTATTTCCATCCATCCATCCATCCATTTTCTACCGCTTTTCCGGAGGTCCAGGTCGTGGAGGCAGCAGCTCAAGCAGAGAAGCCCAGACTTCCCTCTCCCTGGCCAGCTGCTCCAGCTCTTCAGAGAGGATACCAAGATGTTCCCAGGCCAGCTGGGAGACGTAGTCTTTCCAGTGTGTCCTGGATCTGCCCCGGGGTTTCTTCCCAGTGGGACGTGCCTGAAACACCTCAAGTGAGAGGTGTCCAGGAGGCATCCTGATCAGATGCCCAAACCACCTCAACTGGCTCCTTTCGATATGGAGAAGCAGCGGTTCTACTCTCAGCCTCTACCGGGTGACTGAACTCCTCACACTATCTCTGAGGGTGAGACCAGCAATTCTACAGAGAAAGCTCATTTCAGTCGCTTGTATCCACAATCTCATGCTTTCGGTCATTACCCAAACCTCATGACCATAGGTGAGGGTAGGAACGTAGATTGACCAGTAAATAGACAGCTTTGCTTTAGAGCTCAGCTCCCTCTACAAAACAACAGACGGATACAACTTCCGCATCGCTGAAGATGCTGCTCCGATCCGTCTGTTAATCTCTCGCTCCATTCTCCCCTCACTCATGAATGAGACCCCGACATACTTAAACTCCTCCACTTGGGGCAAGAACTTGTCTCCAACCCAGAGAGGACAATTCACCTTTCACCGGCTGAGGACCATGGTCTCAGATTTGATGGTGCTGATTCTCATCCCAGCTGCTTCACACTCAGTAGCAAACCGTCGCAGCAAGACCTGTAGGTCATTGGTCGATGAAGCCAACAGGACAACATCATCTGCAAACAGCAGAGATGAGATCCTGCGGTCACTGAGCATGACACCCTCCTGTCCTTGGCTGTGCCTAGATATCCTGTCCATAAAAATTATGAACAGGATCAGTGACAAAGGGCAGTCCTGGCAAAGTCCAACTCTCACTGGAAATGAGTTTGACTGAGTGTTGGCAATATGAGCCAAACTCTTGCAATGGTCATATAGAGACCGGGTAGCTTGTAACAACAAGCTTGATACCCTGTGCTCCCACAGCACCCCCCACAAGAGACCATGAGGGATGTCGTAGAATGCTTTCTCCAAGTCCACAAAACACATGTGGACTGGTTGGGCAACCTCCCATGAACCCTCAAGGACTCTCAAGAGGTTAAAGAGTTGGTCCGATGTGCCACGGCCAGGACAAAAACCACATTGCTCCTCCTGGAGCCGAGGTTCAACTAGCAGTCGGACTCTCCTCTCCAGTACCCTGGCATAGGCATTCCACTGAGAAGTATGATCCCCCTAAAGTTGGACACACCCTCCGGTCCCTGTTTTTAAAAAGAGGAACCACCACCCTGGTTTGCCATGCCAAAGGCACTGTCCTGGATCTTCACGCAACATTGTAGAGGTGTGTCAGCAATGACAGTCCTACAACATCCAGAGCCTTGAGGTACTCAGAGCGAATCTCGTCCACCTCCGGGGCCCGGCCACCAAGGAGATTTTTAACCACCTTGGCAACCTCAGCCCCTGTGATAGGCGAGTCATCCCCCTCGTCCACAAGCCCTGCTTCCTCTGTGGAAGGCGTATCAGTGGGATTGAGGAGATCCTCAAAGTATTCCTTCCACCGCCCGATGATATCCCCAGTCGAAGTCAACAGCGCTCCATCCGCACCATACACAGTGTGGACATGGAGCTTCTTTCCCCTCCTGAGTTGCTGGACAGTTTGTCAGAATCTCTTCAAGGCCGACCGAAAGTCTTGTTCCATGGCCTCACCAAACTCCTCCCACACCCGAGTTTTTGCTTCAGCAACCACCCAAGCTGCACTCTGCTTGGTCTGCTGGTACACCTCAGCTGCTTCAGGAGTCCCACAAGCCAACCAAGCTCAATAGGACTCCTTCTTCAGCTTGATGGCCCCCCTCACCACTGGTGTCCACCACTTGGTTCAGGGGTTGCCAACACGAGATGCACCAACAACCTTGCGGCCACAGCTCTGGGCAGCTGCTTCAACAATAGAGGTGGAGAACATGGCCCATTCAGACTCCATGTCCCCAGACTCCCTCGGAATGTGGTCAAAGTTCTTCCGGAGGTGGGAGTTGAAGACCTCCCGGACAGGGGCCTCAGCCAGATGTTCCCTGCTCACCGTCACTATATGTTTAGGTCTACCGGGTCTGAGTGGCGTCCATCCCTGCCATCGGATCCTGCACCTCTCTTCACCCGAGTGTCCAAGACATGTGGTTGCAGGTCTGATGACACGATAACAAAATCGGTCATCGGCCTGCGAACTAGGGTGTCCTGGTGCGCAAACGGACACTCTTATGCTTTAACACGGTGTGTAGCGCCCATATTCATAACTGTATGTAACTGTATGTAGCTCACATATTTGCATGCTTAGGTTTAAACACAGAAGGACTGTGGGCTTGCAATGTGGATTGACCTCACGCCTCAAATGGACAATGAGTCTGGGCCACCTGCGGACTTAGAAGAAGGACAGAGGCTCAGGGACGAGAGCCTGAAGGAACTTCGGATTAAGCGTGAATGGAAGGATGTAACATGGATGTGTGACCTTGCCTTTGATGTACGTTGTGAATAGAAAGATTTGATGTAACGTGAATGTGTGACTTTTGGTGTGAGGGATGAATAGAGGGATTTGACTTGAGTGGGTGACTCTGTCTGTGGGGGTGCATGATATATATATGTGTGGGTTTATTGCAGCACTTCCTCTTTGTTTCTGTCTGAGAGAGAGAGAAGGCTGGAGATGTAAGATGCAATAAACTGGAACTAAAAAGCAACCAGTCTCATCATTTCGTGATCTCCACAGGTGTTTGTTTTGGACAAACTGTGGTTAGCACAAAAGCCCAATAACTAAACACAACTTGGGTTCAGATCGGGCAGGCCGTTCCTCCTAATCACGCCCCTCCAGGTTTCACTGTTGTTGCCCACGTGTGCATTGAAGTCCCCCAGTAGGACAATGGAGTCTCCAAGAGGAGCACTCTCCAGCATCCCAGTCAGAGACTCCAAAAAGGGTGGGTACTCTGAATCATCACTTGGTGCATAGGCACAAATGATGGTCAGGACCCATTTCCCAACCCGAAGGCACAGGGAACTACCCTTTCATCCACCAGGGAGAGCTCCAATGTCGAGGCAGCAAGGCGGGGGGCGGGGGGGGGGGGACAAGAATCCCCACCCCTGCCTCTCACCTGGGGCAGCTCCAGAGTAGACCAAGCTCCAGCCCCTCTCCCGGAAACTGGTTCCGAAACTGGAGCTGTACGTTGAGGTGAGCCCAATTATATCTATAGATAGATAGATAGATAGATAGATAGATAGATAGATGTACTTTATTGATCCCAAACTGGGAAATCTAGCCAGTATCTATCAACCTCATGCACCAGCTCCAGCTACTTCCCTACCAGAGATGTGACATTCCACTTCCCAAAAGCCAGTTTTGAAAGCCGGAGATCAGACTGTGAAGATGTCTGCCTTCGCCTGCCACCTGATCCGCATAGCACTGGACCCCCATGGCCCTTCCTGCAGATGGTGAGCCCACTGGAGGGTGGACCTATGTAACTCCTTCGGGCTGAGCCATGGGCAGAAACCTGGCCACCAGGCGCTAGCCATTGAGCCCCTTCCCCAGGCCTGGCTCTAGGGTGGATCCCCGGTAACCTCATACCGGGCGGGGTACACTGAATCCTTGATTTTTTTATTCATCATGGGAGTCTGTTGGAGCACTCTTAGTCTGGCCCTTCAGCCAGGACCAGTTTGTCTTGGGAGACCCTACCAGAGGCAAATTGCCCCAGACAACATAGTTCCTGGGATCACTAGGGCATGCAAACCCCCCACCACGATAAGGTGGCGATATTTATGATGTGTATTTAAGCTAACTTCCTCGCAGCACTGTTAGCTTGAAAGTGCAGCATTTTCTGTGACATGCAGAAACACAAGTTTTCAGTGAATGGGACCTTTAAAAGAAAAAAAGTTTTTTGAGTTTACAAGAAAAAAGTGTGAATTTAAGACAAAAGTTTCAAATTTACAAGAATGTCATAATTTGCCTCTCAAGGGGCAGAGAGACGAGACCCATGCACTGGACTGTGAGTTTGTGAAATTTATTACAAAAACAACAAACAAAGTTCAACAAGGTGCTCCAGAAAACCAACTACAAACAAGAGAAAACACTTACAGATTGGCGCACCAGAGTGAGGCAGGGCTCTGGTGGAGACGGGGAGAATATAACCAAGACAGCGGCAGTCACGAAAAGAAAAGGCAGTCCTTAAATAGGCACGGAATAAACAACATACGGTGGGGCAAAAAAGTATTTAGTCAGCCACCAATTGTGCACGTTCTCCCACTTAAAAGATGAGAGAGGTCTCCAATTTTCATCATAGGTATACCTCAACTATGAGAGAAAAAATGAGGAAAAAAAATCCAGAAAATCCCATTGTCTGATTTTTAAAGAATTTATTTGCAAATTATGGTGGAAAATAAGTATTTGGTCATTTACAAACAAGCAAGATTTCTGGCTCTCACAGACCTGTAACAACTTCTTTAAGAGGCTCCTCTGTCCTCCACTCGTTACCTGTATTAATGGCACCTGTTTGAACTCGTTATCAGTATAAAATACACCTGTCCACAACCTCAAACAGTCAGACTCCAAACTCCACTATGGCCAAGACCAAAGAGCTGTCAAAGGACACCAGAAACAAAATTGTAGACCTGCACCAGGCTGGGAAGACTGAATCTGCAATAGGTAAGCAGCTTGGTGTGAAGAAATCAACTGTGGGAGCAATTATTAGAAAATGGAAGACATACAAGACCACTGATAATCTCCCTTGATCTGGGGCTCCATGCAAGATCTCACTCCGTGGGGTCAAAATGATCACGAGAACGGTGAGCAAAAATCCCAGAACCACACGGGGGGACCTAGTGAATGACCTGCAGAGAACTGGGACCAAAGTAACAAAGGCTACCATCAGTAACACACTATGCCGCCAGGGGCTCAAATCCTGCAGTGCCAGACATGTCCCTCTGCTTAAGCCAGTACATGTCCAGGCCCGTCTGAAGTTTGCTAGAGCACATTTGGATGATCCAGAAGAGGATTGGGAGAATGTCATATGGTCAGATGAAAACAAAATAGGACTTTTTGGTAAAAACTCAACTTGCCGTGTTTGGAGGAGAAAGAATGCTGAGTTGCATCCAAAGAACACCATACCTACTGTGAAGCATGGGGGTGGAAACTTCATGCTTTGGGGCTGTTTTTCTGCAAAGGGACCAGGACAACTGATCCGTGTAAAGGAAAGAATGAATGGGGCCATGTATCGTGAGATTTTGAGTGAAAACCTCCTTCCATCAGCAAGGGCATTGAAGATGAAACGTGGCTGGGTCTTTCAGCATGACAATGATCCCAAACACACCGCACGGGCAACGAAGGAGTGGCTTTGTAAGAAGCATTTCAAGGTCCTGGAGTGGCCTAGCCAGTCTCCAGATCTCAACCCCATAGAAAATCTTTGGAGGGAGTTGAAAGTCCGTGTTGCCCAGCGACAGCCCCAAAACATCACTGCTCTAGAGGAGATCTGCATGGAGGAATGGGCCAAAATACCAGCAACAGTGTGTGAAAACCTTGTGAAGACTTACAGAAAATGTTTGACCTCTGTCATTGCCAACAAAGGGTATATAACAAAGTATTGAGATGAACTTTTGTTATTGACCAAATATTTATTTTCCACCATAATTTGCAAATAAATTCTTTAAAAATCAGACAATGTGATTTTCTGGATTTTTTTTTCTCATTTTGTCTCTCATAGTTGAGGTATACCTATGATGAAAATTGGAGACCTCCCTCATCTTTTAAGTGGGAGAACTTGCACAATTGGTGGCTGACTAAATACTTTCTTACCCCACTGTAAGTGATAACAGGTGTGGGTTCACATGAGCGGGCAAAAAGGGGACAAAAAATAGTGACTGGATTCAGCTGAGAGAGGAGCGGCAGGACTTGACAGCTGACAGGGCGACGCCCACATTCGGAGCAAAACCGGAAACACCGCCTGACAGCTGTCAACCCCAAGAAAGAAACCACAGTACAAATATAAGGAATCAACTGCAGACTAAAAATAATTACAAATTGAAATGAAGCATGAGCGTAACAAAACAGAAGCCTAAATGGAAAAATAAAAAGCAGTACTACAACTCAAAAGGCACAAAATACGACAAATATATATAAATACAAAGAAAAAGCCACGAGACTGAGTCTGGCAGAACATCCAGAGCTCAGCTTGTGACAAAGAAAAAGTTTCAAATGTAAGAGTGTGGGGGCATGGCGGGGGTTTTCTCCACCCAGAGAAGACAAGGGGAAGGGGAGAACAATGGACTGAAGAAGGAGGTGTCACCGGGGGATATCAGACAAAACACTTAGGGATAAGGGATAAGGACCTGTACTTATATTGTGCTTTTTCTAGTCTCAAAGACCACTCAAACCCTCTATTCTAAGGGCCTATAGGAGACAGTATAGACAGACTATAGGACAATTTAGAACAACCAATTAACCTAACATGCATGTCTTTGGATTGTGGGAGGAAACCGGAGCCCCCAGAGTAAATCCACGCAGCACAGGGAGAACATGGGAGAACAGATCTATGCACCCCAGGGAGAGGAAGAATTAGCGGAGCCGCGGAGAGAAGAAAAGTGTGAAAACGGTGCCAGTGTATGTTATGTCAATATGTCACACATTTCTTTGTTAAACAACAATGTATGATGGTCTGAAGTTCCGGGTCTCGATGCATGGAATAAAAGACATAAAAGGGGAATGCACAGAGACCCGGGAGCTCTGTATGGCTGTTTGCTGTTATGTTGTAGGAGAAAGAATAAAGTCTTGTGTTGTCCAGCTCGTTGCCTCGCCCATTCCTTTCTCCACAAGAGAAAAGTTTCAAATGTCCAAGAAAAAGCCTTCAAATTTAGAAGAAAAAAGTTTCAAATTTGAGAGAAGTTTCAAATTTACAAGAAAAAAGCTGCAGTCTTAAAAGAAAAAAGCTGCAAACTTACAAGAAAAAAATGCTGAAGTTGATTTTAATTCTTCCTTCAAAAAACGCTGAAGGCGAACTTCTAGCTTGAGTCCCCCCAGAAAACTGAGACAACCTGTGGCATTTGTGTACTCCTCTTTATACCCAGAAATGTCTGTGTTTATGAGCCTGAAACATCCGATCTGCTCCATTTCTGTTTCCACGACGATTTAACTGACCTCCCAATTATGGGATTTTGTGAACGATCGCGGGTTTGGATGTGGCGCGCTCTGTGAGGACTGCGGCATGAAGGAAAACACCAACGTGGGGGGGGGGGCGGATAAATGTTTTCACATTTGTGGAGGAGCATGAAGGAGCGTCTGATGGTGCAAAGAAGTGTTTTTGTTTTATTATGCTGGTTTTGGTGTTAAAGCGCAGGTTCCGTCACTTTGCACGTGGTTCGTCTCTGTCTGGCAGCCTCACTTATGGGGATTTGAAAATAAGCAATCATGGGGCATCGCTCGCCACACCGCCGCCATCGTTTACGAGGCGGACTCTGTGTAGGGTCACTGTTCCACTGTGACACGGCCCTGAAAGCAGGCCTGTACCTCAGCTGATGTGAGGAGGCTTCATTAAAAAGAGGCTCGCACACTTGAGATGTTATGGCTGTCAAAAGATGACAGACAGACACAAAAGGAGAGGAGGTTAGCGGAGAACCGGGAGCAGCTAAAGGCTAACAGAACACGGGAGACCAGCAAGCCAGCCAACATGTCCATGTGGGCCCCACCACAGGTTACACTGGGCTGTCTTAAGGGTCCCATGTTGGCTCCATCTGTGTTTGCCCACATGGATTTTACCTGTTTACCGATTTTCATCTTATTTTCTCATAAATTTGCTATTTTCTTGTAAATATGACTTTTTCTTTCATAAATTTGACACAGTTTCTAGAAAATTTAAAACTTTCTCATAAACTTGCAACTTTTTTCTCATAAATGTGTTAGTTTTTCTTGTACAATTGTGACTTTTTTCTTACAGATTTGCTCACTTTTCCTCCTTTTTCCTTGTAAATTTGATATTTTCTTGTAAATTTGTGACTTTTCCCCATTAATTTGCAACATTTTTCTTGTAAATTTGGAACATTCTAAAAAAAAATTCAACTTTTTTTTTTACTGTAAACTTGCAATTGTTTCTCATAAATTTGTAACTTTTTTGTAAATTTTCAGTTTATTTACTCATATATTTGCTACTTTTTTGTTAATTTGCAACTTTTTAAAAAATTTTTCCTCAGAATTTTTTTCTTGTAAATTTGCTAAAATTTTCTTGTAAGTTTTTCAAATAGTTTTACTATTTTTTCTTGTAAATTTGAGACTTTTTTCTCCTCATTTTTCACATTTTTGCCTTATAAATTTGTGACTTTTTTCCTCATCATTTTGCCTCTCACTCAAACCTTCTCACCCACCATCAACCCTCTGTGAGGCCCAGTGGGCTTAAAGTGGGTAAACAGGTAAGCTGCTCACCTGTCCCACAGGTAAACCCATAAGACAGCCCAGTTTCACCTTTGGTGGGGCCCACGTGGACATGCCGGCTGGGTCAGACCACTTCTGAAACATTCAGACAAGAGAAAAGCTCTTCGTTTCTGAGGGCAGATGTTCCAAAATATGAGCTGAATTGGAAGAATTCCTTCCAGCGTCCTCACAGTCCCATGGCGCTCTTTGTCTAATCCTGCACGTAGGAATTTAATGATCTCAGCTGTGAAAACACAGAGGGAGCATCTCCTCCTCGCCCTGTCCTATGGCGGGTCCGCCGGGGGCCAGCATTAGTGAACATGGGGGGGGGGGGGGGGGGGTCAGAGGAGCTGGTTTTGTTGAAGGTGGAGGGGGGATCCAGATGCTTGGTTCTGAGGAAACTAAATAACTTCAAGGTTCACTTGGTCGAGCACCATCAGACATACTTCAGCACCTCCTTGGCTCGCTCCGTGGGCGAGCCTCCACTGTGTTTGTCCAGGGCGGCGTGAGAGAACAAAAGTTTGTGTTATTCTTCGGCGTGTCTCGATCCTTCAACGTTCACCCAGCAGAAGGAGTGAACACAGAGAATCAGGTGGACTACAGCCAGGCCCGTTTCTGGCTTTTTGGAGGCCCAAGTACAATTGTGTTTGGGGGGCCCTATGAGGAGGGGATTTAAAAAAAAATAAATTTCTCCGCTCCTAACAAAAACATAAAAAATAAAATAGAATAAAAATGTAACCGGTATCCATATGAAAATTGTAAATTTGCAAGAAAAAGTCACAAATTTATGTGAAAAATGTTGAAAATTTGAAAAAAAAGCTAAAATATGAAGAAAAAAACTATAAATTTACAAGAAAAAAGCTACAAATTTCTGAGAAAAAATTATTTAAATTTTATGAGATAAAGGTTAAAAATTAAGGAGAAAAAAAGTGCTGCATTTATCAGGAAGAAAATTGTTAATTTACAAGAAAGAAGCCACAATTTACCCAGAAAAAAGTTGACGCTTTACCAGAAAAAAAGATAATTTATGAGAAATTATTTGTAAGTTCATCAGGAAAAAAGTTGCAAATTTACAAAAAAGTAACAAAATTATGATAGAAGTTTTAAATTTGATACAAAGTCATAAATTTTGGGGAAAAAGTGACAAATTATCAATAAAAAGTTGTGAAATTAAGACCAAAAAAACCACAAATTCATAAGAACAAATTTGAGGAAAAAAAATGCTAATTTACAATTTAAAAAAGTAGAAATTTATGAGGACAAATCTACATAAAAAAAGTCACAAATTTTAAATTTACAGGAAGTAAGCTGACATTTTGCAAGGAAAAAAAAGCAAATTTATGAGAAATTATTTGTAAGTTCATCAGGAAAAAAGTTGCAAATTTACAAAAAAGTAACAAAATTGTGATACAAGTTTTAAATTTGATACAAAGTCATAAATTTTTGGGAAAAAGTGACAAATTATCAATAAAAAGTTGTGAAATTAAGACCAAAAAAACCACAAATTCATAAGAACAAATTTGAGGAAAAGAAATGCTAATTTACATTTTAAAAAAGTAGAAATTTATGAGGACAAATCTACATAAAAAAAGTCACAAATTTTAAATTTACAGGAAGTAAGTTGACATTTTGCAAGGAAAAAAAAGCAAATTTATGAGAATTTGCAAGTTTTTGAGAAAAAAGATGCAAATTTATAAAATGTTATAAACTTAAATTGAAAAGAAAAAAATTGAAGATTTACAAGAAAACTAGTCAGAAATTTGAGGAAAAAATGTTGAAAATTTGAAAAAAATAAAATGATAATTTACAATGACAAAGTTAGAAATTTACAAGAAAAAATGTTGAAAATTTAGGAGAAACATATGTTGAAAATTTTTTTAAAATGCTAGCATATGAGGAAAAAAACACAAATTTACAAGAAAAAACTACAAATTTATGATTAAACTTGTTGAAAATTTATGAGAAAAAGGTTAAAAATGAAGGAGAAAAATGTAGTAAAATTATCAGGAAGGAAACTGCAAATTTATAAGAAAAAAGCCACAATTTTTCAGAAATTTATGAGGAAAAAATGCTGAAAATTTGAAAAAAATAAAATGCTAAATTACAGAGAAAAAGTCAGAAGTTTACAAAAAAAAGTTGAAAATTTAGGCGTTAAAAAAGTTGCAAAATTTGAGGAAAAGAGTAATACATTTCTGATGGAAAAAAAATTGCAAATTTATGAGAAAAATAGATAAATTTTCATGAAAAAATAGCATATTTACAAAAAAAAATTAAATCAATGGGGGAAAAGTCACAAATTTATAAGAAAAAAGTTTAAATTTTAAAAGAAAACAAATCTATGATAAATAAGTTGCAAGATTATGAGAAAAATGTTATAAATTTACAAAAAAGATACAAAACTGGTGCCCGCCGCACTTGTGTAGTCTGCTTTATAGCTAGAAACGGTATTTGAATACGACACCATTTTTGCGGCAATAAGAAGAAAAACAAAAACAGAATAAGAGTTGAATAGAAACGCTGTCATCGGAGTGCGAGTTGAGCGGTTAAATGCCCCCCCCCCCCCACCTCTCCGTCCGCCCCGTCCGCCCCTCGGGCTCCGTGAAACGGCTGTGGACAGCAGGCCGTCCCTGTGGAGCATCACTAGGATAAACACGCCCTCATGAATGGTCTGCATTGAGGCAGGGCTGTTAAAGGATGTGGGGTGGGGGGGTGGGGGGTGAATGTAGGGGTCACTGGAGGAGCCCTCCTACTGGTGAGAGGTCACGGCGCTGACCGCCCTCATGGCGGCGTCACGCAGAAAGCCAAAGACAAGGAGGATAAATTCCTCTCCCCTCACCATCCCTGAAGAGTGAATTGATAGCCAGGAGAACCCCCCCCCCCCCCCCCCACACACACACACACACACACGCTCTGCTGCTGAGAGACTGATTATTTGTTTAGGCTGGGAAAGTCGTTAAGTATTAACGACTGGCCAACAAACTGTCAGGCTGTTTAGCTGACATCAGGTAACAACAGTGGACATAACCTGAAATGCAAGGTTTTATTGTATTTAAAAGGGCAAAATAATTGACGAGGGCGGTACAAAAGTGGAAGTGAAGTGCAGTGGCTAACGGCTAATAGCTAACGGACTAACAGACTGAATCACTGAGGCATGGATGGAAAGGACACCCACGATCGGTAATAGGAAAGGAGGAACTGAGCCTTTTTGAAGGACCGATCATTTAAGCATGCACATGTTCCCCCAACTTGGTAAAACTCCATTTAACGTTAGCTGAAAATTAACAGATGATAATCGCCAGGCTCGTTAATAACAGAGCAGCTAACAGTCTGACTACAGGTGAAAGCTGGCCACAACTTCAAATAAATTTGTTGGATAAATTTACATAAACCAACAATGATCATAAGCTAAACAACTCACCATAACAGCTGCGTGGTTCTCCACTGGTCTCCCTCACGCTACTCATTAATTTCTGGCTGGTGGACGTTATTTCTCCGAATTATCCTGTGCTCCTGGTGTCTATGATGTCTGTCACGTTTTATAATTATGAAGCTGCTGTCCCTCACATGAATGCAGACTTGTATTTATTACAATTTGCTCTTTAATTTTCACATATCTAATCTGGGCAGAGACCAGAAGCAGACAAGGCACAAACTGGCCTTATAACTGCACAAACTTATATTTTTCTGGTTATTTAATAGAAAATTTAAAAAAAAAATCTGGCAATGGGCTACAACCACTAGGTGATCTGAGGTGAGGTGAGGGGGGATGTCATCCCCCTTGCTGGCAAACTGACCTCTCCCCCCCAGTTGTTAAGCTGCCATCCCCCCGTTTCCATAAAGAGTCCAAGTTCAGGATAATCAGGACCTACATTTACAACATGCTCTCAAGGAGCATTTTTTTGTTTGTTTTTGTAGAAAATTGTATTTGTGACTTATCCCCCAGTTTCACAAGTTTATGAGTTTTTCACATTTTGTAAAGTTGCAACCCCCCCACCACCGCTTTCATAAATTTGTGACTTTTTTCCCCCACTTTCTTAAATCTGCAACTTTTCCCCCCAGTTCCGTAAAGTTGCCCCCCACCCCCACTTCATAAAGTTGCAACTTTTTCCCCACTTTCATAAATTTGTGTAGTACCTGGGCTCGGCTCCTGGCCATGCCCAGCACTTTTCTATGTTTTTGTGTAATTATTATCCTTATAATAATAAAAATAATAATAATTATTATTGTTGCTGTATAGTTTATTGTTGTGTCTGTGTTTGGTTTTATTTTGAAATCATGCCTGTTGTTTTTCCTGTAGTGTTATTGTTGTAGTCCTCCTTCCGGTTCAACGCCATGATTTGCTATTTAGGTTTCCATTACATAACTTCCACCAGCTGTTTCCCATCTATCGTCATGAGTGTTTTGTATTTAGCTCCTCTCATTCCTGAGTTCCCTGCCACAAGATAGACTCATGCTATGTTCATCAACATCTTCCATGTTCCTGTCTGGTTCATATCTTTAGTTATTGTTTTGTATTTGAGTTTAGCTTAGTGTTTTCCAGTCCCTGTGCTGTGCCATTATCCATCCATCCATCCATCCATCATCTACCGCTTTTCCGGAGGTCCGGGTTGCGGAGGCAGCAGCTCAAGCAGAGAAGCCCAGACTTCCCTCTCCCCAGCCACCTGCTCCAGCTCTTCAGAGAGGATACCAAGGCGTTCCCAGACCAGCTGGGAGACACAGTCTCTCTAGCGAGTCCTGGGTCTGCCCCGGGGTCACCTCCCAGTGGGACGTGCCCGAAACACCTCAAGTGGGAGGCGTCTAGGAGGCATCCTGATCAGATGCCCAAACCACCTCAAGTGGCTCCTTTCAATGTGGAGGAGCAGCGGTTCTACTCTGAGCCTCTCCCAGATGACTGAGCTCCTCACCTATCTCTAAGGGTGAGTCCAGCGATCCTACAGAGATAGCTCATTTCAGCCGCTTGTATCTGCAATCTCGTTCTTTCAGTCATTACCCAAAGCTCATGACCATAGGTGAGGGTAGGAACGTAGATTGACTGGTAAATTGATAACTTTGCCTTAGAACTCAGCTCCCTCTTCACCACAACAGACTGGTACAACGTCCGCATCACTGCAGATGCTGCTCTGATCCGTCTGTCAATCTCTCGCTCCATTCTCCCCTCACTCATAAATAAGACCCTAAGATACTTAAACTCCTCCACTTGGGGCAGGAGCTTATCCCTAACCCAGAGAGGACAATCCACCTTTTCTGGCTGAGGACCATGGACTTGGACTTGGAGGTGCTGATTCTCATCCCAGCTGCTTCACACTGAGCGGCTAACCGTCCCAGCAAGAACTGTAGGTCATTGCTGGATGAAGCCAACAGGACAACATCATCTGCAAACAACAGAGATGAGATCCTGTGGTCACCAAGAATGACACCCTCCATTCCCTGGCTGCGCCTAGAAATTCTGTCCATAAAAATTATGAACAGGATCGGTGACAAAGGGCAGCCCTGGCGGAGTCCAACTCTCACTGGGAATGAGTCAGATCGAGTGTTGGAAATACGAACTAAACTCTCACAACGGTCGTACAGAGACCGAATAGCTCGTAACGACAAGCCCGATACCCCATACTCCCGAAGCACCCCCCACAAAAAACAACGAGGGATGCGGTCGAATGCCTTCTCCAAGTCCACAAAACACATGTATACTGGTTGGGCAAACTCCCACAAACCCTCGACAATTCTCGAGAGGGTAAAGAGCTGGTGTAACCCAGCTGAGAAAATGACCCTTTTTCTCAGCTGGGTTACACTGATACCTCTTCTTGGTGAGTTAATTCAGAAAGATGCTATAAATGGATCTAAACACTCTCCAAACGCTAATTTGCAACCTTTATCATCCTAAGTTGACAGGAGCACGAGCTTGAGAGGCCGTGAAGCGGTGACTTTTGCTGTGTTCACACTGAGACCTCATCTTGGTGAGTGAAATACATGCTAATGTTAGTGTTATGCTAATGCTAATCGCGAGTGGATTTTTTCCTGTTTAAAAGCAATGGAAAAGGCTGTCTTTGTGCCTGTATGGTTTTCCTAAATGTGATTTCAGTTCCCAACAGTATGCTGAAGTACTTTTAGTTCTTATGCACTATTTCTGTCAAATGTAATGTGTAGTTTGATGCTAAAAGCACATGGTGTTGGTCTCCTATGTAAAAGCATAGGTTATGCTAAACCCAGTAGCTCAGACAGGGTTTTACTGATTTTAAAAGGGAATATTGGAAATAATAGGACAGTATATTCCCTGGTTAAGTGATAGATTAATTGTATTTCATTTCATGATTTACAAAGACAAGGTTAAAAGGGATTAATCATAATTTCATGGTTAAATGATGTAGAGATAAAAGGAGAAATTCATTTAATTGGTTACATGAAAAAAAGGGTATTTCATGTGCTACCAGAGAGATTGTGAGAAAAGAACACATGTATGTGAAATGTAAGATATTACTATATTGCTGGATTGTAATAATAGTAATATGAGAGAAGAATTTAAACACTAAGCTATGGTGTTATATAAGAAGGGGTTGGAAGACGAATTACTCTAGCTGTAAACAATAAGACCATTATTGTTGTGCAGGCTAGGTTTTTTTGGTTGCTGATCAAGAACCTTCTGGATCCTGGATTCTCTCCGAATGGAGATGGCGAGCCTGACCCGAGACTGAACCGAGATTGAACTGAGATCTAACCAAGATCTCGATTGAAGAGCATCCTTCCTCTCTCCAGTGCCCAAGATTCAAAGTGGTAACAACCCAAGTCGCCACTTTAAAAGAGGAAAAGAAACCTGAGCCTGGAGATACAAGATATCTTGACTGGTCAAACAACTAAACCAAATGGACAAACAAACACTGAGCTCAGTAGGACATCTTTGGGGTTTTATTTCATACCGGCCGTTATTATATTTGTATATTTGTAAATTGTCTGTATATATTGCTCACTTTATCCATATAAATAACAACCATTATTGCTCATTTCTTGCCTCCAGCTATTTCATTCCACACTCACTTTAATTCCCTATTGTAACCCTTACGAACCTAGCAACTGGTCTACACTTAATTATTTCCCTTACCTAATTAACATAAGGCAAGGGTTACAGCTGGTCCGATGTGCCACGGCCAGGACGAAAACCACATTGCTCCTCCTGAATCCAAGGTTCGACCAACGGCCAGACTCTCCTCTCCAGTACTTTGCTGTGCCCTTAGTTTCTTATTAAATTACTGAAGCGCATTCCTGCATTTGGGTCCATCTTCTCTGCCTCCCTGGCAGACAAACAAAACAATTTGTGACACCCCCCCCCCCAGTTTTGTAAAGTTGTGACTTTTTCCTATCTTGTAAATTTGTGACTTTCCCCCTTTCATAAATTTGCAACTTTTCCCCCCTTTCATAAATTTGTGACTTTTCCCCCAGTTTTGTAAATTTGCAACTTTGCACTCTAGTTTCGTAAAATTGCAACTTTTCCCCCAGTTTTGTAAATTTTTGACTTTACCCCCCAGTTTCATAAAGTTGTGACATTTCCCCATCTTCTAAATTTCTGACTTTTTCCCCATCTTGTAAATTTGAAACTTTTTCCCCTGTTTGGTAAATTTGCAACTCCCTTCTTAATTTTTTTTTTACTTTTTCCAATCTTATAAATTTGGAACTTTTATCATAATTTGATACTTGTGGTAAATTTATGATTTTAAAAAATGTTAAGATAGCATCTTTTATAAGATTTTTTGCACATTTATTTTGTGAAATTTATACCTAACTTCCATTCATATGTTTATACCTTATGCTAAATTTTGAATACCCCCCACAAGAACTACCATCTCCCTTGTTAAAAAATAACAAATCACCATAACAGCTGTGTGGTTCTCCACTGGTTTCCCTCACACCACAGATTCATTTCTTGCTGGTGGTCATTACTTTTCCTAATCGTCCTCTGCTGCTAAAGGAAGACCTCTGTGTGTGTGTGTGTGTGTGTGTGTGTGTGTGTGTGTGTGTGTGTGTGTGTGTGTGTGTGTGTGTGAGGGAAGGGTCGGGGGGGGAATTCTGGGAGTTCATGGCCCCATCCCTGAAAAATGACCAGTGTACAGACGCTTAGATTTATATGTTTTTGCTCTGTAACATCCAAGTGCCATCCACCATGCAACCGGCACTCCATTTACCCCCCACTTGTTAGTCAGCACACATGTAACTCTATCCCCTCCGGTGCCGGGGCGCAGAAATGGAAACATGCTGATCTGTGTAACATATGTGCTACTCAGCCTGGACAGAGAGCTCCTCCTGAGCACCCCCCCCCCCCCACACACACACACACAACTGCCTCGTTCCACCTGAGTGAAGAGTGACAGGAGAGGATGGAGAGATCAAGAGGGAAGCAACCCAGGACGGCCACTAAATCAATTAAGCTACCGTGAAAAGAGGCCGCGGTTGTTCAAGGGTTGTTGCTGCTGTTGAAAATCTGCATGTGAGGACGGTTTTGTGATCATAAAGGTTTGATTCAGCTACAGGGGTGGGCATTAACTAAAACATTTACTTAAAAATTGCCCTCTCCCATTCCCCTCTGTCAGGTTCACCATATTTAAATAAAGTATTAAAACTATTACACAGCAAGAGGAGTCTATAAATACTATTTAGCATATTGTAGGAATCGTGAAATGATGACACTGGATGATTTCTCAGTATTGGTTTAATTCCATCTCACGTCCCACAGCTCCTTCTCTCAGTCAGGGAATAAGAGAGTGAGCTGCGGTAAACCACATACATTTATACTTCCACATCAAACACAGAATCACATCCACATTTAATCCCTCCATTGTCCTCTCGGCTCCTCTGTCTGATCCCAGGAGGTCAGACAGTCCTTTCAGGTTCACTCTCCAGATCTTCTCACTTCTTCCCCAGTTCGCAGGTGGTCCAGACTCATTGTCCATTTGAGGCGTGATGTCAATACACACCGCGAGTTCAAAGTTCTTTAATGTTTGGGTCTCTGCCAAGGAATATGTGAACTACCTAATGTTACGCCACATCACTCCCCCCGAAACGCCCAAGAATGGACACACACCAACATTACTCTAACCGTTATGCACACTATGTCAAGAATGGACAGTCATACACATCATGTCAAGAATGGACACACACACCAACATCACTCTAAGAGCTGTACCATTATGTCACCCCCCCCCCTTGCAGGACCTACAGCACAATCTACACGGGTTGATCAAAAATACACATCACTCTGCCCGTTGCCTAGGCTTCAATCTCCTCCCGAATCTGCTGTATGCAGGCTTTGCAGCCTGCGTTGTGCCGTCCTGCGGCGCACCTGTGGAATGAGGGGGAGAAGCGTTATTTGTCCCCTGCGGGGAAACTAGGGGCCATTCCCTGGGAGGTCTGCCACGTCAAGGCGCCCCCGCCGGTCGTACAGGTTCGTCACTTAACACAAAAGCAGGCTTTAATCTGTCAACACTGATTGTTTCTTTCCTGCCCCCCAAATCTAGCACAAAACATTTCTCCCCGGTTTCCAGCACTCGAAATGGACCGTCGTAAGGTGGGCGGAGGCTGTGACGCTGGGCGTCGTGCCTGACAAAAACAAACTCTGCGTTTTGCAAAGACTTGGGAACAAAAACCCGCGGAAAAGTGTGATGAGCAGGGCCCGGGAGCATTTCTGCTCCCGTGCCACTTAGAGGTCCCTGCACCGGGGGGGCGCTCTGGTGCCGCATGGGCTGGCAGGAATTCTCCTGGCAGCCTGAGAGGTTGAGAAAAAACTAATTCAGCAGGTGAGGCATCTAAATCCTCTTTGGGTGCCGAACGCAACCCCAATAAAACCCATGGTAGTTTGTTTACCCAATCTGCATCCGTGAGCGACGCTCTGAGGGCTGCCTTCAACGACCTGTGAAAACGCTCGCATAAACCGTTGGCCTGTGGGTGATAAGCGGTAGTGCGATGGGCTGTCGCTCCTAAGCCGCTGGCCATTGCTGACCACAGCTCCGACACGAATTGCGGACCCCTATCGGACGTAATGTCTGACGGGACTCCGAACCGCGCTACCCAGGCTGTTAAAAAAGCGCGAGCCACCTCTGCTGCTGTGGTCGACTGCAATGGGACTACTTCCGGCCAACGTGTGGTCCGATCCACCATTGTCAGGAGATGTGTGAACCCTTGCGACGGTGGCAGGGGTCCCACTAGATCTACGTGCACATGATCGAACCTCTTAGCCGGAATGTGGAAAGGTTCTAAAGGAGCCTTTGTGTGCCTGTGAACTTTGGCCCGCTGGCAAGCCATGCAGGCTTTCGCCCACTCCTTCACGTGCTTGCGCAGGCTCGGCCAAACAAACTTCTCCGCTACCATTTTCACCGAAGCGCGTACTCCCGGGTGCGCTAGGGAGTGCACCGCGTCAATAATGCGACGGCGCCACGTGGCCGGTATCACTGGGCGCGGTCGACCGGTGGATACATCGCAGATTAGCGGGGGTGAACCGGTTTGTAAACTTATGCTCTCCAGCCTTAACCCTGTTGGTCCAGACAGGAGCGCGCGCACGTCTGTGTCTTCGCTCTGCTCCGCTGCCATGGCTGCGTAATCTATCCCCACGTGCACTGGAGCCGCGTGCGCGTCCGCGCTGTTACCTCGCTCCGCGTCTGCAGCATTACAGTCCCCATCCGCGCAGACAGGCGCTGTTACCGCTCGCGAGAGGCAGTCTGCTACTACATTAAGTTTACCGGCTACGTGCTGTATATCGGTGGTGAATTCTGAAATTGCGGCCAGCTGCCTCTGCTGTCGGCCTGACCACGGTTCTGAGATTTTGGACATTGCAAAAGTGAGCGGTTTGTGGTCGACAAACGCGGTGAAACGCCGCCCTTCCAACCAGAACTGAAAATGGCGAATGGCCAGGTGGAGCGCAAGCAGTTCCCTGTCAAACACGCTATATTTCCGCTCCGCATCGCGTAGGGACCTGCTGAAAAAAGCGAGTGGCTGCCAAACCCCGGCGACCTGCTGTTCTACAACGGCTCCTATGGCCACCTCTGACGCGTCTGTGGTTAGCGCTATTCGGGCTGCTGGGTCTGGGTGAGCCAGCAGTGCTGCGTCTGCCAGTGCTTTTTTAACCTCAGTGAATGCGCGCTCCCGCTCTGGGGACCACTCAATCACATTAGAGGGCTTCTGTTTTTTTAGCGCGGCGTATAACGGTTGCATGAGCTGCGCCGCGTGGGGTATGAAACGGTTGTAAAAATTTACCATACCTAAAAATTCTTGCAACGCTTTTACCGTTTGTGGCTGGGGAAACTCAGCCACTGTGCGTACTTTGGACGGCAGCAGGACTGCTCCCTCTGGGGAGACGCGGTGTCTTAAAAAATCGATCTGCGCTGTGCCAAAATGGCACTTGGCCGGGTTGATTATTAACCCATGCGCTCCCAACCTCTGAAAAACTGTCATGAGGTGACTTTCGTGTTCCTCCTCAGAGGCGCTGGCGACCAAAATATCGTCTAAGTAGACAAAAACAAAAGGGAGGTTGCGCAACACGGCATCCATCATGCGTTGGAAGGTTTGTGCGGCGCCTTTAAGGCCAAAAGGCATGCGTAAAAATTCAAAAAGCCCGAACGGGGTTATTACCGCTGTCTTGGGAATGTCCTCTGGTCGGACCAGGACCTGATGATAACCGCGAACCAGGTCTATTTTAGAAAAAATGCGCGCCTTGGCCAGATGCACCGAAAAATCTTGGATATGCGGAATTGGGTAGCGGTCCTGCACTGTGGCATTGTTTAACCTGCGATAATCACCACAAGGTCTCCACGAGCCGTCAGCCTTAGGCACCATATGCAGGGGGGAAGCCCAGGCGCTCTTCGAGCGGCGAATTATGCCCAACCTTTCCAGGTTGGCGAACTCCTCACAATGGAGAGCTTAGCTGCATCCAAGCGCCGAGCCTTCGCAAAAACTGGTGGGCCACTTGTGGTTATAAAGTGCTCCACCCCGTGCTTCGCCACCTTAGCTGAAAACGTGGGAACTGTGAGTGCTGGAAACTGGTTTAGGAGAGTGTGAAACTTACCTCCTGCTGTGGCGACGTTGGTCTGTACTGGCGGCGGGGACACTCGGGCTGCACAAGGGATGGAACAAAAAGAGAGTGCATTAACCAAGCGTCTATTAACCAGATCTACCAACAAGCCGTGTGAGCACAAAATGTCAGCGCCTAACATGTTGAAACTCACCGCCGCTACTATGAAGGTCCATTCATAGATGCGGCCGTGCAAGGACAGGCGCAGAGTCCTTTCGCCAAAAGTCTTGATTGAGGAGCCGTTTGCGGCCGTTGCCCCATCTCCGCGGGGGCCGGCCACCCAGTCCGCATAGGTTGCGGTGATGAAACTCCTCTGTGCTCCGGTGTCAACGAGGAATTGCCGTCCGGAGCTTGCGTCTGTCAGGTACAGCAGCTTGTTCTGTTCACCGAGGGTTGAAGCTGCTAACGACCCCCGGCTCGTGCGTTTCCCTGCTTCTTGAAGCCGCATGGTGGAATGCATCTGTGTGCCTTGTGCGCGAAGCGTCGATGGTAGAAACAGAGCTCGTCCCCTCCTCTGCTTCGGGACCGCGCTGCTGCTGTCGTCGCTGGGGTTGCTTCTGCTGCCACTGGTTCTCCCCCGCCCTCGGCTGCCGCGCCGAGGTCTGCTGCTGCCACTGAAGTCTCCTGCTCGCCGCAGGCGTCGAGGAGCCGCTCTGCTTCCACGGCCAGCACGCGGAAATCCTGCTGGTTCACACACCTCATGCTGGACAGGGAACCCCTCATGTGTGCTGGAAGGGTCCTCAAGAAGATGTGTTTAAATAGAAACGCATCGTTGTCTGCACCGATCATCTGCAGCATGTCCTCCATGAGGACGGTCGGCCTGTGTCCTCCTCTGTCGCGCAGGTCCAGAAGTGTTCTGGCCCTCACCTCAGCTGATGGCACAAAACTCCGGATGAGGGCGGCTTTCAGGGCGTCGTATTTGCCAGCAGCGGGCGGCTGCTGCACCAGGCTCCGCACACACCGGGCTGTGCGGCTGTCGAGTCTTGCGATGACATTGTGGAACTTGATGTCATCTGCTGATACCCCGTTGAGCACGAACCGCGATTCCACGTGCTGGAACCATGAGTGCGGGTCCTCTTGCCAGAACTCGGGGAGTTTAATTGAGTTTACGCCCGTGCGGGCGGCCTCCGGTGAAGCCGGGTCAGAGAGACGATCTCCAAGCCTTTCCATATGTCTCACGTGTGGGTCACCAATGTAGGAATCGTGAAATGATGACACTGGATGATTTCTCAGTATTGGTTTAATTCCATCTCACGTCCCACAGCTCCTTCTCTCAGTCAGGGAATAAGAGAGTGAGCTGTGGTAAACCACATACATTTATACTTCCACATCAAACACAGAATCACATTCACATTTAATCCCTCCATTGTCCTCTCGGCTCCTCTGTCTGACCCCAGGAGGTCAGACAGTCCTTTCAGGTTCACTCTCCAGATCTTCTCACTTCTTCCCCAGTTCGCAGGTGGTCCAGACTCATTGTCCATTTGAGGCGTGATGTCAATACACACCGCGAGTTCAAAGTTCTTTAATGTTTGGGTCTCTGCCAAGGAATATGTGAGCTACCTAATGTTACGCCACAATATACCAAATATGGGCAGTCAGTTTTGTGTTTTGTGTCACTCTGGTTTATTCTGGTACATTTTGGGCTTAACTGGTGGATAGATTTGGCTGATAACATTAGCTGCTCATTAGCTAGGAAATCTGACTACAGTACTTGCTATATACAATGGGGTCTGCTAGCCTAGCTGCTACACATCTGTTTATGTCTATTTTCTAAATGTTCTATCCATCACCACTAGACAGCTTTTTTCCCAGCTGGATCATCTAACAACCCTTAACCATATATGTAATTCCAGGTATTATTTTAACTTATTTTATTATAGTTTATTAAACTCTGGTCTGGACATCACCTCAATTAGCAGCAGTTAACTGCCATTAACAGTTATCCATTCACTCATTCATGGTTGTTTCTGTCCTTATTACACCCCAGGGCGTTAGCGGCTAGCTGGCATTAGCTAGTTGCTCAACATAGCATTTAGAATTATGCATATGGTCAAATGTTGGTAAATGGACAAGGATTCCAGTGGGGGTGAATAGAATTTATTCAAACTAGCGATCCAAACTGACTGGATCAACAGTTAAGCTAATGCTAGGTGGCCTGTTGATCACATGACCAATGCCAACCAACTGCCTAGCCAAGTTAATGCTAACAGAGCTCAGTGTGGAATCATGGGGGAAAAAAAATAACAAAATAAGCCAGAATGGCACAAGATATGTTATCAACTGTGGATTAATGCATCAGGTGGAAACAGTGACTTCTACTGAGGTCCTTTCACACCCAACACGAACGGGTGGCACAAATCCATACAAAGTCAATGGAAAGAGGCGAGTACACGCGAAATTGCGCTTTCGTGCGTTCATGTCCAAGGGAGAGTGCTAGCTTTGAAATTCTGCCTTCACCAGAGTAAAAGTATCAACATTGGAGAGTAAACTAGTTTGAAAATGAGACTGCCACTCACCTGGAGACAGAAGGACCGGGAGCTCTTCCGCTGAATCGAGATGTCGGAGTTATTTACCCACGGATTCCTGCCATGGACATGCTAACAAGGCTAGCAAGCTAGCAATGGAAACACCCATCGTCTTGTAAAGTTTTGGAGATAGGGACAACTTTTTCAGGTGAGCCCCCGTCGGATAATGTAAACCTAAGCATGACTTGAGGATTTCCAACAGTAGGTTGACCACAGCTGCAGAAGTTATAAAGGCAGCTTCACCTGTCTGCATCTCACTCAAATGGTGAATTCATGTCTATTTGTGTGTTTACATTGAGTTATAATGTAATCGCGCTGTGCGAAAAATTTGCCCGTTCACGTTTGGTGTGAAGGCACCTGTAGTAAGCTAACTTGTTAGCTTACTGTTGTCAGCATGATTGTTGGCTAGGCTGCCCAATAATAGAGCAGCGGCGAATATCAAAGACACGCTGGGCTGGGTTCACTATGGAAGTGATGTTCCATGGAAATCCAGAACAGTCCATTTTGCTTTTTGGAGTGAAAAACTATATAAAGGCTGTGTGTTTTTAAGAGAAGTGAGCATTTTGATATTTTTTCAATAATCATGTGACCAATAAACGCATTTCAGAAAGTTAAGACCTACAAAAACACAATTTTTCAGTCAATGTCCCCTTTCAGTCAATGACCTGGGCAGCTCAGTGGTGCAGTGGTTAGCACTGTGGCAGCACAGTAAGAAGGTCACAGGACCAATCCCACCCCTGACCATTGGTGACCCTTCCGTGTGAAGTTTGCATGTTCTCCCCGTGCCTGCATGGGTTTACCCCGGGTGCTCCAGTTTCCTCCCACAGGCCAAAAACATGCAGGTTAGGTTAACTGGAGACTCTAAAGTGGCCCTAGGTGTGAATGTGTGTCCGAGTGGTGAAGGGATTGGTGCAGCACCGTGGCTGCCTCATCCATCCATGTGGATGCCCTGTAACTTCCCTAACGTGGGACTAACAAATGATTATAAAATTAAAATAAATAAAATTAATTAATTAAAAAGATCTCAGAGAAATGAAAAAGAATGAGAATGGGCTGTGCTGGGGCTCAGTAGCATTTAAAGCAGTAGGGTTTAAAAACAGTTTGTTTTTTTGTTTGAATTTATATTACTAGTGCGTTGCCTGTAGAAAGCAAGTATTCCTGTTTGAAATCCTAATTAAGCTTTGCAGCCCCAAATGTATGTCGAGAAGCGCCCATTCCACAGGCAAAACAGAAACACCAAGCACTCTCCGTGAGCTTGCGCATTTATTAAAGTAAAAACAGACAAGACCATAAACATACGAAAACTGAACAATGCAGTGCCAACGTAACAAACAAGGACAACGTGATAAACGCTGGAGGATGTTATGTATGGAAAAGGAGTCAGAGTCTCTCTTGTCATGCAGCCAACCAACCTTTTTATTAAGAACACAGAACTGTACATTCAGAACGACCATGCCCGCCTGACGTCATGTTAGGGGCAGGTATGGCAACACACACACACCACACAACATTCCCCTCCCCCTTACGAAAGTGTAAAACCACACACACAATCGAGACCCTCCCCAATTTAGGACCCGAACCATGCACTAAGAAAACAGGGAATAATGAACTGTAATAAAACAGCCTACCACATTCACACGAAATAACTAAAATCGGACTGTGCCTCTCAAAATACATAAAATAATCCCATATCTTGTCGGGATTTCCTGCCTTTCTGAGGCAGGAGAGACTGAAACCCAAATGTAGGTTGGTGTTGTGTGTATTTATTGAACAAAAAGTGACAGTCCGAACAAACAAACTGACGAACATAGTACAATGAGGAATCACTGGAATTACATGCGGGACGCTCCTCAGCTCACAGGTGAGCACATACAGAGTTAACCCAAGGTGCTACAGACGAGACTGATCAGCGGGGGGAGCAAAGAGAAGACCCAAAGCGCTTCCAGACGTGACTGGCAAGCGGGGGGAACAAACGGTACTCACCGGGCCGGGAACAGAGCAGCCTGTGGCAATAATCCCAGTGGACGATCCAGAAAGACTACACAGAGGACAATGCAGGTGGACAATGCAATAATCCGGCAAACACAAGTGGGAGGACAGAGCTTAAATAACACGAGACTGACATATTTCTCGGCCCAGGAAACACGCACGCAGGCTCAGGTAGATTTGAAAGCTTTATTCATCCAGGAAAGTGTGTTTGGATGCGTGTATGTGATATGGTAGTGGATTGTGGGTGGAAGATGAGAACAGGAACAGAGCAGCACGCCATGTGGCCAGGTAACCCTATGGGAGAGACACAAACAGGGAATGAGCTGGGCAAAACCACACGGGAAAGTGATGCAGACTTATGCTTACTTGCAGAGGGATTGGTGGCTGGCATTGGCGAGGATTTCAGGCCTGGGAGACAGCGCCCTGCTGCGCACACAATGAAGTGTGGAGATGCGGGAGGAGATGATGGCGAAGGTGAGGATTTCCGCCACCAGGGAATCCACCTGTGCACAGGGGAAGGCTGAGAAAACAGGTAAGAGATATGACAGCTTACGTGAAGCAGCGATGAGTGGCAGGACTGGAGAGATGATCCTGCTGAGGGATTGAGCCCTTTGTAGAACAGACGGCTCCAGGCCGATGCTCAGGGCGAGGTGGAATAAATAGCTCTGCGCTAACGAGGCGCAGGTGTGCGCGCAGCTGAAGTGGATGCCTGAGAGCGGCGAGTGGTGACAGTACTCCCCCCCCAACAGCGCCTCCTGGCGCTGGTTTATCCGGGTGCGCCCGGTGGAACTCCGTGATGAGATCTTGGTCCAGCACCAAAGAAGAGCGCACCCAGGATCTCCACTCTGGGCCATATCCCTCCCAATCCACCAAGTACTGCAGCCCATGACCTCGGCACCAGGAGTCCAGGATGGAAGCAACACCCCACGCCGGGTGACCGTCGATCATCATGGGAGCGGGCGGCGCCCTAGGAGGAGGACAGAGTGGGTCGGAGACAACAGGCTTGACCTTGGACACATGGAACGTGGGACACACACGGAGGGAGGGGTGGATGGCCAAACGCACAGCCACCAGGTTGACAATTTTGGAAATAACGAAGGGTCCAAGAAACCGTGGAGCCAACTTCCTCTTCTCGGCCTTGAGATTGATGTCCTGTGATGAAAGCCAGACCCGTTGACCCACCTGGTAACTAGGAGCCGGCCTCCTGTGGCGATTGGCAGTGGTGCTGTTGCGCGCCGCCGTGCGTAAAAGCGCCTCTCTCGCCCTGGTCCACAAGCTCCGGCAGCATCTCATATGTGCCTGAATAGAGGGAACAGCTAACTCACCCTCCTGCTCGGGAAACAAGGGGGGATCGTACCCCAACGACGCCCTGAAGGGGGACATACCAGTGGCCGATGACCGTGCCGTGTTGTGGGCGTACTCTACCCAGGCCAAGTAGGAGTTCCAGGAGGATGGGTTGGAAGAGGTCACGCAGCGCAGGGCAGCCTCCAGCTCCTGATTGGTACGTTCACACTGTCCGTTGGATTGGGGGTGATGACCAGAGGAAAGACTCACCGTGGCCCCCAGGGCGTTACAGAAGCACCTCCACACTTGTGATTCAAACTGAGGCCCTCGATCCGATACGACGTCCAAAGGAATCCCGTGCAGTCTGACCACATGTTGGACGAGGAGATCAGCCATCTCTCGTGCCGAAGGGAGACCCCGAAGTGGCACAAAGTGGGCGGCCTTAGAGAACCGATCCACAATGGTCAAAACCGTGTTGTAGGTGTTAGAGACAGGGAGACCAGTGACGAAGTCGAGAGCGATGTGCGACCAGGGCCTGCCTGGGACCGGCAGGGGCTGGAGTAGACCCGCAGGTGGAGAGTTCTGAGACTTGCCAGTGGCACACTGGGGGCAAGCCCGGACGTAATTGGCGACATCCTTTTGGAGACCCGGCCACCAGAAAGAGCGTTGAAGGAGGTCCACCAGTCGGGAGACGCCAGGGTGACAGGCGAGCTTGGACGTGTGGGCCCAGTGAATTACCTCCCCCCGAACAGCTGATGGAACAAAGAGTCTGCCATCCGGACCACCACCAGGGTCCGGTTCCGCCTCCTGCGCCTTACAGATCTTGTCCCTGATGGACCAGGAGACCGCCCCCACGACGCACGAGCTGGGAAGGATGGTGTGGACCGACTCCTCCGGGGCCTCAGGAGCGAACTGTCTTGACAAGGCATCGGGCAACCCACTCTTAGAGCCTGGACGGTAGGTGATGGTAAATTGGAACCGAGCAAAGAATAGAGACCAGTGCGCCTGGCGGGCATTCAGACGCCGCGCTGACCTCAAATACTTGAGATTCTCAATCACCAATCATCAAAAAAATCACCAACTATCGACCTAAGGCTCCTAAAGGTCAGGATGACAAAGCCCTTTGTCAAAGACTGTCCCAACACTATGCCCGTTTTGACACCTCGTCATCTGTGTCCAACTCCCCCCCTCCCTCCAGCTCCACAGCCTCCACATTCCCTACTTCATTTAAGACACCCCCCCCCTCCTCCCCCCCTCCCCTTATCATCAGTGAGCAGGATGTGCTCAAACAGTTCTCCAGACTGAACCCGCGCAAGGCCCCCGGCCCAGACGGCGTGTCTCCCTCCACCCTGAGACTCTGTGCGAAACAGCTGGCTCCTGTATTCACAGACATTTTTAACACCTCCCTTAAGTTATGCCACGTGCCGTCCTGCCTCAAATCCTCCACCATCATCCCTGTCCCCAAGAAGCCACGGATCACTGGACTTAATGACTACAGACCTGTAGCGCTCACCTCTGTAGTCATGAAGTCCTTTGAGCGCCTGGTCCTGTCCCACCTCAAGTCCATCACCACCCCTCTCCTGGACCCGCTGCAGTTTGCCTACCGAGCCAACAGGTCTGTAGACGATGCAGTCAACCTGGCCCTCCACTCCATCCTGCAGCACCTGGACTCCCCGGGAACCTACGCCAGGATCCTGTTTGTGGACTTCAGCTCCGCATTCAACACCATCCGCCCCGCTCTGCTCCGGGACAAGCTGTCCCTGCTCAACGTGCCTGACTCCCTCTGCAGGTGGATCATCGACTTCCTGACGGACCGGAGGCAGCATGTGCGGCTGGGAAAGACTGTCTCAGACTATACTAGCATCAGCACCGGATCACCCCAGGGCTGTGTACTTTCCCCCCTACTCTTCTCCCTTTACACCAACTCCTGCACCTCCGGCCACCAGTCTGTCAAGTTGATCAAGTTTGCGGACGACACCACCCTCATCGGGCTCATCTCCAACGGCGACGAGTCCGCCTACAGGAGAGAGGTGGCCCAGCTGGCGTCCTGGTGCAGCAATAACAACCTGCAGCTGAACGCTCTGAAGACAGTGGAGATGATTGTAGACTTCAGGAAAGTCACTACTCCTCTGCCCCCCCTCACCCTCTCAGGCTCTCCCATCACCACTGCTGATTCCTTCCGCTTCCTAGGCACTACCATCACCAGGGACCTCAAATGGGAGCTGACCATCAGCTCACTCATCAAAAAAGCCCAGCAGAGGATGTTCTTCCTGCGGCAGCTGAGGAAGCTCAAGCTACCCACCAAGATGTTAGTGCAGTTCTACACAGCCATCATCGAGTCCATCCTCACCACCTCCATAACCGTGTGGTACGCAGGAGCCACTGCCAGGGACAGACTAAGGCTGCAGCGCGTCGTGCGCACTGCTGACAAGGTGATCGGCTGCAAGCTCCCATCTCTCCAGGATCTGTACATCTCCAGGACCCGGAGGCGTGCTGGCCGGATCATAGCCGATCCCTCACACCCTGGTCACGTACTGTTTGCCCCCCTCCCCTCTGGTAGAAGACTTCGGTCCATCCAGACTAAAACCTCCCGTCACATGAACAGCTTCTTCCCCTCTGCCATTAGACTGCTGAACACTAAGTGACTTATTGACTCTCGTGCACCATGTACAGCAGCTCAACCAGACTCATGTCAATCATCACTGTTTTCTTCCTGCATTACCGACTGCACTATATAGTTCTCCACAGTATCTGCTGCTGGCTAATATACAGTATGTTTTAACTGTTGACCAGTATCACTTAATCTTATCCTACACTTTATTACATGTATAGTTTATTTCTCTTATCTTATCATGTTTAATGTTGCAGCATTGTACCGAGACAAATTCCTAGTTTGTGTACTACATGAACAATGGCAATAAACCTGATTCTGATTCTGATTCTGATTCTGATTCTTGTGGTCCGTCCAAACCACAAAAGGCTGAGCTGCCCCCTCCGGCCAATGACGCCACTCCTGCAGCGCGAGCTTGACAGCAAGAAGCTCCCTGTCGCCGACGTCATAATTTCGCTCGGCTGCTGACAACCGTCGGGAGAAGAAGGCGCAGGGCCGCTTGACTCCATCCACTGGTGAACGCTGGGAGAGCACCGCCCCCACCCCCGTGTCAGACGCGTCAACCTCCACCAGGCACTACAGCGCAGGGTCAACCTGGGTTAGGACCCGGGAGGATGAGAACTCCATCTTGAGGGTCTTGAATGCGGTTGCCGCCTCCTCGGACCACTGGAAGGGCACCTTGGAAGAAGTGAGGCGGGTCAGAGGAGTAACTATGGCACCGAAGTTGGGGACAAAGCGACGGTAGAAATTGGTGAAGCCGATGAATTGTTGCACCTGTTTCCTGGAGGTAGGCGTGGGCCACTCGACCACCGCTTTAACCTTAGCGGGGTCGGGGAGAATCTGGTTGTGAGAGATGACAAATCCCAGGAAAGAGGTGGTCTTGGCATAGAACTCGCATTTCTCCACCTTGATGTAGAGCCTGTTCTCCAACAACCGCTGCAGGACCCGCCTCACATGAGCCTGGTGTTCCTCCTGTGACCTGGAGAAGATGAGTATGTCATCCAGGTAGACGAAGACAAAGACCCCCAGGAAATCTCGTAGGACGTCATTGATGACTCGTTGGAAGACGGCAGGAGCGTTGGTGAGTCCAAACGGCATCACTAAGTACTTGAATTGGCCGCTGGGCGTCCTAAAGGCCGTCTTCCACTCATCGCCCTCCCGGATCCGAACGAGGTGGTAGGCGCTGCGGAGATCTAACTTTGTGAACCAGGTCGCCCCCTGGAGGGAGTGGAAGGCGGTGTCCATCAGAGGCAGGTTGTAGCGGTCCATTACCATGATGTCATAAAGACCCCCTGAAGTCGATGCACGGGCAAAGGGCCCCATCTTTTTTGGAGACAAAGAAGAAGCCAGCGCCGAGCGGGGACGAGGAGGGGCGGATGATCCCAGCACTGAGCGACTCCCTGATGTATGAATCCATAGCCTCACGTTCAGGAGCTCAGAGGCTGTAAAGATGGCCGGATGGTAAGGGTGCCCCCGGGCGGAGGTTGATGGCGCAGTCATACGGCTGGTGAGGGGGGAGAGACATGGCTTTGGACTTGCTGAACGCCATCCCCAAATCGTGAAACTCCTGGGGCACCAGGGTGAGGTCCGGAGGATCGGAGACCGGCGCGGGCGGAGGAGAGGATGGGGCACAAGCCGCAGACTGGAGACAGGTGCTCAGGCAGAAGGGGCTCCATGAAAGGACGCTACCAGACCTCCAATCGAGAACGGGGTTGTGCAGGCGCAGCCATGGGTAACCCAGAATGACACGATCAGAAGAGGAAGACAAGACGTATAAGGTAAGGTCCTCACGGTGGTTGCCAGAGATAATTATAGGCACCGGCTTGGTGCGATGCGTCACTACCCCCAGGGGAGAGCGAGAGAGGGTGACCAGATTAAGAGGGGATGACAATGGCTGACAGAGTATACCCAAACGGGTTGCCAGGCTCTTGGAAATGAAGTTTTGCTCTGCCCCCGAGTCCACCAGTGCGTGAGTGAGGTGCCCGATGGAGTTATGGCAAAATCTGATGGGCAGTGTGCAACTAGAGAGGGGATTTGACCGGTTAGAGTCTGCGAGGCCCCTTACAGTGACTTGTGGACCCCCCCATTTGGCTTGATCGGGCACTGCTCCACGGTTTGCTGGTCGCCTCCGCAATACATGCAGAGACCCAGTTCCCGTCAGCATTGTCTCTCCGCTAGAGGGAGCCTGGTGCGCCCGATCGACATGGCCTCTGGCTCATCGGCGGACTCCGGAGCGGGTAACGCCAGGGGGCGAGACTGAGGAGAGCGGGCGGAGGATCCGTGCAAGCGGCTGACTGACTTCCGCTCTGCGGCCCGCTCCCGCAGCCTGTTGTCCAAACTAATCGTTAGGGAGATTAACTCGGACAGCCGCCCTGGGAGATCCCGACTGGCCAATTCGTCCCGCAGACCTGAATTGAGGCTACGGAGGAAAATGCTGCAGAGAGAAGCCTCTCCACAGCCAACCTCCTCTGCTGCCACCCGGAAGTCAACAGCGTGATCCGCCGCTGACCGGCTTCCCTGTTGAAGGCTAAGGAGCCGATCGGCGAGGATGCTGTCATGACGCGAGTGATCAAACACCTCTAGGAAATCCTGCACGAACCGGTCATAGGAGAGGTTCGTGTAGCTGGGCTTCGACATGACGGCGTAAGCCCAAGCTAACGCTCGCCTCTCCAGGAGTTTAGCCATGTAGCCGATACGGCTGTGGTCTGAGGGGAAATCCCCGGGAACGCGCAGGAACACTGACTCACACTGTAAAATAAACCCCCGTGCCCCATCGAGCTTCCCGTTGAAGCGAGCGGGGGTTGGTATCGGTGTGAGCCGGGTCGGCACTCCTGAGCTAGGCTGGCCAGCCATGGAAGCAGCCGAAGCCGAGCCGCCAGGATGAGCCGGGGGGAACGCCTGCTGAGGATCAAGACGGTCTAACCGGTGAGTTATTATGGTCAACTGGTTGAAGATTACCTGTTGTTGATGAGCTATCATATCCACCCGAGCCTCGAGGGTGGAAAAACAGCGTGCGAGCCCGCTGTCTGCTGGGCCGCTTTGCTGGAGCCGTACTGACATATTTCTCGGCCCAGGAAACACGCACACAGGCTCAGGTAGATTTGAAAGCTTTATTCAACCAAGAAAGTGTGTTTGGATGCGTGTATGTGATATGGTAGTGGATTGTGGGTGGAAGATGAGAACAGGAACAGAGCAGCACGCCGTGCGGCCAGGCAACCCTATGGGAGAGACACAAACAGGGAATGAGCTGAGCAAAACCACACGGGAAAGTGATGCAGAGTTATGCTTACTTGCAGAGGGACTGGTGGCTGGCGTTGGCAAGGATTTTAGGCCTGGGAGACAGCGCCCTGCTGCGCACATGACGAAGTGTGGAGATGCGGGAGGAGATGATGGCGAAGGTGAGGATTTCCGCTGCCAGGGAATCCACCTGTGCACGGGGGAAGGCTGAGAAAACAGGTAAGAGATATGACAGCTTACGTGAAGCAGCGATGAGTGGCAGGACTGGAGAGATGATCCTGCTGAGGGA
Organism: Pholidichthys leucotaenia; assembly: GCA_020510985.1. Taxonomy (NCBI): domain Eukaryota; kingdom Metazoa; phylum Chordata; class Actinopteri; order Cichliformes; family Pholidichthyidae; genus Pholidichthys; species Pholidichthys leucotaenia. The sequence continues at coordinate 21,650,168 of CM035850.1, read as the reverse complement.
TTGAGCCCTTTGTAGAACAGACGGCTCCAGGCCGATGCTCAGGGCGAGGTGGAATAAATAGCTCTGCGCTAACGAGGCGCAGGTGTGCGCACAGCTGAGGTGGATGCCTGAGAGCGGCGAGTGGTGACAGAGACATGATGACCAGAGTGATTTCCCCTGTGGGTGGGTGTGTGTGTGTGTGTAGGAATGTATGGGTATGTGTTGCGTGGAATAAGCACAGGTGTGAGTGAATGTGTGAGTGAGGGTGTGGACTGAATTGAGTGGACACAGGTGTGCGTGAATGTGTACATGCGTGTAAGTGTGTGTGTGTACATGTATGAATGAGCTGAGTAATGAATACAGGCAATAACAGATTGGAATCACCTGTCAAGCACTGACAGGAGAGGGGGGAGTGGCTACAGCAGACAGGAGGCACAGAGAAACCATATGGAATACAAAAGGTAACTAATATGGAAACAGGAGACAGCCATAAAGCCAAGCTCGGGAGAATCCCCAGCTCGGTTCATGACAGAGCCCCCCTCTCAAGGGGTGGATTCCAGACACCCAGAGCACCATCAAAAGAACAAAAAAAAAGAAAAGAAACCTGCCCCCCACCACCATCAGGAGGAACTACCACAACTACCCAGGGTGGGTGGTGGGGGGAACAGGCCAGTAGGGAACAAAAAATAATTCAGCTCAAGACCCACCACAAACAGAACACAAAATCACCCCTCCCCCACCAAGGTCTGGAGCAGGAGACACGGGAGGCCACCCAAAGTCCCAGACCCCACAGTCAACAAGATGAGGCCGGTCTGGTGGCCTGCCTGCATCCCAGGCCAACCGGACGGTCAGGAGAAACGAGTCAGGTGGCCTGCGAGGGAAATCTGGCCACCCAACCCAACAGTGCAGTTCATCAGGCAGCTGGCCTGGGTCCTTCAGCCACCAGTTCAGGAGAAGCGGCCTGGGTGTGTGAGTGGGTGTATACGTGTGTGTAGGAATGCATGGGTGTGTGTTGCATGGAATAAGCACAGGTGTGAGAGAATGTGTGCATGTGAGTGAGTGTGTGGGCTGAATTGAGTGGACACAGGTGTGCGTGAATGTGTGCATGCGTGTAAGTGTGTGTGTGTACGTGTATGAGCGAGCTGAGTAGTGAATACAGGCAATGACAGATTGGAATCACCTGTCAGGAACTGACAGGAGAGGGGGGAGTGGCTACAGCAGACAGGAGGCACAGAGAAACCATATAGAACACAAAAGGTAAAGCAAAACACAGATAATATGGAAACAGGAGACAGCCATGAAGCTGAGCTCAGGAGAATCCCCAGCTTGGTTCATGACATCAGGTTCAGGTTCAGGTTACTTTATTTGTACCCGTAGGTAGATTTGTTTTGCAGTCTGGTGACATCCATATTTACAAGCCACAAATTACATTCAACATAGACACAAACACAGGCACATATGAAGCTGACTATAAACATGATAAGAATACTCAAGGCTCCATCAATCAGGGTATAACAAGACAAAGAGATGGGAGAAAAACCAGAGGTAAGAAAGAAGGGTCATATCAAAAGTTAAAAACTAGTCAAAGAGGTTAAAAACTCAAAGGTCTAAAACCCAATAAAATATTTAGAACCCAAGTGACATCCTACAAAAATAAGTAAGTATAAAATGGAGTTAATAAATAGGTACCTAAATTATGTGCAATATATTGTTACAGCTTGTTCAACTCTTTGACAGCAGCAGGGACAAAGCTGTTTTTGTAGTGCTGGGTTCTACTTTTTGGGACAGCAAACCTCCGTCTTGAGGGAAGAAGCTGAAAGTGGCAGTGCAAAGGGTGGGAGTCATCATTTAAAATGGAGGTAGCCATCCTCTGTGCTTGTCTGGTGTACAGGGATGTCAGGCTCAGCTGTGGCTCACCAAGCAAACGACTGGACCATCGAACTACTTGATCCAAGGATTTCCTCTGTTTCAGTTTTATCTGACCAAACCATGACACTAAAGAAAAGGATAAAACAGATTCAATAAAAGCCCGATAAAACATTGTCATTATGGTTTGGTCAACTTGGAAGCGTGCAAGTTTTCTCAAGCAATGCAAATGTTGCTGACCCTTTTTGCACACCCTTTCACAGTTCTCTTCAAAGTTTAAATTACTATCAATAATTGTCCCAAGATATTTGTAGGATTGTACACATTTGGTGGTCTGGCCTTTTAGTATGGTGACTTTGTGCCTGGGATTTTTCCTCCTAAAGTCAATAATCATGTCTTTAGTTTTTGTCGTATTCAGCTGCAGGTAGAAATCCTCACACCAGTGAACAAAATCATCAACTACTGGGCCGTGGCCACTCTCACCATCCTGGAGGAGACTGACAATAACTGAGTCTTCAGCATACTTTATAATGTGTCTGTTGTCATGTCTGCTCCAACACATGTTTGTGTACAGGATGAAGACACACACCCCTGAGGAGAGCCAGTAGAAGAGCACTTTAGGTCAGACAATGTACAATTGACCCTTACTCTCTGCGTCCTGTTGGTTAAGAAATCCAGAATCCAACCCACCAGATTATTGCTCAAATCAAATTGCTGCAGGAGCCTTTCAACTAAGATATGAGGTTGGATTGTATTAAAGGCGGAGGAAAAGTCCACAAATAAAAGTCTGGTGTGTGTCCCATTAAAATCCAGATGTTTAAAAAGCATGTTAAACAGAGTGACAGTGGCATCCTCCACTCCTCTGTGAGGCCTATAGGCAAACTGCAGAGGATCCAATGCATGCTCAGTCTGCTTTAGGACCTCACATCTGACCAGTTTTTCAAAAATTTTCATTAAAATTGAAGTCAAAGCAACTGGTCTAAAGTCATTTACCGTTTTAGGACAGCTGGATTTTGGAACGGGAACAACCACGGCTTCTTTCCAGATCTTAGGCACATGTTGTGTCTGTAAGGACTTATTGAAAATGTAATGAAATATAGGACTCAGTTCATGTGACCTGAGATCGTCACTTCCTTGTGGTAACGTATCGTCACTTCCTGTTTTGCTGTCTACCTGTGTGGTTTGCTTTGTGGTTTGCTCTCCAGCCATTAGCTATGGCTACTAGCTCTCCTTCCTCTCCTCCTCTGGTGTGCTCTCTCTGTCAGATGTTTAGCTACACCTCTGCCTCTTTTAGTGATAACGGTAAATGTAATAAATGTTGTCTTTTTGAGGCGCTCGAGGCGAGGTTGTCTGATTTGGAATCCCGGCTCCGCTGCATTGAAACACCGTCTGCGCCAATTAATCTTGACGGACGCCCATTAGCTGCAGCGGAGCTAGTTAGCTTAGGTCCCACTGTCAGCGGTCCCTCGGCTCTCCTCAGCAGCGAGGAGACTGGGTGGGTGACGGTGAGAAGGAAGCCTAGTCGCAAAGCCCCGGTACACCACCAACCTGTTCACGTTTCTAATCGTTTTTCCCCGCTCAGTGACACACCCGCTGAGGAAAAAACTCTGATCATTGGCGACTCTGTAGTCAGAAACGTGAACCTAGAGACTCCAGCGGCCATAGTCCAATGCATTCCTGGGGCCAGAGCAGGCGACATCGAGTCAAATTTGAAAATGCTGGCTAAAAGTAACTCTAAATATTCCACAATTGTTATTCACGCCGGCATTAATGACATCCGTCTCCGGCAGTCGGAAGTCACGAAACTTAATATAGAATCGGTGTGTGACTTTGCCAAAACGATGTCTGCCACGGTAGTATTCTCTGGGCCCCTGTCATGACGGCCCTCACGGACCGTCACAAGACGCCTCAGTCACCAGTGAGTTTGCAGTGGTAATTTATTGTGGAGAAGGATGAACACTCACAGAACACATACAGTGGCTGGGTGAAGTCTGAGCCGGGGAGCACCCGATGCGCCAGACGACAACGTTAGTGATGAGCTAGGCAAACAGGAACATACCTGAGCAAGGAGCACCATCAGAACGTAGCAGAGTATAACAGATAATCATAACAGGAGAACGTAACAGAACATAACAGGATATAACAGAGACTGCCGCGTTGGAGGACATTTAGCACCCGCTTATATCTCTGGTGGCTAATGACCCCAACGCGGCACAGCTGCTGCTAATGACAGCAGAGCAGCAGCTGACTTTGACAGCAGGGAGCTCCCCCGGGCGCCTTCACAATAAGAGCCCGAGGAGCTGGAAGGAATCCTCAGCTGCCAAAGCCAGAGAACAAAAAGATATGAGACCCGAGTGTGGCCAGAACCGACACTCGGGTTATGACAGTACCTCCCCCTCAAGGCCAAGCTCTGAGCGGCCTGAGTAACACCCAAGCCCCCCCCCCACCCCCCTAGGGTGGGTGGATGGGGTGCTGGCAGGAGGGAGAGAGAGACAAACAACCAACAAGGCTACAAAGGTAGGGAGAAAAAAAACCCACAATAAGTACAAAATAGGCAACACACCCTTGGGCAAACAGAGTGACACAAAAACACAAAACAATCCCCCTTCCCCCCCACACACACCCCAACAGTCCCACAGACGAGATCAGGAACCCGGAAAGGGCGCAGTCCAGGCCCGGAGGGATGGGGGCAAAAGGTTCGGGGGGGTCGTCCGGCAACAAGAGGCCACAGAACAGGGAGGGGAAAAGAGGACAGTTCGGGCGGCCTACCCCAGTCCCATGCTCGGGGGAAGAGAGTTTCAGGCGGCCGGAGCAGGTCGCTGCACAGGAAGATAAACAGGTCGGGGGGCCGACCCAGAGAACCAAACCAACGAGACAGCCCTTCAGGCGGCCGCCCCGCAACACCAGCCCACCAGAACCGTTGGGAAGAAGCAGCCGGTGGTCCCGCAGAAAAGGGGGGAGATGAGGGGAAACCGGGCGGAGCGTTCGGGACCCCAACGGCCCCAGGTGGAGATGGGTAGTGCTCCTCAGGGAGACGAGGAGGATGACGGTGGAGATGAGAGTGAAGAAGAAAACGAGCCTGTCCAGCATCCGGTGGCTGGGGATCTGCAGCTCCCTCACTGAACCTAGGACCTGCTGGTGCAGCACCCACGGTGGACCCCGATTGGGCCTCCGGAACAGCACTCCCGGTGGACCCCAATTGGGCCTCCGGAACAGCACTCCCGGTGGACCTGGTCGGCGTGGCACCAGACTCGACCTCCAACCCCGAAACCGGAACCTCTGGCGCAGCAGGCGAGAGCAGCCCCTCGCCGGCGACCCTGGGAGAAGACTCACACAAGAGAGAAAACCCGGGATCAGGATCACTGGCAGCGCCAGAACCCGGCGAGATAAGCTCGGACGCAGCGGGCGGCTGCACCCGGCTCATCTCCCCTTGAGACAGGCAAAAGTGCTCTAAAAGGTGAAGAAGAAAGATAAAACAGAGCACTTGCCTGAGCTCGGGTTCTGACGCCGTCCAGGACTGCGATGATCCGGGCTCAGAAGTCAGGAGGTCGTCCTCAGGCTCCCACTCAGCTGCGTCGGGCTCCGCAGCTGGCATGATGGTGCGTGCAGCTAGAGAGTCCTCCGGCACCGATGTCCAAGCCGGTGGCCCGCACGGCGTGGTGGCAGGAGAATCTCGCCCTGCTGGACCGGACTGCTCCTCCGTGGAACCCTGGGGACGCTTCTTCATCGGCGATGGCTCCACGCTGCAGTCCGCTCTCCTCCTCCGCCCATGGCGTGGCTGCGGAACCGGAACCAGGCTCTCCAGAACCGCAGGCCCCCTCCTCATCCAGCGACGTTGGCCTGACGTCGAGGACTGCTCAGCGGGGGGAGACACAGAGGAAGCAGGGTTATTACTTTCGTCCACAGCGGGTGGAGGGAGCTCGGGGGGCTGCATACCCCGAACTCCACCCCCAGGAGTCAGACAAGGCAAAACAATATCAAAAGAAGAGAAATTATCATGCACTTGCCTTTCCCCTAAGGGTAAGATGGTCCTCGCTGTGGGGGACGTCATTCCTTCCTTTCCCCGCTGGATGGCGACAGAGGGCCCTCTGGGAAGACGAGATGAGGCCACTCGAGGCGGATCCGGGATGAAGCTCGCCGAAACGGAGCTCTCGTGACACACAGCAGCCAGGATAGGCGACGAGGAGGAGGGGGCGACAGCCGGGGTCAGTCGGGCGTGGAGCGCTGACGGGACAGCAGGCGAGGGCCCGGGAGAAGACGAGGCTGCGGGGATTCCCCTCTGACGAGGCGCAGGAGTGACAGCTGTGTGGGGGGTTGAGCCCTTGCGGCGACCCGGAACAGCATCCAGACGGGGGTCTAGCCGAGGTTGGAAGCCGGAGTGACGACGGTTCCTTGTAGGGGGTGAGGCGAAGGTGAGGTCCGGAAATCGCCGTTCCTGAGCAGAAACGGCGGCAAGCAAGTCAGCAAACTCAGGAAACTCACGCAGCGCTGGATTCCTCTCCACCAGTCTGACCGCCGCCACCACATGCTTCATACACGCCGGAGGATTCTTAGCGGAGCAAGCAGCAGCCACCCGGTCCCAGATCTCTTCTGCTGTCATCTGCAGCTTCTCTGGGGGAATCCCGAGTGACGACATGCCCGATGGGAAAAGACCTCCGGGTGGTGCGAACTCCCGGGCCGGAACGGAGGCAGGAGCGGGATCCCGAAGTGAGGGGCGACGTCTCCTCCACTTCAGCTTCCTGCCAGGATTTCCCTCCAGCCCTCGGAGTCTCTCACGCTGGGTGGCGATGTCATCTCTCCTCACGCTTACCTCTGGATGATCGGTGAAGCGGGAAAGAGAATCCAGAATCTCCTTGGCTAGGTCCAGGTATCTACAAATGTCGCTGGGAGCGTCCAACAGCGTAGCGGTGAAGATGGTGTAATCTACCTCCTTCAGAACCTCTGCTTGCTGCCTGCCAAGGCGCCGACAATGGCCCCTGGATGACGACATACTCCCCGCTGCAGACACTCAGACAGGTAGGAATTAACAGTCCACTACTGCAAACTACACGGTGAATGGCGTCTCGATACAACGCCTCCTCTCCGGGCGTTAGGCGGCAGTCTACTGTCACGACGGCCCTCACGGACCGTCACAAGACGCCTCAGTCACCAGTGAGTTTGCAGTGGTAATTTATTGTGGAGAAGGATGAACACTCACAGAACACATACAGTGGCTGGGTGAAGTCTGAGCCGGGGAGCACCCGATGCGCCAGACGACAACGTTAGTGATGAGCTAGGCAAACAGGAACATACCTGAGCAAGGAGCACCATCAGAACGTAGCAGAGTATAACAGATAATCATAACAGGAGAACGTAACAGAACATAACAGGATATAACAGAGACTGCCGCGTTGGAGGACATTTAGCACCCGCTTATATCTCTGGTGGCTAATGACCCCAACGTGGCACAGCTGCTGCTAATGACAGCAGAGCAGCAGCTGACTTTGACAGCAGGGAGCTCCCCCGGGCGCCTTCACAATAAGAGCCCGAGGAGCTGGAAGGAATCCTCAGCTGCCAAAGCCAGAGAACAAAAAGATATGAGACCCGAGTGTGGCCAGAACCGACACTCGGGTTATGACAGCCCCTCCCCAATCTGACCAGTGATGACATGTTTAGTCGCTCGTCATCCTTGAACCGCTGGCTGTCTGTGTGGTGTCCTAAAAATGACGTGGGCTACATTGACAATTGGAGCTCTTTTTGGGGAAAACCTGGTCTTATGAGACGAGACAGCATTCATCCCACTTTGGATGGTGCTTCTCATTTATCTAACAATCTGGCATCTTTTTTATCCAAATTTCCAAAACCATGACTACTCAGAGTTGGGACCAGGAAGCAGAGTCGCAGTCTTACACGCCTCTCTGCAGCTCCTCTTCATCCGCCACCCCTCAGCTTAGCCCCTGTCTTCCCCATCAGAGAATCATTGTCTGCTCCCTCCAAAGTGAATAAAAATATAATGTATAAGCATCCCAAAGTGATAAAGCAAAATATTGGTAAAACTCAAATTAAACATAAAGCCTCTACATTGAATGATTTGGTCTCTGTTCCTCCTCATAATTTAAAAATTAAATGTGGTTTATTAAATATTAGGTCTCTAACTCCCAAGTCTCTGTTAGTCCATGATTTGTTAATTGATCATCAGATTGATTTAATTTCCCTTACAGAGACTTGGTTAGGGCAAGAGGATTATGTTGGTTTAAATGAATCAACTCCCTCTGGTTATTTAAACTGTCAAAATCCCAGAAGTTCTGGTCGTGGAGGAGGAGTAGCAACAATTTACCATTCCAAATTACTAGTTAATGTAAAGCAAAAAACATGTTATAATTCCTTTGAGGGCCTGGTCCTCAGTATTGGGCACTTTAGCAATTTTAGGTTAAACCCAGTTTTATTTGCCATAGTTTATCGTCCCCCATGGGGGACAATGGATCAGCGTTCTCGTCGCGCCCTCCGCCAGTACCCGGGCTCGCCTGGGGAAGCTAATGATCCTACCAGCAGACTAAATTCGAAGAGACGACGCCTCTGTGCCAAGTCAAAGAAGAATCCTAGTCACAGTCCTAAAGCCGAAAGCAAACAGCCCCAAGAGCACTTTGTGGTAGGATCTGCCCTTCGCATATTACAACTAAACGTTGAAGGCCTATCTGCAGCCAAGCGAAGCCTTATCGAAGTCCTCGCCTTCCAACATTCGATTGATGTAATCTGCCTCCAAGAGACTCATATTGGCACAGAGGAAGCTGGCCGCTTCACCATCAAAGGCTTTGACCTCCTGTGCTATGTTCTACATGCTAAACATGGACGTGCCACCTATGTGCGTTCTGACATAGTTGAAGCAAATCACCTGATAACAACACATTTCTCAGACACCATAATCATTGGTGGCTTCCATATTGTCAATGTGTACAAGCCCCCTAATGCCAACTGGGATCTGCAGGTCTTACCCACCCTACCCCACCCTGCCATCTATGTGGGGGACTTTAACAGCCATCACCCTGACTGGGGGTACCCAGCAGTGGACAGTGATGGGGAGGCACTTTCAGACTGGGCATCCAGAAATGACCTCGCTTTGATATACGACCCCAAACAAAGAGGAACCTTCCACTCTGCTAGGTGGAAGAAGGACTATTCTCCTGACCTGTGTTGGGTCAGCTCTTTGAATGGGGAGCCATATCCTACACAGATCCTCATTCTTGATGATTTTCCACACAGCCAACACCGGCCCCTGCTTGTACACATTGGCCTACAACTTCCAGTCATATACAGCCCAAGGAAGATGCGCTGGAACTTCCGCAAAGCCAACTGGAAGAAATTCAGTGAAACTCTGGACCGGAGCGTTGTTACCATCCCACTCCACTCCATCACTGTAGATGAAGCATACAACCGCTTCTGCAGCGCAATCTTCAAGGCTGCCCATACTGCAATCCCACGAGGCTACCGACCCCTCTATGTCCCATGTTTGGACGGAGAAAGTGCTGCCCTCCTACAATCCTATCAAACATCAGGGGACCCAGAGATAGCAGACCATCTCATTGATTCGCTAAATACAGCCCGGCGAAAGAAATGGGAGGAGACAGTTGCTGACCGGACCTTTACGCACTCTAGCAGGAAATGTTGGAGCCTCATCCGTCGCCTAGGAGCTGCACAGAAGCCCCCTAGCCAAAGCCGAGCATCCGTCACACCCAACCAAGTTGCATCCCACCTACTGACTATCGCCAAAGCACCCCAAGACAAAGACACCAGAAGAGCAGTTACAACTGAGCTAAAAAAACACCAAAAAATGCCTGTAGAGGAAACAAACCCTGAACCCTTCGAGGCTGCTGAACTGGAGAAAGTCCTACAGGGCCTGAAATGTGGAAAGGCAGCAGGATACGATAACATCTTCCCAGAATTCATGAAAAATCTTGGCCCCCGAGCCCTAACCTGGTTGACACAATTCTACACAAGGATCACACAAACGAACTCGATCCCAAAGAAATGGCGGACAGCAAAGGTCATTGCCATCCCAAAACCTGGCAAAGACCACAAACTACCAGCAAGCTACCGCCCAATCTCCCTACTCAGCGTTCCTTACAAAATCATGGAGCGCCTAATACTGCAACGCATTTCCCCAGAAATAGAGGATATTCTAAGTGTGGATCAAGCAGGTTTCCGCAAGGACCGCAGTACAGGAGAACAAGTACTGGCCCTAACCACCTTCATTGAAAATGGCTTCGAGAGCAGACTGAAGACAGGGGCTGTGTTTCTCGATCTTACAGCCGCCTATGATACGGTCTGGCACAAAGGCCTCCTCCTGAAACTTATAAAGGCGATCCCTGCTTGGGCAACAGCAATTATAAAAACCCTGCTGACCAACCGAAGGTTCAGAGTCCACCTTAGTCAGAACACAAGTGCATGGAGAATGCAGAAAAACGGACTCCCACAAGGCTCAGTTCTAGCTCCAACTCTGTTCAACCTCTACATAAATGACCTGCCTACTACAAAATCCCGCAAATTCATCTATGCAGATGACATCTGTTTGGCATTCCAAGCACCAGACTTTGAACCACTGGAACGGGTGCTCACGGAAGATCTTGCTAAACTGGACCAGTTCTGCAAAATCTGGCGCCTAAAACCAAGCCCAGCAAAAACCGTCTCCAGTGTATTCCATCTCCACAATGCAAAAGCTGCCAGAGAACTAAACATCCACCTGAGCGGACTCAAGCTTAAGCATGCCCCAAATCCAACTTATCTTGGAGTGACCCTTGATAGGACCTTATCCTTCAAGGAACATCTAAAGGGGACGGCTGCTAAGGTGAAAGTACGAAACAACCTGCTCTGCAAGCTCGCTGGTGCAAAATGGGGGGCGGCAGTCTCCACCCTGCGCACCTCAGCACTGGCCCTTTCATACTCTGTAGCAGAATATTGTGCCCCTGTCTGGTCCAGGTCATCTTACACACACCATGTAGACACCCAGCTCAACTCAACCATGAGAACTATAACTGGAACAATCCGCTCAACACCACTCCCCTGGCTCTCTGTACTGTCAAACATAGCCCCTCCACACATCCGGCGAGCAGCATTAACTCAAAGGATGCTCCAAAAAGTTAAAGATTTTCCTCACTTACCAATCCATGCAGATATCTACACCCCACCCACTGCTCGACTTTCATCCAGACGGCCGATTTGGAAAAACCCTCCCCCAGCTGACTTTACCATCCAGACAGCTTGGCAAGAGGAATGGGAGACCAAGGAGGTCCCAAACAAACAGCTGGTGATAAACCCCAACCAACAGGTCCCGGGCACCAACCTCCCAAGGAGACATTGGTCTACACTCAATCGCTTCAGGACTGGACATGGCCCCTGCTTGGCCAGCCTTCACAGATGGGGCAGTAGCCCTAGCCCACTGTGCGCATGTGGAGAGGAGCAAACTATGGAACACATCATAGAGGTTTGCCCACTCCAAAGACTGGAAGGAGGATTACACACCCTCCATACAGCAAACCAGGAGGCAACTGCTTGGCTTAAGGACTTTGCATTCGCTAAATAAATAAAAATCGTCCCCCATCAACCTACTCAGAATTTTTATCCGAATTTGCTGATTTCTTAGCTGATTTAGTGCTGAAATCTGATAGAATAATTATAGTAGGGGACTTTAATATACATGTGGATGTAGATAGTGACTGCCTTAATGTGGCATTCAATTCAATATTGGACTCGATTGGGTTTTCTCAGAAAGTAGGAAATTCTACTCATTACCTCCACCATACATTGGACCTTGTTTTGACATATGGCATAGAAATAGAAAATCTTGTAGTGTCTCCTCATAACCCTGTACTGTCAGACCATTGTCTGTTAACCTTTGATTTTACTATTTCTGACTATTTGGCTCCTAAAGAAAAATATTATTACAGTAGATGCCTCTCAGATGATGCTGTTTCCAAATTTATGCAGATTGTTTCCTCTATGCCATGTGTCAACACAACAGAAATAAGCTATAGACAGCTTGCTCCTTCTGTAATTGATAACATGGTGGATAGTGTTTCAGCTTCTCTGCATCAGACTCTAGACTTGGTGGCCCCCTTAAAAAAGAAAAAGTCTAATCAGAGATTTCTAACTCCTTGGTTCAACACAGAAACTCGTACCTTAAAACAGAAGACTCGTCAATTAGAAAGAAAATGGCGCTCCACTAATTTAGATGAAATCTATTTAGCTTGGAGAAATTATCTTTTAATTTATAAAAAATCTCTTAGAAAAGCTAGAACGAGTTATTACTCTGCATTAATAGAAGAGAACAAGAATAATCCCAGGTTTCTTTTCAGTACTGTAGCCAGGTTGACAAAGAGTCAGGACTCTGTCAATCCTAGCATTCCCTTAGAGCTTACTAGTCAGGACTTTATGAACTTTTTCAATAATAAAATTTCATCCATCAGAGATAAAATCAATCAGATTCTTCCCACAGTTAACTTAAATACCGTAACTACTACAACTCCTTCTATTGATCTCTGTCTTGATGAGTTTACTCCAATCGACCTTTGTGAGTTAGACAAAATAGTTTCCTCATCCAAACCTTCAACTTGTCTTTTAGACCCCATTCCTACCAGGTTATTTAAAGAAGTCTTCCCACTTATTGGTAGCTTTATTCTTCATATAATCAATTCTTCATTAACTTTAGGCCATGTACCGCAGGCTTTTAAAACGGCTGTAATTAAACCCTTACTCAAAAAGTCAACGCTAGATCCAGGAGCTTTAGCTAACTATAGACCAATCTCTAATCTCCCTTTCATTTCAAAAATCTTAGAAAGAAATTGAAATTTCAGAGGAACAATGGGAATTGGCTTGTACAGAAGCTCAAACCAAATCAATAAATGCACGCCTTAAATTGATACATTTCAAATGGTTAATGCGGATGTATGTTACACCGGAGGAGTTAAATAGATATAACAAAAATATACCAGATACATGCACAAAATGCATGGAAAGTAAAGGAACCCTATTTCATTGTTTATGGGAATGTAGATTAATAAGAATGTTTTGGGAAGAGGTGAGGGTAACAATTGAAAAAATAATCTCAAAACAAATCATACTGAATCCTAAACTGTTTTTGTTGGGTCTGTACCCAGAAAAGCATAATTTTAATAAAAGTGAAAGAACATTCATAGACCTCAGTTTGCTTAATGCCAAAAAATGTATTGCACTATTATGGAAAAAGACTCATAGACCAGATGTGACTCAGTGGTTAAGACAGATGTTAACAAACCTTCCATTAGAAAGAATAACATATATACTGAAATCAAAGGAAATTGTGTTTGAGAATATATGGAGACCTTTTATTGATTATGTAAAAAATTTAAACATAACTCTTGAAGAAGAAGGTGAATGATGTGTGTGGACCTTGTAAATTCCAAACTGGTGAACATAATATGTATACTTATGTATTGGATTGTCTAGACTAAACAGAGGAGCATTGTTGAAGACTTGATTTTGTTGGTGGTTGTTGGTGTTTTTAGTGCATTTTTTTTTTTGTAGTACTTTAGTGTTAGTGTTTGATTGCTTGTATCATGTTTGTTAAAAAAAAAAAAAAAGGTTCAATAAAGATATTGTGGAAAAAAAAAAAATCTTAGAAAGAGTTGTTGCTACGCAATTATTTGACCACCTGCAGGGAAATGGTTTACTTGAAGAGTTTCAATCTGGGTTTAGAATCCATCATAGTACTGAAACAGCCTTAGCGAAGGTCACTAACGACCTCCTCATTGCATCTGATAATGGACTAGTTTCTGTACTTGTCCTTTTAGACCTTAGTGCAGCTTTTGATACTATCGATCATAATATTCTACTTGATAGATTAGAACACTATGTTGGACTTAATGGAACTTCGTTGCAATGGTTTAGATCTTATTTATCTGATAGGTTCCAGTTTGTTCATGTAAATAATGAGTTTTCTTTCAACTCAAAGCTTAGTCATGGAGTTCCACAGGGATCTGTGCTAGGCCCTACTCTTTTTAGTTTATATATGCTTCCGTTAGGCAACATTATTAGAAAGCACTGTATACATTTTCATTGTTATGCAGATGACACACAATTATACCTGTCAATGAAGCCAGATGATGGTAATCAATTAGCCAAGTTAGAAGCCTGTCTTAAGGAAATCAAAGCTTGGATGACTTGTAATTTCCTGCTATTAAATTCAGATAAGACTGAAGTCATTCTTGTTGGTCCAAAAAACCTTAGAAATTCCTTTCCAAATCAAACTTTCAGTTTGGATGCGGTTACTCTTTCTCTTAATAGCTCTGTGAGGAACCTTGAAGTTATTTTTGACCAGGATTTGTCCTTCAATTCACATATTAAATTTGTTTCTAAGACTGCCTTCTATCATTTGCGTAATATTGCCAAGATTAGGAGCATCTTGTCTCAGAGTGATGCTGAGAAACTGATCCACGCTTTTGTTAGCTCGAGATTAGATTATTGTAATTCTTTATTATCAGGCTGTCCTAAAACATCTTTAAAAAGTCTTCAGCTGATCCAAAATGCTGCAGCAAGAGTTTTAACAGGTACTAGAAAGAGAGATCATATCTCTCCGGTTCTGGCCTCCCTTCATTGGCTTCCCATAGAGTTTAGAATTAAGTTTAAAATCCTTCTTCTTACTTACAAAGCTCTAAACAATCAGGCTCCTTTTTATTTAAAAGATCTGATACTATCGTATTATCCTAACAGAGCACTCCGCTCCCAAAATGCAGGATTACTTGTAATACCTAGAATCTCCAAAAGTACAATGGGAGGCAGAGCCTTCAGTTATCAAGCTCCTCTCCTGTGGAATCAGCTGCCAATCTGGATTCGGGAGTCAGACTCGATCTCTGTTTTTAGGAATAGGGCTAAAACCTACCTTTTTGATATAGCCTACAATTAGGGAGGGATCATGTGTTTTTGAACCCTCCCTTAGTTATGCTGCTAATAGGTTTAGTCAGCCGGGGGACCTCCAGTAATGCACTGGGCCTCACTCCTTTCCTCACTCTCTATGAAATATTTTTTTTTTTTTGCTGGTCATTAACATCTGTTTGTTCTCTCCCATAGACTGAGTCCCCATCGTGCTGTTTGCTCTCTACATGTCTGTTCTTTTCTTCTTCTCTATCCCCTCACCCCCCAGCCAGTCGCAGCAGATGACTGCCCCTCCCTGAGCCTGGTTCTGCTGGAGGTTTCTTCCTGTTAAAAGGGAGTTTTTCCTCTCCACCGTCGCCAAGTGCTTGCTCACAGGGGATCACCTGATTGCTGGGGTCTTTCTGCAACTGTGGGGGTTCCCCCCCTACAGTTGATAGTGCTATGAGATGACTGTTGTTGTGAAATGGCGCTATATAAATAAAGTTGAATTGAATTGAATTGAATTGAATGTGCACAGGACTTTACCAAGCGCCCACATATATTATCAGGGCCCTGACTTTTGTTCACTTTTACAGCGCAGAACTCCCTTTTAACATCCTGCACCTCAATATTAAAGTGCTGATTGTCTTTGAGTTTCTGTTTCAAATCTTGGGTTTCTGTGCTAAAATCAAAGGAGTCAAAACGACCGTAAAAACAATTAAGAGCATTAGCCAGCTCTGTGTCTGAATTAAAACCATCTAAAAACACACGATTACTGCGCTCTGTGCTCTGAAGGCCTGCAATAGTTTTCATACTGGCCCAGGCTGAACCAAATTTCTTTGTTGCCATCTTGCTTTCCAATTCTGATTTATAATTCTGTTTTGCTCTTAAAATTTCGGACTTCAGCTCTTTTGTGGCAACCTGTAGCTCAGAAACAGACCCCTGTTTAAAGGCAAGTGCTTTCCTCTTCTTCCTCTTCTTTCCTCATTCAAGTGAATACTTCACTTGAATGTTTAGCTGTTAATGTATGTCTCTCTCCGGTAATGAATTTCAACATTGCAGTAGTGTACAACCCACCGTCACACAACTCTTCCTTTTATAATGAATTAAGTGATCTGGTTAAACAACTTGAGAAGAACAGAGAAACGATAATTCATGGTGACTTTAATATCAACTGGTCTGATAAAAAAGACAAACAAAAACTGAAAAGCCTCATGACTAAATTTAATTACCAGCAAATCATCAAAGGACCCACCAGGATAACCAAACAATCCAGAACACTTATTGACATGGTATTTACTAATAAACCAGAACGAATAACCAGAACCTATAATCTTGTAACTGGTCTCTCAGATCATAACATGGTTCTTGCTGTCAGGAAACTTACTAAAAAGCGACTACAGTATTTTGGGGGAGTCGATATTGACAAATCAAATTTTATTATCCCCAAATCAAAAAATGAGGAGTTTGAACATTACTTAGAGAATCAAAATTGGGAGCAGCTCATGTCAACATGTGAAGTAGATGATTGTTGTAATTTTATAACTGCAACAATCACAAAGTCTATAGAAAAATTTTCAAAGCAAATTAAAAGTAGACAACAGAAGATTAGCCTACCATGGTTAAATAATGAAATAAGAAAACTTATGAAGAGGCGAGACTATGCACTGAAAACATCACTAACCTCCAAACTACAAAATGATCACCTTGTGTACAAAAGTTTAAGAAATAAAGTGGTACATGAGCTGCGAAAATCAAAAATATCTTATTACAATAAACTGATAGATCATGCAAAGGGTAACAACAGTTCCCTATGGAGGCATTTAAATAACTTAACTAATAAAAAAAACGATCAGAAGGGGGTAAAGGAACTTAGAATCAATGGCAAGACCGTCAGTGACAAGGCTACTTTGGCAAATGAATTTAATTCACACTTTGTGGGCTCTGTGGAAGACTTAACAAAAAATTTTGTGCTGCCAAATGTGCTCAACAACACAAATTCCATACTTCCAACAGATACTTTTCACATCGATGAGGTAAATGAGAAGTTAATTGCTGGTATTGTTAAAACACTGTCAAACTCAAAAACTAATGATATCTACAATATGAGCACCTCCTTTCTCAAAATGCACAGCAAAATATTAATCAAACCACTGACTCATCTCATTAATCTCTCCATTAGGTCTAGTACATTTCCATCTGGCTGGAAAAAAGCTGTCGTCATACCAGTTCATAAATCAGGCAGTAAAGACGATATATGCAATTACCGCCCAATCTCTATTTTACCAGTCCTATCTAAGGTTCTTGAAAAAGTTGTAGCTACACAGCTGATAGACTACTTACAAGACAGTCAACTTCTTCATCCACATCAATTTGGTTTTAGACCAGGATACTCAACAGAAACAGCAAATTGTTGCCTTATTGAAAACGTCAAACAGTCCTTGGACAGGGGTAATGTGGTAGGAGCTGTTTTTCTAGATCTCAAAAAGGCTTTCGATACTGTAAACCACAGTTTGCTTTTATCCAAAATGGTATCTTTTAACTTCTCCCCAAATACATTAGAATGGTTTGCATCTTATCTCCAGAATAGAGAACAGTGTGTAAAAGTTCACCAGGATAAATCCTCATTTTTAAACAACCGCATGGGTATCCCACAAGGGTCCATTCTTGGTCCTTTACTTTTCAGCATTTTTATTAATGACTTGCCGTTACACTGCTCAGCTGCAACATGCCAACTTTATGCAGATGATGCAGTTATTTACACAGCTGCCAAGACTCCAGCACAGGCTGCAGATGTACTGTCTACAAGTATGGTTGATGTCCAAGAGTGGCTCCTCAAGAACCATCTATTGCTGAACCTTCAGAAAACAGTCTCAATGTGCTTTTCAATCAAAAAATGTAACCTGCAACATTTTAAAGTTAATATACATGATCATGACATCAGTTTAGCTACAGAATTCAAATACCTTGGCATTGTACTAGATCCTCAACTCAAATTTAATCTTCATATAAAGAAAATTTCAAAAACAGTAAAAAAAAATCTGAACTGCTTTAAATTAATTAGATATTACATACCTTACGAAGCAGCTGCACTGTATATGCATTCTATGTTTTTTTCTCATATATCATACTGTTTGACAGTCTGGGCTCAAGCAGCCCCTTCCACAATAAGACATATAGGTTCATTATATAATCAAACCCTAAAAATCTTGGACAAAAAGCCCATTAGGTGGCATCACTGTAATGTTTTAAAAAAATACAACCTATTGAGTTTTGAGAGCTTCATTGACCTCTGTCTTCTGAAATTAACGTTCAAATGTTTCCATAAATCAGCACCCGAGCCACTTGCTGGTTTCGTCCAAAGACAGGACAGCAGCAGAGCCACCAGGAGTTCTGTTAACAATAACTGTAAAATATTCCACCGCAGAACCACATTTGGACAAACAGCTTTCTCTATAAAGGGCAGTCACATCTGGAACACAATGCCAAATGAAATTAAAATAATAACGGACTTTAAAACATTCACTAAAAATGTTAAAAACTGGCTGAAAAATAAACAAGAATGTACTCATGTATGAATTAATTGTCTGCAAAGTGAGAGTGAATGAAGGGAAGGAATAAATGTGTTTGTTTATAGTGAGTGACGGAGGGAGGAAGGCCTGAAATAGGCAAATGTGAGTTATGTTATATGTGTTAAATGTGAGTCAGGCTGTTATATTTGTGTATTTATAATATTTATAATATTTATGTTAAATGTGAGTCAGGCTGTTATATTTGTGTATTTATAATATTTATAATATTTATAATTGTGTATTTATAATTTTTCTGCATTGATGTATGTGGTTATTGTGTTTATTTTTTATCTTGATTCTTTTTTCTAAAGCCCATCCAGGGACAAGAGTTGCAAATTAGCTAATAGCTATACACTCTATGTGCAACACATCAGATTGATTGTCTTTGATTAATTGTCTATGTTTATTGCACTGTCCCTGTCAAATAAACTAATCTACTACTCTGTAAGCAGGATTTAACTGATTTTGTAACCCATGGTTTGTTGTTGGGATATATTTTGATACGTTTACGTGGAACGATCTTATTTTTACAGAAAGCTATGTATGAGCATGTGACGTCCACCAAAGAGTCCAAATCATCCCCGCAGGCCAGTGTGAACATCTCCCAGTCTGTACAGTCAAAGCATTCCTGGAGGCTGTGCACTGAATCTTCTGTCCACACATCAATGTCTCTCGTCTCCACCTTGCCTCTTCTGAGAGCAGTTTTATATGTGGGCAGCAAATGTACACAGTTGTGATCTGAGGATCCAAAAGGACATAGCATACATACTCACATGCACACCAGCAAAATACATACATTTTTACATTGCAGTGTTTATGTGACACCAATGTCCATTGGCAGCCAGAGATAAAACCGGCCCGGAGGCCCAGGGCAGCCCCAAAGCATGCACACCCCTGGCCGCCGAAGAAAAGACCGGCTCGGAGGCCCCGGGCAGCCCCACGAAATGTGCACCCCTGGCCGTCGTCCGCCTCCACAATCAAAACTGACCTCTCCTGCAAAAAATGTCTTCTCTCACCACTGACTGCATCACTCCTCGGGGCCCACAGTGCTGCCGTCTGGCACGCCATCCCTCCGTGCTCGTCAGTCCGCTCCCAACCGCTTTCCACACCACTGCAGCTGCCATCGTTTCCCCGAACACTCCGACCCCCTGTGGCCACACTCTGGGGAAAACCAAAGCCTGCTCGTCGATGCTGCTCGCCAACTCAGGCGCCTCGTCGCAACGCCCAGCACCCTCGTCCAGGGCGCGTTGAGCTCCGGCACTGAGATCCTGCCTGAGTTCCATGGCGCACGGCTGTCACTGCTCTCTCCCGGGGCTCCCAGCGTCACTCCCGCCGACGTCACTCACCGACCCAGGCACCTCACCGCCACTCCCAGCACCCTCGTTTCCATGCGCTCTGCTGCACTGTTTCCATGCCTGGCTGTAGCTGTTCTCTCCCAGGGCTATCAGCGTCAGTCTCATTGGCGTCACTCTCCGAACCAGGTGCTTCGTTGCTGCTCCAAGCACCCTTGTCCAAGGTGCTCCGCTGCACCATCTCCATGCCCAGCTGTAGCTGCGCTCTCCTGAGGCTCTCAGCGTAAGTCTCGTCGGTATCACTCTCCGACCCAGGTGCTCCATCGCTGCTCTCAGCACCCTCATCGCAGGCGCTCTGCTGCATCATCTCCATGCCCGGCTGTCGCTGCTCTCTCCCGGGGTCCTCAGCCTGCATGTTCCCGCTCTCCCGCTGCCCAGCCTCCAACTGCGGGGATGACTCCTGTCGCTGCTCTTCCTCTCCGCTGTTGTCGCTCGCCGCGCCATCAAACTCACCAGCGCTACGGTCCCGTACCTTGCTGAGCTCCTTGGCTTGCCCGCCATCTTCAGTGACTGGGGCTTCCTGCACTTGTGGCTCCGATCCCACCTTGATGAATAGCTGGTAGCCTGGAGCTCGCTTTTGGCGCGCAGTTACTTTTGTGGCTAATTTGCCCATAGACATTGAGTGGGCCGTTAGCTTCTCTGGGCCAACTAGCCTAGCTCCATTTGGCACCAACACTCCCACTACCCACAGCTTCGTGGTCCTCGTCTGCTCGGTGAAGTACTTGGCCAGCCACTCGACAGCATCCACATAACACTCCGTTTCATCCAACATACCGAGAATTCTTCGGCCTTCCGCACCGAGATGGTGGGCCAGAAGTCTTCGTCTTCGTCTCCCGTCGAGTCTACTTAGGCCCAGCGCCCCAAAGTAATCCTCAGACATGGTCATTCACTTAGGCCACAGGATCACTGGCTCTCCCATGTACTCCAGAAACAGTAGCAGGGATGGAGGTAGCCCATACGCTCCCATGGTTTATTCTCATCGCCAAAATGTTATGTATGGAAAAGGAGTCGGAGTCTCTCTTGTCATGCAGTCAACTAACCTTTTTATTAAGAACACAGAACTATATATACAGAACGACCATGCCCGCCTGAAGTCACATTAGGAGCGGGTACAGCAACACACACGCACCACACAACAGAGGAGAGTGGAGTTGAATGTGCAGGGGGACATGAAGTCAGGGAACGCCTGGCCAGGGGTGGAATCCAGCTGGAGCTCTCCCAAAGGTTGTGGGGGCTCACGACTGGAAATAAGGGATAACATACCTGGATGGAGCTCTCCAACTCTCCTCAACAGCGGCCCCAAAATACACTCAGAACATGGGCAAACATCTGAGGACAGAGCAGTAGGGCGTGACAACAGAGAAGGTTGTTGTGCCCCTAAAATACCCTACACATAATTACAAACAGGTGTGGATGCATGAGTGGAGAAACTAACAGAATGGAAAACAGGTGTGCAGCTCTGGCCAGTTTGACAGTCGGAAGCTGCAGAGCACTGTCAAAATAAAGTATAACTGGAAACCATAATATACAAACACAACAGAACCCCATAAGTACATAATTATACTACATAAACCAAAATGACATGAATTGAACAGGAACCCAAAACAGCAGACAAGATAACAGGGAAACAAGCAGACCAAGAAACACTAACCAAGACAGGAAACTGGGCACGGCATCCCCCCGTGCCCCAAGATCATGACAATGTAGGGTATGTTTGAAAGTGGAATACAAAGAGGTGTAGCATATATGTCGGCAATCACGTTAGACTTTGACAAATATAAAAGGGACTAAATGGCACTCAGATTCAAGATTCAAAAGCTTTATTATCATGTGCACAGTTAAGACATGCTACATTTCCTGAGCAATGAAATTCTCTTTGCTCTCTGAACGAATGCCAAGGTAATAGGTACACAACGACACTAATAAGGTAATAACACAATAACTCAATCCTAATACTAATGGATACTAATAACACACACACCAACAGGCAGTTAGGCAATTAGGACTCCTAAACACACCTTGATACTAAATACTAATACTAATGAATACTAATGAATGAATTCATTCATTCAAATAATGAGTACTAATAACACACATTAGGCAATTTGGACAGCTAAAGCAGTTGATGCAGTCAAACAAGAGGGATGAAATTGAAAATTCACTGGATGACTATAGTGGTAGTGGTATATTGATATCAGAGATGATGTGAACCTGAGATGGCATAAACCTATGTACAGTGTGCAAATGAACATTGTGCAGCAAGCAGTATATAATTATAAATTACAAATCAGCACCTGGTGCTAATTTCTCTGTAACGGTAGTAGTACCAGTAGACTGTACAAGACAAATAGCAATAGCGATGATAATTAGCAGCAGAGATGATATGGGCATCAGACGGGTGAGACTATACTGTACAGGTGTGCAATGTGCAAATTTAGCAGCCAGTGTGTGAGTTCCTATATGCAAAGCTTTGTTGCAAAGTTTTAGGAGTTGTTATTTGTTGAGCAGTCTGATGGCAGTGGGAAAGGAGTTTTTCAGTCTGGTTGACCTGCATTTCACACTTCTGTACCTCCGGCCTGAGGGTAGACGTGTGAACAGTCTGTGCTGGGGGTGAAAATGAATGGGACATCCAATATTAGCAACTGTTTCAGATCCCTTGTTTATTTGTTTGTAAGATCACTTATTTGTGTGATCTTGTATCACTTATATTCATAATAGTGTATCTTGCACTTTGGGAAATCGGAGTTGTTCAGTCGTCATTATTTTTAGTTTATTTCACTTCAGTGATGGAGTTCAGTGTAATATTGAATTTCTTCTGTGTATCATCAATAAGCTCATGCAGTGCTATAACAGGACACATTTACAAATATTTGAGACCCATTGTAGTGCATCATTTTATATTTTAGCAATTTTTGTTATTAAAAGGTTTTTTAAAACTGTAATCAACCGAATAAACTACTAAACACCCAGCGTCAATAAAGTACATCTTGTCACGATGGCCCTCACGGACCATCACAAGACGCCACAGTCACCAGTGAGTTAGCAGTGATGTTTTATTAACAGAGAGGGATGAACAACACAGGATACATATAATGGCTGGGTGACGTCTGAGCCGGGGAGCACCCGATGCGCCAGACGGACAATAGTGAGGGTGAAGTCTTAAGGGAACGTACCTTACGAGACGACAATGTTAACAGGCGGGTTACAGATTCCCAAGTCCGTTAACAACGATGAGCAAGGCAAACAGGAACATAACGGAGCATAACAGAGACTGCCGCACTGGAGGACATTCAGCACCGGCTTTTAACTCGGGCCGCTAATGACCCCAATGCGGCGCAGCTGCTCGCCATGACAGCAGCGCAGCAGCTGACTTTGACAGCAGGGAGCTCCCCCGGGCGCCTTCACAATAAAAGCCCGAGGAGCTGAAAGAAATCCTCTGCTGCCAAAGCCAGGGAAATAAGATATGAGGCCCGAGTGTGGCCAGAACCGACACTTGGGTTATAACAGTACCTCCCCCTCGAGGCTGAGCTCTGAGCGGCCTGAGTAACACCCAAGCCCACCTCCCAACCCCCTAGGGTGGGTGGATGGGGCGCTGGCAGGAGGGAGAGAGAAACAAAGAGCAAGCAAGTGATAAGACCAACAAGGCTATAAAGGTAGGGGAAAAAACCATAATCCCTAAAACGTGGGTAACCAGAAAAAAGTCAAAATAGGCAGTATACCTTTTGGCAAAAACAAGGTGACATAAGGTGGAGGAAAAAAACCACCAAACCCAGAAACAACATAGTGAGCCACAAAAACACAAATCAATCCCCCTCCCCCCCCCCCCCGCACACCCCAACAGTCCCACAGACGAGATCAGAAACCCGGGGAGGGTGCAGTCCTGACCCGGAGGGATGGGGGCAAAAGGTTCGGGGGGTCGTCCGGCATCAAAAGGCCACAGAACAGGGAGGGGAAAAGAGGACAGTTCGGGCGGCCTACCCCAGTCCCATGCTCGGGAGTAGAGAGTCTCAGGCGGCTGGAGCAGGTCGCCGCACAGGAAGACAAAAAGGTCGGGGGGCCGGCCCAGAGAACCAAACCAACGAGACAGTCCTTCAGGCGGCCGCCCCGCAACACCAGCCCACCAGAACCGTTGGGAAGAAGCAGCCGGCGGTCCGGCTGAAAAGGGGAGAGACGAGGGGGAACCGGGCAGAGCGTTCGGGACCCCAACGGCCCCAGGTGGAGATGGGCAGCGCTCCTCAGGGAGACGAGGAGGATGACAGTGGAGATGAGGGTGACGAGGGAAACGAGCCTGTCCAGCATCCGGTGGCCGAGGATCTGCAGCTCCCTCACCGAATCTAGGACCTGCTGGTGCAGCACCCACGTCGGATCCCGATTGGGCCTCCGGAACCGAACCCACGGTGGACCCCGATTGGGCCTCCAGAACCGAACCCACGGCGGACCCCGATTGGGCCTCCGGAACCAAACCCACGGACCCCGACTGGGTCGGCGTGGCACCAGACTTGACCTCCAACCCCGAAACCGGAACCTCTAGCGCCGCAGGCGAGAGCAGCCCCTCGCCGGCGACTCCTGGGAGAAGACTCACAAAAGAGAAAAAACCCGGGATCAGGATCACCGGCAGCGCCAGAACCCGGCGAGATAAGCTCGGACGCAGCGGATGGCTGCACCCGGCTCATCTCCCCTTGAGACAGGCAAAAGTGTTCTAAAAGGTGAAGAAGAAAGATAAAACAGAGCACTTGCCTGAGCTCGGGTTCTGACGCCGTCCAGGACTGCGACGATCCGGGCTCAGAAGTCAGGAGTTCGTCCTCAGGCTCCCACTCAGCTGCGTCGGGCTCCGCAGCTGGCATGATGGTGCACGCAGCTAGAGAGTCCTCCGGTACCGATGTCCAAGCCGGTGGCCCGCACGGCGTGGTGGCAGGAGAACCTCGACCTGCTGGACCGGACCGCTCCTCCGTGGAACCCCGGGGACGCTTCTTCATCGGCGATGGCTCCACGCTGCAGTCCGCTCTCCTCCTCCGCCCATGGCGTGGCTGCGGAACCGGAACCAGGCTCTCCAGAACCGCAGGCCCCCTCCTCATCCAGCGACGTTAGCCTGGCATCGAGGACCGCTCAGCGGAGGGAGACACAGAGGAAGCAGGGTTAATACTTTCATCCACAGCAGGTGGAGGGAGCTCGGGGGGCTGCATACCCCGAATTCCACCCCCAGGAGTCAGACAAGGCAAAACAATATCTAAGGGAGAGAAATTATCATGCACTTGCTTTTCTCCTGAGGGTAAGATGGTTCCCGCTGTGGGGGACGTCGTTCCTTCCTTTCCCCGCTAGATGGCAACAGAGGGCCCTCTGAGAAGACGAGGTGAGGCCACTCGAGACGGTTCCGGGATGAGACTCGCCGAAATGGAGCTCCCGCGACACACAGCAGCCAGGATAGGCGACGAGGAGGAGGGGGCGACAGCCGGGGTCAGTCGGGCGTGGAGCGCTGACGGGACAGCAGGCGAGGGCCCGGGAGAAGACGAGGCTGCGGGGATTCCCCTCTGACGAGGCACAGGAGTGACAGCTGTGTGGTGGGTTGAGCCCTTGCGGCGACCCGGAACTGGATCCAGACGGGGTTCTAGCTGAGGTTGGAAGCCGGTGTGATGACGGTTCCTTGTAGGGGGTGAGGCGAAGGTGAGGTTCGGAAACCGCCGTTCCTGAGCAGAAACAGCGGCAAGCAAGTCGGCGAACTCAGGAAACTCACGCAATGCTGGATTCCTCTCCACCAGTCTAACCGCCGCCACCACATGCTTCATACACGCTGGTGGATTCCCAGCAGAGCAAGCAGCAGCCACCCGGTCCCAGATCTTGTCTGCTGTCAGCTGCAGCTTCTCTGGGGGAATCCCGAGTGACGACATGCCTGATGGGAAAAGACCTCCGGGTGGTGCGAACTCCCGGGCCGGAACGGAGGCAGGAGCGGGATCCCGAAGCGAGGGGCGACGTCTCCTCCGCTTCGGCTTCCTGCCGGGATTTCCCTCCAACCCTCGGAGTATCTCACGCTGGGCGGCGATGTCATCTCTCTTCACGCTTACCTCTGGATGATTAGTGAAGCGGGGAAGAGAATCCAGAATCTCCTCGGCTAGGTCCAGGTACCAGGGCACTTCGCTGTTGAAGTAGAGAAGGGAGGCAGCGACAAGGACTTCGTCCACACGCTCGGGGGTGTCAGCGATAACAGTGTCCTGCCTCCGAGCACGAGACCTCCACGATGGCATGCTTTAACACGGCACCCAGACAGGTAGGAACAAACAGTCCACTACTGCAAACTGCACGGTGAATGGCATCTCAAACAACGCCTCCTCTCCGGGCGTTTGGCGGCAGTCTACTGTCACGATGGCCCTCACGGACCATCACAAGACGCCACAGTCACCAGTGAGTTAGCAGTGATGTTTTATTAACAGAGAGGGATGAACAACACAGGATACATATAATGGCTGGGTGACGTCTGAGCCGGGGAGCACCCGATGCGCCAGACGGACAATAGTGAGGGTGAAGTCTTAAGGGAACGTACCTTACGAGACGACAACGTTAACAGGCGGGTTACAGATTCCCAAGTCCGTTAACAACGATGAGCAAGGCAAACAGGAACATAACGGAGCATAACAGAGACTGCCGCACTGGAGGACATTCAGCACCGGCTTTTAACTCGGGCTGCTAATGACCCCAATGCGGCGCAGCTGCTCGCCGTAACAGCAGCGCAGCAGCTGACTTTGACAGCAGGGAGCTCCCCCGGGCGCCTTCACAATAAAAGCCCGAGGAGCTGAAAGAAATCCTCTGCTGCCAAAGCCAGGGAAATAAGATATGAGGCCCGAGTGTGGCCAGAACCGACACTCGGGTTATAACACATCTATCTATTATTATACACAGCAGAAGGACCCGTTTGACTGCAACCGTTGCATCAGTGTTGCCCATTTGTCAGTAAATATTTAACTAAAAAGTGATTTATGTCATTATTTGGGCATTTTTGTGTCCTGCGTTTGGTCATTAAGTCATTCCGGCCATTCCGCTCCACAATCATGGCAGTATTAAGTTTTTAATTTTTAGATACTCGCACGGGAGGGGGGACTCACAATCCTGCAAAATACAGTGGCACCACAAGGGTGAAGCAGAAGCAGGTACTCCCATCCACTATTGACTGGGCAGGCTGGGCATGCCTCCCCGCGAAGGACTGTGGTCCGCCCAGTTGGGCTACTGGTTCTCCCGGCATGTTCTGTGTTGATTTGTCAGACCCCGTCCCCACTGACGCTCTGCCCAGTCTGCTTGCGCACCTCATGTTCTCCACATATGCCGAATTATCCTTTAGACCTATGCAATCACGACAACTTTATGGTATAACTTTTTTAAGCATTAAATCTTCAGTATTATGTTTTTCTCATCAAATTTGTTATTTTTCACTTCCTTGTTTTGTCCAGTGAACACTGTGGTGACCGACAGGTCGTGATGCCACGTATTATCCAATTAGCATGGAGTCAATCCAAAACCCCGCCCACACTTCTTGAAACCAGGGCGTGAAGAGACACAGAGTGGTGGCTAAACTTTTATTGATAAAAATTACCCATTTTGATTGAGTGACTCCATATTCGGGGATGCACACCTGCGTAACCTCAGCAAAACACGTATAAAATTTTAGGCCAGTCTGGTGAACGGTTCAACAGATATGCGTGGAACACACACACACACACAGAGATATGCTACATTTATAGATAGATATTATTTATAAGATAAGATAATCCTTTATTATTTCCACAACTGGGAAATTACAGTAATAAATAAAAGTCATAAATAAGACCAAAAAAAGGGTAGAAAATAGTATATACACAGTGAATTAAATTGGCGCACAATATATACAGCATATTAAAAGTATAAATATAAACAATACGTTTCACAGTTGAATGAACATTGTTGTTGCTACCTTCAATAATTGTATCTGTAATGTAAGAAGAAGGTAAACCTACTAAACTGGCAAGACTAAAGACAAAATTATACAAGAAAAAAAATGAAGTTGATGAATTCCTTCAGAAAACAAAATAAAATTATTCGCTCATCATGTCCATAAGCTGTAGCACTTGTTTTCAGAACTCTCCGCTGTGTTTCTCCACCACCTAATTTCTTTGCTTTCATAGCTAACAGTTCATTATGTAATTCCATCTTTGTTGAAAGTATCTGAATATATTATTCCAGTGTGTTTGAGTTGGCTGCACCAGCAGAAGAAAATAAGCCAGTCAGGGCATTGTTTAAGAAATTGACATAAAAATAATATGTAGACTTTAAACAAATGCAGACAGAGTTTTCTTATTCTTTACATGCAGTATGTTGGTAAAGTAAAGCAATTGAACTTTTGGTTACTTTATAGAAAAATAACAAGGTAAACACAATGAGCCACACAAGCATGAGTTTGCATAGAAATCCAGTTTTAACTTTTAAATATTTTCTATGCATTTAGCTGTTATGTGGCCAGATATTGCTTTACAATGTAGTAAATGATAGCAACACATGACAAAATATGGTGATTTTTTTTGTTAGCTTAACCAGTTATTTTGCTCCGCCTGTCATGTCTGCTCATAAATCATGCAGCAAACCAATGAGTAAACACGAGCCCAATTGCAAGTGCAGTGTGTGGTTTATTGAACAGGAATATACTGTAGTCATACAAGTGTCCATGAAAAACAGTCATAGGGTAGGTAACAGATGTACAGGAGGCATAACTCGGTAGGCGAGAGGAAGGGTTACGTCACGCCTCAGGGAAAAATCAGCTGCAGAGGGAAGGAAAATGTAACTCCAAAAGAGAAAGACTTACACTGAGTGTCGGAGTGCAGCTGGGATCTGGGAAACAACATCGTGAAAAGTCCAAGGGGAAAAGGCCAAAAGGGAGCAGAGCCTGGACATCAATTGTAGACAACTAACATGATTAGACTGGAGAAGACTCTCGTGGACAAAACTGACTTGTTGCCGTCACACTGAGCAATCACACCGCCACGCATAAATACCCTCATAGACTAATGAGAGGCAAATGGATGCAGGTGTGGCGGTAACTGATGAATGAAGGTGAAAGTGTGTGCAAGCATGTGTGTGTGTGTGTGTATGCCGGAACAGATGAGAGAATAACTTATAACTGGTGAGCATCTGGTAGAGAGAGGGATGTGGCTATAGACTGGCGAGAGCCAAAGCTCAGGGTTCAACCTGCCAGCTGGAATCAATTAACAAAATCAGAAGCTGTAGCCACCAGTCATGGACGGAGCTGAAACACCAGCTCCACACATGACAACCCCGCCCCCCTTCCCAAGGGGTGGATTCCAGACGCCCACGTACCATCACAAAAAAAAAAAAAAATACTGGAAAAAACCTGCCCCCACCCCCCACCCCACCCAAGGGGCCAACATGACAACCAGGGCGGGAGGTGGGGGAACACAGGTAGGAGGGAATAATCATACAGAAAAAAGTAATACCACAAAATAATACAATGGTGCCAAGACACAAACCCCCAACCCCAAGGTAAAGCCCCCCCGAACCCTAAGAGTCCCACAGTTCAGGGGTCAGCTAAGTCCCAGGCCAGCAGGCGGCCTTCAGAGTAGTGTCAGGTGGTCTACCAGGCCGAATGGGCCACCTGACACAAAAACCCAGTTCATCAGGTGGCCGGCCCATACAGTTAAGCTACCAGTACCAGAGAGGCGGACGAGACAGTGGCCTACCCACCGAAAGGCTAGAAGGTGGGTGACCCGACAGGGGAAGGAGAACCCCTGTGGTGACTGGTGGCGGAGGGAGAGAAACAAAAACCCAACCAAAGAAGAATGACAGGAACAATCAGGTTACTTCTATTATGAAAGAGACTACCCTGGTGTCCCTAGACCGGTTGGGTGCACCCTCAGCGGTCCCTGCTTGGGACTGCAGCTCGGACGTCCCTACGGTAGACCCAGCTTGGATCGAAGTCTCACCAGCGGTGGTTCCTGTCCAGAACCTCATTGCTCCCGCAGTGAGGCCAGGCTGGGCCGGCGTTGCACCTGCTACCTCCATGAGTGAGCCTGGATCCTCGGACTCGTCCAGTGATGTTTCACGACTCCCGGCAACCCTGGAAGAGGACTCAAACAAAGAAGAGGAGGGGTCAGGGTCACCGGCAGCGGTGGAGCCCGGCAGGAAGGGCTCAGGTGCAGCATATGGCTGCAACTGGCGCTCCTCACCTAGAGCTAGGCAAAAATGCTCTAAAGTGGATAGAAGGAAGACAAAAGAGAGCACTTGCCTTAGCTCAAGCTCCACTGTTGTCCAGGACTCCGACGATCCAGGCGATGTCATGGGCTCGGCCTCCTGGAGGTTCTGATCTGGTGCTGGTTCTGCTGCGGCAGCCTCTGCAGCAGGCATGACGGTCCTTGCAGTCTTCGGCGTCCCAGCTGTCATAACCAACACTGACGATTCCTCCAGTGTGGCGGCTGGGGTCTGGCTCACCGTGGTGGTGAGAAGCAAATCCTCACGGACCTCTGGCTCCTCCTGGTCCCGGCGGTTCAGCTCCGGAGCCGGCATACCCTCAGAGAAGGCAGGAGAGAGCATGGAGAGGGCTGGTGAGCAGTTCATAGCTGCAGCAGGTGGCAAAATCTCTGGGGACTGCTCCCCCTGAGATTCTCCTCCAGGAATCAGGCAAAAGTTTTTATTGTGGAGAGAGAAATAATCAGGCGAAGCGGTGCAGAGCAGAGCAGACTTTATTAATCTCTCCCTCACATTCACAAGAATCACAAGTGTAAAAAAACACAGATCGCAGGCACCTCTCCTTTTATAGCATAGCACTCTCTCCGCGACCTGGGGTGCTGCATTAACATAAATACATTTGCCATTCCCCTTTGTCACTGTTCGCATCAACACACAAATCCCCCCATGACCATTCCCCTTCAGTCTGAGTGGAAACATACTGAGTGGTTTCCCACTCTGCACCCCCCCCCAGAAACTCAGACTGAGCCTTAGTCCTCATGTCCTTTGGGCTTCAGCCTACGTCCATAACGGCTGTAACGGGGGGTCGGTGGCTCCGAGGCACTGCTGTGCCGGTGGGGGGCTCCTGGGGATGCGTCCATCTGTGGGGGTACATTGTGGGGTGGGCATCTTCAGTATGCCATTGTGACTGATCTGACGAGTCATTTACCTACGGAGTTCTCAGTGGGGGTTGTTCGCGCGGAGGAGCTCAGGCCAACACCACCTGCTCGTCTGCTAAAACAAAGGCGGGCTTAAGCCTGTCTATACAGATTGTTTCCCTGCATCCCCCCAAGTCTAACACAAAATGTTTCTCCCCGGGTTCTAGCACTCTGAAAGGGCCGTCGTAGGGCGGGCGCAATGGGGTCCGGTGGGCATCGTGCCTGACAAATATGAACGACGCGTCCTTCAAGGTCTATGGCACAAAAGCGCTGGGAAAACAGCGGTGGGCCGGGCTGGGTACTATCCCTGCCTCTGTGCTATGCAGTGAAAACAGGGATGGATTGGTGTTCGGCAGGGTGTTGTCCAGCAAAAACTCTCCGTGGAGCCGCAGCGGCTGGGAAAAAAAACAGCTCTGCTGGGGACGGTGCCAAATCCTCCTTCGGTGCTGAACGCAACCCTAGTAGAACCCACGGCAACCGGTCCACCCAGTTTGCATCCGTAAACGAAGCCCTGAGCGCTGCTTTAAGTGATTTATGGAAACGCTCGCATAACCCATTGGCCTGGGGTTGTACACAGTCGTGCGTTGAATTGTGACACCCAGGCTCCAGGCTATTGTGGACCAGAGTTCGGAAACAAACTGCAGGCCCCGATTGGACGTGATATTCGAAGGGGCGCTGAAACATGCCACCCATGTCGTCAAAAAAGCGTGTGCAACTTCTGCGGACGCAGTGAAAGCTAGCGGGACTGCCTCGGGCCAGTGCATGGTGCAGTCCACCACTGTCAGGAGGTGCGTGAACCCCTGCGATGGCGAGAGGGGGCCCACGAGGTCCACGTGAATGTGGTGGAACCTCTCAGCCAGGATATGGAATGGCTCCAAGGGGGCCTTTGTGTGCCTGTGCACTTTGGCTCGTTGGCACGCTACGCAGGCTGCAGCCCACTCTTTCACTTGTTTGCGCAGGCTTGGCCAGACGAACTTTGCTCCCACCATTTTGACTGACGCGCGCACTCCTGGGTGCACCAGGGAGTGAACCGACTCAAAAATGCGGTGGCGCCAAGCATGTGGGACCACCGGGCGCGGGCGGCCTGTGGAGACGTCACAGACTAGGGGGGGGCCCCGTCTTGCAGTACTCTGCTCTCCAGCCTTAACCCTGTTGGTCCAGACTGGAGCGCGCAAACGTCTGCATCGCCAATCTGCTCAGTGGCCATGGCCATGTAATCTATCCCCACATAGAAAAGGGCCACTAATGCACGCGAGAGGCAGTTCACCACCACGTTGAGTTTACCGGTCACATGCTGAATGTCAGTCATAATCTCCAAGATCGCAGCCAGCTGTCTCTGCTGCCGGGCCAACCATGGTTCCGAAACCTTGGCCTTCGCGTACGTTTGGGGCTTGTGGTCCACGAATGCAGTGAAGGTGCGCCCTTCCAGCCAGAACTGGAAGTGGCGTATGGCCAGGTGGAGAGCTAGTAACTCCCTTTTTAACGTGTTATATTTATGCTCATTGTCGCGCAAAGACCTGCTAAAAAAAAGCGAGCGGCTGCCAAGAACCGGCGACGCACTGCTCCACGACAGCCCCTATGGCCACGTCCGATGCGTTGGTAGTGAGCGCTATCCAAGCCACCGGGTCCGGGTGCACCAGTAGTGTGGCGTTCGCCAGAGCTGTTTTAACCTCCGAAAACGCCTGCTCTCGCTCAGGAGTCCAGTCGACTCTGTCCGCCAGTTTCCGTTTCTTAAGCGCAGCGTACAACGGCTGCATGAGCTGGGCTGCGCGGGGGAGAAAACGGTTGTAGAAGTTAACCATCCCCAAAAACTCCTGCAGCGCCCTGACCGTCTGAGGCCAGGGAAAATCTGCCACTGCACGCATTTTGTCCGGTAAGGGTATCGTGCCCTCCGGTGAGATGCGGTGGCCCAAAAAATCGATTACCATAACCCTGAACTGGCATTTCGCCGGGTTGATTATTAACCCGTGCTCCTCCAACCTCCGGAAAACCGTCCTGAGGTGGGCTATGTGTTCGTCCTCGGATGCGCTGGCCACCAGGATGTCATCCAGGTAGACAAACACAAATGGCAGATCGCGCAACACCACATCCATCATGTGTTGGAATGTCTGTGCCGCTCCTTTTAACCCGAAAGGCATGCGTAAAAACTCAAAAAGACCAAACGGGGTTATTACTGTCATTTTAGGTATGTCGTCAGCGCGCACCGGGACCTAGTGGTAACCACGGACCAGGTCTATCTTGGAAAAAATGCATGCCCCTGTGAGGTGAACTGAAAAATCCTGAATATGGGGGATCGGGTAGCAGTCGTGCACTGTGGCGTTGTTTAATCTGCGGAAATCTCCGCAAGGTCACCAGGATCCCTCGGCTTTAGGAACCATATGCAGCGGGGATGCCCATAGGCTGTTTGAGCATCTGATGATGCCCAACTTTTCCAAGTTGGCAAACTCCTCGCACGCTATGGCCAGTTTAGCTGCGTCCAGGCGCCGAGGTCGTGCGAAAACGGGCAGCCCCGTGGTGGTATTGAAGTGCTCCACCCTGTGTTTAGTGACAGTCGCCGAAAACATCGGGCCCGTGAGTGCTGGGAACTGGGTGAGTAGTGTGTGGAACTTACCCCCTGGAGCTGTGACGTTGGCTAGTGTTGTGGACCTGGCTCCTCTAGCTGTACAGGGAAGAGAGTCAAAAGACATTGCGTTAATCAGGCATCTGTTAGCCACATCGACTAGTAGTCCGTGTGCACACAAAAAATCAGTGCCCAAAATGGGGAAGCTGCATGCCGCTATGACGAATGTCCATTGGTATGTACGGCTGTGCAAGAATACAGTCAGTGTCCTCTCACCAAAAGTCTTTATGTCTGAGCCGTTTGCGGCTGTCAGGTCGGGGCCACTAGTTCCCACCAGCCGGTCTGCATAGGACGGCAGGATGAGGCTCTTTTGGGAGCCGGAGTCCACAAGGAACCGTCTCCCCGAGTGTGAGTCTGTCACATAGAGCAGCTTGCTTGCTTCACCGGCGGTTGCAGCTGCTACCGACTGCAGGCCCTGGCGTTTCCCGAGCGCTTGAATTGGCAGGGTGGCACGCATCGGCATGCGTCCTCTCCAAAACAGCGGTGGTAGAAGCAGAGCGTGTCTCTCCGGTGCTTCTTGGCCTCCGCTGCAGCCACCGTCGTTGGCCCCTTGCTTCCGCTGGCCGTCTTACTGGGTTCCGACACCGCTGCGTTTACTGCGAGGGCTCTGGTGGTGAGGATAATCCAATCTGCCTCTTGTGCTAGCGCCTGGTAGTTGTGCGCGGCCAGCAGCGGCGAATTGGCAAGGACCACCCTGGCCGCTGTTGGGAGGTTCCGGAGGAAAAGGTGAGCAAAGAGGAAATGCCCGTCATCTGTGCCCATCAACGCCAACATCTTCTCCATTAATTCGACCGCCGACCCGTCTCCCAACTCGGAGCGCGTCAGGAGCCTTTCCACTCTCTCGCAGTCTGAGAGCGTATAGTGCCGGGTCAGTAGAGTTTTGAGAGCATCGTATTTGTCGTGGGCTGGGGGCTGTTGGGGCAGGCTCGCCACCTGCTGAGTTGTGCGTGCGTCCAGTGCTGCAACCACGTAGTAATATTTGTCACCATTATTCCCCGGAGTGCGAACTGGGCCTCGGTGTGGAGGAACCAAGACTTCGGGTCATGTAGCCAAAAGTCTGGAAGTTTGACTGAAATGGCGCTCGCGTTGCTGGCACCTCACGTCCGGGTCGTCTCCAGGGTGTTCGCCTCAAGTTCCATTGTGCGCCAAGGGTCACCAGTGTGGAGAGAGAAACAATCGGGCGAAGCAGTGCAGAGCAGAGCAGACTTTATTAATTTCTCCCTCTCATTCACAAGAATCACAAGCATAAAAATTGCAGGTTGCAAGCACCTCTCCATTTATAGCATACCACTCTCTCCGCAACCTGGGGTGCTGCATTAACATAAATATATTTGCCATTCCCCTTTGTCACTGTTCGCATCAACACACAAATCCCCCCATGACCATTCCACTTCAGTCTGAGTGGAAACATACTGAGTGGAAACATACTGAGTGGTTTCCCACATTATTAATGTTAGGAGGGAAAAAGGAGTTAACTTGCCTGTCCTCCTGGTTTGTGGAGTCCTCTGCTGCAGCTGGCGAGGCGATGCCCCTCTCTGATGAAGTAATGGCCCTGGGCTCCTCCACAGGCTGCTGAGAAGCCTCCAAAACAGGTTCTGGAGGGGATGGATTAGAAGGTAATTCTGCCCCCGATGCCTTGGCGGAGGTAAAAATTGAGAGAAAAACGGCCGCAGATCCTTCTTCATCCATTAGGTGATCAATATCCACCAACCTCGACAGTCTGTGCTCCTCCCAGGTCCCCAACGTCCTCACTGTAGCAGGCAAACTCTCATAGACAGGAGGGGAAGACAAGGAGAGAGCAGAAGGAATTTACAAACTGCAGCAGATGAAGAGCTCTCAGAGGGCTTCACACCCTGAGCCTCTCTACCAGGATCCAGGCAAGACACAACATGATTAGTCTGAATAGAAGTTAATTGCACTTGCCTGTTATCCTGGTAGGCAATGTCTGCTGCAGGAATTGTTCCATGTCCAAAATGGATCTGACTCTCCCGGAGGACTGTAGGAGAGCCACCCCTGTCTCTACGGGAACGGGAGTCGCCGGTGAGGAAAACGAGCGTCCTTTGGCAGTGGGAGGAGGCACCAGGAAAGGCTCCACTACGGTATTGGCTGGAGTCAGGCCAGGGAAATGGCTGCCGAGGCGGCTGAGTAATCCATTCGGGGACCCTGGGTACAACTACGCTGTCGCCGCGGTTGACCAGGTGACTGATGTGGAGGAGCTGGTTCAGCTGGAACTATCGACGACGTGGCTGCGAACAGAGACGGTAGCAGGGGCAGGTAGAGAGTGAGCACCCAGGGATGGAAACGCACGCTGGGTCGGAGCTCCAACTGGTTGATGACTCCTCCCCAGCATAACAATGCGTCTTCTTGGGCAAAAACAGTTTCGAACGTCAGCTGTCAAGCCCTCAATCACCGCCACACTCTTCAGCTCCTCACGGCTCCATCCTCTACTCCAAACTACCTCACCTGCCGGAGCCATGATTGCTTCCCCCAATTGTTACAATCCGAGTGCCGGTTCCGTCCGCACTCGGATCTTATATCATTTCCAGGCTTTGACAGCAGAGGATTCCTTCTAGCTCCCCGGGCTCTTATTGTGACAGCGCCCGGTGGAGCTCCCTGCTGTCAGAGTCAACAGCTGTGCTGCATTCGGGGTCATTAGTGACCGAGGTTAAAAGCAGGCGCTGAATGCACCCCGATGCAGCAGTCTCCGTTATGATACGTCCTGTTAAGATACGGTCTGTTAAGGTACGTTCTGTTATGATATCTCCTGTTATTATACGGTCTGTTGAGATACCGTCTGTTATGCTTCCTGTTATGATATCGTCTGTTATTCCTCGTCTATGATTCTACCGTCACATCGTCTGATGCATCGGGCGTTCCCCGGCTCAGACGCTGTTCATTCATCATCCTTTAAGTTATCCTGTGATTGTCCTACCCGCACTGTTGTGTGTATTATTCTCTGTTCCTGCACTTCCCAATAAACATCACTGCAACTCACTGGTGACTGCTGGCGTCTTATGGTGGCTCGTGAGGGCCATCGTGACAGTAGACTGCTGCCAGTATGTCCGGAGAGGGGCGTCGCGCCGAGACGCCATTCACCATGAGTTTTTGCAGTATTGGACCTTGTTCTTCCCAGTCTGGGTGTCCGCTCTGGAAGCATGCCATCTCCCAGGAGCCGCGCTCTGCGCTTGGGCAACGAGCTACCCAGCGCCCTGGAGTACGTCAACGGGACGTTCTTCACCACTAGTCTCTATGACGACCCAAACCAAATTCGCTGGCACCTAGACTACGCTGAGGTTCTCCTTAACAATCTTCCTCGCTACGCCGACCACCCCAAAGTCAGCGCGAGGAGAAAGGACATTGCCGCACAGCGAGAGATACTCCGTGGTTTGGAGGGAAATCCCGGCAGGAAGCTGAAGAGGAGGAGACGTCACCCCGGGATCCCGCTCCTGCTTCCGCTCCGGCCCGGGAGTTCACGCCATCCAGAGGTCTTTTCCCATCGGGCGTGATGTCACTTGGGTTTCCCCCTGAGGAGCTGCAGCTGACTGCTGTTAAGACCTGAGACCGAGTGACAGCTGCTCGCCCCGCTGTTCATCCGCCCGGTCAACCTCAGCATGAACCCCGTCCAGATCCAGCTCCGGGTCGCCGCAAGGGCTCAATCCCTCGCACAGCTGCCTCTCCTGCACCTCATCAGAGGGGATTCCCCGCAGCCTCATCTCACCCCTGGCCATCTCCCGCTCTCTCGTCAGCGTCCCGTGCCAGGCTCATTTCGGCTGTCGCCCCCTCCTCCTCGATGCATTTCCCGGCCGCTGTGTGTACTCCGAGTCCAGCCCTGGTGAGTTCCGTCCCGGAACCATCTCCAGCGGATCCACCTCGTCCTTCCAGGAGGCCCACTGTCACCGTCCGGCGGGGAAAGGGAGGAGCAACGTCCGCTACAGCAGGCACCACCCAACCTTCAGGAGACAGGCAAGTCCAAATTCATTCACACACTCGTTATTGTGATTTGCTCTGTCAGACTCCTGGAGGTGGAGTTCGGGGTTTGCAGCTCCCCGAGCTCCCACCACCTGCTGTGGCTGAAATGATTAACCCCGCATCCTCTGTGTCTCCCTCCGCTGAGCGGTCCTCGACGCCAGGCCAACGTCGCGGGATGAGGAGGGGGCCTGCGGTTCTGGAGAGCCTGGTTCCGGTTCCGCAGCTACGTCGTGGGCGGAGGAGGAGGGCGGACTGCAGCGTGGAACCTGCGCTGATGAGGAAGCGTCCCCGGGGCTCCACGGACGAGCGGTCCGGTCCAGCGGGTCAAGGGTCCCCTGCCACCACGCCGTGCGGGCCGTCGGCATGGGCTTCGGTGCCGGAGGATCCAGGAGCTGCACGTACCATCATGCCAGCTGCGGAGCTCACCGTAGCTGAGTGGGAGCCTGAAGACGACCTCCTGCCGTCAGAGCCCGGATCGCCGAAGTCCTGGACGGCGTCAGAACTCGAGATCAGGCAAGTGCTCTGTTTTGTCTTTCTTTACTCCATCTTAGAGCATTTTTGCCTGTCTCTTGGGGAGGCGAGCCGGGTGCATCCACCCGCTACATCCGAGCTTGTCTCGCCGGGTTCTGGCGCTGCCGGTGATCCTGATCCCAGTTCTTTTCTCTCTCCCGAGCCTTCTCCCAAGGTCGTCGGCGCGGATCTGAGTTCGCCCGCTGTGCCAGAGGTTCGGGGTTCGGGGTTGGAGGTCGGTCCTGGTGCGGCGCCTACCCAATCGGGGTCCAACGCGGATGCTACCGAGACCCAATTGGGGTCCTTCGCGGGAGCAACCGCGACCCAATCGGGGTCCGACGAGGGTGCGGCACCAGTAGTTTCCAGGTTCGGTGAGGGAGCTGCAGATCCCCTGCCGCTGGATACTGGACGGGCTCATCTCCATCATCACCATCGTCACCCTCCTCGTTCTCCTGAGGAGCTCAACCCATCTCCACCTGGGGCCGTTGGGGTTCCCAACGCTCCGCCCGGTTCTCCCTCGTCTTTCCCTTCTCCAGCGAGACCGCCGGCTACTTCCCCCCTACGGTTCTGGTGGGCAAGCAATGCGGGTCGGCCGCCTGAAGGACTGCCGCGCCCATTTGGCTCTCTGGGCCGGCCTCCCGACCCATTGGACCCCCTGTTTGGCGACCTGGTCCGGCCGCCTGAAATTTACTGTTTCCGGGCATGGGACTGGGGTAGGCTGCCCAAACTGTCCTTTTCCCCCCTGCCTGCATTGTGGCCGCTTGATGCCGGACGGCCCCCCGAACTTTCAGCCTCCATGCCTCAGAGCCAGGACTGCACTCATCCCGGGTTTTTTCATTATATCCGTGTCTGTAAACTTTTGGGTTGTGTGGGGGGGCCTGATATGTGATTTTGTATCTCACTCTTTTTTTCTTAGCTGTGATTGGTGTGTTTTTTTACTCCCTCCTCTATCTAATGTCCACTTATTGTTTAAAACCGATATTTGTATTGCCTGTTGGGTTCTGTCCCTGTTACCCGCACGTAAGGGAGTATTGGTTTTTTTTTTCTCTCAACCTGTCTCTGTAGTTGCTTTGTTGGTCCCCTGTTATCATTTTGGTTTTTTTGACTCTCTCCCTCCTGCTGGCACCCCATCCGCCCACCCTAGGGGGGTGGGGGTGGGGGTGGGGGGCTTGGGTGTTACTTGGGCCGTTCAGGAGCTCGGCCTTGAGGGGGAGGTACTGTTACAATCCGAGTGCCGGTTCCGTCCGCACTCGGATCTTATATCATTTCCAGGCTTTGACAGCAGAGGATTCCTTCTAGCTCCCCGGGCTCTTATTGTGACAGCGCCCGGTGGAGCTCCCTGCTGTCAGAGTCAACAGCTGTGCTGCATTCGGGGTCATTAGTGACTGGGGTTAAAAGCAGGCGCTGAATGCACCCCGATGCAGCAGTCTCTGTTATGATACGTCCTGTTAAGATACGGTCTGTTAAGGTACATTCTGTTATGATATCTCCTGTTATTATACGGTCTGTTGAGATACCGTCTGTTATGCTTCCTGTTATGATATCGTCTGTTATTCCTCGTCTATGATTCTACCGTCACATTGTCTGACGCATCGGGCGTTCCCCGGCTCAGACGCTGTTCATTCATCATCCTTTAAGTTATCCTGTGATTGTCCTACCCGCACTGTTGTGTGTATTATTCTCTGTTCCTGCACTTCCCGATAAACATCACTGCAACTCACTGGTGACTGCTGGCGTCTTATGGTGGCTCGTGAGGGCCACCGTGACACCAACAGGTGAGTGAAAAAGACAAAAAGGTGAAAAAAAACACACACGCTACACTGCTGGGCTCAAACTGGCAACGGCAAACTGTCATGTTTGCTGCATAAATCATGCAGCAAACCAATGAGTAAGCACAAGCCCAACTGCAAGTGCAGTGTGTGGTTTATTGAACAGGAATATAGTCACACAAGTGTCCATGAAAAACAGTCATAGGGTAGGTAACAGATGTACAGGAGGCATAACTCCGTAGGCGAGAGGAAGGGTTACATCACGCCTCAGGGAAAAATCAGCTACAGAGGGAAGGAAAACGTAACTCCAAAAGAGAAAGACTTACACTGAGTGTCGGAGTGCAGCTGGGCTCTGGGAAACAACATCGTGAAAAGTCCAAGGGGAAAAAGCCAAAAGGGAGCAGAGCCTGGACATCAATTGTAGACAACTAACCCGATTAGACTGGAGAAGACTCTCGTGGACAAAACTGACTTGTTGCCGTCGCACTGAGCAATCACACCGCCACGCATAAATACCCTCATAGACTAATGAGTGGCAAATGGATGCAGGTGCGGCGGCAACTGATGAATGAAGGTGAAAGTGTGTGCAAGCATATATGTGTGTGTGTGTGTGTGTGTGTGTGTGTGTGTGTGTGTGTGTGTGTGTGTGTGTGTGCCAGAACAGATGAGACAATAACTAATAACCGGTGAATGTCTGGTAGAGAGAGGGGTGTGGCTGTAGACTGGCGAGAGCCAAAGCTCAGGGCTCAACCTGCCAGCTGGAATCAATTAACAAAATCAGAAGCTACAGCCATTAGTAATGGGCGGAGCTGAAACACCAGCTCCACACATGACACCGCCAAGAAAAATAGTTCCTCCGAAAAACTGTTGCAAGGCCCCTCAGTGGAGAAAACACACAACAGGATGGGCTAATCATCATTACACACACATGTACAATAAGATGAGATTTTATATACACACGCGGTCCTCCTCTTGGGCTGTTTTGCGGGTCATGTGACTTGTGCCATCACCTGTTGCTACTTGCAGTATAGGCGAGTTGTTATTTTAACAAGGGTGGTTGTGGGGGGTATTCACAAATTTAGCAAAAAGGTATAAATGTATGAATGTAAATTATGAATGAATTTGAAAAAATAAAGGTGCAAAAGTCATAAATTTACCACAGGTATGAAAATTATGACAAAAAATTTACAAATTTACAAGATGGGAACAAGTCTCAAATTGACGAAACTGAGGGGAAAAGTTGTAAATTTGCAAGATGGGAAAAAGTGGAAAATTTTCAAAACTGAGGGGAAAGTTGCAAATTTACAACATAGGAAAAAGTCACAAATTTACGGAACTGAGGGGGAAAAGTCACAAATGTGGGATAAAGTTTGAAAAGTCGTAAATTTGCAAGATGGGAAGAAGTGGAAAATTTAGGGAACTTGGGGGGAAAAGTCACAAATATGGAGAAAAGCTGAAAATTTACAAGATGGGAAAAAGTTGGAAATTTACTAAACTGGGGGGAAAGTCACAAATTTATGAAACTGGGGGAGAAAGTCATAAATTTACTAGATGGGAAAAGTCTCAAACATGGGGAAAAGTTGACAATTTACAAGATGGGAAAAAGTCAGAAATTTACAAGATGGGGGAAAAGTCGCAAATTTATGAAACTGGAGGAAAAGTCACAAATGTGGAAAAAATTGAAAATTTACAAAGCTGGGGAGAAAAGATGCAAATTTACAAAATGGGGAAAAAGTCACAACTTTAGGAGAGTGGGGGGCAAAGTTGCCTAAATGGGAAAAAGTCGCACATTTACAAAACTCGGGGAGTTAAATGTGACTTTTTGGCATTTAAAGAGACGCACGCTGAAACAAGCCGCTCTGGGAAAGGATGCAAAAGATGACTGAGGATGACGCTGCAGTAATTAAATAACTAAAGGGAATTTTTACCAGAATATATCACAAACATTTCATTAAGACCCGTGGGAGCTGTGGGACAAGGGTAGTAAATAGGACCTTTAAAGACTCTCAGAGCAGAGTGATAAACAGTCTGTGAGACGTCACGGTTGTCCACCCAGCAAACTGACTATTGCGCAGTAACCTTTACATCCCACACCTTTAAATGTGAACGAAACTGAAGACATCTGGTGTCAGAGTGACACCGCTGAGTCCCCGGTGCAACAGATTATTTTTGCTGTTTGGAGAAGAGCGGTTGCATAATGGCCACACTGAATTACCACTGCTGGATGATGGCGGTAATTAGTCTGGATGTTCACATTTATTAAGAGCGTGCACTGTGGGTGTATAAAAGCCACTTTTCTGGCTTAGCCATGCACGAGAGGGCAAAAATGGAATCACAAGTGAGGCCCTCTTAGCGTTGGAGTTAAAACACAACTACGGCTAATGTAGCTAGTGCACGCTGAGATCGATTCAGTAAATACTAAGGTGGACCTCTCCACAGCTTCATGAACTGCTGAAATGTGTGTGATTTGAGTGGAAACTTCTGCTCCCGATCGAGTGTGTTTAGCTTAGAATTCAGCAGGTATGCCGAGCCTGCGCTAACACCGCAGCTAGGCTACATTTCAGCAGGTCTGCCGCCGTGCCCTCAGCACCTATCCAGTTACTCGCCGGCGGAGGCAGCTCCCATATCCAGCAGAGCCGGCAGGCTCGGCCACCCTGAAGCACACCCCCATACTGTAGTTATGTAGAGGCCCCGAAAATGTTGTGACAGGGCACAGGAAGTCCCCACTGGCTTGGAAGGAAGTATCAAATAAAACGCCATATTTTTTCACAGTCAGAAGAATATCCAGTGTTTAGAGTGACATTCCTCACTTTAAAGAAGTCAGACTTGGAAACAGATTCAGTGAATGTCACGGACTTACTAAAATTTCCAGAAAATTGCAGCATTGAGTGGCAGGCAGAAGTGCTTATAGTAGCCAAATTGGGCTTTTAGCAGTATTACCTTTTGATGTGATTTAGTACTTAAAGAGCCCCCAGCATGTCCATGTGGGCCCCACCATAGGTTAAATCCCAGTTGTCTTCTGGGTCCCATGTGGGTTTGTCCATGGATTCTATGTTGGCCCCATCCCAGATTTATGAGAAAAGCTGCAAGTTTATAGTTTAAAAAAAAAAAAAGTTGAAAATTTGTGAGAAAGTTCCAAATTTACAAGGAAAATGTCACAAGTTTATGGGTCAAAGTCACAAATTTACATGAAAATAGCAAATTTGTAAAGAAAAAAACCCACAAATTTATGAAAAAAGTCACAAGTTTACAGTAAAAAAAAAAAAGTTGCAAATTTATGAGAAAGTTCCAAATTTTTAAGAAACCCTGTCAAATTAAGGGGGGGGGGGTCACAATTTTACAAGAAAATAGCAAATTTATGAGAAAATAAGTTGAAAATAGGTAAATAGGTAAAGTCCAAGTGGGTAAACACAGATGGGGCCAATGTGGAACCTGCAGACAAAGCCACATGTGACCCATGACCTGCGGTGGGGTCCGACGTCACTGACCCTGGTTACATGGACACAGCAAACCCATTACTGAGACTAAACTGATGCTGGCAATAATCGGTTTTCTCGTGTTTACATGCACTGAATAAACTGATTATCC
This sequence comes from Pholidichthys leucotaenia, assembly GCA_020510985.1. Classification (NCBI taxonomy): domain Eukaryota; kingdom Metazoa; phylum Chordata; class Actinopteri; order Cichliformes; family Pholidichthyidae; genus Pholidichthys; species Pholidichthys leucotaenia. Next base: position 21,606,947 of record CM035850.1, on the reverse strand, counting down.
ATCCATCCATCTTCTGCCGCTTAATCCTTTCGGGTCGCGGGGGGGCAGGAGCCTATCCCAGCATCTTTGGGCGAGAGGCAGGGTACACCCTGGACAGATCGTCAGTCCATCGCAGGGCCAACACAGAGAGACAGACAACCATTCACTCTCACAGTCACACCTAAGGATAATTTAGAATCCCCAGTTGATGCCAATTAACCTAACCTGCATGTCTTTGGCCTGTGGGAGGAAACCGGAGTACCCGGAGTAAACCCACACAGACACGGGGAGAACATGCAAACTCCACACAGAAGGGTCACCGATGGTCTGGGGGTGGGATTGAACCCACGATGGTCAAGGGTGGAATCGATCCCATGACCTTCTTGCTGTGCTGCCACTGTGCTAACCACTGCGCCACCGTGCTGCCCCTGATTATTGGAGAGTAAACCATTTGAGTTAATGACAGCAGTTACATGCCCTTTATTGGATTATTGTTTACATGGCCGCTTGAATAATCACCAGAAATCCAATCATAACCGGTTTATTTGTGTACATGTAAACATGGTCACTGTTGCTAGTCTTAGCTGGCTAGCTCCTAGCATGGAAACAAGCCTGAGCCAACTAACAGAAATTCGTCTCAAAGACGGTGTGCGGTTTCAGTGGTTGACATGACCGGTTCCTAGGCTACAATAAGCACAGAAACAGTCATGAATGAGTGGTTAAACTGCTAGCTTCAGCTTGCCACCTTTGGTCCCGATTAAGAAGCAAAGCCAAAATACCGTCTAAGAACGATGTATATTGTCAAGTGTTGTAGATGAACGAGGATTCCAGTGGAGGCTCATACAGTTTATGAAAAATAGGGATCAAAATCAGCCAGATCAACAGTTAACCTAAAGCAGGCCACCTAGCCAGGCTAATGCTAATGATATAGCACCATGGCGAAAATATACCAAAATAAGCTACAGTGGCATGAGATAATATTGAGTGTGGATTAGTGAACCAGCTGGAAACAGGGGTGTTTATTAAGTGTGGCTGAAACTTCAAGAAAATAATATAAACCATGCCTGGTAAACTACCTCCCTCGTAGCAATGCTAGCTCTGAAGCTAATGCCTTGGCTGGCCTCCCCGTTCATCTACGTTTGTAGACAGACGATGCTGGTCGATAACAGAACAGCGGCACGAATCAAGGCTGAGCTTACCTTTTCTTGACATAGAGAAAAAACCCCGGAAGAGTTAAAACAGCTAATCAGACACAAAAACAGTATAAAGGATGTGTATTTTTTGTAAGAAAGGTGAGCGTTTTGATGTTTTTCAATAATTGCATGACCAATAGACATGTTTCAGAAGGTTAAAACCTATAAAAACACAATTTTCTCCGTGAATGGGACCTTTAATAAAATGTCTGTGGCTTCACTGTGGTCAAACACCTTCATGTTCAATTATTGTCGTCCCATTTTACACATGTGGAAGGAGTTCCCCTCAAAATAGCGGTTTTAGAACATATTGCTTTAAATGCTAATGAGCTCCAGTTCAACCCGTTCTCTCTCTTTTCATTTCTCTAAACTTTGCTTTGATGGCAACTCAACTGTTTGAGGTTAACATGAATGAATGAATGAATGAATGAATTTATTTTATTTCGGATAGTACATTACAGGTTAAAAGAAACTGTATAATATAACAACAAGGTCAAATTAGACAAAGACTCCTTCTACTATACAATTCCACGTGAGTTATCCGAAATGGGTGATGGCTGAAGCCGCAGCTTATATTGCCCACCCATATTCCATCCAAGAATTCAAAGGAGAAAAAAGAGAAAACAAGACAAGAGCGATTACAATTTAAAACAAGGCTAAGACAAAATGTGACTGAGAGAAAAAGAAAAACTGAGCTAGTCTAAGTTAAGCGGTTACTATTCAAAAACAAATCTAAGACATAGGGTCACAAAGAAAAAAAGAAAAAAACTAAGCTACAACACAACACAGGCTGGAAATGTCAATCCTTATGTGAGTTTACATGTCATCTTGTAAATATGTTTGGAGTATTTCTTCCTTTAGTTTTTGTTTAAATTGTCCAAGCTTTGTACATGATTTTAATTCAGGTCCAAAATCGTTCCATAATCTGACTCCTTGCACTGAAATACAGTGTTGCTTGGTGGTTGTTCTCACTGTAGGCTTTTGAAATATACATGTTCCTCTGAAGTGATATCGTTTCTCCCTTGTTTGGAACAACTTTTGGATATTTGCGGGCAGTGATAGATTCTTCACTTTGAACATTATTATTGCGGTTTTAAAGTCAATCAGATCTTTCAACTTGAGAGTTTTTTGTTTAAGAAAAAGTGGGTTTGTTGGTTCCCTGTAAGCTGCTTTGTTGATTATTCTAATAGCTCTCTTTTGAAGCATAAAGAGTGGATATATGTTTGTTTTATATGTATTTCCCCATACTTCATTACAATATGTCATGTATGGGAGTATTAATGAATGATACAAGGTGTATAGTGTGGGTCGATTCAGCAAATTTTTCACTCTGTGTAATATTGCAATTGATTTGGATACTTTACCTTTTATATAATTAATATGTGGCTTCCAACACAGTTTGTTATCAATTATTACTCCAAGGAATTTAGTTTCGGATACCCTTTCAATCTCTACACCATTTACACTGAGTTTGGGTACTGGGTAGTTGTGATGGTTGTTAAAGACTATAAATTTTGTCTTGCTTAAATTGAGCGTTAATTTGTTTGAATCAAACCACAGTTTCAGCTTTCCTAATTCCTTTCCGAGTGTATCCAGAAGTTGTTCCAAATTGTTTCCACTGCATAGCAGATTAGTGTCATCAGCAAACAATATTAAGTCCATTTTTTCTGAAACTTTACATATATCATTTATATACATATTGAATAATAATGGTCCCAAAACTGAACCCTGTGGGACTCCACAGGTGACCTTCAGTAACTCTGAGTTTTTGCTGTTAACACATGCAAACTGATATCTATTCTTTAGGTAACTACTTAACCAGGACAGTGCTACCCCTCTAACACCACAATTTTGTAGTTTCTTTAATAATAGATTGTGATCTACTGTATCAAATGCTTTTTTAAGATCCAGGAATACTCCAACTGAATGCTCTTTATTTTCAATGGCTGTTGATATTTTTTCTGTAAATTCCATTAAGGCATATGCTGTTGTCCTTTTGTGTCTGAACCCATATTGCTGCTCACACAATAAATCATTCTTCAGTATGAAGTTGTCAATTCTCTCATAGAATATTTTTTCAAGTATCTTGGAAAATTGCGGTAATAGTGAAATTGGTCTGTAGTTGGAGAGTTCCCCTCTGTCGCCTGTCTTGTAAATCGGAATTACTTTAGCTATTTTCATTGCATTGGGAAATATACCTGATTGGAGAGACAGGTTACAGATATACGTCAGTGGTTTCACTATGCATTCGATAACAGTTTTGACTAGTAGCATGTCAATACCATCACAGTCAGTAGATGTTTTACTTTTGAACGATTTAACAATTTCAATGACCTCTCTTTCGTCTGTGTTCTTTATGAAGATGGTGTCTTTTACAGCAGTGTTATTGCATATTGTATCACCTGTAGGCGCCGTAGTGGGTATTTCTCAGGCCAGTTTAGGTCCAATGTTAACAAAAAAGTTATTAAATTCATCTGCAGGTGAAGCTATATTCACATTCGGAGTCGATTTATTATTTTTTGGAATATTAGTTGGGTAGCTAGTATTTCTGCTTTTATTTCCAAGGATACTGTTGATTATTGTCCATGTATTTTTAATATTGTCTTTGTTTTTTTCGAGTTCTTTACTGTAATAGTCTCTTTTACTGCATCTTATTATATATGTTATATATATTATATAACATTAGCTTTTAGCTTCAGTTATTGGACTAAGAAACATACTAAATTTTCAACTTTTTTCTTGGAGATTTGCAACTTTTTCCTTATAAATTTGTGACTTTCTTCCTGTAAATTTTAGTTTTTTTACTCATAAATTTTCAGCTTTTTCCTCAGAAAAATAGCATTTTTTTCCTGTAAATTTTCTCTTTTTTTATCGTAAATTTGCAATGCTCATCTGGATGCTGGCTACATTTTTATTCTGTGCAATTAAAATTGTAATTTAAGACTTTTTCAAATTTAAAATTGGCATCTTGTATCACATCTTTACGCCATTATTCTTGCAAATTTGTACCTAATTTGCATTTATTGTTTGTACCTTATGCTAAATTTTTGAATACCCCCCATCCCCCTTGTTAAAAAAAAATAGCAAATTCAACAGATTCTGTGGGAGAGGAGAACTCCTGTGCAGGAGGACTTTCGCCTATTTGACTTTGCAGACTGTATGATGTCACAGAAATCCTACATAACCCAATAAATAAAGGGGGAATCAAGGGGCCCCAAGAAGCTAGAAAGGGCCCTGCCTCCATGGGTGGCTTTCGCCTTTGACTGACAGGTCCTTCCTCTCTGAGAATCAATGACGTGATGCAGCAGACTGAGGAAGCCAAAGTTTGAAGCCCCCCCCCCCCCCCAAACAGCCCAAACCTTTTCATCTACACCAGCTCACTCCATCTCTGGATATTTTTGCTGTGTGGGTCTGCGTTTCAGAGGAAATGTTTGGGTTCTGCCTTCCGTCAGCTCGGGCTGCCGGTGTGGGTTACCTGTGGGTGTCACGATGATGAACGGGCCCCCGGAGCCCGGTGAAGTGTTTATGACCGCGAGGCGTTGTTGCATGTAACCAATCAGGCCTGAAGCTGGTTGTGTTTCTCTGGCAGACCCCCACTTATGGACTGTAATGGAAGGATGGTTAATGAGGTGCAGGATGCAGGGCCGTTTCTAGCTTTTTAGAGGCAAGATTGTGTTGAGGGAGACCCTCAACTTGGGTCATTGTTGAGATGAATGGAAAAAATAAGTAAACCATTAATGTTTCCAACGCTGAAGATAATTCCAGTATTCTTGACCAGTGATTTTACGTCTAGAAGTCCCAAATAGAGTTGTTTAAAAGTTGCAAATTCATGAGAAAAAAGTCAGAAATTTTTGAATAAAGGTTGCAAACTTATGAGGAAAAAAGTTGCAAATTTATGCAAAAAAAGTCACAGATTTTTGAGAAAAAAGTCGCAGATTTATGAGAAAAAAGCTGCAAATTTACAAGAAAAAATTGCAATTTTATGAGAAAAAAGGCACAGATTTGTAAGAAAATTTTTACAAATTTATGAGAAAAAAGTCACAATTTTTTGAGAAAAGAATTGCAAATTTATTAGAAAAAAGTCACATATTTTTGAGAAAGGGTTGCAGACTTGTAAGAAAAAAGTTGCAAATTTACAAGAACAATTTTTGCAATTTATGAGAAAGAATTCATAAAGTTTTGAGCAAACTTGCAAGAAAAAAATAAGCAAATTAATGAGAAAATGGTGCGAATTTTTGAGAAAAAAGTCATAAATTTACAAGAAAAAATTGGCAAATTTATGAGAAAAAAGTCACAAATTTCTAGAAAAAAGTTACAAATTTAAAAGAAAAAGTCACAATGGGGTTTTTTTTAGAAAAAAGGTGCAGCTTTATGAAAAAAAAGATGAAAATTTACAGGAAAAAAATCTGCAAATTTACAAGAAAAAAGTCACAAAATTTTGAGGAAAAGAGTTGCAAATTTACAAGAAAATAATTGCAAATCTATGGCAAAATAAACCTGAAAATGTACAAGATTTTTTTGTCTTGGTCATTCAAAGTCATGTTATTCGGTTATGTAACGTGATGTAAGAAGGTTCATGATGATACTGGGGGACAGTTCTCTTTTTATTCCAGGCTGGAGAACTTCAATGTCACCCGCAGTCCCCTCCTTCATTTACACTTATGAACGGGGATGGGTGGATGGCAGGTTAACAAGGGGGATGATTTTTGGTCATTTTGCTAACAAGGAGGACAGCACTCCCCCCCACCCCCACCCCCGAATCCAGCACTGAAGATAATCCCATGCAACATTCTTGATCAGAGTGGTTTTAACCTGTAGAAGTCACGAATGGTGTTGTTTATCAACTCTGCCCCAGAGTTGTGAATCACATTTGCAGTCGGAGGATCACCCGACACTCCCTGTTTATGAGGTTTGGAATTCAAAAGGCCTGAAGCCTGCATGTGGCTGGTCTTTGGCTAGAAGCCAAACCTAAAACAGGAAGAAAAGAGTGAATGCCTACTGTTTTCTCTCCCACCCAGCTTCAGATCAAATGGTAATGGTGTTTTTATGCAGTTAAAACAGGTTATTGAATGCTGAGAAATATGGCTTACTGAATAAACCCCAGTATGGATTTAGACAGGACAGATCTACAGCTTTAGTGGTAATGGAATATGCAGAAAAAACAAGAGACAACACACTGTTGGCGTGTTTTTTGACTTATTCTAAAACATTTGGTACAATAGATCATTCAAAACTACTTAATAAATGTGAGAAGTACACCATAAGAGGTGTTGCATTACATTGGTCCAGAAGTTATTTACACAATAGGTTTTAATATGTTACAGTTAACAACACAAAATCACGACTTAAACTTGTAAGCGGTTCTGTTTTGGTACCCAAATTACTCATACTGTATTTAAATGACATCTGTGTTGCATCCAGTGTGTTGAAATAGATTATTTATGCAGAGGATCTTCTTCTTCTTCTTCTGGCTGCTCCCTTCAGGGGTCACCACAGCAGATCATCTGTCTCATCTCACCCTATCCCTTTATCTTCCTCTGTAACACCAACCCTCTCCATGTCCTCCTTCACTACATCCATGAATCTTATCTGTGGTTTTCCTCTTTTTCCCCTGCCTGGCAACTCCGTCTTCAACATCCTTTGTCCAATATGTCCACAATCCCTCCTCTGCACATGTCCAAACCATCTCAGCCTTGCTTCTCTTACTTTGTCTCCAAACCGCTCAACCTGAGCGGTCCCTCTAATATTAATTTCTAATCCTGTCCTTCCTTGTCACTCCCAATGAAAATCTTAGCATCTCCAATTCTGCCACCTCCAGCAACGCCTCTTGTCTTTTTGTCAGTGCCACTGCCTCCAAACCATACATCATAGTGAGTCTCACTACTACTATTTATGCAGATGATACTAATTTGCTTTATTCAGGAACAGACATGAAATAATTATTAGAGTAAACAGAAAGAGAATTGATCAAGTTGAAAATGTGAAGTATCATGGGACAGAAACATTTTATTGTGTTTTGGGGAGTTTATGTGGTTTTTAAGTTTGTGTTGCATGTTTAACTTTGCATGTTTTGTGGTTTTTATATTTAACCTTAAGTGTGCTTTTAGTTGGAAATGTTGTCTGCTTCCACCCTATGCTTCCCCTAATTACTAATAAGCAGCACCTGTGTTGATTGGGAATGTGCAGTACCTGTGGCTGCACATGATATAAGAGGTGCTCCGGCAATCCAGAGGAGAGAGCTTTTGCCAGGAGGAAGAAGCCCTGCCTGGGGAGGAGAGCCCTGCCTGAGGAGAAGCCCTGGCTGGAGGAGAGCCCTACCAGTACAGCTGGCCAGATGAGGGCTCTTCTGACAAGAGAAGGCTATTGGTCCCTAGAAGATGGCTGAAGGAGGGCATGACTGAGGAGGAGGAGAAGCAGTGGCCTAGGACCACCATGACGCTGGCATTTGGGGGAAGAGACTTCCGTGTGGAGCGGTTGGGGTGCTGCAGGTGAGAGAAAGCAAGAGGCAGAGTGAGGAACTCTGCCTTCACTGTATCTGGTTCCCAGATAGCAGCACCCCTTGATGATGATGATGATGACAGAAATATGGATGTACTACTGGCAAGTGTCTTCCCCTGTACAGGTTTCCTGGGGGTGTCGGTGTCGTGGTGGCAGATGGGGCCTGGCCTGGAAGAGTGGACCCTCCTCCTCAGCTTTTATGGACTTTGTTTGTTTTAGCCCACTTTTAGTTTTTTAGCTTAGGTTTTTTTTGTTTGTTATTTTATTCTGTTTTAGCCTATTCTTTAGCTTTTTTTTTTTATTTTAGTGGGCATTTGTATATATTTTATGTAAATAAATTCCTTTAAACATCCTCTTTTTAGAAGTTTCCCGTTTGATTGCTTCCTGTGACTCTTCACCTGGTTTTAAAGAACCTGAAGTTAAGTTAATTAACTGCCCTCGGCTCATATTTTACAGAATAGTCATTAAACAAAGATGAAATGATGTTTATGGTTTTGATGGAGGTAAGGTAAATTAAGCTAAAAATCAACAACACTGAAATTGAAAGCGTACATGAGATGAATTTTTAGGAGTGATTATTTATTCTAAACTTTGCTGGAAACCACAAATAGACTACTTCAAAATCTCAAAGTCTATCACTAGAGACTTGCTGTTCTAACTATAGCAAGTTATTTGAGTGCATACCACCTATAGAGTTCCGAATTATTTCTAGCCCCCTAAAATGCTATGTGTCCTTGGAAACTGAATAAGGTGACTAAATCTTAACGTGGTAGTCGTACCAAGAGCAGCAGGTTAACAGGTGAGGCTGATAGGGTATTTGCAGTCACTCGGTTAAATACTACATTAGACTGAGCAGGGCAGGCACCTGGATGAAGGTAGTTAGTAGCTAGAGCAAGTCTCTTGTAAATATAATCCCATATACATTTCATGCTTAAGTAATGGTTATATTGTTCCAACCTCACAAAAGATGTGTGTAACAGACAGAATGCAAACCATTCGGTGATGCCGTTGTGAGCACTAGTGATGGCTAGATGAGGCTTTCTAGAGGACTTTCATCAAAATGGTACATATAGATGAGGCCTCATGTGAAACTTCATTTTCTCTACTAGGCCATCTAGTGGACAGAACGTATACAACATGCAGATTTTTACAAGGGTATTATTGGTTTAATGTGTATTTTTTCCATTTCAATAAATGTACTGTATCAAGAAATATCAATGATAAGGGAAAAACGAAATAATAAAACTCAGGTAACTACAGTGAATGTGCTTTTGGTACTTATCCATTTTTATTAAGAAATAGCTTTTCAACAGTCTTTGGAGTAAGGCAATTTCTTTTTTTTTTTAGATTATTTCTTCAGCTTTGAAGAATCTCAGAGCACAGAGGATGCAGGTGTGTAAAGGAAGGCTACTGCAAGTTTGTAGAGTGTAGGGTAGACATGTTTCTGTCTTTCCCAGTACATTCACTTCTGTCCTTATTGTCATTCAGGGCACAATAGTGCCTCAGCATAATGATGTGTTATTGTTGTATCCAGGGTCTTTGAAACACAACAGACACTTCACTGTGCAAATAAAAATAAATTGTAAGGATGGACTAGCTGGGACTTGAACCCCAGCTTCCCATCTGCTGGACAGATGCTTTACCGCTAGGGCATTACTTCAGTTACAATAAATAGTCACTATTTGTGAAAAATGTATCAATGGGAAAAATGAGCTCAACATGTTCCCAAATGAGAGAAGTTCGTGTTTTTGGTGCTGGCTCCATCTGAAAATTGGCTGTGACAAATCCCTTACACAGTCAAACATCAACAACACAAAACGTGAGGGACGGGGATTCCCATTGTGTATTGCTGCTCACTTTATTTCATGTTGTGTGCAAAATCATGAATGGCTTCCTGACCCAGTCACGTAGTACGATGTCAACAATACACGCCTCGAAACGCGCTTTTCCAAATATTTCCTGGACAAGCTTGGAGCACCCTCAAAGTGCCGGAGCCTGCCGTCCCCTCACTAGTGAGCACAAGCAAAGACAACGCTGCTGCACGCTGGTAGTGAAATGATATGATCTGACACTATCAACTGTAAAATAAAAATTGAACAAGTCATCCATGCAAGTGATGCAAATGTACGAGAAAAAAGTTGCACATTTATTAAAAAAGGTGCAAATTTAGAAGAAAAAAGTCACAAATTTAAGAGGAAAAAAGTTTCAAATTATTGAGAAAAATGTTCCAAATTTATGAGAAAATTTTAAATTTACAGGAAAAAAGTTACAAATTTTTAAGAAAAAATTTGCAAATATACAAGAAAAGAGTCAAATTTATCTGAAAAAAACTGCAAATTTATAAGAGAAAGTTGCAAATTTATTAGAAAAAGGTCACAAATTTTTGAGAAAAAAGTTGAAGATTTATGATAAAAAGTTGCAAATTTACAAGAAAAAATTAGCAAATTTATATTAAAAATGTCACAAATTTATGAGTAAAAAGTCAAAATTTTGAGAAAAAAGTTGAAAATTTACAAGAAAAATTTTGCAACTTTATGAGAAAAAAGTTAAGAATTTTTTAGAAAAAGTTACAAGTTTATGAGAAAAAAAATCCTTTTCTGAGAAAAAAAAATTGCAGATTTATGAGAAAAATGTAGATTTACAAGAAAAAATTGCAAATTTATGACAAAAATGTCACAAATTTTTTAAGAAGAAAGTCAAATTTATGACAAAAGTCACAAATTTCTGAGAAAAAAGCTGCAAATCTATGAGGAAAAAGCTAAAAATTTACAGGGTAAAAAGCTGCAAATTTACCCCAAAAATATCACAAATTTTTGAGAAAAAAAATCACAGATTTACAAGAAAAAAGTTACAAATTTATTTGAAAAAACCATGTAGCAAATTTATGAGCAAAAATAGAAAGTTTATGAGAAAAAAATTGCAAATTTATGAGCAAAAAAGCTGCATATTTACTACCAAAGTCACAAATCTATGAGGAAAAAGTTGAAAATTTACAAGAAAAATGTAGCACGTTTATGACAAACCAAAAAGGCAATTCTAATTCTCCCCCTAAATAATGTTGAGGGTGAACTCTCAGCTTGGGAGGCCCCCTAGTGGCTGAGGGGACCATTTAATTTCGCGTACTCTGCTTTATAGCCAGAAAGGGCTGTGGCAGGACACCAGCAGTCAGCGGATGTTGTGCTGCTCTCAGTTTTCTTTGTAGTAACCAACATTCGGGACTTTCCTGGTTTAAGATCCTGGCAGCCATTTTTCCCCCTTTTTAGTTCTGTTTATTGTTGTAACTTAAGTAGCAGACGTCAAGGTAACCTCTGTACTTTATTTCAGGCCTGCAGAATAATAAATCCAGCTGCAACAAATGGTTTGTTTCAAGCCGCCTGTTATTTTATCGTCACTCTCTGCACAGGCGTGATGGATAAGCTACGGGGCCCAGTTGTTTGTGTGAGGAGGCTAACATGCCAAAGCAAACACGTGCAACGTTAAAAGAAAAAAAAAAAAGAAAAATGCGGCGAGAAGCTGCAGCATAACTCTGCGGCGGATCCCTGGATCTGTGGGTTCACACCGAGGTGAGACAGTCAAGATGTAGAGCAAATAAAAACACGGCGGAAAGTCCTGGGCTGAATAAATTATGTGCAAGGACGGGTTAGCGCGCGCTTCACGAGGTGGTGAAAGCTGGAGCGAGTGAGGCGGCCGGGGCCAGAGAATTTAATTCCTCTGTCAAACAGCACTTCAGGTGTCTCTGGAGATGTTACTGCAGCTGAACCGGCCCATCATGGCTGCCCACTGGATCTTTACCACCAGTGTGTTCAGTGGGGGAGCTCTTATTTTTTTAGCAATGGGGGGTATTCACCAATTTAGCATGGAGTGCTAATGTATAAATGTATAGGTCGATTTAAAAATGAAAAAAGTCACAAATCCCAATTTAATTACAGAAAATAAAAATTTCACCAGCATCCAGATGAGTGTTGCAAATTTACGAGAAAAAAGATGAAAATTATGGAAAAAAAAAGTCACAAATTTTTGTGGAAAAAGTTGCAAATCTACAAGAAAAAAAAACTGAAAAAAGAAAGGAAAAAATAAGCAAATTTACAAGAAAAAGTTGTAAAATTATAAGAAAAAAGTCACAAATTTTTGAGAAAAGGCTGCAGACTTATGAGGACAAAAGTTGCAAATTTATGAGAAAATTTTCAAATTTATGGGAAAAAAGTCTCAAATTTGTGAGGAAAAAAGTTGCAGATTTATGAGAAAAAAAGTTGCAGATTTACAAGAAAAATATTTGTAAGTTTATGAGAAAAAAAGTCAAATTTGGGGGAAAATTTGCAAATTTATGAGAAAAATCACAAATTTTGTGAAAACATTTGCAAATTTACAAGAAAAAAAAATCCAAATTTATGAGAAAAAGTCACAGATTTTTGAGGAAAAAAAAGTTGCACATCTACAAGAAAAAAGTTGGAAAATTTAGAGGAAAAAATAGTAAATTTACAAGAAAAAAATGTAAATTTATGAGGAAAAAAGTCACAAATTTTTGAGAAAAAATAGATTTATCAGGAAAAAAAATGGAAATTTATGAGAAAATCTTCATAAGAAAAATAAAAGTTGGAAATCAATGGCAAAAAACCTGAACATTTATAAGATTTTTTTGTATAGGTCATGTTATATTATAGATAACATGATAGACAAGGTTTATGATGATAATGGGAGACAGTTCAGTACCACCCCCCCCCCCCCCCCCCCGCGATTTACACCTATGAATGGGGATGGGGTGTTGGCAGGTTAGCAAGAGGGATGATTTTGGGGGATAGCATCTCCCCTCAACCCCCCACAAATCACCTACTAAGTACATTCTTTGAGGGCCTTTTTTTCTTGTACTCTCATCAAGATTAAGAGCTGTTTGATGACTTAATCACACAAGGACAGTGGCGTTCCGAAGCGACCCAATCAGCTCCAGTTTGCGCGTCAAGTCGTCCAGTTGACTGTGTACCATTTTCAAGACGGTGACATTGTGATGTTTCACCATTTCAAAACTGTTTTAAGTGTGCTTATTTTGCTGTTTTTCCACATGCTGACACACCATGCTGACCACCAGAGTGGTGGCCTAGCTGGTCGAGCATCCGCCCTACACCTGGGAGGCCAGGGGTCAAATCCCGGCCAGGTCATACCAAAGACCATTAAAAAAAAATGGTACTTTCCGCCTTCTAGCTTGGTGCTCATCATAATAGAATGTGGAAAGGAAAGTTACGCACAGAGCTACCAGAGGACTGACCCCCCCCCACTGTAGCTTTCACTACTTACAGTAGCTGTGTGGCCTAGGGTCAGAGAAATGGAGATAGGTGCCACCCCATACACCACATGGTGTCCCACATGCTGTGGAAGGGAATTAACTTTAATTAACTGACACACCTTCCAGAGGTGTTTATGAAATGTAAATCCCTAGGCCTGAAAAGTTCCAAAAAAAGAAAAGAATCCCAAAACCTCTGGCTTATTTATGTAGTTTTGAGCAAATTGGAGCCTTTGGGCCTGCAGATCAGTGGTATGTCTGGAGGATGAAGGAAGCATGCGCTGAAAAGAACACCATGCCTAAACTGAAGCATGGTGGTGGCTCAGTGATGCTCTGGGGCTGCTTCGCTTCCTCTGGCACTGGAAACCTGCAGCATGTGGAGGGTAAGATGGATTTAATCTTGTATCAGGAAACCCTGGGGGAAAATGTCATGCCGTCTGAGGAATCTGAAACTCGGTCATTGGACCTTCCATCAGGACAGTGATCCCAACCATACTTCAAAGTCCACCAAGGGTTGGTTTCAGAAGAAGTTCTGGAAGATACCCAAGTGGCCATCACAGTCGCCTGACTTGAACCCCATTGAAAATCTCTGGTGGGATTTGAAAAAAGGCAACTGCAGCACACAAACCCAAGAATTTTAGTGAACTGGAAGTCTTTGCCCATGAGGAATGTGTTATGTCTGGAAAATAGGGACAGCGGAGGCAATGGCTGTGCTAAACAGTAGCTCTTTATTAAAGATGCTAACAGCACGTGTAATACACGAACAGGCTGGTATGCAAATAAACAGTTGGCATAGTTTGGTGTTGGCAAAGAGGCGGAGCGCCAAAAAGAGAGAAGTGTCTCCTGCAGATAGCTCCTTAATATACCCCTGATGTGGTGACGTCATTGCGCGAATGCATCCCCATGTCCGAGGCCCTTAAGGTGGTAATGACGGTGGACCTAGTGGTATACCACACTTGCCTTCCCTTTTGGAAAGCCAGAACCCCTGGTGATAGTTTACTTCAATCGGGTGTGGAGATTTAGTGGCATACAGCTAGCACCGCAAAAACATAACCAGACCATCAGGTAACATAGCACACATACACAGCCTGGCTATTGATAGGTGGCATATAGCATGATGTTAAATGCATTACTGTATGATGTTGTGACAGTATCATTAACCAGACCCATGACCAGTGTTATTGTGAACTCACATCAAACAAACCTGAACCTGGACAACCAGGTGGACTGCTAGTAGACCTTGCATGGCTGAGTGGGTTATTCTGCCACTGTAGTCAACCGTGCTCTGCCTAAACATTGTAAAACAGAGTCATTGCTAGAGTTCACCTTCAGGGGCCTCTGGCAAGTCCACGATGGGCGTGGCCCTGGAGGTGCCAGATGCAGCAGACCTGGGTGTTCTCTTGCAAAGTCCAGTCTGGGTCCCATACTGGCTGGATCAGTTCCAGCATTGCAGCTTGATCAACAGTTGCTGTCACCCTTCACAGATGGCTGGCATGCCATCTCAAACCACTGGCCATCTGGAAGGTGGCTGGCCCCAACTGCAAGGTGATCATCATCGGCGGTGACTGAAGCGGTTGTGGGTCCAGGCATTTGGATTGGCGGACCCAAACCCAGTCAAGCACTGCAAGCGGCGATCTGTTCAGCTGCACTCGGCGCTGCTGCTGTCTCGTCCTGGATGTTGGTTGCTGTTGTGGCAGCATGCCGTTCACGCTGGCGGCAGGACATGTCCTGGATCAGCGTTGCTCTGCTAGGTCCTACTTGGCCACGAACTCTCTGTCCTGCAGCGCTGCAGTGGCTCCGTGAGGCTGATGCCAGGCGAGGGTCTGAGACTAGTCCGGTTTCTGCCCTCTCTCCTCTGGTGCTGGTTGTGGTCGTGGCAGTATGTTGCTGTCACCAGCGACAGGATGCACACTGGGTTGTCATCATTCACCGGGGTCCCTTTCAGCCGCAAACTCCCTCTCCTGTAGCTCTGTGGCGGTTCCATGAGGCTTATGCTGGGCAAGAATCAGAGGCAAGTCTCATCTGTGCCCTCTCTCTGTGTTTGGTTCTTCTTGCAGTGTCAAGCTTGGAGTGGCTGTACTCTCGTCTGGGTGTGATGTGCCCCTATCATCAGCGGTCAAACAGAGTCCCTGGTTATCGAGAATGGTGAAGCCAAATTCATAAGAAAGGTCACACCCCAGGATGTTGTCTCCATGTGAGGCTACCTGGAAGGTGAACGCTGGGAGGACTCTTGATCTGTGGTGAACCGTCAGTGTTATGGTTCCCACTAAGCTGAGAAGAGTGTGCCCATACCCTTAAAGCTCCACTGCATTCTTTGCGATGGGGCAGCTAGGAAAGAATCTCTTAACCGTGACCCAGTTCATCACTGACCTCATAGCAGCGGTGCCCAGTAGTAAGTGAAAGCTGGCGTCGTCGAGCCTCACCATGCACCATTTGTACGCCGCTCCGCTGGAGTCCACTCTATGGATGGTGGTTGTCGGTGGGAGTTCAGCTGAACTAGGTGGCGGGCTTGATGTTAGTGGTATTGAGCGACACATTTTGGCGAAGTGATTAAGTTTGCCGCATCGTTGGCATCGCTGCCCCCTGGCCAGGCAGAAGTACATTCTCCTTCGGTGCATCGGGGAACCACAGTTACCGCACGTTTGGTGTCTCCCGATGTTCCGTTGTCTCGGGGTGCTCACCTTGGCGTCCTCCAAGAAGGTCACGGTGTAGCCGGGTTCTTCTGCCGGGGTAACTGCTTGTGCTAGTGGGGTCCGTTGTTGTGGGGTACCTAGCTGTGATGCTAGCTTGTTGGTGGCCTCCAGCTGAAATGCTAACGCCACTGCCTTCGCCAGCGGTAGGTCATCCGGTGCCATCAGCAGCTTCGCCCGCAGCCGCGGGGTGCTAGTGTGTTCCACTAGCTGATCCTGCACCATCTCGTCCTCTAGTTTACCAAACCTGCATGTGCTTGCCAGACAGCGGAGGTCCGCGATGTACTGTTAAGTCACTTCTACCACTCCCTGTCGGCGCTGGCGGACCTTAGAGGACCTTATCCTCCTCACCAGCACGCTCTTGGGCATCACAAAATGGCCAGCGAGCAGCGTGATGCACTCCTTGTATGTGTCCGCTTATCCCAATGTACTGAACACCCGCTGTCCCTCGGTACCCAGGCTGTGAATCAGGAACGCCCGCACCTGCATCTTACCAACTCTAGCTAGGTCCATGGCCGATACATACGTATGGACTGAATCAAACCAGCAAGGCCATGGGATGGGCAGCTCACCTGTGGATGCAAGGAATTCAATTCAATTTAAACACTTTATTCATCCCCGAGGGGCAGGGTTGCCAAGCATGCTTCCATGTCAATGTTAAAGTTTCTCCTCATCACCAGTCTTATGTCTGAAAAACAAGGACAGCAGAGGTGATGGCTGTGCTAAACAGTAACTCTTTATTAAAGATGCTAACAGCACGTGTAACACACGAACAGGCTGGTATACTAATAAACAGCTGGCATAGGTTGGTGTTGGCATAGAGGCGGAGCGCCAAAGAGAGAGAAACTTCTCCCACCGATAGCTCGTTAATATACCCCTGACATAGTGACATCATTGCGCGAATGCGTGTCCACGTCCAAGGCCCTTAAGGCGGTACTTAAGGTGGACCTAGCGGTATACCACAGAAGTCTAAGATTCCTCAGGAACGCTGAACTAAGCTGGTGTCTGGCTATGCATCACTTTTGCAGCAGGTCATAACAGCAAAAGGGTGCTCTACTAAACACTAAGGGGTTGAATAATTTCAGAACTGCAGTAGTCATTAAAAGTGGTATTTTATGTAGAATTTGGAGAAACCACTTGTAATATTAGTTGTATTGAGCTATTTTAAATTGTTCTTGTTTGATTTGTTCATTGTACACAGCTGCTAGTTTGTACATTTTGCCAATAAACCAAATTTGCGTGTGTGTGTGTGTGTGTGTGTGTGTGTGTGTGTGTGTGTGTGTGTGTGTGTGAATGATTTTGATTGCAACTGTATGTCTATTTGCAGAGAAGAGCTTAGCTAACCCCCTAGCTAAGCTAGCTGGCCAGTGTGTGCGTGAGTTCTGAGGCTAACTATGAAGACAGAAACCATCCCCAACAGCACACATACGTTGGGCCAATGTCAGCAACTTGCATCGGGAATAAGCTGCTGGTACTGAGAAAGTTCCTGTGGTAGAAAGAAAGAAAGAAAGAAAGAAAGAAAGAAAGAAAGAAAGAAAGAAAGAAAGAAAGAGTCCTTTTAATTCAAAAGTAGTCTTTCACAAAATCAGAGAACCAGAAATGTTATAAAATCAAAAGTTTAAAACCACCTCATTTTCACAAACCATACACAACACTTTCTTCACCGCCCAAATCTTTTCAAAAACATCAATATTTGTATTGAGCTTGTAAAATTCAAACTCTACCCTGAGCCGAGCTGCCAGTAACTTCTTGTTCATTATTACAACATCTTCGGTGCCCACCCCTTTGACACGGTTTTTCCTTGTTTTCCACATTGCTAAATTAGCCTGTCCTGAAATGAAACTGATCAGAGTGTGGGTACATTTTTTTTTCTTTGCTGAACAGCATGGGCCATAAATAAATAACCTAAAAGAGAACTGTTCACCAAAACCCTGAAATAACTTCACGAAAACAAAAAGGCTATCCAGCCTTTCATACAGAATAAACAAGCGTTGCAGTGTTTTCCTCCTGAGAACCAAAAAGACAACTGTCCCCCATGCCAGGACTGAGGTGTGCCAGGCACCCGTTTGTACCTATGGCCCCATGTACAGCCCTCCACTAGAGGTCACCTACACATTTTTCCAACAGGGGCTTCGTACGGGGACCGCCAACAGCTTCCAGGGGAGGATCCTGAGCCAAAAAAAAAAATCAGTCCAGCTCGACACCTTGACCTCTGCGAGAGAGCGCAGGTTAAGGATCCTTACGCTAACCTGGTATAGGGACTTCTTCTTCAGCTCCTCAAAGCCACCTAGCTTCGGGATCTTGAAAGTCAGTAGACTGTCCTCTTCTCGCCAATCAGAAACAGTCAGGGAGGGAAACACATGTTCATGTTTGTCATCCCATTGGACAGAACGGTTCTCCACAAAGCCTCTGAATGTTGATGGCAGTGAAGAAAGAACCTCCTCCGCCAGCCTGTGAACCGGTCTGTTTGCACCCATTTGAAGTTGTTCTGCAAGAGCGTCAACCGATGCCTTCAAAAAGTGTCCTAACTTTGCACCACTGGCCTCTCCAAAGAAAGAAAGAAAGAAAGAAGCCCCTCTTCTGCAGTCGTGAGCAGCCTCTAATTAGGCTGGTATTCAGGGGTGGCATCAGTTCCCAAACTTTTTAATGGGCTGGAAAGCGGCGCTCCTTTTGGAGCAGCCAGATAAGATGGAGGAGAGACTGTGGCCCTCCTGGCAGGTATTCACCAGCTCTTTTTCTCGTCTCCGTGCTTAATTCCACTCACTCCACCACCTTTAACAGCTGCTGTCTTCTTCTGATCTCCTGTTTTTCCGCTGTTGTTTTTCGGACTTTTGGGCATTTTTTACAGTCCTGTCCCACTGCCATGTCCATGTGGGCCCACCAAGGGTTAAATCTGGGCTGTCTTACCGGCCCATGTGGGTCGCTCCAATCCGTGTTGGTCATCATGGACTTTACCTGTTTGCCTATTTTCAACCTATTTTCTCATAAATTTGCTGTTTTCTTGTAAATTTGTGACTTTTTATCCCTAATTTGATTTTTTGTAATTTCTTGAAAAATCTGAAACTTTCTCATAAATGTTCAGCTTTTTTCTTGTAAATTTGTTACTTTTTTCTCATAATTTTTTAATTGTTTTTATTGTAAATTTGTGACTTTTTTCTTGCAAATTTTGCTAACTTTTTCTTGTAATTTTGGTACTTTCTCATAAATTTGAAACTTTTTACTGTGATCTTACAACTTCTCATCTTAAATTTGTTATTTTTTTCCTTGTAAATCGGGAACTTTTCAAAAAATTTCAACTTTTTTAACTGTAAACTTACATCTTTTTCTCATAAATTTGTGAATTTTTGTTTCTTGTGCAGTATATTTGTTATTTTTTTGTAAGTTTGTAGCTTTTTCAAGTAATTTTACTATTTTTCTTGAAAATTTTGCAACTTTTTTCTTCTAAATTTTCACTTTTTTTCTCATAAATGTGTGACTTTTCTCTCATGCATTTTCCACTAATATTTTTTTGTAAATTTCTGTTTTTTTCTCATAAATTTTCACATCTTTTTTCTCATAAATTTGCAACATTAGTGTTCATCTATCTGACAAGTAGAACTATATAGAAAATATAGATGTCATATCATTTTAAATGCTGACTGATTATATGTTTCCCCTTTAATTTTACAAAGAGAAAACTGCAGTATGAAATATCTCAAATGTGTTTTTATTTTTGCCCTCCATCCTCAGCATTGTACATATATTTCTAAAAGCGTTTAATAGCTGATTTCATTTTATTTGCCAGTTTCAGAAAACATTTTACACTAATATAATGTGTAAAAGTGAGGCCATAATCAGTTCTTTTAAGTTATTGATATAAAATTACTTTTTTTTGAACGGAAGTGGATCATTCCGACTTTTTCCCCCCATTATTTCCACATACTTGGACGTGATTTTGGAGTCTAGTGTCTGTTTTTATGCTCCGAGTGCTGCTCTTTATTCCCTCTCTCCGTGACCTCTGACCCCGCAGGATCAGCTTCAGTCATGCTCGAGGAGGCTGACGGCCACATGATCACATGGTCCCTGACATTTCTTAAAATCCTTCTTTTTTTAATATATGAGGGCAGTACTAATTTCTATAACGCCACTGTTTTCAATCGTGGAAAACACAAATAATTCAATTTATTAGAGTATTGTTCTTTTCAGCATTTTTTTTTTTTGTTATATATTTTCCAGTTTTGCAGATCCTACAAAAATGGCACAAAATCAACAAAAATTTAAAATTTCCATTGATAATTCCCAGACACCACTGAGAAAAATGCATACAGTGTAACGACACTGATCATATGTGTGCTTAATAATAATAATAATAATAATAATAATAATAATAAGGGTATAATATGCATTATTTTATTCTATTTTTTCCATGTTTAGTTGAACTACCAGGGCGGTCAGAAGTGACCTCAAGATTTATGTCCTTCATTACTGCATTGACACACAGGTCAAAGGAGCAAAAAAAAAAAAAAAAACAGTAAAAACTGTTACTTTCTTTGTGTCTTTTCTTATTTCAGTCAAACATTTTGCCATTATTCAGTCTTGTGCCCTATAAAGTACCACTTCATGACTAAAAAAGAAAATAAATCCTAATTTATAGCAGCGCTGAGCATGCAGACATTTTGCATGATTGCATTTTTAATTCTATGAACCCCATGCGACATAAGCAATTTGCAGTTTGGCGTACTTGTATATATGGCTACAGGCAGCTTTTAAAGGTTTTTCAGACATACGCTAAATTTCTGAAACGCACAAATATCCTAAAGGCAGAAAATCATCAGATACACTGTAAAATCGAATCATTTGTTTTTACTTCAAATCATGCAGACTTCTGGTATGTGAATTTTTGTACAAGTTTAAATGGGGGATTTATGCATTATAGATAAAATGTTGTCGTATAGCCGAGTAAAGGAAATGAGTAAAAATGCCTATACATTTAAAAAAAAAAAATAATGAAAACATCACTTGCCTATTTATAGCCTGAGTTTTTTAAAGGTTTTTGAAGAAGAAAAGTGAACATTTAACATTTTAGGAGGTTACAAAATCTGCAGTTTTTGTTGCATTCATGCACCTTATTTGCTTCACAGCTGCTGGAACAGGTTTAAATATTCAGTGATTCTGATGGCCAACACTACCAATGGAATAATAAAAAACAGAACTTGTACGTTATTTCCCTTTCATATCTCATGTGTTATAACAGCTTATTAATGTTTTTTTTAAGTATTTATGACCTCATTATTAACTTAAAAATCCTTTATTAGGGCAGTCTTAAAGTAGAGTCTTACCAGGGGAATCATGTATAAAAGAACTCATGAAGTATGCTTCCTTTTTATCTCATGCATTATAACAGCCTATTAATGCTTCATAAAGTGTTTATTACCTCGTAATTAATTACTTACAAATCATTTATTATGACAATCTTATTGTAAAGCTTTACAAGGCAATCATTTAAATATTTACTTTTTATTTCATGCCTTATAGCAGCTTATTAATGCTTTATAAAGTGTTCATTACTCAATTATTAATTGCTAATAAATCCAGACTTCTTGTAGTGTTTTATCAAGGGAATCATTAAAAAGATCTTATCAAGTATACCATTTACCTTTTTAATCTCATGTGCTATAATAGCTTATTAATGCTTCATAAAGTGTTCATTACCTTATTATTAACTACTTGTTTATCTCATCTTTGGAGTCTTGTTGTAGTGTTTTGCCAAGTGAATCTTTCTTTAGAAAGATCCTATGACGTATGCCATTTCCCTTTTTTATCCCAGGTGTTATAACAGCTTATTAATGCTTTATAAACTCTTTACCACATCATTGTAGCTATTTATAAACCCTTTATTATGACAGTCTTATTGTACAGTGTAATCAGTGGAATAATTTTTAAAAAGACCTCATGTATGTTATTCACCTTTTTATCTCATATTATAACAGCTTATGAATGGTTTATAAACTTTACAACCTATTAATAACTACTGATAAATCCTTAATTACGTCAGTCATATTGCACAGTGTCACCATTTGAAAAATAATCCAAAACCCATGACTTACAGTGTATGTTTTTGCATGAATTGGTGCCCTTTTTTCCTGGTTTAACCTCCCGTATTTGTAAACAAGCCCACACACTCCAACTGACCTGCTTCCCTGCTACTATTGCGCCGCCCCTCTGCGCCTCGCGCGCTCTCTGGGTTTTCAGTTGCGTGTTACATCATCACGCCACGGCTGTCCTCTCGTGGCCCAGTGAACTGGCTCTGAGCGCTGCTGCACCGATTTAGACATCCACACACGTACAGTCACGGAAGCAGCCGGGGCTGGAGTACAGTAAAGGCCGCACGGCAGGGAGAAAGATGCATGAAATATTTAAAATGATCAGTGACACGCACATGAAGGCGTGATGAACAGACTTTGGTTCAACAGCAGTTATTTATGCTGAAAATACAATTCAGATAAAATTCAAAATTAATGCAAAGGTGAGTGGCAGGGCCATTTCTGGCTATAAAGCAGAGTATGCAAATGCACGGGGCCACGTTAGCTACTATAGGGGTGCCAAGCTGCTGTTACCTTTTTTTTTTTTAATGTTTTATTTTTCTTGGGGGGGGGGGGGGTTAAAATCGCCTTTCATCCTAGATGTGCAACTTTTTCTCTTAAATTTTCTCTCAAATTTTCTTTTTTCTCATAAATTTTCTACTTTTCTCTTGTAAATTGATGACTTTTTTCATGTACAATTGCAACATTTTTTAGGTAAGTTTGGTACTTTTTTCGCAACTTTTTTTGCTTTTTGTGTCCTAAATTTGTGCCTTTTTCATGAAAATTTGCAACTTTTTTCTAATAAATTTGCTATTTTTAATTGGAAATTTGATACATTTTTCTCGGAAATTTGCTACTATTTTACTGGTCAACTTGCAACTTTTTTCTGATAAATTTACTACTTTTTTCCATCTAAATTTGACACTTTCTTGTAAATGTCTACTTTTTTCATATAAATTACTTATATCTACTATATATTTCCTCACAAATCTGTAGCTTTTTGCAGGTAAACTTGCAATTTTAATCTCAAGCTTAAAACTTTTTTTCTCATAAATTTTCAGCTTTTTTGTCATAAATTTTTTCCTTTTATTTTTGTAAATTTGTAACTTTCTTTCATGTAAATTTGTAAAAAAAAAATAAATAAATAAATTTAAAAATCCCTCCAATTTGGAATCTTTTCTCACTTTTTTCTGGTAAACTTGTATATTTTTTCTCTCATATATTTAATACTTTTTTCTATGTAAATTTACGATTTTTTTCTTGTAAACTTTAAACTTATTCTTTTAAATCACTTGAAAATTTACTATATTTTTGCTCATAAATTTGTATCTTTTTCAGGTAAATTTGCAACTTTAATATCAAACTTACAACTTTTTTCTCATAAATTTTCAACTTTGGGGTCATAAATTTTTTCCTTTATTTTTGTAAATTTGCAACCTCCTTTCATGTAAATTTGGAAGTTTCTTCTAATAAATTTGTTCCTTTTACTTGTAAATTTGCTACACTTTTTCTCTAAAATTCGTGCCTTTTTTGTGGAAATTGGAACTTTTTTCTGGTAAACTTGCAGATTTTTTCTTATATATTTAATACTTTTTTCCATGTAAATTTATAATGTGTTATTGTAAACTTTAAACTTATTCTTTATAAATTACTTGTAAATTTACTATATTTTTCCTCGTAATTTTGTAGATTTTTTTTTGAGTAATTTGCAACTTTAATCTCAAATTTGCAGCTTTGTTTTTCATAAACTTTTAGAGTTTTTCTCATAAATATTTGACTTTTATTTTTGTAAATTTGCAACTTTTTGTAACTTTTTCCCAATGAATTTACAACCTTTTATACATGTAAATTTGCAAATTTTATCCAATAAATTTTCAACTTTTTCCTCATAAGTTCATTACTTTGTCATCATAAATGTGCAAAATTTCCCTGGAAGTTTTCAACTTTTTTCTCATAAATTCACAATTTTTTTCTCTTCTTGCAAATTTGCAGCTTTTTTCCCCTCACATTTTTTTTTTTTTACTTTTTTCTTGTAAATTTAAGACTTTTTGTGTACATTTGTAACATTTTTAGGTAAATTTGCAACTTTAATTTCACAAAGTTGCAACTTTTTTCTTGTAATTTTTAAAACTTTTGTGATAAATTTGTGCCTTTTTCATGTAAATTTGCATTTTTTCTTATACATTTGCAACTTTTTTCGATCCAAATTTGACACTTTTTCTTGTAAATGTCTACTTTTTTCGTATAAATTACTTGTATATTTTTCCTCGTATTTGTAGCTTTTTTCAAGTAAATTTTCAACTTTAATGTCCAACTTCCAACATTTTTCTCACAAACTTTCATTTCTTTTCTCATTAAATTTTGCCTTTTATTTGTGTCAATTTGCAACTTTTTTGTAACTTTATGATGAATTCAGAACCTGTACATTCAGAACATGTAAATTTGCAACTTTTATCCCATAAATTTTCCAACTTTTTTTCTTATAAATTCACTACTTTGTCAACATAAATGTGCAAAACTTTTCCTGGAAATTTTCAGCTTTTTTTTTCATAAATTCATTATTTTTCCTGATAAATTTGTCACATTTTTCAAGTAAATTTGCAACTTTAATGTCAAACTTGCAACTTTTTTGTCATAAATATTCACATTTTTTTCTCAGAATTTTTTCCTTTTACTTCTGCAAATTTGCAACTTTTTCTCATGAATTTACAACATTTTGTTACATGTAAATTTGCAACTTTTGTCCCATTCATTTTTAACCTTTTTTCTTATAAATTCACTACTTTTTCATCATAAATGTGCAAAGTTTTCCTGGAAATTTTCAACCTTTTTCTCATAAATTTTCTACCTTTTTTCTTGTAAATTGATTACTTTTTTCATGTACATTTACAACATTTTTGGGGCAAATTTGCAACTTTAATGTCATAAATTTGCAACTTTCTCATAAATTTTCTCATAAATCTGTTAATTGTAAATTTGCTACAGTTTTCTAATAAATTTGTTACTTTTTCTGTTGTTTTTCCACTACTTTTTCCATCGTAAATGTGCCAAATTTTCCTGGAAAATTTCAACTTTTTTTCCTCATGAATTCATCGCTTTTTCCTCAAGTATTCGTCACTTCTCCTTTTTGCAAATTTGCATCATTCCCTTGGATGCTGCCTGGTTAATTTTTAACGTGTAATTTTTTTATTGATCTACCTGATGACCCACATTTATTTATTCAGGCTGTTTGCTGTTTTTTTGTTTGCTTTTTCTTTTGAAGTGGAGAAATTGGATATAGTTTCGTTTTCCATTTGAAAGGATTTGAACTCTTCCACATTGCAAAAACATGGGCACCCCAAACACAATCAGCCCCCCTAAAGCTAGAAACGGCCCTGGCTCCCAGAAATAATGCGATGCGCACCGTTACGTACAGTACGCATGCCTTATTTTACCATTTTTCTTGCTCTTTTACGCGCCAAGTGGTTGGATAGGATTGATTTTCTCTCTCAGCCTGCAGCAGCAGGCCAGGCTGGCTGCGTCCGCGGCGGGATAATCGGCGACCTGGAGCCCGCCTCACCCCGCTGACACCCGGCTGTAATTACGAGGATGAGTGTGAAGGAGGTCAGATGGGCACGAAAGGGATGGAGCAGGGCCTGAGTGCGCATGTTCAAGGGGGGGGGGGGGGGGGAAGCAACAACAACTGGGAAGTGCGCGTGGAAATATTGGGGTTTCTAGCAGCCAGGCAGAATCCTATTAATAACACAAATAACAGATTTATTAGCAGAGGAGGGCAGGAGCTTCCTTTTAAAACAGAATTACATTTGCACCGAATTCACTACAGAAAAGCTGAACTTTTACTCAGGTTAGTCTCACTCCAGTTACTTTTATATTCTGGTAATTCTGGTCACTGTAAATTAAAACCAAAGCATAAAAACGCTGCAGTTGTGCTTGTTTATGAACAGTTGCTGCTTATGATTCATATATGAGCTGCAGTGAAAGTATTGAAATCATTGTTTCCACCGTGCAGATTTTCGTTAATTAGCACCTGTCGTTTGCAGGTTAGAAGCAGCATGCAGACTGTTCACCGCTTCAGAGAAAAGCTCTCCAGCATTTCTCTGCTCTGAGAAACAAACTGGTCAATTTTACTGTTAAAACAGCAGCTGTGGAGGCCAGAATTTCACCCTGAAAAGTAGCATTTCTACCATTATTTACATTGTTAAACTGTACTGAACCTGGACAGACCTTCATTGTATTTACACATGAGGGGTTATTCTCAAATTTAGCACAAGTTATAAACAGATTAAATTAAGTAAAAGAACAAAGGTGCAAAATCTGATAGAGATGCTAGTTTATAATGTTCAAAAATGCAAATTTATGATAAATTTACAACAACAAAATAAAAAAAAACAGGAACAAGAGGGAAAAAAATTTGAAGTCACAAATTTACAAGAAGAAAAGCTGCACTTTTATATAATTTTCAGACTTTTTTCGCCTCACAGTTGTCCCATTTTCTCACTCATTTGTGAGATTTTCTTGTCAACTTTTGACATTTCTCTTGGAAATACACAACTGGGGTTTTTTTGCTGGTAAATTTGTATCTTTTTCCAGAAAAATGTTATGACTTTTCTAACAATTTTAGTACTTTTTCCCAATAAATCTGCGACTTTTTGCAATAAATGTCATACCTTTTATCCACAGAAATTTTGTTTAAAACCATTTTCCTCTGAGATGTTGGTCTGAGGGAAATTCCTACAAAACTAAACACACACAGAGGTCAAGGAGAGGGGACGGTTTGGGGTCATTTTGCTGACAAACTAACCCCACCCCCCTCAAATATACATTATGCAGAAAACATAACCATTGCTTCTTTGCCATACACTGTAAAAACAAGATTCGATCAATAAGCCATAGCAACTTTCTATGGCAAGTGTCCAGAGTGAGTTATGAAATTATGATATTTTACTCCGGTTTGTAAACTAGCTCACTGTTGTATTTCAGCTTCGTGAGTAAATTCTTCTCTTGTGATTTTAAGGCAGCAATAGAACTTGCGTTTTCAAGTTTAACCTGCCTGATCATTTTTTACAGGGAATAATTTACCCATAACAGAACAGCTCTTAAGAAATTTCTTTGTAAACCGTGGAAAAAATGCAAATTTTATAGATAAAAACAGCAGCTGTCGTTGGCAGAATTACATTACATTATTAAACTGTATTTAATGTGGAAATGCATTAATTTTATGGTAAAAGCCCAGCATGCATATGTGTGTGTGCGTGTACGTACATTTACAATTTTGTCATACACTAAAAATGGATTTAATTAATAAGTCACAGTAACTTATGTTTTTGTATTATACATATTCTGTATGATTTGTGTTTTATATACATTTAATTTACATTTTTTGTAGAAAACATGTAAAAAAAATCTTTTTTCCATACACTGTATGAGCATTTTGATTAATAAGCCAAAGGAAATTGTTTCAATAATAAACGTCCATTTAACAGTGTGACTTATGACATTTCAGCTAAATTTTGTCACTTTATACGTGCGTCAGCCATTTCAGTGTGTTGTAGTTCAGCTTTACAAGTTCACTTTTTCTTGCAATTTTAAGGCACCAATCAAATTTACGTTTTTATTCTTACAATAAGTGTAAAATAATTCAATATTAAAACAATGGTATTTTACCTTTACAGTTTAAGGTTGTTGGTTTTTTTTGACTGCCAGTGCCATTTTATTAAGGTTTTTAACCTATATGAATAACACACCTCTGCTCACTAAACAAAACCAAACATTCCAACAATAAGCTCAAATAAATTTACTTCCAAACAAATTATCCTTTTTTTTTTGCAAACCAAAATTTATTCTTGGAAAAAACTGTAAAAATATCACTTCAATTACACAATACTTGCCAAAACTGTACAATGTTTTATTACTGAAATAAACACACACTGCATATCATTAATATTATTATAATAATAAACGTATGACTCTCACTCTCATTCATTGTGTTTCTTTTTAATACAAAATTCAATCAAAACCTTAAAAAAAAAAAAAGAAAAAGCTGGTTTTGATTTGCTAATAGAAAACATGGATGTGTTTGACACAAATACATTATTAGCTTATATATTTATATTTTTATATTCTTAAAAACGTGTGATCATTATCCTGAGACGGCACCTAAAACAGTGACTGAAATAAATCACTTCATGGAGGAAAATTAATTTTGTTTAAAGGCTACAAGAGGAGAGAAAACAATCTGATTCACACTGATTTTCTGTTTAAAAAACATAAATATATCTTCGTAATGAACAGCATGAAAATAGGCACAACTAGTCCTCCGTAGCTGTGTGCTTCAGCTGCAGTGCTGTCAGAGGTGGGCAGCAGCTCCAGTTACCTTTACCCAAGCACAGCAATGACAGAAACTTTTTGGCACAAGTGGACTTTTGAGTCATTTTTACTCTTACCCGAGTGAAGCTGGCAAAGAAAACCGACATTTCTACTCAGGTACGTCTGCTCACGTCTTTAATAATCTCACAGATTTTAAAATAAGTAAGAAATTGCAGTTTTACATAAATATTTAATCACTAAAAACATTTTTTTGTTCAAAAAGTAGGGAATGTATTATTTTTAACGGATCAAATTATTTATAAAAGCAATACATATACAATAAATATTTTAAATTTACGATAAAACTGCAATTTTTTTTAAGAATAAATTGTCAAATGTATATGGAAATGGTCGTATCTATTATTTACCACAAAAGTAGCACCTTTATTTAAAAATGTCATGAATTTACAAAGAATTTATTCAACTTTGAGGAAAAACTGCAAATTTGTGAAAATAAAGTCTGAGTCACAAATTTGCAGGAAACGAGAGGAAAAAAGTTAAAAGCTGCAAATTTAAGAAGAAAAAAGTTGCAAAACTTGCAATTTTACATTTAAAAAGTAACCTTTTAAAAGTTGTGAGTCTATCATTTAAAAAAAACGGCACATTCATTTAAAAAAAGTCATGCATTTACAATCAAATGTTATGAAAAAAACTACACTTTGAGAATAAAGTCTCAAATATGAAGAGTCACAAATTTGCACAAAAAAATGACAGCTATCAAGTTTGATATTTTAAAGTTTTAAAAAAAAGTTGCAAATTTACCCAAAAGGAAGAATGCAGATTTATGCAAAAAGAACAATTGCTAAATTAATAAGAAAATCGTCACAAACTTAAGAGGAAAAATGCCACAAAAGGCTGCAAAGTTTACATGGAAAAGGTCACAAATTTATAATCAATATATTGTAGATTTATGGAAAAAGCCTCACAAACGTATGACAGCAAAGTCTCTGTTGCACAAAGAAGAAAAGCACAAATTTAGAATTAAAAAGTGTCATTTGTGATGCAAAAAGGTTTAAACTTAGGAGCAAAAAGTCACAAATTTATAGTGGAAAAAGTTGCAAATTTGCAGGAAAAAAAGTGATCAGTCCATTCTTCCATAAGTTCTTCTGCTTATGCAAATTTTTAAAAATTGAGTTATTTGTTATTTGAATTGTGTACATTTATAAGGAAAAAAGACAAATTTATAAGAAGGGGAAAATCTTTTTTTTTTTTTTTTTAAAAAGTCATCAATGTAGAACGAAATGTCTTAAATTCAGGAGAAACAGTGAAAATTTATTAGAATAAAGCCTCAGAAGTAGATGGAAAGACTTAAGTAGGTAAAAAAAAAAGGTAAAAAAAAGTTTATTGAAAAGAAGACAAGCAACTTTTTTTTCATAGAAACTTTTAGTTTTAATCAAGTAAATTGTAGTGGAGCTGCTGGTTTTGGCTCAGCAATGTTGACGTTGTCACAGCTTATGTGCACATATCTGATCACAAAAATAGCTGCAAATCCCCGAATAAAAGAATGAACATGAAGGAAGGAAAGTTGTCAGAAAAAAAAAGACAAATGTGGGGAAAACTGCTAATTTATATGAGCAGTGGCACGAGTTTTACCACAAAAAAGCTGCACATATATACGAAAAAAAATGCATATTTAAAAAAAATAAAATCACAAATTCATAGGAAACAAGATCACAAGTTTAGAAGAAGAAACTCACATAGTGGTTCATTATTTACATGGTGGATAAAAGCTGAAAACTTTTTTTTTTGAAGAAATTAGAAAAAAGTCACAAATTTATGTAAACTTCCAATGAAAACTTCACCCATTTATAAGGAAATGACAGTTTGTGGGGGGAAATCTGCTCGTGTGCGTCAGTGCGTAAACAGACGCGGCAGCTGGATGAACGGCACGCATCAGCCGTGGTGACTGTGCCGCACATCTGCTCACCATAAACCGATAAGAACTACGTGTACTGCAGTATTTTGACTGTACTTGAGTACTTCCCTTGCGTGAAGGAGCTTTTACTGCAGTCTGTCCCCACCTCCGAGAGCTTCTGCCCCCCCAGGAAACAAACAAAAAAGACATCCTACCTTCAAACAGGCGATTTTTTTCTGTCTCTGTGTTTTTAAGTGTCTTCAAAACAGTTTCAGACATATTTAAGGTTTTCATTTTAACAGGCGCTCGTGCCACTCCCCACGTGGCTCTGGAAGTTTTCGACTGGGTGCAAAACGGCCCCGGGAGCGCCGGCGGAAGAGTGCTGCGGTAGGACCGGGACAACCGCCGGAGAAGTCCTGCTGCCAGAACCGATGAGGCTCTCTATGGAGAACGGCGAGCGCTGCACCGGGGACGAGCCGCTGCTGCCGGGCTTGTGCGCCGGGGACGCGCCGGGCAGCTGCGGGTAGAAGCGGCTGGGTAAGTCCGCGGAGGAGGGGGTCTGGACGTGCTGCTGAAAAGCCAGGAGCGCCGACTGCGCCTGGTGATGGTGGTGGTGGTGGTGGTGGTGGTGGTAGGACTGCAGCTGGATGCCGTAGCCCCCGCAGCCGTACGGCGCGCCGTAGCCGTAGAGCGGCAGGAAGGTGCCGCCGCGCTCCCGCAGCAGCTCCTGCGCCTGCTGCTGCCGCTTGAAGCGCTTCCTCCGCCGCAGGAAGCTGCCGTTGTCGAACATGTCCGCCGACTCCGGGTCCAGCGTCCAGTAGTTGCCCTTGCCGGGGTTGCCCGGCTCCCGCGGGATCTTCACGAAGCAGTCGTTGAGGGACAAGTTGTGGCGGATGGAGTTCTGCCACGCCGGGAACTTCTCGCGGTAGTAGGGGAAGCGGCCGCTGATGAAGTCGCAGATCTCGCTGAGCGTCAGGCGCTTCTTGGGGCTCTGCAGGATGGCCATGGTGATGAGGGCGATGTAGGAGTAGGGCGGCTTCACCAGGGCGCTCTTCCCCGCCGGTTTGTAGGACGAGGAGGAGGAGGAGGAGGAGGTGGAGGGAGAGCCGGACAGGCGCTGCATCTGCGCCGCCACCGCGTCCGCGTAGGAGCGAGCGCGGCCATCCGCGTCCTCCCCGTCGCCCTCCCCGACCACGTCGATGTCGGTCTCCTCGGAGAGGACGGAGGCGTCCGACATGTCCGAGCTCAGAGTCATGGCTCCGTCTCACAGCTGTCAAGTGAGCGGCGGCGGCAGCAACCAGCAGCCGCTGACGTCTTCTGGAGTTTCGCTTCACGAGCTCAGAACACGGTCATTCCCGTGCGGCGCGCGCGCGGCGGTCTTCCCGTCAGGCGTCTCCTCGGGAGCATCCAGAATATTTTTAAAAAGACAGAAATCCGCCGACAAACCGCGCCGGGGGAACCGTGGATCTCCCGGTGGGCGGGCCCTGTCCCGGTATTTAACCCCCGCTCCGGTCACGTGGCCAGGAAACGTCACCGGGGCCAATCACAGGACGGCAGAGAAATATGATTTCTTTCTTCCTATTTTAAAGAGCCTGGTAAATTAACAGAGCAGTTAAAACAATAAAGTGTGCTGTGGCCTCCAGCCTTGTGGTGGCCATTCACGGCCGCCCCAGCGGGGCCGCGCCTGGGCTGGTGGGCGCCCTGACCCCGGGACCCGGACAGTCCGACTTCCCCCAAAAATCAATCAGCGCACATGAATGCTGCACATTTATGAAAGAAAAGCTGCAGAATGCATGAGAGCACAGTTGCAAAGTTGTGCTTTTTTAAAGGCACACATAGGAGAAAAGGCAAGTTTACTCGAAAAAATTACAAATTTTAAAGAAAAAGCTGCAAATGTTAAAAAAATCCCTAAATTTAAAAGAAAAGATTTACTAGTAAAAAGGAAGCAAAGTTGCAAGAAAAACCCTACAAATTTATGAGGAAAATGAATGAGAAAAAAGCTGCAAACTTACCTGAAGAAAATAAAGTTAATTTCAATTTTCAATTTCCCTCCAAAACAATTGAGGGTAAAGTTGTAGCTTTTTTTTGGGGGGGGGGCTTTTGCATTAAGCCCAATTTATACCTGTGCATCAAAATGATGGCGTAGCAAAGACGTGACCGAGGGGCCACGCGTGCTCGTCGTACACCCCACTGTGGAAATGCAACGACTCGTCATGCTAAATTTGTGAGGGTAAATAAGTTGTAAATTCTGGAGAAAGCGTCGCAAAATTAAAAGCAAAATTAAAGCACCTGCAGTCTACCTGTGCACGTGCCCGACCGGTGAATCTGCGACTTTTTCCTTGTAACCTTCATCACATGGGAGCAGGTTTAGTTTTTTGGTTTTTTTTTTTTTTTTTTGCACGCAAAGGTTGGTTTTTCTGTGCATCAAGACACAAGTTTATTTTTTGTGTTTTGTTGGGAGGGAAATCGTTTTTTTCTTCTTTTTAATTTTCAGGGATTTATAAAAACATGGCGCTGCTGAAACGCAACAGGCTCCTTAAAAAAAAGAAAAAGAAAAAAAGCTGCAAACGGCCCTGGACGCACCTGAACCTCCCAAACTCTGCAGGCCTGGAGAATCAAGCCATGTTGGCAGCGCCTCTTCTTCTGGCGTCTTAACGCGTTCTTCCCCGGTGATCCGGCGGCGCTGTTGGCGCGGAGCCGCGCCAGGCCGCCGGAAGGCCGGAGCGGACCCGCCCGGAGCGTCCGGAGCGCAGCTGTCTGGTTTGCGTCAGGAAGGGCTGGTGGAAGACAGAACCGATCCACACATCAAAACAGAAATCATTCACAAAACGTTAAGAGTTAAAAACCAAAGGGCGAATCTTCCAGATTTTTCCCGCTGGGGTCAAATGTTCAAATATCGGATTTAAACGCGCGATACTGGCGCCTTAATTCAGGGTGAGAACAAAACCTTACTGGTTGCATTTCTTTACATTTTCATCATTTATAGTCTGATCCTAACATAGCAGATGCAATGTTTGCAGAGGGGACAAACCTGCAACTTTTTCCTCATTAATTAGTCATTTCTTCTCGCTAATTCGCATTTTTCTCATGCAAATTTGCCCCTTTTTCTCGGTAATTTGCAGCGTTTTTCATGTAAGTTTGCGTTTTTTTTCTCCTTAATTTATAACCTTTTCCCTATTAATTTGCATCAATTTTGCACATTATTTTTTTGGCAAAATTAAAACTTTTGTCCTCACCTTTTTCATGTAAATTTGCAACTTTTTTCTCGATAATTTGCACCTTTAAAGCCTAACATGCAAACAGTAAAGGCCAAGAATGAAAATGCAAAAACGACAGCAAAACACAGTGTAACAGTTGGCTTCATTTCTATTTAGGCTGCATATTATTTATTCATTTATCCCCCAGTCATTTATCCTGTTTTTGGTGTGAGTTTTCAAACTTTGAAACCATTTGTTCTCTCCATCGGTTTTGTTTCACATCAGTTTTCGTTTATAACAACAGAAATGTTTCGGGATTTTAGTTTTTAAAGAAGAAATCAAGTCCAACGGATCAGATGCTTCAAGTCCTGAAAAGCCCGCTAACTGGATTTCTAAAACATGTCCAGTGTAGCTACATGAAATATCATAAGTGTTGTGGGCAGAAAGTATAAGTGGTGTCGTTACATCTCTACACACTGAAAAGTTTGAAATAAAATCTGCGTGAATCTCCTGCCTCTGTGGAAGTTTTTGCTGAGTTTTTATATTTATGTGTCGCCATCTAGCGGTGATTTTTGTCATGAAGTTTTGCAATTTTTTTTAAAAAGGCCCAAAAGGTGAAGAACAAAACTTTACTTGTTGTTTTTCTTTAAATTTTGATCATTTATAATCTAACCCGATAAGCTATACTGCAGAGGCAATGTTTGCTTTAAGAGTGTTGATGGAGAAGGATGGAGAAGGTCAGAAGGAGCTGCACCGTACAAAGGCGTAAATCAGGAGGGGTGGAGGGGACATGTCCCCCCCAACCTGGGAAAAAATAGAGAATCCCCCCCCCCCCCATTATCATCATCGATACTTCAATATCATGTTACATTACTGAATATAATACACTTAAAGCTCCCATAATAAGGATACATGGAAAAAAAATATTTTGGGGGGGAGGGGCGGGAAATTTATAACTTTTCTCATGGTTTTGTGATTTTTTTCCTCTCATTAATTTGCAACTTTTTTCTTGTTAATTTGCAACGTTTTTCTTTTTAATTTGCAATTTTTTCATGTAAATTTGCAACTTTTCTCATTAATTTGCAACTTTTTTCTT
The DNA here is from genome assembly GCA_020510985.1 of Pholidichthys leucotaenia. Classification (NCBI taxonomy): domain Eukaryota; kingdom Metazoa; phylum Chordata; class Actinopteri; order Cichliformes; family Pholidichthyidae; genus Pholidichthys; species Pholidichthys leucotaenia. Next base: position 21,572,736 of record CM035850.1, on the reverse strand, counting down.
GTTCATCATAGCAGCCTGTCGGGGGCAACAATGACTGTTTCATTTAGGTCTGATCACATTCCAGGAACTCCTGACCTTGTTAACGCAGGCACCGTCCGAGCCGGTATGAGTTGCTTTCTGACTGACCATTTCATGAAACTGCTTGCAAAGTATTTGAGTACTGCTAGCTTTTGCTGGACTAGCGGCACATTCTTGGCAGATAGAGGTATTGTCAGTGGCAAGGACAGGCCAAGACAAACTGACTCCAGTATCTGTTGCAGTGACCGACCAGATGACATAGGTTTGTAAATGGCAGAAACAGGGTACAGTGGTGAACCTTCCCAGGAGTGGCTGGATGGCCGACCAAAATTACCCCAAGAGCGTGGCGACGACTCATCCAAGAGGTCACAAAAGACCCCATGCAGAAGCTGCAAAAAAAGGCGCCAGCTAAAAAAGTGGGAGTGGACACGAATAGGGAAAGTGTGCAGACTTGCAGTGCATGCAGTAGAATTAAGGAAGATACTCTGGTTTGAAGGAAAATAATTTTGTCTTATTTGTGGTAGATGTGATAAACTGCACTGCACAGACTTCCAAGAAAACAGAAAAAATCAAAATCATTGTGAAAGCAGCAGAAAAATATCTTGGCATTAAGGGGCTACATTGGGAAGCAGCTGAGGACTTGTTGGGTGGGGGATCTTTGGGTTCGAGGACATCATGGGCTGGTGGATCAACCGCCAGTCAAGTCTAAAGGAAGAATAATAATGAGATGAGCCACAGATACAGACTACAGAGACGCAGATACAAGAGTAAAGAAGAAGAACGTCACAAAGCTCTGAGGAAAACGTCACAAAGTTATGAGGAAAAACACACAGAAAGACAGACATATATAAAGTGTGTGGTGGTAATGCATTTGTAGGCTGGTTGCCAACCGCCAATCAAATCTAAAAGAAGAAGAAGAACGGATAATTTTTTCACATACAGTGAGGCAAAAAAGTATTTAGTCAGCCACCAATTGTGCAAGTTCTCCCACTTAAAAGATGAGAGAGGTCTCCAATTTTCATCATAGGTATACCTCAACTATGAGAGACAAAATGAGAAAAAAAAATCGAGAAAATCACATTGAAGGATTTTTAAGGAATTAATTGGTAAATTCCTCAGTAAAATAAGTATTTGGTCACCTACAAACAAGCAAGATTTCTGGCTCTCACAGACCTGTAACTTCTTCTTTAAGAGGCTCCTCTGTCCTCCACTCATTACCTGTATTAATGGCACCTGTTTGATCTCGTTATCAGTATAAAAGACACCTGTCCACAACCTCAAACAGTCAGACTCCAAACTCCACTATGGCCAAGACCAAAGAGCTGTCAAAGGCACCAGAAACAAAATTGTAGACCTGCACCAGGCTGGGAAGACTGAATCTGCAATAGGTAAGCAGCTTGGTGTGAAGAAATAAACTGTGGGAGCAATTATTAGAAAATGGAAGACATACAAGACCACTGATAATCTCCCTCGATCTGGGGCTCCACGCAAGATCTCACCCCGTGGGCTCAAAATTATCATGAGAACGGTGAGCAAAAATCCCAGAACCATATGGGGGGACCTAGTGAATGACCTGAAGAGAGCTGGGACCAAAGTAACAAAGGCTACATCAGAAACACACTACGCCGCCAGGGACTCAAATCCTGTAGTGCCAGACGTGTCCCCCTGCTTAAGCCAGTACATGTCCAGGCCTGTCTGAAGTTTGCTAGAGAGCATTTGGATGATCCAGAAGAGGATTGGGAGAATGTCATGAAACCAAAATAAAACTTTTTGGTAAAAACTCAACTTGTCGTGTTTGGAGGAGAAAGAACACCATACCTACTGTGAAGCATGGGGGTGGAAACATCATACTTTGGGGCTGTTTTTCTGCAAAGGGACCATGACGACTGATCCGTGTAAAAGAAAGAATGAATGGGGCCATGTATCGTGAGATTTTGAGTGAAAACCTCCTTCCACCAGCAAGGACATTGAAGATGAAACGTGGCTGGGTTTTTCAGCATGACAATGATCCCAAACACACCGCCCGGGCAACGAAGGAGTGGCTTCGTAAGAAGCATTTCAAGGTCCTGGAGTGGCCTAGCCAGTCTCCACATCTCAACCCCATAGAAAATCTTTGGAGGGAGTTGAAAGTCTGTGTTGCCCAGCGACAGCCCCAAAACATCAGTGCTCTAGAGGAGATCTGCATGGAGGAATGGGCCAAAATACCAACAACAGTGTGTGAAAACCTTGTGAAAACTTACAGAAAACGTTTGACCTCTGTCATTGCCAACAAAGGGTATATAACAAAGTATTGAGATAAACTTTTGTTATTGACCAAATACTTATTTTACCGAGGAATTTACCAATTAATTCCTTAAAAATCCTTCAATGTGATTTTCTGGATATTTTTTTTTCTTATTTTGTCTCTCATAGTTGAGGTATACCTATTATGAAAATTGGAGACCTCTCTCATCTTTTAAGTGGGAGAACTTGCACAATTGGTGGCTGACTAAATACTTTTTTACCCCACTGTATAAGGAGTCATTATACACAGGAACATCATAGGACATCATGCAGACATCATAGGAACATCATAGGCAGTCCTATGATCTTTCAGCAAGTCCTATGGTCGTGACACACAGACAGGCAGCAATTTTTTCTCATTAATTTGCAACTTTTTTCATGTGCATTTGCAACTTTTTTCTCATTAATTTGCAACTTTTTGACATGTTTCGGGACCCAGGAGACAGACGCTGACACTAGTAGATATCAGACAATTATTCTTTATTAATAATAAGTGAGTGTGGTGCGTGAGTGAATGAGTGCGTGACTGTCTGGTCACTGGAGCTGAGCTTATCCTGCGGCGACCTGGCAACCCTGGAACACATAAGCACAAGCAATTACAGCTGTTCGTGAAGATGGAAGATCTGCAGCTAGTAACGCTTACTTGCAGGCGCCACAGGGTAAGTCTTGCTGGCTCCGAGTGCCCGTGCGATGCGGTGCTCGTGGTGCTTGACGTAGCGGAGGTGAGGAGGAACTCCGAGGTGGAGGAGATGATGCCCCGTCAGCTGGGGTGGTTTGTCCGCCGCCAGGGAGATCCACCTGTGCATAGGGGAAGAGGCTGGGAGAAGATGAGTGTTGAGGTTGCTTACGTGGCTTGGCTTAGCGAGAAGTCCGAGTCTTGGCTTTGGCTTGAGGTCGTGATCTCGGCGCATTGCTGAGTAAAGGCGACAGACGACTCCGTGCCAAGCCGTCAGTGGTTCTGGCCTTTAAAGGCCGCTGATTGACACCTGCCGGTGTGTGCACAGCTGACGATGATGATGATGATGATGACGGCCCAGCGGCCGCCATGACAGTACTCCCCCCTCTAGAGGTGCCTCCAGGCACCTGCCCAATCCTACCTGGATTCGCCCGATGGAAATCGCGGATCAGCTGCTTGTCGAGGATCAACGCTGGGCGAATCCAAGAACGATGTTCAGGTCCAAACCCCTCCCAGTCCACCAAATACTGAAGACCCCGACCCCGCCAGCGGACATCCAAGATGGCAGTCACCCCCCAAGCCGGATGGCCATCGATCATCCTCGGGGGGGCAGGAGCCGCGGGGGGTGGGCACAGAGGGTCGGAGATGTACGGCTTGACCTGGGAGACATGAAAGGTGGGGCAGATGCGCATGGAAGGGGGGAAAGCAAGATGCACAGACACAGGATTGACAATACGAGAAATAACATAAGGGCCGATGAAGCGCTTGGTTAGCTTGCGCTTCTCAGCCAGCACACTAATGTTCCTAGTGGACAACCAGACTTTTTGACCCACCTTATAGTCCGGGGCGGGTCTCCTGTGGCGGTTGGCCACCTGGATGTTGCGTTCTGTGGTCCTCAGAAGGGCTCTGCGGGTGATGGACCAGACCCGCCGACAACGCCTGGCGTGGGTCTGTACTGAAGGAACCGCTACCTCCTTCTCCTCCTCTGGGAACAGTGGTGGATCAAACCCTAGTGACGCCTTGAAGGGAGACATCCCCGTAGCAGAGGAAACCGTGGTGTTATGGGCGTACTCGATCCAAGGTAGATACGTGCTCCAAGAAGAGGAGCAGGAGGAGATGACACAGCGCAGCGCAGCCTCCAGCTCCTGATTTGCACGCTCGCACTGGCCATTGCTCTGCGGGTGGTACCCAGAAGAGAGGCTGGCTGTGTCCCCCAGCACTGTGCAGAACGCCTTTCAAACTTGGGATACAAACTGTGGACCTCGGTCCGAAACAATGTCAGTGGGGATGCCGTGAAGACAGACCACATGTTGGACAAGAAGGTCCGCCGTCTCCCGCGCCGAAAGCAGCCCCCGGAGAGGCACAAAATGGGCCGCCTTAGAAAAATGGTCCACAATCATCAAAACTGTAGTAAAGTGACCAGAAGGAGGCAGGCCGGTTACAAAGTCCATGGCTACATGGGACCAGGGGCGAGAAGGAACGGGCAAAGGGTGCAGAAGACCCGCCGGTGGGGATGATGATGTTTTCCCGGTAGCGCATTGGGCGCAGGCCCGGACATAGCTGTTGACATCCTTTCTCAACCCTGGCCACCAGAAGGTCCTCTGAAGGAGATCAGTGGTCCGACCCACACCCGGATGGCACGCCAGTTTGGACGCGTGGCCCCATTCAATTACCTGACCCCTAATAGAGCGGGGAACGAACAAGCAACCCGGGGGGCCCCGACCCGGATCAGGCTCCGTCTCCTGCGCTCTTCGGACCCTCTTGCAGATACCCCAAGACAGTGCACCCACCACACAAGAGGACGGCAGGATGGTCACCTCCTGATCTTCGGTGGATGGTGCGTCGAACTGCCGCGAGAGGGCGTTGGGCTTACCATTCTTGCTCCCCAGCCGGTAGGTGATGGTAAAGTTAAAGCGGCCAAAGAAAAGCGACCAGCGGGCCTGGCGTGCGTTCAAACACTTAGCCGTCCTGAGGTACTCAAGGTTGCGGTGGTCAGTCTAAATGACGAACGGCTGGGCAGCCCCCTCCAGCCAGTGTCTCCACTCCTCCAGGGCGAGTTTCACGGCCAGCAACTCCCGGTCTCCTATGCAGTAATTTCTTTCTGCGGGTGTCAGGCGATGGGAGAAGTATGCACACGGTCAAATCTTGCCATCCACTGGAGAGCGCTGGGAGAGAACGGCCCCCACTCCCGAATCAGAAGCGTCCACCTCCACCAGGCACTGCAGCTCCAGGTCCACCTGGGTCAGCACACGGGCCGAAGTGAACTCCTCCTTAAGTTTCCCGAACGCCACGGCAGCCTCCTCACTCCAACAAAAAGGGGTCTTAGGGGAAGTGAGAGCAGTCAGGGGGCGGGCGATGTTTCCAAAATTAGGCACAAAACGACGGTAGAAATTGGCGAAGCCCAGGAACCCCTGTAGCTGTTTCCTGGACGTGGGCATGGGCCAATCCACCACCGCCTTGACCTTGACCGGGTCGGGGAGCACCTGATTCCGGGCGATGATAAAACCAAGGAAGGAGGTCCGGTCAGTGTGAAATTCGCACTTCTCTGCCTTGACGAACAGCTGGTTCTCCAGGAGGCGCTGCAGGACCCGTCGCACATGCACCTGGTGTTCCTCCAACGTGTGTGAGAAGATGAGTATGTCATCGAGGTAGACAAACACGAAGGAGTTGAGGAAATCCCGAAGGATGTCGTTTATCAACCGCTGGAAAATGGCCGGAGCGTTGGTTAACCCAAACGGCATCACCAGATACTGGAAGTGTCCGCTTGGGGTCCAAAAAGCCATCTTCCACTCATCGCCTTCTCTGATACGCACCAGGTGATAGGCATTCCGCAGGTCCAACTTAGTGAACCAGGACGCCCCCTGGAGGGAGTCAAAGGCGGTGTTCATCAAGGGCAGAGTATATTTATCCTTGACCGTGATCTCGCTGAGACCCCGGAAGTCAATGCAGGGGCGTAGCGAACCGTCCTTCTTCCCCACGAAGAAGAACCCAGCACTCACGGCCGAGGACGAAGGGCGGATGATTCCGGAAGCCAGGGACTCCTTGATATAAGTATCCATGGCCTCATGCTCCGGGGCGGACAGGCTGTACAGGCGGCTCGCCGGAAGAGGGGCCCCAGCCTTGAGGTTGATCGCACAGTCATACGGACGGTGGGGGGGAAGGGACAGCGCCCGTGACTTGCTGAATACTGGCCCTAGGTCGTGGTAGACTTCAGGTACCTTGGACAGGTCCGGGGGTGGCGTCGAAGGTAGAGGCACCGAGACCGAAGGGGCACACGCCGCAGATTGGAGGCAGGCACTCAGACAGAACGAACTCCACGCTGTAATACTCCCAGCTTGCCAGTCAAAGGTGGGGTTATGAAGCCGGAGCCAGGGGTACCCCAGGATGACGGGTGAGGAGGAGATGGGCAAAATTAAGAACTGAATTTCCTCTCTGTGATTCCCAGAGACTATAACTGACACAGGGGCTGTCTGGTGGGAAACAGATGTCAGTGACGCCTTGGACAAGGTGACGAGATTGACAGGAGGACATAGAGGTTGACAGCTGAGGCCCATCTGGGTTGCCAGGTCTCTGGAGATAAAGTTTTGCTCAGCTCCAGAGTCAACTAAGGCATGTGTGGAGTGTTCCTTGTGTTTGTGTAGTAACCTAATGGGAATGCAGCAACTAGTGAGGGGCTTTTTTTGGTTTTTGTCCGTGAATCCCCCTACTGTGATCCACAGACCGCCCCTTTTAACCGATTCGGGCATTCAGCAACCCCATGAGACCCATTGCCACAATAAAAACATAGGCCCAGATCCCTGCGGCGCTGTCTTTCTGCCGCTGACACTCCCAATTGCCCTATTATCATATCTTCTTGCTCCGGAAGTTCCTCCGACGAGGGCAGAGCGAGAAGGGGAGAGCTAGTGGAGCGAGGGTGGGGTTTACTCAAACGGGGAGCTGTCCGCCGTTCGGCCGCTCGCTCCTTTAGCCTACTATCCAGGCTAATGGTGAGGGAAATTAACTCTCCTAACTTATCTGGTTTGTCCCGTGCCGCTAGCTCATCTTTCAATTCGGAGCTAAGACTGCGGAGGAAGATACCACAAAGCGCTGGCTCCCCCCACCCAATCAGCGGCTAACACCCGGAAGTCAATGGCGTAATCAGTGGCGGATCTACTGCCCTGCTGAAGACTTAGCAGCCGCTCAGTTAATACTGCGCCCCGGTCTGTATGGTCAAACACTTCCATAAACTCTGCCACGAACTGCTGGTAAGTTAACACGGGATAACCTGGTTTAGCCATAACTGTGTAGGCCCAGTCTAAGGCTCTACCCCCCAACAGGTTGATGATATAACCTATTTTACTCTGGTCCGTGGCAAAGTCCCCCGGGACGCGGAGAAACACTGATTCACACTGGAGTATAAATCCTCGCGCTTCCCCGAGTTTTCCGCTGAAGCGGGCAGGGGTAGGCACGGGAGTGAGACGATGTGTAGATGGTGCATTAGTTTGGCTAGTAGGAGCGCCTACAGGAGTTGAAAAAACCCCGGTCGCCGGGGGAAACATCTGGTGTCCTTCCAGACGGTCCAGCCGGCTATTAACCTGTGTTAATTAGTTGAGAATGACTGTCTGTTGGTGTGCAATCATATCTACTTGAGCGCTAAGAGTGTTTAGGCGGCGCGACAGCGCGCTGTCCGCTGGGTCAACTTGACGGAGTCGTACTGACATGTTTTGGGACCCAGGAGACAGACGCTGACACAAGTAGATATCAGACAGTTATTCTTTATTAATAATAAGTGAGTGTGGTGCGTGAGTGAATGAGTGCGTGGCTGTCTGGTCACTGGAGCTGAGCGTATCCTGCGGCGACCTGGCAACCCTGGAACACATAAGCACAAACAATTACAGCTGTTCGTGAAGATGGAAGATCTGCAGCTAGTAATGCTTACTTGCAGGCGCCACAGGGTAAGTCTTGCTGGCTCTGAGTGCCCGTGCGATGCGGTGCTCGTGGTGCTCGACGTAGCGGAGGTGAGGAGGAACTCCGAGGTGGAGGAGATGATGCCCCGTCAGCTGGGGTGGTTTGTCCGCCGCCAGGGAGGTCCACCTGTGCACAGGGGAAGAGGCTGGGAGAAGATGAGTGTTGAGGCTTACATGGCTTGGCTTGGCGAGAAGTCCGAGTCTCGGCTTTGGCTTGAGGTTGTGATCTCGGCGCATTGCTGGGCAAAGGCGACAGACGACTCCGTGCCGAGCCGTCAGTGGTTCTGGCCTTTAAAGGCCGCTGATTGACACCTGCCGGTGTGTGCGCAGCTGACGATGATGATGATGATGATGACGGCCCAGCGGCCGCCATGACACTTTTCTCTCATTAATTCACAACTTTTTTTCTTATTAATTCACAACTTTTTTCATGTACATTTGCAACTTTTTTCTCGTTAATTAGCAACTTTTTTCTTTTTAATTAGCAACTTTTTCTTGTTAATTTGCAACTTTTCTCTCATTTGCAACTTTTTTCTTGTTAATTCGCAATTTTTTTCATGTACATTTGCAACTTTTTTCTTGCTAATTTGTATTTTTTTTCTCATTAATTTGTAACATTCATCATGTAAATTTGCAGCTTTGTCATGTTAATTTGCAACTTTTTTCTTGTTAATTATCAATCTTTTTTCATTAATTTGCAAATTTTTCATGTACATTTGCAACTTTTTCCTCATTAATTTGGAACTTTTTCATGTAAATTTGCACCCTTTGTCTTGTTAATTTGCAACTTTTTCCTTATTAATTTGCAACTTTTTCCATGTAAATTTGTAACTTTTTTCATTAATTTGCAAATTTTTCATGTACATTTGAAACTTTTTCCTCGTTAATTTGCAACTTTTTCCAGGTAAATTTTCATCTTTTTTGTTGTTAATTTGCACCTTTTTTCCTTGTTAGGTTGCAACTTTTTCATGTAAATTTGTAACCTTTTTCTCATTAATTTGCAACTTTTTCATGTAAATTTACTTTTTCTTATTAATTGGCAATTTTTTCTCATTAATTCACATTTTTTATGTAAATTTATAACTTTTTTCTCATTAATTTGACACTGTTTTCATGTAAATTTGCAACTTTTTCTCATTAATCTGAAACAATTTTTGATATTTTTTGTAAATGTGCAACTTTTTCCACACTTTTTTCATGTACATTTGCAACAAAATTTTGGAACATTCACATGGATGCTGGTTAAATTGTGATTCTATGTAATGGTTAATTTTTTTATGTTTGTCTAGACAATGACCCCATTTTATTTTAGTTATGTATATATATACATCTATACAGCTGGGAAAATAAGTATTGAACACGTCAACATTTTTCCTCACTAAACATACTGTATTTCTGATGGAGCCAATGACCTGAGATTTTCACCAGATATCAGTAATAACCCAAGTAATCCATACATACAAGAAACATACATACAAGAAATCAAGGCAACTGTGTTCACATACAAGAAACATACATACAAGAAATCAAGGCAACTGTGTTCACAAAACAAGTTATATTCAATAAAGTGGAATGACACAGGGAATAAGTATTGAACACGCTTGGCAAAATTCATTTAGTATTTAGTAGAAAAGCCTTTGTTGGTAATAACAGCTTCCAGATGCCTCCTGTATGGAGAAGCTAGGAGCAGGCATTGCTCAGGAGTGATTTTAGCCCATTCTTCACATAAACTGTCAAATCTTGAAGGTTCTGTGGGTGTCTTCTATAAACTCTGATCTTCAGTTCATTCCAGAGATTTTCAATTGGATTCAGGTCAGGTGACTGACTGGGCCATTCTAGCAGCTTTGTTTTCCTTCTTTGGAGCCAGGTGAGTTTCCTTGGCTGTGTGTTTGGGATCATTGTCTTGCTAAAATGTCCACCCTCATTTCATCTTCAGGATCTTGGTAGATGGCAGCAGGTTCTTATCAAGGATGTCTCTATACATTTGTCCATTCATCTTTCCTTCAATTGTGTTAAGTCTGCCTGTCCCATGTGCTGACCCCCCCCCCCCCCTTCCCTCCATGATGGGATGTGCAGTGTCATTTCTCCTCCGAACATACTGTGTGCTGTGGCATCCAAAAAGTTCAATTTTGGTCTCATCTGACCAGATTATATTCTCCCAGTATTTTACCAGCTTGCCCAAATGTTGTGCAGCAAACTTTAAACAAGCTTCAACATGCTTTTTCTTCAGCAATGAAGTCTTGTGAGATGAGCAGGCATAAAGCCCATATCGGTTGAGTGCATTACTTATTTTCTTTGAAACAGCAGCACGTGCTAACTCCAAGTCTTTCTGGAGCTCTCCACTTTGGCTCTTGGATAACTCTTCTGATAATTCTTTTGACTCCTCTGTCAGAAATCTTGTGAGGAGCTCCTGGTCATGGCCGGTTTATGTTAAAATGATGTTCTTTCCACTTTGAAAGGATGGCTCCAACAGTGCTCACTGGAATGTTCAACAGTTTTGCTCACTGTATGGTGCATATTTAATGCACATATGTAGCATGCTGTATGGTACACATTCTCCCCCACAGGCATACAGTGGCTCGACGGTGCAGAGCCTACAGTCAAACGTCCAAATGAACAATGCCCCAGCAGGGACCTCGGCTAGGAGGTGGGTGCTGGGGGAAGAAGGAAGTCAGAGACAATGTCCCGGCAGGAGCCCCGAGGTGGAGAAGAGAGCAGAGACGCCAGCAAGTCTCGAGGGCTATGTGTGACTATGGGTGCATATGTTTACTGAGCTTCTGTGGGGGTAAAAGTGTGAGATACGCTATGTGGGGGTTGAGTATCTCTGGGGGTTATAAAAGCTGGAGGAAAGTTGTGTTTCTCTCTCTTATTATGCTGAGAACTTTGATGATAGAAGATGTGACTTTCAATAAAGCTTCCTGAGAAATAAACTCAGTCTCGTTTGTAAGGCATCTTCTACACTGGTGACCTACGACTACTATGTCCAGTGACGACAACCTTTCCACGCCGGACTCCGCAGGAGCTCACCGGGTTAACGCAGCTACCATGCTACAGCTGCCCGACTTCTGGCAACATAACCCGCGCTCCTGGTTTACCACTGTGGAGGCGCAATTCCACCTTCGGGGTATCTCGGCAGATGCAACGAGGTTCCACCATGTCGTCGCGAAGCTGGACAGCCTCACAGTGCAACGGGTGGAGAGTTTGACCAACCACCCACCCCAAGACAACAAGTACGGCACACTGAAAGCTGCCCTAATCCAAGCTTTCACCCCCTCGCAGGAAGAGCGGGTAGAGAAGCTCCTGGCGCTATCAGAGGGAGAAGCAGACAGGCCAGCGGATCTGATGGCACAGATGATGAGCCTGAGAGGCGAGGATGACGACGGTTTTATCTTCGCCCACCTCTTCCTCAGGACGCTCCCGCCGGCAGTGAGAGTGACCCTGACCAGCTCGCAGTCGCTCGCCAACCGTGACTACCACGAGCTGGGACAGGTGGCGCAACGGCTCGTCGACTCCCATAGACGGCGCACAGCCACGACGGCGGCAGCGGAGATGACCGCCCCTTCGCAAGAAGGAGGGAGACCAGAGGCTGCGGCACCGGACCCGATGACGGCAGCAGCGGCGGAGACCAGGAGAAGTAGAGCTGACAACGCCATCTGCTTCTACCATCGACATTTCGCCGACAAAGCCCGCAGATGCGTCCCGCCGTGCCAGTGCCAGCGCCAGGGAAACGGCAGGACCGGGAGCCGGTAGCAGCTGCGACTCTCGGCACGAAGAACAAGCTGCTTTTCGTGACGGACGCGAATTCTGGGAAAGAATTCCTGGTGGACACGGGCTCCCAGCTGAGTTTTGTCAAGCCTACCTACGCGGACACACTGGGGCCGGCCAACGGGCCCCTGGTGTTAGCGGCGAACGGCTCCACGGTCAAAACCTATGGGGAGAAGACACTCCGCCTGTCCCTCCACGGACGCAACTTCGTGTGGACCTTCGTTGTTGCTGCAGTTAGCAACAACATGCTGGGTGCTGACTTTTTGTGCTCAAACAGTTTGTTAGTTGATCTTGCTAATAGACGTATTATAAATGCACTGTCTTTCTATTCTATCTCCTGCACAGCTCGGGTGGCCCTGCCTTCGGCGCATTCCAATGTCACTGCAGCGGGTGGTAAGTTTCATGCATTACTCAACCAGTTTCCAGCACTCACGGTCCCTACATTTTCAGCGTCAGTTGCCAAACACGGGGTAGAGCATTTCATAAGCACTGCTGGCCCCCCTGTGTTCGCAAAGGCTCGGCGGTTGGACCCAGCTAAACTGGCCATCGCGCGCGAGGAATTCGCCAACTTGGAAAAGCTGGGCATAGTCCGGCGTTCCAACAGCGCCTGGTCGTCACCCCTGCACATGGTACCCAAAGCTGACGGCTCGTGGCGCCCGTGCGGTGATTTCCGCAGATTAAATAATGCTTCAGCCCACGACCGCTATCCGATTCCGCACATCCAAGATTTTTCGGCGCATTTAGCGGGGGCGCGCATCTTTTCCAAAATAGACTTGGTGCGTGGTTATCACCAAGTTCCAGTCCGCGCGCAGGACATACCCAAAACGGCAGTTATAACCCCTTTCGGGCTTTTCGAGTTTTTGCGCATGCCTTTCGGCCTCAAGGGCGCCGCGCAGACGTTCCAACGCATGATGGATGCAGTGCTGCGTGACCTCCCTTTCGTGTTCGCTTATTTAGACGATATTTTGGTAGCCAGCGCGTCTGAAGCCGAACACGAACGCCACCTCACAGCCGTTTTTCAGAGGCTCACAGAACATGAGCTGATCATTAATCCAGCGAAGTGCCAATTTGGGGTGACGAAAATTGATTTTTTGGGACACCGCGTGTCGCCAGAAGGCGCGGTCCCGCTGCCGGATAAAGTGCGCGCGATAACGGATTTCCCCCAACCGCAGACGGTCAAGGCGCTGCAAGAATTTTTGGGGATGGTCAATTTTTATAACCGTTTCCTCCCAAACGCGGCACGGCTTATGCACCCATTGTACGCGGCATTAAAGAAGCAAAAACCTACAGCCAAGGTCGAGTGGTCCCCAGATCGGGAGCGCGCTTTTTCACAGGTCAAATCAGCTCTCGCCAACGCTGCGTTATTGGCACACCCGGTGCCGGCAGCTCGCATGGCGCTAACCACAGATGCCTCCGACGTGGCAGTGGGAGCGGTGGTCGAGCAACTGGTTGCAGGATGCTGGCAACCACTCGCATTTTTCAGCAAAACATTGCGCGATAGCGAACGTAAATACAGCGCGTTTGACAGGGAGCTTTTGGCCCTACATTTGGCCATCCGCCACTTCCAGTTCTGGTTGGAAGGACGCCATTTTACCGCGTTCGTGGATCATAAACCTTTAACTTTTGCAATGGCCAAGGTTTCAGAGCCCTGGTCGGGCCGACAACAGAGGCAGCTGGCTGCAATTTCGGAGTTTACCACGGACATTCAACACGTGGCAGGTAAACACAATGTAGTGGCAGATTGCCTCTCGCGCGCGGTTGCAGCGACAGGTCTGGGCCAACAGGGCTAAGGCTGGAGCACAGGGTGCTTCAAAGAGGCATGCCCTCCCTAATCTGCGATATCTCCACGGGGCGTCCCCGTCCCGTAGTCCCGGCTGCGTGGCGTCGCCGTGTTTTTGACTTAATACACTCACTGGCACACCCGGGCGTCCGCGCTTCTATCAAAATGGTAGGGGAGAAGTTTGTTTGGCCGGGGCTGCGTAAACAAGTCAAAGAGTGGGCTGCAGCTTGCACTGCGTGTCAAAGGGCAAAGGTACACAAACACACACGAGCCCCTCTTGAACCTTTTCACATCCCAGCCAAACGCTTTGATCATGTGCATGTCGACTTAGTAGGACCACTTCCGCTGTCCCAGGGTTTCACACACCTTCTAACCATGGTAGACCGCACCATGCGCTGGCCAGAGGCGGTTCCTCTGGCGGCAACTACAACGGCAGATGTTGCACGCGCCTTTTTAACGGCTTGGGTCGCGCGCTTTGGTATCCCGTCAGACTTAACGTCCGACAGAGGTCCACAGTTTGTTTCCGAGCTCTGGTCGTCCATGGCACGCAGCCTGGGGGTGAAAATTCATCGCACGACCGCGTATAACCCCCAGGCCAACGGTTTGTGCGAGCGCTTCCATCGGTCATTGAAAGCAGCCCTCAGAGCGGCTCTCACGGACACAAATTGGGTTGATAAACTTCCATGGGTTTTATTAGGGTTGCGTTCAGCTCCTAAAGAGGACTTGCATGCCTCTCCGGCAGAACTCGCCTTCGCCCAACCCCTCCGGTTACCGGGAGATTTCCTCCCTGAGAATCCTGCTCCGGAGCGCCTCCCCGCTCAGCGGCTGCAGAGCGACGCGGGGTCGCACACCCTCCCTGGTCCCGCTCATCACAGTTTTCCACGTGTTTTTGTGCCTAAAGCCTTAAAGAATGCAGAATTCGTCTTTGTTAGACACGACGCACAGAGGCCAGGTTTAAGACCACCTTACGATGGACCGTTCAGAGTGTTAGAAACCGGGGAAAAGCACTTTTTGCTTGATTTGGGAGACAGGACAGATTTAGTCTGCATCAACAGGCTCAAACCCGCTTTTGTGTTAGCTGACGACCCAGTCCAGTTAGCCAGTGCCCCCCGCCGCGGCAGGCCGCCCGGGAGACGCTCTGCTAAGCTTTCACGACGATGTGTTAACGATTCTACTTCACAGATGCAGCGGACAACAACAAGCAGAGCGAGACCGGCTCACAGCAGATATGGCAGAGTGTTGAAGCCCAAGCAGTGGGAACTGTAATCTGTTGTGCAAAGTTTTTTTTCTCTCTTGTTCTGTGTAGAGTGTCATAGTTCTATGCATTTGAAGTGTACCTGGTCCTTATTTGAACGTTTGGGGGGGGTTATATGGTGCATATTTAATGCACATATGTAGCATGCTGTATGGTACACATTCTCCCCCACAGGCATACAGTGGCTCGACGGTGCAGAGCCTACAGTCAAACGTCCAAATGAAAATCTTCTACAACTGGAACATTCAGCAGTTTAGAAATGCACCTGTAACCAATGTCATCATTATATTTTGCAACAATAAGGATGTGAAGGTCTAGAGAGAGTTCTTTGCTTCTACCCATCATGAGTTCTTTGTGGTGTGACAATCTGATATTCACAGACCTTTTTAAAGGCTATCAGTCAGGACTTAACCAGATGAAATGAATTTGCACTGGTGGGGGATGAGATGGCTTCCTAAATTCTGATGGATTTCAGCTGGTTTGTTGGCTTTCTATGCCTTTTTGCACCTCTTTTTCTTCATGTGTCCAATACTTATTCTTCTTCTTATTATTATTACTTATACTTATTCCCCGTGTCATTCCACTTTATTAAATATCCACGGAGCTGCTCATCCGTAAGCTGCCCGTCCAGCGCCTGGTGAGGGAGATCGCTCAGGACTTCAAGACCGTCCTGCGTTTCCTGAGCTTCGCCGTCATGGCTCTGCAGGAGACCAGCGAGACCCACCTGGTGGTCTCTTCTTCGCTAAGGGGGTCACCATCATGCCCAAAGACTTCCAGCTGGCCCGCTGCATCCGCGGAGAGAGAGCTTAGACTTTCTGCTGCACATTCACCAGCCATAATGCTCTGCACTGTGTGTCTATATATATATACATTTATAGTAATATGGACATATGTTTACTAGATGTTGTTTTTTCTTGCCTTCTGATTGTTGCTCTGAGTGTTGCTATCCCTATGCTGTTGCAATCCTGGAATTTCCCCATTGTGGGACTAATAAAGGCTTATCTTATCTTATCTTATCTTATTACTTGGGCTGTTACTGATATCTGGTGAAAATCTCAGATCAATGGCTTCATTAGAAATATGTTTAATGAGAAAAATGTTGACTTGTTCAATACTTATTTTCCCCTCTGTACAGATATTTTTTCCACATTTTATTGGGTTTGAATTCTTCCCCATTACAAAATCTTGCATGTTGTCTCCAAAAACCTATAGGCATGGACCTGACTACAATACTTATAGTGTCCCCCTCAATATTTAGTCTTGTGAAAATGTTCTGTTTATCACCCCCCACCCCCAACAGTTAAATAAAATATCCATCCATGGCACTGTGTCTTTGTGGATCTAGAGAAAGCAGACGATAGGGAAGACAGGAAGTGTGGTACTGTATGGGGAAGTCAAGAGTTGGAGAGAAACATGCAGGGTGGTGCAGGACATGTATGATGACAGCAAGCCGGTGGTGAGGTGTGTTGTAGGAGTGACAGATGGATTCAAGGTGGGGGTGAGATTACATCAGGGATCGGCTCTGAGCCCCTTCTTGTTTGCCATGGTGATGGACAGGCTGACAGACGAGGTCAGGCAGGAGTCTCCGTGGACCATGATGTTTGTAGACGACATTGTGATCTGAATGAGTATAATTATCACAATAACTCGCCTGTCTTTGCACTCCGCCTTTTCATGTATCACTACTGTGCATATTTTCCATAATCCTTGGGCCATTTTACTCAGTTGTGTGTTCTGTGCTCCACACTCTTATGTACATACTACTATACCTATGTATATACCTATGGGCTATTTTTATTTTTATTTCAGTAATATGTTTAATCCTGTGTTCTGGAACTGTGTTTAATTCAAATTCTTCTTTCTTACTTTATTGCGCAGTAGCCTGGTGGAGCACCCACAACTCTACAATGACAATAAAGCCTATTCTATTCTGCATCAAAGGGACAGCTCAGGTTGAGCAGTTTGGAGACAAAGTAAAAGAGGCAAGGCTGAGATGGTTTGGACATGTGCAGAGGAGGGATAGTGGATATAGTGGACAAAGGATGTTGAAGATGAAGCTCCCAGCCAGGAGGAAGAGGAAGACCACAGAGAAGATTCATGGGTGTAGTGAAGGAGGACATGGAGAGGGCTGGTGTTACAGAGGAAGATGAAGGGATAGGGTGAGATGGAGGCTGATGATCCGCTGTGGAGACCCCTAAAGGCAGCAGCCAAAAGAAGATGAAATTTAAAGTATTATGAACCTCAAATATTCAGTTGTGTAAGATTGTTGAAGGTGTTACCTGCAAGCTTCTACTTTGGGCTTAAACATTTATATTCACCTATAAGTCTTTACTCCGGGCTGGTAAACCCACTTGCCTTCGCTCTTCTTCCTTGACGTCACTTCCTTCTTCCTCTCTTGCTTCCATCTTGCTCCCGCATGTGTCGGCTGTTAGTTTACAGGTTAGTCCGGAGCTTTAATTACCCTTTTCTCTCCGCTGTTTCCCCTCGATTCGCCGAATAGAGGTAAAGGAAAACCTTCTCTGGTCAGATGTGTGGAATAGGCGGCGGTGTGACGCTAGCCCCACTGACGGCTTTGGCAGCGCCGTGAGAGGCCCGCAGTTAGCCGGAGGCTAGCTGGAGTTAGCCTACAAGTTACTGCGAAAAAATGCAAAGCTAAACCACACCTCGCCGCTGTCCGGTGTAGAGCAGATAAAACCGAGCTCATATTAACCTACACTGGATTGGTTTAGTCTTTTCAGCTCACAGCAGCAGCGTTGTGGGTTTTGTATTTCCTCGGCTTAGCATATTTCATTAGCTCCTGTCTGTTAAATAACACATGAACCGAGCGGCTATGCTAGCTTCTTTTTAAAACGTTGACTTACATTTTTGAACATACGAGAATCAGCAACCTCTGGTTTGGAAAAAAATTATCAATTTTTGGCCAAAAATATATTTGAGCTTCAATGTTAAGGTAAAATAGCTGAGTTATGATAACAAATTGGTCTGTCAACACTATTGATGATCAAGTTGTCTTAAATAGACTTTTTTTTGTTTGTAAATTTGCATCTTGTTTTCTGCACATTTTTGCTGCTCTCCTGACTTTTGACTTTGCATCTATTTTTCTTCTAAAATTGGCGCGTTTTAAGTGATATTTCTTAATTGCCCAGTTACATCTGTACAGATATAAATGAAATGCTCCTTTGCATGATGTTTGTTTTGATAACTGAAAATCAACTGACGTCACTCGTGTGTTGCCAGGTCACATCTGCTCTGCTGTATCTACGTGTCCTTTAGTAGAAAGTGGAGTGACAAATAAAAACGAATAATAATTATCACAGTAGCTTTATAGTGTGATGTGTTGTTGCCTGTTTGCTCTGCACACGTTTGATTTTAGAGCATTGTTGAAACGTCACAGTTACATGTTATTTTGGGTGTCCTGTGTTTTTCAGATGAAAGAAGTTATGAATCAAGAAAAACTTGCTAAACTACAAGCCCAAGTCCGCATCGGCGGAAAGGTAACTGCGACATGAATTTTTATTTACTGTAGTAAATAAAAGGCTAAACGTTTACGCAGTGATATTTGTTGTTGATGCTTCGTGGTCTTTGGTTTCACATGGATCCACAGCAGTTATTTTAACATGGTTGTGTGTTGGAATACTCTAGAATTTTTGTGAATAAAAACAGGCAAATTATGACTCTGGAAATGTGAGATTTAAACTCAAAGTGCAGAATTTTTGAACTTTTTTTTCCAGTAATTTTTTTTTTTTAAAATTGTGACTTTTGGTGAAAGTGCAGGGATTTATTTTGTGAAATTTGCCATTTTTTGGCATAAATTTTCTTCTTCTAAGTTTGTCACATTTTCCTTTGTTAATTAGCTACCCTTTTCAGTGACATTTTTCTAATGAAAATGCAACTTTTTTCAGTAAATTTGTAAAAAGTTTTATTGTGACAAATTGTATTGAATTGCTTCATACTTTATCTCGAACTTGTGGGAGATTTTTCCTCATAAGATTGAAACTTTTTGGCATAAATTGTCTGCTTCTCTCAAAAACGTGCAATATTTTCCTCGTAAATTTGTGGCTTCTTTTCAAAGACGTTTGACTCTGGGCAGAAGAGCCACATGTGGCTTCAGAGCTGCAGGTTGAAGGTTCCTGGTTTATGCAGGCTTTTGATTATCCAATTAGGTGTTATTTTAATTTAACATGCAATAATCCCCAGTGGTCTTCTTATTGACAGAAAGGGTTTAGTTCCCAATAACAAATGTAAGATGATTAGCATGCAGCTACCTAGCTTAGCATGCAACAATAACACTTTTTTTTTTTCCACAATATCTTTATTGAACCTTTTTTTTTTTAACAAACATGATACAAACAATCAAACACTAACACTAAAGTACTACAAAAAAAAAAAAAAAATGCACTAAAAACACCAACAACCACCAACAAAATCAAGTCTTCAACAATGCTCCTCTGTTTAGTCTAGACAATCCAATACATTAGTATACATATTATGTTCACCAGTTTGGAATTTACAAGGTCCACACACATCATTCACCTTCTTCTTCAAGAGTTATGTTTAAATTTTTTACATAATCAATAAAAGGTCTCCATATATTCTCAAACACAATTTCCTTTGATTTCAGTATATATGTTATTCTTTCTAATGGAAGGTTTGTTAACATCTGTCTTAACCACTGAGTCACATCTGGTCTATGAGTCTTTTTCCATAATAGTGCAATACATTTTTTGGCATTAAGCAAACTGAGGTCTATGAATGTTCTTTCACTTTTATTGAAATTATGCTTTTCTGGGTACAGACCCAACAAAACCAGTTTAGGATTCAATATGATTTGTTTTGAGATTATTTTTTCAATTAACAATAACACTTTTAGTGGTAATTTCAGACACTGATGTGTAAGCAGATATCTATCTTTGAGGTTTTGTTGGGTACAGAAAATGTTGCAGAAACATGTCTTCATCGATTTTTGCCTTTCCCTCCCCGTAGGGTACGGCCCGCAGAAAGAAGAAGGTGGTCCACAGAACGGCGACCGCAGATGACAAGAAGCTCCAGTTCTCCTTAAAGAAACTCGGCGTCAACAACATCTCCGGTATCGAAGAGGTACTTGCCAACCTTGACGTTTTGTCCAAGTGTCCGTGGGTGAATCTGCCTTTCAGGGGTCGTAAACACGTCACAGATGCTCACGACAGTTTCACTGCACTTTGGAGGGGAATCTTCCTGTTCATGTTTTGTTACTTTTTTGGGTGGAATGAACAGCAGTCTCACCTCATAAATAAGAAACTTTTTCCCTTGCAAATTTGCTACTTTTTTGCTCATAAATTTGCAGTTTTCTTCCTGCTTATGTGCAACTTGCTTCTTGGATATACAGTATGCAGCTTTTTCTTGTGTATTTGCTACCTTTTCCCCTCATAATTTTGCCATCTCCTCTTTTCTTGTTGGGAAATTTGCAATCTTTTTTTCTTGCAAATTTGCATTTTTTTTCCCTTGTAAATGTACAACTTTTTCTTGCAGATTTGCAACTTTTTTCCTCATAAGTTTGCCACTTTTTTGTCATCAATTTGCTACTTTTTCCCTTGCAAATTTGCTACTTTTTTGCTCATAAATTTGCAGTTTTCTTCCTGCTTATGTGCAACTTTCTTCTTGAATATACAGTATGCAGCCTTTTCTTGTGTATTTGCTACCTTTTCCCCTCATAATTTTGCCTTCTCTTTTCTTTTTGGGAAATTTGCAATCTTTTTTTCTTGCAAATTTGCATTTTTTTCCCTTGTAAATGTACAACTTTTTCTTGCAGATTTGCAACTTTTTTCCTCATAAGTTTGCCACTTTTTGTCATCAATTTGCTACTTTTTTGCTTGGAAATTTGCATTTTTTTTCCTGTTTATGTGCAGCTTTTTTCTTGTATATATGCAATTTTTTTCTTCTGTATTTGCTAGTTTTTCCCCCTCATAATTTCAAGTTTCTCAAAATTTGCAGCTTTTGCCCTCATAAATTTCCCAGTTTTTCCTCATAATTTTACTACTTTTTTGTTAATTTGCAACCTTTTTTCTTGTAAATAAACAAATGTACGTGTTCCTCATAAGTTTGCCACATTTTTGTCATAATTTCGCAGGTTTTCCTGTATATGTACAGCGTTATTCTTGTGTATTTACCGCTTTTTCCCCCTCATAATTTTTACCACTGTTTTTCCTCAAAATTTGCACTTTCTGTCCCTGTAAAATTTCTGATTTTTCCTCATTTTTCAATGCTATTTTTTGTTGTTAATTTGCAACATTTTTTCTTGTAAATGTATCCCTTTTTCTGGTAAATTTGGGAATTAAAAAAAAAAAGTTTTTCCTCATAATTGTTACTTTTTTGTCGTAATCTTGGTACTTTTTTAATTGTAAAATTGTAAGTTTTTACTTGTAAATTTGCATTGGTTTTTCTTCTTGTAGATGTGCTTTTTTTTTTTTCTCCAATATTTTTCATTGAACCTTTTTTTACAAACATAGCACAAACAGTCAGACACTAACACTAAAGTAATTTAAAAATTAAAAAAACACTAACAACAACAACAAAAAAAAGTACTAAAAACAACAACAACCATTAACAAAAGCAAGTCAACAACAATGCTCCTCTGTTTAGTCTAGGTAATATATTACATAAGAATACATAATATACGTTCACCAGCTTGGAATTTGCAAGGTCTACACATATCATTCACCTTCTTCTTCAGAAGTTATGTTTAATTTCTTTACATAATCAATGAAAGGTCTCCATATATTCTCAAACACATTTTCCTTTAATTTCAGTATATATGTTATTCTTTCTAGTGGAAGGTTTGTTAACATCTGTCTTAACCACTGAGTCACATCTGGTCTATGAGTCTTTTTCCACAGTAGTGCAATACATTTTTTGGCATTAAGCAAACCGAGGTCTATGAATGTTCTTTCACTCTTATTAAAGTTATGTTTTCCTGGATACAGACCCAACAAAAACAGTTTAGGGTTCAATGTGAATTGTTTTGAAATTATTTTTTCAATTGTTACCCTCACCTCTTCCCAAAACATTCTGATTTTTCTACATTCCCATAAACAGTGAAATAGGGTTCCTTTACTTTCCATACATTTTGTGCATGTATCTGGTATGTTTTTGTTATATCTATTTAATTCCACTGGTGTAACATACATCCGCATTAACCATTTAAAATGTATCAATTTAAGACGTACATTTATTGATTTGGTTTGGGCTCCTGCACAAGCAATTTCCCATTGTTCCTCTGAAATTTCAATTTGCAGGTCTTCTTTCCAATAATTCAGTCTTTTCTGTGAGTTTTCACTTGAGAATAGTGTCAATGAGTTATAAAACTCTGAAATAATACCCTTTCTCTTACTATCTTTGGTCAAAATTTTTTCCAAGGATGAATAAGTAGGTCGGGTGAGAGAATTATTTTGATTTGATCGAATAAAATTTCGAAGCTGAAGATATTTTAAAAAATGTGTTTTAATAAGATTGAATTTGATCCTCAGTTCTTCAAAAGACATTGTTATCTGAGCGTGACAAATATAAGTCTTGAATCTTTTGAATCCCTTTTAAATTCCATACTTTAAATACAGCATCTGCTCTCCCTGGTGTAAAATATTGGTTACCCCATATTGGGCTAAATTGTGACAGTGAGTGTGGTTCTTTTAAATATTTTGTGGTTTCACACCATATTTTGATCATGTGCTTTACAATTGGATTTTTAACTTGTTTCTGTAATTTTTTAGCCGAGTCTGAGTATATGAATAAGGGAAGAGGTAAAGGTAAATTGTATGATTCCATTTCAGTCCAGTGAGGGAGATCATTTGATGAAAAATAGTATGTCATAGACCTCAGTTGTGCTGACCAGTAATACAACATAAAGTTTGGACATTCAGACCTCCACGATCAAATGGTAAATATAGTAAAGACAGACGTAATCTAGCCTTCCTATTGTTCCATATAAATTCCACTAACTTTTTTTTAATTCTTGAGAATAGATCTGAAGGTGGTGGTAAAGGAATGTTTTGAAATAAAGTATTTTTGGTAAGATATTACTTTTAAGTATATTAATTCTCCCGATCATCGACATTGGTAGTGACATCCATCTCTGAAGTAACTCATTAATATCTGTCATTAAGGCTTCATAGTTGGCACTGGCGACTGATTCTAGCTTAGGCACAATTTGAATTCCTAAATATTTAAACTGATTTACAACATTGAATCAGGGATGGCAATTTTCCGCCGATTCGCGGATTTCCGCCGATTTTATCACCATCTATGTCATAATTTTGTACCTTTACCTTGTTCTCAATAAAGTTTTGGGAAAAAAAACATACGCGCTCGGCGCTTCCCCAAAGTCTCGCGATAACCCGGATGTACTCAAGCTACTGCTGTATTGTAAACAGCCCTGCGATTGGATAGTTGCAAACGATTGGACCAATCAAATGGCTCGTATGCTTTGTCAAAAATTCATTTCGGCTTGTTCTCAGGGATGTGATTTTTCCGGTAATTCACCGAATTCCGCTTTATTTTTATATTATATGTACGTTAAGTACGTTAGCGGCTTGTGGTCCACAAACTCGGTGAAGATGCGCCCTTTCAGCCAGAACCGGAAGTGGTGTATGCCAGGTAGAGAGCCATTAACTCTCTGTCGAACACGCTGTATTTACGCTCACTGTTGTGCAAAGACCTGCTTAAAAAAAAGGTGAGCGGCTGCCAAGAACCGGCAACGCATTGCTCCACGACGGCCGCTATGCCCATATCCGAGACGTGGGTAATGAGCGCTGTTTTAACCTCAGAACGCCTGCTCCCGTTCAGGAGTCCAGTCGATTCTGTCCGCCGGTTTCCGTTTGAGTGCAGCGTACAGCGGCTGTATGAGCTGGGCTGCGCGTGGGAGGAAAATGAGCTGCTCAAGACTCAATGGAGATTGAAACTGGTGATCTGAAATGAATGCTGAACTTATAAAAAGTAATGGTATGTTGGAATTTTATTTCTATTATGGAATAGATAAAATTAACTGATTTTGATTTGATCAAGTGTTAAAGCATGTGATGGATAATGCTTGTTGGAATATTTACCTCCGCCAAGGAGGTTATGTTTTCATCGGCGTTGGTTTGTCTGTTTGTTAGCAAGGAAAAGTTATGGACGGATTTTCATGAAATTTTCAGGAAAGGTGTGCAATGGCACGGGAAACAGATGATTAGATTTTGGTGATGATCTGAGAGTGCATACCTCCACCAAGGGCTTTTTTGTATTTGTGCAGCAGGATTACACAAAAACTACTGGATGGATTTGGATAAAATTTTCACCAGAGGTGGTTCTTGGGCTAGAGAGGAACCCATTATATTTTGGTGATGATCTGAGAATCCATACCTCAGCCAAGGCGCTTATCTTCTCACAGTGTGTTAGCAACAATACTCCAAAACTGATGGACAGACTTTGATGCAATTTTCACCACAAGTGGCTATAGGCCTACATACAAACCCTTTACATTTTGGAGTTGATCCATGACAAACGGAAGGAGCCTTGGCGGAGGGATGCACTCTGAGTGCTTTTCTAGTTTAGGAATGCTATCTTCTTGGAACATAAGTCAATATTATACAGTAATAAGTGGCATTCAGCTGTTTGTTTTATGTCATGTAAGCACAGTTCTGGTACTTAAAAATCATAAAAACCCAGGAGCTTCGGGGAGCGAAGTGACAGTAAAGGTGAAAATTGGCTCAAAGTTCAATGAGGTAACAGAAACACTCGGACAGTTTCTGAAGAAACCAGAAAAGGAGATGAAGTTCAAAGTTCAGAGACTGACACAGCTTGCTGCCAAAAGGAAGAAAGTTTCACATTAGAAGTGACTTGGTGACCAGTGTAAATAGTGTAAAAAACTCTAATAGAACTGTTAAATATGTTGGACTAAAGACAGTGAGACAACATTGAAGAAAAAGTAAGTTAACTTTTCATTAAATTTAATGATTTATCTAAGTCTAGTATTTCATTTTTTTAATCATTTTTTTCAGTCTAAATTACTTCTGTTTTACTGAAAACCTCCCAGCTTCAGGGGGGCTGTGCCCCCCCCCCCCCCCCCCCCCCCCGTAAGTCAATCGACCAAATTAGATTTCAGCTGAAATCAGAATTTCCTGTTGCCATCCCTGTTGAATTGATTTACCTCAGGAGCTGGGTGATTTCTCTGGGTCTCATTTAGCATTAATATTGAAGATTTAATTTTATTTATTTTATATCCTGATATTTCCCCAAAGTTCTTTATTAAATTTAACAAGGTCAGAACTGATTTTTTAAAATTCGACATAAAATTATGTCATCGGCATACAGGGAGATTTTATGTTCTGTTGGTCCTACTTTAATTCCATATATTTGTGGATGTAAACGTACTGCCATCGCTAAAGGTTCAATTGCCATAGTGAACAGTAAAGGTGAAAGTGGACAGCCTTGTCGACATCCTCTATTGATTTTTATTGATTTTGAGATATTGCTTTTTGTTAGGATTTCTGCTGTAGCATTATTGTATATTATCTGAACTAGGGATGGGCATAATTTACCGATTAACCGATAATTGATCATTAAGAATTTCACCGAGGAAGTTCATTTTCGTCGACAAACCGTTTTTTTTTTTTTTTTTTTTAAACAATCCGAGGCCTAGTGCACGGCCGTCCTCAAACAATGCAATGGCAAAATTTGGGCACCAGGGGGCAACATTACACCATCGCCGTACCCTGGCGTGCCTCAGTTGATACATACGGGCTTCCGTAGGGCAATCGCCAAATCATGAAGCGGTTACGGCGAAGTGTTGCGTGGGACCATTTCAATTTAAAAAATGACCAGGTGTACTGCAATCACTGCAATGCAGCATACAAATATACCTCATTGACAGGGTCCATGGAACACCCTTATTACGCGAAGAAACCGCCAACAGTGGTTGCGCGCTGAGTAATGGCGGTCGTGAAGATTCTTTTTTTTTTTTTTCAGAAACTTTATTGAGAAGGTCATGAAGATTCGGTGTACACACGTCGAGGGAAGCTGCAGGAGGCGGCGTAGTAGCTCGACGGGAAGACTATTTCGCACAAAATGGCACAAGAGAACAGCAAAAAGTTCTGCGCGGCTAGAATAAGTAACATGAGCGATAGAGCAATGAATGCGGTCTTCGTTTGTTGGGTGGCCGCTCGGCAGGGAGAGAAGCTGGGTAAAACGTCTCGGCCAATCAGCTTGCGGGGTGAAACGTCTCGGCCAATCAGCTTGCGAGATTCCCGAGCCGAGCCAACACGAGAACAGAGAGAGGGCTCTCCGTGCTGATTCCTGATGTTCTAATGTAGTCTACCTGCCTTGTTACGTACCTAAAAATGTTAATGATTAACCGATTATTAATCATTAATTCTCCCGACGATCGGTGACGAAAATTTCACCGAATGCCCATCCCTAATCTGAACCCATTCTATGAAATTATTTCCAAGTCCAAACCTTTGTAGGACTTCAAAAAGAAAGGGCCATTCGACCCTATCAAAGGCCTTTTCGGCGTCCAATGATAGGAGAGCTGTATCCGGTGCTTCTTTATTGGAATAAATAATATTAAATAGTCTTCTTACATTATGGAAGCCTTGTCTTCCCATTATAAAGCCATTCTGATCTCAGTTAATAATATTTGGTAATATTTCTTGTAGTTGTTTTGCTAAAATTTTACAGATTATTTTAAGGTCAGCATTTAATAGGCTTATTGGTCTCATGTTTTCACATTTATTAGGGGGTTTACCTGGTTTTGGCAACAGTATAATTAAGGCATTATTCATGTATGGTGGTAAATTACCATTTTGAAATGCTTCTAAAACCATTTCCAAAAGTGGTTTTATTAATTTATTCTTAAATTTTTTATAGAGGTCAACTGGAAGACCATCTGGTCCTGCACTTTTTCCTGATTTCATATTATCAATGGCTAGCCCAACTTCTTCTTGACTAATTTTAGACTCCAGTATCTCCCTGTTTTCATTTGGAATACGCGGTATAGATAATCCACCCAAAAACTCATTTAGTTTTGTTAAGTCAGTTTCATTTTTTGTATCATATAGTTTTTCATAATAATCTCTAAAGGCCCTATTAATTTCTAAAGGATCTATAACTACCTGTCCGTTACTTATAATACTGGTAATTGATGTTTTAAATTCTAATTGTTTAATCTGCCATGCCAATAATTTTCCTGATTTTTCACCTTGTTCATAAAAAGTTTGCTTCAATCTTAGAAGACTCGAGGCAGCTCTACTCGCTGATTTTTTTGTCATATTCTGCTCTCAGAATCAGTAATTCGTTCTCTAACTGTGGGTTACTTCCTGCATACACTTTTTCTTGGAAGAATTTTTATTTTACGTTCCAATTGGACTCTCTCCTCTCGGGTCTTCTTAGATTTTGAACCTGTATAACTAATAATATGCCCCCTAATAAAAGCTTTGAAAGCCTGCCACTTTATACATGCCGTTGTTTGTGTAGTATTGATATCAAAGAACTCATCTGTTTTTCTATGTACTAAACAAATTCCTCATCCTGAAGCCATTTATGCTGAAAATGCCACCTACCTGGATCCTTTATCAATTTCTTATCTACATATATTAGACAGCAGGGTGCATGATCAGAGATCACAATGTTATCATAGAAACAGTTTTGAATCTTGGACCTTAATTCTGGAGAGATCAAAAAGTAGTCTATACGTGAGAATGTCTTATAGGTATTAGAATAACAAGAATAGGCTTTAACTTGTGGTTTCATTTCTCTCCATATATCTAGCAATCTCAATTCTTTCATAAAATGATTAATGGTCATCCTACATCCATTGTGCGTACAGTCCAGTCCTGTTGATCTATCTATACTGGGATTTAATGTACAATTAAAATCCCCTGCTATTATATGTTGCCCTGTAAGTGATGATAAAGTAAGGAATAAATTAACAAAGAAGTTTTGATCATCAATATTGGGGCCGTATAAGCTCACCAGATTTATATTTTCTAATAACAAAGATCCTTGGATGATTAGATATCTTCCAAATTTATCTCCAATTACATTTTTCACTTGAAATGGGACTGTTTTGTGTATGAGAATCATAACTCCCCTGGCTCGGGATGAAAATGATGAGGTGAACACGTTACCTTGCCATCTTCTCCTAATTCTTTTTACATCCTCCTCTATTAGACGAGTTTCTTGTAAAAATACAATTTTTGAATCTATGTCTTTTATTTTATTCATAACTTGTTTAAGTTTTTTAAGATTTTGTAGACCTCTGCAATTCCATCCATCCATCCATCCATCCATCCATCTTCTACTGCTTTTCCGGAGGTCCGGGTCGCAGAGGCAGCAGTTCAAGCAGAGAAGCCCAGACTTCCCTCTCCCCAGCCACCTGCTCCAGCTCTTCAGAGGGGATACCAAGGCGTTCCCAGACCAGCTGGGAGACATAGTCTCTCCACCGAGTCCTGGGTCTGCCCCGGGGTCTCCTCCCAGTGGGACATACCTGAAACACCTCAAGTGGGAGGCGTCCAGGAGGCATCCTAATCAGATGCCCATACCACCTCAACTGACTCCTTTCAATGTGGAGGAGCAGCGGTTCTACTCTGAGCCTCTGCAATTCCATGAAGTTAAATTAAGATTAACGCTTTGATCTATGATCAGTAAAGAGTTTGAGATTACCTTGCAATATGAACATGCTCATACAGAGAAGCAAAAACATGGATGATGGAACATTCATCCTACAAGCTAAACAAAAATAAATTCCCTTTCCCCACATTCGTGGTAATCCCCCCAAAATCAAAAAAATTCCGTCTCCCGTTATAGCTAGTGACTGTTACACACCTGCGAGGATCAGTCAAACCACTCTCTCTTTCTCCTCTCAATCACCCTGACACTACTACTATTCTTATAACATTAATTCTCTTCTGAAGTTTTTTCAGCATAACTTCAAAGTTTTATAGCAACGTTGTACATCATAGCTTTTTTTTTTTTTTTTTAAATACAGTCTGTATTTTGTAGACTTGTTATATGTTTCAGATCAATCAGATGTCTGTACATATGCTTAAATGTTCTACCTTTGTCATGTTCATGCTTAGCTCCCACCAGTCTCCTTTTGGATTTGCTTGATGAGCTCCTGCGCCTCTTGAGGGGTCTTGAAGGTGTGGGTTCTCCCCTTATATGTGACCAGCAGTCTTGCCGGATGAATCACTCCGTGACGAATCCCTAGGTTGCGCAGCTCTTTGCGGGCGGGGTCGAACTGCTTCCTTAATTGTTGAATTCCTGTGGCCAAATCTGGATAGAAGCGCACCTGTTGATCCTGGTATTTAACTTCCCCTTTAGCTCGCGCAGCATTGGTGACTGTCATCTTGTCTCTGTAGTTGAGGAACTTCATAATCAGTGTCCTCGGTGGTGTCTTATTATCGCTCGGTGGGCCGATTCGATGAGCGCTCTCTAAAACAACCGATGACTGCAGATCCGCGTTGTTCAGCGCTTCTGGAATCCACTTTTCCAAAAAGGAACATGGGTCCCGTCCCTCCACTCCCTCCAGGAGGCCCACCAGCCTCAAATTATTCCTTCGCGAGCGGGATTCCAAGTCTTGGACGTTATCTTCCAGACGTTTCCATTTTAATTCCAGTGTTTGCAGCTTAATTTGCAGGCTGGTGATGTCATCCTCAGCGCTTGATATTCGGAGCTCCGCCTGCGACATTCGCTCCATACAGTCGTTTATTTCTTTCCTCATTCCTTCTATCGCTGCTATAATCCCATCAAATTTAGACGAAAACTCTGTTCTCATGGAGGTGATGGCAGCGAGCACTACGCTTGTCCCCTCCCTAGCAGTTCCCGCTCCTCCGCTGGCTTCATCCTCCGCCATTGCTTCTGGAGTTTTCCCTGCCTCGCCTTGAGCGTGGAAGTCTGTTAGCTTGGATTGTTTTGTTGAGTTACCTTTTCTTCCACCTAATTTTCCAACCTTGGTCTTTACTATATCCACGCCAAAACGCTGGGATGGGTTTTTGTTCCAACTGAGAGAGTTTTAGTAAAATTTTTAGATTTACAAGCAGAGCAGTGTGAAACACGTCTTCCTACGTGGCCGCCATAACCGGAAGTCCGATTTGCTATTTTTTACTTGTAAATTTGAATTCTTTTTGCATAAATTTGCTTATTTTTTTCTCCTAAATTAGTGAATTTTCATCATTGGGACTGTTTCTTGCATATTTTATCAACTTAATTGTCTAGTGCCAAAATGCCCGAAATTCAGCTCCCTCATAACTCCAGATCCCGTGTTCCTCCACTTGCTGTTCCGTCACTAACATTTGGAACGTTTCTGCCCGTTCCCAGGTCAACATGTTCACCAGTCAAGGGACCGTCATCCACTTCAACAACCCCAAAGTGCAGGCCTCCCTGGCCGCCAACACCTTCACCATCACCGGCCACGCGGAGACCAAGCAGCTGACCGAGATGCTGCCGGGGATCCTGAACCAGCTGGGAGCCGACAGCCTGACGAGCCTGCGGCGACTGGCCGACGCTCTTCCCAAACAGGGTCAGGAAGCCTCAGATCCGTAGCTTAAGTTTGACATTTCTGTGGCAGCTTTGGGGGGTTCTCACGGGTCTTGTTCTGTCTCTGTTACAGCTGCAGATGGAAAAGCGCCGATTGCTGCAGTAGAAGAAGAAGACGACGATGTTCCAGGTGTGTAGTTTTTTTTTGTTTTTTTTTTTTAAGCGGTTTGGTAATTCTGGTGTTCTTCTTCTCTCGGTTACTGGCAGATAGTAAACAACTGAAAGGTGCATACCGCCACCTACTGTACTGGTGTTGTGGCTGCATCAGTGAGTTGTTTGAAGGCTGTATATGGAGAGCGAATTGATGCTTCTCATGAGGGCAATTTCTAGTATTTTGTGGGCCCTGTGTTAGGTTGTAGACCCACTGTCCCCCAGGTAATTCCCTCTGGGCCTATCCCTGTCCTGAGACTATGAGGAAATGTACATGAATCTGGATCTTTTTTTTTTTCTCTGTTGCTGAATAGCCCAGGGGTGAATATTTGTAGGTGGAAAGGGCCCAGCAGAGAGAGAAGCGGGGGGGGGGGGGTTAGGGAATGGCACGAGGTGGATGGGCCTGATAGTCTACAACAGGAGATAAACATAAGAAAGAATGATGAGAACATAAATTTATGAGACTTTATGAGAACATAAATACTCAAACATGATTTGAGATTGGAGTGACCCCAATCATTGTTTTGGATCATTCATCATTGACCAGTACTCATCAGGCACCCCCCCCCCCCCCCCCCCCCAGGTAATATCCTTCATAAGTAAAGAGTTGTAGACCCACTAACCCCCAGGTAATTCAACATCTTAGGCCCGTCCCCCTTTGGCCTGAGAATATGAAGAAGTCTACATAAATGTGGGTCTTCTTCTGGATAGTCAACTCTAGAGAGAGGAGAACAGCTCGGGGGGGAATTGTCCTGGGGACGGGCCTGATGTCCACAGTAGTATACGTGGTCATAGGGGTGTGCGATATGACCAGAGTTTCATATCACGATATAAGTAATCTTACATCACAATAATGATATATATCATGGTGTACATTTCCTGTAAATTCTACAGTGTAGATAATCACATAAAAAGGACCATCTTTTTTTTTTTTTTTTTTTTTTTACTTTTTTTACATACACCTTTTTCTCATAATTTTGCAGCATTATAAAATAGTTTTTAATGTGCATTTGAGACTTGATTCTCATAAATTTGAGGTTTTTCTTCTACATCATATCACGTGAACAACAAAATAAACATTAAGTTAATTATTTCCTCAGCCAGAGGAGAATAGCAAAAAAAAAAAAAATGTCTGAAAATGACCCATGGCTGCCATCTACAGACATAAATTTGCTGTTAGTTTAAATCAGTGAAAACTTGGCCTGATTTAACCTGTTTGCTTCTGATTGGTCATGATCTGAAAATCAGACACAAATGGTACTGTAATAAAATACATGTGATGGCTTTACTTATCGCACATAAATTACATTAAGAACCAATTTGCTCCTCCGACCTGTTTTATTATTTATTTTGTGTGTACAGTGGTGTGAAAAAGTGTTTGCCCCCTTCCTGATTTCTCATTTTTTTGTATGTTTGTCACACTTAAATGTTTCAGATCATCAAACAAATTTAAATATTAGCAAAGATAACACAAGTAAACACAAAATGCAGTTTTTAAATGAAGGTGTTTATTGTTAAGGGGGGGAAAAAATCCAAACCTACATGGACCTGTGTGAAAAAGTGATTGCCCCCTAAACCTAATAACTGGTTGGGCCACCCTTAGCAGCAACAACTGCATTCAAGCGTTTGTGATAACTGGCAATGAGTCTTTTACAGCACTGTGGATGAATTTTGGCCCACTCATCTTTGCAGAATTGTTGTAATTCAGTCACATTGGAGGGTTTTCGAGCATGAATCGCCTTTTTAAGGTCCTACCACAGCATCTCAAATCGGATTCAGGTCAGGACTTTGACTAGGCCACTCAAAAGTCTTCATTTGGTTTTCCCATTCAGAGGTGGACTTGCTGGTGTGTTTTGGATCATTGTCTTGCTGCAGAACCCAAGTGCGCTTCAGCTTGAGATCACGAACAGATGGCCGGACATTGTCCTTCAGGATTTTTTGGTAGATAGCAGAATTCATGGTTCCATAAAGTTCAGCTTTTATCTCGTCAGTCCACAGAGTATTTTCCCAAAAGTCTTGGGGATCATCAAGATGTTTTCTGGCAAAACTGAGATGAGCCTTTATGTTGTTTTTGCTCAGTAGTGGTTTTCGTCTTGGAACGCTGCCATGCAGGCCATTTTTGCCCAGTCTCTTTCTTATGGTGGAGTCATGAATACTGACCTTAACTGAGGCAAGTGAGACCTGCAGTTCTTTGGATGTTGTTGTGGGGTCTTTTGTGGCCTCTTGGATGAGTCGTCGCTGTGCTCTTGGGGTAATTTTGGTCAACCGGCCACTCCTGGGAAGGTTCACCATTGTTCCTTGTTTTTGCCATTTGTGGATAATGGCTCTCACTGTGGTTCGCTTAAGTCCCAAAGCTTTAGAAATGGCTTTATAACTTTTTCCAGACTGATAGATCTCAGTTACTTTGTTTCTCATTTGTTCCTGAATTTCTTTGGATTATGACATGATGTCGAGCTTTTGAGGATCTTTTGGTCTACTTCACTTTGTCAGGCAGGTCCTATTTAAGTGATTTCTTGATTGAGAACAGTTGTGGCAGTCATCAGCCCTGGGTGTGGCTCGAGAAATTGAACTCAGCTTTCCAAAGACGTGATACACTACAGTTAATTTATGTTTTAACATGGGAGGGAAGGGTCACTTTTTCACACAGGGCCATGTAGGTTTGGATTTTTTTTAACCCTTAATAATAAACACCTTCATTTAAAAACTGCATTTTGTGTTTACTTGTGTTGTAGAGAGGAATGATCAGGCGAGGAGGTAGTTTGAGCAGAGCAGACTTTATTAATCTCCAACATCAACAAGAATAAGAAGCCTCAACCAGGTCGCGGGCACCTCTCTTTTTATACCATAGAAGTTGCCCGGTGACCTGGGGTGTTTGCATTAACATGCATACATTTACCATGACAATCCCATTGTCACTGTTTGCATTAACACACATACATCTACCATGACAATTCCCTTTGTCACCCAGCCTGTCGGCACATTATTATGCAGACCGGAGGAGACTGCATATTCTCATGCGAAAACCATAGACTGCCTTGCATATCCGTTTCTCAGCTCTTACGCATCTCCTCCTGCTGTGCCATTCGGTCTGAGTAGAGAACGTACTGACCGAGTCCCCCAGTGCTATCTTTGTCTAATATTTAAATTTGTTTGATGATCTGAAACATTCAAGTGTGACAAACATACAAAAAATGAGAAATCAGGAAGAAGGCAAACACTTTTTCACACCACTGTATGTGCCACCATCATGCACTTTTGCAGCTTTAATAAATTTTTTTCAGACAAAACTAAGAAACTCAGTAATTTAAACCAAAGAAACGATGGTCTGATACACTGTTATGTTTCCAGTTAGCACAACTTAGCATCATCATTTAGCATTTGCTGTTTTATAACTAGACATGGTGTTAACATTACTTACCTCCTGTTAAAACCAGGTTAGCGGACTGTCCTCTCTGATGCAGCACGATGAAAAACAGGAGTAGCAGCTATTTGACCAAACTGATAGTTTGGCCTTAGCAACCTCGGACTGAAGTCTAGCCACCTACCACACACCTGTTCTGCTGTGCGCACTGCGGGGGGGAGGCGGGGCACTGGCAAGTAGTGCGTGAGGAGCTTTTCCGAAGAAATGGGAATATGTGCATTTTAAATCACAACATAAACGATGATATATTCTGTGAAACGATAGACATTTTATCGTCATATCGCACAGCCCTATGTGGTCAAACATTTAATGTGATTTGAAGTCAGAGTGACCCAATCAGTCTTCTGGATGATTGTCCCAAAGTTCCCCAAGCAACCCCGTCCGGGCAATTCCCTTGCCTCAGGTAGTGCCCCAGGACTTTTTAGAATTGTCAGAAGAGGGGAATCTTGTAGTGTGTTGTTCTTCTCTCAAAATCGAAGCCCTGGGGCAGGATGCAGCCATTTTGACTGTTGTCTTTCCCAAAATAACAAGGTAAGAGTTAGGGGTGTGACGGTACGCCTAAAATCACGGTTTGGTACGTACCTTGGTTTTAAGGTAACGGTTCGGTTCATTTTCGGCACAGTAAGGAAACAAAATGCAAAGCATAAAACTGCTTATCTTTTGTATAAGCAGGAACAGCTTCCATCCATCCATCTTCTTCTGCTTAACCCTTTTCGGGTCTCAGGGGGACTGGAGCCTATCCCAGCATCTTTTGGGCGAGAAGCAGGGTACACCCTGGACAGATTGCCAGTCCATCGCAGGGCCAACACAGAGAGACAGACAACCATTCACGCTCACATTCATACCTAAGGACAATTTAGAATCCCCAGTTTTGATGCCAATTAACCTAACTTGCATGTTTTTGGCATGTGGGAGGAAACCAGAGGAAACCCACGCAGACATGGGGAGAACATGCAAACTCCACACAGATCACTGTTGGTCGGGGGCTGGGATGGAACCTAGGATCCCCCGGCCAAGGGTGAGTTGCTGTGCTGCCACAGTGCTAACCACTCCGCCACCGCGCTGCCTCAGGAACAGCTTTACTGACAAAAAAACTGCAAACTGCCAGCAGTAAATTCTCCAATAAAAATATTCTCAAATAAACAAAATAAAAATGTATACAATAAATAAATTCTCTTTTTAGGAAATGAATGATGCAGACAAGTGCAACAATAGAAGTTTGAACAGCCTATTATAAAAAGTTCCCATAGCTCAATAAACTAATGACCATGAAACATGAGTTGGAAACTTGAACTTAACAGCTTCATCAAAAGTGTTTGTAGTAACACAAATAAATAACAGACATTAAAGTTCGCTCTTTTAACCCAAAAACTAAAGAAATAAAAGTCAAGTCTTCTACACCAGAGTGGTGGCTCAGTTGGTAGAGCATCCGCCCCACAACTGGGAGGCCGGGGTTCAAATCCTGGCCGGGTCATACCAAAGACCATATAAAAATGGTACTTTCCACCTTCTAGCTTGGTGCTCAGCATAATTGAATGGGGAAAGAAGAGTTAACATACAGAGCTACCAGAGGACTGACCCCCCCCCCCCCCCACTGTATCTTTCACTACTCTCAGTAGCTGTGTGGCCTAGGGTCAGTGAAATGGAGATGGGCGCTGCCCCATACACCACAGGTGTGGAAGGGATGAACTTATCACCGTCTACCACACCATACAGGGCTGTTGTAACTCTACTGTTCAAAACAACCTGCAGTCATAATATTCAACTCCATTAGTCAAAAGGAAAATAACAAACTAGTCCATCATGTTTTGAAACCTTGGTGAGTCTATTCAATTCAGTTCAATTTTATTTATATAGTGCCAAATTCAACTTTATTTATATAGCGCTATTTCACAACAACAGTCATCTCATAGCACTTTCAAATGTAGGGGAAACCCCCACAATTGCAGAAAGACCGCAGCAATCAGACGATCCCCTGTGAGCAAGCGCTTGGCGACGGTGGAGAGGAAAAACTTCCTTCTAACAGGAAGAAACCTCCAGCAGAATCAGGCTCAGGGAGGGGCAGTCATCTGCTGCGACTGGCTGGGGGGGGTGAGGGGATAGAGAAGATGAAAAGAACAGACATGTAGAGAGCAAACATTAAAGGAGTGAAGCCCAGTACATTATTAGAGGTCCCCCGGCTGTCTTAAATCTATTAGCAGCATAACTAAGGGAGGGTTCAGAGATACATGATCCCTCCCTAATTGTAGGCTATATCAAAAAGGAAGGATTTAACCCTATTCTTAAAAACAGAGATTGAGTCTGACTCCCGAATCCAGATTGCTAACTGGTTCCACAGGAAAGGAGCTTGATAACTGAAGGCTCTGCCTCCCATTGTACTTTTGGAGATTCTAGGTATTACAAGTAATCCTGCATTTTGGGAGCGTAGTGCTCTGTTAGGATGATTGGGTGGTATCAGATCTTTTAAATAAAAAGGGGCCTGATTGTTAAGAGCTTTGTAAGTGACAAGAAGGATTTTAAACTTAATTCTGAACTCTATGGGAAGCCAATGAAGGGAGGCCAGAACCGGAGAGATATGATCTCTCTTTCTAGTACCTGTTGAAACTCTTGCAGCAGCATTTTGGATCAACTGAAGACTTTTTATTTTCGGACAACCTGATTAATAGAGTTACAGTAATCTAATCTAGAGCTAACAAAAGCGTGGATCAGTTTCTCAGCATCACTCTGAGACAAGATGCTCCTAATCTTGGCAATATTACGCAAATGATAGAAGGCAGTCTTAGAAACAAATTTAATATGTGAATTGAAAAACAGATCTTGATCAAAAATAACTCCAAGGTTCCTCACAAAACTATTAAGAGAAAGAGTAACCGCATCCAAACTAAAAGTTTGGTTTGAAAAGGTATTTCTAAGGTTTTTTTGGACCAACAAGAATGACTTCAGTCTTATCTGAATTTAATAGCAGGAAATTACAAGTCATCTAAGCTTTGATTTCCTTAAGACAGGCTTCTAACTTGGCTAATTGATTACTATCATCTGGCTTCATTGGCTATGTTTACATGGACACAAGTAACCGGATTAAAAGCTTGACCGGAATAAAAATGCTTCATGTAAACATGGCAATCAGAATATTCTAACCCAATCACGCTCATTCGGATCAAAATTTCATTCCAATTGAGAGGGGTGGGTTATGCCGATTGTTAATCCAAATGGTGCGCATGAAAACACTTATTCCGAACATAGGGCAGAAAATATGTTTACTGCACATGTCTGTACACCAGCCGCACGTCGACGTGACGTATTTCCGCCTTAGCAGTAGCTAGCGGAAAACATAGCGGGAGTAAAACAAAACTGGTCTGTATCGTCCTGCTGTCTCCCTCTGTTTGTCATATGCAGAAGTATGTACTTGTAGCTTCATTACGGAGACCAGCAGAAGCAAAAGTACAGTCTGAATAACACAATACAGGTCAATTTCGACACGAAGCAGGGCTTGCTAACACCGGAAGTTGCTTCTTCTTCTACTATTTTTGGAATGTCGAAATGTTGACGTGCACATGTCAAAATGATTTATTCCATTCAAACGTGTGACACATGGAAACGCACGTTCTAATCAGATCAGCTTTTTCAGGATCCATGTAAACAGTAAAATTCTGATCTGAATTGTAATCAGATTGAAGAAATTTTGCCCATGTAACCGTGGCCATTGACATGTATAATTGTGTGTCAGCTGCATAACAATGAAAATGTATACAGTGCTTTCTAACAATGTTGCCTAACGGAAGCATATATAAACTAAAAAGAGTGGGGCCTAAAGCAGATCCCTGTGGAACTCCATGATTAAGCTTTGAGTTGGAAGAAAACTCATTATTGACATGAACAAACTGGAGCCTATCAGACAAATAAGATCTAAACCACTGCAGCGAAGTTCCATTAAGTCCAACATAGTGTTCTAATCTATCAAGTAGAATATTATGGTCGACAGTATCAAAAGCTGCACTAAGGTCTAAAAGGACAAGTACAGAAACAAGTCCATTGTCAGATGCGATAAGGAGGTCATTAGTGACCTTCACTAAGGCTGTTTCAGTACTATGATGGATTCTAAACCCAGATTGAAACTTTTCAAATAAACCATTTCCCTGCAAGTGGTCAAATAGTTGTGTAGCAGCAACTCTTTCTAAGATTTTTGAAATGAAAGGCAGATTAGAGATTGGGCGATAGTTGGCTAAAACTCCTGGATCCAGCGTTGGCTTTTTGAGTAAGGGTTTAATTACAGCAGTTTTAAAAGCCTGCGGTACATGGCCTGATATTAATGACCATGTACCGCAGACAACATAGGTCATCTCAAGGCACTTTACAAAAAAGAGTTGGTTCAGGCAGCGCTCTCAAATTTATAGAACCCAGCAGAGACCCCTAAGAGCAAGCACTGCAGTGACACAGGCGAGGAAAAACTTCCCTTTAATGGGCAGAAACCTCAAGCGGAACCATAACTCATAGAGGACGGCCATCCGCCTCGACCGGCTGGGTTGAAAAAGGGAGGTAAAAAGTAGGAGGCCTGGCAAGTAGCTACATTCAAAACAAACTTAACAAATACAATTCAGCATTAACATTCAAAGCCAGACCTTCCAGTATCAAGCCGGGTTAGGCTCCACGTGCATGTGAGGGCCTAGCAGTGGCAACATTTTTAATTATAGGCTTTATCAAAGAGAAAAGAT
The DNA here is from genome assembly GCA_020510985.1 of Pholidichthys leucotaenia. Taxonomy (NCBI): domain Eukaryota; kingdom Metazoa; phylum Chordata; class Actinopteri; order Cichliformes; family Pholidichthyidae; genus Pholidichthys; species Pholidichthys leucotaenia. The sequence goes on along the minus strand of CM035850.1, from coordinate 21,534,187 downwards.
TTCAATTTACTCTTGAATAAAGAGAGAGTGTCTGCCTCCCGAACTGAACTGGGAAGATGGTTCCACAGGAGGGGAGCTTGATAACTGAAAGCTCTACCTCCCAATCTACTTCTGGAGACCTTGGGGACCACCAGTAGTTTGGATTTTTGGGAGCGCAGAGCTCTGGTTGGATGATAGGGAGCTATGAGTTCTTGCAGGTAGGAAGGAGCCAGACCATTAAGGGCTTTATAAGTTAGAAGTAAAATCTTGAATTCAATTCTATATTTTATTGGGAGCCAGTGTAAAGAAGCTAAAACTGGGGTAATGTGAGCTCTTCTCCCTGTTCTCATCAGGATATGTGCAGCTGCATTCTGAATGAGTTGGAGAAACTTTATGGACTTATTCGGACAACCTGATAAAAGTGAATTACAGTAGTCTAGACTAGAGGTGATAAAGGCGTGGACACATTTCTCTGCATCTTTATGAGGCAGGATGGACTTAATTTTAGAAATATTATGCAGATGGAAGAAGGCAGTCTTAATGGTTTGCTATATATGAGAGTTAAAAAGACATATCTTGGTCAAAGACAACTCCAAGATTCCTAACAAGACTTAGAAGCCAGCGCAATGCCATCTAGTGTTATCTTACTAGAAAGAGTACTAGAAGTCTAGAAGTTTAAAAGTTTAATAATTATACTTCAGAATGAAAATTAAAATAACTTTTTCCAGTCCAAAATAAGTTTACAAATGCTTTACTTTAAGTTACAGTAGAGGAATGTGAGTCTTCACTACACATACAGTGAAATATTGAAGCTGTTTTAATTTATTTGTGATGATTATGGTTCTTTTTTTTTTTTAAATTAAATTGCAAATCATGGTATTCTAATTTATCGAGATGTACTAATGTTCAGAATGAGGGCTTATTACCGTGACAATAATGGAGAAGATGAAAAAGAGAAAGGTATTCATGTAATTCACTCATTTACTGCAGTTAACACGTTACCAGCAGAACTGAAACAGCTCAGCTGTCAGCAACCATCATTCAAGAGATTATTGTCCCACAGTTAGCATGTTAGCACATGCTAACAGTTTAATCGGTTTTCTAAAGCTGAGCCAGTCACTCGTTTAAAATAAGAAGTGCGAACTTTACTCGCTAAAAACTCACTGACCTTAGGTGTGTTTAGAAGTAGCTAGGACTGTGCGATATGACCAGAATTTCATATCATGATACAAGTAATCTTATATGACGATAACGAAGGCGCCACAGAAGTAGCAGCAAAACATTAGCTTGCAGTTAGCTGCGGTGGCGCACCTGCTGCACTGCGAGGAAGAGTCAGGGCGGTGACGAGTAGAAATGGGTATGTCTGTTAAATCCTGATAGAAATGATAGTTTTATATGAAACAGGCGTTTTTTATTGCATCACCGATATATATCGTCATATCGTACAGCCCGAGAAGTAGCCCAGTTTCAGTCATTCTTCACTGGGGCAAAGTGCTGCTGAAGTCCGCTGACAGGCGGCTGGAGACAAAACGGAGAAGAGGAGGGGGCGTGTTATGACAGTTACACTTTCTGTCCGTCACTCAGTATAGTCCATGTCGTACCTCAGTACACATCTGAACCGTACCGTGGGTGGCGTACCGAAAAATCCGAATACAAGTACTATTACACCCCTAGTAGAAGTATTTGATTTAAAAGGCATAAGTTGAATTTGTTTCTACCTGCTGAAACCTTGAAAGTCTTTACACTAAAGTTATTGCAGCAGTTTATTTCCCCTTTCTTGTAGCTAAATAATGATGGCAGATGTGCTTCCCCCCTTCTCCTTTTTTTTAAAAGGTCACACAAAGGGAATCCATCAGTTATTTGCCGATGACTGCTCAATTACCGGTTTTTGTATCTGAATCTGGGTTTCTCTGTTTATAAGATTGTTCATTTTCAGTTTGCTTTTCTTTGTGAATCAAGTGGACTGAGAACATGAGGTTGCCATTACAGTAATATCGGCTGCTTCGTTTTTTCTTGCTAACGTAACAAACAATTACACACGAAGTCAGCCTGATGGTGCGGGGGTTAACATTCCTCATGAATACATACGCTGGGTTTGGAGTCGAGTTTCCTTTTTTGTCCTCCCACTCAGCCAACGTGTTTACTCAAGACGCCGTTCTGAATTGTTTCCACTTTGATCCCCGACCCCCGTGGCACATGACTCTGATAGGTGGATTTCTCGTGTTTCGCTGAGCAATTGAAGCCAGCTTCTTGACGCTTCTGGCCGAGGGGCCTCATGTGTTCTGCACATTGTAGCAAAGGTGTGGGAAAGATGAGCCAAGAGTCAGATTATGGTGAGAATCTGGTTTCAGATAAACACAATTTTTAGAGTTGTTCTCCGATACCTCAGGCCAAAGCCACACTAAAATATCAAAGGGGAAATGTTCTGCTGTTTTCCCACATGTTGATACAGTTTCCAGAGGTCTTTTAAGTACTACAGCACCACTTTTCCACCCAGATTAAGCACCTTTCTTTACAGTGCTCCTTTTCAGCGCCTGTTTCTTGCTAATGAGCCATCAATTATGAGGCTAATCTTAGCTGTCTAGCTCTGGATGTGGGAAAAGTAAAAGCCCACGTAAGGCATTATCAGAGGCAGGTGTGTGTGGTTGGAGTTGTTGACAGAATTTGACCAGTCTCTGTAGCATAAGCACAGAAAAGTGAATAAGTGACTGTGGCTAACCTAGTGGAGGTGGAGGAACCTTGGTATAATAAACTGTAGTAAAACGAACATCTAGAACAGGGGTGTCCAACCATGTGCCATGGAGAGCCAAGACCCTGCAGGTTTTCTCTTCTACCCAGTCTCTTCAGCAGGTGTTTTCACTTATCAGCAATCAGTGGGAAGAAGTTCACAGAAATCTGCTGTTGAAGACACTGGTTGGAGGTAAAACCTGCAGGGTCTTGGCTCTCCATGGCACATGGTTGGACACCCCTGATCTAGAATGAAACGTGAACTTGCTTGGATCGCTGATGTGTGTGATGGGGTGGGGATGAGTTATGTCATGAAGAGCTACAAGTCATAGTTGAGCTAGGCTAACTCTGCTAGCTTGTCTGTCGGTGTGATAACAAGGCTGTCCTGGCATGGAAGTGAGATGTATCATTGAGTGGATTAATGACACGGGTGGGAACAATAATTGCCTTCCTTTTTTTGTAAACTAGTGACTTTTTTTTGTCTGTTAAGTTGGGGGAATTGCCTGGGTGGAATGAGCCCGACATCCACAACAAGAAAGCTGATCACAAATAACTACATCTAGGCCACCGCTCCAGACGCGCACGCGACATCACCACGTGGTGGACTGGCCGTGGCCTGGACGCCGCCCCCCCCCCCCCCCTCGTATATAGTGATGTGGAACATTATTAAAGAGAGAGTTCAGCTCACATCTCTTGTCGGCACCTCGTTTCAGACATAACAGCTCCTTCCACTGGGTGTAAAATGGCACTGCAGTAATTAAACCCTGTTGTGTTCTGACTAAACCGGAGTGGTGGCCTGGAGGTAGAGCAGCCGCCCCACAATCGGAAGGTCAGGGTTGGAGTCCCGGCCCTGTCATGCCAAAGACCATATAAAAATGGAACTTCCTGCCGTCCAGCTTGGTGCTCAGCAAAAGTGGAACGGAGGAGGGAAATGTGGGCGGCAGTGGCTCAGGAGGTAGGCGGATCGTCCAATAGCCAGAAGGTTGGCAACCCTCTCTCCCCAGACATCCTGCTGTTGTGTCCCTGGGCAAGACACTTTACCCACCTTGCCTCCAGTGTCCATGACACTTGAGTATGAATGTGTATAAATGTTTGGTAGTGGTCAGAGCGGCCGTTGGTGCGGATTGGCAGCCACGTTTCAGTCAGTCTGCCCCAGGGCAGCTGTGGCTACGGTAGTAGCTTACCACTATCAGTGTCTGTCTGGAGTGAATGAATAATGGACTCACTGTAAGCACTTTGAGATGTCACTTGACATTTAAGGCGCTAGATTTATATGAATCTAATCCATTATTATTATGGAATTGCCTTGGCGGGGGGTGGGGGGATATCCTGTTGTATGCATTTAATCGGATTTGAGGTCAGACCAGCCACATTCAATCTTCTGGGTCATTGATCATTGGCCCACTGCTCCTCAGACACTTCCCCTTCCCCCCAGTACTTTTCCTGTATTTTTTCATGGGGGAGAATCTGACTATCTTGTGGCGTGTTCTCCTTCCCTCCAATCAGCTCTTATTCTTGTTTTGTCGTTTCAGACCTGGTGGAGAACTTCGATGAAGCGTCAAAGGACGAGGCCAACTAGAGGGAAAAACTGAACTCCCGGAGCGTCGGAATTTGGCGTGACCACACGGGGGGGGGGGGGCATGTTCTAAAATCAAAATCCAAAATGGTGGAACGCTAACAGTTACAGCACCTACGAAGATTAACAATGTGCCAACTACTCAGCTTTAACCATCCTGTATCACCTGAACAACTAAAGTGTACTCTTGAATTTTTTTTGAGTAATTTTCTAGGCTAGTACTCCAACGTATCGAGACTGGGGTTAGCAGTGTTGTACGGTATTTTCTTCCATCGCTAGTTCTATCATCATGCTCCATGGTCTCGGTGTGCAGTTTAAGAGTGAAAGATTGTGTAAAAAAAAAAGAAATAAATGTTAAAACTCCTGGTGTAACATTCGTTTTTCCTCCACGTTACTGAGCTGTAATTCTGTGGCCCACCGTGTCTGGAATAAAAACCTTTGCTACTGTCCAGAAAAGGCCCAGGCGTGTTTGTGTCGATTTATTTTTGTTTTAACTCCAGTGGTGAAATACTGCAGCTGATCCTTGGTGGATTGGTGAGAAAGCCAAGACTGTTTACCTCCCACCAGCTTAAGGGTGGAAGCAGGAAAAAAGGGAAACAGTTTAACTTCTGAGAGTTTAACACACGACTGCTTCAACACGGCATTAAGGCGGGACATGCTGGGAAACGTGCTACAGAAAGATCAGTTTTAACCCTTAAAATGAAGCGAAATCCACTGAGTTGTAAAAATTTACCTGTCTACAAAAGTGCCATGTTTTACCTCTCATTAACCCCTTAGCATTCCAGCCAGTTTCCCAAACTTTAGCATGCACAACGAAAATCAAATTTGTTCTTCAGAGTGGCAGTAGAAAATCTGAAACATCCTGCCCGCAGAACACTGGAATTTTAAGATGGCTTTTTTCTCAATTTACAATTTTTTTTTCCTCAAATATTTAATTTTTTTTTCTTGTAAAGTTTGAACTTGTTTCTCAAATATTTGCAGCTTTTTCCAACAAATTTACAAACTCATTTTTTCCCCTGTAATTTTGCAACTTTTTATCCCCCGCCGGTCGAAGCCCAAAGAGGGTTGAAGAGTGAAGGGGGATTATGTTACGGGTCCGTCCATCTGTCCCCACTCCTACAGTTTTGTTCAAAAACTTGGTACCATGGTTTGATATACTCTGATGATGTGCATATTGTAATTTCACTCTCATTGGATGACCTTGAGGTCAAAGGTCAGGTCAGATTTTCTCCTAAATCTTCTAAACACAGCAGCTACTGAAAGAAATGATGTAGGCTTTTCTAATTGATACAGTAGTTGTATCTAATACACATCTTGGATGACTTACACCCTCACCTAACTATGGGGTTGGGATCAGAGGTTCAAAGTTAACATTGCAGTTGCACTATGGTAAATGCTACATTTACTATCAAACTTAAAACTATAAAACAAGTAAAGCTAGGGCCACCAAACTTGGTACACAGGTTCACCCTTTGACCCTCAAGTGTGACTGTGGTTTTGGGATGGCGAGGTCAACATCAAAATGCCTTATAAACTATATCTCAACAATGAAGAAAGCTAGTCACCAAACCTGGTACACAGTTTCACTCTGAGACCATAACCTCTGACTACAGGTTTGGGGTCCAAAGGTCAAGGTTGGCACTCCCTATGATCTCTTACTATAGAACGTGTGAAGCTCTCCAGGGTCACCATACTTGCTACAAAGGTTCACCTCAGGATCCTGCCCTACAGCTATGGGTTGTATATTCATGGATGATGGGTTTATCATAATTTGGTTCTGCCACAGTAATTCTATTGAAAAGTTGAAAACTGCTCTCCGTCAGTAAGTATTGGGATTGTCAAAGAAAACAGGCGGGGGATATTGTACTCTGAGTGCTCTTGTTTCGTGTGCTTCTGCATGAAAGCTTCACAGTTTGAGTTTTCTTGTAAATTTGTCTTTATATCTGCAGCTTTTACATGGAAATGTGAGTCTTGTGTTTTGTAAGACTTTAATGTAAATAAAACTATTTCTTGTTAATCTCATGTCAGACCATTCAGAACCATTTACATCAGCGTGGTCTGTGTGCTAGATGACCTGCAAGGGTACCTGACCACACCACCAGGTATCGTCTTGCATGGGCCAATGAGCATTTACGATGAACAAGGGGCCAGTGGGCCTCACTGCTGTTCTCTGATGAAAATTGATTCACATTGAGCAGAAATGATGGCTGCCAATGATGTTGGAGACATCAAGGAGAGCGCTATGCATCAGCCACTATTGTCACCAGACGAGCTTTTGGTGGTGGTGTTACAGTCTGAGCAGGTGTGTCTAGTCACTACAGAACTGCCCTACACCTTGTGAATGGTGCAGTGACAAGCCAATACTACCTGAATAACATCATTAATCCAGTCATTGTGCCCCTGCATGAACAACACAGGCCTAATTTCATCTTTGTGGACAACAATGCTCCAGCTCATCAAGGTCACATCATTAGGGAACGGCTGCTGGAGGCTGGGGTACCTCAAGTGGAGTGGCCTGCTCCTTCTTCAGACCTGAAGAAAACCTACCATAGAAAACCTATGGGATCAGCTGAGTCGCCGTGTAGAGGCTCGTAACCCTGCACCCCAGAACCTCAAAGACCTGAGGGCCTTCCTTCAAGAACGGTAGAATACCGTACCTCAGCAGACAATAACTTGCCTTGTGAACAGCATGACATGTTGTCAAGCTGTAACTGATGCTCAAGGGCACATGACAAGTCATTGAGACATTTGACATTTTTTGTTGTGGAATACCCACTGCTGTTGTTGGCTTTTGTTTCAGTAAATTGTTTGAGATGAGGAAATCACCATTGCATGCTTCTACTTAAATGCCCTACTTTCATGATATTTTATCACTGTAGGTGAACTTTTTATATTTTCCATAAATTTCACCTGAAAGCCAAATATCCCTAACTTTTTGTGAGCAATGCATTTTCCTTCCAGTCCCACAAATGTGACGCAGCCAAACGCAGTACAGCACTGATCTTTTAATTATGAATCGCCTTCATTCCAATAACTCACACTTGCATTGAGATAAATATAAAAACATCAATTTTTCATATGGCAAACAAACATTTTTAAAATCCACAACAAACATCTGCAGCACTATACACACACACACACACACACACACAAAACTACATTATCCAAATAAATAAATTCAGCACAATCAACAAGAATTTCCTGTCAGCATAAAATGAAGCAGTCAGCCGCCATCGTTAAAAACAGTCTGTGCAATGAGTTTGTGATTAAAAAAAACAAGTATGAGGAAGTTTGAAGGAGAAATGACTGAACTACAGCAACGTCAATGAAACCTCCATGCTCCTTACTGAAGTTGAATTAAGCCTATGGTGCACACAGGTGGTGTGCAGTGCATTCTGGGTAGTGGTGAAGAAATTCTGTTGAGTTTTAATGACCGTCTCAAGAGGTCAAAAACTGGTATTTGTGAGTAGAGCAGCCTGAAATTTGGACTTGAGTAACAGTAGGTGACCCTACTTTTCCCAGAGTTCAGCGTCTGGCTGAAGTGACCCAAATCTCCGTCACCGACCGACGTCGTTGCTAAGCTACGTGATTGTCCGACGTCTGGTAACAGATTATTCTCTGATCCCCATCAGTAACTTCAGTAGGTGGGCTTCCATCACCTGTTGGACTGCACACACAAACATTTTACAGGCGTCAGTGAAATGATTTGGTCAGAACACCTCAGTTTAATTATTTCAGCACCATTTTACACACGGGGAAGCAGCTTCCTCAGAATAACTCAACCACCAATTCTGAGCAGAAATGCAAAAAAAAATTTACAACTTTTTCTTGTAGATTTGAAACGTCTCATTTTTATTGTAAATTTGCAATTTTTTCCTCTTAAGTTTTCAACATTTTTCTCATAGACTTGCATGTTTTCCCTCAAAAGTTTGACTTTTTCCCTCGTAAATTTGCAACTTTCTTAAAAATTAATGACTTTTTTCATAAATTTGCAATTTTTTTGTAACTTGTAAGTTTCTTACTGTAAATTTTCAACTTTTTTTCCCTCTTAAATTTTCAATGTTTTTCTCATTAATTTGCAATTTTTTTTGAAAATCTGCAGCATTTTTCCTGTAAATTTTCAACATTTTCCTCATAGATTAGAACCTTCTCTCAAAAATTTGACTTTTTCTCATAGACAAAACATTTTCTTGTAAATTTGCAGCTTTTTTTCTTAAAAATCTGACTTTTCTTCTCATAAATTTATGTCTTTCTAAAAAAAAAAAAAACCTGCCATTTTTTTCCTTGTAAATTTGCAATTTTTAGCTGACTGCGGTGAAGCCGGAAGGAGCTACTGCGATGCTGTGGTGTCCGTCCGTCCGTCCTCATTTCACAGGAATCACTCCTCCTCCTCCTCCTCCTCGGCATTTTCCCTGATGCTCACCAAACTCACTCACAATGATCCTCAGATCGGCCTGCATCCAAGTTGTGCTGAAGGTCAAAGGTCAGCAGATCTGATCACTCCTGGGGTGATTTTGTTAGGCTGTAATGAGCTCCTCTGTCATCGACAGTCTGCTTTCCTTTAAGTTTTCAACATTTTTCTCATACATTTGAAAGTTTTTTTTTTCCTCTAAAGTTTGTGACTTTTTTCCTCATGAATTTACAATTATTTTTTCTTGCAAATTTCCAACTTTTTTCTCATACATTTGTGACTTTTTTTTAAAAATTGTGACTTATAAATTTGCAAATCTTTTCTCATAAATTTGCAATTTTTTCCCTGTAAATTTGCAACTTTTTTTCATAAATCTACAACATTTTTCTCATAAATTTTTTGAGGTTTTTTTTCTTATAAATGTGCAACCTTTTTCTCAAAAATTAGCCATTTTTCAACTTTATCTTGTGAATTTGCAATGCTCATCTGCAGTTTTCATATACGGTCATATAAGCCGTTTCCACAATAAAGCGACTGGACGGTTGATTATCGAGTGAGAATTCTAAACTAAAAAGCAGACACACCCTTCTCTGTATATGTTTTGTGGGGTTTTTCCTCAAAGCTGAGAGAGGAGATGCAATTGGTGGAAGGAGGAAAATAATAATAAGCTGGAATCAATTTTGAAAGAATAATAGGGTGTGTTTGCCCACTCACGAGTTTCTACGTACCGTTTCGATGGCCCATGGCCACGGCCATGTCCATGGCGTTAAAGCCAGAGTCCGACTCTATGGTGGGATCGGCGCCGCTCTCTGGAACACAGTCAGGGAAATAAAGACGTGATTATCGTCCACACTCATGTCCGACACAATCAGGGCTTCACCTGGATAGCAGTCCTACATTTAGGGCTTCTCTTATTTTTCTATACCATTTCTATACTGTTCTCAATTAAATTTCAGTATTTGTAAAACTTATAAATTTATAACTTTTTTCCTCATATAAAACGGCTATTTTTTTTTGCAAATTTGTGGGGGGTTTTCGTCACTTTGCAGCTTGCTTGTAGTAATTTCTGGCTTTATCACAAATCTACAACAATTTGTTAAGAATGCAACGTGTTTATTAATTCAGCATCACTAGCAGAACCTCTCCTGAAGATTATCTGACTGATTAATAAAGAAGGAAACGGACATTTCTGAAGCAAAGCTGAGATTTGTTCTCACCTAACAAGATCTCCACACAGCGTACGTGGTTGCCGTGGACGGCGTACAGCAGGGGCGCTCCTCCGTTCTGAAACCCACAAACAAGGAAACGTCGTTGCTCACTTCAGAACAACTAACAAGCTCATTCACGCCAAATCTTCTCATTCCTCAGTACACTGTAACGTCTAACCCGCCGCTCGTGAGCGTGACGGTTAAAGGGAAGACACTTTCCAGAGGTTTCAGTGAAAACCTGAGTTATCTCAGCTCATCTGGAAGTGTTGATATTTTTAAATGTAGACTCAAAATTTACCTCTTTAGACTTGATTTTGATAAGAATAACTTTTTAATTTTATCACATTCATTTTTAGTTTATTTTGGTCAGTTTTATCAGTGATTTTATTATCAGTATTAGGTTATTTTAAATTCTTTTTATTAGTTTTATCTTGTTTTTTAACCACGTGGTTTTATTTTTGTCATTTTCATTTATTTTACTATATTTTGGTACGGAACGCATTACTGTTATTTGACTCCATTCCCTTCACACGCTCTGCCTCTCCGTCACCTTGTCAGCCATCTATGAAGCACTTTGAATTGCATTAACTTGTACAAAAAATGCTAAACAAATAAAAGTTGATTGATTTAAGTTCCTTTAAAATCGAGATTTAAAACTTTATACCTCTGCTTTTTACTAAATCAGCATTTTAAATTTTATATATTTGCTAATAATTTGCTAATGTATGTTGACGTTGCCTCCTAATTTAACGTAAGCAAAATGCTGGGATTGTTTTATGTCTGTATGTTGCTGGACACAACAGACATCTGGCCAATATCTAGTCTGTTACAGGGCTGTGCGATATGACCAAAATTTCAGATCACGACATGAGTAATCTTATTTGACGATAACGGCATATATATCAATATATATTTTCTGTCAATTCTGTAGTATATATAATAACCAATAAGAAGGACCATCTCTCTTTCTACATTTTAAATTACATAGTGAACAAAATTAATTGTCCAAATTCATCAGTCATTAATTTTATGCACCTTTTTCCGCTCTTAATTTTGCAGCGTTATAAAACTGTTTTTGATGTGGATTTGAGACGACTTCAACTTCATTTTCACTACTTGACTAAAAATTATTAGAACTCAAGTTACATTAAGAGCTAGTTTGCTCCTCCAACACGTTTTGATTTATTTAGTGTGTACGTGGCCGCTGTCACACACTTCTGCAGCTTTAGTAATATTTTTTCAGACAAAATTAAACTCGGCAGTAATTTAAACCAAAGAAACGATGGTCTGATACACCATGTTTCCTATTAGTGACAAGTTAGCATTGTCAATTAGCATTTGCCGTTTTATAATTTGAGAGGGATGGTGTTAACGTGACTTGCCTCCAATTAAAACGAGGTTTTAATGCAGCACGGTGAGAAAAAGTCCCACATCCCTGGCAAACAGGAGTAGCGGCTATATGACCAAAACATTAGCTTGCAGTTAGCTGCTAGCCACCGGAACCCACTATTGCACACACCTGGCTCACTGTGGGGGAGAGGCAGGGCGGTGACAAGTAGAATGGGGTGTCTTTTAAATCCTGATATAAACGACACAGTTTTATATGAAACCGTAGATGTTTTTGTAGATGTCAAGTATATCGTTATATCGCACAGCTCTAGTCTGTTATCACTTTATTTGAACAAACTGGGCCCCCTACCAAAAGCTTTAAATAGCTTCTTTGGGGTGGGCCTTTCAGACTCCTTGTCAATATGAAAAAAAAGTCTATTTTATACTGTAATTCATGCTGTTGATGTGTGAATAAACTTGAAACTATGTCCCTGCTAAACTTTGCTAGGCAATGAAGAACACAAAACACACACACAAACAGGACCAAGAAATCTTTCCTTGAGTGCCTTTAAAAGGCCTAACTGAACAGAAAGCCAAAGTTTTTTGGTTCCAACCCAGTCGTATTCATTAACGTCCACGCCACAGTCAATGAGCATCTTCACGATGTCCGTGTAGCCTTTACTGCAGGCCAGCGACAGCGCGCTCTCCCTGCCTTTGGCCAGGAGGCTGGGGTCGGCACCCTGAAGGAGGAACACATGACAGACGTGGAATCAACAAGGAAGCTTTACTGCAATAAAATCAGGTGTGCAACAGGTGGCTTTGACCAAAAATTTAAAAAAAAGAGTCTCAAATTTTGCAGAAGGATCTCACAAATTTACAAGAAATTAACAGCAATCTTTAAGAAAATTTACAAGAAAAAGGTCACATTTATTCATAAAAAAGTTGCAAATACACAGGCAAAAAGATACAAATTTAAGAGGGGGTAAGAACACAAATTTAATAAATTAAAATTTAAAAAAAAAACTCCTACAGCTAATGTAGACCAGCCTTTTTTTTTTTTTTTTTTACTTATAATTATTCTGGTTCACATCCGTTTAAATGTTCAGACATTTTGCAGCTCCAGGCTGATTTATAGCAGATAATTCTGCTAAAAATACATGAAAACATGAATATATGAAAACAGCTCTGCCCACAGTACAGGATGCCGACTCTGATCGGGCCAAAGCCTGAAAAACGGATTTTCTCGTACGTTCTGAAGCAGGAACTCGACGACGGCAATCTGTCCGTGTGCAGCCGCCCACATTAACGGAGTGAAACCTTCCTCGTCCTGGAGGTTGATGACCGTCTCTGTTAAAACCAGGAAGACAAAGAACAAACACAGTCAGCCCTCCGTGGCCAATCAGATTACATCTATCCGTGAATCAGAACTGGTCTAAGGTTAAGTGCAGAAAGTTCAGATGTATCGGCTATAACTACAATAATAGTTCATACAAGAAACTTGGTGCTTATCGTCTTACAGGGTAATAAAATGTTCTGATTTTCAGACTCCAAATTTGTAATAAAAAGACAGAATTTCAGGGCTTAGGACTCTGATGATGAACTTTCACCAGAACATCAATAATGGAATAGCCCATTCTGGCCTGACGAAATCACCCGGGGCTGCTCAGACCTCCTGACCACTGACCTTGACCTTGAGCGCAGCCAAGACAGAGACCCATCTAGGATGTGTATATAGTCCATGGCCATTTTTGGGGAAACCATAAATGCCCAGATCTTCCAACCTTTTACCTCAGCCTAGATGCTGACCTACCCGAGGGTCACTGTGAGTGCGTTTTGGTGAGAATCGAGGTAATTGCCTTGGAGGAGGAGTGATTTTTCTAAAATCATGTAAGTGCCATGATCTCCTGACCTCTGACCTTGACACTGACTTGACAAGTTGGATGCAGACCCTCCTGAGGATCATTGTGAGTTTGGTGAGCATCGGGGAAGCGATTCCTGTGAAATGTGGACGGACGACAGACACCTCGCAATCACATCAGTTCCTTTCAGCTTCGCCAGAATGACCTAAAAATGGCAAATTTACAAGAAAAAATGTGCAAATTTAGAAGAAAAAACCCCACTAATTTTTAAGAAAAAATTTGCTAATCTATGAGGAAAATGCTGAAAATTTACAGGAAAAAAGTTGCAGATTTACAAACATGCAAATTTCTGAGAAAGATGTTGAAAATTTCTGAGAAAAAAGTTGAAAATTTACAGGAAGTTGCAAGTTCACAAAAATTTTTGCAAATTTATGAGAAAAAAGCCATTTGTTTTTTAAAAAAAAGTTGCAAATTTCTGAGAAAAAGCCACAAATTTTTGAGAAAAAAAACATGCAAGTCTGAGAAAAATGTTGAAAACCTATTGGAAAAAATAGCATATTTACAAAAAAAAGCAAGTTTTTGAGGAAAAAAGTTACGAATCTCTAAGAATCAAGTTGAAATCTGAGGATCCTTGTGAGTGACTTTGGTCACCACTGGGGCAACTGCCTAGCAGGAGTAGAGATTTTTCTGAGATTATATAAGTGCGCCTTTGACCTTGAGCACATCTTGGACGCAGACCCACCTGAGGATCATTGTAAGTTTGGTGAGCATCGGGGCAAATGCCTCGGAGGAGTAGCGATTCCCGTGAAATGTAGACGGACGCCACACCATCGCATTAGGTCCTTTCGGCGTCGCCGGAATGAGCTAAAAAGGAGCTAAAGGCTGTGGCACAGGTGTAGAATGGCCGACTACTGATCGGAGGTTCAGGGGTTCGATTCCTGCTCTGTCTGCAGTCTGCATGTCGAAGTGTCCTTCAGCAAGACACTGAACCCCCAATTGCTCCTGGTGGGTCAGGCCAGCGCCGGTGCATGGCAGCGCTGCCGCCGTCAGTGTGTGTATGTGTGCGTGGATGGGTGGAGAGCAGGAGCTGTAAAGTGCTTTGGTCATCTAGAGATGAGAAAAAGCGCTGTATAAGTGAACGCCATTTAGAAATGAATAGTGTAGTGTATAAAAAGGAATGAACACATAAACAGCAGAGGACACACGGGTTATTTTACATATTTTACAACTTTTTTTGCGTCGGTCTACCTTGCTCAATCCTGCTGGCCAAAAACACCATCTCTCCTTGTGCTGCCAGCTGATGGACGGACAGAGCTGAAACATCACAGCAAAAACAGACTCGCTTACCCATGCCAAACACAATATTAACATTAAAACATGAGCCATTCCATTCTATAGCAAGCCAGTGAGCGGAGGCCAAAACAGGAGAGATATGATCTGTGAAAGGCCCTGACAAGTGAATCAGTGAATGTGATTTGAGTCTACCCGACCAAACAAAAGTGTGTTTTTTGAATGTTTAAAAATATCGCCAATTATGTAAAACCAGCTTTAAAAATCTTGAAAATTCGGCCAGCCCTCTCTGCTCTGAGGTGGTGGGGGCACGTCTGCAGCCGGCGCTGAAACCACGCCCACTCCCAGAACAGTGTCAAGTGTCAGCTGTCAGTGCCTTGTTTATAATGTGCTCATAAATTGATTTATGCCACTTTTGTAAAATCTTCTTCAGTTAAAAAAAAAAAAGTGTCAGCTGACAAACAGCTGAAACCTGGGGAAAGAATGGGAAATATACAGCCAGTATTTTTGAGCCAGCAGAGCCACATAAGCTAACATCATTTGTAAACAGTCCCTCCAGGATTTAGCCATGCTGCGATCGCAGCAATTCCCGCTGTTACAAACCACTGTCCCAAACGAGGTCCCGTATGTCACAAGCCCGGCTCCATGCTCTGACAAAGAAGGGGATGGTTTGAGCATAAAAGGGAGACCACACGGGGGTGCCAATTTAAACAATAATTTATTGATTAAAGTGAAAGAATAAAAGTAAGTGTCTGTAAAAATCAGTGGTGTGTGTATATGCATGGGATGCGTGAAACCAACATAACAGACAGTCACTAGCCAGACCAATGATGACACACACCTCTGTCAGGGGCTGCAACCGTGCCCAGCGGCCAACCCAAAACCACAACAACCTCCATAGGCTGCAAACAACAAACAGAACAGGACCGCCAGCACAGCCCCGGTCAGGCGACAGACAAAACCAGAACAAAGCAGCAGGCACAGCGGACACCAGGGAGGCGACCGGCCTCCAGCAGGAGCAAAACGCTCACACAGCCAAGCAGAGCAGAGGTGACTGGTCTCTGCGGGAGCAGAACGCTACTCAGAGGTGCACAGAGAGGGTTTTTATAGCCACCTCTCAGCCAGGGGTGGTCCTTCGCAGGTTGACCTATGGCACAGGGAAAAAAACAGAGCGGTCCGACTCCAAAAAGGAGCAGGCCGTCACACACCCCCACACACAAAAAAAGAGCTTCCCTATTGGAAAGGCCTACGCAGACTGATCTACAAACGACTTACAACAATTCATCATTTAATAATAAATACTCCCCAAATAATTTATCATTCAACAATAAATAATCAATTCATTTATTTACAGTTTACCATGTCCATTAAAATACAACCACAACAGAGCTACTGTATTTTTACTTTACCCAGTCGTGGTGTAGACACCCAGCCAACCCATCCAAACCTCGTCAGCCACCCAGCAATTCCCGGCGCCTGCAGAAGCAATTTAAGAGGACCGACAAACCAAACAGATGGCACAGGTAGCTAGAGACAAGACTTTCTTAATCTAACACCTAGGAACTCGGTGCTCTGGACAGGCCTTCACCACAACACCGGAACCTTTGATGTGTGGTGAATATCCACACAGTAGATCTGCAAAAAAAAAAACCAAAATACATCAGTCAGACAGTATTCTAGTAGTCCACAGACTACTGGGAAACAAATATCCCTCCAGAGGATGACCAAAATCCAAGGGCCACTGGACAGCAGGCTAATTCAAGACCATAGCCAGCCAGAAAAAAATAGGTGTCCATCAGGAGGACTATCAGAACTCCACCAGATAAACCGAGGTCTCAGCCCAGAGGCAAAATGAAACAACTCAGGAGCAAGCCACAGCCCTGCAGCAACCCAGACTTTACCAGCTCGCCCTGCAACCCACACTGATCAGAAACAACTGACACCTGCTTGCTCAACAATCCTCCAGCTGCTAAACCAGCAAGCTGCTGAGACTAGTGATGGGACGGCATATGCCGGAGCTTCGAGGGTGCTCCGAGCTTATCCAGGAAACAGTTGGCGAAGCGTGTTTTGAGGCATGTATTGCTGATGTATGTGTTGGCGTCGTACCATGCGACTGGGTCAGGAAGCCGTTCATGATTTTGCACGCAACATGAAATAAAGTGAGCAGCGATACACAATGGAAATCCCCGTCCCTCACGTTTTGTGTTGTCAGTGTTTGACTGTGTAAGGGACTTGTCACAGCCAATTTTCAAATGGAGGCAGCGCCAAAAACATGGACTTCTCCCGTTTGGGAACATTTTGAGTGCATTTCTCCCATTGATATATTTTCCACAAATAGTGCATGTTGATTACAACCGAGGTAATGGCTTAGCGGTAAAGCATCTGCTCTACAAGTGGGAGATCTGGGTTCAAATCCCAGCTGGGTCATCCGTTTAATTTTATTTGCAAGGTGAAGTATCTGTTGTGTTTCACAGAGCTTGGATCATTATTACGCATCATTATGCTGAGGCACTATTGCCATTGTGCCCTGCATGAGAATAAGGACAGAGTTGAATATACTGGGAAAGACAGTATATGACTGTTGAAAATTTATTATTTCTTAATAAAAATGGATAAGTAGTACAAGCACGCCAAGTAACAGGCACATTCACTGTAGTCACCCCAGTTTTATTTCTTTTTCCCCTTATGATCATTGATATTTCTTAAAAGACAGCACAATTATTGAAATTGAAAAAATACACACTAAACCCTTGTAAAAATCTGCATGCTGTATACTTTTTGTCGACTACATGGCCTAGAAGAGCAAATGAAGTTTCACATGAGGCTTCATCGATATGAACCATGTTGATGGAAAGGCTCAAGTCTTCAAGAAAGCCTATCTGGCTGTCACTGAGTGGTAGCTTAGAGGTAAAATGTCTGTCTTGCATCTGGAGACCTGGGGTTCAAGTCCCAATGGAGTTATTCTTATAATTTATTTTCATTTGCAAGGTGAAGCGTCTGTTGTGTTTCAAAAAGCTTGGATACAACAATAACATCATTATACTGAGGTACTATTGTGCACTGCATGACAATAAGGACAGAGATGAATGTACTGGGAAAGACAGTATAAGACTGTTAAAAAGTTATTTCTTAATAAAAATGCATAAGTAGCACAAGCACAGTCACTGTAGTCATCTCAGTTTTATTTCTTTTTTCCCTTATGATCATTGATATCTCTTAAAAGTGCATTTATTGAAATGAAAAAAATACACATTAAACCAATAATACCCTTGTAAAAATCTTCATGTTGTATACGTTTTATCCACTAGATGGCCTGGTAGAGAAAATGAAGTGTCTTAAGAAATATCAATGATCATATGGGAAAAAAGAAATAATAAAACTGAGGTGACTACAGTGAATGTGCTTGTGCTACTTATCCATGTTTTAAAGAAATAATAACTTTTCAACTGTCTTTCCCAGTACTTTCATCTCTGTCCTTATTGTTATGCAGTGCACAGTAGTGCCTCTGCATAATGATGTGTTATTGTTGTATCCAAGCTTTTTGAAACACAACAGACGCTTCACCTTGCAAATAAAAATAAATTATAAGAATAAACCCATTGGGACTTGAACCCCAGCTCTCCAGATGCAAGACAGACATTTTGCTGATCTGTATATACTTTTATTTATTTATCTATTTTCTACTCGTTTTAGTTTTGCTCTTAATATGAACCCTGAGTTTGAAATAAACGTTTGAATTTGAATTTATCTCTAGGCTACCACTCAGTGACAGCTGGGTAAGGCTTTCTTGGAAGGCTTGAACCATTCCATCAAAATGGTTCAATCGACAAAGCCTCATGTGAAACTTCATTTGCTCTACTAGGCCATGTAGTCGACAAAAAGTATACAGCATGCAGATTTTTACAAGGGCATTATTAGTTTAGTGTGCATTTTTTCAATTTCAATAAATGTGCTGTCTTTTAAGAAATATCAATGATCATAAGGGAAAAAAGAAATAATAAAACTGGGGTGACTACAGTGTGAATGTGCCTGTGTTACTTGGTGTGCTTGTACTACTTATCCATTTTTATTAAGAAATAATAAATTTTCAACAGTCTTATACTGTCTTTCCCAGTATATTCAACTCTGTCCTTATTCTCATGCAGGGTGCAATGGTAATAGTGCCTCAGCATAATGATGCATAATAATGATCCAAGCTCTTTGAAACACAACAGACACTTCACCTTGCAAATAAAAATAAAATTACAAGAATGACCCAGCTGGGATTTGAACCCAGGCCTCCCATTTGTAGAGCAGATGCTTTACCGCTAAGCCGTCATCTCAGTTCCAATAAACAGCCACTATTTGTGTAAAATACATCAATGGGAGAAATGCACTCAAAATGTTCCCAAACAGGAGAAGTTCGTGTTTTTGGTGCTGCCTCCATTTGAAAATTGGCTGTGACAAATCCCTTACACAGTCAAACATCGACAACACAAAACGTGAGGGACGGGGATTTCCATTGTGTATCGCTGCTCACTTTATTTCATGTTGTGTGCAAAATCATGAATGGCTTCCTGACCCAGTCACGTGGTACGACGTCAACACATACGTCAGCAATACACGCCTCGAAACGCGCTTCACCAAATATTTCCTGGTTAAGCTCGGAGCACCCTCGAAGCTCCGGAGCCTGCCGTCCCATCACGATCAAACTCATTTCAGACATAGGTGTCATATACGCCCAACACAACAGCTCTTCAGACGGAGACTGCAGGAAATCCTCCATAACTGACATTGTGCTCATGTTCACTAAACACGTAACACACAAAAAAAACCCACACCAGACTGATGTGTAATTAACACAAATGCCACACTCTGTCTAACCTGCAAACAATAAACTCATGCTCCACATAAAAAAAACACCACAACAGATTCATAAATCAGCAGACACTCACCTCCGTGTCTCCCAACAGGTGTGCTTCTCAGCCAGTGCTGTACAGTAATGAGTGCTGATGTCACCCAGAAAACACAGCTGCTTACTCATTCACCAAAAAAAAAAGTCACGCTTTCACTCACACATGTGAGCAGACTGCGCCAATGGAAAAAATGAAACTGGGTCAAACACAGACAGACTGCTTCCACACAAATTAACACACTGACAACTCTCCACCCTGACTAACTGGTTACAAAAGTAACTACTCTGGACCCTAGTCTTCGGACAGCTACTTGCAGGAGGTTCTTTAATCACTAAACCACTGGGCTGACAGCAATTGCTACGCGACGACTTGCCAGGAGCTCCTCTGGATGTGACCCCAATGTTGCATTCACCACCACACTAAACCAAAGCAGACTGTGAATCCCCTAGTGGAATTCACTGTTTAGACTATCCGGAGAAATTACCAGTGCTATCGGGTAAGCCCTCATTTATCATATCACAAATAACTTACAGGCTCAAAAAAAACTTAACAGGTTCAGTCAAGCGAACAAACAGACAAGTGCCCCATAATGTTACAAACGGGCCAAAATCAACCCAGACGGTCCCAGGCTCAAAATGGGACGAGCCCCCATTATGTCACATTAACAAGGGAGCCCGCATGAAGGTGCCAATTTAAACAATTTATTGATTAAAGTGAAAGAATAAAAATAAGTGTCTGTAAAATCAGTGGTGTGTGTGTATATGCATGGGATGCATGAAACAAACCAACATAACAGACAGTCACTAGCCAGCACAATGATGACACACGCCTCTGTCAGGAGCTGGAACCATGCCCAGCGGCCAACCCAAAACCAGAACAACCTCCACAGGCTGCAAATAGCAAACAGAACAGGACCACCAGCACTGCCCCGGCCAGGCGACAGACAAAACCAGAACAAGGCAGCAGGCACAGCGGATACCAGGGAGGCGACCAGCCTCCAGCAGGAGCAAAACGCTCGCACAGCCAAGCAGAGAGGCGACCGGCCTCCGTGGGAGCAGAACACTACTGAGAGGTGTGCAGAGAGGGTTTTTATAGCCACCTCTCAGCCAGGGGCAATCCTTGGCAGCTCCACCTACAGCACAGGGAAAAAACACAAAGAGAGGTCCGACTCCAGAAAGGAACGGGGCATAACACCACAAAATCTGAACTTTGTCCAATCACTGCCAAAATCCGCCAGTTTCACCAATCAAATTTGTCCCTGAGTAGCGCTCAAATGCTCAGTCCAACCAATCAAATGCGTTGCTGCACCATGCTCACTTACACATTTACAGTAAGTATAAATGGAACACATCACCAGAAAACAGGGTGTGTGATTTAAAAAAAAAAAAACACTCATCCGTGAGTTTTCCCACACCGTCCCTTCCTCCGTCTCCCTCAGCCCGCCGGTGAACGTCTCCTCGAGTCTCCGTGCTGACCACGTGTATGAAGTGCCCGGGTTTGTGTTGAAAAAAGTCCACCTGCCTGAAAACACCCCTGTCATGGGAGCGCGCATGAGGAGAGACGCCGTAAAACCACAAACAAAGGAGCAAATCTAACACTACAGCCAGTGCTGTAACATTTTATACATCTATAGAGGTAAAATCATTACTACATCTTGTCAATGAGTTTTAAAGCTGTATATCTCTGGTCTGGACACACACCAACACGCAATTCAGGCAAATCCCCAGGACAGCCCCGCAATTAGAGCCGCAACAATCAAAAAAAAAAAAAAAAAAAAAAATCATGCAGAATTCTGGAATGCATGTATGGCTGGTATTGGAGCAGTGATGGGGCGGGGTTGGGTCTGTATTACGTAGAGCAGACCTGTTTTAGACCCGCCCACAAAATTCTGGCAAGAACACTTTCCCACACCTGGGACTACATTCTCCAGAGACCATCGGCCGGTGGAGGGTGGCGCCAGCCCAGTGGATCTGACAGTTCTGCTGGGTTGGCCCCGCCTAGGAAAGACAGCTGATAAATGACACCACAGCAATCAGCTGACACTTCTGAGGAAGACTGCAGTGGACAGTCGAAACATGTAAAGGTTAAAAACATCTCCCTTTTTATTCTTGTCTTAAATAAGAAAAACAAAAAACTAATAATGATGTTCTTTTTATGAAATGCTGTTAGTTTTACACCAGATTTCAAAAAGTTCAACTTTTGTCTCGTCAGTCAATAGAATATTTTTCCCAAAAGTCTTGGGGATCATCAAGATGATTTTTTTTTTCCAAATGTGAGATGAGCCTTTGTGTTCTTTTTGGTCAGCAGTGGTTTTGGCCTTGGAACTCTCCCATGAGTACCATTTCTGCAAGTGAGGCCTGCAGTTCTTTAGATGTTCTTCTGGGTTTTGTTTCTTATCTGTTCTTGAATTTCTTTAAATTGTGGCATGATGTGTTGCTTTTTTAGATCTTTTGGCCTACTTCACTTTGTCAGGCAGGTTCGATTTAAGTAATTTGTTGATTCAACTGGGCGTGGCTAGTGAAATTGAACTCAGCTTTCCAAAAAATGTGGTTAATCACAGTTAATTCATTATGTAACAAGGGGAACAATTACTTTTTCCACACAAGGCCAGGTAGAGTTGGATAGCATTTTTTCCTTAATAAATGAAATTATCATTTAATAAAAACTGCATTTTGTATTTACTCGAGTTATCTTCATCTAATATTAAAATTTGTTTGATGATCTGGAACATTTAAGTGTGACAAGCATGCAAAAATATAAGAAATCAGGAAGGGGACAAATACTTTTTGGCAGCACTTTTCAATATATAAGAAAAGAGGCGTGGCTGGACACTTTTGCACAGTGGTGTAAATGAAAAAAAAGAGCAAATTTAATATGTTAAATGAAGTAAAAAAATTTAATGAAATTAAGTTAAAAAAAACCAAACTGCTGTACTTACAATGCACCAGAAGCGGTGTGGAGGAAACCTCGTTGCCGCGGTGCTTGTTGGTGAGCGTAGTGGACTGTTTGATGGGGGAGAAATGTTTGGTGGTGGACGGCGTGTAAACGTGACGCACCTGGATCCCTGGGGAGGGCGACGTCTGGATGTTACACTCAGCTGGGTGAGAGAAGACAGACGGCAAGTTGTCATCACAGGCAGTGTTGGGCATGAATCACAGGCATGAATTTGCAGTTGTTGCAAATTCAAGAGATTTGGGGGGAAAGTTGGAAATTAACAAGGATTATAAAGTCTAAAATATACGAATGGAAAATGTTGGACATTTAATGACAATTAATGAAGCTCTGGGTAAAAAAAGTCTGGAAATTACTAAGGGACAAAAGATGTAAATTTATGAGACTCTGGGGGAAAAGTCAGAAATTTAAGAATAGAGAAAAGTTGCACTTTATGAGACAAGGGGGGAGTCATAAATTTATGAGATCATGGGGAAAAAAGTCTGAAATTTATGAAAGGAAAAAAGTCTGAAATTTATGAGATTGTGAGAAAATAGTCATAAATGTCTGAGGCCATGGAAAAAAAAAGTCTGAACTTTATGAAGGGGAAAAAAAGTCTGAAATTTATGAGACCGTGGGAAAAAGGTCATAAATTTATGAAGAGAAAACAGTCGCAAATGTATGAGACTATAGGAAAATAGTCAAATGTATAAGACTGTGGGAAAAAGCTTGAACTTTATGAAGAGAAAAAAGTCGCAAATGTATGAGACCGTGGGAAAAAAAATCTGAAATTTATGATACCGTGAGAAAATAGTCATAAATGTATGAGGCCGTGGGAAAAAAAATCTGAAATTTATGAGACTGTGAGAAAATAGTCATAAATGTATGAGGCCATGGGAAAAGTCTGAACTTCATGAAGGGGGAAAAAAACTTGCAAATGTATGAGACTGTGAGAAAAAAATCTGAAATTTATGAGACCAAAGGGAAAAAAGTCACAAATGCATGAGACAGTGAGAAAAAAGTCAGACATTTATGAAGGGGAAAAATATAAATTTATGAGGCCAGGGCAAAAAAAATCTGAAATTAATGAAGAGAAAAAGTTGCAGATTCACAAGAGGGGAAAAAAAGTTGCAAATTCCTGAGACTTCTTCCTCTTCTTTCAGCTGCTCCCTTTAGGGGTCGCCACAGCGGATCATCTGCCTCCATCTCACCCTATCCCTTGCATCTTCCTCTGAAACACCAACCCTCTCCATGTCCTCCTTCACTACATGAATCTTCTCTATGAATCTTCTCTGTGGTCTTCCGCTTTTCCTCTTACCTGCCACCGTCTCCAAACCACACATCATCACAGGTCTCACTACCATCTTGTAAAGCTTCCCTTTCACCCTTGCTGCTGCCCTTCTGTCACAAATCACCTCGGACACTCGTCTCCACCTACTCTACCCTCCCTGCACGCTCTTCTTCACCTCTCTTGTGCATTTTCCATTGCTTTGGATGGTTGATCCCAGGTATTTAAACTCATCTGCTTTCACTACCACTACTCCTTTCATCTTCACTGTTGTACCTGCCTCCCTCTCATTCACATTCATGTACTGTCTTGCTTCTGACTTTCATCCCTCTTTTGTCCAGAGCATACCTCCACCTCTCCAGGTTCTCTTCCACCTGTTCCCTACTCTTACTACAGATCACCATGTCTGCAAACATCATGGTCCACGGAGACTCCTGCCTGACCTCATCTGTCAGCCTGTCCACCACCATGGCAAACAAGAAGGGGCTCAGAGCCGATCCCTGATCGGCTCTGAGCCCACCCCACCCCCACCTTGAACCCATTTGTCACTCCTACAGCACACCTCACCACCATCTCGCCGTCCTCATACATGTCCTGCACCATCCCCATATACTTCTCTGCCACTCCTGACTTTCTCATACAGTACCACGCTTCCTGTCTTGGCACCCCATCATCTGCTTTCTCTAGATCAGGGGTATCCAATCATGTGCCATGGAGGGCCAAGACCCTGCAGGTTTTCTCTTCTATTCAGTCTCTTCAGCAGGTGTTTTCACTGATCAGCAATCAGTGGGAAGAAATCCAGAGAAATCTGCTGTTGAAGACACTGGTTGGAGGTAAAGCCTACAGGGTCTTGGCCCTCCATGGCACATGATTGGACACCCCTGCTCTAGATCCACAAAGACACAGTGCAACTCCTTCTGACCTTCTCTATACTTCTTCATCAGCACTCTTAGAGCAAACACTGCATCTGTAATGCTCTTTCTTAGCATGAAACTGTACTGCTGCTCACTGATTGTCACCTCTCCTCTTAACCTGGCTTCAACAACTCTTTCCCATATCTTCATAGTGTGGCTGATCAACTTTGTGCCTCTGTAGTTACTACAGCTCTGAGCATCACATTTGTTCTTGAAAATGGGTACCAAAACACTTCCTCTCCACTCCAAGATTGTGCTAAACAATCTGGTTACAAAATCCACTGCCATCTCTCCTAAACATCTCCATACCTCCACAGGTATGTCATATGGACCAACCACCTTTCCATTCTTCATCCTCTTCAAAGCTGCCCTCACTTCTGCCTTGCTATCTTCAGGACTTCCTTGTTTACCATCTTTCCTTCATCCATCCTCCTCTCTCTCTCATTTTCTTGATTCATCAGCTCTTCAAAGTACTCCTTCCACCTTCTCAACACACTCATTTGTTAGTACATTACCATTTCTGTCCTTAATCAGCCTAACCTGCTGTACATCCTTTCCAGCTCCATCTCTCTGTCTAGCCAATCGATACAAGTCCTTTTCTCCTTCCTTAGTGTCCAGCCTCTCATACAACTCACTATACGCCCTATCCTTTGCCACCTCTTTCTTTGCCATGCACCTAGATTCCAAATACTCCTGTCTACTTTCTTCATCTCCCTGACTATCCTCCTTTTTCTTTGCTAACCTCTTCCTTTGAATACTTTCCTGTACCTCCTCATTCCACCACCAAGTGTCCTTGTCTTCCTTCCTCTGTCCACTGGATACACCACATACCTTTCTACCCGTTTCCCTCAATACTTTTGCTGTACTTTCCCAGTCATCTGGTAATTCTTCCCTACCACCCAGCGCCTGTATCAACTCCTTCCTGAACTTTGTGAGACCTTCTTCCTTCTGCAACTTCCCCCACTTGATCTTTGGCTCTGCCTTCACTCTTTTCCTCTTCTTGCTTTCCAAAGTCATCCTACAGACTACCATCCAATGCTGTCTAGCTACATTCTCCCCTGCCACCACCTTGCAGTCTCCTGTCTTTTCAGATTTCTCTGTCTGCAAATTCCTGAGACTGGGAAACAGAAATTTTTACACGGGGTGGGGGGTGAGTTGCAAATTTATGAGAGTGGGAAGAAAAAAAAAATCATAAATTTACAAGAGGGGGGAAAAATTGATATATTTGCCCCTGGGCCTTGATATTGACACCTGTGATTAAGAGTAAAGACTAAGAGGAAATGCAAAAAAAATCTGACCTTTGAACAGAACCGAGGCCACCTCCAGGTCCGAGTTGACCTGGTCCTGGATGTTCTTGCTGTCCTCCTCATTGAGTGACTTGACGAACCTGGAGCAGACGTTCATGTCGAAGCGGTTAGGCAGGATGAACTTGATGCCCATGGCCACGTTCTGAGCGTTGGCGGCGTCGTCAGGGCTGCCCCCCACCGACTGCTCCGTCTTTATGGCGCTCAGGTCCGGCATCACGCAGATCCCCTCCATGTCCTCGGCAACCAGCGGGCACTCCGCCATCCCGTCTGAGGCCGTCGCCATAACGCTGTCCATCCTCTAAGCGTTTCACGGGTAAATCAGGCCAAAGCTGAGGAATGCCTGGAAGGAGGGCAGGACAACTTGGCAAGTCTTGGCAGAGGTTTGTGCTCTCTGAACACTTAGGTTACGGATGTTATGTTTCTCGTTTTAGGTAAAATATATAGGACATGATATCATGACATTGTGCAAACATTCTTCTTCCAGCGGTGTTTTGTCAAATTTGTGCAGCAACTTTTTTCCACATAAATTGCCAACTTTTTTCTTAAAAACATGACTTTTTTCTCATAAATTTGCCATTTATGCCATTTGTATGAGAAAAAAGTTGTCAACCACAAATTTGAGAAAAACATATTAAGAAAAAGTTTTCAACTTTTTTCTCGTAAATTTGTGGCTTTTTCTCAAAAAAAATTGCAACTTTTTTCATCATAAAATTGTAAATAAAAATTCTTGTAAATATGCATTTTTTTTTCCTGTGCATTTGCTACTTTTTCCCTCATAAATTTCAGGATTTCTGATGATGTCAATGGATGGCGGCTGCACTGGTGGGGGATCAGGGGAACCCCTCCCTTGCAGGTTTGGGGAAGCCCCGTCATTATGCCTGCCAGCGTGCCACCGGGGATGAGGCTGATGCCGTGCTCGTGAGGTCCCAGCCTTAGTATGACTGGCATTTGTAGCGGTGGGTTTTTAACGGGACAGAGCTGCTAACCCTGCCCCAACCCCCCTCACTTTCTCATCCAGGCTTGGGACCGGCAATGGTGGAGTTCCCATTCCCATCTCCACCTGGAACATCCAGACCCTAAACGAACCCAGCCACCCTCAGCTTCTTGCCTCCGAGCTCAGCTGTCTCAATGTCTCTATTGCTGGTCTCCAGGAAGTCAGGTGGACACAGGACGGTGAGACAACAGTGGGCGAATACAAGATCATATAAACTGGCAATGACACCCACCACGCCCAAGGCGTGGCCATTGCCATCCACCAACGGTATGTGGCTTCCCTCACCACCTGGAAGCCACTGGGTCCCTGCTTGCTGTACACTCGCCTGCAACACTCTTTTGGCTACCTTTCCATCTTTGTGGCCTACTTCCCCACAAACATCACCAATGACCAAGCCAAGGATGCATTCTACACACAGCTGCACGACGAGCTACGCTGCATTTCCCGCTACAACATCACCATTGTCCTAGGGGACATGAACGCCACCGTGGGCCCCGACAGGAGCTGCTTGGAACACATCATCGGACCGTTCCCATCTGACGTCACCAATGACAATGGTGACCGCATGCTAGAGGCGTGCACCACGCACAATCTGAAGATCCTGGGCACCTGGTTCCAGCATCGTCAAATCCACCACACCACCTGGTACTGTAACACCAGTGCTACATCCACAACCACTGACCGCATCTTGGTCAGTGGGCGCTGGAGAATTGCCACTGATTGCCATGTCTACCGCAGTGCTGAGCTGGGGCGGACCGACCATTGACTCCTCGCCGCCACTGTCCGCCTGTACCGCCGACGCAATGCCCCTCCTAGCCCTGCCCGTCGCCACCCCTCAGGCAATGAGAAGTTTTACACCCCTCAGTTTGCCCACTGCTACTCCATCGAAGTCACGAACCACTTTGCTGCCCTTGACCACCCAGAGGGTCTTGAGGATGCCTGGGAGCAGATTACCACCACTCTCACTCTGGCTGCCACAAACGTCCTTGGTGATCGCCGCCAGAATATTCAGCCATGGATCTCTGATGCCTCCCTGGAGCTGGTCAATCGATGCCATAAAGCCAGACTCCAGGGGAAGGATGATTACCACACTCTGAATATAGAGAGACGACGCAGCCTCCGGCACGATGAAGCCACTAGGCTCCACCGTACTGCTGACAAGGCCAACAACAGCTTCCAAGCAGGAAACCCCTGGTCTGCCTACCAGTCTATCAAGGAGCTGTGCCAAGCCGGCAAGAAACAGCAGTCGTTGTCCCCCACCAGCTAGCCGCCGATGGCATAAGCCTCATCACGGATCCGACGACCAAACTCCAATAATGGCGGGAGCACTACATGAGCGTTCTCTGCAAGCCCCCTCCTCCCACTTCAGATAAGCTGCAGCAGTATGGCGATGCCGGTGTTGAAGGCAACTCAATCAGCTTAGCCCTGCCCTCGATCAGTGAGCTGTCAGATACTGTCAAGAAGCTCCCCTCTGGGCGAGCCCCCGGCGCTGATGGGAGTTATGGCAGAGATGATGAAAGCCGCCCTCACCTCTGTCATCCCTCAGATGGAACATCTGTGCTGGTTCATCTGGGCAGAAGAACGTGTCATTCTGTCTTTCTATAAGAACAAGGGTGACCGTTGCAGCACAGCCAGCTATCGTCCCATCATGCTGCTTTCCATCCCTGGCAAGGTAATCACCACTGTCATCCTGAGCTGCATCCGCCTCCTGCTCCTCATTAAGCAGCAGGCCAGCTTCACTCCTCACTGGTCCACAGTGGACTGCATCCTTGCCTTGGATGTCCTGGCGCAGCAGTGGAGGGAGTATCGCCAACCTCTTTATGCAGCCTACGTCGACCTCAACGCTGCCTTCGACCCCCTAGACAGGAACGCCCTCTGGCATCTCCTCCATGGCATTGGAGTCCCGTCCAAGTACATCAGCATTCTCCAGGATCTCTACACCAACACCACATACACGGTACGCGCCGAGGGTGACATGTCAGACCCTTCTGTCACCACCTCTGGAGTCCAGCAGGGACACGTTGCTGCGCCAAACCTCTTTAATGTTGTGGTTGACTATTGGGTTAAGAACGTGACGGAATGCTGCCCCAATCTCGGAGCTGACTCCCACTTCACAGACCTGTGCTATGCGGATGATGTGGTGCTTTTCACCACACATATAGACATAATCGCTGAGGCACTGGAGCTGCTTGCAGAGGAAGCATCACCCCTGGGCCTTACCATCAGCTGGGCAACGACAAAGATCCAGTCACTGTCAGACTTCTTGCCACCACCACTACAAGTCATCACCATCAACAACAAGCAGACTGAGATTATCAACGACTTTGTCTACCTCGGAACTAAGATCACCAGCTCCTGCTCATCAGACCCAGAGATTACTCACCACCTGCAGCTGTCTCGCAGTGCTTTCAGACGCCTCCAGAGAGTCTGGCGGCACGGGAAGATCTGCACGACCACAAAGTTGCGAATTTTTAACACCTGTGTGATCCCTGTCCTCCTTTACGGGTCTGAGACCTGGACCCTTTCCACCACAACCACCCACCATCCGGATACATTCCATCAGACCTGCCTCCGTAACATCCTCGGCATCCGATGGTTCCACCACACCACAAACGATGAGGTCTACAAGAGGGCCGGCTGCCCTATCCCCATCTCTACCATCATCAGAAGAGAGAGGCTGCGGCTCCTCGGCCACGTGACCAGGCTGGAAAACAGGACACTGGCCAAGCAGGACCTCTCCACCAGCACTCATCTCCCCCCCACCAGGGCTGGCATTGCCCCCGAGGTCGGCCCAGACTGTCCTGGACGACCCAGGTTACAATGATAAGGCCTCATTGTCCTAGCCCAAGATCGCCCTGCCTTCAGACAACTGGCCGCAACGGTCACTTAAGTGGCCAGGCGAGGATTAAGCAAGTAAGTTCTTATAAATTTGAATTTTTTTCTTGTAAATTTGCAGTTTTTTCCTGTGCATTTCCAACTTGTTTTTCTCATAAATTTGCAACTTTTTCATTAATTTGAGACTTTTCTGAAAAATGTATGACTTTTTTCTCCAAAATTTAAAATTTTTTCCCCTGTAAATTTTCAACTTTTTTTACATACATTTGTGGCTTTTTCCTCAAAAATCTGCAACTTTTTTTTCTCACAAATTTATTATTTTTTTCTTATAAATTAGCATTTTTCCCTGTGCATTTGCAACTTTTTTCTAATAAATTTGCAACTTTTTTCTGTTAAATTTGCTATTTTTTTCTTATAAATTTGTAATTTTTTTCCTGTACATTTGTAACTTTTTTTCTCATAAATTTGTGACTTTTTTTTCCAACTATTTCCTCATTAATTAAGCTGCAGGTTTTTTCTCATAAATTTGTGACTTTTTTTATTACAACTTTCATACATTTGCATTTTTTCTTGTAAATTTGCAATTTTTTCCTTGTAAATTTTCAACTTTTTTCTCAAGTCTTGGCGAAGGCTTGCGCTTTCTGAACACTCACGATATGGTCGTTGTATTTCTCGTTTTAGGTAAAATATATAGGACATGATATCATGACAATGTGCCAACTTGATGCTTATTTATTCCAAAACTGAATGAAGTAAAATAAAAAAAATTACACGAACCCTGCCGTCTGAAACGATGACCATTAATCGTTCATTTCTTTGGTTAATATCAAACATTTATCCACTCTAATTATATGTCGTTAGAATTTGAAAAGTGTGTCAAAATCCGGACCGGAATACCAGAATATAAATGGTACATAAGGGTTAAATTTGACCGTGACGATCCTGAATCAGCGTAAATAAATAACATCAAATAACGAACAATGGTAGCCGCCGGTTAGCATGCTAGCGCCATTCATCTGAACCTTCCGTCAAAATACACTAACTGTTAAATAATTTAAAAAGAATATATGTGACCCATAAATGTTAATAAAGGTATGTGATTAAACGTGTATTCTTACGTGATATAACATCGTTTTCCGTTAAATGTCACGTCCAGTCTTCTAGCTGCTTTTTGCGCACGCGCGTTGAGCTGCCTTTTGTCCAGCGTGCATCCGCTAAAAACGTCCCCACATTTTGTTCCGACCCGAACCTCTTACGACAGTGCAATATAATAGTGAGAATTTTGTTATCTGCGTTAAAATTTATATTTTTAACTGTAAATAATAATTAAAAAAAACACCCGGTTCCATCTACTCAATTAAAGATCGGCATGTACTCAAGTAAGTTTTTCACAAAATTGCACTTGCACAAATAGTTTTATTTGAGGATTTTTTTTTACTCTGCTGTCCTCAAGCGAGGGAGGACAACAGGGAAAGAATTTAAAAACACATGAAACTTTTTTCCCTGTAAATTTTCAGCTTTTTTTTCTCGTAAACATGCATCTTTTCCTTCTCATAAATTTGCTAAATAAAATCACAAGAAAAAGGAAGCAAATTTATAAGGGGAAAAAAGTAGAAAATTTACAATAAAAAACTTGAAAATTTATGAGAAATTCATTAGAAAAAATATTGCAAATTTACTAGTAGAAAAAAATGCAAATTTGCAGGAAGAAATCACACATTTACAAGAAAAAATAGCAAATTTACAATGGAAAAAAGTCAAAAATAAATGAGAAAAAAGTTGAAAATTTTCATGAAAAATGGGCAATTTTATAAGGAAAAAAAGTTGAATGTAATTCCAGGGTGAACTTGTATCTTGTGGGGCCACTAGTTGCATTTGCGTACTCTGTTTTATATCCAGAAACAGCCGTGACTGTCTATTTTCTTTATCCATCTGTGATCTGATTCCCTACCAGTTATCTCTGGCCTGTGTTGTGTAGTAATATGGCGGCTGTGGCACCCTGGGTGTAGTGGGAGGTGACGGCCCACCTTTCCGGTGGTGTCGTCACCTGGGGTATAAAGAGCCAGGGGGAAGGGGCACTGTCTCTTTCATCGTCGACCCCTTGGCCTGTACGGAACGCTGTATTACTATTGTAGTTTGTTAATAAAGTACATTTGACTTCACCTCCAGCCTGCTTATTGTGGGAGTGAGTTATGGACATAACATTTGGCGATAAGGTAAAAGGTATGGAGAGGGGTTTTTCCGGCTGGCAGCCATTTCTGGAGGTCCTGGGCGAGCTTCCCGTTCCTTGGGAGAGGTGGTACATGGCCTTCCAAAATTATCTGGTTGCCCTGGACCTTGGTGAGTTGGAAAAACTGCGTGCAAGAGCCATTTTAGTCCATAATCTTGGCATGGAGGGCCAGCAAATTCTCAGCATGTTAGGTGCTAGCGATAGCTTATACGATGTGGTGGGGCTAATGGTGCGCTACTTTCACGCCCCAGAAAACATCACAGTAAAAAGAATTTGGTTTCTGCAGCACCGCCAGCAGGCCGGAGAGCAGTACAACAGTTCATTGCAGATCTGCGTCAGCTGGCGGTGGAGTGCTATTTTGGAGCTTTAGAAGAGGAAATGATCCGTGACCAACTAGCGGAGCACGTCCTCTGTTCTGCGGCACGATCAAGGCTCCTGATACACACGGGTGAGAGGACGTTAGTCATGGCCGTTGAGATAGCCCAACAGCTTGAGGCTGCGGAGAAGCTATCAAAGGATTTGGGAGAGAGAAGTTTGCTGGGGCACATGGAACCATGGATGACAGTGCTGGCTGTGGACTCAGATAGCGAGGACAGCGAGGATGAAGAAGAGTATGCTGCTGCTATAAAAATTAGGTCCGCCCCGGGATCGCCAAGCTGTTATGACTGTGGGTCCACGAGGCACCGGTACAAGGCCAGAGAGTGTCCGGCGAAAGGCAAGCGTTGTGGCAAGTGTGGTCTCCTGCATCATTTTGCCAGGGCCTGCAGGAATTTTGAGCGGGAGGACCAAAGACGTGGAGCGGATTCCTCCATCGTGGCTCCAACGGTTGTTCATACCGTCTCTCCGAGCACAGATGGGTACATTTATTGCAATGTGTTGCTGGACGGCATGGAAGTGCCGTTGTTAGTGGACATGGGAGCAGTGGCTTTGATGTTGAGCTGGCCCACTGTGAGGAGTCTGTTCCCACACTACCACGTGAGAGCACTGTCGGCATCGTACCACGGCTATGGTGAAAACAAACTAGCCATCGTGGGTTTGCTGGACTTAACGGTTCGGTACAAGTCGGCAATTATGACAAATGTCCGATTTGTGGTTACAGCTAGAGGATCGGACATCATGGGATGTGACATGTTCTACGGCCTGAGCTTTAAGATCACCAGCAGCACTGGAGAGGAGTGGTCGGGCTGTGGTCTGTGGGACCGACCTGCCCCGTATATGGACGATGATCCGGTTTGGGACACTGACTGGCCTAGTAGTCTGGGAATGGAGCAGGATGAGACCCACCATGGATCGCTGCGGGAGGGTTCCGGTGCCAGTGTCCACATTGCCCTTGGTGTGGGAACTGAACAGCACGGTGGAACACCCACAAAGACAGATGGAGCCGAAACGCTAGCCCCCTCTGCTTCTGTTGTGAAGCCTGAGGAATACGAGAAGCAAGGAGCTACTGTGGCGTTGCTGGCGCGTAAAATGAAAGAGAGCAGGGCAGGACCGGCTGGCGCGGTAGGACAATGTGCCATCCAGCAACACTGGAGGCCAAAGGGAGCTGCGGACAGGGTCGAAGGAACGGTTCGACCCAGAGAAGCAGTCCGGATTGGACGTTGGGGGTATCTGAAGCCAAGTCGGGCGCCACTATGGGTCAAGGATGAGGTTCGGCCCAGAGGAGAGGCTCGGTTGAGGGGAGCCCATGAAAAGAGAAGACGTTGTGATGGACAGGGGTGGCTGAGAGTAATAGCTGCCCGGGAAGCTGGCTACTTGAGGCTATCTGATGACTCATGGCGGCACCCAAACGAGCTGCGGTGTGTGGGGAAGAGGGGACGCCAACGCAGCCCATTCCCGGAGGCCAAGAAGCGTAGGCACTCCGGGCGGGACCCACCAGATGGAAGTCCAAGGGGTGGCCCGTCCACCGGGTCTGTAAAGTGACTGCGGGGTAGCTTTTGATAAATGTTGTTTTAATTCATGACCCCAAGTCTTGTTATTTACTGTATATGTTTCACATTTTCTTATGGTGTGGTTGCCCTGTGTTTTGAAAAAAATAAGAGAAAGTCCCCAACACTGTTTGTTTAATATTCAAAAAGAAAAAGGTGATGATGTGTGTTTTGTGTGGTATGCCCAGGTTGTGGGGTGGGTGTGTTGGGGTGGGGTGGGGGCCGCCATTAGGAATGTGAATGTACATATCACCTGTTTAGTTTGTTATAACAGTTTGATTATATATATACACTGTTCTGGGATTAATTTAACTTTTAGAAGCACGGCTATTTTTTTCTTTTGGAACTTTGGTGATTATGGCGGCAGAATAATCCGCCTGGCCGTGTAGGGGTGAGCCAGCAG
The DNA here is from genome assembly GCA_020510985.1 of Pholidichthys leucotaenia. NCBI lineage: Eukaryota > Metazoa > Chordata > Actinopteri > Cichliformes > Pholidichthyidae > Pholidichthys > Pholidichthys leucotaenia. The sequence goes on along the minus strand of CM035850.1, from coordinate 21,500,086 downwards.
TCCACCTGGCCCCTCTAATTTAGTTATTTTGGGTGAATGGATAGGTTTGTATATTCATTTCTGTACATATATGTCTTGCTGATTAGTGCGTGAGTCGGGCTACAAATTTGGGTGGGCCTAATTGGTATGCTTGCATTTTTCTACAGGAGAGGGAAAATGTTGTGTAGTAATATGGCGGCTGTGGCACCCTGGGTGTAGTGGGAGGTGACGGCCCACCTTTCCGGTGGTGGCGTCACCCGGGGTATAAAGGGCCAGGGCGGAAGGGACATTGTCTCTTGATACCCGGTGATTGTGTAGAAATCTCGCGATAGGGACGCTCGGAGAAGGACGGCGGATGCGGAAGAGGTCTTTGGCGGTAAGATTGAATAAGTTTCTGGCGGATTAGCATAAACTGTATTCTGTCTGCAGTATCATGTCAACTAGTTCTGGTGGAGAGAATGGGGAGGATATGGAGTGGTTGGATATCAGTGAGTGCTAAAAAGAAAAGGGCAATGAAAGAAAGAGTGAGGCTCCCAAGAGCAAGAAGCTGGTCTGAAGGGAGCGATGCAGGTGGCGGTGGCAAGAAATCTAGAACTGGCCAGGGTAACGGTCTGATATTTTTGAATGAAACGCAAGAAAATCAATGGAAAGTAATAACTGAGTTTAATCAAGATGAAGGGCATTTTCACCCAATCAAACTTACTAAAGCAATTGAGCAAGAGATTGGTAAAATTAAGTTTGCTGGGTGCATGAATAATAAGCGAGTGCTAATCCATGCTGTCAGTGGACAGCAGCAGGAAAAGATTCTGAGAATGTCATCTCTTAGTGGGGAAAGGGTGAAATCCTATGTCCCAGGAGCACTATCTAAGATAAGAGGAGTAATGTGGCGGTAAAGATTTATAAGCAGCGAACTGAGGGTTTTAAGCAGGTTTATTAAATCATACCGCCATCATAGGAACTCGCTCCAGCCCTTGTGCAGGCAGGCTGGAGCGGGTCCTCAGGCTCTCAGCAGCAGTAGTCAGAAGCAGTGGTAAGAGTGAGAGAATGAGTTACAGAGCAATGCAGCTTTTATACCCAACTACAGACAATACATGAAAGGCATGGGACATTTACATCACAGTAAGAGCAGGAAGCATGAACACAATGCATGAATGGCACATTAACATCACAGTACTGAGCAGGAAAAAGCTAGACGAAGCGAGGCTGCCTGTTGACATTAATACACACATTTCACTGTAATGTTAATCGCTCCAGATGCGCGCTCTGATTGTCCCAGTCTGTTGTGGGGGTTAACCACAAGTAATATCTGGAGTTCCTCTGAATGTGCTGATGTCTGATATCAAAAATGAAACTAAAGGAGGCAAAGTAATTGATGCAGCAAGGCTCAAAATTCAGAGAGATGGCTCTTTGAAAGAAACCAGTCGGTGGTAATTCAGTTTGAGAAAACTCCAAATCAGTAGATAGGCTATATAAACTACAACGTGAGAAAACTTATTCCCAATCCCCTGAGATGTTATACATGTCAAAGAATGGGGCATACAGCACAACAATGTAAAGGAAAACCAAGGTGTGCAAGATGTGCAGGCCAGCATGAATATGGGAAATGTGAGAAAGATGCCAACTGTGGTGGTGATCACAGCGCTGCATATGGAGGTTTTATGGTACAGAAAGAAGCAAGAGAAGCCCATAGAGTCAAGATTATGAACAAAATCTCATATGCTGAAGCTCTAAAGAAAGTCAGGGAAGACAAAGCAACCCTATTCAGTGCTGTGAAAGTGGCCCAAAGAGGTACAACTGTCAGGGGTGACATTGCAACAGGAAATCAGACCCAAAACTATAAACCCAATGGCAATTCAGAAAGCATGCACTCACAGTTGTAAGCTTAAAGATGATACTCTGGTAGTGGGCAAAGCAAAGTTTGTGGCCTTCATTTGCCATATCATAAATGCTACCTCGCAACTGAAAAAGAAAAGCGATAGGATGAGAACAATTGTTGAAGCAGCATTAAAATTCCTGGACATAAAATACATCAAAGCAGACCAGATACATGTATTACTTACAGCAACTGAAAGAAATGTGCATGGTGAGGATTAGGACTCTTATTATGGTTTTACACATATTACAATGGAACACAAGAAGCCTCGTAGCCAATGGGCAAGAATTCAAAAAGTATATTTTTGAGTTTGCTAATGTTCCAGATGTAATATGTGTACAAGAGACTTGGCTACGATCAGAATTGGATTTTGTAATTCCTGGGTTTAGGTCTATAAGACATGACAGAAGTAACAGTCGAACTGGGGGAGGGTGTGGTGTGCTACCTTTATTAAAGAAGGGTTGGCATATAGGGTGGTTCCTGGTCCTGGTAATGTAGAGTGTGTCATAATTGAAATCTGCAGTCCTGGAAAAGATATAAATACTAAGATAATTAATTTTTACAATCCAGGTAGGTTGCTAACTATGGACATGCTAAAAGAGATAGCGGGTTGTCATGACTGATTAATAATCAGCCCACGTGCGCGATGCAGCAACAAGAAGGGACAATCAAACAACAACACACGTTTGAAGGTTTTATTAAACAGCAAAATCTTGCACAGCTACCAAAACAGTCACTCGCCAGAGGAAGGAGCCTGTGGAGAGAAGACAAGAGCTGTGTGAGGAGGAATGGAGTAAGGGAAAATGGGCTAGCCAAACTGCCACTTACGGGAGCTCCGAGGGAGAACCGGCAGGACCCCAGCGGGGAATAGACGAACCAGCAGGGTGAGGGGAGTGGAGTTGGTGGTGCCTGACCGGGTGGAGGTTAGTGCCGTGGATAGTGGTGATGTGGCAGGAGAGCGCGCGCAGTCCTGGTGACACACCAGCATGATGGCAGCAACCTGAAGAGGGGAAAAAGCACACAGGTTAATAATTTCTTTACCAGTGTGGATAATATACCCGCAGTCTTAGTAGGCAGTATACCCAGATGAGCCAGCGTTGAATCACTGAAGGATGCCTCCTTATGAACGCTGGTTGATGAGAGGGCGCAGGTGTGTCCTCTCACTCAGGTGCACTGATGACCTGAGGAGAGATGAATGGGAAGGAGGGGGCACACTCTCGCCGCCCATGACAGGCCCCCTCCCTTCTAGGAGCGCCTCCTGGCGGTCCACAGGGCTTGTTGGGATGGGCACGGTGGTAGGCCCGGAGCATCTCCTTATCCAGGATATGGGACATGGGAACCCAGGAATGTTCCTCCGGGTTGTAGCCCTCCCAATCAACCAGGTACTGGAGGCCCAGGCCTTGACAGTGAACATCCAGAATCCGAAGGACCATGTGGGTGGGGTGGCCGTCGATTATTCGGGGAGGAGGAGACTGCTTGGTAGAGGCAGAGGGGACTGACCAAGAGGGGTTTGATATAGGATATGTGGAAGGTCGGGTTCACCCGCAGGGTTGGTGGGAGCTTGAGCTGAACTGAGGCGTTGTTGATCACTCTGGAGATCATGAAGGGCCCTAGGAAGCAAGGAGACAGTTTCTTTGATTTAGTCTTCAAAGGGACCTGACTGGCCACCAACCAGACTTGCTGCCCCATGACGTACTTGGGGGCAGGCACCCATCTTCTGTCAGCCATGGCTTGATTGTGCTCGACAGAGCAGGCAAGGGCAGCGCGCGTGGACCTCCAGAGGTGCTGGCAGCGGTGAGCATGAGCCCCCATGGAGGGAACCGCAACCTCCCTCTCGGCCATAGGTAGCAGCAGAGGTGTGTATCCCAATGACACCTCGAATGGGGTGAGACCGGTTGCTGAGGAGACGGCAGAGTTCATAGAATACTCCACCCAGGTCAGGTGCGTGCTCCAGGAGGAAGGATGTTCAGCTGCTACACATCGCAGAGTGGCCTCCAGGGACTGGTTGGCGCGCTCTGCCTGCCCATTGCTCTGATGGTGATTCCCAGAAGAGAGGCTCACAGTCATCCCCAGGGTCCGGCAGAAAGCCCTCCAGACCTGCGACGTGAACTGAGGGCCCCAGTCAGACACGATATCCAAAGGGATCCCATGGAGGCAGATCACATGGTCAGTGAGGAGGGTAGCCATCTCCAAGGTTGAGGGGAGTTTAGGGAGGGCCACCAGATGCACAGCCTTGGAGAAGTGGTCCACAATGGTGAGGATGACTGTCTTTCCGTGGGAGGGGGGAAGTCCAGTCACGAAATCCAAAGCAATGTGGGACCAAGGGCGACCAGGGATGGGTAGAGGATGGAGAAGTCCAGCCAGGGTGGAAGAGTCCAACTTGCCCCAGACACAGGTCTGGCAGGCACGCACATACTCCTGCACATCCCACCGCAGCGTGGGCCACCAGAACACCCACCAAATAAGGTCCATGGTGCAGGTGATCCCAGGGTGACAGGCGAGGCGGCTGGTGTGACCCCACTGGATAACATCACTGCGAAGGGCAGCGGGGACGTACAGGCGGTTCCGGGGGCACCCTGCTGGAACAGGCTCCCAAGACTGGGCCTGATGGACCCTCCACTCGATATCCCACGTAAGGGCACCGAGGACGCATGAAGAAGGAAGAATGGGTTGGGGGTGGGAAGGGGCACTATCTCATTGTAATCAAACTGGCGCGATAGCGCGTCCGGTTTGGTGTTCTGAGAGCCAGGTCGGTAAGTGATGGTGAAGTTGAACCGCTGAAAAAACAGGGCCCAACAAGTCTGCCTGGCACTGAGTCAGCAGGCCGACTGCAAATATTCTAGGTTCTTGTGGTCGGTTCACACGACAATGGGGTGAATAGCCCCCTCTAACCAATGCCTCCATTCCTCCAATGCCAACTTAATGGCGAGCAGCTCTCTGTCCCCTATGTCGTAAGCCAACAGGAGAAATACGCGCCCGGGTGGAGCTTCTGGTCGGAGGATGCGTGCTGTGAGAGGACAGCGCCCACCCCTGAATCAGATGCGTCCACCTCGAGGATGAACTGGAGCTGCGTGTCGACCTGAGCCAAGATTGGTGTGTCAGTGAACAGGTCTTTTAATTTGGAAAGGGTCCGTTCAGCTGCCTTGGTCCACCGAAAGGGGACCTTAACGGAGGTCAGCTGTGTCAAGGGCAGTGCTGCCCCACTATAGTTCCGAATGAACCGGTGATAAAAGTTTGCAAACCCGAGGAAGCGTTGAAGCTCCCTATGGGAGTGGGGAATTGGCCAATCAAGCACTGCCCTCACCTTGGCCGGGTCGGCAATCAGTCTCCCTTCAGCCACTATGAAGCCCAAGAAGGTTGTGGAATTGGTGGAGAACTCAAACTTCTTGGCCTTAACGTAGAGCTGGTTCTCCAAGAGCTGTTGTAGGACAGCTCTAACATGGACCTCATGTTCCTCTGGATAGTGGGAGAAAATCAAAATATCATCCAAATAGACAAACACAAATTGATAAAGCTTATCGCGGAGGACGTCGTTAATCAACCATTGGAAGACAGTGGGGGCATTGGTGAGCCCAAACGGCATCACCAAAATATTCAAACTGCCCCTGGTGGGTCTTAAACACCGTCTTCCACTTGTCCCCCTCACGAATATGGATCAGATGGTACACATTGCGCAAATCTAATTTGGTAAATACCCGTGAGTGGTGAAGGAGTTCAAACGTGGAGCTCATCAAGGGCAAGGGATATTTGTCCTTCACTGTAATAGTGTTGAGCTCCCAGTAGTTGATACACAGATGCAGCGAGCCATCCTTCTTCCCCACGAAGAAGAACCCGGCCCCGAGAGGAGCTGAAGATGGCCAAATAAGGCCAACGTTCAGCGATTCCTTGATATACTTCCCCATTACCTCCCTCTCCGGACCAGAAATGTTGTAGAGTCGGCTGGATGGCTGCTTCACACCCGGGATGAGGTCCACAGCACAGTCGTAAGAGCGATGAGGCGGAAGCGACAGCACTCTCGGCTTACTGAAGACCTCTCCCAAATCGTGGTATGCCCGGGGAACGAGGCTGGGGTCCCGCGGTTCGACCGGAGGGAGAGAGACAGGGAGTGATGGGGAACACTCAGCTGAACGTAAACAATTAGCCAAACAAAATGGGCTCCAGGAGGAGATTGAATTAAGCCCCCAGTTTATAATGAGGTTGTGCTTCTGGAGCCATGGATAACCTAGAATCATTGGGGAAGATGAAATTGGGAGAACTAGGAACGTGAGTTTCTCCCAATGATTGCCGGAAAGAAGGATGGCGATCAGTGCCGTGCGTTCGGCGACTACTGCAACCTCATGGCCAGATATGGTGGTAATTCTTTAGTGTTAGGGCAATTTGAGTGTGGTAATACCTATAGCCCGAACGAACCGGGCTGACACGAAATTGCCCTCTACCCCTGAATCCACTAACGCCATCACCCTCCTCTCAACCCCCGGCAATTGCACGAGGACCGAAATAGAGAAATTGCGGGGGGAGTTAATTTGGTCCCGCCCGCCAGACTCCTCAAGGTTACTGACGGGCCACGTCTTTTGGCCACTGGGGGCACTCGTCCCGGCTGTGCTTCACAGAACCACAGTACATGCACGCGCTAGCCCTCCTCCTTCGCCGGCACTCATTATCAGTCAGTTGAAACTGACTGAGGTCCATCAGCTCGGGAGGAGGACCAGCCCCCTCAGTGTCAGTCCCTGCAGCAGGCACCTGCTCGGCAAGCAGGCGAGAGGAGGCCTGTCGCTCCTTCGCGTGCTTATGGTAGCAGTTATCCAAACCCACAGCCTGATCGATAAGACCATCGAGAGTGTCGGGAACCGCATAAACCGCCAGGTTGTTGCGGAGGTGGGCGTTTAACCCATGGAGGAACGCGCTGCGTAATGCAACCTTGTTCCACCCCAAGTCCGCCACTTCGACCTGAAACTCCATCAAGTATTCAGCCACAGACTGAGCGCTCTGGCGGAGAGTCATAAGGCGGCTCATAATGTTCCCTTGACTCTTGGTGTGGTCATACGCGTGGGAAAAAGTGACCACAAATTGCTCAAATGTGTAACCTCGCCCTTCCTGGCTGTCTACCATGTCCTGAGCCCTTAGTCCCATAGCAGTAGTGTAAAGAATTGAATTTTTGCAACATCCTCCAGGTACTCCCCCCCGACCTGCTCCAAATACATCCGTACCTGATGGAGAAATTCCTTACACCTCCCAACCTCCCCCACGTACGGGGCAGGTGTGGGAACGGAGGTGGTACAGCGAACAGGAGGTAGAATAACGGGAGCAGGCTGTGGAGGAAGAGCCGGGGGAGCCGCACCGACCAAATACTACGTGACAGTGTCCATTTGCTGCATCATGGTTTGCAGCTGCTGGGCCATCACGGCTATCTGTTGCTCGGTCACCTCTAAGCGATCCAGAGCTGATTGTCCCGCGGCTGCACCTGCTGAGCCGAGGTCACGGCTGGCTCGTTCTGTCATGACTGTAATTAGTAATCAGCCCACGTGCGCGATGCAGCAACAGGAAGGGACAATCAAACAACAACACACGTTTGAAGGTTTTATTAAATAGCAAAATCTTCGCACCACTACCAAAACAGTCACTCGCCAGAGGAAGGAGCCTGTGGAGAGAAGACGAGAGCTGTGTGAGGAGAAATGGAGTAAGGGAAAATTGGCTAGCTAAATTGTCACTTACGGGAGCTCCGAGGGAGAACCGGCAGGACCCCAGCGTGGAAAAGACGAGCCAGTGTTGAATCACTGAAGAATGCCTCCTTATGAACACTGGCTGATGAGAAGGCGTAGGTGTGTCCTCTCACTCAGGTGCGCTGATGACCTGAGGAGGGATGAACGGGAAGGAGGGGGCACGCTCTTGCCGCCCATGACAGCGGGTAACACGTCACATAGAAAGGAAATATGGTGTGGAGACTTCAACGCACACAGCAGTTTATGGGGTAGTGATCACACTGGCAGTAATGGGGATATAGTAGAAGAAATGTTGGATGAAAGATCCTTGGTTTGTCTTAATGATGGTCAGGGTACAAGAATAGATGTGCATGGGGCAAGGTGTCATGCTTGGATTTCACACTGGTGTCAGACAGCATGATGAATGCCTGTGAGTGGTGTGTTTTAAAAGAGTCTGCTGTAGGCAGTGATCATTACCCGGTACTCACCAAAGTTAATAAAACTGTATATAGACAGAATCAGTGTATTTTCACTAGATGGTGTTTTGATAAAGCAGGTTGGGGATTGTTTAGAGCTTGTTGTGAGGAGTCAGCACAATCGGTATCACTTACTGGGAGCATAGAGGAATGTGCATACCAAGTCACAAATCAAATTCTAAATGCTGCAGCCGTAAGCATCCCAAAAGGAACAACTTTTGGAAAAAAGAAAGTGGTGCCATGGTAGAACGAGGAATATAGCAGAGCTATCAAAGAGAAGAACAAAGCATTAAGAGTGTTAAAGAAATGCTTATCACAAGAAAATCTTATAGATTGGCAGAGGAAAAGGGCTGTGGCACGGAGGATAGTCAAAAACTCAAAAAAAGCAATCATGGAGAGATTTTTGTTCAGCAGTTGGCAGAGAAGTATGTTTAAACAAATGTCTGGGAAAAGGAAGTCATCTTCTATTCCAACACTAGTTGATGGTGAGACACTTGCAGTGACAGATAAGGAGAAGGCCGATCTATTAGGGAGGGCTTTTGCTGCAGTGCATAGTGGTGACCACCTGGGTGACACACATAGGCAAAAGAAAGGGTATATGCTCAGAGCGAATAAAAATGTAAGGGAGAAGCAGGGGGAGGACTTGACAACTTTAAATATGGACTTCTCAATGTCAGAGCTTAAAATAGCATTACAAGGTACAGGATTTTCAGCCCCAGGGGAGGACCAGTTATGCTACGCAATGTTCAGACAACTACCTGTTGAATCACTTAAGCTTGTTCTCTTATTATTTAATAATATATGGCGGAATGGAAAACTGCCAAAGTGCTGGAAAAGAGCAATCATTTTCCCATTCAACAAGCCAGGAAAGGACCCAGCTTACCCAGGTAGCTATAGGCCCATCACTTTAACATCACATTTATGCAAATAGATGGAGAAACTGATCATTTCCAGGCTTTCACATGTATTGGAGCAAAGAGGTTTACTGAGCAGCTATCAGAATGGGTTTCGTAAAGGAAGATCTACAATAGATGCCTTAGTTTGAGTTAGTAATGAGGTGGAAAAGGCCTTGAAAATGAAAGAGCTGATGGCAATTGTTTATTTTGACATAGAAAAAGCATTTGATTCTATGTGAAGAGAAGGGCTACTTATTAAGTTAAGCAGACTGAATATACTGTAGGTGGAAGAACTTATAATTGGATAACGGACTTCTTAACTGACAGGATAATCAGAATCAAGGTTGGGTCAGAAACTTCTAAAGAGTTTAAAATAGAAAATGGTGCACTGCAAGGGAGTGCAATTAGTCCATTGTTACTTAATATCATCATAAATGACATTTTTACTGATCTAGGTGCTAGCATCAGATCAGCATTATATGTGGACGATGGGGCCATATGGACTCGGGGAAGGCATGAGTCATATGTGCTAGAAAATTTAAAGAAAGCAATAACAAAAGTAGAGAAATGATCAATTGAGCGGGGATTTAAACTCTCAAACAACAAGTCCTGTTATATGATTTTTAGGAACAGGCACAAGACTGGCATTGACAAGCTGACACTATATGGTCAGCCACTGGAGAGGGTGACTCAGTTTAAACACCTGGGACTATGGTTAGATAGTAAATATACATGGAAAGTTCATATTACAAAGTTGGAAGAAAAATGCAAAAAAGTCATCAACCTGCTACGGGCTGTTGCGGGCTACAACTGGGGTGCAGATAAATGATCACTTATGTGGTCTATATTAATCATATATTCCATAACCTACATATGTTGAAGCATGTGGAAATGTTTAGTAATTACATATGTAAAGAACTTCACACCTCTGAAAGGACAAAGGCTCTCATCCGCCGAGTGAAGAACAAAGACGTTCCCAGACACTGCGGAGGAGACCGGAGGAGCCACCCTCACCCCCTAAGGCGAGGAGAGGAAATACCAAGACAATGGGGGGATTAAGATAATGAGGGATGTCAGTCTTTGTTATGCATGTCTTTTGTTGTGTGCAAGTATAAAGCCAGTGAGCCAGAGACATTCTGCCTCTTTTTTCCTTCTGCCACTCTGCACCAGATGAGACTTGTTAGGAGAGCTGATTATTAAACTTTGGTTTATAAATCAAATCGCCTCATCATTTCCAAGCTCTTCTACAACTTATGAGTATCTTCAGAGCAGTAATGAGATCAGCCATTGACTATGGATGCATTGTGTATGGAGCAGCAGCAAAGACTCTATTGCTAAAGGTGGACAGAGTCCAGTATAGAGCTTTGCAAATTTGTATTGGAGCTGTTAAATCTACTCCTATAAAAGCAGTATTGATAGAAGCTGGGGAAATACCGCTTCAACTGAGAAGAGAGAAGCTTGCACTGGCATACTGGCTGAAGCTAAAAGGAAGTGGGGAGGAAAATCCAACAGCAAAGTCTGTTCAGGAATGCTGGAAGTACTCAAAGTTCAAGGGGAGGGGATTTGGCTGGACAATTAATAATAAAGCTAGAGCGTATGGGTATGGAGACCATAAAGTTCACCAAGTCTACCCCAGTGAGCAGTGTCCCCCGTGGTTATTTCCAGAAATTAAGATAGATTTAAGTGTCCAAGAAAAGGAAAGAAATCGGCAATTGACTGAAATAGATTTTGAAACAAGACTCTACTTAAGAAATAATTTTTACAATTATCTGGAAGTATACACAGACGGCTCTAAAAATGAGCAAGGTCATGTGGGAATAGGTGTCTTTATCCCTGATTTTAAAATAATGATATCGAAGTTACTCAAACCAGCTTTCAGTGTCTGCAGCAGAAATGGTGGCTGTTATTACGGCTCTGCAGTGGGCGAAGGAAGTCAGACCTGACAGGGTGGTGATTTGCTCTGATTCTCTCGCTGTTTTAGAAAGCATTCGAACAAAAAGTTCATGCAGAGAAGATCTTTTAATTGAACTTAACTGCAGCTTGATGAGACTCCACCAGTGTGGTACAGACATACAGTTTTGCTGGGTGCCGGCACACAAGGGGGTAAAAGGAAACAAATATGCAGATAAACTTGCCAAAACAGCTCTGAGGAACGATATAACAGTAACTGTGCCACTTGGAAAGGGAGAGGGTAAAGCTGTTATCAAGAAGGCTGGAATCAAGGTTTTGGTGTAACCCTTGCCTTATGTTAATTAGGTAAGGGAAATTATCAAGTGTAGACCAGCTGCTAGGTTCGTAAGGGTTACAATATGGAATTAAAATGAGTGTGGAATGAAATAGCTGGAGGCAAGAAATGAGCAATAACGGTTGTTATTTATAGGGAAAAAGTGAGCAATATATACAGACAATTTACCACTAAACAAATATACAACGGCCGGTATGAAATAAAACCCCAAAGATGTCCTACTGAGCTCAGTGTTTGTTTGTCCATTTGGTTTAGTCGTTTGACCAGTCAAGATATCTTGTATCTCCAGGCTCAGGTTTCTTATCCTTTTCTTAAGCGGCGATTAGGGTTGTTACCACTTTGAATCTTGGGCACTGGAGAGAGGAAGGATGCTCTTCAATCGAGATCTTGGTTAGATCTCAGTTCAATCTCAGTTCAGTCTCGGGTCAGGCTCCCCATCTCCATTCGGAGAGAATCCAGGATCCAGAAGGTTCTTGATCGGCAACCAAAAAAACCTAGCCTGCACAACAATAATGGTATTATTGTTTACAGCTAGAGTAATTCGTTTTCCAATCCCTTCTTATATAACACCATAGCTTAGTGTTTAAATTCTTCTCTCATATTACTATTATTACAATCCAGCAATATAGTAATGTCTTACATTTCACATCTTACATCTTACACGCATGTGTTCTTTTCTCGCAATCTCTCTGGTAGCACATGAAATATCCTTTTTTCATGTAACCAATTAAATGAATCCCTCTTTTTATCCTTACATCATTTAACCATGAAATTATGATTAATCCTTTCTAACCTTGTCTTTGTAATTCATGAAATGAAATACAATTAATTTATCACATAAGCAGGGAATATACTGTCCCATCCCTTCCAATGTTCCCATTTAAAGTCAGTAAAACCCTGTCTGAGCTACTGGGTTTAGCATAACCTATGCTTTTACATAGGGGACCAACACCATGTGCTTTTAGCATCAAACTACACATTACATTTGACAGAAATAGTGCATAAGAACTAAAAGTACTTCAGCATACTGTTGGGAACTGAAATCACATTTAGAAAAACCATACAGACACAAAGACAGCCTTTTCCAATGCTTTTAAACAGGAAAAAAATCCACTCGCGATTAGCATTAGCATAACGTTAGCATGTATCTCACTCACCAAGATGAGGTCTCAGTGTGAACACAGCAAAAGTCACCACTTCACGGCCTCTCAAGCTCGTGCTCCCGTCAACTTAAGATAATAAAGGTTACAAATTAGCGTTTGGAGAGTGTTTAGATCCATTTATAGCATCTTTCTGAATGAAACTCACCAAGAAGAGGTATCAGTGTGAACCAGGCCGCCCACAACCTCTCTCGTCCGCTCTCATATCGTGAAAGACCGAAACCTGAGTGCGCGCTTGCTGCCTCTACTCGGAAGGCGGGGCTAATATCACTCTTAACAAATGGGAAGACCCAGATCACCCGACGTGACCATTAAACGGGAATTTAAAAGTTGGATAACGAGGATCACACTTCCTCTTCCCCAAAATAATTGGTTTTCAAAATAAAATCACACAATTGTATTAATACAATTGACATCTGAGAAAAAAAAGGGTCATTTTCTCAGCTGGGTTACACTCTCCCGCGCTAAATATCATGCACGTCCCGTTGCATGTGCAACCAAGACTGTCCATCGTCAGTATTGGTTGAGTTGTAATGTGATCATTTTCAGTATTGTCTCCATCCGGTATCATTTATGGGCGGAACTACGACGGTATCTGGTCGTCTTCGAACCTCCGACTTTCGTTTCTCTTTTGGCTTTGTACTGAGTGTACTTTGTGAGTTTTGATCTTTTGGTTCTGCAGTTAGTATTACTAGTTGCGTTTGAATTTCTGCAACTTGTTTTGAGAGTTCTTGCAGTGAGTTTAGCGTGATATTGATCTCATTTCCACCTGAACTGCATTGCACAGTTTGCACGTGGGATTGTTGCAATTTGGACATAGCAGAATCAGTCAAGATTAATTCTACACTGAAGCGCCAAGTATCATAATCTAGCTCATAAGTTGGTCGGAGGTCTTTGCCAGAAAGCTCTGAGCATTTGTGAAAACGGCTGCACGGAAAAATCTTCCGTTTTTACAATGTGCTCAACTACCACACGTTGCACTTCTGGGGGATTTAAATCATGTGCAGAAATGGTGGGCATACTTTGAGCTGGGGTGCTCGCCGTGTGATTCGACTGGTTAGTTGGCTGTGCACCTTGAATACTGGGCTCAGCTGCAGAAGGCTGAGGTTGAGGTTCATCTAAGAAAGCTTCAGGTAAGTTATCAGGTAACTTAACTTGCTCTGATTGATCATTTTCAGATTCTTTGATTGCCTCAGAAATCCGTAACATCACATATTTCAGGATATCTGCAAAATCTCTGCCCCTCATCTTCGCTAGGTTTTTAATGTTAGTGAGATGCAACTTGGTCATTTTGCTCCCTACATGGTGCGTATAAACACTGGCAAGAGATTGTATCATATAGCTGGCTCCACTATCAGATACATGAGTACATGGCAATGGGTCAAGAGCTTCAAAAGCAATACCTGAATGATATTCAAAAATAGCACTCTGGGAAAACTCAGACTTACTATCTGCTACTTTTATGACTCTTGAAATTGATCCATACAGTTTCAAAAACTCAGTCACTTCATCAAGTTGCTCATCTCCAGTGATTTCACTCACTATCACTGCATTTGGAATTTTCACAGATTCACGTTCAACAATATCCATTTTGGGTACGTATAGGCTTGAAATAACGTAAGGGAAAAGAGAAAAAGGCTGCTGGCTGGCTCGCCACTTCTTATTATAACCCTTGCCTTATGTTAATTAGGTAAGGGAAATTATCAAGTGTAGACCAGCTGCTAGGTTCGTAAGGGTTACAATAGGGAATTAAAATGAGTGTGGAATGAAATAGCTGGAGGCAAGAAATGAGCAATAACGGTTGTTATTTATAGGGAAAAAGTGAGCAATATATACAGACAATTTACCACTATACAAATATACAACGGCCGGTATGAAATAAAACCCCAAAGACGTCCTACTGAGCTCAGTGTTTGTTTGTCCATTTGGTTTAGTTGTTTGACCAGTCAAGATATCTTGTATCTCCAGGCTCAGGTTTCTTTTCCTTTTCTTAAGCGGCGACTAGGGTTGTTACCACTTTGAATCTTGGGCACTGGAGTGTAGAATGAATTGCCTAAATAAAATATTTGTCATAAGGTACAGGAATTATTTATTTTATTTAATAGTGGGTGTGAAAGGGGGCGGAGTTAAACCGTCACTTCTACACCCGCTAAATTAAATAAAAGCACTCGTAAAAGGGGCACCAGTCCTAACGGACAATAATATTAATTTTAATTAAGTTTGTACCTTCAATTACTTAATGAATCAGTCTCAAAGTTTCAGTGAGTTCTTTTCCTGTCGTGATTAGGAAACATGTATATGCGAAAGAAAAACGCTTCAACTTCTCTCATTCACCCTTTTATTAAACTCATTCAGGTTACATGACATGGCGTTCAAATGATGGATAAGCAGATTCAAATGATAACAGCGTAAAATATCACATCAACTGATATTGGATTCCTGAACATAAAATCCAGCGTTACACCTCTGTAGAACCAAGGAGGAACCAGACTTATGTTTCAACGGTAAATGAGGCTGAAATGTTTTAACAAAACAACACAATTTTATGGGGAAAATTCATAAGCTAATTATCTAAAAATGACTTCTGAATTAATCTACAAAAATTTAAGGGCAGTTACTTAAAAATGACTAAGAGTTTTTCTTCAGTTTATAGCTTTATCCTGTGGCTGAGAGACTAATTGAGCCCTGAAACACGGGCCATATTCAATTGTAATTTAATTGTTAGGACATCACGTTTTAACCCAGCAGATAGTAAAATGAGCCTCACTCACAAGACAGCTGAAGGTCCACGTGTTCAGCGGGTCAATACCGGCCAAGTTTGGGGTCGGGACATCGGGAGGAAGCGGCTGCTGCAATGCTTCCTCACAGCAGTCAGGAGTGTTGACCCAGCCGGGGGCTCGTTCAGGACGTCGGCAGCAGAGTGATCGTCCCCGAGCGGCATGAAAAGTCCTTGGAAAAGAGTCCAAATTTGAGGTCTCTTGTAGCGGGATAGACCAAAAAAACTGAAGGAGAAACTTCTCAGTCTCTGTTCACTTTAACTTAGGGAAATTAAAGGTCCACTTTAATGGCGTGAAAAGTCATAAAAAATTTGAGAAAAACATTTACTAGGATAAGAATGGCTTCTGAGGTGAAGGAAAAAGTTTGAGAATTTGATTCTCTAAAAGAACGAGCTCTAAAGAAAAAGTGGTTTCTCCTCAGTAACCAGAAAATAACGAAAGACTTGACAAACTTCACAAAGAGCAGTTTAGATAGCATAAAACTTCACAGGACCTTGAAATGGTGGAATAAAATCTTCTTCTGAGATCTAGATTACTATTCTGCTTCTTTAATCTTAATTTAGTTCCTAATCTTTCTCAAAATCTCTTTCTTTCTTCTTTCTGTGTTTCTAATTCTTAATTCTCTTACTGTTCTCTATCTTGTTACTTGTTACATTGTTACTAACTTTTTCTAATCTAAAACTCAAATCTAACTTCTCTCTTTTAAAGTTACCTCGCCGGGTCGTAAAATGATGATGTCAATCGCAAGACTGACCAATCGACTTTTTCAGAAGCAGTTTGAAATGGCTGCCATCCAATGTGAGAACATTTCTTTGTTTGAGAGCAGCCAATCAAACGAAGACACCATCCCATGAAATTGCAGAGAAAAATCAACACTCAGTCAGTTCTTATGAAATTAGGTGCTCAATATAAAATCTAACTAAATTAAATGACTTGGCTAATATTTGGTGATCATGCATTTATACCATTACTCCAATATTACATTTGTTTGAACAACACTCATGAATACAACATTTCTTATACATAATTATAATACATGCATGCATATTTAGATCAAAGCTTAATGCAGTACAGCCAACCATGGTTGGTGATAAAAGAGGGATGATTTTCAGTGTCCTTAGGATCCAAGAATAAGAAGCGGATGAGCTGAAAGAAACTTAATGTTTAGAACAAATTAAAAGTCATCCTACATACTGAAAACACATTCCGTAGGTATCCGCTAGGAGGTACTGTTGAACTGTAGATGATTTCCTTTAGGTCCATGGTATCTGGGAGAAAGCCGGGACAGCATCGGGGGCTATAAACCCGTCTGATTAAGCCGTTTACGACCCTTTTTTAAGAGCATTGTTTCCTGTAATGGTACGTTATCCAAATGCAGTGTTCATGTTGGAGGTCTGGTCTCCCGAGTTTATGTTCCTTTGATCCTTTAAAAGCAAATTCTGATCCTTACAATCTCTGCAAGAGGCAACTGTTTACATTGGGGTCCTGGGAAAGCAAACATCTTTGGTCAGGCCTGGAAGAGGCCTGGATGAGTCGACATGAAAGCCAGTGATATTCCTGTAACATGCAGAAAAGTGGTATTCCTGTATAAGGAATAAAGTGAAATTCCTGTAAAATGGAGAGAAGTGATCTTCTGTCTTGGTTTGAGGAGACGATGATGCTACAGGAGAGAGGAAGGATGCTCTTCAATCGAGATCTTGGTTAGATCTCAGTTCAATCTTGGTTCAGTCTCAGGTCAGGCTTGCCATCTCCATTCGGAAAGAATCCAGGATCCAGAAGGTTCTTGATCAGCAACCAAAAAAACCTAGCCTGCACAACAATAATGGTATTATTGTTTACAGCTAGAGTAATTCGTTTTCCAATCCCTTCTTATATAACATATATGAACCCTGAGTTTGAAATAAACGTTTGAATTTGAATTTGAATAACACCATAGGTTAGTGTTTAAATTCTTCTCTCATATTACTATTATTACAATCCAGCAATATAGTAATATCTTACATTTCACATTTTACATCTTACATGCATGTGTTCTTTTCTCACAATCTCTCTGGTAGCACATGAAATACCCTTTTTTCATGTAACCAATTAAATGAATCCCTCTTCTTATCCCTACATCATTTAACCATGAAATTATGATTAATCCTTTCTAACCTTGTCTTTGTAATTCATGAAATGAAATACAATTAATTTATCACATAAGCAGGGAATATACTGTCCCATCCCTTCCAATGTTCCCATTTAAAATCAGTAAAATCCGGTCTGAGCTACTAGGTTTAGCATAACCTATGCTTTTACATAGGGGACCAACACCATGTGCTTTTAGCATCAAACTACACATTACATTTGACAGAAATAGTGCATAAGAACTAAAAGTACTTCAGCATACTGTTGGGAACTGAAATCACATTTAGGAAAACCATACAGACACAAAGACAGCCTTTTCCATTGCTTTTAAACAGGAAAAAATCCACTCGCGATTAGCATTAGCATAACGTTTGCATGTATCTCACTCACCAAGATGAGGTCTCAGTGTGAACACAGCAAAAGTCACCACTTCACGACCTCTCAAGCTTGTGCTCCCGTCAACTTAAGATAATAAAGGTTACAAATTAGCGTTTAAAGAGTGTTTAGATCCATTTATAGCATCTTTCTGAAGGAAACTCACCAAGAAGAGGTATCAGCGTGAACCAGGCCGCCCACAACCTCTCTCGTCTGCTCTCATATCGTGAAAGACCGAAACCTGAGTGCGCGCTTGCTGCCTGTACTCGGAAGGCGGGGCTAATATCGCTCTTAACGAATGGGAAGACCCAGATCACCCAACGTGACCATTAAACGGGAATTTAAAAGTTGGATAACGAGGATCACACTTCCTCTTTCCCAAAATAATCGGTTTTCAAAATAAAATCACACAATTGTATTAATACAATTGACATCTGAGAAAAAAAGGGTCATTTTCTCAGCTGGGTTACATTGGCGGGAGATGTGGAAGAAGGACCAGAAAGGCAGGGCCTATTTTACAATTCAGAAATCTGTTTCAACAGTGAACTATAAGGAAAGAACTAGAAGGGAGGAAATCATCATGACAAGACTCCGAGTGGATCACACTAACTTAAATAGTACATTAGTTGTTATAGGAAAAAGGAATGATGATAATTGTGCACACTGTGGCTGCAAAGAAAATGTCAGTCATAGTCATATTCTTTTTAACTGCTCATTGTATTCAGCTGAGCGAGAAGCACAACAGGAGAGGATACGTGAGACAGGACGGGACTGGAATTTAGTGGGGGTTCTGGGATCAGACGGAGAGGGAGTCAGAGCAATCAGGAAGGCTCTGTTTAGATTTATAAATGATACTAGGCTTATAAGAACAATATAGCTTTCAGAGGAACTAGGATAACGTGACATGATGCTGCACACTCCTGTACAGTAGGTGGCGGTATGGACCTATAAACTGTTTGCAATCCGCCAGTAAACCAAAAGAAGAAGAAGACACTTTTTTTTTTTTTTTTCTCTCTCTCTCTTTCGTCGTCGACCCCTTGGCCTGTACGGATCAGCTGTATTACTATTGTGGTTCATTCATTAATAAAGTATATTTGACTTCACCTCCTACCTGCTTATTGTGGGCGTGAGTTGTGGACATAACAACCTGTTGTGTAAATGAACCATTTTATTAATTTTATCCATCCACACATTTCAAATCCATCTGACCAGGATGTGACCTGCATTTTCTTCCCTTCATCGCCACTTTCGCTGCAACACTTACCGCACATTAATCTGATTATGAGGCTACAGAAACTATTTCCTCCCATTAAAGCTCTCCCATCAGGAGCGTTTCATAAATATCGTCTAAATCCCCCCCGCTTTACTCCCACTCTCATTACACTTTGCAGTGTTTGTGTTTTTTCTTTGACTTTCTTTGTTTGTTTTTGCAAAGTGGGGATTTCTAAATGATGCGATTATGGTTTTAGGGGAGATTAATGGCATTTAAGCCCCCGGGGTATTTATCCCATTCATTAGTCCTAAATAGAAGGTTTCATAGATTGGTTGATGCTTTTATTTAAGAAATATCACCATAAACCTTTCTATAGCATGTTACATAACTGAATAGCTTCAGTCTGAACCACCTATTCTAAGCAGAAATTAACCTGAAAATGAACTTACATAGACTGAAGCAGAAATGAGAAAAAAAACTTTTCACAACTTTTTCCTCATAAATCTGCAACTTTTTTCTTAAAAATGTATGACTTTTTTCTCATAAATTTACACATTTTTTTCCTGTAAATTTTCAACTTTTTTCCTCTGCATTTGCAACTTTTTTCTCATAAATCTGAGACTTTTTTTTCTCAAAAATTTGCAACTTTTTTCTCATAAACAAAAACAAAACAAAACATGCTTTTTTTTTGCAACGTTTTTGCAATACAGTGATCCCTCGCTACTTCGCGCTTCACCTTTCGCGCCCTCAGTGCATCGCAGATTTTTCAAAAATATTCATCAAAAATTTAAAATTGAGAAAAAATGGGCGGGCGCTAGCAGAAGGCAGGGAGACTACATTAGAACATCAGGTACCAACACGGAGAGCCCGCACAACTCAAAATCCACCTCTTCTGACCACCGCTCCACTCCTCTCCGCCCACCTCTTCACCGCTTGGGAATCTCGCAAGCTGATTGGCCGAGACGTTTTACCCAGCTTCTCTCCCTGCCGAGCGCCCATACCCAGCGAAGGAAGACCGCATTCATTGTTCGCTGTTCTCTTGTGCCTTTTTGTGCAAAATAGTCTTCCCGTCGAGCCACTACGCCGCCTCCTGCAGCTTCTCCAACTCTATCGGAAGCTGCCCTCGACGATCCTGCGCCTCTAGCACCTGACGATGAGGCGTCACCTGAGGAGCAGTAAAGCTCTCATTAACCTGTGCAGTAAATCATCTTCATCTTGAGTTACGTATCTTGTTATAAGAATAAAAGAGTTCTAAAAACATATTTATGTACACTTTATTTACATCTACGTATGTATGTATACTTACACACACACACACACGTATCATATGAGAGAGAGAGTGAGAGAATGAACGTACATATTATTTATGGGTGACGTCATTAGGGGTGACGCTACTTCACGGTTTTTCACTTTTCGCAGTCGGTTCTGGAACCCATTAACCGCGATAAGTGAGGGATCACTGTACTGTCATTTATCGGCTTCCCTTGAATTTATGAATTAACGGTGATAAAGACAACATTGTGACCTCCTGGCCAGTAGGTGTCACAATTACTCTTGCTACAACTGGTTGCTAGAGACACGTGACATCAACCTAGTTATGCTATTGGCTGTGACATCTTTACCGGCCATTGGTGTATACAAACACGAGATGGACATGTATAACATTTTCATGGCAAACGGAAGCACCATAGCTAATTAACGAGTTAGAGAGAAGAAAATGCAATACATGCCTGTGTGGCACAGCGACTTGTTTGTGTTTCTTTACCTGGTCAATTTGGTGGCCGTGCTTTGCTGACTGCAACTAGCCCGGCTAAATGTATGAGAAAAATGATACAACATAGCCAACATGTCCATGTGGGCCCCATGTGGGTTTGTCCATGGGCTCCATGTTGGCCTCATCTGTGTTTGCCCACTTGGACTTTACATGTGGCTCAGGTAAGTAGGAAATCTACTTACCTGCATTACACACACTGAGCCCCACATGGGTTTATTAAAGCGGGTGAGCAGGTTTCAGTAACACTGGTGCAAAAACTGCAAATTTATGAGAAAAAAAAGTCACAAATTTATGAAAGAAATGTGAAAATGTATGAGAAAAGTGTTCCAAATTTACAAAAATATAGTAGGAAATATATGAAGAAAAAAAGTCATAAATTTACAAAAAAAAAGTCACAAGTATATGAGGAAAAAAAATTATTTTTTTTTTGGGAAAATGCAAATTTACAAGAAAAAAATAGTAAAATTCCTTCAAAAAAGTTATAAAGTTACAAGAAAAATTGAGCAAATTTACAAGAAAAAAAAATCACAAATTTGAGGAAAAATTAGAAGTTGCAAATTAATAAAAAAAAGTAGCAAATATGAGTAAATAAAATGAAAATTCATGAGAAAAAAATCTCAAATTTATGACAAAATGTTGTGTTTACAGTAAAAAAAAATTTTTGAGGAAGTTACAAATTTATAAGAAAAATGTTGCAAATTTATGGGAAGAAGTTGCACAATTACAGTAAAAAAGTGGCAAATTTATGAGAAAGTTACAAAATTACAAAAAAGTTAGCAAAAATGCAAGGAAAAAAAATCAAAATTTTACAAGAAAACAAGCAAATTTATGAGAAAAAGTTGAAAGTTTACATTTAAAAAAACGCTGAAAATTTATGACAAAGTTTCAAATTAAGAAAAATATATCAAATTTATGGGAAAAAGTCACACGTTTACAAGAAAACAGCAAATTTATGAGAAAATAACCTGAAAATAGGTAAACAGGTAAAGTTCATGTGGGCAAACACAGATGGGGCCAACATGGAACCAGTGGGCAAACCCGCATGGGAGCCGTAAGACAGCCCAGTTTAACCTTCGGTGGGATCCACATGGGCATGCTGGCTGGGAATATAAAGACTTTAATTCTGCACCTTTCTAAACACTTTGTTAGTGTATTATTTGAAAAAAATTTTTTTCATGAAAATACTATCTAGCATACCTTTAAATCAGTTGGAATGAAAGGACTGAAATGGTCTGTGTGCAGCCACACATGGACAGAACAAGGGTTTGGTATCTCACACATTATTAGTTACTGCTGGCTGTTTGTACTGAGAGCTTTTGTGGACTTATTACTGCGTATTGAATTTCTTTGGGATGGATGGGTGGGTGTCCAACGTGCAGCTCCCGTGACCCCCAGGAGTCTTGGGAATAAAAAGCTTCCAGGTCAGTTGCTCTGAGGCAGTGGCTTTGTTCTGCAGCTGAAGATGATATTGTGGATTTTCTTTATATTAATAAATGTCTCTTGTTGATCTGGTGAATAAATAAAAGTGCAGAGTCAAAGATGCCTTTTCCAGGTATTTATTAGTACATCTGGGTCAAGAAGGGAAAATGTGGTGTCCTGCATGCAGGCGAGTGCCATGAGAGAAGATTCAAAGTCTCAGAACAGAGCAGAGAGTTGTAATACAATAGACCAAACAGATAAGCATTGTTTTGAGAACGCTGAGTCAGCAGTGTTCACTGCTGCATTAGATCCTTGCTGTCTCATAGGAAAGGTACTGAGTGTAATATCATTTATGATTACAGGAGACAGAATGAGCAGACAATAATAATAATTTTAAAAAATCCATAAAATCACATGCAACTCAGGTCCTAGAGAGTTGTGCACCATTGTCACCAACTACAGGAAACATGGATTATACATGCGGGAAAACACGCAGAGGTGGGTAGAGTATCCAGAAATTGTACTCAAGTAAAAGTAGTGTTACTCAAGTATTTTCTAAAAATGTTCCAAGGGCTGCTCATTAATTTCCCCTGACTCATTTCCCATAGACTTGTCATAGTTATTAGTCTTTCTCTCCATAGGTACCATCGCCATAGATGCCATCAACACTTCTCCCATCGCTTTATGCAGCTGGGGAGACCTCTCCTCTGGGAGTCTGCAGGTTCTGTCAGAAGCCTTTACTTGACCCCCAGAAATCAGTGTTTCATCATCTTGGAAATGCTTGCCACTTCAAAAATGATTTCATGGTTGGAAAGAGGTGGATGTCAGATGGTGCGAGGTCAGGAGAGTAAGGGCGGGGGGGGTGGGGGGTGGATTTCATTGCAGCAGGACTGTGCTTATATCTGGGTAGCATGAAAGTTGTGAACCAGGGCTTTGTCTTCAAGGAGGCAGACACCTTTGGTCAGCATGCCACACCTCTCTATAATCTCTGCAGCATTGAAGCTTAGTAATTCCCAGTAATTGTTGTACCCCCCCTGCCAGGAAAATCATCAATACTCCACCTTCCATCCTGAACTCTTCCCCAGTGCAAAAATATGGGCCCACAAATAGTACCTTGCATATGGCGCACAAAATGCCAGAAACAGCCCTGCTCTATTAGTTTTCTTTTAAGGTACTACTCTTACTCGTACTTGATTAACTAATTCCATAGGGTGAAGCTACTTTTACTTGAGTACAGTTTCTAGCTACTCTACCACCTCTGGTTCTGAGGACGACTGCTTAACCAAGAGACAAATCATATTTACAGTAATTTGTGAACCCTCCACGGAGGAGCAATAGCTTGAATTAATTTACTTTTAAACAGGTTCATTGACTAAAAAAATGTGTTTTTATAGGTTTTAATCTTCTGAAAGGTGTCTGTTGGTCTCTTAAAAAAACACAACTTTTATACTGTTTTTCACTCTGAAAAGCAAACTTGACTGTTCTGGGTTTGCCTTGATATGTGTCTGCTGCTCTATTATTGGCTGGCCTAGGTGTCGCTCATCTGGACAACAGTAAGCTAACAAGTTAGCTTACCAAGTGTGGTTTATATTGTTATTTTCTTTAGTTTCAGTGACTTTCAGTCACCCTATTAGACATCACCATTTCCATCTGGTTCACTAATCCACAGTCGATAATATATTTCATGCCATTCTGGCTTATTTTATACTTTCACTGTAATGCTACATTGAGCGCTGTTAATAAGAATTGTTAGCAAGGTGGTCGGCCGACATTGGTCACATGATCAACAGACCACCTCTTACCTTAACAATTGATCTGGTCAGTTTGGATCACTATTTTCTATTCTCTTCATCCCCACTGGAATCCTTGTTCATCTACAAATACTTGGCTATACACGTCGTTCTTAGATGTTATTTTGAGTGGCTAGCTAATGCCAGCTAGCTGCTATCATCAGTTAGCCACCATCTTCAGCTAGCTGCCATTGTCAGCTAGCCTTTATCGCCAGCTAGCCGCTATCATCAGCTGGCTGCCATCTCCAGCTAGCTACCATCTGTTATGTCTGGAAATAATGGGTCTGCAGGCAGATCCACATGTTGTGGTTGTGGAGGAATATGATCAGGCGAGATGCAACGAGCTGGAAGGTTGCAGAGTTTTATTACCTCCAACATAATGAGACGCACTTTGTAGCTCTCTGCGCTACTGTGCTCTACTGTGCTGAGGCATGTATAGCAAGCTCTTTTATAGATGTTATACAGACAGAGAGAGAATGCATGGGACATTAGCCTAGTGATATACTGTACATATCAGTCAATACCTATTATTAGTGTGACCAACTGGTGCCCGGACGTCCTCTTCCTAATCCAGGGATGTATAAACAACAGTCCATTGTTCTGGTTGTCCCCCAGGGGCTCTCTGTCTGTATGTGAATGGTCCTCTGCTTCCTCCAGACCTGCTGAGTGTGAGGATTGTCCATGTAGAGTGTGGTGGGTCACCACAGGGCTCCCCCCAGAACACTCAGAAGGGGCTGTGACCCCCCACCCCCCCCCGGTCGTTTGGGCTCCAGCTCTGGTAGAACTGTCCTGCTATAGAGGCGTGTCGGAGGGCATGTCAGTCTGTGGGGGAACGGGGGAGGGGTGGAAAAGACAGTGTGCTCCGCTCCGGGTTCCAGCACGTTGAACGGCTGTGGATTGTGGGCACACGGGGCCGGTGTGCGTCGTGCGTAATAGAACAAGACGGCGATCGGCCGGCTTTAGGGAGTGAGGTGCGGGAAGAGCGCTGTGGAGGAGGAGGGGGAGGGAGGTGGGAGTAAGCGAGTGCTGGCCCGGGACGTCAAAGGTGTCTGGGCCGCGCAAAAATTGCGTGTGGATCCGCGATGGTGAGGGACTTTCCCGGTAAACCAGGGGCAGTGATCCGCAGCGGCTGTGAAAAAAAAATTAAGTCTCTGACTCCTCTCGCGGCTTGGTCCAGCAAGGATGTGGGGACGGCGAACGGCCAAATTCCCCGAGGATGCGTAGCGGCTGTGAAACAACTGCAGCTGTGTGAGGGACTTGGCAGTGTGGCTTTAGGGGCGCATGCAGCCCTAAAGCCCTCGGGGATAGCAATCAGCTAGACTCCCGTTGTGCGCCGTGGCTGAGAAACCCATACAAAATCCTGTGTGTGGGCTGCACGTCTGCTTCAGGTGCGTGAACAGCCCTGAAGGTTCCAAGGATGGTGATCGGCCATGTTTCTTGGGCATGTGCAGTGGCGGAGGATGCTGTATCAGTCTGTGGAGCCGGTTTGTCCCTGTGTGTGGCGCACGCTTGGCACAGTGACCACATAGTTGGCAGTTGTGCTATCCTTGTAACCCTGTGGTGTGCATGCGGGGCTTCTGTGCGCGGGAGGTCCGCTGTCGTGAGGTGAGTCAGGTTTGGGGAGCTTGGTGGAAATCAACGCAGTCGGCGCTGATGTTCTTCCCCGTTCAGGCTGCTTCCTTCGGTTTGCTCGTGTCGCTGTTCATGGTGCGTGTTGGTCCCAGCACTGCCGCTGATCCTCGTGGGTGTGGATGAAGAGGTTGCAGGCGTTCGCTGGTCCTCTGGAGTCCACAGCGTGGTGAGAGGGAGCAGACGGTTGTTCTCTCTCGTCAGGTCACCGGTGTGGAGGGAAAGGATCAGGCGAGGGGCGCCCCATGACATGTCTAGGGTCACCAGTGTGGAGGAATAAGATCAGGCGGGGTGCGACGAGCTGGAAGGTTGCAAAGTTTTATTACCTCCAACATAATGAGATGCACTTTGTTGCTGTCTGCACTACTGTGCTCTACTGTGCTGAGGCATTGTATAGCAAGCTCTTTTATAGATGTTATACAAACAGAGAGAGAATGCATGGCACATTAGCCTAGTGATATACATATCAGTCAATACCTATTATTAGCGTGACCAGCTGGTGCCCGGACATCCTCTCCCTAATCCAGGGATGTATAAACAACAGTCCATTGTTCTGGTTGTCCCCCAGGGACTCTCTGTCCATATGTGAATGGTCCTCTGCTTCCTCCAGACCTGCTGAGTGTGAGGATTGTCCATATAGAGTGTGGTGGGTCACCACAAGGTTAACTTTATTGAACACTTAGCATAACATGCTAGGAGCGAGTGCACAGTGAGGCAACTGGGCAGCACCAAAAGTGGATAGCAAGAAAGAGAGGCGGCTAGCCCTGGGCAGCCGGCTATTATACCTTGCGGCGGGATGATGTCACGCGTACATACGTACAACTGCAGCGTGGTGCGTCGTGCCGTTCCCCATACATCACATTAACCCCCCCCCCCCGAAAAAGCTTAGAACTACGTCCGTGGTTAGCCTTAGCAAAGGTGGCAAGCAAACAATAAGGCAGACTAGCATATCGGCTAATGCACTGTTGGTCATATGCACACACATGTGGGTAACCTAAAGCCAGTGATAAAGGAAACACACACATATGGTTTGGCCGATAATACTGTTAGTACAATGCCTTATATAAAACAAGATACATGTACTTGACTGGACCTGTTGTAAGAACCACCAGACTTATTTCTGAACATGACAATCAGAAGAAAAATTACTTTGAACTGTTAAAACCCGAGTGACCAGGTAGACTACTGGTCTAACCTGCATGGTCGTGTGGGTTATTCTGCCACTTTGAACTGTCATGGTCTGTGTTTGCTCTGTTTCCCTGCCTCTCTCTCCCTCTCATTAGGCTCATCCTCTGCAGCCTCGTGCCTCACCTGTGATCAGTCAAGGAAGGTGTTTAAATAGGAATCTCTCCCTTCATTCTGCCTGGTGACGTTGCCTTACACATAGACTGATCTGTTCTCTATGCCATGACTGTTGTGTTTTGTGACCTTGTGCTTGTTTTAGACCCTGAGACTGCCAGCCCCTTTTGGAATTGCCTGCCTGCCTGAGTTAGCCTTTGGTCCTCGACCTCTGCCCGCCTTTGGACATTGGAACTAGACTCTCGGATTGGATTATGATTACCCCGAACTGTACACTTTCCCCATTCCCCATGTAAGTTGATTTACGTACCTGTTGTGTGGAGATTTGACTTTTGGGGATTGCCATAGCCTGGCTGAGGGGGTTGGGGTAATGACGTCAGGCGGGCTACGGCTAGAGAATATATTGTGTTGTTTTCCATAATAAAGTCAGTTCAGTGTTCAGTTGGATACAGCTCCAGTCTCATGTTATTCGGACATATCATTTGGTGACGAGGATAAACCATGGGAGAGTGTATCAGACAACCACCTCCATTTTTGCAGTCTCCGGGCACACCAGCTATGCCATGGGGCTGCTGGCGGGAGACGTTCAACGTGTATGTGGCTGTGGCCGGCCTGAGCGGCGTTGATGAAGAGAGATGGAGGAGCCTACTTGTTCACTGCCTTGGTGAGGAGGGCCAGCGGATATTTTTTGGGCTGTGTAGCAGCGGCTCACTGAAAGAATGTTTGGAATTAATGGACTGTGTCTTCGGAGACCATTCCACCATCACGGCGTGGAGATATGAATTTTTTGACCGCCAACAGCGAGCTGGTGAGTCCACTCAGTCCTTTATTACGGAGCTCCGTAGCCTAGCAAAAGAGTGCACCTTCAGGCCTATCGAGGAAGAGCTGGTCTGGGACAAGCTAGTCCTCGGTACTAACAACATGTGGCTGAAGGGACTTCCGGTTATGGCTGCCACGTAGGACGGACGTGTCTCGCTCTGCTCTGCTCCTGGAGAAAAAAAATCGGCAAATAACTCTCTCATTTGGGACAGAACGTATCCCAGCATTTGGGCGAGGATATGTCGGCGAAGCCTAAGGCTGGAAAACCAGGAAAAGGAAAAAGCGAGCCGCCGAAACAGTCCAAATTAACGGACTTTCAGGTCTGTGACGCAGCAAACAAAACTCCATATATGGCGGAGGAAGCTGGCGGCGGTGCGATGTTTGCGGGGAATGGCGCAGATGCGCTGATGGCTGCCATGAGTTCAATGAGAGCGGACTTTTCCTCTAGATTTGATGGGATTATGACAGCGTTGGAAGGAATAAGAAAGGAATTGGGTGACTGTGTAGAACGAACGGCGCAGATGGAGCTCCGTCTCGCTAGTGCTGAAGATGACGTCACCCGTCTTCAATTAAAGGTGCGCACTTTGGAAAAAAAAAGTAAATCTCTGGAAGATAATATTTTGGATTTGGAATCTCGGTCGAGACAGAATAATTTGAGGCTGGTGGGTCTTCCAGAGGAATCAGAAGGTCGGGACGTATGTTCCTTTCTGGAAAAGTGGATTCCGGAGGTGCTGGGCAGCGAGGAGTTGCAATCAGCAGTGGTTCTGGAAAAAGCACATCGTATTGGCCCACGGAGAGATAAGGGACCGCCGAGGACCTTAATTATGAAGTTTCTTAGCAACAGAGACAGGATGAAGATCTTCAACGCTGCACGTGCTAAAGGAGAGATTAAACACCAGGACCAGCAGGTGCGGTTCTACCCAGATTTGGCCACAGGAATCCAGCAATTGAGGAAGCAGTTTGATCCCGTACGTAAGGAGCTGCGCAACCTTGGGATTCGTCATGGTGTAATCTATCCTGCGAGACTGCTGACCACGTATGAGGGCAGAACCCACATTTTCAAGACCCCAGAGGAGGCGCAGGAGTTCATCAAGAAGATCAAAGAAGAAGAAGAGACTGGTGGGAGCTAAGCATGAACAAAATATAAGGTAGAATAATTAAGCATTTGCACAGGCATCTGACTGACTTGAAGTAAATAGTAAGTTTACAAAATATAGATTGTATTATATATTAAAAAAACAAAACAAAAACAAAACAAACAAAAAAAAAACTATGATGTACAAAGTTGTTAAAAATTTTGGAGTTAAGTTGGAAAACTACAGAAGAGAGTTAATGTTACGTCATTAAAAGCAGTAGAGTTAGGGTGATTGGGAGGATGAAGAAGGAGTGGCTTAGGCTGTTCCCCGTGGGTGTGGAACGGTCGATGGCTATATCGGGAGACAGAATTTTTCTTTTGATTTTGGGGGGTTTGCCACAAGTGTGGGAAGGGGAAATTTGTTTGTGTGTAGTTTGTAGGATGAATGTTCAACCACTCATGTTTTTGCTTCTCTGTATGAGCATGTTTACACTGCAAGGTAATCCCAAACTCTCTATTGGTCATGGACCAAAGTGTTAATCTTAATTTAACTTCATGGAATTGCAGAGGTCTACAAAATTTAAAAAAACTTAAACAAGTTATGAATAAAATAAAGGACATGGGTTCAAGAATTGTGTTTTTACAAGAAACTCATCTGATAGAGGAGGATGTTAAAAGAATTAGGAGTAGATGGCAGGGAAGTGTATTCACCTCTTCATTTTCATCCCGAGCCAGGGGAGTTATGACTCTCATACATAAATCAGTTCCTTTTCAGGTGAAAAATGTAATTGGAGACAAATTTGGAAGATATGTAATCATTCAAGGTTCTTTGCTATTAGAAAATATAAATCTTGTGAACTTATATGGTCCCAATATAGATGATCAGAAGTTCTTTGCTAATTTATTTCTCATCTTATCATCACTTACAGGGCAACATATAATAGCAGGGGATTTTAATTGTACATTGAATCCAGGTGTGGATAGATCAACAGGACTGGATTGTACGCACATTGGATGTAGGATGACTATTAATCATTTTATGAAAGAATTGAGATTGTTAGATATATGGAGAGAAATGAAACCACAAGTTAAAGCCTATTCTTGTTATTCCAGTACCTACAAGACATTCTCACGTATTGATTATTTTTTGATTTCCACAGAATTAAGGTCCAAGATTCAAAACTGCTTTTATGATAACATCGTGATTTCTGATCATGCACCCTGTTGTCTAATATATGTAGATAAAAAATTGACAAAGGAATCAGGTAGATGGCAATTTCAGCATAAATGGCTTCAGGATGAGGAATTTGTCAAGTATATAGAAAAACAGATAGACGAGTTCTTTGACATCAATACTACACAAACATCAGCATGTGTAAAGTGGGAGGCTTTCAAAGCTTTTATTAGGGGACATATTATTAGTTATACAGGATCAAAATCTAAGAAGACTCGAGAGGAGAGAGCTAAATTGGAACATAAAATAAAAAGTCTTCAGGAAAAAGTGTATGCAGGAAGTGACCCAAGGTTGGAGAATGAATTACTGATTTTGAGAGCTGAATACGACAAAAAATCAGCGAATAGAGCTGCCTCGAGTCTTCTAAGATTGAAACAATCTTTTTATGAACAAGGTGAAAAATCAGGAAAATTATTAGCATGGCAGATTAAACAATTGGAAATTAAAACACCAATTACCAGTATTATAAGTAACGGACAGGTAGTTATAGATCCTTTAGAAATTAATAGAGCCTTTAGAGATTACTATGAAAAATTATATGATACCAAAAATGAACCTGATTTAACAAAACTAAATGGGTTTTTGAACGAACTATCTATACCGTGTATTCCAAATGAAAACAGGGAGATATTGGAGTCTAAAATTAGTCAAGAAGAAGTTGGGCTAGCCATTGATAATATGAAAACAGGAAAAAGTGCAGGACCAGATGGTCTTCCAGTTGACCTTTATAAAAAATTTAAGAATAAATTAATAAAACCTTTTTTGGAAATGGTTTTAGAAGCATTTCAAAATAATAATTTACCATCATACATAAATAATGCCTTAATTATACTGTTGCCAAAACCAGGTAAGCCCTCTAATAAATGTGAAAATATGAGACCAATAAGCCTATTAAACGCCGACCTTAAGATAATCTGTAAAATTTTAGCAAGACGAATACAAGAAATTTTACCAAATATTATTAATCGAGATCAGAATGGCTTTATAAAGGGTAGACAAGGCTTCCATAATGTAAGAAGACTATTTAATATTATTTATTTTAATAAAGAAGCACCGGATACAGCTCTCCTATCATTGGACGCCGAAAAGGCCTTTGATAGAGTTGAATGGCCCTTTCTTTTTGAAGTCCTACAAAGGTTTGGACTTGGAAATAATTTTATAAAATGGGTTCAAATAATATACAATAATGCTACAGCAGAAATCCTAACAAATAACAATATTTCAAAACCAATAAAAATCAATAGAGGATGTCGACAAGGCTGTCCACTTTCACCTTTACTGTTTACTATGGCAATTGAACCTTTAGCGATAGCGATACGTTTACATTCACAAATATATGGAATTAAAGTTGGACCAACAGAACATAAAATCTCCCTGTACGCCGATGATATAATTTTGTTTATGTCGAATCTAAAAAAATCAATTCCAACCTTGTTGAATTTAATAAAGAATTTTGGGGAAATATCAGGATATAAAATAAATAAAACTAAATCTTCAATATTAATGCTAAATGAGACCCAGAGAAATTACCCAGCCCCTGAGGTAAATCAATTCAATGTTGTAAATCAGTTTAAATATTTAGGAATCCAAATTATGCCTAAGCTAGAATCAGTCGCCAGTGTCAACTATGAAGCCTTAATGTCAGATATCAATGAGTTAACTCAGAGATGGATGTCACTACCAATGTCGATGATCGGGAGAATCAATATACTTAAAAGTAATATTTTACCTAAAATACTTTATTTATTTCAATACATTCCCTTATCACCACCTTTAGATCTATTCTCAAGAATAAAAAAAAAGTTAGTGGAATTTATATGGAACAACAGGAGGGCTAGATTACGTTTGTCTTTATTATATTTACCATTTGATCGTGGAGGTCTGAAATGTCCAAATTTTATGTTGTATTATTGGTCGGCACAACTGAGGTCTATGACATATTATTTTTCATCAAATGATCTCCCTCACTGGACTGAAATGGAATCATACAATTTACCTTTACCTCTTCCCATATTCATATACTCAGATTCGGCAAAAAAATTACAAAAACAAGTTAAAAATCCATTTGTAAAGCATATGATCAAAATATGGTGTGAAGCTAAAAACTATTTAAAAGAACCACAGTTATTGTCACAATTTAGTCCAATATGGGGTAATCAATATTTTAAACCAGGGAGAGCGGACGCTGTATTTAAAGTATGGAATTTAAAAGGGATACAAAAGATTCAGGATTTATATTTGCCATGTGCAGACAACATAATGTCTTTTGAAGAGCTGAGGATCAAATTTAATCTCAATAGAACACATTTTTTTAAATATCTTCAACTTAGAAACTTTATTCGATCAAATCAAAATAAAGCTCTCACTCGACCTATTTATTCATCCTTGGAAAAAATGATGATGAAAGATAGTAAAAGAAAGGGTATTATTTCAGAGTTTTATAACTCATTGACACTATCTTCAAGTGAAAATTCACTGAAAAGATTAAACTACTGGAAAGAAGATCTGCAAATTGAAATTTCAGAGGAACAATGGGAATTGGCTTGTACAGAAGCTCAAACCAAATCAATAAATGCACGCCTTAAATTGATACATTTCAAATGGTTAATGCGGATGTATGTTACACCGGAGGAGTTAAATAGATATAACAAAAATATACCAGATACATGCACAAAATGCATGGAAAGTAAAGGAACCCTATTTCATTGTTTATGGGAATGTAGATTAATAAGAATGTTTTGGGAGGAGGTGAGGGTAACAATTGAAAAAATAATCTCAAAACAAATCATATTGAATCCTAAACTGTTTTTGTTGGGTCTGTACCCAGAAAAGCATAATTTCAATAAAAGTAGATATAACAAAAATATACCAGATACATGCACAAAATGCATGGAAAGTAAAGGAACCCTATTTCATTGTTTATGGGAATGTAGATTAATAAGAATGTTTTGGGAGGAGGTGAGGGTAACAATTGAAAAAATAATCTCAAAACAAATCATATTGAATCCTAAACTGTTTTTGTTGGGTCTGTACCCAGAAAAGCATAATTTCAATAAAAGTGAAAGAACATTCATAGACCTCAGTTTGCTTAATGCCAAAAAATGTATTGCACTATTATGGAAAAAGACTCATAGACCAGATGTGACTCAGTGGTTAAGACAGATGTTAACAAACCTTCCATTAGAAAGAATAACATATATACTGAAATCAAAGGAAATTGTGTTTGAGAATATATGGAGACCTTTTATTGATTATGTAAAAAATTTAAACATAACTCTTGAAGAAGAAGGTGAATGATGTGTGTGGACCTTGTAAATTCCAAACTGGTGAACATAATATGTATACTAATGTATTGGATTGTCTAGACTAAACAGAGGAGCATTGTTGAAGACTTGATTTTGTTGGTGGTTGTTGGTGTTTTTAGGGTATTTTTTTTTTTTTGTAGTACTTTAGTGTTAGTGTTTGATTGTTTGTATCATGTTTGTTAAAAAAAAAAAAAAGGTTCAATAAAGATATTGTGGAAAAAACATGTGGCTGAAGAGCAAGATAAAGCTAACTACGGATACTCTCACGCTGGAAAAGGTGTTTGAATTGGTTAGGCAGATTGAGTCCACAGTTCAGCTGGGTCTGCCAGTATTGGCTAAAGGCAGTGTAGCTACTCAAGTTTTCCCTCCAAGCACGGCTGTTAGCAACGTAGCTAATTCTTTGGGGCAGACCTCCAGGAGGCGGCGGACTGTGGCACGAGACAGGGCCTACACTATCACTGCTGAACCATCGGCGGCAGATGACATGGGTGTGTGTAGTACGCGTGAAGAGGGAACCATTAAAGTGGTACATCCTAAAATTCAACGGAGTTGACATGCCACTTACAGTGGACTCAGGAGACGGTAAGTCCATACTGAGTATGGCTATTTTGAAAAGACTTTTTCCAAATAAAACCATCAATACCGGAGGAGTGAAAATGTTTGGGTATGGCCACGCCGAAATTGAAATGGCGGCCATGGTCGACCTTTCGGTGAAATGTGGGTTAAACACGGTTCCCACATTCACATTTCAAATTTCACACCAGGGGGCCAATTTGCTAGGGATAGATCTGCTGGGTGAACTGGGATTCTCCATCAAGTGTCACGCCGCGCCGCTCATCAGCGGCGCCAGCTGCACGCACACCTGCACATCATCAGCGGCGAGGGATTTAAGCCGCCTCGCCCTGGGCTTCGGCCTGAAGCCGTCAGACTTCACTCATCAGGATTGCTGTGAGTTCCCTCTCATACCTCAGCAAGCATTGCGGTAAGAAGCCCTTACCTTTTCTCCTCCAAGTCTGCTCCCCTGTGCACAGGTGGATTTCCTGGTGGCGGACCTTTCCTCTCCGTCACCTGTCCCTCGCTGCTGCACCGGGCTCTCCAGGTTGCTGTCTCCCGGACCTCGCTCCTTGCTGTGCCAGCCACCTGCCCTTTCCAAGTAAGCTCCTCTCCAACTTGTACATCTCCTGTGTTGGTGTGTGCCCGTCACCCTTCTCCCTGTGCTTTTCCCATAGGGTTGTCCGGCTGTACGGTCTCCTGCCTCTGTGCCCGAAGCAGACGCCATCACCAACACATTCACATCTCGCAGACACACATTCATACACCCTTGTTGTTAATAAAGCTATTTGAGCTACTCTGAGCCTGCGTGTGTGTCTCCTGAGCCGTGCATTATGTCAGTACGGTTTCAGCAGAGCGGCTCGGCAGACGGCGGGCTCACACGCCGACTTTCCACTCTCGAGGCTCGAGTGGACCAAATAGCTTTTCAGCAACAGGTGATTTTTAATCAATTGATTATTATAAATAACCGATTGGACCGCTTGGACCCCCAACAGCCGTTCCCCCCAGCTCGTCAGGGTGGCGCGGCTCCTGCTGCTCCAGCGGCCGTCCAGCTGGCTCCGGTAGCACCGGTTCGGCTCACGCCCATTCCGACCCCCGCCCGCTTTAGCGGCAAGCTCGGCGGAGCGCGGGGGTTCATAATGCAGTGTGAGTCCGTGTTCCACCGTGTGCCCGGGGATTTTCCTTCAGATCACAGCCGAATTGGCTACATAGGGAATCTCCTAGAGGGGCGAGCGCTAACTTGGGCTTACGCCGTAATGGCGAGGCCCAGTTACGCCACCCTCACCTATGGCCAATTCGTGAGACAATTCCTGGAAGTCTTTGATCACTCTCGTACCGAGGCCGTCCAGGTCGATCGGCTTCTCAGTCTCCAGCAGGGAAGCCGGTCGGCAGCGGACTTTGCAATCGACTTCCAGGTAGCGGCGGAGGAATTGGGCTGGGATGAACGTTCATTCTGCGGCCTTTTCCTCCGCAGTCTCAACGATGATCTGAAGGATGAACTGGCTGGGCGGGATATCCCGGAGACTCTAGCGGAGCTAACGTCTCTTGCCATCAGTTTGGATAACAGGCTGCGCGAGCGCTCCTCGGGGCGGAAGTCTTCTTCTTCTCGCTCTTGGGGTGCCTCGTCGCTCCTGTTCCAAGCTCGCCCCCTGGCGACGCCGCCACCATCGTGCCCCGAGGAGTCGGAGCCGATGGTGACGGGTTGGACAAAGCTTCCCCCTGCGGAGAAACAACGCCGCCGTGAGTTGGATCTCTGCATGTATTGTGGAGATGATCAACACACGGTGAAGCTTTGCCCACGGAAAGCCAGACGGCGGGGTCTGCGAGTCACTGTAGGGGGCCTCGCGGACATCAATCGGTTAAGTTCCCTCACACAATTGAAACTGCCCGTCCGATTTTGCCACAACTCCACTGGGCATCTCACTCACGCACTGGTGGATTCGGGCGCGGAGGGCAGTTTTATTTCACAAAGCCTGGCAACCCGATTGGGCATCCGCTGCCAAGCACTAAAAACTCCCCTCTCCCTGGTCAACCTCTCCCGTGTCTCCCTGGGGAGAGTAACACACCAGACCGTCCCCGTTCCGGTTATCATCTCTGGAAACCACCGGGAGGAGATAACCTTCTACGTCCTGCCCAACTCTGTGTCGCCCGTCATCCTGGGGTACCCCTGGCTACGTCTCCACAACCCCGTTTTGGATTGGAAGTCCGCCGGGGTGTCGGCATGGAGCACATTCTGCATGAGCACCTGTTTACAGTCCGCTGCCTGCTCTCCGTCCTCTTCCCCAACACCTACGGACACTGCGCCCCCGGACCTGTCCCTGGTGCCATCGGAATTTCACGACCTGGGTACGGTATTCAGCAAGTCCAAGGTGATGTCTCTTCCTCCACATAGGCCCTATGACTGTGCAATTAACATCCGCCAGGGGGCACCCTTACCCTCTGGGTGACTCTACAGCCTGTCGGCGCCGGAGAAGGAGACCATGAACGCTTATCTCAAGGAGTCGCTGAGTGCTGGGATAATCCGCCCTTCGTCATCACCTGTGGGGGCAGGATTCTTCTTCGTGGGCAAGAAGGACGGTTCCCTCCGTCCTTGCATCGACTATCGCGCCCTAAACGACGTTACGGAGAAGGATCGCTACACCCTGCCCCTCATGGACACCGCCTTCCACTCCCTCCAGGGGGTGACTTGGTTCACCAAGCTGGATCTACGCAGCGCATACCACCTCGTCCGGATCCGGGAGGGAGATGAGTGGAAGACAGCCTTCCGTACCCCGAACGGCCACTTCGAGTACCTGGTGATGCCGTTCGGATTGACCAACGCTCCAGCCGTCTTTCAGCGCCTCATAAATGACGTCCTCCGGGATTTCATTGGCCTTTTTGTGTTCGTCTACCTGGATGACATTCTCATCTTCTCCAAATCCAGGGACGAGCACCGGGTCCATGTGAGGCGGGTCCTCCAAAGACTGCTGGAGAACCGGTTGTATGTGAAGGCAGAAAAATGCGAGTTCTACGCGAAGACAACATCCTTCCTCGGGTTCATCATCTCCCACGACCAGGTGCTTCCGGACCCAGAGAAGGTGAAGGCGGTGGTGGAATGGCCCACACCTGCATCGAGAAAACAGGTGCAGCAGTTCATCGGGTTTGCAAATTTCTACCGCCGTTTTGTCCCTAACTTTGGCACCATCGTCGGCCCGTTGACCCGCCTCACATCCCCTAAGGTCCCGTTCCGGTGGACCGAAGAGGCCGCGGCTGCTTTTCAGGCGCTGAAGGCGGAGTTCTCCTCCTCCCGGGTCCTTAGCCAAGTCAACCCTGCGCTGCAGTGCATCGTGGAAGTGGACGTTTCGGACACAGGAGTGGGGGCGGTTCTATCCCAGCGGTCGCCGGAAGATGGAGTCAAACGGCCCTGCACCTTCTTCTCTCGGCGCTTGTCCCCGGCGGAACGGAATTACGACCTGGGGGACAGAGAGCTCCTCGCCATCAAGCTCGCGCTGCAGGAGTGGCGTCACTGGCTAGAGGGGGCGGACCTGCCGTTCGTGGTCCTGACGGACCACAAGAACTTGGAGTACCTGAGATCTGCCAAGCATCTGAACGCCCGCCAGGCGCGCTGGTCCTTGTTCTTTGCCAGGTTCCGATTCAACATCACCTTCAGGCCTGGCTCCAAGAACGGCCTGCCCGACGCCCTCTCTAGGCAATTCGCCCCTGAGGAGTCAGAGGACACGGTCCACACCATCCTACCCAGGTCGTGCGTCGTGGGAGCCGTCACCTGGGACATTGAAAGCAAGATCCGGAAGGCGCAGGAAGTGGAACCTGACCCTGGCGGCGGACCGGAGGGGAGGCTGTTCGTGCCATCCACGGTTCGGGGGGAGGTCATCCACTGGTTGCACACATCCAAGCTCACCTGCCATCCTGGCTCCTCCCGGATGATTGACCTCCTCCAGCGGTCCTTCTGGTGGCCGGGCCTGCGGAGGGACGCTGCCCGCTACGCCCGGGCCTGCCCAGTGTGTGCCACCAGCAAATCAGGTAATGCCCCTCCAGCGGGTTTGCTCCAGCCTCTGCCCGTCCCTGGCAGGCCCTGGTCACATATCGCCCTGGATTTCGTCACCGGACTCCCAGTCTCAAACACCTTCGACACCGTCCTGACCATTGTGGACCGCTTCTCCAAGGCGGCACACTTCGTCCCCCTACGAGGTCTCCCAACTGCCCTGGAGACGGCGGACCTCCTAATCCAGCACGTGGTCAGGCTGCATGGGATTCCGGTGGACGTGGTCTCGGACCGGGGGTCCCAATTTTCTTCAGAGGTTTGGAGGTCGTTCTGCAACGCCCTGGGAACCAAGGTGAGCCTCTCCTCCGGCCATCACCCCCAAACCAACGGGCAGTGTGAGCGGACCAACCAGGAGCTGGAGGCTGCGCTCCGCTGCGTCACGGCGTCCAAACCAACGTCCTGGAGTAACCACCTCGCCTGGGTTGAATACGCCCACAACACCGCTCGCTCTTCTGCTACAGGGATGTCCCCCTTTAAGGCGTCCCTGGGTTACGACCCCCCGCTGTTCCCGGCGCAGGAGAGTGAGGTAACTGTCCCCTCAGTTCGGGCGCATCTCAGGCAGTTCCGCTCCATCTGGGCGTCAGCGCGCAATGCGCTTTTACGCACGGCGGAGCGCAACAGAGCCGTGGCGGACCGGCACAGAAGGCCTGCCCCGGCGTACAGAGTTGGTCAGCAAGTCTACGTGTCGACCCAGAACGTGATTTTAAAGGGCGAGAGGAGGAAGCTGGCACAGCGTTTTATGGGCCCATACCCCATCACCAGGATCATCAACCCGGTGGCTGTGCGTGTAGCTATTCCCCCCTCCCTCCGCATCCACCCCACCTTCCACGTATCCAAGGTGAAGCTGGCAGTCTCCGACCCCCTTTGCCTTCCTCCTGCTGCGCAACCCGCGCCCCGGATGATTGATGGCCATCCGGCCTGGCCTGTCTCCTCCATCCTGGACTCTCGGCGCCGGGGCCATGGGTTGCAGTACTTGGTGGACTGGGAGGGCTATGGGCCTGAACATCGGCAGTGGGTACCCTCGTCGTTTGTGTTGGACCCATCTCTCATTACTGAGTTCCACCGAGCGCACCCAGAGAGACCATCGCCAGGAGGCGCTGCTAGAGGGGGGAGTACTGTCACGCCGCGCCGCTCATCAGCGGCGCCAGCTGCACGCACACCTGCACATCATCAGCGGCGAGGGATTTAAGCCGCCTCGCCCTGGGCTTCGGCCTGAAGCCGTCAGACTTCACTCATCAGGATTGCTGTGAGTTCCCTCTCATACCTCAGCAAGCATTGCGGTAAGAAGCCCTTACCTTTTCTCCTCCAAGTCTGCTCCCCTGTGCACAGGTGGATTTCCTGGCGGCGGACCTTTCCTCTCCGTCACCTGTCCCTCGCTGCTGCACCGGGCTCTCCAGGTTGCTGTCTCCCGGACCTCGCTCCTTGCTGTGCCAGCCACCTGCCCTTTCCAAGTAAGCTCCTCTCCAACTTGTACATCTCCTGTGTTGGTGTGTGCCCGTCACCCTTCTCCCTGTGCTTTTCCCATAGGGTTGTCCGGCTGTACGGTCTCCTGCCTCTGTGCCCGAAGCAGACGCCATCACCAACACATTCACATCTTGCAGACACACATTCATACACCCTTGTTGTTAATAAAGCTATTTGAGCTACTCTGAGCCTGCGTGTGTGTCTCCTGAGCCGTGCATTATGTCATCAAGGACCCATAGGGCTCAATGGTACTGACAGTGTACCCTGAATGGCATGTCTGCTGGCCAGCGCTGTTCAGAGGCCTGGGATGCATCAGCGTATTCTACCACCGCCTGCTCACTGATCCAAGTGTGACTCCGAAAATTCAACCACTATGGCGGCTTCCCCTCGGTCTGCGGGATGATGTCACGGTGGAGCTGAACAAACTGCTTGAAGCAGACATCATCGAGAGGGTGGATGCTTCACTCTGGATATCAAATATCGTGGTGGCCAGGAAAAAGTTGGGAGGCATCTGGCCGTGTATCAACCTCAGGATGGTGAATAAGGCGATCGTTCCGGACAAGTACCCACTTCCCACAATGGAGGAGCTCACTGCAACAGTCAGCGGTTCAAAGGTATTCATGAAGCTGGATCTTCGCCAGGGTTACCTGCACGTGCCCCTCCACCCAGCCAGCAGGAACCTGACAGCATTTGTAACCCACATGGGTGTGTTCAGGTACACCCGCATGCCTTTTGGTCTGAGCTCAGCACCCAGCTGTTTTCAAAAAATAATGGCCACGATTCTGGCCAGCCCCAAGGGTTTAGTGGCATACCAAGATGACATCATGGTACACGGCACATCATGGGAGGAACACGATGATCGTTTGGGGCAGGTGCTGATGGTACTACAGGAACATGGAGTCACCTTGAACAGGGAAAAGTGCATCTTTGCGGCAGACTCCATCAAGTTTGTGGGATTCCGGTTGATGCCGGGGGGTCTGAGGCCCCTGCATTCGAACATGGAGGCAGTCTTGCATCTCCTAGATCCAACAACACCTGCACAGATTTCTTCATTCCTGGGCATGGTAAATTTTTACGGACGTTTTATTCCCCGTTACTTGGAAACAATCGGACCGCTCTGGGCCCTTTTGGAACAGGATACACCGTGGCAATGGACCCCAGCCTGTTCAGCAGCGGTTGCTAAGCTGAAGTCTCAACTCACCTCCCCTCCAGTGTTGGCCCATTTTGATCCAAAGTGACCAACTTTTGTGACCTGTGACGCGTCTGGCTTGGCGGTGGGGGTGGTTTCGTCCCAGGTACAAGATGGTACTGAGCGCCCAGTGGCATTCGCATCAAGATCTCTCTCAGCAGCTGAACAAAAATATGCCATGGGTGAGAGGGAGGCACTCACCTGCATCTGGGCGTGTGAATGGTGGCACATCTGTCACTGTGGGTGCCACTTCACCATGCGGATGGACCACCGAGTGCTGACAACACTACTGGAGACGTTGGGTTCAAGACACAGACTTTTGCAGATCCACAGGTGGGCGAAATGGCTGAGGGCCTACAATTTTACCACTCAGTTCACTCCTGGTAAGGAGAACGTAGTGGTGGATCTCCTGTCGCATGCCACAGCCAACACCGTACAACCAGACGACGACGACGATGATCCCACGGAGGCAGATCTGGTCAACATGCTGCACGGGTCCCTCCGGGATATGGTATCCTGAAGTTGTTGTCACAGCTGTGCTCAGTGATTAGGGAGGGTTGGCCTGGGAAGGTGTAGGGCGAGCTGGCACCCTTCCACCGATTTAAAGATGAACTGAGCTGTTGGAATGATGTGTGTGTGGCGAGGGAACACTGCACGCTAATCCCGGTGTCTCTGAGATCACTAGTCCTGGTGATGCTCCACAAGGGTCACCTGGGTGTGGTCAGGGTAAAGCAGCATTGCAGGGATTCAGTTTGGTGTCCGGGTATTGATAAGTACATTGAAACTATGGTAAAAAACTGTGTCCCGTGCTTGGAGAGCGGGAAGACCGGCGGACCCCCACCCCCACCCCTACGACCGTTCTCATAATCGGTGGGCCCTTGGAAGCACATCCAGTTGGACATCTGTGGTGAACTATATACAGCACCCCCAAACAGCCGGTTCCTGCTTATTTTTTTTTTTTTTTTTTTTTTTTTTTTTTTTTTGTTACTTATTTGTACCCGTAGGT
Organism: Pholidichthys leucotaenia; assembly: GCA_020510985.1. Taxonomy (NCBI): domain Eukaryota; kingdom Metazoa; phylum Chordata; class Actinopteri; order Cichliformes; family Pholidichthyidae; genus Pholidichthys; species Pholidichthys leucotaenia. The sequence continues at coordinate 21,458,669 of CM035850.1, read as the reverse complement.
AGACTTGGTTTGCAGTCTGGTGACAAGCCACTGGCTGCTGGTCGCTGCGTGCGCGAGCGCCCTAAACCTACATGTTTTTGGTATGCGGGAGGAAACCGGAGAAATCCCGGAGTAAACCCACGCAACACGGGGAGAACATGCAAACTCCACACAGCTCACTGTTGGTCGGGGGCTGGAATCGAACCCACGATCTCATGATCCCCGCGATCCCCCGGCCAAGGGTAAAACTGTGCTGCCACAGTGCTAAACCACTGCGCCACCGTGCAGCTTATGGTCTACGATCTGTTCTCCAAGTGGCCGGAGGTGTTGCCCACTAATTCAGTCACGACGGATGTGGTTACAGGCTTCCTCTCGTCATTGTTCGCCAGGTGGGGGGTCCCAAATGTGATCACGACAGACAATGGCCCACAGTTCACCTCTGGGGCATTTGAAGAGTTTTTGAGTGCTAGGGGCGTGGAACACATTAAAACCATGTTCTACCATCCCCAGGCCAATGGGGGCGTTGAGCATTTTAACAAGACCCTGAAAAATGGACTGAGAGCCCACTTGGCGGACGGCTTCACATTTCCAGATGCCCTCCAGGGCACAGTCCTCCACTACAGGGCAACAGCCCATGCCACAACAGGATGCTCCCTGGCAGTTCTCATGCTGGGGCGCAATCTACATCTGCCTTTGAATCGACTGATACCACCCACGACCCCTGCTCCAAGGAGTATGGACTCTCCACGGGACCGGGTCGCTGCTCAACAGCATAAGATGAAGTGACGGTTTGACAGGAAGCACAGGGAGAGAGCCCATGGATTGAAGATGTCAGATCAAGTTTGGATCTAACATCCTAACCGACTTGCCTCGACTCAAGATGGCGACCGGGATGGTCACACTTTTTCAGTGCTGAGACAAAGTCACTGATTTTGCCATTAAAAGTGGCTGGCCTGCAGCGATCGGCGCTCGTGGCGAACACGCACGGGCTGAATTGCCACCTCCGTTGGATTGCCCTTTAATCGCCTTTCTCCAGCGACTTCCTGCGCCTTCCTGAAGCGATTGCTAAGCTAACACTAGTTAGCTTAATGCTACCTGAAGCGATTGCTAAGCTAACACTAGTTAGCTTAATGCTGGCGCCAGTCTCTAAATAACTAACCTACAGCGATCGGATATACCTCCGGTGGATTACCCCTTTGATCGCTTTTATCCGGCCACTGTGAGTAAACTGACCAGCGATTCCAGCGCTTCCTTGTGATTCACTGATGTGCCCTACCTGAAGCGATTGCTAAGCTAACGCTAGTTAGCTTAATGCTGGCGCCAGCCATTCCACCTAACACCAGCCTGAATCAAAGCCCAGCTGCGAGGCCCAGCGGAGATACTACCAGGCAGGCGGCTATTTGTTGACGGGGCTCAGCAGAGATTTCACCCAGGCAGACGGCGGTAGGCGGCGGTGCCCAGCGGAGGACTTACCGTGACTGCAGCGGCGGTGTGCGACGAGACTACCCGAAGCGATTGCTAAGCTAACGCTAGTTAGCTTAATGCTGGCGCCAGTCATTCCACCTTACACCAGCCTGAATCGAAGCCCAGCTGCGAGGCCCAGCGGAGATACTACCAGGCAAGCGGCTATTTGTTGACGGGGCTCAGCAGAGATTTCACCCAGGCAGACGACGGTAGGTGGCGGTGCCTAGCGGAGGACTTACCGTGACCTCAGCGGAGCTCGGTGGCAGCGGCGGTGTGTGACGAGACTCGGTTGGAGGAGCGGGATGGGAGACCAGTTACGGCGACTATGAGCAACGAGACCAGCAACGGAAGGGGCTAGTTGGCTAGCTGAGGCCCAGCTGGATTCGAGGGCGATCGGATCAGATTCTGGCGATATAAGCAGAATTTATTTTACTATCCACAGATTTTCTTTTTCCTTCTTTCCAAGAAAGACCGAAGATGGCTGCCACCGGATTAAAAAGTGGGCTGATGGGCACCACTAATAAGCCTTCTCTACTTCTCTACTTCCTCTTCGTTTTGTCTTTGTGTGTCTGGACCTGCAACAAGAAGGATTTTCCGACAAACTCAACCAAAGGTGAAGTTAAAAAGTTTTATCTGTATGGATTTGGGCTTGGACATCTCACCCTACACTCTATGTGGTCTTTAAAAGGCCTGAGCAAAAACTTCCAAATTAAGGCAAACATGGCTGTTAAGCAAAAATCACAATATGGAAGAGGATATACAATTAAAGTTCTGTTAGTTCTGCTACTTCTGGCAGGAGATATTCACCTTAACCCTGGACCTGCCACTATTAAACAGCAGACCACTGGGTTAGCACAAAACCGAGCTGTACAAAAGCAAAAACAACATTTATTTTTCCAAACTGTTAATCATGCACGAGTTCTTTGGGACACCAAGGCTAAACCAAAGGGGATCCTCAGCGGTCATTTAAACATACGGAGCATAATCCCCAAAAGAGATGAGATTTCGGTGTTGCTGTTGGACTCAAATCTGGACTACCTTTGTCTCTCAGAAAGCTGGCTACACAGGAACATAGACACTAATATGATCGATATTGTGGGCTACCAGTGTTTTAGAAAAGACAGGCAGGTAGGGAGGGGAGGAGGTGTTTTAATTTACATCAAAGAGAAATATAAATGTCAACTGGTTGATTTGAATACTTCACTTGAATGTTTAGCTGTTAATGTATGTCTCTCTCCGGTAATGAATTTCAACATTGCAGTAGTGTACAACCCACCGTCACACAACTCTTCCTTTTATAATGAATTAAGTGATCTGGTTAAACAACTTGAGAAGAACAGAGAAACGATAATTCATGGTGACTTTAATATCAACTGGTCTGATAAAAAAGACAAACAAAAACTGAAAAGCCTCATGACTAAATTTAATTACCAGCAAATCATCAAAGGACCCACCAGGATAACCAAACAATCCAGAACACTTATTGACATGGTATTTACTAATAAACCAGAACGAATAACCAGAACCTATAATCTTGTAACTGGTCTCTCAGATCATAACATGGTTCTTGCTGTCAGGAAACTTACTAAAAAGCGACTACAGTATTTTGGGGGAGTCGATATTGACAAATCAAATTTTATTATCCCCAAATCAAAAAATGAGGAGTTTGAACATTACTTAGAGAATCAAAATTGGGAGCAGCTCATGTCAACATGTGAAGTAGATGATTGTTGTAATTTTATAACTGCAACAATCACAAAGTCTATAGAAAAATTTTCAAAGCAAATTAAAAGTAGACAACAGAAGATTAGCCTACCATGGTTAAATAATGAAATAAGAAAACTTATGAAGAGGCGAGACTATGCACTGAAAACATCACTAACCTCCAAACTACAAAATGATCACCTTGTGTACAAAAGTTTAAGAAATAAAGTGGTACATGAGCTGCGAAAATCAAAAATATCTTATTACAATAAACTGATAGATCATGCAAAGGGTAACAACAGTTCCCTATGGAGGCATTTAAATAACTTAACTAATAAAAAAAAACGATCAGAAGGGGGTAAAGGAACTTAGAATCAATGGCAAGACCGTCAGTGACAAGGCTACTTTGGCAAATGAATTTAATTCACACTTTGTGGGCTCTGTGGAAGACTTAACAAAAATTTTTGTGCTGCCAAATGTGCTCAACAACACAAATTCCATACTTCCAACAGATACTTTTCACATCGATGAGGTAAATGAGAAGTTAATTGCTGGCGTTGTTAAAACACTGTCAAACTCAAAAACTAATGATATCTACAATATGAGCACCTCCTTTCTCAAAATGCACAGCAAAATATTAATCAAACCACTGACTCATCTCATTAATCTCTCCATTAGGTCTAGTACATTTCCATCTGGCTGGAAAAAAGCTGTCGTCATACCAGTTCATAAATCAGGCAGTAAAGACGATATATGCAATTACCGCCCAATCTCTATCTTCTTACCAGTCCTATCTAAGGTTCTTGAAAAAGTTGTAGCTACACAGCTGATAGACTACTTACAAGACAGTCAACTTCTTCATCCACATCAATTTGGTTTTAGACCAGGATACTCAACAGAAACAGCAAATTGTTGCCTTATTGAAAACGTCAAACAGTCCTTGGACAGGGGTAATGTGGTAGGAGCTGTTTTTCTAGATCTCAAAAAGGCTTTCGATACTGTAAACCACAGTTTGCTTTTATCCAAAATGGTATCTTTTAACTTCTCCCCTAATACATTAGAATGGTTTGCATCTTATCTCCAGAATAGAGAACAGTGTGTAAAAGTTCACCAGGATAAATCCTCATTTTTAAACAACCGCATGGGTATCCCACAAGGGTCCATTCTTGGTCCTTTACTTTTCAGCATTTTTATTAATGACTTGCCGTTACACTGCTCAGCTGCAACATGCCAACTTTATGCAGATGATGCAGTTATTTACACAGCTGCCAAGACTCCAGCACAGGCTGCAGATGTACTGTCTACAAGTATGGTTGATGTCCAAGAGTGGCTCCTCAAGAACCATCTATTGCTGAACCTTCAGAAAACAGTCTCAATGTGCTTTTCAATCAAAAAATGTAACCTGCAACATTTTAAAGTTAATATACATGATCATGACATCAGTTTAGCTACAGAATTCAAATACCTTGGCATTGTACTAGATCCTCAACTCAAATTTAATCTTCATATAAAGAAAATTTCAAAAACAGTAAAAAAAAAATCTGAACTGCTTTAAATTAATTAGATATTACATACCTTACGAAGCAGCTGCACTGTATATGCATTCTATGGTTTTTTCTCATATATCATACTGTTTGACAGTCTGGGCTCAAGCAGCCCCTTCCACAATAAGACATATAGGTTCATTATATAATCAAACCCTAAAAATCTTGGACAAAAAGCCCATTAGGTGGCATCACTGTAATGTTTAAAAAAAATACAACCTATTGAGTTTTGAGAGCTTCATTGACCTCTGTCTTCTGAAATTAACGTTCAAATGTTTCCATAAATCAGCACCCGAGCCACTTGCTGGTTTCGTCCAAAGACAGGACAGCAGCAGAGCCACCAGGAGTTCTGTTAACAATAACTGTAAAATATTCCACCGCAGAACCACATTTGGACAAACAGCTTTCTCTATAAAGGGCAGTCACATCTGGAACACAATGCCAAATGAAATTAAAATAATAACGGACTTTAAAACATTCACTAAAAATGTTAAAAACTGGCTGAAAAATAAACAAGAATGTACTCATGTATGAATTAACTGTCTGCAAAGTGAGAGTGAATGAAGGGAAGGAATAAATGTGTTTGTTTATAGTGAGTGACGGAGGGAGGAAGGCCTGAAATAGGCAAATGTGAGTTATGTTCTATGTGTTAAATGTGAGTCAGGCTGTTATATTTGTGTATTTATAATATTTATAATATTTATGTTAAATGTGAGTCAGGCTGTTATATTTGTGTATTTATAATATAATATTTATAATTGTGTATTTATAATTTTTCTGCATTGATGTATGTGATTATTGTGTATATTTTTTATCTTGATTCTTTTTTCTAAAGCCCATCCAGGGACAAGAGTTGCAAATTAGCTAATAGCTATACACTCTATGTGCAACACATCAGATTAATTGTCTTTGATTAATTGTCTATGTTTATTGCACTGTCCCTGTCAAATAAACTAATCTACTACTACTACACATAAACTGCTAACTGCTATCATCAGCTAGCCACCATCTTCAGTTAGCCACCATCTTCAGCTGGCCACTGTTTTCAGCTAGCTTCTATCATCAGCTAGTCTCTATCGTCAGCTAGCCATCGTCTTCAGCTAGCTGCTATCTTTAGCTAGCTGCCTTGAATCTAGCAGTTTAGCCACTCATTCGTGAATGTTTCTGTGTTTATTGTACTCCAGGGATCAGTTATACCCCATCGACCACTGAAACCACACACTCCTGTCAGTCAGTGATGCTTTATTTGTGTGTCCTCTATGTATAGTAGTATTGCCAAATAAAATCTTTGAATCTTATTTCATTCATTCTTTAAGGATTCTTTAAGGTGGAGGAGTAATAGCAAACCACGTTCTGGTCCAATATTTGAAAACATGAAAAATTGCAGGGCTAGGTTCAAATATGCTCTACGAGCATGCAGGCGCAATGAAGAAAGTATCAAATGTGACCAGCTAGCTAATCACATGAGTGAACTGAACATGGTAGAATTCTGGAAACAAATGAAGGCTATGAGCTCCCACCGGTCTGTCAGATCAAACACTATTGATGGTGTGACTGGTGACGTTAACATTGCTGAAAAGTGGAAATGTCAATATGAAGCTATTTTCAACTCAGTCAAGAATGTTTCAATGAAGGATTCTGTTATGCACGATATTCGTCTGTATAACGACATGTTTGATGCCTCTGATATTTCTGCTGTTACTCCTGTTGAAGTTGATTCACTGATCAAAGTTCTCAAGAAAGGCAAATCAGCTGGCCCTGACTGTCTCACCAGTGAATGCCTCATCAACGCTGATTTCAATTTGTGTATTCTGTTGTCATTGTGTTTTAACTGTATGTTTGTTCATGGTTACATGCCAGATATGTTGATGGACTCTGTTATTATTCCTTTGGTGAAAAACAAGTGTGCCAGTCTTTCTGATATGAACAACTACAGACCTATAGCTATTGCAAATGTTATATCTAAACTGTTAGAGGGTTTATTCCTGAACAGAATTGAGGATTATCTGTGGACAAACGACAATCAGTTTGGTTTCAAATCAGCTCTTTCAACTGACAAGGCTGTTTACCTACTCCATGAATTTGTTGACTACTTCAGAAGCCATTCCACTAGTGTCTATGCTACGTTCCTAGATGCTAGCAAAGCTTTTGACAGGATTAACCACTGGTGTTTGTTCAGAAAATTGATCGATCGAGGTATTCCTGTTTACATTGTTAGCATCCTGTTATACTGGTACAGAAGGCAGTCTATGGTTGTTAGATGGGGCAATGTCACCTCATCCAAATTTCATGTGACCAACGGTGTTAAACAAGGTGGTATACTGTCACCCTTGTTGTTTAATGTCTATGTTGATGATCTCAGTGTACTGTTGAACAATACTAATGTGGGCGGCTCCTTTAACGGTGCACTGTTAAATCACATTTTCTACGCTGATGACCTCTGTTTGTTAAGTTTGTCTACTGCAGCGATGCAACATCTCCTTTCGGTATGTGAAAAATTTGGTGAAAAAAATGACATCTTGTTCAACTGTACTAAATCTATGTGTATGGCTTTCAAACCAAAGGGTGTCAATACGTCGAATCCTGTTATGCCACTTTGTGGTAATAGCTTGAACTTTGTTGAAAAAGTCAAATACCTAGGTGTGTGGATTGAATCTGATAAGACCAATGTTGATTGTAACAGGCATCTCAGGAAACTGTATGCTCAAACAAATTTACTGTTGAGAAATTTCCATAGATGTTCTCCTGATGTCAAATGTATGTTGTTCAAGACCTTCTGTACCTCAATGTACTGCTCGCCTTTATGGTTTAATAGCAATGTTGCTGTTAGGAACAAAATCCGCATTGCATATAATAACTCCCTAAGAAGGTTGTTAGATGTACCACGAAGGTCGAGTGCAAGCAAGATGTTTGTGTCTGTGAACATTCCGTCTTTTGGCGAACTGTTACGTAAGAATGTTTACAGTTTTATGAGAAGGTTGCTGGCATGTAACAATCATCTTATATCAGCAATTGTCAGCTCGTCACTCACACTTCATTCCAGCATTTGGAAGTGGTGGCGTTCCATTTTATACTGAGCCCATTATTGTATGTTATTGTTGTTACAAGAGCGCCGAGTGTCTGCTGATCTGTATATACTTTTATTTATTTATTTATCTATTTTCTACTCGTTTTAGTTTTGCTCTTAATATGAACCCTGAGTTTGAAATAAACATTTGAATTTGAATTTGAATTTAAGACAAACATTAGTTAGCTCAGGGGCAACAGATCAAGTTGGCCCGACCCATGTTCGGTCGACCTGTTTTCAGCTCGAGATACAGCTGAGCTAAAGGCTAGGAGCTAGCTAGTCAATGTGATGGTGATGTAAGAGTGAGGGCGGAGTTGAATCTTGTATGAAGATTTAAAGGCATATACACTCAAACAGGCTGTTTTTAGAAAGGCTGGAAAAACAAAAATAAAACAAATTTACTGCAATCATTAAACAATTAAGGAACATCTGAACAAAATATGTCAAACATTTCATTAAAAGAGCTGTTAACATGGAGTAAAAAGTGAAACCATTGATCCCTTTAAGGTTCTTCAGCGCTTTTGCCAACAGATGGCGCCATAGTCTCAAAAGTCCTGATGAGCAGAAGCGATTTGTTTGATCTCCATGAGAGAAATTCCTTCATGTCGCAACTAGGCCGGGCATCAGTTTCTGATGGACCCAGTGAAGTGAATCCAGATTGATGACTGTGTGAAAAAAGTGAATGTGCTGCTGACTGTGAACATCTGCCCCTGGCTTCTCACTGATGGGTGTTTATGTGCGTGGATCTCCTCATGTGTGGGACTGTGGCTACCAGAAGTCAGATATCCCAGGCAAATTCAAACTCTGCTGCACGAAGTTCCCACAGTAGATTATGTAAATTACAATAAAGTATGAGTTATGAGTTTCCTCATACTTCAAATTATGAGGAAACTCTTGGCTGCTGGTCAGAGGTGGGCAGAATATCCAGAAATTGTGTTCAAGTAAAAGTAGTGATGAAAGTAATTAATTTGTGACTCTTCATCCATTTGTGCTTCATTTTCTACCATTTTTCCAACTTTTTCACATAAATTTGCAACTCTTTTTTCTTGCAAATTTGTGACTTTTTCTCATAAATTTGCATTTTTTTTCTCATAAATTTGTGTTTTTCTTAAGAAATTGTGACTTTATTTCTTGTAACTTTTCAACTTTCATCCTGTAAATTCACAACTTTTTTTCTCCTAGATTTCCCACTTCTTTCAAAAAACTGTGACTTTTTGACTTTGTGGCATTTATCTTAAGAAACTGTGACTTTATTTCTCATAATTTTTTTTTTGCTTTTTTCCCTGTAAATTTTCTTCTTTTTTCTCATAAATTTTCAATTTCTTTCTTGTAAGTTTTCAGCTTTTCTTATAGATTTGCAGCTTTTTTTCTTAAAAATTTGTGACTTTTTCCTCATTCAATTGCACATTTTTTCCTTGTAAATTTCACTTTTTCACATAAATTTGCAACTTTTTTCTTGTAGATTTGCAACTTTTTTCTTAAAAATTTGTGACTTTTTCCTCATTCATTTGCACATTTTTTCCTTGTAAATTTGTCACTTTTTCACATAAATTTGCAACTTTTTTCTCATAGATTTGCCACTTTTTTTCTTAAGGATTTGGCACTTTTGCCATAAATCTGCAACTTTTTTCTCAAAAAATTTACAACTTTTTTTTCTCATACATTTCCATTTTTTTACCTCCGCCAAGGAGGTTATGTTTTCATCGGCGTTGGTTTGTCTGTCTGTCTGTCTGTTTGTTAGCAAGATAACTCAAAAAGTTATGGACGGATTTTCATGAAATTTTCACAGATTGTCAGAAATGGGGTATCCTACAGATGATTAGATTTTGGTGGTGATCCGGATCACCGTCCACAAGAAAACCGCCATTACGCAAAATGCCATTTTCGTGAATAACTACTGAACCACTAATCCTATCATTGTCAATCCAATTGCTTGTCATATGTTTTCATGGTCAACGAATCTGAAAACGTACACACAAACACTGTATGGGGGGAACTGTGGCGCTTGGCGGAGGTCTGCGCTCTCCGAGTGCTTTTCTAGTTTTTATAAGTTTTCAACTTTCTCAAAAAATTGCAATTTTTTTTAATTGCAACTTTTTTCTGGTAAATTTGCAACTTTTTTTTTGTAAATCTGTAACTTTTCTCACAAACTTGCTAATTTTTCTTGTAAATCTGCAGTTGTTTCTTGTAATTTTCAATCTTTTCTCAAAAATTTGCAACTTTAAATTTGCAACTTTGTTCTTACATTTTTTTTGGAGAAAAAAAAAAGTTGAAAATTTAGATTTAAAAAAAAAGGTAAAAATTTAAGAGAAGTCACAATTTCCTCAGAAAAACGGCACCGTAAATGTGTGGCTTTTTGCAGGTGAGAGGAGCCGGTGTGGCTCCTGGAGCCGCAGCTTGAAGACCGCTGACCTCCTACAGCAGCCTATCGGATGTCAACATGCGCTGTCGTTGTTCAGGTGTCCGCAGGTTACAGACCTGAGCACCGTCCCGCCTCCCGGTTGAAAACGGAGGGGAGGACCACAAAAGACGGCTGGGAAAAAAAGAAAAAAAAGGTGGGGGGAGACAGTCGCGCAAAGACTCCCGCAAACTGTGTGCGGGACAAATGTAGTTGGATGAAGACGAAAGCAGGACGGTGGAGGAAGAGCAGCTCCGTTTAATGCGCTAAAGTGTGGAGAACTTTTCTGCGGCAGACCGGAGCAGACAGCGGCAGGTAAGTGCACCTGATCCATGCCACAGCCGCAAACATTCACGGCGAAACGGCGTCGGAGTTGTCGGTTGTTGCAGCCGTTTGGTGACTGGTGCGCGAGTCCAGCGTGACGTCTTCACCGTTTCCAGCGCCACACGTTCGCTTTGCTTCTATTGGAACGTTGGTTTGCAGAAGTTTGGGCCGCTTCAGAGAGAGCGCCCCCCCCCCCCCCCCCCACCAACGTTCAAGTCACGCTTCACAAAAATCAACACCTTTAACATTTTTTTGTAAATTTGCAACTTTTTACAATGATTTGTCAGCTTTTTTTAAAAAAATTATAGATTTTCAGCTTTTTTCCTAAAAACATGACTTTTTCTCACAAATTTGCACATTTTTTTCTTGTAAAATTGCAATTTTTTCTGATTTTTCAGCTTTTTTCCTCATAGACTTGCAACTTTTTAAAGAATTTGTCACTTGTTTCTCATAAATCTGCAACTTTTTCTCATAAATTTGTGATTTTTTTTAAACATGACTTTTTTTTCATGGATTTGCCACTCTTTTTTTGAAAAAAAAAAAGTTTCTCATAAATTTCCATTTTTTTCCTCATAAATTTTTGGTGTTTTTTTCTTAAGAAATTGTGACTTTATTTCTCGTAAATTTTTTTAGCCTTTTAATGTAAATTTTCCAACTTTTCTCAAAAATTTGCAACTTTTTAAAAATAAATTTGCAACTTTTTAAATATAAACTTGCAATCTTTTTCTCGTAGATTCACTTTTTAAAAAAAAAATTTGTGATTTCTCACAAATTTGCCCATTTTTCTAGTAAACTTGCAATTTTTTCTCATAAATTTGTGATGCTCTTAAGAATTTGACTTTTTTCCTCATAAATTTGCTACTTTTTTTTTGTACAGTTGCCTCTTTTTTCTTAAAAAATTGACTTTTTTAAAATAAATTTGCAAGTTTTTCTCGTAGATTTACCACTTTTTTCTTAAAAATTTGTAACTTTTCCTCATAAATTTATAATTTTTTTTTCTTGAAAATCTGCCATTTTTCCTGTGATTTTTCAACTTTCTTTTCCTATAAAATGTCAGCTTTTTTGTTTTTATAAGATTTTGTCACTTTTTTCTCATAAATTGCAGCTTTTTCTTATCAAAAAGTTAAAAAATTGTGAGATTTTTAAAAATCATTTTATGAGAGGAAAAGTGTCAAACTCATTATGAAAAAATTGTAAATTTAGGAGGAGATACAGCTGCAAGCGGATTGTTGGGTTCCAAGCAGATGTAGACTCCAAGGTCTTGTACTGTTTAGCAGCATTATTTAAAACCTAAGCTACACGTTAGTTTTTAAAGCTGCACTATGCAACTTTCCTGTTCTTTGTGGGAAGACTGACCCCAGTGCCAGCAGCCAACCACAGGGCTTTTTGTTGTTGGTGGCTGAAGTTGTGCCCTGTAATCGGCTGCTGGGGGTTCCCAGCATGAGTACAAGAACAGCATTTACATCTTCAACACCACACAGTTGCTCTGAGTCACACAGTGACTTTCTCATACACAAACCAAATGGGAATTCTGAAATATTTGACTTATTGCAGCTGTTTTCATGTAAATTTCAGACTTTTTTGCAACTTTTGTCTAATTCATTTTCAACCTTATTTCCTTGTTCCTTCTGTTCTTTTCATGAATGAGTCCACACATGTCACACCCATCGAGCTGCTGTAAAACCACACGTTCAAATGTGAGAAGTAATGAGAGAGGAATTTAATTATCGTCTGCCAAAATCCTCCCAGATGACAGGATCTACCGGCTCTATTGAATGTTTCCCAGAATGCCTTATGACGGCATGGTTTCTCTGCTGACGTCTGATCTGTTTTTTTCCCCCCACGCTGCGTCCAGGTTCCTCCACCATGGTGGAACAGCAGTGATGAGACAAAATAAAAGAACAGAACTGTACTCATTACTTACTCAAGTAAAAGAGATTAACCTTCCCATAAATGTGACTTTTTTTTCCCTTGGGAATTGGAATTTTTGGCATAAATTGGCAACTTTTTTTACTCATAAATCTGTATTTTTTTTCTTGTATGTTTGACATTATATATTAGGTCGAGTCTCTCAAAAAATTTAAGAAACATTTTCTTGTCAATTTAAGGATTTTCACATAAATTTGCATCTTTTTGTTGTAAATTTGCAGCTTTATTATTGTCAGTTTGGGATATTTTTCCTCCTGAATTTGTGATTTAAAAAAAAAAAAAAATTTGGGTACAAATTTCCAGCCTTTTTTTTTTTTTTTAAATAAACTTCCGTTTATTTTCTCAATTTTTTTTTTTTTTTTTCTGGTGAATTTTAGACTTATCTCATAAATTTAGGGGGTTTTCTCACAAATTTGAGACATTTGTTATTTAAGTGATTATTTAAATTAATAATTTTGACTGTTTTTGTTTTTATTTTCACAAATTTGAAATATTTTTTTCTTTGTGATAAATTTGAATGTTTTCATTAGAATTTAAAACTTTGTTTTGTAAATTCATATAATTTTTTTTATACAAACCTTACTCATATCTTTTAGATTTATAACCCTTTTCTCTTAAAAAAATGCTGTTTTTTTTTTAATTTGTAAATTTTTTCTTGTAAATTTGGAACTTATTGCATAATTTTCCGACTTTTTCCTTGTAAATTCACAACTAAAACCAAAATAAATTAGAATATTTTTAGAATATTTTTCCATTTTTATTTGCAAATTTATGTTTTCTAGTAAATCTACTTTTGGAAACATTTTCACGTAAATTTGCAACTTCACTCACTCCAATTTATCAGATCATTCTCATATAAATAAATAAACCAATTAATCATCTGTAAATGAATAAACAAACAAAAGTCAAATGTAGGCAGAGTCTGATAATTTCCTCAAATATTTCCCAAATAAATTCTGGCCACATTATCAACCTCTAAAAATTCCCGTGTTGTGGGACGTTTCGAATTTTCTTCTGCCACACAGTGGAGAAAGAATCTGATTTTCTTAGCATACGCTAAATTTAGGCATTTTTAGGAAAATTGGTTGGAATGCTAAGGTGGGAATTATTTTGTTCAGCTTTTCATGTAAATTTGGAACATTTTTCAGTTAATGTTGTGGAGTTTTTCATGTAAATTTGGGACGTTTTTCAATTAATTTTGCCAAGTTTTTCATGTAAATTTGGGACTTTAACCTTAAATTTCCACAGTTCCGCTGGCGGGACATTTCAAGTTTTCCACTGCCACTCAGAGAAGAAAAAAAATTAGATTTTCTTTGCGTATAAACTAAATTTAGGCATCTTTCGTAAACGTGGCTGCAATGCTAAGGGATTAACACGATTGCCGACTTTGTGACCCTGACCTTCCCAACAGAGGAAAATATTTAGTGGACAACATGACACCTGAGCTCCTCCGCTTCCGCGTCACAATAGTGTTCACCCCCGTGCATGTGAGGCTGACTAAAGCAGTCGGAGACGCCCCGGCCCACGGTGGCGTCTGGCGTTTGTGATGAGACGCAACATGGTGGGGTGTAAACGTGATCGTGGCGTTATTGTTGGATAAACCCTGGGGACGCTGGCTAGTCTTCTGCTGTAGAATAGACGGAGCCAGTTGGTCTGTGGTGTCAGAGAACGGCTTTATTCTGAAATGCAGACGGGTGGGAAGCCGTGCCGTGGCATGATAGTCATTGTTCAGGTCTGTTGGTTCCTTGTTGGACCCATCTGTGTTTGTTCACCTCTTCACTTATTTTCAACTTATCCTCATAAATTTGCCAATTTCTTGTAAATTTGTGACACCCCCCCCCCCCAATTTCATACATTTTTCTTGAAAATTTGAAACTTTCTCATAAATTTGCAACTTTTTTTACTGTAAACATGCAACTTTTTTCATAAATGTTAGTTTTTCTTGTAAATTTGACTTTTTTTCTTTCAAATTTGCTAACTTTGCAACTTTCTCATAAATTTGTCACTATTTTACTGTAATCCTGCAACTTTTCCCCCATAAATTGATTACTTTTTTCCTTGTAAATTTGCTATTTTCTTGTAAATTTGAAACTTTCTCAACTTACAACTTTTCCTCATAAATTTTCAATGTATTTACTCATATATTTGCGACTTTTTTTTTTTTTATAATTTGCAACTTTTTCTAATTTTTACCTCCGCCAGGGAAGTTATGTAATCGGGATAGTCTGTCTGTCTGTTAGCAGGATTACACAAAAGATACTGGATGGATTTTGATGACATTTTCATCAGAGGTAGCCCATTAAATTTTGCTGACGCTCTGAGAGTTCATACCTCCACCAGGGACTTTGTTTGTATTTGTGCAGCAGGATTACACAAAAACTACTGCATGGATTTGGATGAAATTTTCACCAGACGTGGTCCATGGGCTAGAGAGGAATCCGCAACATTTTGGTGATGATTTGAGAGTGCATACCTCCACCAAGGCGCTTATCTTCTTACACTTGATCAGTCTGTGCAGTTGTCATCAACCCGACATCGTAGTAACGCGAGTGTTTCCTCTCCAGGTGTCGGGTGAAGAGGAGAAAATGGAGGTGAACCCAGCAGAAGTGCCTTTATACGTAAGTGTCTGATGTCTTGGTAGTCCTGAAATGGATCTCATGGGGTACTGTCCACATAAGCCAGTTCAAGTAGTAGGTTCCAGAACAGGAACTAGTCCAGAACCATGTCTGTCTGAAAAGAGCCGTGCAAGACTAGACGGAACTCAAAAGTAGCTTCAAGCAGTCACTGATTGCACTTTTTCCAAATTGTAACAGCTCACACGTGTCTTAATGAAATGTTTGTGACATATTTTGTTCAGATTTTCTTTAATTCTTTGTTGTTGTTTTTTTACAGCCTTTTATGAGAACGCCTCATTTGCATGTGCCTTTAAAATCTCTCAAACTGCATTCTGCTACTTCCTTCCTCTTATGTCACTATTGCTAACCTAGCACTGTTGTAGAGGATCAGACGAGACACGAGCAGCTGCAGACACACGTCTTTATTCCTCTAACAAGCAGAACAGACTGACTCGGGCGCCAAAGAGGATCTCTTTTATACAGTTTTCACTCCATTCTTTGGCGCCTGCCCCCCCCCAAACACCCAGAAGGGGCTTTAATCTTCCGATCCTTTGGACATGAGCAAGTGCCCGTAGCGGCTGTAACGTGGAGCCACCGGGCCACTCGAAGTGCCTTCCTGTTGAGGTGGGTCGGAGAAAAACTCAGTTCTTGGTGGACAATCTTCTGGAGGGGAAAGGGCAGGGAGGGAAAGGATTTAGTTTCCTGAAAACAGTTCTCTGAAGGGGAAACACCAACCTGCGGGCCCCCCGTAGGTGGGCATCTGCGCCGGGGAGCCTGGGCCAGCACCACCAGCTCCCTGCCAAAACATAAGTGGGCTTGAGCCTGTTTACGCATATAGTTTCCTTACGCATCCCCAAGTCTAACACAAAATGTTTTGCTCCTGTTTCCAAAACCCTGAATGGGCCGTCGTAAGGCGGGCGCAGCGGGATTCTGTGTGCGTCATGTCTGATGAAAACAAGTTTGGCATTCTCCAAACTCTTTGGAGCAAAAGTGCGGGGAAAACAATGGTGTGCGGGTCCCGGAACGTGGCCAGCCTCAGCCCCGAAAAAAAGGTGTACGGATGAGTTGGTACCGGGTGCAGGGCTTTCCTGCAAATATTCACCTGGGACCTGCAACGGCTGACAAGAAACGAGCTCTGCTGGGGAGGCTGCTAAATCATCTTTGGCGTGGAGTGCAACCCCAGTAGGACCCAAGGCAAGCGGTCGACCCAATTTGCACCCATTAACGAGGCTCTGAGTGCTGGTTTAAGTGATCTGTGAAACCTCTCCCACAAACCGTTAGCTTGGGGGTTGTACGCGGTGGTGCCGTGGATTTTGACCCCCAGGTTTTCAGCCATCACGGATCAGAGTTCCAAAATGAACTGTGGACCCCTGTCGGAAGTGATGTCCGACGGGAATCTAAACCGTGTGACCCAGGATGACAAAAACGCACGGGCCACATCGGCAGATGCGGTGGCAGCTAGTGGAACTGCCTCAGGCCATTGCGTAGTGCAGTCCACTATTGTCAAAAGATGGGTGAACCCCTGCAACAGCGGAAGGGGACCCACTAAATCCATGTGTACGTGGTCGAACCTCCTGCTTGGAATTTAGAAAGGCTCGAGGGGGGCTTTGATGTGCCTCTGAACCTTAACCCATTGGCACGCAATGCACACTGCGGTCCACTCCTTCACATCCATGTACAAGCGAGGCCAGACGAATTTGGACCCCACCAGCTTAACCGAAGCCTGCACGCCAGGATGTGAAAGAGAGTGGATGGACTGGAAAACGTGGAGGTGCCAAGAGCTCAGACCCACAGGGCAGTGATGGCCAGTGGAGACGTCGTAGAGCAAGGGGGGCACCCTTCTTGTACTGCCCTGCTCTCCAGTTTTAGTCCGGTACCTGCGGATTGGAGTGTGCAAACGTCTGCGTCCCTGGTTTGGTCGGCGGCCATGGTGGAAAAATCAATACCCCCGTAGACCAGAGAGACCAGCACACGTGACAGGCAGTCAGCCACAACATTAAGTTTACCGGCTACATGTTGAATGTCAGTAGTGAATTCCGAAATTGTGGTCAAGTGCCATTGCTGCCGAACTGACCACGGTTCCAAGACTTTGGACATTGCGTAGGTTAGTGGTTTGTGGTTGACAAACACGGTAAACTCATGACCCTCGAGCCAGAACTGAAAATGATGCGTAGCTAGGTGGACAGCCAACAACTCTCTGTCAAAAGTGCTATACTTGCGCTCATTGTCACGCAAAGTACGGCTAGAAAAGGCGAGGGATTGCCACGAATCGGAGACATACTGCTCCACCACAGCTCCTACCGCGACGTCGGACGCATCTGTGGTGAGCGCTATCTGCACTGACGGGGCTGGGTGGGCCAACGGAGCCACATTAGCGAGTGCCGTTTTGGTGCCTGTGAACGCCTGGACCCGATCGAGGGTCCAGTTGATGCTATCCTCTGGTTTCTTTTTCTTGAGTGCGCCATACAGCGGTTGCAGCAGCTGGGCTGCCCAGGGAAGGAAACGGTTGTAAAAACTGACCGGCCCCAAAAATTCCTGCAGCACCCTCACGGTCTGTGGATGCAAAAAACCTGACACTGCACATACCTTATCCGGCAGCAGAGTCGCACCCTCCGGCGAGATGCAGTAGCCCAAGAAATTGATCAGCAGCAGCCCGAACTGGCACTTCGCCGGATTAACAATCAGCCCGTGTGCTTCCAACCATCAGAAAACTTGCTTGAGATGGGCGAGGTGCTCCTCCTCTGACGTGCTAGCCACCAAAATGTTGTTTAAGTAGACAAAAATGAACAGCAAGTCATACAGCACCACGTCCATCATCCTTTGAAAAGTCTGGGCTGTGCCCTTTAACCCAAACAGCATACGTAAAAACTTGAAAAGACCAAAAGGAGTTATCACAGCCACTTTTGGGACGTCCTTGGCGTGAACTGGGACCTGGTGGTAACCGCGGACCAGATCCACTTTTGAAAAAATGCGTGTCTCGGCCAGTTGCACGGAAAAATCCTGTATGTGTGGGATGGGGTAGCGGTCGTGTTCGGTGACGTTGTTCAGGTGACGGCAATCACCACACGGCTGCCACAAACCATTGGACTTGAGCACCATGTACAGCGGGGACGCCCAAGGGCTGTTGGAGCACCGAACGATCCCTAGGCATTCTAAGTTAGAGAACTCCTCGCGTGTGATGGCTACCTTAGCCACATCCAGGCAGGCCCTTCGTGGTGATAAAATGCTCGACCCCGTGCTTGGTTACGGTAGCGGAAAAAGTAGGCACCGTGAGTGCGGGAAACTCGGAAAGCAAACACTGGTACTTATCCCCTGAAGCTAAAACATTTGCATGTGTTAGTGGCCCAACTCCCCGAGCCATGCAGGGTAATGAGGAAAAAGATGCAGCATCCACTAAACGTCTGTTAGCAACATTAACAAGGGAGACTATAAGCACACAGGAAATCAGCACCTAAAATAGGAACCGAACATGCAGCTACCACAAAGTCCCACTCGTAATTTCGTCCGTCCAAACATAGTCACTGACCTTTTTCCAAACGTCTTGATGGGAGATCCATTGGTGGTCGTTAATGATGGGCTGCAGCCTTCCGCCAGTCTGTCAGCGGCAACCGGCAAAGTAAGGCTCTTTTGTGAACCAGAGTCCACCAAAAACTGTCTCCCGGAATGTGTGCCCTTGATGAAAAGCAGCTTCTCCCTGTTGTTAGTGGTCATAGCTGCCACTGACCGCTGGTTGGCCCATTTTGCCGTCCTCTGGAAACGACACGGCAGCAGACAACATTGTGCATCAGTGCCAAAACGCTGGTGATTAAAGCACACCGTCCTGTTCCTGCATTTCCGAGTGACCATCTCGGCCATCACCTGTGGCTCCTCGACTTCGTTGGACTCTACCGACGATCCCAGTCTCATTGCCTGGACGCCGAAACTCCTGTTTTCCAGGATAATGTGATCTGCTTCCTCTGCCAGTGAGCGGTAGTCCCTGGTCACCAACAGCGGTGAGTTGGCCAGGATTGCCCTCACCAAAGCTGGTAGCTTCTTCAGGAAGAGTTTGGCAAAGAGGAAGGATCCGTCATCTGTGCCCATCAAGGCCAGCATACTCTCCATCAATTCCACAGCCGATCCGTCTCCTAATTCTGTGTGTGAGAGGAGCCTCTCTGCTCTCTCTCCGGTGGAGAGGACGTAATGCCGCAGAAGCAGCTGTTTGAGAGCGTCGTACTTGCTCTGGGCTGGTGGAGTGCGAAGCAAGCTCATTGCGCACTGAGTGGCGCGCAGGTCCAGTGAAGCCACCATGTAATGGTACTTTGTGTCATCCTCCGAGACTCTGCGGAGAGCGAACTGGGCTTCCATGTGAATGAACCAAGCGGCCGAGTCGTGGAGTCAAAAGTCTGGGAGTTTGACCGCCACAGTGCACATAGGGGGGAGAACCCCAAGCGCGGATGTTCCCACGGAAGTGCTCGGTCTGTCTTCCATTCACACGTCAGGGTCACCAGTGTAGAGAATTGATCAGATGAGACAAGAGCAGCCGCAGAGACGCAACTTTATTCCTCTAACAAGCAGAACAGACTGACTCAGGCACCAAAGAGGATCTCTTTTATAGAGTTTCACTCCATTCTTTGGCGCCTGGCGTACACACATTAACATACACACAAAAGAGCATCTCACCACACAAATCTTCCACACCTGGCATCTGAGGTGTGGAGGCGCATCTTCACTTTGCACAACACATTCACGCCTGGCGTTGCCAGGTGTGAAGGCACATCTTAATTTGGTTTTCGACCCCCTTGTGCTCTAGAACCTACTGTCGCCTCCTTTCCTTTCCTTCTCCTGATCTCCATCTCTCACCGACCCCCCCCATTCCCCAAAGACCCTGGGTGGAGTATGACCACCCATTGTGTCACCACACAGCCAGCTAACATAAATTTGTCTTAAAGAATGAATCAGTGCTAGATAGGATACGACCGGTCCCTGGAGTACAATAAGACCACAGAACTGTTCGTGAACAAGTGGCTAAACTGCTAGCTTCACCTGGCTGCCTTTGGTCCCGGCTAAACATGTTACTACAAGAAAATACGCTAAAATAATGTGTAAGAAAGGCATATATGGTCAAGTGTTTTATATGAGCAAGGATTCCAGTGGGGGTGAATGGAATTTATAGTAAACGGCAGTCAAAAACTGGCTGCTAACACGCTAATGCTAGCAGCTCAATGTAATGTCCAAAATGTAACAAAGTAAGCCTGAATGATGTGAGATATATTATTGAGTGTGGATCAGTGATCCAGGTGGATTTCTTCTTTTTTTTCAGTCTAAGGATGGTCTGTTTCACTTCCACTGAGAGCTCCTTTAACCGCATGTTTTGTTTTCACAGCAACAGCTTCCAAATGCAAATGCCACACCTGGAATCAACTCCAGAACTTTTACCTGCTTGATTGATGATATATTAATGATCTGGGTGGGACAGATAACATAGCAGTGTTCCCCCCCTCTTATTAACCCCACTGTGGTGCCCTTGAGCAAGGCCCTTAGCCCCAGCTGCTCCAGTGGAGCTGCTCAGTGGCCACAGGTCAGTCTGTGGTTGTACTGGGCAGCTTCCAGGTGTGAATGTGTGATTGCGAGTGTGAACAGGGCGTCCTTGAAAAAGAGTTTGTTTCTCTATAGACCTCCCCTGTATAAATAAAGGTTAAATAAAAATAAATAAAATGAGGGAATAGCCCATGCAGCCCATGAAATAGCTTTTGAGTCAATTGTCCAATTACTTTTGAGCCCATGAAATGAGATTTTGCATAAAAATGGTTGCAATTTCTAAACTGTGACTCCAATTTGGATGTGAATACCTTTAAATTAAAGCTGAGAGTCTGAACTTTAAGTCCACATCGAGTTGCAAATTATCAAGAATATAGTTGTAAATTTAAGAAAAAGTCAAATTTACATGAAAAAGTTGTGAATTTTCATGAAAAAATGTGAGGAAAGAAGATAAATTTACTAAAAAAAAATGACCGAATCATTGCAAATTAATGAGAAAATGTTACAAATTAATGACAAATGAGTTGCAGGTTAATAAGAAAAAAGCTTCAAATTTACATGAAAAAAGTTGCAGATTGAGAAAATAGCTGCAAATTAATGAGATAAAAAGGTGTAAATTTACATGAAAAATGTTGCAAATTAATGAGGAAAAAGTTGCAAATTAATGAAAAAGCAGCAAATAAGAAAACATTGCAGATTTACATGAAAAAGTTGCAAACTATGAGAAAAAGCTGCAAATTAATCAGAAAGTGTAAATTTACCTGAAAAAAAGTCAGATTAATGACAAAAAGTTGCAAATTAATGAGAAAAAAGGTGTAAATTTATATCAAAAAAGTTGCAGATTAATGAGGAAAAAAATAGCAAATTAATGAAAAAAGCAGCAAATTAGCAAATTTACATGAAAAAAGTTGCAAACTAATAAGAAAATGTTGCATATTAATGAGAAAAGTTGCAAATTAACAAGAAAAAAGATGCAAAAGATGTTTGGATAAACAACTAGAATAACAACACCTATGTCAGTGTCCATATAGCTGCATAAAATCTAATCTCATCTTATGTTTGTGAAATGACAATAGGCCTATTCTGTTCATTATTGTGCTCATTGAGGCACTGAGCATCAGGTAACTGTGACCAGTCAGGCGGGACTGACAAAATAACCAGTTAAACAAAAATCATGATATTTTGTCACCTAATGCTGTCGTTTAATAAACCATGTTGGTGGAATTATTGCATAAAACACCTGCGTTTGTGCGGTGTTGTGACCATAACACCACTGTGATGCTGGCATCCCCTTTTGTACAATATTGCTTAAAAATATTTTTTGTTTCTTGTTCTGTAGCCATCTTGGCTGATCCGCTGCCTTTGCTGGCCTCTTGTAAAAGAGATTTAATTTCAAGAGGCTTATGTCCTGGTTAATAAAGGTTAAATAAAATAAATAAACTCTCCCTCCAGCCTTCTCTCCCCTCTCTCCACTGACTCTGAGCTTTGGTGGTGTCGCAGGTGAAAGTCAAAGCCGGGGGGGGTTTGGGTCCCCGGGGAAGCCGGGTCTAAGTAACGAGCCGCTCTGAAAGCGTGAGACAGTCACATCAGAGCTGCTTGGCTCTTGGCTTTTTACATGGCTTTATACCTCTGATATGAAGAGTCAGTTTGGGTTTTTGTTGACAGAAAAATCTGCAGAGTTGAATTATGATAAATGATCTTTGCAGGCATTTGTAAATCTTAGTTTTTTCCCCTCAGCCTGCAAGTGCTGACGGGATATTATCATCACCCAGCCGTTCCGTTAAATAACCAAGGCACTTCAAGGCAAACATTTATTTTAAAAAAAAAACATTGAACAAAATTAGAGAACAGTGACAACGCTATCAGAAGAGAAAATTTATTATTTCTTTAGGGCTGTAGGATTAAAAAATTAATAGGAAGTGTAGAGGCCCTTGCTTGGAAGGACTTCAGCACATCTGTGCCCACAGATGTGCTGCTAATTACATAACTTAACTACATAATTTAAATGAAATAAAATGAGATCATTCTTTAGACAAACATGAGGAAAAAAAATAACCATTGCATAGAATAAAAATTTAACCAGCATCCATGTAAACGTTCTAAAATTTATGGAAAAAGAGTCACAAATTTACAAGGAAATGTCCAAAGCTGTTGCAAATGAACAAGAAAAAAGTTGCAAATTTACATGAAAAAGTTGCAAATTAATGGAAAAAAGTTGATGAGAAAAACTGCACCCTTCAGAAAAAAGTTGCAAATTTACATGAAAAAAGTTGCAAATTTACATGAAAAAGTTGCAAATTAATGGAAAAAAGTTGATGAGAAAAACTGCAACCTTCAGAAAAAAGTTGCAAATTTACATGAAAAAGTTGCAAATTAATGGAAAAAAAGTTGATGAGAAAAACTGCAACCTTCAGAAAAAAGTTGCAAATTTACATGAAAAAAGTTGCAAATGGAAAAAAGTTGATGAGAAAAACTGCAACCTTCAGAAAAAAGTTGCAAATTTACATGAAAAAAGTTGCAAATGGAAAAAAGTTAATGAGAAAAACTGCAACCTTCAGAAAAAAGTTGCAAATTTACATGAAAAAGTTGCAGATTAATGAGAAAGTTGCAAATTAACAAGAAAGAAGCTGCAAATTAATATAATAAAAGTTGCAGATTAATGAGAAGTTGCAAATTAATGAGAATAAAGTTACAAATTTAAGAATAAAGTTCCGAATTTACATGAAACAGTTAAGAAGATACATTTATCTTTTTAAAAAAGGCCCAAATTGTTGAAAATGAATGAGGAAAAAGTTGAAAATTTACCTGAAAGAAAGTGAGGAAAGAAGACACATTTATTTTTTAAAAAAGTCCCAAATTGTTGAAAATTAATGAGAAAAAGTTTCAAATTAATGAGGCAAAAGTTGCAAACAAATAAGTTGCAAATAAACAAGAAAGAAGCTGCAAATTAATATAATAAAAGTTGCAGATTAATGAGAAAAAGTTGCAAAATAATGAGAATAAAGTTACAAATTTAAGAATAAAGTTCCAAATTTACATGAAAGTTAAGAAAGAAAATATATATATATATATATATATATATATATATTTATATATATATATATATATATATATATATATATATTTAAAAAGGCCCAAATTGTTGAAAATTAATGAGAAAAAGTTGCAAGTTTAAGAAAAAAGTTGCAAATTTACCTGAAAGTGAGGAAAGAAGACATTTATTTTTTAAAAAAGTCCCAAATTGTTGAAAATTAATGAGAAAAAGTTGCAAATTAATGAGGCAAAGGGTGCAGACAAATAAGTTGCAAATTAACAAGAAAAAAGCTGCAGATTTATATAATAAAAGTTACAGTTTAATGAGAGAAAAAAACCCTGCAGATTTGCATAAAAAAGTTGCAGTTAAATGTTTCAGCCCCCCCTCGTACTCTGGTACTATGAATTATGAGTCTAACAGGAACCCCAGAAGGTGCAAACAGACAGAATCCGTATTTGTGATGGCTCAAGTAGGTTCATTTTGTCTTCTTTTAATTATTTACCTTTTGTTCTTATTAAAGACAAAAATAGAAAGATGTTTTCACCTTCTTTTCACTGCAGCCTTCGTCAAGGCTGCGGTGAACAGTCGAAACATGTAAAGAAGGTAAAAACGTCTCCTTTCTATTTTTGTCTTAATAAGAAGAAAAGGTAAATAAAAAAACGTATTTGTGATGGACTGATTTTTCTAGAGCAGCTCAGGTTAGGCCTATCTTTGTTTCTGTTTGGTCACTCAGTTATGTAATGGTTTATGACTTTTGCCTTCAAGTTCTCTGGTGATTGTGTTTGCGTTTCACACAGAAAAATCTGAAACAAGTCTGTTCAAAAAGGAGAAGGCAGTCTAACACTTGGCACGTTCTCTTCAAACAGCGGCCGTCTCAGATGTCAGAACTAGAAATGATTATAGCTCAGAGTTTGCTGGCAGCTGTCTTCTCTGGGATGTTTTACTGGCAGCCACTGCTGACGTGCGCCCTGGTTATTAGTCTCATTTGCACAGGAGATTAAATCAGAGGTATGTGCTTCAGCTGAGCTGGAGAAAGTCCTGCAGCACACTAATACCTGTCGCCTTTTGCATTAGCACTTCCAAAGTTTGGCTTAAAGAGCCTCTATTGGGCTTTTATCATCAGAAACCTTTCTATATCATGTCACATAACTGAGTAACATGACTTTGAATGACCAATAATAACAACAACA
Source organism: Pholidichthys leucotaenia (assembly GCA_020510985.1). NCBI lineage: Eukaryota > Metazoa > Chordata > Actinopteri > Cichliformes > Pholidichthyidae > Pholidichthys > Pholidichthys leucotaenia. Next base: position 21,433,904 of record CM035850.1, on the reverse strand, counting down.
AAAAAAATAATTAAATCCAGATTTGCTACTTTTTTCATAATAAATCTGCAGCTTTTTTCTCAGACAATTGCAATTTTTTTTCTTGTAAATTTGCAACTTTTTTCTCAGAGATTTTCAACTTTTTTCATGTAAATTTTCTCAAGAAAAAAGCTGCAAATTAATGAGGAAAAAAACTGCAGATTAATAAGAAAAAAGAGGAAAATTTACATGAAAAGTTGCAGATTAATGAGGAAAAAGTTGCAAATGTACATGAAAAAAGTTGCAAACTCACAAGGAAAAAGCTGCAAATTTATGTGAAAAAAGTTGCAAATTAATGAGAAAAAGGGGAAAATTTACCTGAAAGTTGTAAATTAATGAGAAAAAAGCTGTAAATTTACATGAAAAAATTTGCACATTAATGAGAAAAAAGTTACAACTTTATATGAAAAAGTTGCAAATTAACAAGAAAAAAAACCTGCAAATTTATGTGAAAAAAGTTGCACATTAACCCCTTGCACTCCGGTCAATTTCCCTAAAAACGCCAAAAAATAACGTGCCCAAAGTAAATCGAAAGCTGTTCTTCAACCCTTTGCAGCATCTTCATGGGGTTGGTCTCATTTAAAAGAAAACAATTTGAATTTTTTGGCAAAACAGTCATAATCTCTCTAAGTGCTCCGGCCACTGAGTTAGTCATCTAAACATGCTGAACTTGAAGAAAATAAATTTGGCCTGGGTGTTTTTTTTTTTTTGGATACAAATGCTTGTAAATAACACACAGCTGTCAGATCCGGGCTGGAAAATGCAACAGAAATGTAGAACCAAGTGTTATCCAGCTGAGGTCCAAATTTTGTAACAATACCACAAAAAATGAATATATTACACAGCTTTTTCCTCAGGTAGTTCCCAGGCATTTTTGAACTGTGCCAAATTGTGCCAAATGGCACAGTTTGGAAAAACGTCTGTAACTTTTGAATGATTCAATATAGAAGCTTCATCTTGGGCTCTAATGAAAGGTGACATTCAGGGCTCTGTGTGTGTGTGTGTGTGGGGGGGGGGGGGTTGTCCCCCCCCCCCTCGTTACAGAGGACGGACATCGGCCATCGCTACATGACGGAATAGTCATGTGGCGACCGCGGCACAGTCACCGCGGCTTCCCCCCCCCCCTCGCTACAGAAGAGTAGCGGGGGGGGGGGGCGTTCACGGTCTGGATGCGGCACACGACCCGTGTACCGCGGCGCACAAACTTCGGACTTCATGCGCCGCACAGTTGTAATTTACCGATCGGTCAAAAGTCATTTTTGATTACAATTTTCAGGGATAAAGAATAATTTAGCTTAGAACACCTTACCTCTTCACAGAAGCGTCCTGGCGAACTTCTCTTCCTCACTGTCAGACAAACGTGATGCTGGTCCGCTCGTGGTTCTGGTCTCGCGACCCGGTCAAAACATAATTCCATGATTGCGGTTTTGGCGAATGATTTACGACCTTCGTCGTCGGCCTCCGTCAGTCTATGATGACCAGGGAAGAGAATCCTAAACGTCTATTCTGTTGGGGGGGGGGGGAACAAAAAACCACCGCCTGTGACTGAAGAGGCCGATGCGCGAATGGCTGTCCCTGTCACACAGGTAGCACTTGTGGGTGGTCTCTGTGCTGCTGGGTCTGTGACGGTTCTTCCTGCGGGTCCTTTTTTTATCTGCTGCAGCAGTCTGTCTTCACCCAGCCTTACAAAAAACAGCTCGCGAACTTCTCTGCTTCAATTGGCTCGCTGTATTCACAGCTTTGGTAGGCGGGTCCTTCTTGCTAGGTTTTCAGTCATTGGTTCTTCAAGGTTTCAGAAACCCAATTCAAGGCTCTTATTAGTCGAATGAGAGGTCAATCAGATGAACTAATCTGTTCGCGCTGTGTCTGCAGTGGAAGAATGGAAATGCAGCTTTTATTTTCAGTGCGCGCTTGGACGCAGCTCCATCATGTGTCCTAAAGCGCACGAGGGCGCACGAGAGCGCCCTCGTGCGCTCTGGGACGCAGAGACTTGCCCGCCCGCGGTACAACGGAGTGCAAGAGGTTAATGAGAAAAAGGGGAAAATTTACCTGAGAAAAGTTGTAAATTAATGAGAAAAAGGGGAAAATTTACCTGAAAAAAGTTGTAAATTAATGAGAAAAAAGTTGCAGATTCACATGAAAAAATTTGCACATTAATGAGAAAAAAGTTACAAATTTATATGAAAAAGTTGCAAATTAACAAGGAAAAAACTGCAAATTTATGTGAAAAAAGTTGCAAATTAATGAGAGAGGGGAAAATTTACCTGAAAAAAACTTGTAAATTAATTAGAAAAAAGTTGTAAATTCACATGAAAAATTTTTTACATTTATGAGAAAACAGTTACAAATTTACATGAAAAAATTGCAAATTAACAAGGAAAAAAGTTGCAAATTAACGAGGAAAAAAAATGGCAAATTTATGTGACAAAAGTTGCAATTTCACAAGAGCAAAGTTGCAAATTGAGTTGTAAATTTGCAGATGGATGAGAAAAAATTACAAATTTACATGAAATAATTGCAAATTAAAGAGGTTGCAAATTTACATGAAAAAAGTTGCAAATTAATGAGAAAAAGGTGAAATTTACATAAAAAATAGTAAATTGTTAAGAAAAATTGTAAATTTGCATGAAAAAAGTTGCAAATTTATGAGGAAAAAAAACACATCTTATAAGAAAAGTTGCCCCCCCCCCCCCAAAAAAAAAAAACAAGAAAGAAACCCACTTCCATTGCATGTATCCTTAGCACTGGTGCTTAAAATGCATTTTATTCAGTTTCATATTGATGATATTGGGGAGGACAGATCTCTCTTTTTTATTAATTTACACCTGTGCCCCCCCGTGAGTGCTTAGCCTAAATCTTCTCAGCCATAACATGTTTACTTTGCCGGATGCTTCACTCTGGAGCGCTGACGTCAGGCCGCCTTCACACAGAGGATTGCCGACTGTCATTAGAGCTGTTGTTGTTGTTGTGGCTGATCGTTCTCCCCCATGACGTCACCTACGCTACACTCAGGAGATCATGTCGGCGAGCCTGATGACTGCCGGTTTCCTGGAGACCAAACAGCAGCGCCGATGTTGTTTTTTTTCCCTCAATGAACAGGCAACGTGTGAAGATTAGACAAGTTTAGAGAGGTTTTATTCATCAGTTTGTTCCATACGCTCATTGATTTCATGCTAAAATTTTCACTTCAATTACATTATCCCTGAAGTGAAAACGAGCCGTGTGGGAGGGACGAGTTTAAACCACAGGGTGATGAATATTTTATTGCTGCTGGATCAGGTTGTGCCACGATAGCAGAGGCCATAGATCACATCAGAGCGTGGCATTATCATCCCCCATCTGTTTTCGCAAAGCTCCTGAAGTATGGTTCATAGTGGGCTAAGGCTGTCTCATCAAACCGTGTCTGCCTAGCACAGTGTTGCCAGACTGCTGGGAGAACTGGGCGGATATTATAGCCTCCTTGGCAGATCATATTTACAAAGTAGGGCTGGGCGATACAATGAATATATTCGTTATATCGATACATTCTACTATGTACGATACATAAGATGTGTTTATCATTTCAGCTTCATTGCCAGGTTGTTGTTTTTTTTCCTGCAATTTTTTTAGTTTAGTTTACTGGTTTATTTGTCAGGGACCATGTACAGAAAAAAAAACATTAAACACAAGGTAAAGATGCTCTGTATCATATTATAGCGTTCTCACTAATTTCCATCTGTAGTCCCTGAGGCAGGCAGGAAGATGTTAAAAGAAAAACGGCACATATAGAAAGCAATTCAGGTCGGGTTTCAGAAACTATTGACCCTGAAACAAGCAGGGAGTAAGTTTTAACAAGAGAAACGGCACACATAAAAACAATTTATCATCTGGAAAGTCTTCACAGCGCTTCACTTTTTCCACATTTTATGTTACAGCCTTATTCCAAAATGGATTAAATTAATTTTTTTCCTCAAAATTCTACACACAATACCCCATAATGACAATGTGGAAAAAAGTATTTTTTGAGATTTTTGCAAATTTATTAAAAATAATAAAAAAAACTAAGAAATCACATGTACATAAGTATTCACATCCTTTGCCATGAAGCTCAAAATTGAGGTCAGGTGCATCCTGTTTCCACTGATCGTCCTTGAGATGTTTCTGCAGCTTAACTGGAGTCCACCTGTGGTAAATTCAGTTGATTGGACATGATTTGGAAAAGCACACACCTGTCTATATAAGGTCCCACAGTTGACAGTGCATGTCAGAGCACAAACCAAGCATGAAGTCAAAGGAATTGTCTGTAGACCTCCAAGACAGGATTGTCTTGAGGCTCAAATGTGGGGAAGGGTACAGAAAAATTTCTGCTGCTTTGAAGGTCCCAGTGAGCACAGTGGTCTCCATCATCTGTAACCGGAAGAAGTTCGGAACCACCAGGACTCTTCCTAGAGCTGGCCGGCCATCTAAACTGAGCAACTGGGGGAGAAGAGCCTTAGTCAGGAAGGTGACCAAGAACCCACTGGTCACTCTGTCAGAGCTCCAGCGTTCCTTTGTGGAGAGAGGAGAACGTTCCAGAAGGACAACCATCTCTGCAGCAATCCATCAATCAAGCCTGTATGGTAGAGTGGCCAGACGGAAGCCACTCCTTAGTGAAAGGCATATGGCAGCCTGTCTGGAGTTTGCCAAAAGGCACCTGAAGGACTCTCAGACCATGAAAAACAAAATTCTCTGGTCTGATGAGACAAAGATTGAACTCTTTGGTGAGAACGCCAGGCGTCATGTTTGGAGGAAACCAGGCACCACTCATCAGGCCAATCCCATCTCTACAGTGAAGCATGGTGGTGGCAGCATCATGCTATGAGGATGTTTTTCAGCAGCAGGAACTGGGAGACTACTCAGGATAGAGGGAAAGATGAATGCAGCAATGTACAGAGACATCCTGGATGAAAACCTGCTCCAGAGTGCTCTTGACCTCAGACTGGTGCGACAGTTCATCTTTCAGCAGGACAACGACCCTAAACACACAACCAAGATATCAAAGGAGTGGCTTCAGGACAACTCTGTGAATGTTTGAGTGGCCCACCCAGAGCCCAGACTTGAATCCAATTGAATATCTCTGGAGAGATCTGAAAATGGCTGTGCACTGACGCTTCCCATTCAACCTGATGGAGCTTGAGAGATGCTGCAAAGAGAAATAAATTTGCAAAAATCTAAAACTTTTTTTCATGTTGTCATTATGGGGTATTGTGTGTAGAATTTTGAGGAAAAATGAATTTAATCCAATTCGGAATAAGGCTGTAACATAATAAAATGTGAAAAAAGTGAAGTGCTGTGAATACTTTACGGATGCCCAATTACATGTACAATTTCAAATCTGATTTAAGGGAGAGAGTCAGTGACTTGGCTTGACTACTTAAAATCCATTTTTTTAGTCTCTGTGGAAAAGTCTCTGTAATTTGAGATGAGATGAGATGAGATTCAACTTTATTGTCATTACACATGTATGAATACAAGGTAACGAAACGCGACTTGGCATTTGGGCACGCTCTGCAGAGCGTATCCAAGGCCGGGGCAGCCGCTAGGCGCCAGTCATAATTGTAATTGTAATTTGTTCTGGTCTTCAAAGCAGTGGGGCTCTTGTTCCATTCCGTTAAAGCTTTGTATGAGAGAGCTGATTTTCTTTAGAAACTGCTTCTTTTCAGCCTGTTTTTGTGAAGCAGAGAACTTGTTTTTTTTTATGTACAATCTGGCAACACTAGCAGAGCGTGGGGAAAGGGAGGGGGAAAGAAATGACTCACACATACCGGCTGCAGTGCAGCAGAGTTGAACGAAAGGAGAAAAAAACCCACCAGCTCTGTTCTCTGGCAGTGGTAAAAATAGAACAAAATACAGTTTTGTGCAAATTATGTGGCACTACCACTAATTTGTTTCATCACTTGAGATGCCATCCACTTTAATATGAAGAATGGATTAAAATCTGCTCTCAACATCCCAGGTTGCCCCTAAAAACAAAATTAAATAAAGGAACCAGCCCAAAGAAAATGACTATATGGTTTCTTCATTTGGAAAATTTATCCCATACATCAAAAGTGCAAAATGGAAAGAGATCACTGTTGTGTCTAAGAATGAGTTGCTGACGGTGAACCAAATTCTCCTTTACTCAACACAAAACTAAAGCACATGCAGAATGGTTGCCAGTTTGCCACATGATGACATCACCTATGGCAAGCCACCACGTCTAAACATCACATTTAAGCCCCCCCCCCCCCAAAAAAAACCCCTAAAGAACATTTAACTTTTAACTGGGCACCTGGGTAGACTACCGGTGTGCCCACATGACCGAGTGGATTATTCTGCTACTTTGGCCGGTCACGTCCTAACAACATACAGTCCAAATTTCAAAATTTAGTCACAAAGTCCTGTAGGTGGCAGGGCCTCTGCCGAACCCGGGCCGAACGGTGCTTGGGGTGTGTTGCTGCCACAGGCTCCGGCGCATGCTCTTCGGGAGTTGTGGGTCTTGTGTCGCTGAAGTCCCAGCCCGATCCTGTCCTGTCCGCAGCCATCTGCTGATCCAGGGCCAAAATTGGTGTCACCTTTCTGAGGGGACTGGTGTGCCACCATGACCCATCAGCAAGACAGAAGGTGTCTGGCCCCAACTGAGCTGTGATCTGCATTGGCGTTGTCCAAAGCGACTGCAGCTTGTGAACGCGGTTGGGGCATGGAATCTGGACCCAATCCAGTACTGCAAGCTTGGGCCGCTTCACCTGCCATTTCTTGTAAAACCTTTGCTTCATACGTTGCTGTTGTTCGACCCCCCCCCCCCCCATCCCGGTGAAGGCCTTTCTGTCGGAGTAGCATCCAATGGGGGTGTAGTTGATCCAGGGGAAGGCACATCTCACGTCCTAGCATTAGTAGGGCCAGGGAGCTGCCCGTTGTGGCATGAGGCATCACTCTGTAATGTAGCAGGGTGTGCTGTAGTGTGGCAGAAAATAGGAGCCCATCCACTAGGTGTGCCCTGAGACCATTCTTGAGGATCTGGTTGAATCCCCCCCCATTTACCTGAGGGTGGTAGAAAGCCGTTCTTATGTGCTTGATGCCTCTTTCCCCCATAAAGGCTGCGAAGTCCGCTGTGGTGAATTGCGGTCCGTTGTCTGTGATTGCGTCTGGCACACCCCAGCGGGTGAAAAGGGAGGTGAGGATATCGTTGACTATGTTGGTGGTGACTGAGCTGGTGGGCAACACCTTGGGCCATTTTGAGTGGAGATCGTAGGCCACTAACAGAAATCGTTGGTGCTGAGGGGAGCTATACAGTTCGCCGCATATGTCCAATTGGATGTGTTTCCACAGGGCCGATGGCCATGGCAGTGGTTGCAGGGGTGGGGGGTGGTGGCATGCCAGTTTTCCTGCTGGCTAGGCAGGGCATACAGTCTTTCACCATGATCGCCACGTCCTTGTTGATGCATGGCCAGCAGACTGAGCCCCTACACCACTGTTTGACTCTGATGACGTCCAGGTGACCCTCGTGTACCATGGCCAGGATGCGTCCTTTTAGTGCCTCTGGAATCACCGTGCAGTGCCCTCTTGCCATGCAGATGTCATCCAGCATGATAAATCTTCCTTAACTCTGTGGAAGGGTGCCAGTTCCCCCAGTACGTTGACAGGCCAGTCCTGGCGAATAAAGGTGTGCAGCTGGGTCAGTGTCGGATCCTGTTCAAACGCCACCTGGATCTCTTGCAGGGAGACATCGTTTTGGAGTGGCCCATGCAGCATGTGGATCAGCTCTGCCTCCAGGGGGTCTCGGTAGCCAGTCGGAGTGAGGTTAGGTGTGGCCCGGGACGATAGGTCCGCTACTATGTTTTCTCTGCCCGGCTTAAACTGGGTGTTAAAGTTGTATGCTTGTTGTCTTTCTGTTCACCGGTAGATGTGGAGAGGTTTGTGCCTCGACCTCAATGTTCCCAGCAGCGCTGTAAGGGCCCTAAGGTCTGTCTGCAGTGTGAAGCGTCGTCCATGCAGGCACATGTGCCAGCGTGCACATGCCCAAATGCATGCCAGTGTCTCCCTCTCCACCACTGAGTACTTCTGCTCAGCCAAAGTGAGTCACCTCAAGGCGAACGCCACTGGGCGCTCGGTTCCCCCTTGAAGTTGACAGAACGGCTCCTACTGCTGTGTTGGAAGCATCGCACGTCACGAACGTGGGGCTTTGTGGGTCGAAGTGGGCAAGTACTGGTGGAGAGGTGGGCTGTGTCTTCAACTGGCTGATGGCGGCAGAACACGCTGGGGTCCACACCCAGGGTGCATCCTGCTTCAGGAGAGCGTGCAGTGGCTCCATCATCTCCACGTAACGGAGAATGAAATGCCCGTAAAAATTCACCATGCCCAAAAAGGATGAGAGCTATGCGGGACATGATGGTTCGGGTAGCAGCAGTACCACCTTGACATTTGAGGCCAGGGAGATCAGGTCCTCGGCAGATGGGCGTAAACCTACAAACTCAATGGTAATTGCTCCAAAGATGCACTTCTCCACGTTGAGTGTGAGGCTGTGTTTTGCTAGCACCTCCATAACCTTGTCAAGGCGGGCGTCATGGGAAGTTGCTGTTGCGCCGTGTACCACAATGTCATCCAAGTACACCACCACCCCTGGAAGACCGGCAAAGATGGTAGCCATGATTTTTTTTTGAAAGCAGCTCTGGGTGGAACTGAGGCCGAAAGGCATGTGGGTGTACCTGAACACTCCCATGTGGGTCACTAAAGCTGTTGGGTTGCAGCTGTCTGGATGAAGTGGGACCTGCAGATAGCCTTGGCGGAGGTCCAGTTTGGAAAAACTTTTGAGCCATGGAACGCCGCTGTCAGTTCCTCCGTCGTGGGCAGGGGATATTTGTCAGGGATCACCGCCTTGTTCACCATTCTGAGATCAATGTATAGTCGTAGGCCGCCCAACTTCTTCTTTGCCACCACCAAGTTGGAGATCCAGGGGGAAGTGCTGATCCACTTAATGATGCCGACATGCAAAAGCTTCTGCAGTTCCACCATGACGCCATCCCATAGCGCAAGGGGAAGTCGGCGGAGAGGTTGAATTTTTGGTGACATCGTCGGATCAATGAGCGGTTGGTGGTTGAAAGAGGTGAGGCATCCCAGTCCCGTGAAAAGTGCTGGCCAACGGTGCTGCCAGGATGAGGAGGCTGTCATAACGGTGGAGCCCCCTGGATCGGTGCTGGAGAAACCCAGGTCACTAATCAGGTTGATGCCCAGCAGGTCGGCCCCCTGACGTGTCCCTACTATGCCGATTCTGACGTGCCCGTAGCCAAATAAGTCCTTGGCATTAGCTGTGATGGCCTTCTGGGGAAACAGTTTCCTGACCGTAGCTACGCTCAGAAGAGTCCTTGACGCCACCGTATCCAGTAGCAGCGGCATGTCAACGCTGTCCAGCTCCACCGTGTACCATTTCAATGGCCAGCTTTTGGTGCTGACTGCTTGAATGGCGGTTGGGCCTGATGGACGGGCCGTTAAATTTGCAAAGGTTGAGCCGCAAACTCTAGCTAAGTGGTTGAGCTTCTTGCAGCAGAAGCATTTCAGCCCTCTGGCTGGGCAGGTGGGTGATTGAGTCTGGTGTCTGGATGAACCACAGTCATTGCTGCGCAGGCAGTCACCCGTGTTGTTTCCGTTTCCTACCCTTCTTCTTCTGGTTGTAGTGGGGAGATGTGGGGTCAGAGCACTGGGCCGGCGGTGGTGACGGCCTGTGCTCGTGGGGCCGGACGAGGAGCTTGTTGGCTAGGCGGCGTTAGCTGCATTGATAGCTGGGTGGCCGTTTTCATTTGGGATGCCATCCTCACAGCCTTGTCTAATGTCAAGTTGTCCTCTGCCAGTATCATATGTCCCCGCGGCCACTCGCTCCTAGTATGTTCCGCTAGCCTGTCACGTACCTGCTTTTCCTCTAAGTGGCCAAAGGTGCACATGCTTGCCAGGACATGGAGCTCAGTGACATACTGATAGGCTGTTGCGTTCTCATGCTGGTGGCGCCGGTTAAAAGTAATTCTTCACGCCAGGAGATTACGTGCATCGGCGAAATGTCTGTTCATCACAGCAACACAGTCTTTGTATGTGCTCACAGGGCCGACAGAATGGAACACCTGCTGCCCCTCACTACCGAAACTGAGGATTAGCACCCCTTTAGCCTCTCATCGCTAGCATCATTTAAACGAGTAGCGTTGATAAAAGCCTGGAATCCCTTGTGCCAGTGGGACCAGGGGCTCGGTGGCTCACCTGGTGGAGCGAGGAATGGTTGCACGGGTTGTAATATTGGTGTGTTTTTCCTCGTTGCCATTGTTGTGTCTAAGAATGAGGTGCTGACGGTGGACGTGAACTGAACTCTCCTTTATTCAACACACAACTACAGTATATACAGAAGGGTGGCACCATATGGCGCCACGGCCAGTTCACCACGTGATGACGTCACCTACGGCGAGCCACCACATCCAAACATCACAATCACAACTGCGGTCACCAGGGACAAGAGTTGCAAATTAGCTAATAGCTATACACTCTATGTGCAACACATCAGATTGATTGTCTTTGATTAATTGTCTATGTTTATTGCACTGTCCCTGTCAAATAAACTAATCTACTACTAAATTATACTGCCAAAGACTTATTGTTAAAAACATGACCACACAGAAAAAGTGGACTTTAATTTATATGGTTTTAAAATATCTTTCTCTAGAGTTCTTGCTTAATGCACTTTTTATTGTGTTGAGCGCTTTTGTTTGTTTTTAATGGTTTTATTTCAGGTCATAATAGGAAGGTCTACCATTATTTATTATGATTTGTTGCAAATCTCTGAGTGGGGTTGTCTCACTGGTTCAATAAAGTTTGCTAAATTTAACTTGATTTTACCCCCATTCCCTTTTGTATGCAGTTTAAAAAAAATGCAATACATGGATCTGTTTCTATTATCATGCTGGTGTCATTTCATGGAAAGGTTTTAGATTTATACAGTGGTTTGGAGGAGATCTCAAGATATCGTGATATATATCATGTATCGCGATAAAACCCTAAATGTATCGCGATACTTGTTAAAAGCCATATCACCCAGCCCTATTACAAAGTATAGCCCCAGTTCCTAAAAGGTTGGGATGCCGTGTGACATTTAAATAAAAATGGAATCCAATAATTTGCAGATCGTGGAAAACACCTGCTCCTCTTGAATTTGATGGCAGCAATGTGTCTCAAAAGAGCTGGGAGGGACCGGGGCAACAAAAAGATTTGCTAAATCTGTGAATACCCCCCCAACCACCACCCCCCCTTTTGAAAAATAACAAATCATGTACAGCGTGCACTGTCACAAAGCAACAAAAATGCAGAGGTTTAGGGTAGGGAAATGCTAACCTGACTGAGGAAGGAGACATGCTGCAGGCTGCTGTGTGACTGGTGGCTGTGTGTGTTTGTGTGTCAAAATATAGTTATCAGACATTAAAACACATTTGACAGGCAGTTGGTGTCTCTGTGACGGTGGTGGTGGGGGGACTGAACTTTATAATAATTAAAAAAAAAAAAAAAAAAAAAAAAGTTGCTGTCCCATCCAAAAGGGCTCTTCAGATGGTGTAGGGCAAAGGGACGCGTGTGGGAGCATCAGTAAAAGTGAATGTGTGCACCATGCACTATAACTTCTTCCTTCTTCTTCCGTGATTAGCATTTACCCTTGCTCTTCTCCTGCTGTAAAGTGCATTATCGCTTGCTACTTTGTTGGAGTTAATGGGAGGGGGGGGGTATGTAAATGCCACTCCAAAATGGTGGAGCGCAAATGCATGAGAACATCAAAAATACAGTTATACTATTGTCGCTCCTCAAGCCATCTTTTGTGATAGGTGTATCACGTACAAAATTTTCATATATTGTGCAGCTCTAGTAATTAAAATCATCAAAAGATTCTGAGATAGGACGGCTCTGTGTGCAAGGAATATGGCCAAAATTTGATACAGGCCCTCAGACGGCACTGCATTTAAAACAGTTTGGTTATGGAAATCGCTGCATGGACTAAGGACGATTTCCAGAAATGTTAGGATGAGTGATTTCTTCTGGAGAAGTAGTTGTATTTATAGACTGGGGAGGTGTGCTAATAATGTGTTCTGGGACCCTCAGAAATCGAAGTAATGAGGTGGAAATTATGTCACTTCTTTAAAACATTTTACATATCGCAACTTTTTTTTGTTTTTTTTCCCTTAGGGACAGGAGGAGGTCAGCATACGTTTCCAAGCAAGACTTCCTGAAGATGCAGAGTTTTACGTTGCTCTACAAGGTTCCACATCTGGTCATGTGATCACAGCAAAAAGAGGCAATGATGGGGCGACCCTTTATTTCACAGTTCCAGGTATGACTGCTAACACTCTGCATTTCTTTTGAAGAGCGTCGCCTTTTTCACAATTTTTCCCTCCCCGTCAGGCCACGACATCGCGGAAGCCGTCTCTGTCATGCCTTACTCCTGCGTGAGCGATCGGGTGGAGCCGTGCGGCGGGGAAGCGTCCCTGAAATACCTCAGGGATGCGGCTCAGGAGGTGGCAGAGTTCCTGAACACAAACGGCGACCGGCTTGACCCGGAGAGCTACAGAGAAGTCCAGTGGAGATTTGATAGGTGGACAGCTGATGAGGAGCCGGATGGCGGACGGTCAGACGAAGGAGACCTCGCGCAGCTGGACGAGAAGATCACACGTGCCCTGGCTAACATGGATCGCAATCAGCAGTGGGAAAAGTCAGATGTTCAGCCAAGAGACGGTGGGAAGTGTGAGTGTAAGTTAAAGCACTAGAGTGTCACCTCCTCCCCATGAACGCCACCTGAGGCACCCCGCCCCCAGTTACTCTCAGTAATGGTTTCCTAAAGTTGTGACTTTTTCTTATAAATTTGCAACTTTTTCCCATCTTGTAAATTTGCTACCCCCCCCCCCCAGTTTCATAAAGTTGTGACTCTTTTGCAATCTTGTTAATTTGCTCCTTTTCTCCTGTTTCATAAAGTTGACTTTTTCTTGTCTTGTAAATTTGCGACTCTTCCCCCCAAACTGAAATTGTATTGAATTTGCAGCTTTTTTTCCTATTACGTTTCAATATCTTTCTTCCATACCGGTGCAGCTTATATTCTGACATATTCTCTTGTACTGTCATTCCACTCTTTGTGGGGATGGGGGAGCTGGATGAGCTGAACAGTGACTGCCAGCTCTTTAGCCATCATTGCTGTGGTGCACTTGTGTTCAGGTGATTCAGACCCAATGAGACGTGACGGCACTACCCAAGCGTCCTGTCACATGATCCGCAGGAACAGTCAGCCGGAGCAATTACTCCCGTTTTCCCTCTCTGCTTAGATTAAAGTTTCTTTCAGCAGCCCCACCTCTGCACAGCTGTGTCAGTTATTTCTGGCGCCTCGCCTCAGGTGTAGTCCAATAAGCCATCCATCTATCCATCTTCTTCCACTTAATCCTTTTCAGGTCGTGGGGTTTGTTATTTCAAAGTTAGGGAGTCTTGTTGTGTTAAAGAAGAGCAAAGAGTCCGAAAGTGTGTCACCTGGTCAGGGAGCAGTTAAATGCTCATGCAAAGCGCAAGTGAGGTGCAAATGCAAAGCGGCAGATGGCTTCTATATTTGCAGTGACAACAGCTTGACAATGACATGCTTGTTTGTTGAACTTTGCATGGGGGGGGGGGGGGTATGTTCGGTGTTCGCCCGCTTTGGTTTGGTGGAACTGGGTCACAATTAATGGGACCATTGTGGAGGCGACGGGAGCGGTTTCATGTGCTGCAGGGATTGAGAAAGAGGAGCTGCACGCTTCTGCTGCAGCGCAGCTAGTCCTTTTAAAAATGTAGGGGCATAAGGTGCAAATGATGACTAATGGATAAATGTACATTTGGTAGAAATTTAAAAGAATAAAGGTGCAAAGATATGGTAAAAGATGCTGATTTTAAACATGAAAAGTGTTGCAAATTACAGTTGAAATACATTGAATAAAAATTTAACCAGCATCCAGATTAGCGTTACATATTTGCAAGAAAAATGTTGAAAAATTTACAAGAGAAAAATCACAAATTCATGAGAAAAAAGTTGCAAATTTACAAGAAAATTTGCAAATTTATAGGAAAAAAAGTAGATAATTTTTGAGGAAAAAAAGTTGCAGATTTACATGTTGAAACAACTTCAGAGTTTACAAGGAAAAAAAATAGCCAATTTACAGAAAATATTTGCAAATTTGCAGGAAAGAATGTGCAAATTTATAGGGAAAATTTTGCATATTCATGAAAAATGAGTTAACAAGGAAAAATGTGCAAATTTATGAGGAAAAAGGTTGGAAATCAATGAGAAAAAAGCTGAAAATTCTGAGGAAAAAGTTGCACATTTACATGACAAAGTAGCAAATTAGAGAGAAAAAAGTTGCAAATTAATCACAAAAAATTTAAAAATTTGGATGGAAAAACTTTGAAATTAACAATAAAAAAGTTGCATAGTTACATAAAAAATGTTGCAAATTTATGAGAAAATAAAATTGCAAATCTATAAGAAAAGTTGCAACTCCCCCCCCCCCCCAGATATTTGTTTTGCATTCATATGTGACCTCTTGACAGTATTTTTGCAGGTTTGAGTTTATTTCTGGATTTTTGCAGCTACTGTATATGATAGTTGTTGAAGCCAGGTTATTGTCATGGTCTGAGTGCTGATTTTGTCCGCGCTCGGATCATCCAGTATTTTCCCCGATCGTTCTGCGTTAGTTTCCTTATGGCCTTCCCGGGCTCTTATTTTGACAGCGTCTCGGCGGGGCTTCCGGCTATCAGTTGAGCTGCGCAGTGACAGCTGGATCATATTCCTCTAATTAGTTCTCACTGTCTGATTAATCCTCTAAGCCCTATTTAAGGGAGCAGCTGAGGTTTCTCCTGGCTGCGACCTCGCGTAACGTTGGTCTCCCCAACGTTCGGCTGGAGTCTCTATCCCCGGCTCCGGTCACCCTCTTGATCTTCATGTTATCAGTAAGTTTACTCCTTATCCTGAATGTATTGTTACTGTGCCTTAGTTGTAACTTTTGTGTGTGTTTTGCCCCACGTGGCTCATTATTTTGTCATCTCTTGTCTTTCATTAATAAATATGCAAACTCATCGGCTGCCTAAAGCATCTCATTAATGGTCTGCGAGGGCCACCCATGACAGTTATGAAGAGTGGTGACGATGAGCAGCCGTATAGTTTCATGCCAAGAAAGAGTGTTCCAACGTGGTTCTGTTGATTGTTTTACTGTGCAAATAAATAAACCATCCAGCAGAAGATGAAGAACACCAAACTGAGTGTTCATTACTAACTACTGTATCTTTTCCTTTTCCTCTTTTCTGCAGCCGAGCTTCACCCACCTAAGGAAACCCTCCTTCATGTCGCCGTGCGTCTGGGTTTGGTTCAGCTTGCTTGTTTCCTAGCTCACCGACCAAGAGGTCAACGGGTGCTGACCTCACCCAATCAGGAAGGAGAGACGCCCCTCCAGCTGGCTCAGAAGGGCGGGCAGCATGCCATGTTTGTGGTGCTGGCAGAGTAAGGCTTTATATGTTCTACCAGAGCCATTTCTGGCTAGAGAGCAGAGTATGCAAGTGCACCAGCAGCCCTCAGCCACTAGGGCATCCAAAAGCTGCAGGTTCACCCTCAACACTTTTTTTTGGGGGGGGGGGGAATTAAAAGTAACTTTAATTTTTTTTTTTTTTTCTTGGAAAATTTTCAACTTTTTTCCTCTTAAACATGCTACCGTTTTTCTGCTGTACAACTCACCATAGCAACTGTGTAGTTCTCCACTGGTTTCCTTCACAAAGTTAGAAACAGCCCTGAGGAAAGTCATGACTTAGTTCTGTGTAAATTGAAGAATTTCTCTATTTTCTTATTAGGGAAATTACTTATAAATTTTTATAACTGAAACTCCCAAACTGCTAATGTAAACTGGTAAAATGGCTCTTTCACACTAGTTTTGCAGAGAAAGGACTGCCATTAAAAATGGCAAATATTTTTTTCTACTATGTCTAATGAGCCGCAACACTTTTTATCTAATGTAGCATAAAAATCTGCCTTTACACTAATTCAGGTATTGGATAAAGTCAGACATCATCGACATAAAGTGAAAAGGTGCAAATTAATTATAAAAATGTTGCAAATTTACATGAAAACAGTGAGGGGGAAAAAGTTGCAGACCCCCCCCCCCCCAAAAAAAAAATGTCCAAAAATGTTATGAGAAACTAATGAGAAAAAAGTTGCAAATTAATGAGAAAAAAATTTGCAAATTTTACATGAAAAAGGTTGCAAATTAATAAGAAAAAAGTTGCAAATTTACATGAAGAAAGTGAGGGGTAAAAAGTTGCATATTTACAAAAAATGTCATTGTTGCAAATTAATGAGAAAAAATGTGCAGATTAGTGAGAAGTTGCAAATTAACAAGAAAAAAATGCAAATTAATGAGGAAAAAAATGCAAATTAATGAGAAAAAAGTTGCAAATTTATGACAAAAGGTTTCAAATTTACATGAAAAAGTTGCAAATTTACAAGAAAAAACTTACAAATGTGCAAGAAAAAAGTTGCAGATTCATGAGAAAAAAATGGGTAAATTTACTTGAAAAAGTTGTAGATAATGAGAAAGTTGCAAATTTACATGAAAACAGTTACAAATTAACATGAAAAAAGTTGCAAATTTATAACAAAAAAGATTTCAAATTTACATGAAAAGTTGCAGATTTAAATGAAAATGATTCAAATTTACATGAAAAAGTTATAAATTAACAAGAAAAAGTTGCAGATTAATGAGAAAAAGTTGCAAATTTAAATGAAAAAAGTTGCACATTTACATGAAAGAGTTAGAAATTTAAGAGAAAAGTTGCAAATCTGTAAGAAAAGTTGCAAATAAAAAAATTGTTTGCATGTATCCTTAGTATTGTGCTTAAGTCATTTTATTCAGTTCTGTAACATGATATAGAAAGGCTTATGATGACATCGGGGGACAATTCTGTTGGGGTTTTTTTGGGTTTTTTTTTTTTTTTCAGATTGGGGGGGACGTGTCCCCTCTGCCCCCCCCCCCCCATTGATTTACGCCCATGCTTTGTTGATACTTTCTCACTGTTTGATGATTACTCCATATTAATCAGGCAACGCTACTTTTACTGGAGTGCCGTTTGTGGCTCATCTCATTTCTGCTTCTCTTCATCAGTCGTCCAGGTCACACAGCCACTCCTCCTGGCCTCTGGTCCCTGTGGTCCGACGGCTCCTGCACACTGATGTTCTGTCCTCGGTCGGACTCTATCACCCTCACTGTGAGACCGAACCTCTGCCTCGCTTCTCGGGATTCTGTTGTGGCCCTTCGGGAAAAACTCAGGGACCACAGCATCCAAAATCTGGTGAGAATAAACCACAAGGAACACCTTTGTTTGGTCCTTTTTTCAATGTATAATGGTAAGATGGGTAAAAATTTGCAAGAATAAAGGTGCAAAAATATGAAAAAAGATGCCAATTTAAAAATGAAAAAAGTCGCAAATTACAGTTATTTACACAGAATAAAACTTTAACCAGCATCCACATGAGTGTTAAAAATTTACATGAAAAAAGCTGAAAATTTGCAGGAAAAAAATTGCAAATTTGAGAGAAAAAAGTTGCAAATTGATGAGAAAAAAAAGTCACAAATTTATGAGGAAAGAAGTTGCAGATTTATGAGAAAAAAAAAGTTGCTAAATTACAACAAAAAATTTGAAAACGCAGGAAAAAATTGCAGATGACCAAGAAAAAAATCTGAAAAGTTACAAGAAAAAGTTGCTCATCTGTGGGGGGAAAAAGTAGCAAATTTGTGATAAAGTTGAAAATTTACAAGAAAAAAAATTGCCAATTTATGAGAAAATGGTCCCCAATTTTCAAAGAAAAAAGTTGCATATTTATAAGAAAAAATTTACACAAATTTATGAAAAAAGTTTAGTGGAATATGTTGCAGATTTATGAGAAAAAAGTCACAAATTTTAACAAACGTTTCAAATTCAAGAGGAAAAAAGTCACAAATCCACAAGAAAAAAAAATTGAAAATTATGAAAAAAGGTGCAAATTTTTTGACAAAAAAGTCACAAATTAACCTCTTGCACTCCGTTGTACCGCGGGCGGGCAAGTCTCTGCGTCCCAGGGCAGAGACACGAGAGCGCCCTCGTGCTCTCTAGGACGCACGAGGGCGCTGCCTCCAAGCGCGCACTGAAAAAAAAAAAAAAAAATTCTTCCACTACAGACACAGCTGCGAACAGATTAGTTCATCTGATTGACCTCTCATTCCACTAATAAGAGCCTTGAATTGGGTTTCTGAAACCTTGAAGAACCAATGACTGAAAACCTAGCAAGAAGGACCCGCCTACCAAAGCTGTGAATGCAGCGAGCCAATTGAAGCAGAGAAGTTCGCGAGCTGTTTTTTGTAAGGCTGGGTGAAGACAGACTGCTGCAGCAGATAAAAAAACAAAAGGACCCGCAGGAAGAACCGTCACAGACCCAGCAGCACAGAGCCCACCCACAAGTGCTACCAGTGTGACAGGGACAGCCATTCGCGCGTCGGCCTCTTCAGTCACAGGCGGTGTTTTTTTTTTTTTTTTTTTTTTTTTTTTTTAAATTCGAGCAGAATAGACGTTTAGGATTCTCTTCCATGGTCATCATAGACCAACGGAGGCTGACGACGAAGGTCGTAAATCATTCGCCAAAACCGCAATCATGGAATTATGTTTTGACCGGGTTGTGAGACCAGAGCCACGAATGGACCAGCGTCGCGTTCGTCTGACAATGAGGAAGAGAAGTTCGCCAGGACGCTGCTGCTGTGAAGAGGTAAGCTGTTATAAGCTAAATTATTCTTTATCCCTGAAAATTGTAATCAAAAATGACTTTTGACCGATCGGTAAATTACAACTGTGCGGTGCATGAAGTCCGAAGTTCGTGCGCCACGGTACACGGGTCGTGCGCCTTGTTCAGACCGTGAACGCCACCCCCCCCCCGCTACTCTTCTGTAGCGAGGGGGGGGGGGAGCTGCGGTGACTGCGCCGCTGTTGCCACATGACTATTCCGTCATGTAGCGATGGCCGATGTCAATCCTCTGTAGCGGGGGGGGGACAACCCCCCCCCCCACACACACACACACACAGCCCTGAGTGTCACCTTTCATTAGAGCCCAAGATGAAGCTTCTATATTGAATCATTCAAAAGTTAGACGTTTTTCCAAACTGTGCCGTTTGGCACAGTTCAAAAACGCCTGGGAACTACCTGAGGAAAAAGCTGTGTAATATATTCATTTTTTGTGGTATTGTTACAAAATTTTGACCTCAGCTGGATAACACTTGGTTCTACATTTCTGTTGCATTTTCCAGCCCGGATCTGAAGCTGTGTATTATTTGCAAGCATTTGTATCCAAAAAAACACCCAGGCCAAATTTATTTTCTTCAAGTTCAGTATGTTTAGATGACTGTTACTCAGTGGCCGGAGCACTTAGAGAGATTATGACTGTTTTGCCAAAAAATTCAAAGTGTTTTCTTTTAAAGGAGATCAACCCCATGAAGATGCTGCAAAGGGTTGAAGAACAGCTTTCGATTTACTTTGGGCACGTTATTTTTTGGTGTTTTCAGGGAAATTGACCGGAGTGCAAGGGGTTAAAAAAAAGCAACTGAAAATTATGAGAAAAAAGTTTCCTTTTTTTTTCTTTTTTTTTTTTAGAAAAAAAAGTTGCAAATCTATGGGGAAAAAGTTGCAAATTTCCAAGAAAAAAAACACCAAAGTCACAAATTTTTTGAAAAAAAAAATAAAAAAATCATAAATTTACAAGAAAGAAGTTGCAGATTTGAGGAAAAAGTCACAAATTTATGAGAAAAAAAAATTGAAAATTTACAGAATTGCAGATTTACAAAAACTGAAAAAAAAAATTTGATGAAAAAAAAAATAGCAAATTTGTGAGAAAAAAGTTAGATTTATGGGAAAAAGTTGAAATTTTACAAGAAAAAAAATTGCCAATTTATGAGAAAATAATCCCAAATTTTTAAGAAAAAAAAGTTGCAAATCTATAAGAAAGAAGTCACACATTTATGGAAAAAAAAATTTAGTGGAATATGTTGCAAATTTATGAGGAAAAAAATCACAAATTTTAAAGAAAAAGTCTCAAATTCAAGAGGAAAAAGGCCACAAATCTGCAGGAAAAAATTGAAAATTACGAGAAAAAAAGTTGCAAATTTACACAGAAAAATTTTTGACAAGTTGCAAATCTAAGAGAATTTGAAAAGTTGCAAATTTAAAAGGTTACAAATCTGCAATAAAAATGTTGAAAATTTACAAGAAAAAATTGAAATGAGGAAAGTTTTTTTAGAAAAAAGCTGCAAATCTGAGAAAAAAGGTGAAATTTTATAAGAAAGTTGCAGATTTATGAGAAAAGTCACAAATTTTAAAGAAAACAGTTGTAGATTTATGAGAGTCACAGCTCTACAAGGAAAAAAAATTAAAATTTATGACAAAAAGTTTCACATCTATGAGACAAAGTGAGCAAATTAAAGAGAAAAAAGTTGAAAATATACAAGGAAAAAATTCCAAACCTTTGAGAAAATGGTCACAAATTTAAAAAAAAAAGTTAGAAATTCATGAGAAATGTTGAGAACTTAAAGGAAAAAATGGTTATTTACAAGAAAAAATAGCTGTTTTGAGAAAAAAGTTGCAAGTCTATGAGAAACGACAAAATGTACAATTTTTTTTCTCCTAAACTTGTGACTGTTTCCTCCTAAATGTCAGACTTGTTCTTTCTGTTGCAGCTCAGCAGACTCAGGGCTGATGCTGACGGGCGAGACGGACGTCACACTCATGAAGGTGAGGCAACGTTTGCCGCTTCAACTTTTTTCTCACAAATTTTCAACTTTTTTTCTCAGAAATTTGCAACTATATTTTCCCTGTAAATTTTCAATTTTTTTCTCAAATTTACACTTTTTTTTAAAAATAATTTACTATTTTTCTTCTAAATCTGCAACTTTTTTGTCATAAAGTTGTGACTTTTGGTGGAAAAAATTGCACAGTTTTCCTCAGTCTTTTCCTTGTAAAATTTTTTTACTTTTTTCCTCATAAATTTGAGACGTTTGATCAAAAATTTGCGTATTTTTTCTCATAAATGTTCAACTTTTTTCCTGTAAATTGTCAATTTTTTTCAGACATTTAATTTTTTTCATAAATTTGATTTTGTCAAACGCAACTTTTCCCTCAACAATTTTAAGCTTTTTTTCTCAGAAAATTTCAGCTTTTTCTTAGAATTTTTCTGCCTTTTTCCTGTAAATTTTCAACGTTTTTCTCATAAATTTGTGACTCTTGTCAAAAATTTGCAACTTTTTTCTCATAAATTTGCAATTTTTTTTCTGTAAAATTTCAACTTTTTCTCTTAAATTTTCATCTTTTTTCTCAGCTTTTTTCTTGTAAATTTTCAACCTTTTTCTCCAAAATTTAGATTTTTTTTCCTCATAAATCTGCAACTTTTTCTTAAAAATTTGCAAAATTTTCATCATAAATTAGCAATTTTGTCCTCTAATTTTTTTTTTTACTTTTTTCATAACTTTTTAATCTTTTTTCTGAGAAATTTGCAACTTTTTTTTTTTATTTTATTTACACAAAATACACATGGAAATTCTGCACCCTCTGACACATTTGGAGCTTTGACTGTCGTTTCAGACGGTCACCCTGAGCTCAGACGGCCCTTTGAGTGCAGCTCTTGTTCCACTCTGAGGAGGTTGGATTTGTTAAAGAAAACAAACCATTTTGCAACAGTGCAAACACTCATTATTCACAGCTTTCCTATTGTTCACGCGTGAACAAACAGCATTATGGTCAGACATCAATCACTGAGAGCCCAGAGAGAGCAGAAAAACATTGATGACGCTCACCATGAAAGTTTCAGGCTCTCCACTGTCCTCTGAGAATCCACAGAAAAACCTACGGAGATGGTCGGTTTTCTTCCCCGTGGTGACGAGCTCAGACTGGCACAGAGAAACTGGCCCGATACTGGATTTAATTCTTTCATTTTCTGTCTCATCTCTCAGTTAACGCTCCTTATTTCAGGGGTCTGCAACCAAATCCAGTGGCTCCCTGTGACTGTGACTACAAACTATATATAAAAAATCACAAACTTACAAGAAAATACAGCAAATTTATTGGACAATGTACAAGAAAATAGTCAAAAATTCTTGATAAATGTTGCATATTTGCAAAAAAAGTTTCACTTTTGTACATCTATGTAAAAAAGTGCAACAAATTTTCAGGAAAAATGCTGCAAATTTCACCAAAGTTTGCAAATTTACATGGAAAGGTTGCAAATTTGCAAGAAAAAGCGGGGATTTATGAGAAATATATTTAAAAAAAAAAAAAATCTAATTTATGAGGAAGTTTCAAAATTATGATAAAATGTGCACATTTATTTAAAAAGAAGTAAAATTTTGCAAGAAAAAAGTTGCTAATTTCTCCAAAAGTTACAAAATCACAACAAAACTTCCAAACTCCTCCAAAAATTGCACATTTCTAAGAAAATGTTTCCAATTTATAAGACAGAATTATATTACACATAAAAGATTGCACATTCATAAAATATGAATCATAAAATTAGCAAGAAAAAGTTTGCAAATGACTGAGAAAAGTGTGGAAATATAAGCAAAAGTTTCAAAATTACATGTAAAAATTGTGTACATTTATATAAAAAGTGCATCATATTTTCAGGAAAAAAGCTGCAAATTTCATCAAAGTTGCAATTTTGCAAGAAAGAGGGGGGAATTTATGAGAAATGTATTTAAAAAAATAAATTTGAAACAAACATTTCAAAATTATGATTAAAATGTGTGCATTTATTTAAAAAACGTTAAAATTTTGCGTGAAAGAAAGTTGCTAATTTCTCCAAAAGTTACAAAAATGCAAGGAAACTTACAAAAGGTAATTTGAGACAAAAAATTGTGATGTTATACGTAAAAGATTGCACATTCAAAAAACAAAAATAACAAAATTTGCAAAGAAAAAAAAGCAAATTTTAAGAGAAAATATCAAACTTTGAGGAAAAAATGCAAATTTACATGACAAAAGTTTAAAAAATTATCATTTATAAACTGTCCATTTATGAAATAAAATGTAAAATTTGCAAAGAAAAGTTGTAAATTTGAGAAAGTTGTAAAAATAAAAGAGCTTTTTCTCATAAATTTGCAGATTTTTTTGTCTGCAAATTTGTTACCTTCTCACAAAATAGTGTTTTCCAGTAAATTTTTGATTTGCAAACAACTGTGAATTTTTTTTCTTGCCTGTATGTGTGGCCATTTTCCTCATTAAACAAAAATATTTTTTCCAAAATTTGTCATATTTTTGGCATAAATGTGTTTCACCTTTTTCATTAAATTAGCATGTTTTTCTTTGCAAATTTAATAGCCTTGTTGAGTAAAACTGAATACCTTTTAATGAAAATGTACATTTTTAACAATAACATGATAATTTTTTCATAGACTTTGTTCTCATAAAATGGCTTTTTGGGGTAAATTTGTGACTTTTTTAATGTAATGCAAATTTGTTGATTCTTTTTCCTTAGAAAATTGTAGCGTTTTCCATAAATTTTGAAGATTTTTGGCATAGATTTTCAGCTATTCTCACAAACTTATTGGATTTTTCTGTGTAAATTTATTACTTTTCACTAGTAAAACTGCAGCATTTTTATCCCCTGCCGATGGAAGCCAAAAGGGGTCGAAGAGCCCTTTGGGTGAAAACCAAAGGGGGATTATGTTATGGGTGGCTGGGTGACTGGGTCGATTGGTCCGTCCCACTTTTGTGAAATCAACTCCTCCTGCAGTTTTGTTCAGATTGTCTTGAAACTTGGTACCATGGTTTGAGATACTCTGATGATGTGCATATTCCAATTTCACGGTCATTGGATGACCTTGCGGTCAAAGGTCAGAAGTCAAATTTTTCCCTAAATCTTCTAAACACAATAACTACTGAAAGAAATGATGTAGGCTTTTCAAATCAATACAATAATTGTATTTAATACACATCTTGGACAACTTACGTCCTGACCCAATGACGGGTTTGGGGTCAAAGGGTCAAAGGTCAGAGTTGAAAGTTAACATAGCAGTTGCACTATGGTAAAAGGTAAATGCTACATTTACTATTACTATAAAACGAGTAAAGCTAGGGTCACCAAACCTGGTACACAGGTTCACACTGTGACTGAGAAGTGTTACTGGTTTTGGGATCACAAGGTCAAAGGCAAACATCAAAATGCCTTATAAAGTACAGTGGTGTGAAAGTGTTTGGCCCCTTCCTGATTTCTCATTTTTTTTTAATGTTTGTCACACTTAAATGTTTCAGATCATCAGACAAATGTAAATATTAGGCAAAGATAACACAAGTAAACACAAAATGCGGTTTTTAAATGAAGGTGTTTATTATTAATGGTAAAAAATAAATAAATAAATAAATAAATCCAAACCTGCATGGCCCTGTATGGAAAAAGTGATACCCCTGCCCTGTTAAAACATAAATTAACTGTGGTTTATCACATCTTTAGAAAGCTGAGTTCAATTTGTCAAGCCACACCCAGGCCTGATTACTGCCACATCTGTTCTCAATCAAGAAATCACTTAAATAGGACCTGCCTGACAAAGTGAAGTAGACCAAAAGATCCTCAAAAGCTAGCCATCATGTGGCAATCCAAAGAAATTTAGGAACAAATGAGAAGCAAAGTAATTGAGGTTATAAAGCCATTTCTAAAGCTTTGGGACTCCAGCGAACCACAGTGAGAGCCATTATCCACAAATGGCAAAAACATGGAACAGTGGTGAACCTTTGAAGGAGTGGCCAGCTGACCAAAATTACCCCAAGGGGGCAGTGACGACTCATCCAAGAGGTTACAAAAGACCCCACAACAACATCCAAAGAACTGCAGGCCTCACTTGCCTCAGTTAAGGTCAGTGTTCATGACTCCACCATAAGAAAGAGACTGGGCAAAAATTGCCTGAATGGCAGAGTTCCAAGACGAAAGCCACTGCTGAGCAAAAAGAACATAAAGGCTCATCTCAGTTTTGCCAGAAAACATCTTGATGATCCCCAAGACTTTTGGAAAAATACTCTGTGGACTGACAAGACAAAAATTGAACTTTTTGGAAGGTGTGTGTCCCATTACATCTGGTGTAAAAGTAACACAGCATTTCAGAAAAGGAACATCATATCAACAGTAAAAACATGGTGGTGGTAGTGTGATGGTCTGGGGCTGTTTTTCTGCTTCATCACCTGGAAGACTTGCTGTGGTAAATGGAACCATGAATTCTGCTGTCTACCAAAAAATCCTGAAGGAGAATGTCCGGCCATCTGTTCGTCACTGTTATGTCCACAAACCTGGCAGTAAAGAGACGGACGTGGATGCTGCACTGGAACTGGCTTCATTACCAAACTATGTACACGGTATCACATACACTGCACTGTACCGAGTCGCCTGGGCAAGAGAGCCCAGTAATGGCGGACTCTCCCATATATATGCCAGCGTGATGACGTCACCAGCCGGCGGCGTCATCACGCCGCATATTGTACCAAATCACCTCATAACAGTGACCTCAAGCTGAAGCCCACTTGGGTTCTACAGGAGGACAATGATCCAAAACACACCTCATAACATTCTTTCCCCCACCTTTGCAAAACACAGAACACACCCAATTCAGACCCTTCCCAATTTGGCATATCAGAAACCCCATTTAGCATACTAGAACCTTAACAAACAATCAATACACACTTTATAAAACTCCACACAAAACCTGGAACTAGGGTCCGTGGGTAGACTGCCACCAGACGCGGCACAGCTAAGTGGGGTATTCTGCCACTCGTTTAGCCATGCTCCTACTTAAACAATCTCTTCTTCCTTTACAGTCTCCGATGGCAAGGGTGGTTCTACCAGCGGGGGCCCTGCTGCAGCCCCACGGCGGACGCGCCCCTGGAGGCGCCAAACCCCCAGGACAAATTCCGATGTTCATAGCGTAGTGGCCCGGATCCCACATCGCATCCGCTGACTCCCACACAGCCTTGTCACCCGGAGCAGCCACCTGGACACGCCACAGCTGGTTTGTGTGTCGAGTTGTCTGTCAGCCGAAAACACACCGTCCCCAGCTTCGCCACGATTCTCAGCAGTGCTTATTGTTTTGCCGGCTGTGGCCCGGCCAGTCGTCACCCCGGTCTCTCGTCGGCACAAACCCAAACCCAGTTCATGACCTGGAGCGGTACCTTGCTTGGCTTTGTGTTGCTGTGCTCCTGGTGGTTCTGCACACTCATTCGACTTGGCACCTCCGTTATGTTGTGGCAGCTCGGCAGTCACCGCGTTCGCTGCGGACCCTTCACCCGTCATCTCTGTTGTCGGTTGAGGCTCGTCATGGGTACTGAAGGTGTCTGATGCTTCCCTGGTGTCGCTCGTCGAGGCGGACTCTTCACCAGTCAGCTCGGTTGCCCCCACTGTAGCTTGTTGAGCGCGGGTACTGAAGCAGTCAGGTTCCCCCTCTGGGCGGCTCTTCTCCTGAGAGCGTGAAATGTGCGCTTTGGTGTTGGTACCCTCTGCAAATACTTCATCCCACACCACGACGTTGTCTCCCAGGTCCGGTGAGCCCCAACTGCTGCACCCGGACCATTCAAACCCAGCGCTGTCCGTAATGGCGAAGCCCAGTCCGTAGAAAAGATCGCAACCCATAATGTTGTCACCGCCGCTGTGTCGAGCAGGAGTGGTATAGCTACTCCGTCCAATTCCACCGTACAGTACGGATAACCATTGACGTCGGGACTCACCAAGTGGATGGTCGTTGTTGGCGGGAGGGCTGGCTCACTTGGCGGGCCCCACGGTGCTGGCGACCGGCATACCCTGGCGAATTGGTCCAGGTGTCCTCACCTGTTACACCGTTTTCCTCTTGCCAGGCAAACTTGTGCTCCGTCCTGGTGCGTCGGGGACCCACAACCCCTGCAGATGAGGCCTCTCGGAGCAGACCTTCGGCTCACTGCATACTCCTCGTACTCTTCTGCCGTGTACTCTTTGTCCTCTGTGTCCACCGCGTTAGCTCGCGTCAGCTGTCCGAGTAGCCTTTGTGTCTGGCGCCCATTTAGCTCCTTGGCTAACTTGTCTGCTGCTTCTAGCTAGAGTGCTAGCTCAACTGCTCTAGCTAGCGTCAGGTTGTTAGGCGCCATTAGCAACCTAGCTCGTAGCACAGCGTTACACGTGTGTTTGGCCAATTGGTCCTGCACCATTTTATCTTCCAGCGGCCTAAAACGGCACACACAAGCTAGCTGTCTCAGGTCAGCGAAGAACTGCTGAATTGGCTCACTAACTCTCTGTTGTCTTTGGCAAAAGTGAATCCGTTGTACCGTCACACTGTTTGGTGCAGCAAAATGGTTAGTTATTAGCTCCACAACCTCCTCATACAAGTCCATCATGCCTAGCGTGTGGAGAATCCTCTGGCCCTCCATGCCTAGGTTGTGGACAAGTAGCGCTCGCATCCTCACCTTATCCAACTTTCCCAGGTCCAACGCTGTAATTTAAGTCTCAAATGCCTCCAGCCAACATGGCCATGGAACTGGCAGTTCCTCTGGGAGCTCATGGAAAGACTGCAGTGGTGTTACACACACCTCCATGGTTTAATCCTCCGTCGCCAAATGTTATGTCCACAAACCTGGCAGTAAAGAGACAGATGAGGATGCTGCACTGGAACTGGCTTTATTACCAAACTATGTACACGGCATCACATACACTGCACTGTACCGAGTCGCCTGGTCAAGAGAGCCCAGTAATGGCAGACTCTCCCATATATATGCCGGTGTGATGACGTCACCAGTCGGCTGCGTCATCACGCCGCATATTGTACCAAATCCCCTCATAACAGTGACCTCAAGCTGAAGCCCACTTGGGTTCTACAGCAGGACAATGATCCAAAACACATCAGCAAGACCACCTCTTAATGGCTTAAGAAAAACAAAATGAAGACTTTTGAGTGGCCTAGTCAAAGTCCTGACCTGAATCCGACTGAGATGCTGTGGCATGACCTTAAAAAGGCGGTTCATGCTCGAAAACCCTCCAATGTGGCTGAATTGCAACAATTCTGCAAAGATGAGTGGGCCAAAATTCCTCCGCAGCGCTGTAAAAGACTCATTGCCAGTTATCATAAACGCTTGATTGCAGTTGTTGCTGCCAAGGGAGGCCCAACCAGTTATTAGGTTTAGGGGGCAATCACTTTTTCACACAGGTCCATGTAGGTTTGGATTTTTCCCCTTAATAAACAACTTAGTTAAAAACTGTATTTTGTGTTTACTTGTGTTATCTTCATCTAATATTTAAATTAGTTTGATGATCTGAAACATTTAAGTGTGACAAACATACAAAAAAATGAGAAATCAGGAAGGGGGCAAACACTTTTTCACACCACTGTATATCTCAACAACAAAGAAAGCTAGTGTCACCAAAGCTGGTACACAGGTTCACTCTGAGACCATAACCTCTGACTACAGGTTTGGGGTCAAAAGGTCAGAGGTCAAGGTTGGCACTCCCTATGATTTCTTACTATAGAACGCGTAAAGCTGTGTAGGGTCACCATACTTGCTACACAGGTTCATCTTGGGATCCTGCCCTACAGCTATGGTTTGTATACTTTGTATATTCATGGGTGATGGGCTTATCATAATTTGGTTTGGCCACAGTAATTATATTGAAAAGTTGAAAACTGCTCTCCGTCAGTAAGTATTGGGATCGTCAAAGAAAACAGAGGTGGGGGATATTGCACTCGCCTCAGAGTGCTCTTGTTTTTAGATAAATTTGTTTCATTTTTTTCATACAACTCCAACTTTTTCCAACTAATTTGAGAGTGTTTTCTTGTAAACTGTGGGAGTTTTCCCCCTGCAAAATATATTTTGCACCTCCGTGCCTTTTCTTTTGCCTCCAAATTGCCCAACGCCTCTCCTTCTGTCGCCGAGGTTGTCCGACCCCTGCCTTATGGTAACCATGGCGATGGCAGATGGTCCTATCGACTCGGGAGGAGAATCAGGCAGGAAGTGCACCTCGGTATTGACCTTAAACCCATGGCGACTTCCATTAGTCCCCTCAGAATAACATCCTCACAGCGGGGGGAGGGAGGGTGTTCCCTGTCTCCGGACCGTCTCATTGGTCCCCTTCCCCCCCCCGCCACACACACCATTCCTGGACAGCAGAGGAGGAGATGAAGGAGGGTGTTTGCGTCTCAGGCATCAACTTTGGTGGTTAAGTGTTTTTCTTCTCCACAGGCGGCGTCGGGGAGCTCCATGTGGACGAGCGTGTGCCACTGGACGATGTGAGTACACATACGCGCCGGCACTGCCAACATGAAGGTTTGTGTGTGCTGATGTGCTCGTGGGCCATTTTATGTTTGTGCTTTTTGTGGTTTGTTTAAAGGTTTTCGAAGAACGGCTCGTTCTGTCTTTGGATGAAGATGACGACGAAGAAGAAGAGACCCCATCTTTATTATCTGGTAATGTGATCCAGCTTTTCCAAACAGGAATTTTAGAGGGAACTTTCAGTGTTTTTACAGATCAGTCCAGGTATCTGAGTTGAAAGGGTTGAAACTCCTTTAAAAATAAAAGAACAAAATCTCTGCTCTCCCAATATAAACATAAGAAAATAAACTTGGGTCATTATCGCGATGACCAGAGAAAAATTAAACCAATACAAATAATAAAAATTTAACCGCCATCTATATGAACCTTGCAAACTTACAAGAAGAAAAGTTCAAACCATTTACAAAAAATCATTTGTAAGTTTAGTGGAAAAAAGTGGTGAATTTATAAGAAAAAAATCACAAGTTGACAAGGAAAAAAAAAATTACAAGAAAGTTTCAAATTTATGCAAAATGTTGCAAATTTACAAGGAAAAGTAGCAAATTTATGAGAAAGGTCACAAATTTATAAGGGAAAGTATCAAATTTATGAGAAAAATATTGCAAATTTACAAGGAAAAGTAGCAAATTTATGAGAAAGTTACAAATTTACAAGAAAAATTATCAAATTACACCAAAAGTTGTAAATTTACAAGGAAAAGCAGCAAAGTCATGAAAAAAAGTTTTATGTAATTCCCCCCCACCCCCACCCCCCAAAAAAAAGAAAAAAGAAAATGCTGAAGGTAAACTAGCAAATTAGCTTAGTGGCACTACTGTGGTTTTTATGGCTGCTCTATTCGCCCAACTACATGTCCTTGTTTCCAGCTAGCTCATTACTCATTCTACCCCATTATGCAAATTTTTCAAATTAGCCGTTAATAGAGTTAGCTCAGTGAATTGACCTAGGTTTTTATGGCTGTTGTCTTTATCAGTCCCATCTTTATGATGATCACAGTCGATTGTATATCTTGTGCCACTGTGGTTTATTTTTTTTATATTTTGGCCACAAGAGCTCTCAAGTCTCACTGATAGCTAGCCTAGTTTAGCTAGCCCTTCTCACTCACCTTGAGCTACCAGAGCTAAAAATTCAGTCTTTCAGCATTGTTTATGCAAAATATTAGAAATATTAGAACAAATATTAGGAAAAAATTACGAGAAGCAAAAAACCTGAATTTACATGTTTACCCCACCCCCCCAAAGTAATTTTTTCCCCTCTGGAGGGGCAACTTAAACAAAGTGAATAAGCTGTTGTCCAGCCAACAATCGCCCATACCTGTACACGTCCTTGCTACTGACCCTACCAAATACCCGTGTTATATTAGTTAGCTCAGGCTGTGTCCGACAACCAGAGCTAGCCAGTGGATGTTGGCTTCAACTGCGGCTCATCATTAGCATTTAAAGAAACATGCACTGAAGCAGGTCATTGTGAAGAAGGGTGTTTAATCTGGGTGGACAATGGTGCTGTAGTGTTTAAACCCTGAGGCGTTTTGGCCAAAGCATGCGGCAGACGTTTCATTAACGCCTCTTTGTTAATGTGTGGAAAGAGGGTATGTTATGTCTAATTTAATATGCTGGCAATAATACAGTACTTTAGTGTCTGGATGGAATTATATCAGGGTAATGTAGAAAAATACAAAAACACAACAGTAGGTACGGGAACAACAAATAATAGAGTGGTGGAGAAGCCAGCAGCTGAAATGGTTTCTCTTGTGGTTCAAGTACAATAGGCAAAGGTCTGCTTTCAGTCACATCATTGGAAATCAATATGGCTGCTGCTTCAGATGCTTTTTCTCTCCTTAAATCTGTTTCTCATCCTCTGTGGAGTCTGTCTTTATCCTCCATTTTTACCCACTTCTCCTCTACATTGACTGTCCAGGAGTGCGGGATTCTGCCCTGTCACCGGGGGACAGAAACGGGAATGGGGTCAGGCTTGTTCCACTCAAACTCGCGTCAGACAGTGAAGCTGTGTACTGGAAGTCGGGAGGTGGAATGTTAACAAGCTAAAACGTCCCAAGGCTTACAAAAGCTGACATTTTAGACGAGACTCGTGCATTAACCCAGGCGGAACGCCTGCAGGATTATATAAGCTTAAACACAAACACTCGTCGTCTGGTTAAAAACTTTGAAGAGGATGTCAAAATGTTTCAGGTGTTGCCATGGTTCACTGAAACCAAAACACAGGAGTCAAAGGTAAAGAATTCCACACAACGGTTACGATGGTGAAAATAAGTATTGAACGTGTCGACATTCTGCAGTCCATAAGTGGTTAAAAAGTAGTTCCACCACCCGTCTGTGGACATTAATATCAGCCGTGTAGGAACTTCATGAACTGCTATAAAAACTTCTTTTTTTTTTACCAAGGTGTCGTACAAGAAACATCTCATGGTGGGTAAAAGCCAAGAGCTCTCCCAAGAGGTGCACTGCAAAAAAATGAAATCTTAGTAAGAAAAGACATCTTAAATCAAGGATATAATTCTTGTTTTTGTCTGACAAGATATTTTTCTTGCTTGTATTATTATATTTTGCTTATTACCTCCGCCAGGCCGAAAGGCCAGGAGGAGGTAATGTTTTTGCCGGGGTTTGTCTGTCTGTTTGTCTGTTGGTTAGCAAGATAACTCAAAAACTTTTGGACGGATTTCAATGAAACTTTCAGGCGTTGTTGGAAATGGTACAAGAAAGAACTGATTAAATTTTGGGGATGATCCGCATCACCGTCTGCATACAGGAATTTTTTAAAGCATTTTTCCACACTGTGACATACGGCCATTTTCAACATGTGCGCAGGCGCAATGGAGGGCGCTGGGCGTCGTGTCTGACCAACACAAACTCCGTGTTCTTCAACGTTTTAGGCACAAAAGCACGCGGAAAACACTGCTGGCCTGGGCCCGCCAGCGTGCCTGTTTTTGCGCCATGCTGCAAAACCTGACACGGCCACCTGTCCGCCGCCCGATTATTTGCCACAAATTCCCCGCCCAGCTATAGGCGCTGCGTAAAAACGACCTCTCTGCCGGGGAAGATTCTAAATTCTGTTTTGCCACGGAGTGCAACCCCAGTATAATATAAAACCCACGGCAACCTGTCTAACCAATCTGCATCCGTCAGTGGAGGAGATGGACACACCAACACTTCAGTTTATTACCTCCGCCAAGGAGGCAATGCTTTTACTACCGTAAAACGGGGCTATAAGGGACGGCGGGGTAATATGGGACACTTTTCTAAATGTAATTCTGCTTTTTTAATTTTGCTTCCGCCTAGATTTGATGAAGGATTCATGGATATTTGACAATAACAACACAACTCAGCGTCCTGCTCAAAATAAAAAAAGCAGAATTACATTTAAAACATTTCCCAGCAAAGTGTCCCTTATTAACCCGCCGTCCCTTATAGCCCCGTTTTACACTACTGAACCACTAATCCTATCACTATCACATTGATTGTCATTCATTAATTGTCTGTTTATTGCACTGTCCATGTCAAATAAACAAATAATCATTGTAAATCCAATTGCTAGTCATATCTTTTCATGCTCAGGGAATCTGAAAACGTACACACAAACACTCTATGGGGGGAACTGTGCCGCTTGGTGGAGGTCTGCGCTCTCCAAGTGCTTTTCTAGTTATAAGATACTTTTACTGTTTTAAGAAATTTAATCTGGTTTAAGTAAAAAAAATTCTGCCAATGGAGCAAGAAAATTTTACTTATGTTGCTTGAAACAAGGATAATTTTTTGAACGTGTACATTGTGTACATGGAACCCACAGACAAACCCACATGGACTTTACCTGTGGAACAGGGGAGCAGGTAATCTGTTGACCCGCTTTAAACCCATCTGAGGCCCACTTGGGTTTCATGTGGGTGAGCAGGTTTCAGTAACACTTGTACCATAAAAGTAATAAATTTTCACGTTTTTCTCATAAATTTGTAAAAAAAAAAAGTATCAGATTTACTAGAAAAACAATAAATTTGCTAGGAAAAAAGTGGCAAATTTATGAGAAAAATGAAAATTTAGGAGAAAAAAGTTGCAAATTTACAAGAAAAAAAATTGTAAAATTATGTGAAGAGTTACAAACTTACAAGAATTTTTTTTTTACAAATTTACAAGAAAAAAGCCACAAATTTCTGAGGAAAAAAATACAAAAGTTGCAAATTAACAAAAAAAATAGTAAATGTTTGAGTAAATAAATTGAAAATTTATGAAAAGAAAGGCCCAAATTTATGAGGAAAAGTTGTACAGTAAGTTAACAGAAAATTTTTCAGAAAGTTCCAAATTTACAAGAAAAATGTTGTAAATTTATGGGGAAAAAAATTACAATTTTTCAAGGAACTAGTAAATTTACAAGGAGAAAAGTAACAAATTTATGAGGGAAAAGTTGCAAGATTAGAGTAAAGAAAAGGCACAAATTTATGAGACTTCCAAAATTATGTGAAAAAATTAGAAAATTTGAAAGAAAAGTCACAATTTTACAAGAAAAACTAAGAAATTTATGAAAAAAGTTGCAAATTTACAAGAAGAAAAAATCACAAATTTATGAGAAAGTTGCAAGTTTACAATAAAAAAGTTGCAAATTTATGAGTGTTTCACATTTTCAAGAATTTTTTTTTTTTTATCAAATTAGGGTGAAAAAGTCACAAATTTACAAGAAAACAGCAAATTTATGAGGGAAAAGGGTTAAAAAATAAGAAAATGGGTAAAGTGCATGTGGGCAAACGCAGATGGGGCCCACATGGAATCCACGGACAAACCCACATGGACCCATCAGCCGGCCCAGTTTAAGCTTTGGTGGGGCCCACATGGACGTGCCGGCCGGGTGAAGGCTGGGCTCGTGTTCGCCCCGCTGCAGATCCGAGACGTGACCTCGGGCTGGATCCATCATTCCAGAACGAGCTCCCCTGCCGCTGACGTGCGCTCAAGTGTTACTGATGTTGATTATCTTCCTGGACTCTGGTGTTACTGAGCAGGGCAGATAAACACTGCTTCTGTAAACTATGGCGGCGACGGCCACTCCGGCCTGCTGTTCTCCGCAGTTATTGTTTTCATCCAGATCTGTTGAAATGATTACGACGCTTGCTCCGGTTTCACTGTCAGCCGCACCGGTTACGGCTGGAGCAAAACCAGGTGACGGTTAATCTACCGGCCAAAACTTGTTGCCATTCCCCAAACTAAAGACAATGGAGCTGTTGTGCTTAAAGCTCAGTGTGAGCTTAACAAGATAAACGCAAACAGACAAGCGAGACTGAAGGGTAGAGAACAGAAAAAGCGGCGACGGGGTTGAAGGAGTCGGCGCTGTGTGAGAGCGGCACAGAGGAAATGCCTGTGCGATGCCCAGGATTTCCTTTACATGAGTGCGGACGTGGCTGGCCCAGACATCAGTCTGGGTGGAAAGTGCACCACGGGTGGGTGGGTGGGTGGGTGGGGGGGTACTTTTCCACTTTGGTGCCGTCCCAGCCAGCGTGTCCATGTGGGCCCCACCAAAGGCTAAGTCTGGGCTGTCTGATGGGTCCATGTGGGTTTGCCCGCAGGCACTTTACCTGTTTACCTATTTTCAACTGATTTTCTCATAAATTTGACGTTTTCTTGTAAATTTGTGGCTTTTTCACCTAATTTGATCAATTTTTCTTGAAAAATTGAAACTTTCTCATAAACTTGCAACTTTTTTTTATGGTGAACTTTCCACTTTTTCTAATAAATTAATTTTTTCTTGTAAAATTGTGCCTTTTTTCTTGCAAATTTGCTTTTTCTTGTAATTTTGGAACTTTATCATAAATTTGTTTTTTCCTTGTAAATTAGCATTTTCTTGTAAGTTTGTGAATTTTTCCCATAAATGGACATTTTTCTTGTAAACCTTGAAGTTTCTCAAATTTTCAACTATTTTTTACTGTAAATTTGCAAAATTTTTTTCAGAAATTTTAGACGTTTTTCTCATAAATTTTCAGTTTATTTACTGATTTATTTACGACTTCTTTTGTTAATTTGAAACTTGTTCAAAATTTTTCCTCATAAATTTGTGACTTTTTTCTTGTAAATTTGTTACTTTTTCTGGTAAAATTGTGATTTTTTTTTTTCTTGCAAATTTCCTTTTTCTTATAATTTTGGAACTTTCTCATAAATTTGTTACTTTTTTCCTTGTAAATTTGCCATTTTCTTGTAAATTTGTGAATTTTCTCATAAATTGTTGACATTTTTCTTGTGAATTTGGAACTTTCTCAAAAATTTTCTACTTTTTTTTACTGTAAACCTGCAAATATTTTTGTCATAAGTTTTAGACTTTTTTTTCACAAATTTTCAATTTATTTGCTGATATATTTATGACTTTTTTGTTAATTTCAAACTTTTTCAAAATTTTTCCTCATAAATTTGTGACTTTTCTTTTAAATTAACTCTTTTCAAGTAATTTTACATTTTTTATTGTGAATTTGCAGCTTTTTTCTCATAAATTTATTATTTTTTCTTGTAAAATTGTGTCTTATAAATGTGTTACTTTTTTCCTTGTAAATTTGCTATTTTCTTGTAAATTTGTGAATTTTTCCCATAAATTGGTGACATTTTTTCTTATAAATTTGGAACGTTCTCAAAAATTGTCTTTTTTTTTTTTTTTTACTGTAAACTTGCAATTTTTTTCTCATAAATTTTGCAGTTTATTTACTTATATATTTACTACTTTTTTGTTAATTCGAGACTTTTTCAAAACTTTTCTTTATAAATTTTTGACTTTTCTTGTAAATTTGTCACTTTTCAAGTAATTTTACAATTTTTTTAATTGTAAATTTGCAACTTTTTTCTCATTGACCTTCACTTTTCCTCATAAATTTGCTACTTTTTTTTTGACAATTTATCATTTTTTTCTTACAAATTTATGAGAAAAAAATGTGAAAATTTGAGTTTTTTGTGAAACCTGGTCAGCCACATTAAACCCATGTGGGGCCCAGTTGGGTTTAAAGTGGGTAATCAGATGATCCGCTCACCTGTACCACAGGTAAAAGTCCATGTGGGCAAACACAGATGGGGCCAACATGGAACCTGCGGACAAACCCACATGGGACCCATAAGACAGCCCAGGTTTAATCTTTGGTGGGGCCCACATGGACATGCTGGCTGGGTATTAGTCAGTATGTTACTTAGTCCAACAGATGAAGCTAAAAGCTAACGTTAGCCTCAAACGTCGCCTCACCATTAAAACATAAATCTCAGAGAAATTACGACAAAGGGAGTGTCGGGTGAGCAGCAGGGGCTTATTAACATTCAAAGCAATATGCTGTAAAACCACCATTTGAGGAGCACTCCTTCCCCGTGTGTAAAATGGTACTAATAATTAAACCCTGAGGTGTTTTGACCCAAGCATGTGGAAACTGCATCAACCGTAGTTTTGATGGCTGAATTTCACAGAGAATGCTGAGTTTACCAAAAACACAGAGCAGATGTCCCACACATGAATATTGCTCAACACCAGTCAATAACATGAGTTTTTTTTTTCCCAGAAAACACACAGCCTGCTGGTTTCTGTATGAAAACAACCTCTTAAAGGTCAAACAGGAGTATACCGTGTCTCATCACACTTCCCTTTCTGTCTTCTAAGCCTTGACATTTAGATGCAGCAGTCATGGTAAACTATTTTTCCAAAAACGACTGTGGTAAAGAAAGAGGTGGGGTCTTAATTAGGACTTGTTTTCCACTTCTTGAAAAGCCATTGTGAAGTCAGCTGTATCCTCTCATTAGTATCCAGATGATGTTTGGTTAATTTGTAGTAATCGAAAGCTTCCCACCCTACTCTCTGGCAGTAAATCATCCAGCAGGGGGGAAAAAAAAAAAAAAAGAGTGTGGGAGAGTTGATTTTAAGAAGTAATCTGTTTGGGTTTGTATACACAGAGGCACTGCATGCTGGCAGGCAAGGCAGGCAAATGTTTGAGGTCCCCCGAGAACTGACCAACTTTGAATCGCTACAGCAGTGACAATGTGGAGAGTTTGCAATGACAGTCAGTGGGTGACTTTTTTTTTTGGGGGGGGGAGGGTATTCACCAATTTAACCCAGAGCACAAACATAGAAATCCAAATTAGGTGCAAATTTGCAAGGATAAAGGTGCAAAAATATGATACAGGATGCCAGTTTTAAAAATTAAAAAAGTTGCAAATTACAGTTTTATTACACAGAATCAAAATTTAACCGGCATCCAGATGAGTGTTGCAAACTTACAAGGAAAAAGTTGGAAATTTACAGGAAAAAAAATTGCAAATTTTTCAGAAAAAAGTTGAAAATTTACAGAAAAAGTTGCAAAATTATGAGAAAATAAGCTGCAAATTTATGAGGAAAAAAATCAAAACAATTTTGATGAAAAAGTTGCAAATGTACAAGAAAAAAATTGAAGATTTATGAGAAAAAGGTTGAAAATTACAGGGAAAAGATTACAAATTTGCAAGAAAAAGTCACAAATTTTGAAGAAAAAAGTTGCAAATCGAATTTTATTTATTTGCATTTCTGGTTAGAATTGGTGTTTTAAACTCATGTCATTCAGTTATGCAACGTGATATAGAAAAGTTTATTATGATTTACACCTATGAATGGGGATGGGGGGATGGCAGGCACCGGTGTGGCATCTCCTGTAAACAAACGAGTGCGAGTGGCTGTATCACAATGAAGTGGATCCATCTGACAGTGACAAAAGAAAGAAGGAAAAAAATGGACTGTGAACCTTTTATGTCTGTCACAGTAAACAAGCGTCCGCCACAGTCCAGTGACGTCCAGAACCAGTTCACGCCACGTGTTCCGGACCCTCTGCTCTCCATAATCAGCGACAGCAGCAGCGGCGATCATACTCATGGCCAGCTGACACAGGTCGTACACCCCCCGCTCCTCAAACCAAGCATCACCATTTTTTTTTCCTTTTTCCTACTTTGCTCTTTCTTCTTCTATGTTTTGGTTCCAGGCCGATGACATCGACGTTAAGTACGGCATCAGTGGCGTGACGAGGGCCAGCACCGGGACAGATGGTGGTCTGTGGGACTCGGAGGATCTCCTCCTAGCCACTGACACCCCCCCACCCCTTCCAGAAGACCCTTCCTCCACACCCCGGTCTCTCCTGCTCTCCCCCGTCGACCTCGCCCTCAACCGGCTCCACCGCCCGCTCTCCTCTGGGTGGAACAGTCAGAGGGGGAAAAACAGTCCGCCAATGGACACCTGCGACCTCAGGTACTGAAAACTGTCTTTTTAAAGGGCCCATGGCTTTGGGCCGTAGGCGTTTTACTGTTTTTTAACGATGTGGGTGGAGGGTGTTGACAAACTTTGCATGAGGTGCAAATGTGTAAATATAAATTAGGTACAAATATGCAAGAATAAAGGTGCAAAGGTATGATTAAAAAAAATGTCAGTTTAAAAATTAAATGAGTTGCAAATCACAATTTAATAACACAAAATTTTATAATAATTTTTGAGACAAAAAAATTAAATTGATAAGAAAAAAGCTGCAAATTTACAAGAAAAAAGTAAAATTTTGAGAAATAAGTTGCAAATTTATGAGAAAAAATACAAATTTACGACAGTTAAGTTACAAATTTACAGTAAAAAAAGTTCATTTCTGAGGAAAAAAATGCAAATTTATGAGAAAAAAGTTGGAAATTTATGAGGAAAAAAGTTGAACATTTACAGGAAAAAGTTGCGAATCCATCCATCCATCTTCTACCGCTTTTCTGGAGGTCCGGGTCGCGGAGACAGCAGTTCAAGCAGAGAAGCCCAGACTTCCCTCTCCCCAGCCACCTGCTCCAGCTCTTCAGAGAGGATACCAAGGCGTTCCCAGACCAGCTGGGAGACATAGTCTCTCCAGCGAGTCCTGGATCTGCCCCGGGGTCTCCTCCCAGTGGGACGTGCCCAAAACACCTCAAGTGGGAGAAGTCCAGGAGGCATCCTGATCAGATGCCCAAACCACCTCAACTGACTCATTTCAATATGGAGGAGCAGCAGTTTTACTCTGAGCCTCTCCCAGATGACTGAGCTCCTCACCCTATCTCCGAGGGTGAGTCCAGCAATCCTACGGAGAAAGCTCATTTCAGCCGCTTGTATCTATGAGCTCGTTCTTTTGGTCATTACCCAAAGCTTGTGACCATAGATGAGGGTTGGAACATAGATTGACTGGTAAATCGACAGCTTTGCCTCAGAGCTCAGCTCCCTCTTCACCACAACAGACCGGTACAATGTCCGCATCACTGCAGATGCTGCTCCGATCCATCTGTCAACCTCTCGCTCCATTCTCCCCTCACTCATGAATAAGACCCCGAGATACTTAATCCACCTTTTTTCCGGCTGAGGACCATGCACTCGGACTTGGAGGTGCTGATTCTCATCCCAGCCGCGTCACACTCAGCAGCAAACCCTCCCAGTAAGACCTTTAGGTCATTGCTGGATGGAACCAACAGGACAACATCATCTGCAAACAGCAGAGGTGAGATCCTGTGGTCACTGAGCATGACACCCTCCGTTCCCTGGCTGCACCTAGAAATCCTGTCCATAAAAATTATGAACATGATCGGTGACAAAGGGCAGCCCTGGTGGAGTCCAACTCTGACTGGAAACGAGTCCAACTTGGGTGTTGGCGATATGAACCGAACTCTCACAACAGTCGCATAGAGACCGGATAGCTCATAACAACAAGCCTGATACCCCGTACTCCGTCACGGATCGTCACCTTATCGTGGTTGGGGGTTTGTGTGCCCTAGTAATTCCAGGAGCTATGCTGTCCAGGGCAATTTGCCTCTGGTCGGGTCACCCAAGATAATCTGGTCCTAGGTGAAGGGTCAGACTAAGAGCGATCCAACAGACTCCCATGATGAATGCTCGAACAAGGATTCAGTGTACCCCGCCCGATATGAGGTTACCGGGGCCCACCCTGGACCCAGGCCCGGGGGAAGGGCTCGGTGGCTAGCATCTGATGGCCGGGTTTCCGCCCACGGGACCTGGCCGGGCTCAGCCCGAAGGAGTTACATGGGTCCGCCCTCCAGTGGGCTCACCACCTGCAGGGGGGACCATGGGGGTCCGGTGCTATGTGAATCACGTGGCGGTCAAAGGCAGAGATCTTGGCGGTCTGATCCCAAGCTTCCTAAAAGTTGCAAATTTACAAGAAAAAATTGTTAATTTAGGACAAAAAAGTCACAGCTTTTTAAGAAAAATGTTGCAGATTCATTACAAAAAAAAGTGTAAAAATTAACAGGAAAAAAGTTGCAAATTTACCTTGAAAAAAATACAAATTTATGAGAATTAAGTAAAACAGTAAAGTGACAATTTTTTTTTTAGAAAATAGTTGCAGATTCATGAGAAAAAAAATTGAAAATTTACAGTAAAAAAGTGGTAATTTACAAGGAAAAAAATTACACATTTCTGAGAATAAGGTGCAAAATTTACAGGAAGTGCT
This sequence comes from Pholidichthys leucotaenia, assembly GCA_020510985.1. NCBI lineage: Eukaryota > Metazoa > Chordata > Actinopteri > Cichliformes > Pholidichthyidae > Pholidichthys > Pholidichthys leucotaenia. The sequence goes on along the minus strand of CM035850.1, from coordinate 21,393,108 downwards.
TATTTTTGAGAAAAAGTTGCAAATTTATGAGGAAAAACGTTGCAAATTTCTGCTAATGCTTTATTTGGTCTTTCTTCGTCACACTGAAGCAGCTGCAGTTTAGTATGTTCAGCTCAGGCGATGCGTAGCCCTCACGGCCAGCTAGCTAGCTAGCTGACGTCAGCTGTTTAATCCGGGTGTAAAGTGGTGCTGTAGTATTCCATCCCTGATGTATTTGGACCAGATGATGTCACAAGCATCTCAGTGACGCCGGTTACATGGCCACAATAAACCAATTACTGGGAATAAACCTGTAACAGCAATAAGCCGTTTTCTCGCGTTTACAGACATTGAATAAGCGGATTATTGGCGGACTCACTGGAGTTGATGAATTCTTCTGTTTACATGGCCACTTGAATAATCAGATAACTCTTGAAATCCAGTCATAACCGGTTTATTGGTGCACATGTAAACATGGTCATTGAGACCTCTGGGAAGTGTGTCAACATGTGGAGCGCCGTCCCCATACTGTACGTCCCATTTAATGCCCTGTGACCAGATATATTTATGGTTTCGTTCCCAGCCTGGTGGCTCTAGAAGTGGAGAGTGAGGAAGAGAACGGCGAGCCAAAGCCGCCCCTGACCCTGCTCTCATCGCATGTGGAGAAAACTGAAGACAGGAGGGAGGCGCCCCGTCCCTCTCCGGATCTCACCTGCACCCGTAGCCAGTCCGTCTCGGCGTATGAAGCCGCTTCGCTGGTAGTCGTCACACGCTGTCTGACAGTGTTTCTGCTTCTGTTTATTGTTCTTTTTCATGACTAATATTTCTTCATCCTGTTGTGTAGGAATTAGGAGATCAGGGGGTCAGACTGCGCTCCTATTCCTACTCCTCCCCCAAAATGAGCTTCCGTCCCGCTCGTGTTGTCCGGGACGGCCAGACCGTGGATGTCAGCCCCGGTATGTAGCGTTCCGCACTCGTTTAACCACCTCATGTATTTACACATAAACTAACATTAGCTTTAATTCCATTGTAGGCTATGTAGCACAAAAGATGGACGTAGCTTCCTGGTGTGAGAATATCAGCTAACACAATGGCGATTGATACCAGTGTTTTATCTACTGCTGCCACTAGGGGGCCCCCAGCTACAAGTTCATCATCAACATTTTTTTGTAAATTGGCAACTTTTTCTCTTCATCTTGCAGGTTTTTTTCCTCATAAATTTACTGTCTTTTTCTTGTGAATTTGTTACTTTGGATTTTTCACTTTTTTCCTCATAAATTTGTGTATTTTTTTTATTGGAAATTTGCAGCTTTTTTCTAATAAATTTGCAGCTTTTTTCTGTAAACGTGACTTTTTTCTCTTAAATTTGCTATTTTTTTTTCTCTGGAATTGGCAACTTTCTCATAAATTTGTGCCTTTTTCTCATAAATTTGCGAATGTTTCTTGGAAGTTTGCTATTTTTTTGTCATGAATTTGCAACTTTCTCATAAATTTACAACTTTTTTTCCTCATATGTGCAACTTTTTATTGTAAATTTGCAACTTTTTACCTATAAATTTGATTTTTTTCTCATAAATTTGCAACTTTTTTTATCATAAATATGCAACTTTTTTCTCAAATCTGCAACTTTTTCTTGTCAATTTGCAACATTTCACCTATGAGTTTGCAAAATTTTTTGTGTAAATTTGCACCTTTTTTCCCTCAAATTTGCTATTTTTTCACAAATTTGCAACTTTTTCTTGGAAATTTGCTATTTTTGTCATAAATTTGCAACTTTTTCTCATAAATTTGTAACTTTTTGTCCATTTCCAACTTTTTACTTGTAAATTTGCAAATTTTTTTCACAACTGTCAACTTTTTCTTAAAAAATTGCAGTGTTTTTCCTGTAAATTTGCAACTTTTTTCTGAAAAATGTGCTCCTTTTTTTTTTTTTTGCAAATTTTACCTTTTTCTCATATTTTTCTCCTAATGTAACTTTTTTCTTGTAAAACTGCAAGATTTTTTTTCTTACACATTTGCAACCTTTTCCTCATAAACTTGCAACATTTGTTCTGATAAATTTATGACTTTTTTTCATGTAAATTTACAAGCATCATTTAGGTGCTGGTTAGTTTTTGATTCTGTGTAATTGTTTCATTCTTTCTGTTCATCTAGACAATGGCCCAAGTTTATTTTTAATGTTTTTTGGAAGGTTATATCTCTTTCTTTTTTTCCCTCATTTTAAAGGGTTTGAACTCTTCCCTGTTAAAGAAAAAAAAAAAATAGGAGCCCTGCAACACAATGTTGCATCGGGCCCCAAAATGCTAGAAACAGCTGTGAGCTCTTGCCTTTGTTACTACTGTGTCCATCTCTTCTAACCAGTCTTTCCAGCTCTTAGAGGCACTATTTTCCTTATTTTAGTCAGCATTCAAAACCTTTACAAGAGACCATTTTAACTTATCAATCATGGCATCCCAAAATACCCAGCTGCATGTCCATGTGGGCCCCACCATAGGTTAAACTGGGCTGTTTTATGGGTCCCATGTGGGTTCCACGTTGGCCCCACCTGTGTTTACCCACATGGGCTTTAGCTGTGGTACAGGTGAGCACGTTTACTGGGCCCCACATGGGTTAATGTGTGTGAGCAGATGTTGGCAACACTTGTGCCACAGGCCAAATTACATGAAAAAAAGTCACAAATTTTCACATTTTTTTTTCTCATAAAAAAAAAACAACAAACCGGTAGCATATTTATGAGAAAGTCACAAATTGACTACAAAAAAGTTGCAAATTTACAAAAAAAATTGTAAAATTACTTAGTTATAAACTTACAAGAAAAATTTAGCAAATTTATAAGAAAAAAGTCACAAATTTACGAGAAAAGAAGTCACGAATTTGAGGAAAAAATCAGAAAAACTTAAAAATTTATGAGGAAACACTAAGTTTACAGTAAAAACAGATGGAATTTTTTGAGAAAATTACAAGAAAAATCTTGCACATTTTTGAGAAAAATACAATTTACAAAAAATGGCAAATGTACGAGGAAAAAAGTAACAAATTTATGAGAAAAAGTTGCAAGATTACAGTAAAATAGTGGCAAAATGTACGAGAAAGTTCCAAAATTAAAGGAAAAAGTTAGGAAATTTGCAAGAAATAAGTCACAAGTTTACAAAAAAAAACTAACAAATTTTTAAGAAAGTTGCAAATTTACAAGAAAAAAAATCACAAATTTATGAGAAAAAAGACACAAATTTACTAAAGTCACAAATTTAGTAGAAAATCACACATTTTTGAGAATGTTGCAAATTTCTTAGAAAAAGTCAAATTTACTAGAAAAAAACACAAATTTACTTGAAAAAGTAACAAATTGATGAGAAGAAGGTTGCAAATTTATTAGAAAAGTCACAGATTTACTGGAAAAAAATATAAAATTACTTGAAGTTACAAACTTAATCTTTTTGCAAATTTACAAGAAAAAAAGTCACAAATTTATGAAAAAAAATCAAAAAGCAAATTAGCAAAACAAAGTAGTAAATATATGCATAAATAAATTGAAAATTCATGAGGAAAAAACTCCCAAATTTATGAGGAAAAGCTGTAAATTGACAGTTAAAAAAAAAAAGCTGAATATTTTTGAGAGTTCCGAGGGAAAAACTCACAATTTACAAGAAAATAGCAAATTTACAAGTAAAAAAACAACAAATTTATGAGGAAAAAGTTGCAAGATTACAGTAAAAAAAAGTGGCGAATTTATGAGAAGGTTCCAAAATTCCAAGGAAAAGTTAACAATTTTACAAATTTAGGAGGAAAAAAGCTGGAAATTTATGAGAACAAAAATCACAAATTCATGAGGAAGTTTACAGTAAAAAAAAGTTTCAAATTTTGAAGAAAAAAAGGGGGGAAAAATCACAAATTTCCAAGAAAACGGTAAATTTATGGGAAAATAAGTAAACGGGTAAAGTCCATGTGGGCAAACGCAGATGGGCCCCACGTGGACATGCTGCGTGGGCCGTCGCCAGCCTCTGTAGTGCTGATCAGAGCAGTCCTGTGTCCACTGTGCCCCGTAGATGCCGCTCTGCACAGCGTCAGCCACGGCCGATCTCTCCTTCAGGCCCTCTCTCTGTCTAAATCTCTGTCTCTGCTCCATCCTGGCAGTAAGTAACCGAACGCCTGCAGCCGCCACGCTGAGGCCCCAAACATCCAGCATGCTGCCGTCCCTGTCCGGTGCCTGTATGTGGATTTGAGTATGCAAGGGAAATGTAGTGTGGTCGTAGCTGCTAGTGCTTCTCAGTTGGTCTCTCTTGGTTTATAACGCTTCTTTCATTGGCTTCCAGTTGCATGTCCAGCTGCAAACAGCAGTCACACAAAAGTAGCCACATTTAGGCCTTTAGGTTTAGATGGCCCTGATGTTTTCTCAGGCAAACCTAAAAGTTCTTCTATTTCCCAGTTTGGGATCAATAAAGTACATCTATCCATCTCTCTAAAATGAGAGTCAGGATTTGATGCATACAATTCTAATGGAAAAAAAAAAGTTTAAAATTTAGTGGAAAAAAGTGCTAATTTTTGAGATAAAAAAAATGCAGATTTATGAGAGAAGTGGCAAATTTACAAGAAAAAAGTTGCAAATTTGAGACAAAAGTTGAACATTTACGGGGGAAAAAGTTGCAAATTTACAAGAAAAAAATGCAAATTTATAAGAAAAAAGTTGAAAATTTACAGGAAAAAAGTGCAAACTTTTGAGAATAAAAAATTGGAAATTTATAAGAAAAAAAGTGGCAAATTTACAAGAAAAAAAGGCAAAATTTTGAGGAAAAAAGTTGCAGATTTACATGAAGGTGCATATTTTTTAAAATAAAAAATTGCAAATTTCTTATATGTAAAATTTACAGGAAAAATGTATTTATGAGAAAAAAGCCACAGTTTTTAAAGAAAAAGGTTGTAGATTTATTTAAAAAAAAAGTTGAACACGTACAGTAAAAAAAAAAAAGTTGATGAGTCAGGATTTGATGTATAAAATTCTAAATAAATGCTACTATTCTGTGCCTATTTTAAAGGTCCCATGTTGTGAAAAATTGTGTTTTGTGGGTTTTAATCTTATAAAAGTACCTTTAACATATTAAAATGTTCACTCACAAAGAAATACACACCACCTTTATTTCGGTAAACTCTTAAAAGAAAAAAAAGGGGGAGGGGGCATAGCACATCCTGGTTTTTATGACATCACAAACTAACAAGCCCCACCCTTCAGTTGTCTTAGTTACAGGTTCCATTCAGTAAAACATGAGCTACGTTCCGATCCAAAGTGTACTTCCAGCTGTATTTCCTACTCCCTGCTCCGTTCTCGGGGAATATCAGTAAGTTAGCTGTCCTTCACAAAATTTCTCCATTTGAAACACCTTGTAACCGTCGGGTCCTCCTCTGTGAGTTACCACGGTAACCATGGGCACGTACTGATACTATGGTGGATAATTTCCATCCATTCATCTTCTTCCGCTTAATCCTTTTTGGGTCGCAGAGGGGCTGGAGCCTATCCCAGCATTTTTGGGCGAGAGGCAGGGTCCACCCTGGACAGATCGCCAGTCCATCGCAGGGCCAACACAGAGAGACAGACAACCATTCACTCTCACAGTCATACCTAAGGACAATTTAGAATCCCCAGTTTGATGCCAATTAACCTAACTTGCATGTTTTTGGCATGTGGGAGGAAACCGGAGAAATCCCGGAGTAAACCCACGCAGACACGGGGAGAACATGCAAACTCCACACAGACCACTGTTGGCCGGGGGCTGGGATCGAACCCAGGATCCCCCGGCCAAGGGTGAGTTGCTGTGCTGCCGCAGTGCTAAGCACTCCGCCACCGTGCTGCCCGTGCTGGATAATTTATATTTCTTATATAAAATAATACAATTTTTTATTTTTATTACTATCAGTAAACAATAACTGACATCAGTTTAGCTTGTTAATAACGTTAGCAATAACAGTTTGTTTTACTCGTATTTGAAGCTCAATGACTTATGGGTAATCTTCTTGTCAACTTCTGGTGAAGTGATATCTGGTTGTTCACTTCTTCCCTGCACAGTTCTCAGTTCCCTTTGAACTGAAGACCGTTTGCTCCCTTCGGTTTGGAATCTCAGTTAATATGGCGGCTACCCTGTGCAGTCCACTTCGGCGTGTACTATTGGGCGATCGGAACGCAGCTATGGTGTGCTTATGGGTTTAGCCTTCTAAAATGCCTTCTTTGGTCATGTGAGAGCATACAGTAAAGAGTATAAAATGTCTCTTCATGTAGAAATATTCATATTTTAACACTTTGGCAGAATGGACAGAAGTTAGTATGCCTCTTCTGTTACATTTCCCCACCTAACTAACACGTAATCTGGTCTTCACAGTCATCACTGTGCGTGCGGTGATTTCAAACCAGTCCCCACCCAGAGTTTCTGAACCCAAGGCATTAGCTTCTGAGCTAACAATGCTACTACAGCGCTAGCTTGGCAACATCTGATTTTATTATTTTCTTTAAATTCCAGTCACCCCACCAGACGTCCGCGTTTCCACTAGTCTACAGTCAATAATGTCTCATCATTGTGGTTTATTTTGTTATATTTTTGCCATGATATTTGGTAGACCGGACCATTAGCACTAGCTTGGCTATGCAGACCACCTAGCGCTAGCTTAGGTATTGGATCACGATCTGGTCTTACTGGTGTTTTTATATATTCTGTCTATCCTTACTAGACATCCATGTTCACCTACCAACACTTATATCATTCTTAGATGTATTTTTAGCTTATTCTGCAAAAATTTTTACTCTGACGGGGACTAAAGGAGGTTAGCTGCCATTAACAGTTGCCCATTTACTCATTCATGGTTGTTTTCCGTTCCACCAGCGATGCTTTATTTCATTAATTCTTTCAGTTGGTTTTGAACTAGTTAGCTCAGGCTGTGGTCACTACCAGAGCCAGGGGCTAGCCAGCTAACATTAGCAATATGGCATTGAAAGAAAAGAAAGAGGGCGGGGTGATCAAGAGACATGCACTGAAGTAAGTTATTTCACAATGTGGGACATAAGTTATTGTACTGCACATCAAAAGCTTTTCTCCTGAATGGCAGTAGCACTGCTGTTCAACATGAATGCAAGCTGCTGGTTAGTCACTGTCCATCTGCATTTGTTTCTGCATTTTTTTATTGTGGCATATGACAAACCACATAAAACCAAACCAAACAAAGGCAGAACTGAAACTCCTGACGTAAGAGCTAAATTATGGTCCCAAAACTGCAATAACCCCGCCATGCGTTTGTGTCCGAGGGGCAAAGGCAGTGCAAGAAGGAATCAGATGTGTAGCCACGAAATGGAAACGGAAGCATATTGTGACTGCTGTGCAGCTCAGTGGCAGTGAGCATGAGTCTGTGCAGTCCTGCGTGGCTGTCTGCTCTTCTGGCTCCTCGTCTTTGTCACGTTTTTATCATGTATGGAAGCTGTGTCAACATGCAGTCAAGCTTTTTTTTCTTATTCTCAGATGGTCGGGACTAAAGAGTGAAACCTTACTCTTGTTCCCCAGGTGCTCCCGTTTGTTTCAGCGGTTATTTAATGACTCATCTTTATTCTCTATGTCCGCAGAGCAAAGAGCCTCCAGTATATCGGAGCAGTCACACGAGAAAAGGTATTTAGGCTTTTAATTTTCTCCTTGATTTGCTCGAGTCTTTCCAGACGCCCTTTTGGTCTTCTGCCCAGCCAGCGTGGCCATGTGGGCTCCAACAAAGGTTAAATCTGGGCACTTTTATGGGTCCCACATGGACTTTACCTCTTTGCCTACAGTATTTTCAACTTGTTTTCCTCATAAATTTGCTGTTTTCTTCTAAATTTGTGACTTTTTCCTCTTAATTTGATCATTTTTTTCTTAAAAATTTTAAACTTTCTCATAAATTTGCAACTTTTTTACTGTAAACTTGCAACTTTTTCCTCATAGATTTGTTTTTTTCTTGTTAATTTGCAACTTTTTTCATAAATTTGTTTCTCTTATAAAATTGTGATTTTTTTTCTTGCAAATTTAACTTTTTCTTGTAATTTTAGAACGTTCTCATAAATTGTAAACTTGCAACTTTTTCCTCATAAAGTTGTTACTTTTTTCCTTGTAAATTTGCTATTTGTAAAATTGTGAGTTTTTCCCATACATTTGCAACATTTTTCTTGTAAATTTGGAACTTTCTCAAAAATTTTCAACTTTTTTTTTTAATATAAACTTACTTTTCCCTCTTAAATTTGGGACTTTCTTCTCATAAATTTTCAATTCATTTACTCATATAGTTACTACTTTTTTTGTTAATTTGCAACTTTTTTCTAATTTTTTTCCTCATAAATTTGGCTTTTTTTCTTGTAAATTTGCTACATTTTTCTTGTAAGTTTGTAACTCATGTATTTTTACAATTTTTTTCATGTAAATTTGCAACTTTTTTCTCCTAAATTTTCACATTTTTCTCATAAATTTGCAACTTTTTTCAGTAAATTTGTGACTTTTTCTAGTGAGTTTGATACTTCTTTGTAAATTTGTCTTTTTTTTTTAAAAAAAAAATTTGAGGAAAAAAGTGAAAATGAATGACTTGTTTTGGGTAATTTTACCTATGACACAAGTGTTACTGAAACCTGCTCACCCATAGTAAACCCAAATGGGGCCCAGATTGGGTTAAAGCAGGTAAACGGGTAACCTGTTCACCTGAGCAAAAGTCCATGTGGGCAAACACAGATGGGGCCAACATGGAACCTGCGGACAAACCCACATGGGACCCATAAGACAGCCCAGTATATCCTTTGGTGGGGCCCACATGGACATGCTGGCTGGAAAATTGCATGTTTGTTTGTTTTTTTTAAATTAAAGCCACAGTATGTTTGATCAGATGTGTACAATGGGGGAAATAAGCACTGCACACATCAGAATTTGTTTCCAGCGCATATATATTTCCAATGAGGCTACTTGGATGAAATTTTCACAGACTTTTGTATTAACTCAAGAAATCCACTCAGAGAAGGAAACACAAAATATTAACGTTGATTAATAAAGTTAGGTGTGATAAAGTGGAATGAAAATGAAAAAGTATTGAACACATTAGCAGTCACAGCATGGCATAGTAAGGCAAAGAATCAACCAAAATCTACAGTGTAAGTTGTTAGGAAGTAGTTTGACATCCTATCTGTGGAAATTAATAACAGCCGGGTATGACACTGCACACCACCGCAAATACACTATTCAAACAGTGAAGTCTGGAGGTGGAAGCATCATCTTGTAGTGTTGTTTCTCATCTGATGGCACTGGCGGACTTCATATCACTGAAGGAACAATGAATGGAGATATTGGAATATTCTTTAAAATAATCTGCTGCCATTCACCAAAAATGATGACGATGAGACGGTTGTGGACCTTTCAGCAGGATGAAGCAAACTTTCACTTTATTGCAACAAAGGAAATCAAGTTGTTGGAATGGCCCAGCCAGTTACCTGACTCAAATTACACTGAAAATTTGAGGAAAGAACTACAGATCGGGTTTCACGAGAAGTCTCCCTGGAATCTTCAGGATTGAAAAAGTCAATCTGTTTAGAAGAACAGGCCAAACTCCCACCTGAGCACTGCGAGAGATTAGTTCTTCATGCAGGAAGGGTCTTGAAGCTGTACCTGTAAACAAAGGTTTCTCCATTAAGTAGTGAATGAATTTCACTTACCATGGTCAATACTTTTTCCTGCTTTATTCCACTTTATTACACAACATTATGTATGTATCAATATATGTTTCCCTACTTTTAAGAAAAACCACAAGGAGATACAGCTTATGGCCAAAAATGTCAGATGTGACTCGAGTTTGCAGATTCCAGATCTAAAAGAAAAAAAATGAGCATATGTTGTGTGTCCTATGTGCAATGTTCTTTTCAGGGAGATTAGTTTCCGTAAGCGAGCCCAGTCTGCCGACGATGAGGGCAGCGTGGAGCTGGCCGAGTCCCTCCAGCATCTCACCTTGTCCGAGTTTCTTAAAGAGTACGTGGGAAGGACTGTCCTCTGTCCGGTTTTTCAGATTAAAAATTCAGAACAGAACTAACCCCAAATTTACAGCATGTACTGTGTACCTCGTGACAGAAAATAACGTTTCCTCTAACAGCAGAACAACAGTGATCTTACCTTGTTGTTCCTTTGTCTTTTCTTACCCTGTTTTTTTTTTTTTTAAATTTCAATTTTTCTTGTAGTTACCTTATACTTACCCTATATTTTGCAGACTATATTATAAAGTGCTGTATTTGTTGTCTTGTCTTTTAACAACGCACCAAAACTCTGTTATTTTGCCTGAAATTACCTAACTGCTAATGGTTCTTTGAGGGATGCTCATTACAGATTTCCCCTGACCCACTTCCTGTTATTGTAGGAGGCCGAAACGGCACATTATAATAGTCCATACCTCCTATAGGTCATGCTGTAATTTGCAACTCATTTACAGGAGCTAAGGTGGAGTAAGGTGTGATAATGGAGCCAGTTGAATGCAGAGCGGTCATTGGGTTCTTCTACTTGAGAGGCAGCACACCACGGGAGATGCTTGATGAGATGAAAGAGTTTTATGGGGAGGATGCTCCATCGTATGACGTAGTCAAGCACTGTCATCGGTTGGACATCGGTGGAAACTGCACCCATTCCCAGGTGACCACAGTGCACCATTAATGAAGACACCATCTGGCAAGTGGAGGCCACCATTTTGGAGGATCATCACATAACCATTCACCAACTAGCCGAAGAAGTCAAGAGTCCGTGGGACAAAAATCCTCCATGACCATTTGCCCATGTGGAATGTTGTCTTCACGATGGATTCCCTGGTTGCTCACACCTTTCCAGGAGCAGGAACAAGCCACCTGTTCTCAGGCTCTTCAAACCATGTACCAAGTAAACCAAGAGGGACTTCTTCAACAGACTAATCACACAGGACAAAGCATGGGTCCATCACTATGATCCAGAGACTAAAGCCTAGTCGGAGCAATGGGAGCATGATGACTCAACCATCTCTGAAGAAGACATGTGTCCAACCCTCGGCGTGCAAGGTCATGCTCATGGACCTTTGGGACCACCATAGAGTATCAATGATGGATTTCCTGGCAAAGGTTACCACGATTACTGGGACTTTCTGCGCTTCACTGCTGCAGAAATTGCAGAAGGTCATCAGAACCGAGAGGCATGGCATGCTGGCCAAAGGTGTCCACCTCCTGCAAGACAACATCCCAGTTTACAACTCACAACTCTTTTTAGAGAGCAAGCACTTCCAAAACAATAAAACGCAGAAGTGTGTGACCCTTGGTGGTACCCATGTAGAGAGAGACTAATAACTGTGCCAAGTTTGGTTCATCTCAGTCCATGGGAAATGAATTGGGGAAAATCTTTAATGAACAGCCTTCAAATAAACATGAGTTTGCTTCCACAGCAGAGGACTGCAGAGAAGGAATGCATTTTTTTGGTCCACTTGTTAGTGACTAACAAAATATTTGTCATCAAAATGTTATTTCTCTTACTCTCTATCAGAAACAACACACTTTGCAGTACCAAATCTAATTACGTCTTTCATACTGTTTATTTCTGTGCTTAGACTGTTGTATATTGAACTTCTAGAAACTTGACTTTCAGTGACACCTTGTGGTTGATAAATGAACTTCATATACATCACAGTCAGCAATCCTCAAATGAATGGAGGAAATCAGGTTGCAATTCTTTTTTTGACAACAAACTGTCAGCAAAACCTGAACTTCCAAAAGCGCCATACAGTACCCTTAAGCATTCAAGGAAATCCAAGTGTATATCTTATATGGACCCAATTGCTACACCTATAGGAGCCTTCAAAGTAACTGAGATTAACAGAAATCCAAAGTAATAATGCCTTGCCCTGATTATATTAACCTTTTTTTTAACAGAATTGAAGAGGAGGAGTTGGATAAATATCACATCCCAACAAAAACTGAGTCGGAAAAGTACAAAGTCATTCGTACCTTCAGTTTCTTGAAGAGCAGGATGTCCAGCACTCGCACCAAGAGCAAGGTAAACTCACACAAACTGAAATCACTTCCTCTGCACAGCAGGTGCAAAAACCTAAATAAAAAACCTTTAATAAAATGAAATAAACAGATGTATCCCCAATAATTCAATTACTGGCATACAGTAATATGCTGATTCAGACATAGTATCCACATTTAGCATTTAGATTTATATTCAACATTAAGGGCCGTATTACCAGGCGGCCAGTTGTCAGTGATGCAGAACGGGTTTATCAACGTTGCCAAGTTCATTTCCTTATCACAGCAGCGCAAAAACGAATTTTCCGCCGGGCGCAAGGTGCGAAGAGGCCGGTCTAATTATTCAGAGGTGTGTTTTAGATAATCCAATCCAAAGCGCTCCTGTCCATCTCTTTAATGCAATGAGGGGCATTATCCAAACTGAACCCTGAACATGACGGCTTGTTTAAGACGGGTTTTGCGCTGGCCAAAGCCTGTGTGTGAGCAAAAATGCACCCGATGGTAATGCTGCTTAGTAATAAGGAAGACATCAATCATAGTTGATGCCCAGTTAGTTCTTTTAGAGAGAGCAAATGGGGAAGGATGCTGAGCTGAAAAATCAGCTGAATGGGTTAATGTAGTGTGCACAGATGCAACACACAGAGAGGAATGGGTTTGAAACTTCAGGAAAAGAGGATGATACCTTTGCAAACTTTCATAAACTTTCATTAACGATTGTGTGGAAGATGCTTCTGGCCTGTGGGAAGATAGAGTATTCCCTCTCCTGTTGCTTTCGCTGACCGAGGGTCTCCCCCCGTCTCGTGCGGAGATCTGCCGAGGTTTGTGGGTCTCTGTCCCAATCCTGCCATGGCAGGAGGGGAGGAAGAGATCTGGTGCGACTTCCCGTCTGCCACCGACCCCCGCCATAAAGCGAGCCTGCTGTCGGTGGCCCCTTCCGGAAGCTGACGGGTGGCAGGCTGGGAGCTTGCTTGGGGTGAAACCACGACCGTAGGCGCTGTGTGGGTGGCCTCGGTCCGGCTATAAACCTGGAGGTGCGCAGCCGAGGCAAATGTGCAGCAGATGCATATCTGCTGTTTCTCCGGGGAGTTGCAGGGAAGAGTAAAACGGAGCACACTCCTTGTTCATCCATTTATTCCCCTAAAAATGAACACAGTAATGCCTAATAAGTCTGTGATGAAAATGTGGATGGAATAAAAATCTTCAGACTGACACGCCTCCCCCCGTGCGCCTCATCTGCACGAGAACACACACATGCTCCCTATTCATTCATTCATTCCCCTAAAAAATTCTTACATCAATGCCTAATCTGTAGACTCACATGATAAGTCAGCAATAAAATGAGAATGTGGATGGAATAAAAAACTGTTTTATGTGTGATCAGATTATAAATAAAACAATGGACGATTATATTATGACTGTTACAACTCTCTCCATTAAAATAGCAGAAAATCCCAGTGCATACTGTTTCCTCATGAGCTCCGGAGCTGTGAGATTTCAAAACACTCCCCTGAAGTAGCATTAAGCAATGCACTTCTGACGACAGACCTCCTTTTTCCTGATTAAAAGTGCACCGGCGTGACATGCACCATAATAGTGATGCGCATGAGATTGCACGCCGCCACACCTCTTTGAAATGAGCCTCCACCCCTCAGCACAAACCAGGCGCACTGTCTACCGGTAATTAGATGGCATGATGCAAAGCGTAAAAAATAGACAATCCGTTGACAGAAATTAACAGAAACACTGGTGTACGGTGGGAAGTCTGGCAGAAAAGTCAGCTGATGACCGTCAAAATAGGGCCCCAAGTGTTTTAAGTTATTTTTTCCTCTTATTTATAAAAAGCTAAATATGACAAAAATCCTCAAATATTGCTTTAAACCAAGTTTACAAAAGTGACTGAAAAATTCACACATTTTTAATGAATGTTATGCAGAGCGAAATGTGACAAATATGTTGCGCTCAAATTCAACATAAGCGCAAAGAGTTGTGAAATATTTTGTCTTCTATTGGTGATAGTAAGACTTTACCTTCGACCCTGTATGTGTCGTTATTATTTATAGCGTTGGACATTATAAGTGAGGTTAAGAGTCCCTGGTCTCTGCCCATAAACTTTCCCAGAAACACAACCAGGAAGTGTTTCTAAGGAAAACTCAAGGTTGGAGCAGCAGACCAAACACGGCGTCCAGCCGCGTTTCCTTTTAATGATTAATCCCCAACTCAGCGCAGAGACAGTACGCCCTCCCCAAATTGCATCCGTTGTTTACTCCATTCTTCGGTTCTGTGTCAGTGGGCCTTCTTGTGATTTGGACAAAGTCGGGGGTTCCTTCCAGGGGCCGTTTGGGACAGTTTACTCTGTAAATAGAAACTTTCAAAGATCTTTATCCTGGTTTAGCAATGCTCTGAGGTGGTTGGCGAGGTGTTCCCTCTGCCTTTGAGCTCTGTTCACACCCATGTCTCTGGCTTGGTTTTCCAAGGGGAAAGGGAAGGACAGAGAAGCCAAGGACAGGCAGCTGAATGGACATCGCTTTGGGACGGGCTCCTGCTTGGGCCCCACGGTCTGTGTGGTGTGTGCCAAGCCGACTTCTGGAAAGGACCTTCTCCACTGCTCAGGTTAGCATGGGTGGCTATTTCATGTCTCTGCTGGGGGGGATGGGGGGGGGGACAATGAACAGAAGATTTTCTCCAGAGTAAAGACTGAGGGGGACACTAGAGGAAGTTGGGGCCTGATAGATTGTGTTTAAGGGCCCCTGTTTTCTGTTTTTGTAATAGGAAAGACTTCAAACCCTTTAAAACAAAAACTTTATTAAAACAAACTTGAGTCGTTGTGTAGATGAAGAGAGAAAATTTAAGGCATTACATGGAATAATAAAAACTTAGCCGGCATTCTTATGAATGTTGGAAATTTAAAAGGAAAAAAGTCACAAATTTACAACAAAAAAGGTGTAGATTTGTGATAAACAATTAGTGAGTTTACATGGAAAGATAGTAAATTCATGTGAAAAAAGTTGCAGATTTGAGAAAAAAGTCACAATTTGATGATATAAAAGTTGCAACGTTACAACAAAAAAGTAGCAAATTTATGAGGAAAAAGTTGCAGATTTGATAAAGATGCAAATTTATGAGAAAAAGGTGTAAATTTATGAGGGAAAAAGTTGCAAATTTACAAGAAATGTTCCAAATTGCCAAGCATTATTCCCCTTCTGTCATTTAGCATTGGTGCTTCAGTCTTCTATTAAAGGTTTATGATGATATTGGGGGGCGGAGGGGGAATCCCCCCCCTTTCCAGTTTACACCTATGCAGGTTAGTGAAGGTGTAGAGATGTTGCAGCAGTGCCGCGTCACATTGATTCTAAATTCTGTCTTTGTGTCTTCTCCCAGGTTGCACCGCCATCGTCCACAAGGGCTGCAAGGAATCCGTGCCCCCGTGTCTGAAGGTGGGTGAGCTCCTGGAGCCTGTCCCCGTCTCTGCTGTTTATGCGTTCTAACCAGACCGTCTCATCTGTTTTACTTAGAAACCTCAGGATAAATATGCCGTGACCATGGTGAAGAGCAGGACGGCGTCCCTCCCACAGAGTGAGTTTCCACCACTCAGGTCACTGGTGGGGTTCTGGCTTGTTTTGGATAGCTACTGTCATGTCAGCCGTTCCTCTTTGATGTTTCTCCTCAGACTTCACGGTCAGAGACGGTCGTCCTCAGTCCACTGCTGGCCCCATCTCCACCTCTTTACCTGTCATGACCCCTCAGGAGAGCAGGGACGGCGTGCCGCAGTCTTCCCCGCTCTCTCTAAGTTTCCCCAACTCTGAAAGGTTTTTAAGCTCCTACCCAGCCAGCATGTCCATGTGGGCCCCAGCAAAGGCTAAATCTGGGCTCTTATGGGTCCATGTGGGTTTGTCACGGGTTCCATGTTGGCCCCATCTGTGTTTGCCCACATGTACTTTACCCGATTACCTATTTTCAACTTATTCACTCATAAATTTGCTGTTTTCTTGTAAATTTGTAACTTTTTCTCCCTAATTTGATGCATTTGAATGTTTCAAACTCATAAATTTGCAACTTTTTATGTAAACTTGCAACTTTTCTCATATATTTGGGATTTTTTTCGTCATAAATTGTAAATTTATTTACTCATATATTTCCTACTTGTTTTGTTAATATTCAACTTTTTCTATTTTTTTCCCTGTAAATTTGTGACTTTTTTCTTGTAAATTTGCTAGATTTTTCTTGTAAGTTTGTAACTCTTCATGCAATTTTACATTTTTTTCCTGTAAATTTGCAACTTTTCTCTTCCAAATTCTCACTTTTTTCCTCATAAAGTTACAATTTTTTTTCTTGTAAATTTGCAACTTTTTTCTAGTAAATTTGTGGCTTTCTAGTAAATTTGGGAGTTTTCTCTAGAAAATTTTGAAATTTTTTCTAGTAAATGTAGAAATTTTTTTCTAGTAAATTTGACTATCTAGTAAATTTTGAACTTTTTTCTCATAAATTTGTGACTTTCTAGTAAATTTGCGACTTTTCTTGAGGAAATTTGCAACTTTTCTCATAAATTTGCAACTTTTGTCTAGTAAATTTGTGATTTTTTTTTTTCTAAAAAATTTACTTTTGTAGTAAATTTGATTTTTTTTTTCTAGTAAATTTTCAACTTTTCTCATAAATTTGACTTTCTAGTAAATTTGTGACTTTTCTCTCAAAAATTTGCAACTTTTCTCATAAATTTTGAACTTTTTTCTAGTAAATTTTCTGGTTCAGGTTACTTTATTTGTACCTGTAGGTAGATTTGTTTTTGAAATTTTGAACTTTTTTCTAGTAAATTTTGAACTTTTTTCTCATAAATTTGTGACTTTCTAGTAAATTTGTGACTTTTCTCTAGTAAATTTTGAAATTTTTTCTAGTAAATTTTGAACTTTTCTCATAAATTTGACTTTTCTCTAGAAAATTTGCAACTTTTCTGTTAAATTTGTGATTTTTTTTCTTGCAAATTTGTGACTTTTTTTCCTTGTAAATTTTGAACTTTGTTCTCATAAATTTGTGACTTTTTCTCTAGAAAATTTGCAACTTTTCTCGTAAATTTGTAACTTTTTTCTTGTAAATTTGTGACTTTTTTCTCATAATTTTTTATTTTCCTAGTAAATTTGTGAGTTTTCTCTAGTAAATTTTGAAATTTTTTTCTAGTAAATGTTGAAATTTTTTTCTAGTAAATTTGCAACTTTTTTCTAGTAAATTTGCAACTTTTTTCTAGTAAATTTGTGACTATCTAGTAAATTTTGAACTTTTTTTCTCATAAATTTGTGACTTTCTAGTAAATTTGCGACTTTTCTTGAGGAAATTTGCAACTTTTCTCATAAATTTGCAACTTTTGTCTAGTAAATTTGTGATTTTTTTTTTTCTAAAAAATTTACTTTTGTAGTAAATTTGATTTTTTTTTTCTAGTAAATTTTCAACTTTTCTCATAAATTTGACTTTCTAGTAAATTTGTGACTTTTCTCTCAAAAATTTGCAACTTTTCTCGTAAATTTTGAACTTTTTTCTAGTAAATTTTGAACTTTTTTCTCATAAATTTGTGACTTTCTAGTAAATTTGTGACTTTTCTCTAGTAAATTTTGAAATTTTTTCTAGTAAATTTTGAACTTTTCTCATAAATTTGACTTTTCTCTAGAAAATTTGCAACTTTTCTGTTAAATTTGTGATTTTTTTTCTTGCAAATTTGTGACTTTTTTTCCTTGTAAATTTTGAACTTTGTTCTCATAAATTTGTGACTTTTTCTCTAGAAAATTTGCAACTTTTCTCGTAAATTTGTAACTTTTTTCTTGTAAATTTGTGACTTTTTTCTCATAATTTTTTATTTTCCTAGTAAATTTGTGAGTTTTCTCTAGTAAATTTTGAAATTTTTTTCTAGTAAATGTTGAAATTTTTTTCTAGTAAATTTGCAACTTTTTTCTAGTAAATTTGCAACTTTTTTCTAGTAAATTTGTGACTATCTAGTAAATTTTGAACTTTTTTTCTCATAAATTTGTGACTTTCTAGTAAATTTGCGACTTTTCTTGAGGAAATTTGCAACTTTTCTCATAAATTTGCAACTTTTGTCTAGTAAATTTGTGATTTTTTTTTTTCTAAAAAATTTACTTTTGTAGTAAATTTGATTTTTTTTTTCTATTAAATTTTCAACTTTTCTCATAAATTTGACTTTCTAGTAAATTTGTGACTTTTCTCTCAAAAATTTGCAACTTTTCTCGTAAATTTTGAACTTTTTTCTAGTAAATTTTGAACTTTTTTCTCATAAATTTGTGACTTTCTAGTAAATTTGTGACTTTTCTCTAGTAAATTTTGAAATTTTTTCTAGTAAATTTTGAACTTTTCTCATAAATTTGACTTTTCTCTAGAAAATTTGCAACTTTTCTCTTAAATTTGTGATTTTTTTTCTTGCAAATTTGTGACTTTTTTTCTAGTAAATTTTGAAGTTCTCATAAATTTGTGACTTTTTCTCTAGAAAATTTGCAACTTTTTTCGTAAATTTGTAACTTTTTTCTTGTAAATTTGTGACTTTTTTTCTCATAATTTTTTTTTCTAGTAAATTTGGGATTTTTGAAATTTTCTACTCGTTTGTAAATTTGTCACTTTTATTTTTACAAATGCATGAGAAAAAATGTGAAACCTTTCTCCCAACTCAACCTGCTCACCCACATTAAACCCATGTGTGTCCCAGTGAGTTAAAGTGGGTAAGCAGATTCCCTGCTTACCTGTTCCACAGCTAAAGCCCATGTGGGTAAATACAGATGGGGCCAACATGGAAGCCGTGGATGAACCCACATGGACCCATAAGACAGCCCATATTTACCCTTTGATGAGCCCACATGGGCATGCTGGCTGGGTGATCAGAAGTCGAGTGTTGTTCACGAGTACAATACTGGAACCATTATGTTTTTTCCATTAATACAGCCTACTGAGCGAAAGTTCAGAGACGGAACTGGACACCTTCCAGCTGAGCAGCCCATCAGAAGACCTTCTGCCAACTCCAGTGTCCTCCACCTCCACTGACTCCTCCTTTGGAGAAGGTACATCAAAAATAAGACTTGTTAAAAAAAATAGCTTCATTTAAAAAAAACAAGAAAATCATCGACTTTATGCAATTTCCTTCCATAAGAAGATGCTGTCTGTGCAGTTTAGGGGGTCGTCTTGTGAGAAAATTAAACTTTAACTGCAAGGGAAGAAAAAAAATGGTGAGAAAATGTAAATTAAGTTGCTGAGTTGGCATTGTTGTAGAAAGGGTTTGCAAAAGAGGAAATAGCTGTCAGCGCTTTAGTGTAACACGTCCATCATAGACTCTGGACCATTTACACAACACACTTTTACGAAAATGGGGGAAAGTCATAAATCTGACTGGGGAAAACTTTTGCAAATTTATGAAAATGTAGAAAAAGTCTGAAATTCACAAAAGTGAGGGAAAAGTCGTGTATTTAAGAGACTGAGGAAAAAGCCTCAAATTTATGAAAATAGTTTTGCAAAAATGTGGAAGAAGTTGCAATTTTACAAAAATGGGGGGAAAAAAATTGCAAATTTTGGAAACTGGGTTAAAAATCATAAATTTACAAAAATGTGAAAAAAGTTTCTAATTTATGATAATGGGAAAAGTTGCAAATTTACAAAAATCAGGAAAAATTCACAAGTTTAAGAGACTGAGGAAAAAGTTACAAATTCATGAAAATGGTGAAAAAGTCGCAAATTTATGAAAATAAGGGAAAAAGTCACAAATTTAGGAGACTGGACAAAAGTCGCAAATTTATGAAAATAAGGGAAAAATTCACAAATTTAAGAGACTGAGGAAAAAGCTGCAAATTTGTGACAATGGGAGAAAATTCACAAATTTAGGAGACTGGGGGAAAGTCATAAATTTACGAAAATATGGAAAAAGTTATACGTTTAACAAAATGGGGGAAAAAGTCACAAGTTTACAAAAATGGGGGAAATTTCACAAATTTAGGAGACTGGGTTAAAAATGATAAATTTACAAATATATGGAAAAAGTTGCAAATTTAAGAGACTGAGGAAAAAGCCATAAATTCGTAACAATGGGGAAAAAGTCTTGAATTTATGAACATGGGGGTAAGTCACAAATTTAGGAGACTGAAGGAAAGTTGGAAATTTATGAAAATGTGGAAAGTTACAAGTTTAAGAAAATGGGGGGAAAAGTCACAAATTTACAAAAATATGGAAAGGTTACAAGTTTAAGAGACTGAGGAAAAAGTTGCAAATTCATGAAAATGGTGAAAAAGTCACAAATTTATGAAAATAAGGGAAAAAGTCACAAATTTAGGAGACTGGACAAAAGTCGCAAATTTTATGAAAATATGGAAAAGTTACAAATTTAAGAAAATGGGTAAAAGTCACAAATTTACAGAAATGGGGGAAAAGTTACAGGTTTATGAAAATGTGAAAAGTCACAAATTTACGAAAATGGGGGGAAACGTTGCAAATTTAAGAGACTGAGGAAAAAGCCGCAAATTCGTGATGATGGGGAAATGTCACAAATTTATGAAAATGTCGTACATTTAAGAAAACTCGGGAAAAATTCACAAATTTACAAAAATGGGAAAAAAGTTGCAAATTTACAAAAGATACAAAAATACGGTGTTTGAGGCGGAGGAGGAGAACCACTTTAGGGCTCTGCTGATAAACATTTTTTTTCTGTTTTCCGTCTTCATAGACTTCGTAGATTCTTGCGTCCGCAGTAACTTGCCATCTGACTCAGTTGATTACGAGGCGGAATCGTGGAGTCTGACGGTTGAGCACAAATTCAGCAAGAGGCAGGAAAAGCGAGTCATCAAGAGGCAGGACGTCATCTACGGTGAGCAGACGCCCACTGAAATCAGCCCTTTTCTAGACAGGGATATGAGTGAACTTTGAGTTATGTGGTCGGATCTTTCAGAGCTGATGCAGACGGAGCTCCACCACCTGCAGACTCTGCACGTCATGGCCGAGGTTTTCCGCCGGGGCATGAGGGAAGAGGTGCAGCTGAACACGGACGCGGTGGAGCGGGTCTTCCCCTGCCTGGACCGGCTGCTCCTCCTCCACCACGCCTTCTTCACCGCCATGAAGGAGCGGCGGCATGACTCTGGGCAGCCCCAGGGGCACCAGAACTACCTCATCCACAGAATAGGGGACATCTTACTCCAGCAGGTTAGCTGCCGCAACGGCAAGCGTGCGGCCGACGTCTGGCCGATGAGCAAACAACCTCTATAAGATGTGTTCCCGATGTTAACTTTGTAGGTCGGGCCAACATTGCGCCAACATACTATGTGTGGGGGAAAAAAAAAAAAAAAAAGTCTTATAAATTTGCATCTTTTTCTCGTAGATTTGAAAAATTTTTTTCTCAAAAGTTTGACTTTTTTCCTCATGAATTTGCAAGTTTTTTAAATTTTTTTTTTACTTGTTTCTCATAAATTTGCATTTTTATTTTTGGCTTTTTTCCTCATGAATCTCCAACTTTTTTCTTGTAAATTTGCAATTTTTTCCTGTAAATTTTCAGCTTTTTTTCATAGATTTGCAACATTTTTCTCAAAATTTCTTGACTTTTTTTCTCATAAATTTACATTTTTTTGTAGATTTACAAACTTTTTTCCTCATAAATTTGCATTTTTTTTCTTGTAAATTTGCATTTTTTCCCCTGTAAATTTTCAGCTTTTTTCTTGTAAATTTGCAATGCTCATCTGAATGCTGTTTAACCCTTAAGAACCCATGGTCCCATAATTTTCCTTGAAGGAGAAAGGGTTCTTATGGGTTAAATGCTTACTCTGTGTAATTAAACTGTAATTTGCAGCTTTTTAAATTCTAAAATCGGCATCTCTTATCATATATTTGCACCTATTCTTGTACCTAATTCACATTTATACATTTGTACCTCATGCAAACTTTCTGAAACCCTCCCATCCTCCTTTTTAAAAACTAAATCGCCCACTGACTGTCACTGCAAACTCTCCACATTGTCACTGAAGTGGTGATTCAAAGCCGGCATATTTGTCCTGCAGTTTTCAGATGAGAATGGAGAGAAAATGAAGCAGGTTTATGGAGAATTCTGCAGTCGCCACAGTGAAGCGGTCAGTGTTTTCAAAGAGCTCCAGCAGCACAACAAGAGGTTCCAAAGCTTCATCAGGGTATCTAAATCTTTGTTTTTTTTTACTTTAACAATTCCAAAATAAAAGCATAATTTCCGTTCATTTTGGGGATAAATGATCTAATTTTTTTTTTCATCACATTTTTAAAGCAACAGGGTAACAACTCTTTGGTGCGAAGGAGAGAAATCCCAGAATGCATCTTACTGGTTACCCAAAGGATAATGAAGTACCCCGCGCTGCTTGAGAGGATCCTGCAATATACTCAGGGTCGGTCAATTACTGCCCTCTGGTGGTCAATTTATATATTACCACTAAGCTGTAGTCGATGATGTCACACTTCTGTCTTTATTGTGTGAATGCTGTTAAGCCATTTTTATTCTTCCCTGTGTATTTGTCCACTGTTTCGTTTTTGCATGCTTTATGCTAGAAGTTATATTCTGGTATTTGCAGCTTTTTTCCTCATGAATCTGCAGCTCCTTTCTTATAAATTTGCAACTTTGTCCTCAAAAATTTGAGACTTTTTTTTCTCAAAATTTGCAACTTTGTTTCTTGTAAATTTGTGACTTTTTTCCTGTGAATTTTCAACTTTTTTCTTGTATATTAACTTTTTTTATTAAAATTTTTTTTGACTTTTTTTCTGATAAATTTTCAACTTTTTGTTAAAAAAAAGACTTTTTTCTTCATAAATTTGCTTTTATTTCTTGCAGATTTTAAACTTTTTCCCCCCCCAAAAATCCAATTTGGCAAGCTTTTTTTTTTCCAGCTTTAGGCTTTCATTTACCATTTTAAAAATTAACTTTAGTAAACTTTAAACCATGTCAGCTGCTATGTTAACTTTGTAAAACTTTAACCCATATTTGTTTTCAAGCAAGCATTTTTAAGCACTTTAAGCTATTTATGCTTTTACACCAACTTCCTCTTTTTTCAGCTGCTCCCTTTAGGGGTCTCCACAGGGGATCATCTGCCTCACCCTCTCCCTTGCATCTTCCTCTAACACCAACCCTCTCCATGTCCTCCTCCACTGCATCCATGAATCTTGTCTCTGGTCTTCCTCTTTTCATCCTGCCTGGCAGCTCCATCTTCAACATCCTTTGTCCAGTATCTCCACCATCCCTCCTCTGCACATGTCCAAACCATCTCAGCCTTGCTTCTCTTACTTGGTCTTCAAACTGCTCAACCTGAGCTGTCCCTCTGATATACTCATTTCTAATCTTGTCCCTCACAGTCACTCCCAATGAAAATCTTAGGATCTTCAACTCTGTCACCTCCAGCTTCATCTCCTGTCTTTTTGTCAGCGTCACCATCTCCAAACCATGCATCATCACAGGTCTTATCTTGTAAGTCTTCCCTTTCACTCTTGTTGCTGTGCTTTTGTCACAAATCCCCCCTGACACTTGTCACCACCCACTCCACCCTGCCTTCACTCTCTTCTTCATCTCTCTTGTGCATTTTCCATTGCTTTGGATAGTTGACCCCAGGTATTTAAACTCATCTGCTTTCACTACCTCTACTCCTTCCATCTTCACCATTACACCTGCCTCCCTCTCATTCACACTCATGTATTCTGTCTTACTTCTACTGACTTTCATTCCTCTTCTCTCCAGAGCATACCTCCACCTCTCCAAGTTCTCTTCCACCTGCTCCCTACTCTCACTGCAGATCACAATGTCGTCTGCAAAACATCATGGTCCATGGAGACTCCTGCCTGACCTCATCTGTCAGCCTGTCCATTACCATGGCAAACAAGAAGGGGTTCAGAGCCGATCCCTGATGTAATCCCACCCCCACTTTGGATCCATCCGTCACTCCTACAGCACACTTCACCACAGTCTCACTGTCCTCATACATGTCCTGCACCGCCCTCACATACTTCTCTGCCGCTCCTGACTTTCTCATACAGTACCACACTTCCTGTCTTGGCACCCTATCATATGCTTTCTCTAGATCCACAAAGACACAGTGCAACTCCTTCTGACCTTCTCTATACTTCTCCATCAACACTCTTAAGGTGCATTCACACCAAACGTGAACGGGCGGTGCATATCCATACAAAGTGGCTGGGAAGATGCGAGTACACACACATTTGCGCAGTTGCACGTTCGCGTCCCAGGCTAGCTAGCTAGCTAGCTGCTAGCTTTGAGATTCTGTCATCACCGGAGTAAAGGTATCACCATTGCAGAGTGAACTAGTTTGAAAATTTGACTCACTCACCTAGAGACTCAGGAGGACCGGGAGCCCTTCAGCTGAATCGGGATGTTGTTACTTACCCACAGTTTCCTGTCATGGACAAGCTAGCAAGCTAGCAACGTAAACATCCCTCATCTTGTGAACTTTTGGAGGCTTGAGACAACATTTTCAGGTGAGCCCCCGTTTGGATAATGTAAACATAAGCATGACGTTATTTTGGGAATTTCCACAGCAGGATGAACACAGCTGCAGAAGTTTTAAAAGCAACTTCGCCTGTCTGCATCTCATTCAGAAGGGGGATTCATGTCTGTGTGTTTACATTGAGTTATAATGTAACTGTGCCATGCAAAAAAATTGCCCGTTCGCGTTTGGTGTGAACGCACCTTTAGAGCAAACATTGCATCTGTAGTATTCTTTCTTGGCATGAAACCATACTGCTGCTCACTGATCGTCACCTCTTCTCTTAACCTGGCTTCAACAGCTCTTTCCCATATCTTCATAGTGTGGCTGATCAACTTTATGCCTCTGTAGTTACTACAGCTCTGAGCATCACCTTTGTTCTTGAAAACTGGTACCAAAACACTTCTTCTCCACTCCTCAGGCATCCTCTCACTCTCCAAGATTGTGTTAAACAATCTGGTTAAAAAGCCCACTGCCATCTCTCCTAAACATCTCCATACCTCCACAGGTATGTCATCTGGACCAGCCGCCTTTCCATTCTTCATCCTCTTCAAAGCTACCCTCACTTCTGCCTTGCTAATCCTTGGGACTTCCTTGTTCACTATCTTCTTCATCCATCCTCCTCTCTCTCATTTTCTTTATTCATCAGCTCTTCAAAGTACTCCTTCCACCTTCTCAACACACTCTCATTTGTTTGTACATTACCATTTCTGTCCTTAATCAACCTAAGCTGCTGTACATCCTTTCCATCTCGATCCCTCTGTCTAGCCAGTCAATACAAGTCCTTTTCTCTTTCCTTAGTGTCCAGCCTCTCACACAACTCACGATATGCCTTTTCCTTTGCCACCTTTCTCTCCTAGATTCCAAATACTCCTGTCTACTTTCTTCATCTCCCAGACTGACACTTTTTCTTTGCTAACCTCTTCCTTTGAATACTTTCCTGTACCTCCTCATTTTACCACCAAGTCTCCTTGTCTTCCTTCCTCTGTCCACTGGATACACCACATACCTTTCTACTCATTTCCCTCAATACTTTTGCTGTACTTTCCCAGTCATCTGGTAATTCTTCCCCACCACCCAGAGCCTGTATCAACTCCTTCCTGAACTCTGTGTGACCTTCTTCCTTCTGTAACTTCCCCCACTTAATCTTTGGCTCTGCCTTCACTGTTTTCCTGTTCTTGCTTTCCAAAGTCATCCTACAGACTACCATCCCATGCTGTTTAGCTACAGTCTCCCCTGCCACCACCTTGCAGTCTCCTATCTCTTTCAGATTTCTTCTTCTGCATAAGATGTAGTCCACCTGTGTGCACCTTCCTCCGCTCTTGTAAGTCACCCTATGTTCCTCTCTTCTTAAAGTATGTGTTCACCACAGCCATTTCTATCCTTTTAGCAAAATCCACAACCATCTATTCTTCCACATTTCTCTCCTCAAGACCATACCTACCCAGGACCACCTCATCACCTCTGTGCCCTTCACCTACATGCCCATTAAAATCTGCTCCAAACACCACTCTCTCCCCACTAGGGACACTCTCTACCACTTCATCCAAATTAGTCCAGAATTCCTCTTTCTCTTCTACCTGACATCCAACTTGTGGAGCATATGCACTAACATTCAGCATCACACCTTTGACTTATATCTTCAAACTCATGATTCTGTCTGACTCCCTCTTTACCTCCTGAACACTCTTCACATACTCTTCCTTTAAGATTACTCCTACTCCATTTCTCTTCCTATCTGCACCGTGGTAGAACAGTTTAAATCCACCTCCAATGCTCCTAGCCTTGCTTGCCTTCCATCTGGTTTCTTGAACACAGTTATATCTACCTTTCTCCTCTCCATCATATCAGCCAGCTCTCTGCTTTTACCAGTCATAGTCCCTACATTTAACATCCCTACTCTCACCTCCACACTTCTACCTTTCCTTTTCTCCCTCTCCCTCCTAACACACCTCCCCCTCCTCAATCTTCGACCAACAGTAGCCCAATTTCCTCCGACACCCTGTCAGTTAACGGCACCGGTGGCGTTCATTAACCCGGTCATCGACCGATCCGGTATGAAAGTCTCATTCATCATGATCCGCATGTTTGATTTGACAAAGGTTTTACGTCGGATGCCCTTCCTGACACAACCCTCTCCATTTACCCGGGCTTGGGACCGGCGCTAGGAGTACACTGGCTTGTGCACCTGCTGTGGCTGGGTTGCTTTTACGCGAACATTGTGCAAATTTAAGCCATTAGCTAAATTAAGCTATCAGTGTTAAACTTGGTATTGTTAAGTTAACTTTCTTAAACCTTCAGCCTTTTCCACTTCAAGGTAACATTGTGGAAGTTTAATACGTTTAACCTGTTTAGCTGGCATTTTTTTTTCAGTTTTAAGCTTTACTTCACTGTTTTTAAATGAACTTTTGTTAGCTTTAAAATGTCAGTTTTTATGCTGACATTGTATAACTTTAAATTTTAGTTTTTAAGCTAGCATTATGAAGCAACTTCCTTCACTTTAAGCTATTTCTTCTTTTATGCCAGTGCTAGCATTTATCAGTCTTAAACTTTTAGGATTTTTAAGTTAACTTTGTAAATTTTTCGCTATTTAACTTTTAAGCTAACATTGTGTAAGTTTACTGCGTTTTAGCTGTTTAGCGAGCATTTTTTGGGGGGTTAATCTTTTGCTTGCCATTTTACAGTTAGTTTTAGTAATTTTTAAACCATGCCACCTTTTATGTTCACATTATAACTTCAAGCCATTTTTGTTTTTAAGCTGGCATTTCTGCTTTTATGGTAACGCTGTATAAATTTAAGCCATTTTAGCTAAATTAAGCTAGAATTTATCAGTGTAAAAATGCAAACTTTCTTCATCCTTAGCCTTTTTCTGTTTTAAGCGAACACTGTGGAGTAAATTTTAGATGATTAGCTACTATTTTTCCAGCTTTAAGCTTTCATTTACCATTTTCAAGTTAAATTTAGTAAATTTTATGTCAGCTTTTTCAATTCAATTCAACTTTATTTATATAGCGCCATTTCACAACAACAGTCATCTCATAGCACTATCAACTGTAGGGGGAACCCCCACAGTTGCAGAAAGACCCCAGCAATCAGGCGATCCCCTGTGAGCAAGCACTTGGCGACGGTGGAGAGGAAAAACTCCCTTTTAACAGGAAGAAACCTCCAGCAGAACCAGGCTCAGGGAGGGGCAGTCATCTGCTGCGACTGGCTGGAGGGTGAGGGGATAGAGAAGAAGAAAAGAACAGACATGTAGAGAGCAAACAGCACAATGGGGACTCAATCTATGGGAGAGAACAAACAAATGTTAATGACCAGCAAAAAAAATATTTCATTGAGAGTGAGAAAAGGAGTGAGGCCCAGTGCATTACTGGAGGTCCCCCGGCTGACTAAACCTATTAGCAGCATAACTAAGGGAGGGTTCAGAAACACATGATCCCTCCCTAATTGTAGGCTATATCAAAAAGGTAGGTTTTAGCCCTATTCTTAAAAACAGAGATCGAGTCTGACTCCCGAATCCAGATTGGCAGCTGATTCCACAGGAGAGGAGCTTGATAACTGAAGGCTCTGCCTCCCATTGTACTTTTGGAGATTCTAGGTATTACAAGTAATCCTGCATTTTGGGAGCGTAGTGCTCTGTTAGGATAATATGGTAGTATCAGATCTTTTAAATAAAAAGGAGCCTGATTGTTTAGAGCTTTGTAAGTAAGAAGAAGGATTTTAAACTTAATTCTAAACTCTATGGGAAGCCAATGAAGGGAGGCCAGAACCGGAGAGATATGATTTCTCTTTCTAGTACCTGTTAAAACTCTTGCTGCAGCATTTTGGATCAGCTGAAGACTTTTTAAAGATGATTTAGGACAGCCTGATAATAAAGAATTACAATAATCTAATCTCGAGCTAACAAAAGCGTGGATCAGTTTCTCAGCATCACTCTGAGACAAGATGCTCCTAATCTTGGCAATATTACGCAAATGATAGAAGGCAGTCTTGGAAACAAATTTAATATGTGAATTGAAGGACAAATCCTGATCAAAAATAACTCCAAGGTTCCTCACAGAGCTATTAAGAGAAAGAGTAACTGCATCCAAACTGAAAGTTTGATTTGGAAAGGAATTTCTAAGGTTTTTTGGGCCAACAAGAATGACTTCAGTCTTATCTGAATTTAATAGCAGGAAATTACAAGTCATCCAAGCTTTGATTTCCTTAAGACAGGCTTCTAACTTGGCTAATTGATTACTATCATCTGGCTTCATTGACAGGTATAATTGTGTGTCATCAGCATAACAATGAAAATGTATACAGTGCTTTCTAATAATGTTGCCTAACGGAAGCATATATAAACTAAAAAGAGTTGGGCCTAGCACAGATCCCTGTGGAACTCCATGACTGAGCTTTGAGTTGAAAGAAAACTCATTATTTACATGAACAAACTGGAACCTATCAGATAAATAAGATCTAAACCACTGCAACAAAGTTCCATTAAGTCCAACATAGTGTTCTAATCTATCAAGTAGAATATTATGATCGATAGTATCAAAAGCTGCACTAAGGTCTAAAAGGACAAGTACAGAAACTAGTCCATTATCAGATGCAATGAGGAGGTCGTTGGTGACCTTCGCTAAGGCTGTTTCAGTACTATGATGGATTATAAACCCAGACTGAAACTCTTCAAGTAAACCATTTCCCTGCAGGTGGTCAAATAATTGCGTAGCATCAACTTTTTCTAAGATTTTTGAAATGAAAGGGAGATTAGATTGGTCTATAGTTAGCTAAAGCTCCTGGATCTAGCGTTGGCTTTTTGAGTAAGGGTTTAATTACAGCCGTTTTAAAAGCCTGCGGTACATGGCCTAAAGTTAATGAAGAATTGATTATATTAAGAATAAGGCTACCAGTAAGTGGGAAGACTTCTTTAAATAACCTGGTAGGAATAGGGTCTAAAAGACAAGTTGAAGGTTTGGATGAGGAAACTATTTTGTCTAACTCACAAAGGTCGATTGGAGTAAACTCATCAAGACAGACATCAATAGAAGGAGTTGTAGTAGTTACAGTATTTAAGATAACTGTGGGAAGAATCTGATTGATTTTATCTCTGATGGATGAAATTTTATTATTGAAAAAGTTCATAAAGTCCTGACTAGTAAGCTCTAAGGGAATGCTAGGATTGACAGAGTCCTGACTCTTTGTCAACCTGGCTACAGTACTGAAAAGAAACCTGGGATTATTCTTGTTCTCTTCTATTAATGCAGAGTAATAACTCGTTCTGGCTTTTCTAAGAGATTTTTTATAAATTAAAAGATAATTTCTCCAAGCTAAATAGATTTCATCTAAATTAGTGGAGCGCCATTTTCTTTCTAATTGACGAGTCTTCTGTTTTAAGCTACGAGTTTCTGTGTTGAACCAAGGAGTTAGAAATCTCTGATTAGACTTTTTCTTTTTTAAGGGGGCCACCAAGTCTAGAGTCTATGCAGAGAAGCTGAAACACTATCCACCATGTTATCAATTACAGAAGGAGCAAGCTGTCTATAGCTTATTTCCTTTGTGTTGACACATGGCATAGAGGAAACAATCTGCATAAATTTGGTAACAGCATCATCTGAGAGGCATCTACTGTAATAATATTTTTCTTTAGGAGCCAAATAGTCAGAAATAGTCAAATCAAAGGTTAACAGACAATGGTCTGATAGTACAGGGTTATGAGGAGACACTACCAGATTTTCTATTTCTATGCCATATGTCAGAACAAGGTCCAATGTATGGTGGAGGTAATGAGTAGAATTTCCTACTTTCTGAGAAAACCCAATCGAGTCTAATATTGAATTAAATGCCACATTAAGGCAGTCACTATCTACATCCACATGTATATTAAAGTCCCCTACTATAATTATTTATCAGATTTCAGCACTAAATCAGCTAAGAAATCAGCAAATCCGGATAAAAATTCTGAGTAGGTTGATGGGGGACGATAAACTATGACAAATAAAATTGGGTTTAACCTAAAATTGCTAAAGTGCCCAATACTGAGGACCAGGCCCTCAAAGGAATTATAACATGTTTTTTGCTTTACATTAACTAGTAATTTGGAATGGTAAATTGTTGCTACTCCTCCTCCACGACCAGAACTTCTGGGATTTTGACAGTTTAAATAACCAGAGGGAGTTGATTCATTTAAACCAACATAATCCTCTTGCCCTAACCAAGTCTCTGTAAGGGAAATTAAATCAATCTGATGATCAATTAACAGATCATGGACTAACAGAGACTTGGGAGTTAGAGACCTAATATTTAATAAACCACATTTAATTTTTAAATTATGAGGAGGAACAGGGGCCAATTCATTCAATTTAGAGGCTTTATGTTTAATTTGAGTTTTACCAATATTTTGCTTTATCACTTTGGGATGCTTATGCATTATATTTTTATTTTTATTTTATTTTTGACTTTTAAAGCTAGCATTTTAAAGCAACTTTCGTCGCTTGAAGCTATTTCCATTTTTATGCTAATGCGTAGCATTTATCAGTGTTAAACTTTTAGCATTTTTAAGTCAACTTCCTTAAACTTGTAGCTGTTTCACTTTTAAGCTAACATTGTGCAAGTTTCATGTATTTTAGCTGTTTACCTAGCATCTTTTCAGCTTTTGTTTACCATTTTTAAGTTTAGCAAACTTTAAACTAATTTTTTACTATCTTTAAACTAATATTTTAAGATAATTATTTAGCTTCAACCTGCTTTTAAGTCATTCTTGCGTTTAAGCTAGCATATTTCGGCCTTTTTAGTTTTTCAGGAAAGAATTTTCCGCTTGCATTCAGACTGCTTTTGCTTCAGGAAATGCACATTATCTAGTTATTTTTCATTCTTTATTTTCCAGAAGAAACAGAGGAGCATGGGGACATTTCAAAAGCTCTGGCCCGCGTTCGAGAGGTAATAGCGGCCGTGGACCTGCGGGTCAGTGAATACGAACGCCACCAGAGGTTACAGGAGGTGTGGAACCGCATGGAGAGCCGCAGCTCTGCCAAGCTGAAAAACGGACTCGCCTTCCGCAAGCAGGACATGATTGGGCCTGGGAAGGCACTCAAACACCAGGGGCTGCTCCTGTGGAAGACCGCCACTGGTCGACTTAAGGGTGAATTTTAGCATGATGCTTCATTTCATTGGATCGTTTTTTTCCATTTAAGGTCCCATATGCGGAAGAAGAGGGGGCGTGACCACTGATCTCTATAGAAAAACTGGATAGCTCACGCCCGTAGACTATAAAATGATGGCTGCTAAACATAATGTCAGCTTTATTTCTGTAGTTCACCAGTTGCACAAGATTATAAGCTGTGTCTCCATACCAAGAAGTTCAAAATCTGTTAATTTTTTAGGAAGTTATTGAGGTAAAAATGGCACAGTTTACTACTAAACCCATTCATTCTCCATGGCCTCGCTGAGTGTTTTGGGTGTACTAATATGGCGGCCAGGTCACTTCTGGCAGCCAATGATCTGTTCAGTTTTTCTATAATCAGTGGGTGTGAATTAGGCTCTCTATTGGGGGGGGGCTGGAGAGCCGTCACACAGACAGCAAAGCAAGCCCAAATAAGCAACTACACTTTAAAAAACAAGCCCAAAAACCCGCAACCCGCAGCTGACGAGATTTGCAAGTGACTTTAGAGGAAAAAAAACAAGCCCAAAGTCGCTTATAATAAGCGGACTTGGCAACACTGTTTTCAGACTCTGTACTCTGGTCTTTCAGTATTTCGTTTCTGAGAAAAAAAACCCAGAACAACCAGTAATAGCCGTTATGTCATTTTGACCTTGTCAAAATAAAATTGAAATTGACCCAAAATGGGATACCAGAAGTGATTTCGTTAGTTTTTTCATTTTATTGTTTTGTTCACAGCTGGAAGCAAGAGCTAGTTATGACAAAACTAAACAAAACATGTGCCTTTCCAATTTGTATAGTGTTGATTTATTAAAAAGTCAATGTGGTAACTTCTATGAAACAAGTGATGGCTAAATCTGATAGTTTACAAAAAGGATAAAGTAGGTCTAAATATGAAAAAGTTGAATGCACTTCCTGCTGTAGCTAAAATGTTCTTTTAAATTAGCTCAAATTTTCTTGTAAATAAGCTAAAATTTTCCTGTAAATTTGCTCAAAAATTATTTAAAATTTGCTAAAATTGTCTTGTAAATTTGCTAAAGTTTTCTTTTAAATTTGCTAAAATTTTCTTATCAATTTTCTAAAATTTTCTTGGGAATTTGCTAAAATTTTCTTTAAAAATTGCTAAAATTGTCTTTTTAAATTTGCAAAATTTTTCTTTTAAATTTGTTAAAAATTTTCTTGGAACTATTCTAAAAATTTTCTTTTAAATTTGCTAAAATTTTCTTATCAATTTTCTAAAATTTTCTTGTGAATTTGCTAAAATTTTCTTTAAAACTTGCTAAAATTGTCTTTTAAATTTGTAAAATTTGTCTTTTTTCTAAAAATTTTCTTGGAAATATTCTAAAAATTTTCTTATAAATTTGCTAAAATTTTCTTATCAATTTTCTAAAATTTTCTTATAAATTTGCTAAAATTTTCTTATCAATTTTCTAAAATTTTCTTGTGAATTTGCTAAAATTTTCTTTAAAACTTGCTAAAATTGTCTTTTAAATTTGCAAAATTTTTCTTTTTTCTAAAAATTTTCTTGGAAATATTCTAAAATTTCTTATCAATTTTCTAAAATTTTCTTATAAATTTTCTAAAATTTTCTTATCAATTTTCTAAAATTTTCTTGGGAATTTGCTAAAATTTTCTTTAAAACTTGCTAAAATTGTCTTTTAAATTTGCAAAATTTTCTTTTTGCTTCGAAATTTTCTTGGAAATATTCTAAAAATGTTCTTATAAATTTGCTGAAATCTTCTTACAAATTTGCTAATAAACTTTTGCGGCGCGAGTCCTGTCCGTCTCCTCCGGTGTCTCTGAAGAAGTCGTGGGTGGGGGAATGTTCTGTTGATGTCCTGGGTGATGGTGCCATCCTGAGGAGATTCCTGATAGAGATGGAACAAAACAAACATCAGCCACAGAGAAATAAAGAAATTAAAAATCTGAGTCAGCAACCAACTAACAAAATCAGATCCATTATCCCATTTTTGCTCAAATCCGATTTTATTTTGACAAGACCAAAACCATGTAATGGCTATTTCCAGTTCTTGTTTTCGCTTCAGAAAGGAATACTGAAAGAACAAAGAGTACAGTACTGTATTTTCAGCTCGGCTTGTAACTCAGAATCTATGTTTTCGCTTGTGATTTCAACTGCTAGCATACTGTTGGCTTATTGTGTATTTAAAATAAAGATAGCTTGGGCAACAAGTTTACTTAGTATCTTTAGTAGAAAATATAATCGGTTTATGCTTTATGCAAAACTACTGTTTGAACTAGCTCACCAATACTAGCTAACAATTAAAACTTTTAGCTAACTAGTGGAAGCAATTTAAAGTTTTCCATCATCTGATACCGTTTTTTTTGAATCGTGCCTGTCGTTATTTTTCCTGTGCAGCCACACCAGCATGTCCATGTGGGCCCCACCACAGGTTAAACTGGGCTCTCTTATGCCCATATGGACTTCACCTGTTTACCTGTTTTCAACTTATTTTCTCATACATTTGATATTTTCTTGTACATTTGTGACTTTTTTTCTGCCAATTTGATACATTTTCTTGAGAAATTGAAACTTGCTCATAAATTTGCAACTTTTTTTTACTCTAATCTTGCAACTTTTTCCTGATGAATTTTACTTTTTTCCTTGTAAATTTACTATTTTCTTGAAATTTTGTGACTTTTTCCCATAAATTTGTGAAATTTCTCTTGTAAATTTGGAATGTCTAAAAAAAATTTCAACTTTTTTTTTTTTTTTACTGTAAACTTGCAATTTTTTCAAACATTTGTGACTTTTTTCTCATTAATTTCTAACTTTTTTCTTGTAAATTTTCAATTTATTTACTCATATTTGCTACTTTTTAATTTGCAACTTTTTCTGAAATTTTCCTCATAAATTTGTGACTTTCTTTTAAATTTGCAGAATTTTTCTTGTAAATTTGTAACTTTTTTCAAGTAATTTTACTATTTTTTTTTCCTGTAAACTTGTGACTTTTTTCTCCTAAATTTTCACATTTTTTCTCATAAATTTGACTGTTTTTGTCAGATTTTCAAAAATTTTTTCATAAATTTGTGACTTTTCAAATAAATTTGACTTTTTTCCTCATAAATTTGCAACTATTTTTCTGGAAAATTTTCACTTTTTTCTCATAAATGTGACTTTTTTTCTTTTAATTTTGCTCATTTTTCTTCTTTAAAGTTTAACTTTATTCAAGTAATTTAATATATTTTTTCCTCATAAATTTGCAACTTTTTTCTAGTAAATGTGACTTTTTTTCTCATCATTTTGCCTCTGACTTGAGTGTTTCTGAAACTTGCTCAGCCATATTAAACCCAGGTGGGGCCCAGGTGGGTTTAAAGCGGGTAAACGGGTTACCTGCTTCCCTTCACCACCGATAAAGTCCATGTAGGCAAACACGGATGGGACCAACATGGGCATGCTGGCTGGGTTAAACTTTCAAGTTATATTATTGCCTATTTTTGGTAGTATTTTAACATTTTTTCCATCTGTGATTATTCTACAGACGTCCTGGCTCTCCTTCTCACAGACACGCTTATTTTCCTACAAGAAAAAGACCAGAAGTACACCTTTGCCACGGTGGTACGTCATGATTAAATAGTGAATAAAACAGATACTCAACCACAGCAGCAGCAGCCAGCTTGTTCAGCCATATTACCACATCATTTGACGTGATATGTTCTTCTGCTTTGACATAACCTCAGGACCAGAAGCCTCCAGTCATCGCATTGCAAAAGTTAATAGTTCGGGAAGTAGCGAACGAGGAGAAAGGCATGTTTCTGATCAGCGCTTCTGCTGCCGGACCGGAAATGTACGAAGTCCACACGTCGTCCAAAGAGGAACGGAACGCCTGGATGAGGCTCATCAGAGACGCTGTGGAAAGGTAAGTGTAGGATTTACACGTTTGTTCAGGCACGGCCGTTTCTGGCTGTAAAACAGAGTACGCAAATGCCCCCCCCCCTCCACCACTAGGTGGAACCCAAGATACAAGTTCACCCTCAACATTTTTGGGGGGAGAATAAAAATTATCTTCAAGAATTTTTTTTTTCTTGTAAATTTGTCGTGTTTTTCTCTTAAACTTGCAACATTTTTGTTCTCTTCTGGTGACTTTTTCTTGTGAATTTGCAGCTTTTTTCACATAAATTTGTAAATTTTTTTCATAAATTTGCAACTTTTTCTTATAAACTTGCTGCTTTTCCTTCACATAAATGTTCATTTTTTCCCTCATAATTTTTTTTCACTTTTTTCTTGTAAATTTGCAGCTTTTGTTCTCATAAATTTGTATATTTTTTCTAATATTTTTAATTTTTTTTCTCACGCAATTTTTTTCCTTGTAAATTTGCAGCTTTTTTCTCATAAGTTTGTCTATTTTTTCTCATATTTGTGATTTTTTTTTGCTTATAAATTTGCTACTTCACATAAATGTTAATTTTTTCCCTCATAATTTTTTCACTTTTTTCTTGTAAATTGGCAGCTTTTTAACTTTGTAAATTTTTTCTCACTCATTTGTAAATTTTTCTCATCATTATTTTTTTCTTTCTAAATGTGTGATTTTAAACCTTTATTCTATGTAATGTGTTTTTTTTAATATTCCTCTAAATCCTGACCTCTTGTTACCTCTTCTCAGCTGCCCGGCGGAGGAAGACGAATCCACGAGTGAATCTGAAGAGGAGAAGCGAGCTGCCGAGGCTCGTTTTCACAAGATACAAAAGTTTCAAGGTAGTTGAATCCCCGGGAGACTTCTTGTTTTTGTTGTTGTTTTTCTTCACGGCGCATTTACATTTCACCCCCGAGTTAGTGTCTTTCCTCGCCGTGAACCGTTTGAACTCTCCCATCAGAGAGCCTCCTGAGCCACGATCTGCAGGTCTGCTCCAGCCTGGAGGAGAAGCTGCAGATCTACGCCGAGCTCTCGCTTCTGCTGTGTGGGAGGACCGAGGCCCCGCCGGCTGAACAGAGGCTGCTGGTCCGGCCGCAGTCGGAGGAGCCGCTCCAGGCTGCGGCTCTGCTCGCCGCCGCTCTACAAGAAGGTAAAATATTTACATAACGGTATGCTCCATGTTTGTTTGTGTAGTTTTTGAGTTTGCAAGAGTTTTGTGTTTAAATGAAAGTAAGATATCTCTGAGCATAAAAAACTCGGAATATATTAAAGTTTACTTTTCTATTTAAAGGGCCATTGACTGAAAAATGGTGTTTTGTAGGGTTTTAACCTTCTGAAAGGGGTCTGTTGGTCACATGACCATTGAAAAAAAAAATCACAACTTTGATCTTAGCTTGGCTAAAGGATCGGTCGGCATTGGTCGCCTGACCGACAGGCTGTCTAGCGTTGGTTTAACTGTTGATTTGGTCAATTTGTATGATGATTTTCCATAAATTTTATTGACCTGCAAAACAAACAGTTATGTCATTCTAAGACATCATTTTGAGCAGCTAGCTAACACCAGGTAGTGGCTAACAGCACCTAGCCACTATTGTCAACTAGCCACTATCGTCAGCTAGCCACTATTATCAGCTAGCCGCTAACGGCAACTAGCCACTATCATTAACTAGCCGCTAGCATCAACTAGCCACTATCATCAACTGACAGCTAATGTCAATTAGCCACTATCGTCAGTTAGTTGCTATCAGCAGTTAACATCAACTAGCCACTATCATCAGCTAGCTGCTATGTTAACTAGCTGCTATCATCAACTAATCACTATCGTCAGCTAGTCACTGCTGTTAGCTAGCCGCTGTCATTGATTAGCCGCTATGTCAGCTAGCCACTATGTCATCTAGCTGCTATTGTCAGTTAGCTGCTATACCAACTAGCCGCTATCATTAACCAGCCATTACCATCAACCAGCTGCTAATGTCAACTAGCCACTATTGTCAGCTAGCCACTGTCGTTAACTAGCCACTATTGTCAACTTGCAGCTGTCAGCTAGCTGCCATGTCAACGAGCTGCTATCATCAACTAGCCACTGTTGTCAGCTAGTCACTGTTGTCAGCAATCCAGTATTGTTGGCTAGCCGCTATCATCAGCAGGCCACTATGTCAGCTAGCCGCTACATCAACTAGCCACTATTGTCAGCTAGCCGCTACATCAACTAGCCTCTATTGTCAGCTAGCTGCTACATCAACTAGCTACTGATGTCAACTAGCCACTATCGTCAGCTAGCCATGATTGTCAACCGGCCGCTAACATCAGCTAGCTGCTGTTGTCAACTAGCTGCTGCTGTCAACTTGCAACTTTCATTAACTTGCAGCCAATGTCAACTAGCTGCTATCATCAACTACCACTAGTGTTAGCTAGCCATTATGTTAGCTAGCCATTATCATTAACTAGCCACTATTGTCAACAGCTAAAGTCACCTAGCTACTGTCATCAAGATTCAAAGATTTTATTTGTCAATACTACTACAGTGGTGTGAAAAAGTGTTTGTGCCCTTTCTGATTTCTCATTTTTTATGTTTGTCACATTTAAATGTTTCAGATCATCAAACAAATTTATATATTAGACAAAGATAACGCACATAAACACAAAATGCAGTTTTTTAATGAAAGTGTTGATTATTAAGGGTAAAATAAATCCAAACCTACATGGCCCTGTGTGAAAAAGTAATTGCCTCCTAAACCTAATAACTGGTTGGGCCACCCTTAACAGCAACAACTGCAATCAAGCATTTGCGATAACTGGCAGTGAGTCTTTGACAGCACTGTGGAGGAATTTTGGCCCCTCTCATCTTTGCAGAATTGTTGTAATTCAGCCACATTGGAGGGTTTTCGAGCATGAACCACCATTTTAAGGTCATACCACAGCATCTCAGTTGGATTCAGGGCAGGACTTTGGCTAGGTCACTCCAGTCTTCAGTTTGTTTTTCTTAAGCCATTCAGAGGTGGACTTGCTGGTGTGTTTTGGATCATTGTCCTGCTGCAGAACCCAAATGCGCTTCATCTTGAGGTCACAAACAGATGACCGGACATTCTCCTTCTGAATTTTTTAGTAGACAGCAGAATTCATGGTTCCATTTACCACAGCAAGTCTTCCAGGTCCTGAAGCAGCAAAACAGCCCCAGACCATCACACTACCACCACTATATTTTACTGTTTGTATGATGTTCCTTTTCTGAAATGCTGTTACTTTTATACCAGATGTAATGAGACACACGCCTTCCAAAAAGTTCAGCTTTTGTCTCATCAGTCCACAGAGTATTTTCCTAAGTCTTGGGGATCATCAAGATGTAGATATAGATATAGACCAATTTCACTATTGCCGCAATTTTCCAAGATACTTGAAAAAATATTCTATGAGAGAATTGACAACTTCATACTGAAGAATAATTTACTGTGTGAGCAGCAATATGGGTTCAGACACAAGGGGACAACTGTATTTGCTCTAATGGAATTTATAGAAAAAATATCAACTGCCATTGAAAATAGAGTATTCAGCTGGGGTATTCCTGGATCTTAAAGCATTTGATACAGTGGATCATAATTTATTATTAAAGAAACTACAAAATTGTGGTATTAGAGGGGTAGCACTAGCCTGGTTAAGTAGTTACTTAAAGAATAGATATCAGTATGTATGTGTTGGTAACAAAAACTCACAGTTACTGAAGGTTACTTGTGGAGTCCCACAGGGTTCAGTTTTGGGGCCATTGTTATTCAATATGTATATAAATGATATATGTAAAGTTTCAGAAAAAATGGACTTAATATTGTTTGCCGATGACACTAATCTATTATGCAGTGGAAGCAATTTGGAACAACTTTTGGATACATTCGGAAAGGAATTAGGAAAGCTTAAACTGTGGTTTGATTGAAACAAATTAACGCTCAATTTAAGTAAGACAAAATTTATAGTCTTTAACAACCATCACAACAACTCAGTATCTAACCTCAGTGTAAATGGTGTAGAGATTGAAAGGGTATCTGAAGCTAAATTTCTTGGAGTAATAATTGATAACAAACTGTGTTGGAAGTCACATATTAATTATATTAAAGGTAAAATATCCAAATCAATTGCAATACTACACAGAGTGAAATATTTGCTGAATCAACCCACACTATATACCTTGTATGAATGAATGAATGAATGAATTTTATTTATTTCGGATAGCACATTACAGGTTAAAAGAAACTGTATAATATAACAACAAGGTCAAATTAGACAAAGACTCCTTCTACTATACAATTCCACGTGAGTTAT
Organism: Pholidichthys leucotaenia; assembly: GCA_020510985.1. Classification (NCBI taxonomy): domain Eukaryota; kingdom Metazoa; phylum Chordata; class Actinopteri; order Cichliformes; family Pholidichthyidae; genus Pholidichthys; species Pholidichthys leucotaenia. The sequence goes on along the minus strand of CM035850.1, from coordinate 21,353,325 downwards.
CCGAAATGGGTGATGGCTGAAGCCGCAGCTTATATTGCCCACCCATATTCCATCCAAGAATTCAAAGGAGAAAAAAGAGAAAACAAGACGAGCGATTACAATTTATTTTATTTATTTGTTTATATTTATATATCTATATATTTATTCCATCTAGCTACAATGCTCCGCACTGTGTTTTTATATATCTACATATTATTCCATCTAGCTACATTGCTCCGCACTGTGTGTGTTTATATACTTGCATATTTATTCCACCTAGCTGCAATGCTCCGTACTGTGGGTGTTTATATATTTACATATTTATTCCATCTAGCTACAATGCTCTGCACTGTGTGTTCATATATTCATATATTTATTCCATCCAGCTACAATGCTCTGCACTGTGTGTCTGTGTGTGTGTGTGTGTATATATATATTTTATAGTAATATGTACATATGTATATTAGCTGCTCTTGCTTGTTTGTTTTTTTTGTGTTTTTTTTTTTTCTTGCCTTCTGATTGTTGCTCTGAGTGTTGCTATCCCTGTGCTGTTGCAATCCTGGAATTTCCCCATTGTGGGACTAATAAAGGCTTATCTTATCTTATCTTACAATTTAAAACAAGGCTAAGACAAAATGTGACTGAGAGAAAAAGAAAACTGAGCTAGTCTAAGTTAAGCGGTTACTATTCAAAAACAAATCTAAGACATAGTGTCACAGAGACAAAAAGAAAAAAAGAAAAAACTAAGCTACAACACAACACAGGCTGGAAATGTCAGTCCTTATGTGAGTTTACATGTCGTCTTGTAAATATGTTTGGAGTATTTCTTCCTTTACTTTTTGTTTAAATTGTCCAAGCTTTGTACATGATTTTAATTCGGGTCCAAAATCGTTCCATAATCTGACTCCTTGCACTGAAATACAGTGTTGCTTGGTGGTTGTTCTCACTGTAGGCTTTTGAAATATACATGTTCCTCTGAAGTGATATCGTTTCTCCCTTGTTTGGAACAACTTTTGGATATTTGCGGGCAGTGATAGATTCTTCACTTTGAACATTATTATTGCGGTTTTAAAGTCAATCAGATCTTTCAACTTGAGAGTTTTTTGTTTAAGAAAAAGTGGGTTTGTTGGTTCCCTGTAAGCTGCTTTGTTGATTATTCTAATAGCTCTCTTTTGAAGCATAAAGAGTGGATATATGTTTGTTTTATATGTATTTCCCCATACTTCATTACAATATGTCATGTATGGGAGTATTAATGAATGGTACAAGGTGTATAGTGTGGGTTGATTCAGCAAATTTTTCACTCTGTGTAATATTGCAATTGATTTGGATACTTTACCTTTAATATAATTAATATGTGACTTCCAACACAGTTTATCAATTATTACTCCAAGGAATTTAGTTTCGGATACCCTTTCAATCTCTACACCATTTACACTGAGTTTGGGTACTGGGTAGTTGTGAAGGTTGTTAAAGACTATAAATTTTGTCTTGCTTAAATTGAGCGTTAATTTGTTTGAATCAAACCACAGTTTCAGCTTTCCTAATTCCTTTCCGAGTGTATCCAGAAGTTGTTCCAAATTGTTTCCACTGCATAGCAGATTAGTGTCATCAGCAAACAATATTAAGTCCATTTTTTCTGAAACTTTACATATATCATTTATATACATATTGAATAATAATGGTCCCAAAACTGAACCCTGTGGGACTCCACAGGTGACCTTCAGTAACTGAGTTTTTGCTGTTAACACATGCAAACTGATATCTATTCTTTAAGTAACTACTTAACCAGGACAGTGCTACCCCTCTAATACCACAATTTTGTAGTTTCTTTAATAATAGATTGTGATCTACTGTATCAAATGCTTTTTTAAGATCCAGGAATACTCCAACTGAATACTCTTTATTTTCAATGGCTGTTGATATTTTTCCTGTAAATTCCATTAAGGCATATGCTGTTGTCCTTTTGTGTCTGAACCCATATTGCTGCTCACACAATAAATCATTCTTCAGTATGAAGTTGTCAATTCTCTCATAGAATATTTTTTCAAGTATCTTGGAAAATTGCGGTAATAGTGAAATTGGTCTGTAGTTGGAGAGTTCCCCTCTGTCGCCTGTCTTGTAAATCGGAATTACTTTAGCTATTTTCATTGCATTGGGAAATATACCTGATTGGAGAGACAGGTTACAGATATACGTCAGTGGTTTCACTATGCATTCGATAACAGTTTTGACTAGTAGCATGTCAATACCATCGCAGTCAGTAGATGTTTTACTTTTGAACGATTTAACAATTTCAGAATCAGAAATCAGAATCAGAATCAGAAAAAGATTTATTGCCAAGTACATTAACAGATCACTGATAACATAGGAGAGAATTTGACTTGACACAGTAATGAACCTGCATTTCCGTGCCGCGGCGCATCTGCAACGCGCCTGTCAACAGGAGGGTACAGGTCGCATAAAGATGATACAATAGGAAGGAGCAAAAAAAATCATTGATTCAAAATACTGGTTACATACTTAATCAATATTAAGAGTTCAAGGGAAAAAAAAAGCTCAATGCACATATATTCGCTACACACAGAATTCACAGGACACAAGAGAGCAGTGTTATCTTTATTCAGTTCATGGATCAATGTGTGTGCGGTGTTGAGCAGTGTTGATGATAATAAGAGAGACCCAAGGACCCTTGGCAGAAGATGTTTTGTCTGTCTGGCGCCAGTCTTATCTGGCGCTGCAGCTGGCTGTCCAAGGCCTTGTGCTCATGATTTTGAAAAAACACAGTCTGCAGACAGCCAGGAGGAATTTTCATGGGGAATAATAATGCCAAATAGGACTGATCACAGAGAAGACTTGTATTTCTTCTGTAGATTCAGTACATTAATCCTTCATTGCGCAGCTTTGAATTCGTCGTGGAAAGACCTGAGCGAACCCATGATGTAATCCACCTTACGAGACAGTTCTCCAGTAGTCGCTATCAGGGTCTTCTCCAGTTTTTCAATTTGTTGGATGCACCTCGCCTGGCCAGCATTTTGATAGGTTGAATCCATCTTCAGCAATTTGCGGTAAACCAAGACAATTCCCGTCCCAATCAGAATTATCCCAATCACCAAGATTACGAAGATAAACAGATCTTCGATATCTTCGATAGAGAGATTAGAGAGACACAGCATTCTCCAAATACCTGTGTCTCGTAAATAGCCCGCTGGAGCCGTTCCTGCGGGGCAGACAGCTTCCCCCGGAGCACTTTTCCTTGTTGAAAAAATGGTGTCAATTGTGTTCAAAGCCCAGCTTATTAACTCCATAATTTCTTTTTGGCGGTCGCAGTTAGACGCAGACAGACGACAGCAAGCTGGGATCCAGTAGTTAGGAGGGGAGGAAAAGTCAGAGCAGGAGAGGAGAAAAAAGCGTCTACTCTCTTGGGAGGGCGGAAGTGAATTTCAATGACCTCTCTTTCGTCTGTGTTCTTTATGAAGATGGTGTCTTTTACAGCAGTGTTATTGCATATTGTATCACCTGTAGGCGCCGTAGTGGGTATTTCTCGGGCCAGTTTAGGTCCAATGTTAACAAAAAAATTATTAAATTCATCTGCAGGTGAAGCTATATTCACATTCGGAGTCGATTTATTATTTTTTGGAATATTAGTTGGGTAGCTAGTATTTCTGCTTTTATTTCCAAGGATACTGTTGATTATTGTCCATGTATTTTTAATATTGTCTTTGTTTTTTTCCAGTTCTTTACTGTAATAGTCTCTTTTACTGCATCTTATTATATATGTTAACTTATTTTTGTATGTTTTATACCGTTGCTCTGCTTCTTTTGTCCTTTTCTTTATGAAAGCTTTATATAATAAATTTTTCTTTTTACACGCCTTTTGTAGTCCTTTGGTTAACCATGGTTTGTCAGCAAATTTGTGTTTAAGCTTTTTTTTAACTAATGGGCAGTTTTTTTCATAAAGAGTGGTTACAATGTTTATAAATGTGTCATAGGCTTCATTTACATCTGATACATAGACTTCTGTCCAGTCTTGCTTCAGCAAGTCCTCTTTAAAAGAACTGATTGCGTTTGGTGATTTGTGTCTGAACGATTTTGAGATTTTTTCTGCGTTGGGCCCCGTGTGGCCATGGATAAGTGCAGATTGGCAAGTGGTCGCTTATATCATTTATCAATAATCCACTTTCTATTTTCTTATCGAGAACATTGACAAACAGGTTGTCAATAAGTGTAGCAGAGTGAACTGTGATTCTACTGGGATGTGTTATTGTGGGATATAGACTCATGCTGTACATAGAGTTCATGAACTCTGTAACTACATTTTGTTGATGTGGATTAAGTAGGTCAATATTGAAATCTCCACAAATTGCTACCATTTTCTTACTAGTAATATTATTGTACAGCTCGACTAATTTATCTCTGAATGTCTCAATGCAAGTTCCCGGCGTTCTGTATATGCAGCTTATGATTAGATTTTTTGTTTTGTCTAGGTCAATCTCAACAGTAACACATTCCAGAATCCCTGGTAGTGCTGAGGACATTTCATTTACAAGCTTACATCTATATAGGTCATCAATATACAGTGCAACACCACCACCCTTTTTTTGAGATCTGTTAATGTTAAACATCTGATATCCCTCTATTGCCATCAGGGGAGCCTGGTCTTCATTAAGCCAGGTTTCCGAGACTGCAATGGCTGTGAATTTTCTGTTTAGCTGTTTTAAATAGTCCTGAATCTGTGAGAAGTTTTTGTTAAGACTTCTGCTATTGAAGTGTATTATTGACAGTTTACCTTTGTATCATTGACATTGACATTGTGTATCATTGACAGTTTGTATCATTCATTAATACTCCCATACATGACATATTGTACTGAAGTATGGGGAAATACATATAAAACAAACATATATCCAGTCTTTATGCTTCAGAAGAGAGCTATTAGAATAATAAACAAAGCAGCTTACAGGGAACCAACAAACCCACTTTTTCTTAAATTAAAAGCTCTCAAGTTGAAAGATCTGGTTGACTTTAAAACTGCAGTAATAATGTTTAAAATGAAGAATCTATCACTGCCCGCAAATATCCAAAAGTTGTTCCAAATAAGGGAGAAACAATATAATTTCAGAGGAACATGTATATTTCAAAAACCTTCAGTGAGAACTACCACCAAGCAACACTGTGTTTCAGTGCAAGGAGTCAGATTATGGAACGATTTTGGACCTGAATTAAAATCATGTACAACGCTTGGACAATTTAAACAAAAACTAAAGGAAGAAATACTCCAAACATATATACAAGACGACATGTAAAATCACATAAGGATTGTCATATCCAGCCTGCGTTGTGTTGTAGCTTAGTTTTTTGTCACATTTTGTCTTAGCTTCGTTCTGAATTGTAATCGCTCTTGTTTTGTTTTTTTTTCTTTTGAATTCTTGGATGGAACATGGGTGGGCAATATAAGCTGCGGCTTCAGCCATCACCCATTTCGGATAACTTATGTTGAACTGTATAATCAGAGGAGTTATTGTCTAATTTGACCTTGTTGGATTTTCTTTCCCCCTTTGTTATATTATTCAGTTTCTTTTAACCTGTACTTTTAATCTATCCGAAATAAAGATTCATTCATTCATTCATGTTTTCTGGCAAAACTGAGATGAGCCTTTATGTTCTTTTTGCTCAGCAGTGGTTTTCATCTTGGAACTCTGCCATGCAGGCCATTTTTGCCCAGTCTCTTTCTTATGGTGGAGTCATGAACACTGACCTTAACTGAGGCCTGCAGTTCTTTGGATGTTGTGGGGTCTTCTGTGACCTCTTGGATGAGTCGTCGTCGCTGCGCTCTTGGGGTAATTTTGGTCGGCCGGCTACTCCTGGGAAGGTTCACCACTGTTCCATGTTTTTGCCATTTGTGGATAATGGCTCTCACTGTGGTTTGCTGGAGTCCCAAAATTTTAGAAATGGCTTTATAACTTTTTCCAGACTGATAGATCTCAATTACTTTTTCTCATTTATTCCTGAATTTCTTTGGATCTCAGCATGATGTCTAGTGTTTGAGGATCTTTTGGTCTAGTTCACTTGTCAAGCAGGTCCTATTTGAGTGATTTCTTGATTCAGAACAGGTGTGGTGGTAATCAGGCCTGGGTGTGGCTAGAGAAATTGAACTCAGCTTTCCAAAGATGTGATAAACCACAGTTAATTTATGTTTAAACGGGGGGGGGGGGCAATCACTTTTTCACACAGGGCCATGTAGGTTTGGATTTTATTTACGTCTTCATTTAAAAACTGCATTTTGTGTTTACTTGTGTTATCTTTGTCTAATATTTAAATTTGTTTGATTTGAAACATTTAAATGTGACAAACATACAAAAAATGAGAAATCAGGAAGGGGCAAACACTTTATCACACCACTGTATATGTACAGGACATACAGGAGAATTGAAATGGCATTTCTCTCTTCAGTGGTGGGCACAGTATAAAAAAAGGAATAAGGCTGGCAAAACGACAACAGCAGTCTATGTACAGTAGTGCAAATGGTGACAAATGATAGACCCAGACCTCCCATAGTGCAAATAAAGATAAACGATAAATGATGAGACCCAGCATCTTACATACAGAAAAGTAGAGCATTCAAAGCAGTAGTGTGGCCTGATGAACAAAGCTGTTTAGCGATCTTGTGGAGGGGGCCCAGAGGCTCCGGTACCTTTTTTCCGTGGGCAGGGGGCTGAAGCGGGAGTGTGAGGGATGGGAGGTGTCGCCTGCCTGCAATGTTGATGGCTCTGCGGGTGAGGCGGGGGAGGTAGATATCTGAGAGAGGGGGCAGAGGGGTGCCGATGTTCTTACTGGCTGCTTTCACTGTGCGTTGTAGTGTCTTCCGACAGGAGGCAGTGCAGCTTCCATACTACACCGTGATGCAGCTGGTGAGGATGCTCTCAACGGTGCCCCGGTAGAATGAACACATGATGGGGGTGGGACTCATGCTACCCTCAGTTTGCAGAGGAAATGGAGGTGAGTTTGAGCCTTCTTGGCTTGTGATGTGGTGTTGTTGGACCAGGAGAGGTTCACAGAGATGTGCACCCCCAGGAACTTGGTGCTGCTCACCCTCTCCACAGTTGCTTCATCGATGATCAGAGGGGGTGCTGTGTGTGTCCCCCGTGAAGTCGACCACAATCTTCTTGGTTTTTCCCACGTTCAGGAAGAGGTTATTGTCTTTACACCACTGGAGCAGTTGGCTCACCTCATTTCTGTAGTTGGCCTCCTTGTTGTTGGTGATGAGGCCCACCACCGTTGTTATCCACAAACTTGCTGATGTGGTTGGTGTTGTAGGCTGGTACACAGTCATGGGTCAGCAGGGTGAAGCGCAGTGGGATGAGCACGCGACCTTGTGGGGCCCCTGTGTTCAGTGTGATGGTGTTGGAGGTGTTGCTGCCAACCTGCACATTCTGTGGCCTCCCTGTGAGAAAGTCCAGCGTCCAGTTACAGAGGGGTTTTGAGCCACTATCATCAGTTAGCTGCTGTCATCAACTAGTTGCTTTTGTCAGCTGGCAGCCTTGAAACTAGCAGTTTAGCCACTTATTCATAAACGTTTGTTTTTATTCTGTAGGGACTGGTCATATCCTATCAACCACTGAAACCACACACTCCTGTCAACCAGTGATGCTTTATTTCATTCATTCTTTACGACAAATGTGAGTTGGCTCAGAGCTAATGGGATTCCCAATGGTGTGAGCAGCGAATCCCCACAAAACTGTTAAAGACTTTTCTCGGTCACCAACAAATGTCATGAGTTTTACAGGAATTCTCCACCCGTGCCACAAAAGATCCCAGGGCCGACCCGATCTGTATTCGGCTTGAGAAATATCTGAGCTGAAGGCAAGGAGCTAGCTAGTCAATGTTCATGACACACTCAAAACAAGCCATTTTCTGAACTGCTGGAAAAATAACAAAACAAATTTGCTGCAATAATTAAATAATTAAGCAAAATTTGAACAAAGTATGTCACAAACATTTCATTAAGACACGTGTCAGCTGTTAAAATGGAGAAAAAAGTGCAATCAGTGACCCTTTTAAACTCCAAAAAAAGACAGAACCTTTGTCACAGTATTTTATTTTAAGATACTCCTGTCGTTTCACTCTTTCCATGTTCTGTCGTCGCTTTGCAGCTGAGAACCTCAAATCCACTCTGTCATCAGACACCCGTTCCCCATTACGCAACAGCCCGAACTCCGACATGGACTCTGCATTTCCCGTGCTCTCAGAGCCCACCTCGGACTCCCTCAACACCCCCTCTGACCCGGGCGAGTCTGGCGAGCCAACCTGGAGTGAAGCCTTCACGCCGCGGTCTCCATGTGATGTAAATGACTCTGACTCCAAGGTACGTTTCATGATGTCCAACATGGGTTTGGACTTTGTGATGTACTGTCATTTGGACCCGTAAACAGTCGGTGATTTCAGGGCGGATTGGACCAGTTCTAAGCAGAAATAAACTTTACTTTAAATCTGCATCTTTTTTTCCATACATTTTCAACTTTTTTTCTCATAAATTTTCAACTTTTTTCCTGTAAATTTGCAACTTTTGCTGATGTATTTGCAACTTTTTTTCTCAAATTTTAAACTTTTTCCTGTAAATTTGCAATGGTTTTCCTGTAAATGTACGACTTGATCTCCTATTTGAGATTATTCTCTTGTAAATTTTCACCTTTTTTTCCTCAAATTTCTATCTTTTTTTTTTTTTTTCAAAAATTTGCATTTATTTCTTGTAAATTTGTTTGTGGATTTGACACTTTTTTCTTAAAAATTTGCAAATTTTTTTTGTGATAAATTTGCAACTTTCTTCTCAAAAACTTGACTTTTTTCTCAAAAATTTGACTTTTTTTCCTCATAAATTCCCAACTTTTTTTAATTAAAAATGTACAAATTTTTTCTCAAAACTTTTCTCAAAGATTTGTGACTTTTTTGCTCACAAATTTGCAACTTTTTTCTCATAAACTTGCAACTTTTTTCCTGTAAGTTTTCATCTTTTTTCATAAATTTGTGACTTTTCCTGTAAATTTCTTTTCTCATTTCTTTTAATTTTTTTCCATGTAATTTTTTTTCTTATAAATTTGCAACTTTTCTCTCCAAAAATTTGCATTTTTTCCTGTAAATTTTCATCGTTTTTCTTGTAAATGTGCAACTTTTTCTTGCTTTTTGCAAATTTTTCCCCATAAATTTGAGATTATTTTCTTGTAGATTTTAGATGTTTTTCCTTAGAAATTAACAACTTTTTTCTCAGAAATTTGCATTTATTTTTTGTAAATTGGCAATTTTTTCCTGGCAATTTTTGACTTTTTTTTTTTTCCTGTAAATTTTCAACTTTTTTCTCAAAAATTTCCAACTTTTTTTTATCATAAATTTGCATTTATTTCTTATAAATTTGCCAATAAATTTGCCACTATTCTCAAAAATTTCCAACTTTTTTCTCAAATTTGTCTTTTTTGCTCATAAATTTGCAACCTTTTTCTCATAAATTTTCACCTTTTTTCCTATAAATTTTCATCTTGTAAATTTTTTTTCTTATAAATTTTCAACATTTTTCTCAAAAAATTTGCATTTTTTTCCCTGTAAATTTGCAACTTTTTTCTTTGTAAATTTGCAACTTTCATCTGGATGCAGGACAAATTTTTATTCTGTTTAACTTCTAATTTGCAACTTTTTAAATTTTAAAATCAGCATCTTTTATCATGCTTCCACCTCTGTTCTTGCAAATTTGTACCAATTTACATTTGAGCAAAACAGAGTACATGTGTGTGAATGAGAGGGAGGCAGGTGTAAGAGCAAAGATGCAATGAAGGTAGGTGAGTTTAAATACCTGGGGTCAACCATCCAAAGCAATGGATGGTGAACAAGAGAGTGACTAGAGACGAGCCTCAGGGCTGATTTATCTCTGCAGCTGTGATGGTGGTGGAGCTACAGCGGAGCTACAGAGATATTTCCACACTTTTCTGCTTCCCCAGATTATGGCTTTAATAATTCAGCAGAGCCTATTAGAATTACATTTCAGTCTTAATGTAATGAATCATTGATAAGCACATAATAAAGGGAGTCCATTTAGCCCTTCAAGGTATTGCAGCATTAAATTTTGATATGGAGACTTATTCCAATTACCGTGTGCAGTGGTGCTGCTCTCGGCAGCTTTTGGTGACCTGTGAGGTAAATTACCCTGATAGGAGGGGATAAATTCCACCACGGACTTCTGGGTGATAATTTAGACCGGTGCTTTTTTCCTCTGTGGAGGCCTGCATGGATAAGGCAGGACCCTAGACTACCGCCCACAGATGCCTGCACACACACATGCACCAAAGGAGTAAATGTGTTCATTACAAACTAAAAAATAGTGTGTGTTAACCCCTTAGCATTCCAGTCAATTTCTCTAAGTTTAGCCTACGCAAAGAAAATCAAATTCTTTCTTCACTGACTGGCAGTAGAAAGTCTGAAACGCAGACAGAAAGCAGAATGCCACAATTTTAAGAGGTTGAATTTGCTTTTTTTCTCATCAATTTTCAAGGTTTTTTTTTTGTGAATTTACAACTTTTTCTTGCAATTTTGCAGCTTTGTCCTATAAATTTGCAACTTTTTTCTCTTCAATCTGCAATTTTTTCTTGTAAATTTGCAACTTTTCTCAAAAATTTGCAACTTTTTCTTATAAATGTGCAACTTTTCTTCTCAAATATTTGCAACTTTTTCCTATGAATTTGCAACCTTTTTCTCAAAAATTTGCAATTTTTTTCCTGTAAATCTGCAACTTTTTTCTTACAGATTTGAAACGTCTTTTAAATTTGCAACTTTTTTCTCATCAGTTTGCATTTTTTTTCTTGTAAAGTTGCAACTTTTTTTCTCAAATATCTGCAACTTTTTCCCATGAATTTGCAACCTTTTTCTCAAAAATTTGGAAATTTTTTCCTATAAATTTGCAACTTTTTTCTTGTAGATTTGAAGCTTTTGTTTTGAATTTGGTATTCAGGTATTTGCTTTTTGTCCCCTAAATGTTTGATTTTAGTAAAGGTATATTCAGTAGTTATTTTTTATGTCGATGGTGGTTACTGTGGCGGGCATTAACAAATTTAGCATAAATTAGGTATAAATTTGAAAGAATGAAGGTGCAGAAATATTAGAAAAGATGCTAATTTAACAAGTTGAAGTCATAAATTTATCACAGGTCCCAAATTTATGAAAAAAGTTGCAAATTTACAAGATGGGGATTTTTTTTTATTTAAAGAGGGGAGTCATAAATTTACAAAACTGAGGAAAAACTGGCAAATATACAAGAGGGAGAAAAGTGGCAAATTTACGAGAAAGGAAAAAAATTTGTAAATTTACTTAACTGGGGGAAAGTCACAAATTTAAAAAAAACGTACGTTTACGCATATAAATTTGGTTTTATGAATGAAAGTGAACCTGTAACCACGTGACACCGATGCTCTGGGTAGGAACATTATACTAAATTAACCACACCTGTGGATGCATGCCCTAAATATATATAATATCCCCAGCATCCACTCACTCTTCCTCTTTCTGATGACTGGGAGGAGCCTGCCTCCACCAACGAAGGACAATTTTTTTTTTTTTTTTTTTTTTGTTACTTATTTGTACCCGTAGGTAGACATGGTTTGCAGTCTGGTGACAAGCCACTGGCTGCTGGTCGCTGCGTGCGCGAGCGCCCTAAACCTACATGTTTTTGGTATGCGGGAGGAAACCGGAGAAATCCCGGAGTAAACCCGCGCAACACGGGGAGAACATGCAAACTCCACACAGCTCACTGTTGGTCGGGGGCTGGGATCGAACCCACGATCTGATGATCCCCGCGATCCCCCGGCCGAGGGTAAAACTGTGCTGTTACAGTGCTAAACCACTGCGCCACCGTGCAGCCCACCAATGAATGGATTACAATGAATGGTGGGCAAAACAAAAGCTTCAAATCTACAAGAAAAAAGTTGCAAATGAATTCATGGACAATGAATGGTTACAGGTTCACTTTCATTCATAAAACCGTGTTTACATGCGTAAACATACGTTTTATTTCATTTCATTGAACCTGTAACCACGTTGCGACCGTATACCAAATGAGTCCTGAGGCGAAATGGGGAGGGTGACACCCACAGGTCGAAGGAGCACAATGCATAACACAGTCCGATGCGTTTGGCTCCTTTATTGTACTCACCTGAGTACGTACAAGTCAAGCCAGTTCCTACCGGTAACCAGACCTGAAGCAAACTTCTTCAAGCACACGGCACACATGCTGGCTCACATGAGGGAGGCTAAGACGCAACTTAAGAACTTGTTGTGATCCCAAGAACAGATGAGTTGATTCCTTTATCGTACTCAACTGGATACCTACAAGTTAAGCTGGTTCCTACAGGTAACCGGAGCTGAAACAAACCCCTTCAAGCACATGGCATACATGCCGGCTCACATGAGGGAGATTAAGATACAACTTAAGAATCTGCTGTGACCACCAGACAGACGAGTTTGACTCCTTATTGCACTCAACTGGATACCTACAAGTCAAGCCGGTCCCTCCAGGCAACCGGAGCTGAACAAAAAACCATTCCAGGCACAAGGCACACCTGCTGGCTCGGCGAGGAAAAAATTAAGACACAACTAAGAATCTGTTTTGACCTCTAGAACAGGTGAGGGGATGACTGATGAGGCCAAATTGAGCCTATAGAAGCAGGTGAACATTGAGGAAGAGGCCAGCCAGCGGCTGTGCATACATCCTCCAGGGGTGCACCCCTGAACAATGCCCATGTAGTGGCCATTCCTCGAGTCGAGTGAGCAACCAGCCTCTCTGGTGGTTCTGCTCCAACCTGTACATATGCGAAGCAATCAGGTCAACTATCCAATGGGACAGGTGCTACTTAAAGATAGGCCTGCCCAATGTGGAGCCCCCATAGGATACAAAAAGCCCGTCTGAAGAGTGGACAGGCCTCATCCGGTCAACATAAAGCTTAAGGGCCCCACTGGGCACAACTGTGAAGCCTCTCAGCCTCTGAAGAGGTGTGTGAGGTGGGTGGAAGGCCTCAAGCACAAGAAGGCGGGAAACAACCCATTAGCCAGCACCCTAGGCTGAAAGCTGGGTTGGGCTGTAAGTGAACCACCTGATTGCCATCAAACTTGAGGCATGCTGCGTCCACAGGGAGTGCATTCAGTTCACTGACCCTCTTGGCTGAGACAGCTGCCAAGAGAAAAGTCGTCTTCCAGGAGAGCAGACGAAGGTCAGCACTGGGGAGTAGCTCAAAAAGGTGTAAGCATAGAGCCCTAATAACTGTCTAGAGATCCCCAAGTGGGCAGCAACGGATGCCGAGATGGACGGCTCCATTTCACGCCTCTCAAAACCGCTTAGCCAAGGGATGCACCCCACAAGATAAGCCATCACATTTCTCATGGAGAGTTGACACCGCTGCCAGGTAGCCCTTGATAGTCGACTCCGCCCAACCTAGGGCGAAGAGATACTGGAGGTAAGACAAAATGACAGAGATGTGACATGACAAGGGATCCTTCCCCTTGGTCCAACACCAGTTCAAACACTTCACTTCACCCTGCATCGCAGCTGGTTAGATGGGGCCCGTGAAGCCTGCCCAGTGTCCATAACCTCCTTCTCCAAGCCCAGTTTCCACAATTGCTCCTGTCCAAGGGCCATACATGAGACCTCTGTAGCTGGAAATTAGGATACAAAGTCTCGCTCTGTGTTTGCGGGAGTATATCCCGTCTGGTTGGGAGAGGCCAATGACCCCCCCCCCCCCCCAACATATCGTGGATCTCAGCTATCCATGGTCTTGTGGTGAATTTGGGCCATCAAAACTACTTGAACAGACAGTAGTCTCGCCTTTGCGAGGAAAGCTGGCAGAAGAGGCAGTAGTGGAAATGCAAACAGTTCACTGGAGGCCAGGTATGCTCAGAGCATCTGTAGCTAGTGGACCTGGCAGGCTCGAGGCCACACGAGCAGATGACACACCCTTGCATGGAGAGGGGGACCCCAGTTCATCATGCTGGTTGATGTACAACACCACAGCCGTGCTGTCCATCCATACCAGAATTTTTCTGCCCTGAATGACTGGAAGAAAAAGCCCCAGAACAAAATGCACCACTTCCATCTTGGGATGGTTAATATGCCAAGACTGCTGTGCCGGAGCCCAGTGTCCCCGAACAACCTGCCCTCCCAGACTGCACCCCAGCCTGCTTGGGAGGCGTCTGTTATAATGGTCACCCTGCGGCCCTCTTGGCCCAGGGGAACACCGTCCTGGACTGCTGACAAGTATCTCCACCACCTGAGAACCATGAGGCTCCTTCGGAAGAACTGGCCGCCTCCTTTGTTTCTGGGCAAAACCACCTTCTGAAGCGCGAACCACCGCTGAAGGGGACAAGTATGCAGAAGACCCAGCGGCACCACCTGGGAAGCTGCAGCAAAGAGACCCAAGACCTTCTGGCACTGCTGCACTGACAGTCCTCTGTGAGATGCAGCTCTTGATGTATTCCCTGATAGCATGCCTCCTCTTCGGAATCAGGGATGCCCTCATGGCAACTGAATCCAGGGTGAGCTCCAAGTACTCGACAACCCTGGTTGGAACCAGGCAGCTCTTGTCCGCATTCAAATACAACCCAAGAGCTGACAAGTGAGCCAATATGGCCTCCATATGGCTCCTTGCTATGGGTTCCAATGGCACACAAACCAGCCAATCGTCCAGATAATTGAACTTGACCGCCCCTCTGCTGCAGTGAATGAGTGCAGCATTCCTGCACTTGGAGAATGTCCGAGATCAGGGACAGACCGAAAGGCAGGATGTCGTAATCGAAGGCTGTCCTGAAGGAACCCTGAGGAACTTCCTGTGGCCAGATTTATGGGAATATGGAATCAGCATCGCGAAGGTCCATTGGTGTGAACCAATCGCCTGGCCCTATGGCCTGAATAATGTCCTCAGCCTGAGCACCGGACAAGGGAGCGCCTTGAGACACCTGCTCAACTGTCTCAGGTCCAAAACTGGACGGAGACTCCTGGTTTGTTTAGTTAGTAATTCTCTCCCACAGCACATGGGACAGGGCGGCACTTATCCCGTTCCTCTGGCCTTGGATCATACAGCCACTGTAAGTAATGAAACTACGGGGAAGGGGGGATCAGTCCTCCGGTAGCTCTGTGCGTCACGCACCAATCCGCTTGGGAACACGGAATAGGCAGTGTAAAGGCCTCGCTCCTCTTCTCCTGGAGACAGACACCGTATCATGCTCTCTCCCAGCAGGGCAGAGACCTCGCTGCCCAGAACTGCGAAAGAGAGTCCTTACTTCTGCTTCCAACCCCTTGAAGTTAGGAAAAGAGATCTTAATTGTAGGCACTAACCACACACCAGTGTATCGATCACCCATGGACCCGAGGTGCACCAGACGCCAACTCATGAGGTGCGCCGCAGAGAAAGTTGACGTCAGGGGAAGTGTACCGTCAGGGATGCTGGCGGGGCTTGGCAGAACCACGGCCTACATACTCCCGAGAGCACTACTGACCCTGCACCTACTGCCAAGAAGCCCTCTGTTTCTGGTGACCCAAGCTCTGCAAGGAACCTGGCGCTGTAAAAGAAGCCATTTTGGATTTTCACACCCCTCAAGAGGTCTCCGAACATTCGACCTGGGTGGTCCTGCTGAAGAAAGGACTGCGCATGCAGTCTTGCCTTCAGCATCTCGTCCGACATTGCCTCTGCTGTGGGCCCTGCCCGTATCCGCCAATCCAGACTGGCTCAGTCACACATGCCACCGGCCATGGTCAGCTGGCCAAGGAATTCCCAAGAGTTGTAGCTTGAAAGCTAGCTCCTTGAATCACAGAGTCCACAATCCTTCCCAAATCTGGTAGGTTAGTTCTGCTTTTGACTGTAGGTCCCTTATCAGACCCTCTAAATACGCTAAAATGAAGTGCATTAGCGTTTGCCAGCCTCAAGGCCATAGCCACAGGCTGATAGGCACTAGCCACTAACCCATCAGTGGCACGACATTTGTCGTTAGGGTGGCTTATAGACTTGCTGCCTGTGGGGGGAGCTCCAGCCAGCAAAGGTAGGGCCCACCTTCAACGCACCATCCAAGCCCAGCTCCGCAGCACCACTCAGAACAATGAGCCCAGAGTGAGGAGCAGCAGCCTCCCTTGGATGAGCCCACGGCTTCTGCAGACAACCCACGAAGTCAAGATAACTGGCAAGAAAATCTGCCCGCCGGCTGCAGGACCCCTATCTAAAGCTGAAGCCCTAGGCGGCGCAGATGAAGGAGGAAGTCCAACAGCCGATGCTGCCCCAGAGAGCAGTGCCTTGAGGGACACATCATAGGGCTCCGGATGGTCCTTCCCTGCCGGAGGGTCACCGTCATCCTCCTCCTCAGAGACATCCACTCGCCCACTGGAGCCACAGCCAGAGCTGGTGGTATTACCAAAGTTATCAGAGGCCACACGGGACAAAGCATGAGGATGCGGTCCCGGGGCACATGTTGATTTGCCACCATATGCCAATGGTCTTACGCACTGATTTGCTGCCATATATTCAGTGGTCTTATGCGTTGATCTGCTGCCATACGTTCAGTGGTCTTACGCATCTCCTCCAACTGCCTCTGCATGAAGTCCACCCGTGGGCCGTGCAGCTGACTTTCTTTAATCCTCCTGCTGGCCTTCCTGGTTCCAGCTGGGGCGGCTGAGGCTGGAGGAATAGAGCCCTGGTCTGGTGCATACCGGTGTCCAGGCCATTTCCTCCTCCTCCACTCTTGCAGAAGCCATTACTCCTCCAGGAGAACAATAGGAGAGAAAACAAGACAGTTATTCTCATTATTATTATTATTATTGTTGTCATCATAAACAGGCCAAAGGGCTGTTCCATGAGGTACAAGTGTGCTAGTCATAAGGCAACACAGGAATATCAGATTTCAGTTCCCACTTGAATGCAGTACCACTCCCTCACAAAAGGTGGCGAGAGTGCACCAAACACAGGAGCACTCAGTATCACGACAAAGAAGTCTTCTTTTTCTTCCTTTTTTTTTTTAAGAAGACTGTTAGTCGAAAAAAAAAGAAACGATACAGAATTAATGGCAAATTATATCATACTGTTAACTGTTAAGTAAATCCTCCTTGACGAAGGCACACATACATCGCTTATCTCAAGCAGATAGCATATCGCGTGCTGTTATGCTGTTAAAAAACTCTTACCGTACCAGGAGGAAAGAAAGAGGAAGAGTGAGTGGATGCAGGGGATATATATAGGGTGTGCATCCACAGGTGTGGTTAATTTGGTATAATGCTCCTACTCTGAGGATCGTTGTTACGTGGTTAGAGGTTCACTGAAATGAAATAAAACGGGAAAACTCTCAAGTTTACGAAACTTGGGGAAAAGTCGCAATTTGACAAGATCGGTAAAATTTGCAGATTTAGAAAACTGGGGGAAAACCCATATATTACACATTAATCTTTACCAAATTAATAGAAAAAGGGGTGAAAAATAGTCATAAAATTAACAAACACAAAATTATTATTAGCAAATAAAAGAAAAAATCTGAAATTTACATGAGAAACTGAATTTTTGAGGGAAAAAACTGCTAAATTTACAAGATCAGCTGCAGAAATAAGGAACATAGAACTGCATTTTTATTAAAAAAAATGTAAATTTATGGAAAAAGTCTCAAATATACAAAAATCAGAAAAATTTATGACCAAAAAATTTGAAAATTTACATGAAAAAAGTTGCATATTGACAAGAAAAGTCACCAATTCATTAGCAGAAAGTTAAAAATTTACAAGAGAAAAGTGGCAAATTTATGGGAAAATTTTTTGAATTTTAATAGAAAAATTAAGAGGACAGTTGAAGGTAATTTTGATCCCTCACCAAAAATAGCTCAGTAATGAGTCACGCAGCCTAAAGGGGGCGCTGGTGCCGCACAGATCCAACCAGATGTCCCTGTGAGGAGAGGAGTGTCCTCAGACTTCCACCCAGAGCTTGTTGTTGATCACTGTCGTGTTGTAGACATGCTAATGTGCATTTCTGTCCATGAACAGGTTGCTCGGCGCGTCCAACACCTCACCCAGCTGCTCTACAGTCTGCAGGTAAGAGGATCATCTCCTGCGTCGCCACAGGCCTCGTCTGCTCACACAGCAGACGAGGCCCCTCCCAACCTGGAAAAAAGACAGAACCCCCCCATACCATTATAAACCTTTGAACCACCAATTCTAAGCGCAAAAAGAAAAAAATCTCAGAAATTTGCTACTTTTTTCTTTAAAAATTGCAATTTTTTTTCCTCATAAATTTGTAGGTTTTTTCTTGTAAATTTTCAACTTTTTTTCATAAATCTGCAACTTTTTCCATAAATTTATGAATAATTTCTCATAAATTTGTATTTTTTCTGTAAATTTGCACTATTTTTTTCTTGCTAATTTGTAACTTTTTTCTTAAAAAAACGGACTTTTTCTCATAAATTCACAATTTTTTCTTGTAATTTTTTTTCTCATATCTGCAACTTTTTTTCAAAGATCTGCAGCTTTTTTCTCATAAATTTGCAACTTTTTTTATAATAATTTGCATTTCTTTTTATAAATTTGAAAAAAATTCCTTTAAATCTGCAATTTTTTCTTGTAGATTTGCAGCTTTTTTTCCTCCTGTAAATTTTCAACTTTTTTCTCTTAAATTTGACTTTTTTCTTGTAAGTTTACAACTTTTTCTCATTAATTTGCTATTTTTTCTTTAAATCTGCTACTTTTTCCATAAATTTAAAAATTGTTTCTCATAAATTTGTCCCCCTCATGGATCGTCACCTTATCGTGGTGGGGGGGTTTGCGTGCCCCAGTGATCCCAGGAGCTATGTTGTCCGGGGCAATTTGCCTCTGATAGGGTCTCCCAAGACAAACTGGTCCTGGGTGAAGGGCCAGACGAAGAACGATCCAACAGACTCTCATGATAAATTGTATATCAAGGATTCAGTGTACCCCGCCCGGTATGGGGTTACCGGGGCCCCACCCTGGAGCCAGGCCTGGGGGAGGGGCTCGAAGGCTAGCGTCTGGTGGCCGGGTTTCCACCCATGGGACCCGGCCGGGCTCAGCCCGAAGGAGTTACATGGGTCCGCCCTCCAGTAGGTTCACCACCTGCAGGAGGGATCATGGAAGTCCGGTGCTATGTGGATTAGGTGGCAGTCAAAGGCGGAGACCTTGGCGGACTGATCCCAAGCTTTCTAAACTGGCTTTTGGTACGTGGAATGTCACCTCTCTGGTGGGGAAGGAGCCTGAGCTGGTGTACGAGATTGAGCGATACCGGCTAGATATAGTCGGCCTCACCTCAACACACAGCTCCGGTTCCGGAACCAGTCTCCTGGAGAGGGGCTGGAGCTTGGCCTTTTCTGGAGTTGCCCCGGGCGAGAGGCGACGAGCAGGGGTAGGTATTCTTGTATCGCCCCACCTTGCTGCCTCTATATTGGAGTTTTCCCCGGTGGACGAAAGGGTTGCTTCCCTGCGCCTTCGGGTTGGGAAACGGGTCCTGACCATCATTTGTGCCTATGCACCAAATGATGTTTCAGAGTACCCACCCTTTTTGGAGTCTGTGACTGGGGTGCTGGAGGGTGCTCCTCCTGGAGACTCCATTGTCCTACTGGGGGACTTCAATGCGCACGTGGGCAACGACAGTGAAACCTGGAGGGGGGTGATTGGGAGGAACGGCCTGCCCGATCTGAACCCGAGTGGTGTTCAGTTATTGGACTTCTGTGCTAACCACAGTCTGTCTATAACGAACACCATGTTCAAGCATAAGGGTGTCCATATGTGCACCTGGCACCAGGACACCCTAGGCCGCAGGTCGATGATCGATTTTGTTATCGTATCATCAGACCTGCGACCGTATGTCTTGGACACCCGAGTAAAGAGAGGTGCAGAGCTGTCAACTGATCACCACCTGGTGGTGAGTTGGATCCGATGGCAGGGGAGGAAGCCATTCAGACCTGGTAGACCCAAACGTATAGTGAGGGTGTGCTGGGAGCGTCTGGCTGAGGCCCCTGTCCGGGAGGTCTTCAACTCCCACCTCCGGAAGAACTTCAACCACATTCCGAGGGAGTCTGGAGACATGGAGTCTGAATGGGCCATGTTCTCCACCTCTGTTGTTGAAGCGGCAGCCCAGAGCTGCGGCCGCAAGGTGGTCGGTGCATCTCGTGGTGGCAACCCCCGAACCAAGTGGTGGACACCAGTGGTGAGGGGGGCCATTAAGCTGAAGAAGGAGTCCTATCAAGCTTGGTTGGCTTGTGGGACTCCCGAAGCAGCTGAGGTGTACCGGCAGGCCAAGCGGAGTGCAGCTCGGGTGGTTGCTGAAGCAAAAACCCGGGTATGGGAGGAGTTCGGTGAGGCCATGGAACAAGACTTTCGGTCGGCTTCAAAGAGATTCTGGCAAACTGTTCGGCGGCTCAGGAGGGGAAAGCAGCTCCCCGTCCACACTGTGTATGGTGTGGATGGGACACTGTTGACTTCAACTGGGGATATCGTCGGGCGGTGGAAGGAATACTTCGAGGATCTCCTCAATCCCACTGATACGCCTTCCACAGAGGAAGCAGGGTTTGGGGACGAGGGGGATGACTCGCCTATCACAGGGGCTGAGGTCGCCAAGGTGGTTAAAAATCTCCTTGGTGGCCGGGCCCCGGGGGTGGACGAGATTCGCCCCGAGTACCTCAAGGCCCTGGATGTTGTTGGGTTGTCATGGTTGACACGCCTCTGCAACATTGCGTGGAGGTCGGGGGCAGTGCCTTTGGCATGGCAAACCGGGGTGGTGGTTCCTCTCTTCAAAAAAGGGGACCGGAGGGTGTGCTCCAACTTTAGAGGGATCACACTCCTCAGCCTCCCTGGGAAGGTCTATGCCAAGGTACTGGAGAGGAGAGTCCGGCCGTTGGTCGAACCTCGGATTCAGGAGGAGCAATGTGGTTTTCGTCCTGGCCGTGGCACATCGGACCAGCTCTTTACCCTCTCGAGAATTCTTGAGGGTTCGTGGGAGTTTGCCCAACCAGTTTACATGTGTTTTGTGGACTTGGAGAAGGCATTTGACCGCGTCCCTCGTGGATTTTTGTGGGGGGTGCTTCGGGAGTATGGGGTATCGGGCTTGTTGTTACGAGCTATTCGGTCTCTGTACGACCGTTGTGAGAGTTTAGTTCGCATTGCCAACACTCGGTCGGAGTCATTCCCAGTGAGAGTTGGACTCCGCCAGGGCTGCCCTTTGTCACCGGTCCTGTTCATAATTTTTATGGACAGGATTTCTAGGCGCAGCCAGGGAATGGAGGGTGTCATGCTTGGTGACCACAGGATCTCATCTCTGTTGTTTGCAGATGATGTTGTCCTGTTGGCTTCATCCAGCAATGACCTACAGCTCTTGCTGGGACGGTTTGCCGCTGAGTGTGAAGCGGCTGGGATGAGAATCAGCACCTCCAAGTCCGAGTCCATGGTCCTCAGCCGGAAAAAGGTGGATTGTCCTCTCCGGGTTGGGGACAGGCTCCTGCCCCAAGTGGAGGAGTTTAAGTATCTTGGGGTCTTGTTCACGAGTGAGGGGAAAATGGAGCGAGAGATCGACAGACGGATTGGAGCAGCATCTGCAGTGATGCGGACGTTGTACCGGTCTGTTGTGGTGAAGAGGGAGCTTAGTTCTAAGGCAAAGCTGTCGATTTACCAGTCAATCTACGTTCCTACTCTCACCTATGGTCACGAGCTTTGGGTAATGACCGAAAGAACGAGATCGCGGATACAAGCGGCTGAAATGAGCTTTCTCCGTAGGATTGCTGGACTCACCCTCAGAGATAGGGTGAGGAGCTCAGTCATCCGGGAGAGGCTCAGAGTAGAACCGCTGCTCCTCCACATTGAAAGGAGTCAGTTGAGGTGGTATGGGCATCTGATTAGGATGCCTCCTGGACGCCTCCCACTTGAGGTGTTTCAGGCACGTCCCACTGGGAGGAGACCCCGGGGCAGACCCAGGACTCGGTGGAGAGACTATGTCTCCCAGCTAGTCTGGGAACGCCTTGGTATCCCCTCTGAAGAGCTGGAGCAGGTGGCTGGGGAGAGGGAAGTCTGGGCTTCTCTGCTTGAACTGCTGCCTCCGCGACCCGGACCTCCGGAAAAGCGGTAGAAGATGGATGGATGGATGGATGGATGGATAAATTTGTATTTTTTCCTGTAAATTTGCACCATTTTTTTCTCGTAAATTTGCAACTTTTCTATAATTGCATTTCTTTTTATAAATTTGAAAATTTTTCCTTTAAATCTGCAATTTTTTCTTGTAGATTTGCAGCTTTTTTTCCCCTGTAAATTTTCAACTTTTTTTCCTCTTAAATTTGTGACTTTTTTCTTGTAAGTTTAAAACTTTTTCTCATTAATTTGCTAATTTTTTCTTTAAATCTGCATCTTTTTTCCACATAGATTTGTAACTTTTTTCTTAAAAATCTGTGATGTTTTCTGATAAATTTGCAGCTTTTTCTTGTAACTTTTTTCTCATATCTGCAACTTTTTCCACAAAAATCTAACTTTTTTCTCATAAATTTGTAACTTTTTTCATAAATTTGTGACTTGCTTCTCATAAATTTGCATTTTTTTTCCTGTAAATTTGCAAAATTTTTCTTATGAATTTGTAACTTTTTTCTTTAAAATTATTTTTAAATTTTAAAGTTTTTCTTGTAAATTTTCAACTTTCTCATAAATCTTCAACTTTTTTCATACATTTCAGATTTTTTTTCTAAAAAAAGTTGCAATTTTTTCCTCATAAATTTGCAACTTTGTCCTCACAATGTGCATTTTTTTCCTTGTAAATTTGCAAATTTTTCCTTTAAAGCTGCAGTTTTTTCTCATAGATTTGCACCTTTTTCCCCCAGTAAATTTGCGACGTTCATCTGGATGCTGGTTAAATTTTTATTCTGTGTAATTAAATAGTAATTTGCAACTTTTTTAATTTTTAAATTGACATCTTTTATCATATCTTTGCACCTTTATTCTTGCAAATTTGTACCTAATTTACATTTATACGTTTGTACGTCATAGAAAATGTGTGAATACCCCCCATCCCCCCTGTTAAAAAATAACAACTCTCCTGCTGATTGTAATGTCCCTGAGCTGAAGTGCACGCTCCGATACGAATGAACGCTCCCTCCTCAGTTCACACGAGCAGCACACAGCTCATCCTGTTTAAGTTTTATAGCCGGATACACGGAAAAGGGTGTCCTTTGTTTCTTCTGTGTGAACAAACCAGTATTTGGAGGTGAATGCATGTCAGTGTTCATTTGCATGTGATGTGTGTGCCCTCTGTCCTGCTTCCCTGTGCACGTTTGAGGTTTTGATCACAACTTGACTGTCATATTCAAATTTCTGTTTATGAACCCAAAAGCCACAGCTCTCCCACATCCAAACTGACTGTCCAGAGGTGCGTTGGCAGTGTTGCCAACTCTCTTTTGGAGTGAGTCTCTCTCTTTTCCTGTCTCTCTCTCACTCCACAAACCCTTTTTCTCACTCCAAAATGAGAAAATTACTGTCAATATTGTGTGGATTTCTTTAGATTTTTCTATAATAAGAGCTCTCAAGGCAGCATAAAGCAGACTGAACATCTTCTAAAAATTATTCTTAAAGAAGTGTATTTACTGGGGGGAAAAAAAACTTTGTGTATTGTGCACGCTCACTCCACCCCTAACTTCCTGTCTCCCCAGTGCACAATTCCTTCTAAATCTCACTCCGAGCTTTTCTGAAAAGTTGGCACCTTGAGCTTTGGGCCACAGCTGGTAATTCCTAAATGTCAACTTTTATTTAGCATTTAAACTGATGAACGCTAGCTTTAAACCAAAAATACAAGGAGGGCCTGAAAAGTTCCTAGTGATCAAATGTGACCAAATGTGGTTTATTTTTCAACATAGTCTCCCCTTCAGTCCACACACGTCTTTCTTCAGTGTTGCAGTGCTTGGATCCCTGCGGTTGAAAAATACACCACATCTGGGCAAGTTTGACCACTAGGAACTTTTCAGCCCCCCCATAGTCTAAGTTTCTATATTAGCAGAAAAGTGGATATAGCTTGAAATTGAAGAAAGCTGGCTCATGGTTGCTAGCTTAAAAAACTTAAAAAAAAGCTAAAGCTGTTCAGTGTTCGCATAAAAGCTGGCATGGCTTAAAGTTGAACAAAGTTAGCTTAAAAATGCTAAATGAAATTAAAAGCAAAAAAAAAACAGCCTAAATTTGTACAATAGCAGAAAATGTATGGGGAGATGGGCTGAAAAGTTCATATGAACTTTTCAGGTCCCCTTCGTAGCTTAAAGTTGATGAAAGTTAGCTCATGTTTGCCAGCTTAAACAACAAAAAAGCTTAAAAACTAAAGCTGTACATTGTTAGCATGAAAGCTGACATGGCTTAAAGTTGAATGAAGTTAGCTTAAAAATGCTAAATGAAATTTAAAGCTAAAAATGGTAGCTTAAAACCTAAAATAGCCTAAAGCTGTGTTCAGAATGTTCACTCACTCACTTCCTACTTGCTTCATCCATCCATCCATACATCCATCCATCTTCTACCGCTTTTCCAGAGGTCCGGGTCGCGGAGGCAGCAGTTCAAGCAGACAAGCCTAGACTTCCCTCTTCCCAGCCACCTGCTCCAGCTCTTCAGAGAGGACACCAAGGCGTTCCCAGACCAGCTGGGAGACATAGTCTCTCCAGTGAGTCCTGGGTCTGCCCCGGGGTCTCCTCCCAGTGGGACGTGCCCAAAACACCTCAAGTGGGAGGCGTCCAGGAGGCATCTTAATCAGATGCACATACCACCTCAACTGACTCCTTTCAATGTGGAGGAGCAGCGGTTCTACTCTGAGTCTCTCCCGGATGACTGAGCTCCTCACCCTATCTCTGAGGGTGAGTCCAGCAATCCTACGGAGAAAACTCATTTCAGCTGCTTGTATCCGCAATCTCGTTCTTTCGGTCATTACCCAAAGCTTATGACCATAGGTGAGAGTAGGAACGTAGATTGACTGGTAAATCGACAGCTTTGCCTTAAAACTCGGCTCCCTCTTCACCACAACAGACCAGTACAACGTCCGCATCACTGCAGATGCTGCTCCGATCCGGCTGTCAATCTCTCGCTCCATTCTCCCCTCACTCGTGAATAAGACCCCAAGATACTTAAACTCCTCCATTTGGGGCAGGAGCCTGTCCCCAACCCGAAAAGAACAATCCACCTTTTTCCGGCTGAGGACCATGGACTCAGACTTTGAGGTGCTGATTCTCATCCCAGCTGTTTCACACTCAACGACAAACCATCCCAGCAAGAATTGTAGGTCATTGCTGGATGAAGTCAACAGGACATCATCTGCAAACAACAGAGATGAGATCCTGTGGTCACCAAGCATGACACCCTCCATTCCCTGGCTGTGCCTAGAAATCCTGTCCATAAAAATTAGGAACAGGATCTGTGACAAAGGGCAGCCCTGGCGGAGTCCAACTCTTACTGGGAATGAGTCCGACTGAGTGTTGACAATATGAACCAAACTCTCACAACGGTCGTACAGAGACCGAATAGCTCATAACAACAAGCCCGATACCCCATACTCCCAAAGCACCCCCCACAAAAAACTACGAGGGACACAGTCGAATGCCTTCTCCAAGTCCACAAAACACATGAAAACTGGTTGGGCAAACTCCCACGAACCCTCAAGGATTCTCGAGGGGGTAAAGAGCTGGTCCGATGTGCCACGGCCAGGATGAAAACCACATTGCTCCTCCTGAATCCGAGGTTCAACCAGCGGCCAGACTCTCCTCTCCAGTACCTTGGCATAGACCTTCCCAGGGAGGCTGAGGAGTGTGACCCCTCTAAAGTTGGAGCACACCCTCTGGTCCCCTTTTTTTGAAGAGAGGAACCACCACCCTGGTTTGCCATGGCAAAGGCACTGCCCCCGACCTCCACGCAATGTTGCAGAGGCGTGTCAACCATGACAGCCCTACAACATCCAGGGCCTTGAGGTACTCAGGGCGAATCTCGTCCACCAAGGAGATTTTTAACCACCTTGGTGACCTCAGCCCCTGTGATAGGCGAGTCAGCCCCCTAGTCTACAAGCCCTGCTTCCTCTGTGGAAGGTGTATCAGTGGGATTGAGGAGATGCTCAAAGTATTCCTTCCACTGCCCGACGATATCCCCAGTTGAAGTCAACAGCGCCCCATCCGCACCATACACAGTGTGGACAGGGAGCTGCTTCCCCCTCCTGAGCCACCGGACAGTTTGCCAGAATCTCTTCGAGGCCAACCGAAAGTCTTGTTCCAGGGCCTCACTGAACTCCTCTCATACCCGGGTTTTTGCTTCAGCAACCACCCGATATGCACTCCGCTTGACCTGTCGGTACACCTCAACTGCTTCGGGAGTCCCACAAGCCAACCAAGCCTGATAGGACTCCTTCTTCAGATTAATGGCCCCCCTCACCACTGGTGTCCACCACTTGGTTCTGGGGTTGCCACAACGAGATGCACTGACCACCTTGCAGCCGCAGCTCTGGGCTGCCGCTTCAACAATAGAGGTGGAGAACATGGCTCATTCAGACTCCATGTCTCCAGACTCCCTCGGAATGTGGTTGAAGTTCTTCCGGAGGTGGGAGTTGAAGACCTCCCGGACAGGGGCCTCAGCCAGATGTTCCCAGCACACCCTCACTATACGTTTGGGTCTACCAGGTCTGAATGACATCCTCTCCTGCCATCGGATCCAACTCACCACCAGGTGCTGATCAGTTGACAGCTCTGCAGCTGTCTTTACCCGAGTGTCCAAGACACACGGTCGCAGGTCTGATGACACGATAACAAAATCGATCATCGACCTGCGACCTATAGTGTCCTGGTGCCAGGTGCACATATGGACACCCTTATGCTTGAACATGGTGTTCGTTATGGACAAACTGTGGTTAGCACAGAAGTCCAATAACTGAACACCACTCTGGTTCAAATCGGGCAGGTCGTTCCTCCCAATCACCCCCCTCCAAGTTTCACTGTCGTTGCCCACGTGCGCATTGAAGTCCCCCAGTAGGACAATGGAGTCTCCAAGAGGAGCACCCTTCAGCACCCCAGTCAGAGACTCCAAAAAGGGTGGGTACTCTGAAACATCATTTGGTGCATAGGCACAAATGATGGTCAGGACCTGTTTCCCAACCCGAAGGCGGAGGAAAGCAACCCTTTCGTCCACCGGGGAAAACTCCAATATAGAGGCAGCAAGGTGGGGGGATACAAGAATAATTATCCCTGCTCGTCACCTCTCGCCCGGGGCAACTACAGAAAAGGCCAAGCTCCAGCCCCTCTCCAGGAGACTGGTTTCGGAACCAGAGCTGTGTGTTGAGGTGAGGCCGACTATATCTAGCCGGTATCTCTCAACCTCGTATACCAGCTCAGGCTCCTTCCCCACCAGAGAGGTGGCATTCCACGTACAAAAAGCCAGTTTAGAAAGCTTGGGATCAGTCCGCCAAGGTCTCTGCCTTTGACCGCCACCTAATCCACATAGCACCGGACCCCCATGATCCCTCCTGCAGGTGGTGAGCCCACTGGAGGGCGGACCCATGTAACTCCTTCGGGCTGAGCCTGGCCGGGTCCCATGGCTGGAAACCCGGCCACCAGACGCTAGCCATCGAGCCCCTTCCCCAGGCCTGGCTCCAGGGTGGGGACCCGGTAACCCCATACCGGGCGGGGTACACTGAATCCTTGATCTAGAATTTATCATGAGAGTCTGTTGGATCGTTCTTAGACTGGCCCTTCACCCAGGACCAGTTTGTCTTGGGTGACCCTACCAGAGGCAAATTGCCCTGGACAACATAGCTCCTGGGATCACTAGGGCACACAAACCCCCCACCATGATAGGGTGACTATCTATGAGGGGTTCCTACTCGCTATATAGTGAAATAGATAAAGTGGACTATGCAGTAAATGCAATATAGCAATAAAATTAACAGCTTTCGGACACTACTGGGCTTGTTTTTGTGGTGCGATTAATGACATCATCATGGTGAGACAGAAAAACATAACTGATTAATGGTGGTAACAAATGAATACCTGCATGTAATTTGTAGTAAATATGTATTAAATCGTTTTTGCTGAATTAATAAATATAGATACTTTAAAGTAGTTTATGTTGTGATGTGAAGCTCTCCTCTCATGGCTTCGTTGGCTGCGCATTGCATTATGGGATATATTGGCTAATGCAGTGACCATCCATTGTACACTACTTTTCAAAATACATTGTGGGATATTTTGAGTGTACTATATAGTGAATGAAATTTTCAGTTAAGATTTTGAACAGGACTACAAAATGGCTGTTTCACTATATAGTACACTATATGGGCAACAAGTGAACATTTCGAACACTGCATATATTTGTACATTAGCAGAAAAGTGGATATAGCTTGAAGTTGAAGAACATTAGCTCATGATTGCTAGCTTAAAAAACTAAAAAGCTTTAAAACTAACGCTGTACAGCACTGCTGTCAGACTCATTGGAGGGCCAAGACCGTGCAGATTTTACCTCCACCCAGCATCTTCAACAGGTGATTTCACTGAATTTCTTTCCATAGTTGCCAAGTCTGCTTATTATAAGTAACTTTGGGCTTGTTTTTCTCTAGTGGCTTGCAAATCTCATCAGTTGTGGGTTGCGGGTTTTTGGGCTTGCTTTTTAACGTGCAGTCGCTTATTTGGGCTTGTTTGTTTTTGGTAAGTTATTGAGGTAAAAGTGGCCGGCCAGGGGCTTCACTTCTGGCACCCAACGATTCATCCAGTTTTTCTATAGAGCTCAGTGGCCCACCTGACTCCACTCGGCTCTGTACTGGATAATGGGGTGTGAGCTATCCAGGGTTTTTATACAGATCAGTGCATATGGGACCTTAAATCGAAAAAAAAAAAAAAAAAAAATCTCCACTGAAATGAATGGCGAGAGCAAAATTATCTTTTGATCCCAATCAAATTTTGCCACGAGTTACACATATGTTTGTCAATCTAAAAGATAATTTTCCACATAACTAAAGTTGTCGGCTGTCGTATAATAACAGAGTAATATTTAGTTTTGTTTAGACGACTAGTGGACAACAACTTCCATCATCCCACATCACTAAACTGTAATCGTGTTTAGTGTTGTTACTTACGCAGGATGCTCATGTCTTTTCTTTTGTTCAGAGTTTAAAAATTTAATTCATTCAAAGTTTTTATGTTGACTGTGTTAACTATAAATTTGCTGTTGCATATGCAGAATGCATATGTATTTTCCATTAATTGGAGCTTATAAAATTCCGTTATTCAGTGCTGTCTGTGTTTACAGTAAATTCACTGCAAACAAAAATAAATCTATATATCAATATATGTGATCAAGCAGCCTCTTTTTTTACGCATTATGGTAGGTTGCCTGTTGGGTTTTTTGTGAGCTTGTTTCCATAGAGCTGGTTGCTTGTTTGTCTCGTGAAACCTGGCAACACTGTTTCTTCCCACTGATTGTGATCAGCAATCAGTGTTGTACAGTGTTGGCGTAAAAGCTGACATGGCTTAAAGTTGAACAAAGTTAGCTTAAAATGCTAAATGAAATTTAAAGCTAAAATGAAAGCTTAAAGGCTAAAATAGCCTAAATTTGGACAACATTAGCATAAAAGTGGAAATGGTTTCAAGATGACTAAAAATAAGCTTAAGCATGTTAGCTTAAAAGCAAAAATGGTCAAACTTACACAGTATCATAAAGAAATAAATTTGAAGAAAATGGGGATAAAATGCTGAATGAAACTAGCTAAAAAACTGAAAGTGATGGCTTAAAGTCTTAAATTTATGTACAAATCCAGTCACAAATTCAACAGAAATGAGAAGTTGGAGTAAAGTAATTACTCAGTACTCAAGTAACTTTTTTTGGTGACTGCGCTTATCTACACTGGAGTAACTAGTACAATAAGGTAAAGCTGCAGTTACTTGAGTACAACATGTGGCTAGTCTACCCTCCTCCTTGTAAAGACATGCTTTGGCCTTTAATCCATAAAAACTGGGTCACCGGTTGACCCCGATCATGACTTCTGTCACATTTTGCCTTTCAAATTTCCTCCTGCCTGTAGTGAAGCCTGCAGCTGTGGTGAAGTGGGTTCTTGACTCTTTGCATGTTTACCAACCCTGTCACCTCTCTGTGCCAGGCGGCGGTGACCATTCAGGACAGCTGGTACGAGGTCCAGAGGCTCCTCCTCCAGGAGAATGGCCGCAGTTTGCCCCGGGCCCGGCATCTGCCAAGTGCCCGGGGCCATGCCCTGCAGGAACAGGAGAAGCAGCGTCACCTGGAGAAGCAGAAGGAGGAGGCGGCAGCAGCCCGGAGGCTCCGGGACCGGCTGCATCGGGAGAAGGAACGCTGGGAGCGGGAGTGCCAGGAGAAGGAGAGCCAGCAGGGGGAGCGGGAGAGTGGGCTGGAAGAACGGGAGAGACGGTGCCAGCTGGCGGCGGAGAGGCTGAGGCGGGAGAGGGAGGAGCTGGAGGAGCAGCTGGAGGAGTATCAGCAGAGTCTGGAGCGGCTCAGGGACGGCCAGAGGAGTGTGGAAAGGCAGCGGGAGCGTCTGGATCAACAGCAAAGACTGCTTCAGACCCTGAGGGACGGGCAGCGGAGCGGCTCCCATATGGTCACTCCTCACATGGTCACTCCTCACATGGTCATCCTGCTGGATGGGCCAGAGGTAGGACGGAAGCACGAATGACAAGACAGTTTCATGAGGGGAAAAAAGTGCAAATTTATGAGAGAAAAGTTGCACATTTATGGGAAAAATTCAAAAAATTTTAAGAAAAAATTGCAACTTTGAGAAAAATTTAGCAGATTTATAGGAAAAAACTTGCAAATTTGTAAGAAAAAAGTTGCCAATTTAGGTAAAACAGTTACAATTTTATGAGGAAAAAAATTGCAAATTTATGAGAAATTGCAAATTTCTAAGAAAGTTGCACATTTATGGGAAAAATTTAAAAATTTATAAGAAAAAGTTGCAACTTTATGAGAAAAATTTAGTGGATTTATTGGAAAAAATTTGCAAATGTATAAGAAAGTTGACAATTTCGGTTAAAAAGTTACAATTTTATGAGGAAAAAAATTGCAAAATTGTGAGAAAGTTGCACATTTATATGAAAAAAGTTCAAATTTAGGAGAAAAAAACTTGCAAATTTGGAAGAATAAAAGTTGCAATTTGAGGGAAAAAAAATCAATTTTATAAGAAATTTGCAAATTTATGGGAAAAAGTTTTGCAAATTTATAAGAAAGTTGAAAATTTACAAGGAAAAAATTTGTAAAGCCAGACAAAAATAAGTCAAATTTATGAGCAAAGAGTTTTAAACATTTTCTCATAAATTGCAACTGTGTTCTTGGTAAATTTTCAATGTTTTTTTTTCTCATAATTTTGCTTTTTTTTTTTTTCCCCTTGTAAATTTCCTATTTTTTTCTTGTAAATTTGCAACGCTCATCTGGATGCTGGCTGAATTTTTCTTCTATGTATTTAAATTGTAATTTGTGACTTCTTAAAATTTTTAAATTGGTATATCTTATATCTTTGGACCTTTATTCTTGCAAATTTGTCCTTAATTTGCATATATACTACCGTTCAAAAGTTTGGGGTCACCCAGACAATTATTTTGTGTTTTTCATGAAAAGTCACACTTATTTACCACCATGAGTTGTAAAATGAATAGAAAATATAGTCAAGACATTGACAAGGTTAGAAATAATGATTTGTGTTTGAAATAATAATTTTTTCCAGATACTCAACCTGCTCAAAGGAAGGTCAGTTTTATAGCTTCTCTAACCAGCTAAACTGTTTTCAGCTGTGCTAACATGATTGCACAAGGGTTTTCTAATCGTCCATTAGCCTTCTGACTCAATGAGCAAACACATTGTACCATTAGAACACTGGAGTGATAGTTGCTGGAAATGGGCCTCTATACACCTATGTAGATATTGCACCAAAAACCAGACATTTGCAGCTAGAATAGTCATTTGCCACATTAGCAATGTATATTAGATATTAGAGTGTATTTCTGATTAGTTTAAAGTTATCTCCATTGAAAAAAACAGTGCTTTTCTTTCAAAAATAAGGAAATTTCTAAGTGACCCCAAACTTTTGAACGGTAGTGTATATGTTTGCACCTTATACTAAATTGGTGAATCCCCTTGATAAAAAAAATAACAAATCTCCTGCTGTGAAAAGGTAACTGAAAAGTGTGGCCAGACAGATAGGTTTGGGGATAGCGTTAGCATGCACTCTGCAGGTATTTTCCATTGGTGGAGAAAAATCCTGAGTGCTCCTTTAAGGAACACGTGGATCATTGTGTAGAAAAACTGTAGAATGTTCCGTGGGTCTCCTTTAACTCAGTAACCGTCCTCACTAAATCTCCTCAGACTTTCAGCAGCCCGAGGAAGATCTGTAGTGTTTATGGAGTATTTTCTGGCTAAAATCGTTAATGAGAAGCTCTCCTCAGACACCCGTCGCTTCACTCATTTATACCGAGCCGCTCAATCCCTTCATGATGTACGACCTGCGATAATGAGAGCCATTTCAGCATCGTTTGTCTTGGTGCTCCGGCAGCTCTGCTCACCAATAAACATCTTAATGATTGATGATAATTAAACCGGCACAAATAAAAGCATAATTAAAACCAGAGGTGAGCCGCCCTAGAAACCAATCAGCCGTGACTCAGAGGGCGAAGATTATTGGCACTTGGTTTGAAAAGAGATAAAAACGTCACCCACGGGTGGACATCAGGCCAGATAAAGGGGGGAAAAGGCTGTTCTGTTCCTCATGTTGATCACATGGAACAGCAGCGATGGGCTCTGTGTACGGTTGTGTTTCTGATGGAGAAGAGTTTAAACCATTTAAAAGTGGACAGAAAATCTCTAACCTTTCAGCTTTAAACTTTGGGCTTTATTACAACAACGCGGCCCATAATCGGTTTCTCAGTGATGCAGAACATGTTTCCAAGTTAATTTCCTTATCGTAGCAGAGCAAAAGCAAATTTTCTGCTGGACGCAAGTGTAATAGAGGTCAGTCTAATTATTCAGAGGTGTGTTTTGGATAACCCAATCCAAAGCGCTCCTTCCCATCTCTTTAATGCACAGAGGCACATTATCTAACACACACAGACATAAATGGGTTTGAAAGAAGATGATGCCTGTGCAAATTTTCATAAACTTTCATTAACGATGGCTCGGGAGGCACTCCCGGCCTGTGAGGAGATGGAGTGTTCCTTCTCCTGTTGCTTTCGCCGACCGAGGGCCTCTCCCGTCTTGTGCAGGGGTCTGCCGAGGTTTGTGGATCTTTGTCCCAGTCCCTCACAGGCGGGAAGGCAATAGGAGATCTGGCACAGCTTCCCGTGTGCCACTGACCCCCACCATGAAATGCCACGAAGAATAAAAATCTCCAGACTGACGCCTCCTCCCGTGCACCTCATCCATACCAGAACACACACATGCTGCCTATTCATTCATTTATTCCCCTAAAAAAATTCATACATTAATGCCTAATCTATAGATTCCACACGGTAAGTCTGCAATTAAAATGAGTGTGGCTGGAATAAAAAAGAACTATTTAGTGTGTGATCATATAATATAAATAAATAAATTTTATTTACTGCTTTGGTTAACAGCTCTTATCTTATCGTATTTACTCTTGCTCTGAGTGCTGCTATCCCTGTGCTGCTGCAATCCTGGAATTTCCCCATTGTGGGACTAATAAAGGCTTATCTTATCTTACTATTGCCCATCATTATTTATAATGACTGTTACAACTCTCTCCAATAAAATAACAGAAAATCTCAGCGCATGCCGTTTCCTCATGAGCTCCGGAGCCGCGCAATTTCAAAACACGCCACTGAAATAGCATTAAACAATGTGCTTCTGACTACAGACCTCCTTTTTCCTGATCAAAAGTGGATTGTCATGAAACGCCTCATAATACCGATTTATTTTTTTTTTTAACCTTTATTTTACCAGGATGGTCCCATTGAGATTGCAAATCTTTTTCAAGGGTGTTCTGAGCACATCCTGGTGTGCATGAGATTGCACACCGCCGCACCTCTTTGAAATGAGCTTCCAGCTCAAAGCGGATGCACTGTCTACTGGTAATCAGATGGCGGGACGCAAAGCGTAAAAAACAGACCATGCACTGAGAGAAACTAACAAAAACACTGGCGTACAGTGGAAAGTCTGGCGGAAAAGTCAGTTGATGATGTCAAAATAGGGCTCATTGTTTAGATGAACAGAAAAAGAAAACATTACATAGAATATAAAAAAATAACCAGTATATGTATGACTGTTGCAAATTAATGAGTAAAAAATTTGCAAATCTGTAAGAAAAAAATTGTAGATTTAAGAGAAAAAAGTTGCAAATTTATAAGAAAAAGTTACAAATTATTGAGGAAAAAGGTTGCAAATTAATGAGAAAAAATTTGCAACTTTTTTCTTATAAAGTTGCTATCTATGAAAAAAAATGTAGATTTAACTTCTTGCACTGCGGGATACTGCGGGCGGTCACGTCTCTGCGTCCTAGGGCGCACTGAAAAAAAAAGGCTGCATTTCCGTTCTTCCACTACAGACACAGCCGCGAACAGAAAGCCAAAGGAGTGCTTTGATTGGTTTAGATTTGATTAACCTCTCATTCGACTAATAAGAGCCTTGAATTGGGTTTCTGAAACCTTGAAGAACCAATGACTGAAAACCTAGCAAGAAGGACCCGCCTACCAACGGCTGCGAATACAGCGAGCCAATTGAAGCACAGAAGTTCAAAAGCGTGCGTCCCGTGCGTAAAATCTGTTTTGTGTAAGCCGCTGGGTGACACACACGCGTTCGCCAGTCTTTTTTTTCTTACTACTGTTCTTATTTGTTTTGAAAAATCGTTCGCCAAAACCGCAATCATGGAAGCGCAAAACTGCAATAATGGAATCATGGTTTGACCAAGTCGCGTGACCAGAACCACGAGTCCGTAACAAGCGGACCAGCGTCATGTTCGTCTGACAATGAGGAAGAGATGTTCGCCAGCGACACTGCTGTTGTGAACAGGTAAGTGTTATAAGCTAAATTATTCTTTATCCCTGAAAATTGTAATCAAAATGACTTTTGACCGATCGGTAAATTACAACTGTGCGTCATCGCTACATGACGGACCGTTGACGGAACGGTCTGTGCGCCGCGGCCGGACCGTGAATGTGAATGCCCCCCCCCCCACCGCTACAGCGGATTGCAGATATATTGCAGATATTTTAGTACAACTGTGCGTAGTAGACCGCGGTGCACCGTCCCCGCTGGTCCATAATGTAGCGATGGACGATGTCCATCCTCTGTAGCGGTGGGGGGGGGGGGGAGTTGTTATCCTCTACATTAGATATTTTAGTATAATTTTTATTGCACTGTAGGTTATTTTTTGTTGTAAAAAAAAAAAGGCCACACATTTTTTACGTGGCATGCTTCTTTGTGTGTGGGGGCTTGTTTGTTCATTCATTCATTCATGAATGAATAAACACCCCCCCTCCCACACACACACACACACACACACACACACACATACAGCCCTGAGTGTCACCTTTCATTAGAGCCCAAGATCAAGCTTCTATATTGAATCATTCAAAAGTTAGACGTTTTTCCAAACTGTGCCATTTGGCACAATTTGGCACAGTTCAAAAACGCCTGGGAACAACCTGACAAAAAAGCTGTGTAAGCTGTGTAATATATTCATTTTTTGTGGTATTGTTACAAAATTTTGACCTCAGCTGGATAACACTTGGTTCTACATTTCTGTTGCATTTTCCAGCCCGGATCTGACAGCTGTGTGTTATTTGCAAGCATTTGTATCCAAAAAAACACCCAGGCAGACTTTATTTTCTTCAAGTTCAGCATGTTTAGATGACTGTTACTCAGTGGCAGGAACACTTAGAGAGATTATGACTGTTTTGCCAAAAAATTCAAAGTGTTTTCTTTTAAATGAGACCAACCCCATGAAGATGCTGCAAAGGGTTGAAGAACAGCTTTTGATTTACTTTGGGTACGTTATTTTTAGGCGTTTTTAGGTAAATTGACCAGAGTGCAAGGGGTTAAGAGAAAAGTTGTAAATTTTTAAGAAAAAGTTGAAAATTTATAAAGAAAAAAGTTGCAAATTAATGCTGAAAAATTAGCAAATTTATAAGAAAGAAATTTGCAAATTGCTGAGGGGGCCTGTAGCATTTGCGTAGTCTGCTTCACATCCAGAAACACCCCTGTACTGTCCTCCCTGGCCATTCCATTCCAACAGCAGCGACGGTGAAACCTAGCTTAGCAACACATCCATGTGTACTAGCTCACGGGGGTTTGTGCAGGTGCGACCATTTGGAATTCACACAAAACGGATGAACAAAATTAGCGCCACCCAGGTCACAGCACTCCCTCCGTCCCTTGTTAATTCACACACCACCTCTGGTTGTTGCGGGATTATTTATTTCATCTCATCTGTTTTAGTCATGGCGGTTTGACAAAAGCGTGCTGAGGTGGCGGAGGTCTCAGTGTTCTCCCTGCTAATGATTTGGCCTCCGGCGGTGGTTCATGGGGTCAGAGAGACACGCGCACATGCACACTGGGCTCTCGGGTCACTTCTAATTGCCTCCTCTCTGCAAAGGAAAGGCCGTGCTCATGTGAAGGTGGGACGCGGGAGAGGAGCAGGAGCATTACAAGGTCTCTTCAAATTACAGCTTACTTCAACTAGAATTTATGTTATAAACATTGATATCCAGCTAATCATTGCTGTACAGCGCCAGCTAACGTTCCTAAAACTAGCAGTGTATTTGTAAACATTATTTGGGTGGCTAGTTCAAATTTTTCCAGTGCTTTTGTGTGTGAATTTAGGTGTCTAGAGTAGCTACTTATTCCAAAACTCACATCTCACACACCAGGAGCACAGTTTGCTTAGTTGGAGCGACCATGGTTTTTATGGATACTCTGTACATCCTGCTCACCCCACAAGACACTTGTGTTCGCAGTTGGTTCATTCATCCACGCTCAATCATATATTTTATTTTCAGGTGTTATTCCAGCTTATTTTGTTATATTTTGCCTGGGATGGCCCAGTAATTACTAGCCTAGCTTAGCAACCACAGTTTTTATAGCTACTTTCTGTATATTCTGTTTACCCCACTAGACATCCGTGTTCTCAGTTGGTTCATTCAGCCACACTTAATTATATAGCTCAGTTCCAACTATTTTCTGGCTTGTGTACAGTTTGGTAGGATAACCCTGGAATATTGCCACTAGTCAGAATTAGCTTAGCTTACCTACCATGGTTTTTATGGCTACTCTGTTTAAAGGTGTAGATATACTGTACGTGTTCCCAGTTGGTTCATTCATCCACACTCAATCACGTTATCTCATTTTCAGGTGTTATTCCGTCTTATTTTGTTATATTTTGCCTGGGATGGCCCTGTAATCACTCCACTAGCCTAGCTTAGCAACCATGGTTTTTATAGCTACAGTATATATTCTATTTACTAGATATTTGTGTTCTTTGTTTGTTGATTAAGCCACACTTATTATATATCTCAACTTCAGCCATTATTTTGTATTATTTTGTTACAGTTTGATTGAATAACCTTGGAATATTGCCACAGGCCATGATTAGCTTAGCTAACCTACTGTGGTTTTTATGGCTAGTCATTGTAAAAGAGTCGACTTGCGTGTTTTCAGTTTGTTTGTTCATTCACACTCAATGATGTATCTCACTTCCAGGTGTTATTCTGGTGTTATTTTGTTATTTTTGGGCCAAGATGAACACAGGTGGACATGCTAGCTGAGTTGGCCTATCCTAGCTTCCAGCATCTGTGATCCCAGCTGGCTCATCTTCTTCTTGTTCTTCTTTTAGATTTTGATTGGCGGCTGGCAACCAGCTTACAGGTGCATTACTGCCACGTACTTCACTCCATATCATCACTCCATCTGGTCAGGAGCTGTAGTCCTTCTATCATCATTGCTGTGTCCAATCGAACCTCAACTCTATCTTCAGACATGGCTCTTCTTCGTCTCCTCGTACTTTTCTCTATATCATCACTTCACTCTATATCATCACTCTACACATCTTGGCCTTGGCAACTGCCAAGATCTCAGCCACCCAGGCCTGTCTCCTACAGGTGCATTACCATCACACACTCTATATATGTCTCCACTCTTCTTCTTCTCTTAGATTTGATTGGCGGTTGGCAACCAGCTTATAGGTGCATTACTGCGACGTACTTCACTCCATATCATCACTCTATCTGGTCAGGAGCTGTAGTCCTTACCGCCACGTACTTCACTCAGTAAACATCACTCTATGTATCAAAAGTCAGAATTCTTCTCGGTTGGCAACCTCTACCAACAACTCGCCTTATATCTCACTCAATGTGTCTGTAGTTTGGCTAGGAGAACTCCTCCATCAGCAGCGGCTTGCCGCACTTAGCAGGGTTTTTTTTAAAGAAGTGTTTGATCTGAAAATAAACTATACATATAAATCCGCTAACAATTATGTGAATACACAAATAATTAACTAGTTACAATCTATTTATGATTTTTTAAGTTAGTTTCTTCTTATACTTTTTATTCTTTAGTTAGCATTTGATGTTTTTCCATCCTGAGGGTTTTCTTTTACACCAATTCATTGAGTCATGGTGCTTTTAGAAAAATATCAGCAGCAAAATATTTGTTCTGAAGAAGCCTCACGCGAACACAGAACAGAGCATGAAGCGTTTTTCAGAAACACTTTCTATCAAATAAAAATGCCCCCATAAAAATATATACACTGTGAAGTCTCCAGTTAGAAGAAGCCATTTTTCATTTCTGTGAGTGCTGCTTATAAAATGTTATACACTTCCATTATTTTTGGGCTGGAAGGTAAAATCTCTGAGGCGGCTGCTGGAAAAACAAGTTTAATGTGACCCCACAAATAAAAACGTGTTGAATTTAAAGGTGCCATTCACTGCACTTTTCCCACATGTTGACAGCTCCGACGGGTCTTAACAAAAACATTTGTGACATATTTCGACCAAACAGCCTTTTTTAATTATTGCGGCATCATTGTGAATCATCTCTTGCAGCCTTCTTCAGAACAGCTCGTTTCAGTGCACGTCTCTTTTAATGTCCAACTTGACCCTCCCTCTTTCCTTATTATTGCTGGCTAGCTCCTAGCTTGGATAGCGAGCCTGAGCTAGCTAATGTAAATTTGTCTTAAAAAATGGATGATATTTCACATTTTCTATAGTCACTCAGTGAAGAAAAAAATTGATTTTCTTTGTATATGCCAAATTTAGGAAAATCGGCTGGAATGCTGAGGGGTTAAAAGAAAAGTTTCAACTCTAAAAGTAAAACGTTGCAAATTTACAGAAAAAAGTTGAAAATATTTGAGAAAAAGGTAAAAAAAAATTACAAGAAAAAAGCTGCATTTTTTTGAGAAAAAGGTTGTACATTTTTGAAGAAAAAGTTGCAGATTTACAGTAAAAAAAAAAGTTGCAAATTTACAAGAAGAGTTGCAAATTTGCAAGAAAAAAGTTGCAAATTTTGGGAAAAAAGTTGCAGATTTTGAGAAAAAAGTTGCAAAATAAGGACAAAAAAGTTGCAAATTTAACCCCTTGCACTCTGGTCAATTTCCCTAAAAACGCCTAAAAATAACGTACCCAAAGTAAATCAAAAGCTGTTCTTCAACCCTTTGCAGCATCTTCATGGGGTTGGACTCATTTAAAAGAAAACACTTTGAATTTTTTGGCAAAACAGTCATAATCTCTCTAAGTGCTCCTGCCACTGAGTAACAGTCATCTAAACATGCTGAACTTGAAGAAAATAAAGTTTGCCTGGGTGTTTTTTTTTTTTAGATACAAATGCTTGCAAATAACACACAGCTGTCAGATCCGAGCTGGAAAATGCAACAGAAATGTAGAACCAAGTGTTATCCAGCTGAGGTCAAAATTTTGTAACAATACCACAAAAAATGAATATATTACACAGCTTTTTTGTCAGGTTGTTCCCAGGCGTTTTTGAACTGTGCCAAATTGTGCCAAATGGCACAGTTTGGAAAAACGTCTGTAACTTTTGAATGATTCAACATAGAAGCTTGATCTTGGGCTCTAATGAAAGGTGACACTCAGGGCTGTGTGTGTGTCGGGGGGGGGGGGTTGTTTATTCATTCATGTATGAATGAATGAACAAACAAGCCCCCCACACACAAAGAAGCATGCCACGTAAAAAATGTGTGGCCTTTTTTTTTTTTACAAGAAAAAATAACCTACAGTGCAATAAAAATTATACTAAAATATCTGCAATGTAGAGGATAACAACTCCCCCCTCCCCCCCCCCCGCTACAGAGGAATGTGGCGCACAAAAAAACGGTCCGTCAACGGTCTGTCATGTGGCGATGACGCATAGTTGTAATTACCAATCGGTCAAAAGTCATTTTTATTACTATTTTTAGTGATAAAGAATAATTTAGCTTATAACACTTACCTGTCCACAACAGCAGTGTCGCTGGTGAACATCTGTTCCTCATTGTCAGACGAACATGAAGCTGGTCCGCTTGTTACGACTCGTGGTTCTGGTCACGCGACCCAGTCAAACCATGATTCCATTATTGCGGTTTTGCGCTTCCATGATTGCGGTTTTGGCGAACGATTTTTCAAAACAAATAAGAACAGTAGTAATAAAAAAAGACTGGCGAACGCTACTGTTACACAGGTCTCAATGTGGGTACGAAACAACCTGCTCTGCAAGCTCGCTGGTGCAAAATGGGGGGCGGCAGTCTCCACCCTGCGCACCTCAGCACTGGCCCTTTCATACTCTGTAGCAGAATATTGTGCCCCTGTCTGGTCCAGGTCATCTTACACACACCATGTAGACACCCAGCTCAACTCAACCATGAGAACTATAACTGGAACAATCCGCTCAACACCACTCCCCTGGCTCTCTGTACTGTCAAACATAGCCCCTCCACACATCCGGCGAGCAGCATTAACTCAAAGGATGCTCCAAAAAGTTAAAGATTTTCCTCACTTACCAATCCATGCAGATATCTACACCCCACCCACTGCCCGACTTTCATCCAGACGGCCGATTTGGAAAAAACCCTCCCCCAGCTGACTTTACCATCCAGACAGCTTGGCAAGAGGAATGGGAGACCAAGGAGGTCCCAAACAAACAGCTGGTGATAAACCCCAACCAACAGGTCCCGGGCACCAACCTCCCAAGGAGACAGTGGTCTACACTCAATCGCTTCAGGACTGGACATGGCCCCTGCTTGGCCAGCCTTCACAGATGGGGCAGTAGCCCTAGCCCACTGTGCGCATGTGGAGAGGAGCAAACTATGGAACACATCATAGAGGCTTGCCCGCTCCAAAGACTGGAAGGAGGATTACACACCCTCCATACAGCAAACCAGGAGGCAACTGCTTGGCTTAAGGACTTTGCATTCGCTAAATAAATGTGGGTCACCCAGCGTGCCTTTTACGCACGGGACGCACACGTTTCAATCGTCGAACTTCTCTGCTTCAATTGGCTCGTTGTATTCGCAGTCGTTGGTCAGAGGGTCCTTCTTGCTAGGTTTTCAGTCATTGGTTCTTCAAGGTTTCAGAAACCCAATTCAAGGCTCTTATTAGTCGAATGAGAGGTCAATCAAATCTAAACCAATCAAAGCACTCCTTTGGCTTTCTGTTCGCTGCTGTGTCTGTAGTGGAAGAACGGAAATGCAGCTTTTTTTTTTTCAGTGCGCACTGAGACGCACAGTGCGCACTAGGACACACGAGGACGCACTAGGACGCAGAGACGTGACCGCCCGCGGTATCCCGGAGTGCAAGAGGTTAAAAGAAACGTTTCAAATCTACAAGAAAAAAGTTGGAAATATTTGAGAAAATAAAAATTAACACGAAAAATGTAGCAAATTTTTGAGAAAAAAGTTGCAGATTTACAAGAAAAAAAGGTTGTACATTTTTGAAGAAAAAGTTGCAAATTTACAGTAAAAAAGTTGCAAATTTGCAAGAAAAAAGTTGCAAATTTTGGGAAAAAAGTTGCAAAATAAGGTCAAAAAAGTTGCAAATTTAAAAAAAACCTTTAAAATCTACAAGAAAAAAGTTGGAAATATTTGAGAAAAATAAAAATTAACACGGAAAAAGTAGCAAATTGTTGAGAAAAAAAGTTGCAGATTTACAAGAAGAGTTGCAAATTATAGGGAAAAAAGCTGCAAATAGAAAAAGTAAAACATTTACAAGACCAAAGAGGAAAATGTTGCGAGAAAAAAGCTGCAAATTTGCTAGAAAAAACTGCAAATTTGCAAGAAAAAAGGTGCACATTTACAAGAACAAGTTGCAAATTTTGAAAAAAGTTGCACATTTTTGAGGAAAAAAGTTGCAAATTTAAAAAAAGTTTCAAATCTGCAAGAAAAAAGTTGCAAATTACAGGAAAAAAACTGAAAATTTATGGGGGAAAAAAGCTGCAAATTTGTAAGAAAAAAGATGCAAATTTTCTAGAAGAAAGTTGCAAACTTACAGGTACATCTCAGAAAATTAGAATATCATGAAAAAGTTCAATATTTTTGGTCACTCATTTCAACTGAAACCCATATATTATATAGATTCATTACACAGAGATTGATGTATTTCAAGTGTTTATTTTAATTTTGATGATTATGGCTTACAGCCCATGAAAACCCCAAATTCAGTTTCTCAAAAAATTAGAATATTACATACTGTAAAATTAATTTTAAAAAATAGTTTTTTAATAGAAATGTTGGCGGACTGAAAAGTATGTCCATGTACACACTCAATACTTGGTTGGAGCTCCTTTTGGATTAATTACTGTATCAATGTGGCGTGGCATGGAGGTGATCAGCCTGTGGCACTGCTGAGGTGTTATGAAGGTCCAGGTTGCTTTGATAGTGAACTTCAACTCGTCAGCATTGTTGGGTCTGATGTCTTTCATCTTCCTCTTGACAATCCTCCATAGATTCTCTGTGGGGTTTAGGTCAGGAGCGTTTGCTGATCAATCAAACACAGTGATGCCATGGTCATTAAACCAGGTTTTGATTCTTTTGGCAGTGTGTGTGTGTGTGGGGGGGGGGGGGGCAAGTCCTGCTGAAAAATGAAATCAGCTTCTCCATAAAGCTTGTCAGCAGAGGGAAGCATGAAGTGCTCTAAAATTTCCTGGTAGACGACTGCACTGACTTTGGCCTTTGTAAAACACAGTGAAAAAACACCAGCAGATGACCTCTGTTCAGATAAAAATAAATTTTGCATTTCATTTGGAAATCAACGTCCCAGAGTCTGGAGAAAGAGTGGAGAGGCACAGAATCTAAGTTGCCTGAAGTTTAGTGTGACGTTTCCACAGTCAGTGATGATTTAAGGAACCGTGTCATCAGCTGGTGTTTGCCCACTGTGTTTTATCAAGACCAAAGTCAGCACAGTCGTCTACCAGGAAATTTTAGAGCACTTCATGCTTCCCTCTGCTGACAAGCTTTATGAAGAAGCCACAGTGATACAGTAACTAATCCAAAATGATCCTCAACCAAGTATTGAGTGTATACATGGACATACTTTTCAGTTGGCCAACACTTCTATTAAAAAACAATTTTTTAAAATTAATTTTATGTAATATTCTAATTTTTTGAGAAACTGAATTTGGGGTTTTCATGGGCTGTAAGCCATAATCATCAAAATTAAAATAAACACTTGAAATATATCAGTCTCTATGTAATGACTCTATAATATATGGGTTTCACTTTCTGAAATGAGTGACAGAAAATATTGAACTTTTTCATGATATTCTAATTTTCTGAGATTTACCTGTAGGAGAAAAAAGTTACAAATTTAACCTGTTAAAGTTCCGGTGTCCTGCTGGTGGGATGTTTCAGATTTTCTGCTGCCACCCAGTGAAGAAAGAACTTGATTTTCTTTGCGTCTG
The DNA here is from genome assembly GCA_020510985.1 of Pholidichthys leucotaenia. NCBI lineage: Eukaryota > Metazoa > Chordata > Actinopteri > Cichliformes > Pholidichthyidae > Pholidichthys > Pholidichthys leucotaenia. The sequence goes on along the minus strand of CM035850.1, from coordinate 21,309,464 downwards.
CCAAATTTAGGGAGATTGGCTGGGACGCTAAGGACTTTAAAAGGGTTTAAATGACAACAAAGGGCCCCCTAAACACTCTCACATTGGGCCTCCAAAAATCTAGGACCGGCCTGGTGAGGCTACTTTTACTTGAGTACGTTTGTTCCTGCTCTGATCAGCTTTTCCCACCGTCACAGTTGTTACTACAGGTTTAGCATACTTTCATTTAGCTGTTATGTTATCACACGCTCTTCCTGGACCTGCATGCAGATGCATGAATGCATCTCTGAGGTGCATCACCGACAGGTTCCACAGGTGTGGACACTATCACTCCATCAACATATTTTATTTTTTTTTTCTACAGAAGCTGTCACCCAGGCAATGATTCACGCTCCTTTGTTGTTCCCGCTGTCGATAACAATCTCTCTGCTCTGAATGTCAATCTGACATTTGCTCTTCTTCCATCAGGATCCGGCGCTGCGGCGGCCCGGAGACCACACCGGGAACGGCTCCGTGTTTGTGAACGAGGCCGCCAGCATCAACAACCGCCACGGTCACCACAGGGCAAATGACGCCAGCGCGCACAACTGTCTCAACACGCTGCTGGCCCGGTCCGCTAGCCGACGGCCCCCCGTGGTGAAGACGACGGGGGCGGGGCTCCCCTACGTCCCCGCCCAGAGTCTGCAGCTGCAGCACACAGCCAGCGGTGAGAATTACAAAATCAAGTGAAGAAACAATTCTGCACTTTCGTCTCTGTTTGCATCTGCTCTAAAGTCTAACGCAGTGAACATCAACCGGTGGCCCGTGGGCCACGTCCAGCCCGCCACAGCTTTCCAGAATATTACCGAATTCATGAATAGTTTTGTTGCAAGTGAGGCACACGGGTGCAGTGTAATTTATGAAAGTCTGCAAAAAGACACAACTTTACAAAACTGGGGGAAAATTTCCAAATTTATGAATATCGGGGAAAAATGGCAAAGTTACCAAATTAGGGAGGCGAGGGGGAGTCGCAAATTTACAAAAGGGGGAAAGAGTTAGAAATTTATAAATGCTGGGGAAATTTGCAAATTTACCAAATTGAGGGGAAAAGTTGGAGGTTTATGAAACTGAGGTCAAAAATTCACAGCTTCACAAAACTGTGGGAAAAGGGCTGGATGATTAACTGAATTCAAACCGAAACCGACCGTCGTGACACAGAACCAACACGATCTTGCTCACGTCGGGGTTTTTGTTTTGGTTCTGCAGCATGAATCCTTAGGAGTGACCCCGGTCACGTGGTCACAATAAACTGATTACTGGGAATAAACGGAAAATGGAAATGATCAGCTGTGTCGTGTTTACATGCACTGAATAAAGGCATTAGTTGAGGGTAAAGCCGTGGAGTTAATGACCCCGGTTACATGGCCTTTATCAGATTATTCTGTTTATGTACAGAAATCCAACCATAGAAAGGTTTATGATGATACTGAGGGTCATTCTCTCATATGTGTACAGATTCATGTCGGTTCTCGGTATGTTAATTAACTGCTGTGCTTAAGCTTGCTCACAGGGGATCGTTTGATCGTTGGGGTTTTTCTCTGGATTACTAATGATTTGTGCTCATGTATCTAGCGCCGCAATATGACTTGTTGTGATTAAGCACTATGCAAATAAAGTTGAATTGATCTTCTCTATCACTTGCAACAGCGGTGCTCGTTGTCAGAAATCTGCTGCCTGTGGGACGGTAAAGGACCCGTCTGCTGTAACTCTGGTTTCACTGGCGCGTGTGTGAGAGAGAGCGCTCTGAGCACACAAACACACGGCGCACTCAAGGCCGTAACCCTGGTGAGGCCGTGTCCGTCCTTCCAGCCTCTCCCCCCCCCACCTCCACCTGCAGCAGCATCAGTGAGCCGCCAGCACAGAGGAAAGAAGCAAATCGATGCCTTCTCCATCTATCGACTCGGCGGGGCAGACAACAGCGTGTGAATCACAGTTCACAGGCGACGCTTGACTGATTGGGACATCGATCCCCAAAAAATCAATACAAAACTCATTACTGCGCGGCTTGTCATCGTATCAGGTGAAGGGGGGGGGGGTGTCGTTGGAGGATTGGGGGGGTGAGAAATGCGGACACAAATGAATCTGTGTTTTCACTCTGTCGGTGTCAGCTACGCTCTCGTCTCATTCTAACGTTCACAACAGACAGGGAAGATTACAGTTTACAGTCACCCCCCCGGAAGCAGGGGTCAGTGTTAACTGTGGCCTGACAAGAAGTTGCCGGTGTTGTTTACCCGGCGGGGCGGGGCGATCTCTTCCTCGTTGATCAGCTTATTAACCTCTCCTGATTACTGAGCACACATGAGCCTCGGTGAAACCCGAGCTGCTCGTTAATGAGGCCGAGGTGGCTGCTGTCTGCAATGGGGGGGGGGGGGCGGGGGGGTGATATGGGGTGCGTCCCAGTTCACCCCTTCACCCCACCAATCTGTTTAGCAACTTTTACAAAATTTTCCGGTAAATTTTCAACTTTTTTCTTATAGGCTTGCATCTTTTTTCTCATGAATTTGCATTTTTTTTCTTGTAAATTTGCACTTTTTTCCTGTAAATTTTCAACTTTTTTTCCTCATAGATTTGCATCTTTTTATTCTCTCAATCTGACTTTCTAATAAAGTTGCAATTTTTTCTCGTAAATTTGCAACTTTTTTCTCATAAATTTGTGACTTTTGCAAAAAATTGCAACGTTCTCATAATTTACATGTTTTTTTTCTTGTAAATGTGCAATTTTTTTCTCATAAATTTGCAACTTTTTACTCATAAATTTGACTTTTTTCTCAAAAAATAAATTTTTTTCTCATAAATTTTCAATTTTTTTCTTATAAATGTGCAGTTTTTTCCTGTAAATTTTTAACTTTTTCTAATAGATTTGTTTTTTCTCAATAATTTGACTTTTTTCTAATAAAGTTGCAAATTTTCTTTGTAAATTTCTTTGCATAAATTTGCATATTTTTCCTCAAAAAATTGACTTTTTTGTCATAAATTTGCATTTTTTTCTTGTAAATTTGTACTTTTTTCCTGTAAATTTTCAGTTTTTTCTCATAGATCTGCATCTTTTTCTCAATAATTTGACTTTTTCTAATAAAGTTGCAATTTTTTCTCATAAATTTGCAACTTTTTCTCGTAAATTTGACTTTTTTTTCTCAAATATTTTTTCTCATAAATTTTCAATTTTCTTCTTATAAATTTGCAATTTTTTTCCTGTAAATTTTTAACTTTTTCAAATAAATTTGTATTTTTCTCAATAATTTGAGTTTTTTCTATTAAAGTTGCAATTTTTCTTTGTAAATTTGCATAAATTTGCATATTTCTTTCTCAAATTTGACTTTTTCTCATAAATTTTCATTTTTTCTTATAAACTTACAATTTTTTCCTGTAAATTTTTAACTTTTTCGAATAATTTGTTTTTTCTCAAAAATTTGTGACTTTCTCGTAAATTTGCATTTTTTTCTTGTAAATTTGTAATTTTTTCTTGCAAATTTTCAACGTTTTTCTGAGTTGCATCTTTTTTCTTGTAAATTTGACTTTTTCTCCAAAAATTGCAACTTTCTCATTTGTTGTTTTTTCTCATAAATTTGCGACTTTTTTCCTTCAAGACATTTTTTTCTCATAAATTTTCATTTTTTCTTATAAATTTTCATTTTGTTCCTGTAACATTTTAACTTTTTCTAATAGATTTGCATTTTTTCTCAATTTGTGAATTTTTTTCTAACAAAGTTGCAATTTTTCCTTGTATATTTCTTTGCATAAATTAGCATCTTTTTCTCAAAAATCTGACTTTTTTTTCTTCATAAATTTGCATTTTTTTTCTTGAAAATTTGTAATTTTTTTTCCTGTCAATTTTTTTTGTCTAATAGATTTGCATTTCTTTCTCAATATTTTGACTTTTTTCTAAGAAAGCTGCACTATTTTGTCACAAATGTACATAAAAATCTTCACCAAATGAATTAACCCCTTATCAGCAGCCAGTTTTCCTACAAATACGCAAATTTAGCATACACAAAGAAAATCACATTCTTTCTTCGCTGAATGGCAGTAGGGAAGTTGAAGCGTCCCACCAGCAGAACACCTGGAGTCCCCCGTACGATCTCATTCTGGGTCACAGATGACCTGGTATGTGGCCAAACCGGGTGGATCTCTTTATTATTTAATGGCGTGAAGACAAAAGGAATCTTTCACATGCAGATTCTGCCCCATTGTGCTGCTGTCAGCCATGTGGATCAGAAGATGATCTGGCTTCTCATCCATTCCATAATTTGTTCCAGCGGAGTGTAATCTCGGCCAACCGGTTGGATGGAATTTCCTGAGATGGCGTTTCGTGTGATGAGTCGCATCAGGTCTTTATTTTTACAGAGAAAGGCTGGGGGAAGAAAAGCAGGATGAAGCCGTGGCTTTACAGTGTGAGGAGGAGTCGAAGGCTTTTCCGGTATCCTGAACGGTGCGCAGACGTATCGCCAGCTAGCATGGGATTCTGCCTTGATAACATAATGGGGATGATACAGCACACAGACCTGAGAGATTCTCTGTGGGAGGAAACCTTGTTCCTTCAGTGGCCATCTTTTCTTCTTTTCACACACAGCCATGGGCGCACATGTTGTCCCAGCCAGCATGTCCATGTGGGCCCCACCAACGGTTAAAGCTGGGTCTATGTGGGTTTCTCCGCGGGTTCCATTTTAGGCCCATCTGTGTTTGCCCACATGGACTTTACCTGTTTTCAACTTATTTTCTCATAAAATTGCTGTTTTCTTGTAAACTTGTAACTTTTTCTCATAAATTTACCTTTTTCCCCCATAAATTTGCGACTTTTTTTTTTTTTTGTACATTTGGAACTTTCTCAAAAATTTGCAGCTTTTTTTTAAGATAAGATAAGCCTTTATTAGTCCCACAATGGGGAAATTCCAGGATTGCAACAGCACAGGGATAGCAACACTCAGAGCAACAATCAGAAGGCAAGAAAAAAAACAAGCAAGCAAGAGCAGCTAATATACATATGTACATATTACTATAAAATATATATATACACACACACAGACACACAGTGCAGAGCATTGTAGCTAGGTGGAATAAATATGTAAGTATATAAACACACAGTGCGGAGCAATGTAGCTAGATGGAATAATATGTAGATGTATAAAAACACAGTGCGGAGCATTGTAGCTAGATGGAATAAATATATAGATATATAAATATAAACACACCCAGTGCTGAGCATTGTAGCTAGATGGAATAAATATGTAAATATATAAACACACACAGTGCAGAGCATTGTTGCTAGATGGGATGAAACAGCATAACCATCTACTTAGTTATCCTACATGGTATGATTATGTGCCCATACATGTTCTCACCCTCCATAGTGACCGGTATTTTCCTAGTTGTATGCCAGAGGGGACCATTGTGTAAGTCTATTGCATCTTTTGCATTCAAAAAACTATTAGTTTGTTACGTCTTTTTGCTATCTCTGCGAGCAGCCCTGCTTAGGTTGTACAGTCTGACAGCCGTTGGTAGGAAGGACCTACGAAACCTCTTGGTTGTGCACCTGGGATGATGTAGTCTGCTGCTAAATGAGCTCCTCAGTGCATTCAGTATGCATATGTATGCAGTATGTATACAGTTTTACTGTAAACTTATAATTTTTCCTCATTAGTACGGGGCCTTTTTTCTTAAATTTTCTATTTACTCATATATTTACTACTTTTTTGTTAATTTGCAACTTTTTCTATTTTTTTCCTCAAATTTGTGACTTGTTTCTTGTAAACTTGCTAAATTTTTCTTGTAAGTTTGTAACACTTTTTTTTTCCCGAGTAAATTTGTGACCGTTTTCTCATAGATTTCTTCCTATTTTTTGTAAATTTTTCAGTTTTTTTTAAATTTGAGGTTAAAAAAAAATGTGAACCTGTATGACTTTATTGCATAATTTAGCATATAGCACAAGTGTTCCTGAAACCTGCTCACCCATATTAAAGCCATGTGCTCCCCAGATGGGTTTAAAGTGGGTAGACTGATTAGCTGCTCACCTGTACCACAGGTAAAATTTACAAGGAGAAAAAGTTGCAAATTTATGAGAAAAAAGTTACGGATTTTAACCCTTTGAGTGTGAGAATTTGTATGCCCTAGTGGCAGAGTGCGGCACTGCGCCTGCCTTCTCACTCTGACTTTGTCAAAAGTGAGAATTTTTTTTTTTTTAAATGTACTGATTTCTTGTTCATATACTTTGAAGATAAAATGATGAGGTACCTCTGTACAAAAAACAGTGTCAAAAGACTGAACCATTTTTTGTGTAAATATGTCAAAACTCCAGTTTTGACTGAGTTATGGAATTTAAAGAGGTGCCGTGACATTATGCAAATTAGATGCGTAAATTTATTCCTATCTGAAACTTTGGATCATATTTTACATCTTTCTAATTGACAGTAAGCCATTATCTCTTGCAGCTTTCAAGTTATAGCCTTGGAAATCTGAACTATTTTATTGACAAAAAATATTTACCACTCTTGACCACTAGGGGGTATGTCACAGTTTGGCAACATACACACTCATAGGGTTAAAAGAAAAAAAGCTGCAAACGTGTAAGAAATGTTTCCGTTTTGCCTTTTTTGTCATTTAGCGTTTTCCACATATTGAATGCTGATAACCCCAGTTGACTCCACCCTCCCGCTGTCGTCACTCCTAAGATCTGTGGTCGAGGCTAATGCTAGCCTGTTAGCCCCTGTTTTGGGCATGGCCAGAGCTAATGGCTAAATGTGAGAAAGTAAAAGCCCACATAAATGATTAACTGGGACAGGGGTGTGCAGTTTAAGAGTTCAGTAGTATCGGAACGGCCCCTGAGTTACAAAACAGAGAATGAATGAACGACTAGCTTTGCTAACTGCTGTTGGTGGAGGAACTGTCACAATGAAAGAATCATAAACTATAATAAAATATAAAATAACATCCAGGAATGAGATAAGGTTGTGTTAATAGTTGTTCTATCAAGGTCAGTTATGTCAAGGGAAGCCACATGCTAGGCTAGCTTAGCTAGTGTGTCCGTCAGTGTCACTACAATGCCATCTTGGCTAAAATACAACAAAATAGGCCTGAAGAGAGAGCGTGTTATAGACATCATGTAGACATGGAAATCTCAGTGTTTGAAGAAGAAGATTGTTCAGAACTCCTTATGGAAACTCAAGATACAGATATAGAGTGAAGAAGATGAAGAAGAGGTTGCCAACCGAGAAGAATTCTGACTTTTGATACATAGTGATGTTTACTGAGTGAAGTACGCAAGGAGTACAGCTCCTGACCGGATGGAGTGATGATATAGAGTGAAGTATGTGACGGTAATGCACCTGTAGGCTGGTTGCCAACCGCCAATCAAATCTAAAAGAAAAAGAATAAGAAAATAGGCCTGAGTAACACCTGAAAATGAGATATGATTGTGTGTGGATTAAAGAACCAGCTGGGGACTCGGATGTCTAGTTGGGTGGAGTCGTCGGCCTCCGTCGGTCTATGATGACCATGGAAGAGAATCCTAAACGTCTGCTCTGCTGGAACAGCACCGCCTGTGGCTGAACAGGCTGATGCGCACCGGTGTTCTACCTTCCAGCGTTGGGCGTTGGTAGGATTCAAGCCTAGGCAGGAAGATATGGAGGACAAGATGTTACCCATGCAGCATGTTCCCCCTCTCCACATCACTGATGAATCCAAAGGAACAGCAGGGCTGCTATAGTTTGGCACCAGCGCCGTTGCAGGAGCTGCCAGAACGATGTTGAGCACAACAGAGAACTGCCTTAGGGGCTCCGACTCTGGATTTTCCCTCAGGGTTGACTCCCGAAGCCTTTCCCGTGACCGGGTGTGCCGTAAGGCAGCGGAGGTTTGAAATCAGGGTTTACCTTCCCCTAGATGGGCTACCTTCCCAGGTTGACGAGCCACCATCTACCCGAAGCATCTGGTTTTAAGGCGCCAGAGATCCACCCTCACCCCTTCTCCTATTAGTAAAAGCAGTTCCGCCAGCGGTTATGGCTGCCACGTAGGACGGACGTGTTTCACTCTGCTCTGCTCCTGGAGAAAAAAATCGGCAAATAACTCTCTCATTTGGGACAGAACGTATCCCAGCGTTTGGGCGAGGATATGTCGGCGAAGCCTAAGGCTGGAAAACCAGGTAAAGGAAAAAGCGAGCCGCCGAAACAGTCCAAATTAACGGACTTTCAGGTCTGTGACGCAGCAAACAAAACTCCATATATGGCGGAGGAGGCTGGCAACGGTGCGATATCTGCGGGGAGCGGCGCAGATGCGCTGATGGCTGCCATGAGTTCAATGAGAGCGGACTTTTCCTCTAGATTTGATGGGATTATGACAGCGTTGGAAGGAATAAGAAAGGAATTGGGTGACTGTGTAGAACGAACGGCGCAGATGGAGCTCCGTCTCGCTAGTGCTGAAGATGACGTCACCCGTCTTCAATTAAAGGTGCGCACTTTGGAAAAAAAAAATAAATGTCTAGAAGATAATATTTTGGATTTGGAATCTCGGTCGAGACAGAATAACTTGAGGCTGGTGGGTCTTCCAGAGGAATCAGAAGGTCGGGACGTATATTCCTTTCTGGAAAAGTGGATTCCGGAGGTGCTGGGCAGCGAGGAGTTGCAATCAGCAGTGGTTCTGGAAAAAGCACATCGTATTGGCCCACGGAGAGATAAGGGACCGCCGAGGACCTTAATTATGAAGTTTCTTAGCAACAGAGACAGGATGAAGATCTTCAACGCTGCACGAGCTAAAGGAGAGATTAAACACCAGGATCAGCAGGTGCGGTTCTACCCAGATTTGGCCACAGGAATCCAACAATTGAGGAAGCAGTTTGATCCCATACGTAAGGAGCTGCGCAACCTTGGGATTCGTCATGGTGTAATCTATCCTGCGAGACTGTTGACCACGTATGAGGGCAGAACCCACATCTTCAAGACCCCAGAGGAGGCGCAGGAGTTCATCAAAAAGATCAAAGAAGAAGAAGAGACTGGTGGGAGCTAAGCATGAACAAAATATAAGGTAGAATAATAAAGCATTTGCACAGGCATCTGACTGACTTGAAGTAAACAGCAAGTTTACAAAATATAGATTGTATTATATATTAAAAAAAAAACAAAAACAAAACAAACAAAAAAAAAAACTATGATGTACAAAGTTGTTAAAAATTTTGGAGTTAAGTTGGAAAACTACAGAGGAGAGTTAATGTTACGTCATTAAAAGCAGTAGAGTTAGGGTGATTGGGAGGATGAAGAAGGAGTGGCTTAGGCTGTTCCCCGTGGATGTGGAACGGTCGATGGCTATATCGGGAGACGGAATTTTTCTTTTGATTTTGGGGGGTTCGCCACAAGTGTGGGAAGGGGGAATTTGTTTGTGTGTAGTTTGTAGGATGAATGTTCAACCACTCATGTTTTTGCTTCTCTGTATGAGCATGTTTACACTGCAAGGTAATCCCAAACTCTCTATTGATCATAAACCAAAGTGTTAATCTTAATTTAACTTCATGGAATTGCAGAGGTCTACAAAATTTAAAAAAACTTAAACAAGTTATGAATAAAATAAGACATGGGTTCAAAAATTGTGTTTTTACAAGAAACTCATCTAATAGAGGAGGATATAAAAAGAATTAGGAGTAGATGGCAAGGAAGTGTATTCACCTCATCATTTTCATCCCGGGCCAGGGGAGTTATGACTCTCATACATAAATCAGTCCCTTTTCAAGTGAAAAATGTAATTGGAGACAAACTTGGAAGATATGTAATCATTCAAGGTTCTTTGCTATTAGAAAATATAAATCTTGTGAACTTATATGGTCCCAATATAGATGATCAAAAGTTCTTTGCTAATTTATTTCTTATTTTATCATCACTTACAGGGCAACATATAATAGCAGGGGATTTTAATTGTACATTGAATCCAGGTATAGATAGATCAACAGGACTGGATTGTACGCACAATGGATGTAGGATGACTATTAATCATTTTATGAAAGAATTGAGATTGTTAGATATATGGAGAGAAATGAAACCACAAGTTAAAGCCTATTCTTGTTATTCCAGTACCTACAAGACATTCTCACGTATTATTTTTTGATTTCCACAGAATTAAGATCCAAGATTCAAAACTGCTTTTATGATAACATCGTGATCTCTGATCATGCACCCTGTTGTCTAATATATGTAGATAAAAAATTGACAAAGGAATCAGGTAGATGGCAATTTCAGCATAAATGGCTTCAGGATGAGGAATTTGTCAAGTATATAGAAAAACAGATAGACGAGTACTTTGACATCAATACTACACAAACATCAGCATGTGTAAAGTGGGAAGCTTTCAAAGCTTTTATTAGGGGACATATTATTAGTTATACAGGATCAAAATCTAAGAAGACTCGAGAGGAGAGAGCCAAATTGGAACATAAAATGAAAAGTCTTCAGGAAAAAGTGTATGCAGGAAGTGATCCAAGGTTGGAGAATGAATTACTGATTTTGAGAGCTGAATACGACAAAAAATCAGCGAATAGAGCTGCCTCGAGTCTTCTAAGATTGAAACAATCTTTTTATGAACAAGGTGAAAAATCAGGAAAATTATTGGCATGGCAGATTAAACAATTAGAAATTAAAACACCAATTACTAGTATTATAAGTAATGGACAGGTAGTTATAGATCCTTTAGAAATTAACAGAGCCTTTAGAGATTACTATGAAAAATTATATGATACTAAAAATGAATTTGATTTAACAAAACTAAATGGGTTTTTGAACGAACTATCTATACCGTGTATTCCAAATGAAAACAGGGAGATATTGGAGTCTAAAATTAGTCAAGAAGAAGTTGGGCTAGCCATTGATAATATGAAATCAGGAAAAAGTGCAGGACCAGATGGTCTTCCAGTTGACCTTTATAAGAAATTTAAGAATAAATTAATAAAACCTTTTTTGGAAATGGTTTTAGAAGCATTTCAAAATAATAATTTACCGTCATACATAAATAATGCCTTAATTATACTGCTGCCAAAACCAGGTAAGCCCTCTAATAAATGTGAAAATATGAGACCAATAAGCCTATTAAACGCCGACCTTAAGATAATCTGTAAAATTTTAGCAAGACGAATACAAGAAATTTTACCAAATATTATTAATCGAGATCAGAATGGCTTTATAAAGGGAAGACAAGGCTTCCATAATGTAAGAAGACTATTTAATATTATTTATTTTAATAAAGAAGCACCGGATACAGCTCTCCTATCACTGGACGCCGAAAAGGCCTTTGATAGAGTTGAATGGCCCTTTCTTTTTGAAGTCCTACAAAGGTTTGGACTTGGAAATAATTTCATAAAATGGGTTCAAATAATATACAATAATGCTACAGCAGAAATCCTAACAAATAACAATATTTCAAAACCAATAAAAATCAATAGAGGATGTCGACAAGGCTGTCCACTTTCACCTTTACTGTTTACTATGGCAATTGAACCTTTAGCGATAGCGATACGTTTACATTCACAAATATATGGAATTAAAGTTGGACCAACAGAACATAAAATCTCCCTGTACGCCGATGACATAATTTTGTTTATGTCGAATCTAAAAAAATCAATTCCAACCTTGTTGAATTTAATAAAGAATTTTGGGGAAATATCAGGATATAAAATAAATAAAACTAAATCTTCAATATTAATGCTAAATGAGACCCAGAGAAATTACCCAGCCCCTGAGGTAAATCAATTCAATGTTGTAAATCAGTTTAAATATTTAGGAATCCAAATTGTGCCTAAGCTAGAATCAGTCGCCAGTGTCAACTATGAAGCCTTAATGACAGATATTAATGAGTTACTTCAGAGATGGATGTCACTACCAATGTCGATGATCGGGAGAATCAATATACTTAAAAGTAATATTTTACCTAAAATACTTTATTTATTTCAATACATTCCCTTATCACCACCTTTAGATTTATTCTCAAGAATAAAAAAAAAGTTAGTGGAATTTATATGGAACAACAGGAGGGCTAGATTACGTCTGTCTTTATTATATTTACCATTTGATCGTGGAGGTCTGAAATGTCCAAATTTTATGTTGTATTATTGGTCGGCACAACTGAGGTCTATGACATATTATTTTTCATCAAATGATCTCCCTCACTGGACTGAAATGGAATCATACAATTTACCTTTACCTCTTCCCATATTCATATACTCAGATTCGGCAAAAAAATTACAAAAACAAGTTAAAAATCCATTTGTAAAGCATATGATCAAAATATGGTGTGAAGCTAAAAACTATTTAAAAGAACCACAGTTATTGTCACAATTTAGTCCAATATGGGGTAATCAATATTTTAAACCAGGGAGAGCGGACGCTGTATTTAAAGTATGGAATTTAAAAGGGATACAAAAGATTCAGGATTTATATTTGCCATGTGCAGACAACATAATGTCTTTTGAAGAGCTGAGGATCAAATTTAATCTCAATAGAACACATTTTTTTAAATATCTTCAACTTAGAAACTTTATTCGATCAAATCAAAATAAAGCTCTCACTCGACCTATTTATTCATCCTTGGAAAAAATGATGATGAAAGATAGTAAAAGAAAGGGTATTATTTCAGAGTTTTATAACTCATTGACACTATCTTCAAGTGAAAATTCACTGAAAAGATTAAACTACTGGAAAGAAGATCTGCAAACTGAAATTTCAGAGGAACAATGGGAATTGGCTTGTACAGAAGCTCAAACCAAATCAATAAATGTACGCCTTAAATTGATACATTTCAAATGGTTAATGCGGATGTATGTTACACCTGAGGAGTTAAATAAATATAACAAAAATATACCAGATACATGCACAAAATGCATGGAAAGTAAAGGAACTCTATTTCATTGTGTATGGGAATGTAGATTAATAAGAATGTTTTGGGAAGAGGTGAGGGTAACAATTGAAAAAATAATCTCAAAACAAATCATATTGAATCCTAAATTGTTTTTGTTGGGTCTGTACCCAGAAAAGCATAATTTTAATAAAAGTGAAAGAACATTCATAGACCTCAGTTTGCTTAATGCCAAAAAATGTATTGCACTATTATGGAAAAAGACTCATAGACCAGATGTGACTCAGTGGTTAAGACAGATGTTAACAAACCTTCCATTAGAAAGAATAACATATATACTGAAATCAAAGGAAATTGTGTTTGAGAATATATGGAGACCTTTTATTGATTATGTAAAAAAATTAAACATAACTTTTGAAGAAGAAGGTGAATGATGTGTGTGGACCTTGTAAATTCCAAACTGGTGAACATAATATGTATACTTATGTATTGGATTGTCTAGACTAAACAGAGGAGCATTGTTGAAGATTTGATTTTGCTGGTGGTTGTTGGTGTTTTTAGTGCATCCTTTTTTTTTTTTTTTTTTTTTTTGTAGTACTTTAGTGTTAGTGTTTGATTGTTTGTATCATGTTTGTTAAAAAAAAAAAAAAAAGGTTCAATAAAGATATTGTGGAAAAAAAAAAGCAGTTCCGCCGGGCTTAGAGACTAAACCACACGGGCAGGCTAGGAGTTGGACTTAGTTGTCAGAGGCTTTTCGAGACGCACGCCGTAAGGAGCATTTTATGAGCACTGGGAGCTTAACCCCAGTGCCGCTCCTGGCTATGACAACCTTGGAAAGTCTGGAGTACTTTATCAAATACAGTACATTCATTCTAGTTGGGTGAGTAAATTATAAAGAGTGTTGCCATAAAACTTGCAGTTGCACCAGTAAGCTACTAACTAGGTGGGCTGCACTATCTTTGGAATGGTTTCAGACGCTCACAGGGACATTTCTGGTTTTCCTAAACCTCGACCACAAACTGAGACATATACAGGAAGTACAGCTGAGCCATGAAGTTGGATTGCTTGCTGCTGAGGTAGGTCTAGCCTCTTGTAACTCGAGATCAGGCTGTGGTGTTCCTAAAGTCCTGGTGCCCATCGTCCAGGACGAATGTCTAATGCAGTCAGAATGATATATAGACAGATAAATAAATACACATGAAAAACAGGCCAACCTCCAGCGCTTTATTTCTTCCAGTTTTTGAACAGATGATCCTCAGATTGACTTGGTGTATGTATGTTAGCATTCTGCAAGAACTAGCAGTAGAGTTAGCTCGCAGCTAGCTTTTCTGGGGGCATCCATCTTGTTTCAAAGTTGCTTTATAGGTCAGTAAAAAGTCTGACAGGCAGTTTGTGATGTCTGCAATAGGAAATTCCATAATATACTGTATTTCTTTTAAATTTGCAAACGTTCCCCTCTTTGCAAAAGCAATCAAACACTGAAACGGTTCCACCGCTGAACTATTTAAGTGTTTGACTCTCGCTCATCAAGGCCAGGCGCACACGGAGGCTAACAGACTCGCATGTTATTAATCAAGGAGAGACACTTTCCTACTGGGACACAATGAGGCAATTTATAGTTCACGCCATCTGTTACCATGACAGCGCACCTGCCCTAATGGCGCTCGTCGGCAGCCGCCGTGCACACAAGTAATGCAGGAGCATCGTAGACAGTCGGCAAGAAGACACCCCAGAAAAGAAAGTGAAGGGTCATGTTATGGATCCTGGAAGAGGACGTCCCCTGTTTGTTATGAGAACAGGCTGGCTATGATGTAATTGTTGCTCCAATGAACCTCAAGGGTTGCAAAATTATTAATAATTTTAGGATTTCTGTGCTTTTTTTAATAGCCAGACATTGTACTCATGTAAAAGTAGCATTGAATTAATTTCTCAAGTATGCGTAGTCACCAAAGAAATTATTTGACTAAGACCAAGTATTTATTCTTGTTTTAGTACTCTTATTATTATTAATATTAATTTTATATAACTATTTATTATTGTTATAAGTATTTAATAGTACTTATTTAGTACTACAGTGATCCCTCGCTACTTCGCGCTTCACCTTTCGCACCCTCATTGCATCGCAGATTTTTCAAAAATATTCATCAAAAATTCAAAATTGAGAAAAAATACATTACAACATCACGTATCAACACGGAGAGCCAGCACAACTCAAAATTCACCTCTCTGATTTGCTGGCCAGCATCTCCCCCCTAAGAGATCGCTCCCGACTCTAGATTTTGTTCTCGTGTTGGCTCGGGAATCTCGCGAGAGTGCATCTCTCTTCTCTCATCTCTTCTTTTCATTCTCTCGCTCTTTCTCTCTCCCGAGAGAGAGAGAGTGAGAGAATGAACGTACGTATTATTTATATTATTTATACATTATTTTATGTATCAAAAAACTAACAAGATCAGCCTGGAATTCCACAAAGGGGGGTGACGCTACTTCGCGGTTTTTCACTTTTCGCGGTCGGTTCTGGAACCCATTAACCGCGATAAGTGAGGGATCACTGTATTAGTGTTTACTAGGAAAATAAATTCAGAAGTAAAGCTCAAAATTTAAGCCAAAAATTCTCACAACAAATTTGCAAGGTCACAAAATTTATGTGAAAAAAAAACAAAACAAAAATTGACTAGAAAAGTTGCATTTTGTTTTTTAGAATGTTATAATTTATGTGAAAAGTGCTGCAAATTTACCTCAAATATGATGTAAGTAGAATAAAAATAGAGTAGAACAAATTTATCAGGAAAGCACAAAGTTTATGCCAGAAATTTTACTAATTTAGGAGGTAGGTTGCAGTCTTATGGGAAAACACTCTTGCAAATTTGGGTGGCAACAAATTTTTACATGGAAGAAGTCTTCAATTTTACTCAAAAGGTTTTTAGATTTGAAAATTTTTGAAAAAACTGTTTAAAAAGGAATAGACCTGTACACTTTTGGAAAAAAAAATTGCAAATAATCAAAAAATTACCAGAAAAAGTAGCCATTTTTGTGAGGAAAAAGGTAACAAATTTACAATTTAAAAAATGCTGCAAATTTATAATAAAAAATAAACTCACAGTGGCTTTCTTTATAGTACAGGTTGCTGACCCCTGATCTAAAGTGAAAGGGAATATTTTCAAGAATGTAGTGAGACCAGCTACGATACATGGTTTGGAGACGGCGATGCTGACAAAAGGCTTAAAGTCTTCCAGCCATATTTATTTTTTTGTGCACACTGAGATTGCAGTGTTTATAAGGAAAAAAATCACAAATGTTTGAGAAAGGTTGCAAATCTATGAGAAAAAAGTTGAAAATTTACAGGAAAAATAGTGTTACAAGAAAAAATGTAATTTTTTGAGAAAAAGATGCACATTTATGAGAAAAGTTTGAAAATTTTCAGGAAAAAGTTGCAAATCTATGAGAAAAGTTGCACCTGTGTGAGAAAAGACAAAATTTTGAGAAAAAAGTTGCAAATTTATTAAAAAAAAAGTCACAAATTTTGAGAGTTTCAAATCTAAGAGAGAAATGATCAAAACTTACAAAAAAATTTGCAAATTTACAAGAAAGAAGTGCAAATTTATGAAAAATTTTGCAAATTTATGAGAAAGCTTCAGATTTATGAGGGGAAAAAATTGCAAATTTACAGGAAAAAATTGCACATTTATGAGAAATGTCACAAATTTTTTGAGAAAAAAATCAAAAATTTACAAGAATAAAATTGCAGTTTTTTTAGAAAAAAGTTTTGAGTCTATGAGAAAAATGATTGAAACTTACAGGAAAAATTTGCAAATTTACAAAAAAAAACATGCAAATTTATGAGAAGTTTTGGATTTTTGAGAAAAATTTGCAAAATTACAGGAAAAGAAGTCACAAATTTATGAGAAGTTTCAAATCTAAGAGAAATGATCAACTACTACCAGAAAAATTTGCAAATTTACAAAAAAAATGCAAATTTATGAGAAGAAATTTGCAAATTTGAGAAAAAAGTTCGAGACGTATGAGGAAAAAAGTTGCAAATTTATACGAAAAGTCAGTTTTTGAGAAAAAATGTTTCAAATCCAAGAGAGACGTGATCAAAAATTACCAGAAAAATTAGCAAATTTACAAGAAAAAATGCAAATTTATGAAAGTTTCAGATTTATGAGAGAAAAGTTGCAAATTTACAGGAAACTCAAATTTTTGAGAAAAAAGTTTCAAATCTGAGAGAAATTATCAAAAACTAAAAGAAAAATTAACAAATTTGAGAGAAAAGTTGCAAATTTATGAGAATTTCAAATTTGAGGAAAAAAGTTGCAAATTTATACAAAAAAGTCAGATTTTTGAGAAAAAAGTTTCAAATCTCAGAGAAATGATCAAAAATTACCAGAAAAATTGGCAAATTTACAAGAAAAAAAATGCAAATTTATGAGCAAAAAGTTTCAGATGTGAGAAAAAAGTTGCAAATTTACAGGATAGTCACAAATTTCTGAGAAAAGTTTCAAATCTAAGAGAAATTATCAAAAATTTGCAAATTTACAAGAAAAATGCAAATTTATGAGAAAATGTTTCAGATTTATGAAGGAAAAGGTTAGCAAATTTATGAGAAAAAAGTTGAAAATTTACAAGAAAAAATGGAAAAAAAAAGTTTCAAATCTGAGAAAAATGATCAAAACTTAGAGGAAAACTTTGCAGATCTACAAGGAAAAAAATGCAAATTTATGACAAAGTTTCAGATTTATGAGAAAAAAAGTTGCAAATTTACAGGAATAAAGTCACAAATTTATGAGAAAAATGTTTCAAATGCAGCTGTTGTCAGACCAGATTTTTCTTTTAAATACAAAAATCACTGGCAGTGGCTTTCTGTGTAGCACAGGTTGCCGAGCCCTGATCTAGAGTGAACGGGAATATTTACAAGATGGTGGTGAGACCTGCTATCATACATGGTTTGGAGATGTCTGTGCTGACAACGGGCTTACAGTCTTACTTCCATGTTTATTTTTTTTTTGTGTGTGCGCACTCAGATGGCAGCTGCAACGGGGAGACCTGGACATCGACAGCGAGCGGGGCCGACCCTCAGCTGGATCTGAGAGTGGTTTCCATGGAGACCGAGAGCGGAGGGGAGGAGGAGGGCCAGGAGGAGACCATCGTGTACCTCTGAATGTGGACGACGTTTCTGACTCTGAAAATCCATCATAGTTTTAGTTTGCGTCGCTTTGCATCATTTTTTTGGTAGCGCTGAAGGAACTGTGTGTCGTGCACCTCAGCTCAGCGTGTCGGGCGCCTCCTTCACGTCCTTGTGTGTTTCTGCCTCGCCTGCAGCTACAACTTCTGCCTTTCTCCGGCTGCTCCTATCTCGTCCCTCAAGCTCCATATTTATTAGAGAAAAAAAACTCACACAGTCCATATCAGTGAAACATCAGGCCGCGTCTCTCTGGTGGGTGATTGTCTCGCCTCGGAGTAAACGGCCCCTCTTTGATTCGTCAGACAGGTGCCGTTTATTTACGAGCCGAGCACGACGTGGAGCGAACGACATCAGGGCTGAAAGACGATGTCTCGTGTTTTTCAGACTTACTGCCTCTGGCTGCTGTTTGTGTGTTATTATCTGAGGCGTGTTTTTCCCTGGGAAAAGGAGTGAGGACAGAAGTATGGAGAGATGATGCAGATGTGCTGAGAGATGAAATCTTACATGAAGGTAAAATAAAGACGTGACGAGGATGAGAGGATCGCGCGCCATCATTTCATCACCGCTAATTATTTTGGTCTTTTCGTGGCCAGTCAGTCCATCAAATCAGTCGGTGCCAATTTATAAGACAAAGTGGTGTAAATTTAGGAGAAAAAGTGTGCACATTTTTGAGGAAAAAAGTTACAACTTTGTGAGAAAGTTTAAAATTTACAAGAAAAAAAAACCTGCAGATTTTTGAGAAAGTTGAAAATTTTCAGGAAAAAAGTGGCAGATTAATGAGGAAAAAAAGTCAATTTTTTTTTTTTGAGATAAAAGTTTCAAAACAGAAAAATGTAGAAAACATACAGGAAAAATTTGCAAAATTATAAGAAAAAAATGCAAATGTATGAGAAAAATTTCAGATTTATGAGAAAAAAGCTGCAAATTTACAGGAAAAAAAACTACAAATTTATGAGAAAAATTTTTGCAAAAAAGGTTACAGATCTATGATGAAAAAAGTTGAATGTTTATAGGAAAAAACTGCAGATTTACAAGGAAAAAATTGCAAATTTACAAGGAAAAAATTGCAGATTTTTGAACCCTGAATTTCCCTCTGGGGATCATCAAAGTATACAAATATAAAATACGTTTATGAGGGGAAAAAAGCTGGAAATTTATGAAGAAAATTTGGAAATTTTTAGGAAAAAAGTCAAAAGTTTTTGAGATAAAAGTTTCAAAACTATAAGAAAAATGTAGATAACTTAGGGGAAAAATTTACAAGAAAAAAATGCAAATTTAGGAGAAAAATTTGCATATTTGAGAGTTTCAGATTTGAGGAAAAAAGCTGTTGATTTATGAGAAAAAAATTCATACATTTTTGAGGAAAAAAGTTGTAAATTTACAGGAAAAATCTGCCAATTTCTGAGAAAAATCACGGCATGTTTTTCCTGGTAGGAGTGAGGACAGATGTGTTTTTGTGGAGCAACGCTGCAGATGTGCTGAGAGATGAAAGCTGCGACGCGGACGAGAGCAACGCGCTCAGTTGTTGAACTGCTGCTTATTATTGTGCTCCTTTCATGGTCAGTCAGTCCATGACTGAAATATCTCAAGTTATGGCTGGATTTTCATTACGTTAGTGGTCGCCCGAGGATGAATCCTGTATCATAGTTGTGGTTTTTGATTGAAATGTCTTTCAGCCATGAGATGGATTGTCGTAACGTTTTCGTAAACCATAATCCCCCCCTCGGGATCAGGAGTGAAGAGTGCTGATCCTTTTGCCTCGACGTCTGCAGTCACCTGCAGATAAATACAGTTGAACAAGAGGACTTTTAAAAGATTGTCTGGTATTCCACTTATACAGATGGAGAACTGTAAATGAGGTACAAATGTGCAAGAATAAAGGTGGAAAAATATGCTGATAAAATATGCCAATTAAAAAAAGTTGTAAATTACAGTTACAGAGAATAAAAATATAGCCAGCATCCATATGTGGGTTCAGTGCTGCAGATTTATGAGAGAAAAGTTGAAATTTTACAGGCAAAAAGTTGCAAATTTATGAGAGAAGTTTCAAATTCATGAGGAAAAAAGTTGTAAATTTTTAAGAAAAAAAATGCAGATTTATGAGGAAAAAAAAGTTGCAAATTTATAAGAATGTTGAAAGCTCAAAGGGGAAAAAAATGCAAATTTACAAGAAAAAATTTGCAAATTTATGAGAAAAAACTTTCAAATTTACAAGAAAAAATGTGTAAATTTGAGTAAAAAGCTGCAAAATGGCAAGAAAAATGTGCAAATTGAGAAATTTTTTTAAGAAAGTTGCAAATTTATGAGGGAAAAAAACTTGCAAATTTATGAGGAAAAGTTGTAAATTTTTAAGGAAAAAAAAAATGCAGATTTATGAGAAACAAGTTGCAAATTTATAAGAATGTTGAAAGCTCACAGGGGAAAAAATTGCACATTTACAAGAAAAAAATTACAAATTCATGAGGAAAAAAGTTGTAAATTTTTAAGGAAAAAAAATGCAGATTTATGAGAAAAAAGTTGCAAATCTGTAAGAATGTTGAAAGCTCACAGGGAAAAAATTGCAAATTTACAAGAAAAAAAATTGCAAATTTATGAGTAAGTTTCAAATTTACAAGAAAAAATGTGTAAATTTATGAGGAAAAAAGTTGCAAATTTATGAGAAAGCTGCAAATCCATAAAAATGTTGAAAGCTCACGGAAAAAATTTGCAGATTTACAAGAAATGATTTACAAATTTATGAGGAAAAAAATTGTAAATTTTTAAGG
This sequence comes from Pholidichthys leucotaenia, assembly GCA_020510985.1. Classification (NCBI taxonomy): domain Eukaryota; kingdom Metazoa; phylum Chordata; class Actinopteri; order Cichliformes; family Pholidichthyidae; genus Pholidichthys; species Pholidichthys leucotaenia. Next base: position 21,288,683 of record CM035850.1, on the reverse strand, counting down.
AAAATAATGCAGATTTATGAGAAACAAGATGCAAATTTATAAGAATGTTGAAAGCTCAGCGGAAAAAATTGCACATTTACAAGAAAAAATTTGCAAATTTATGAAAAAAAGTTTCAAATTTACAAGAAAAAATGTGTAAATTTATGAGTAAAAGCTGCAAAATGGCAAGAAAAATGTACAAATTGAGAGAAATTTTTTTTAAGAAAGTTGCAAATTTATGAGGAAAAAAAACTTGCAAATTTATAAGAAAAAGTTGTAAACTTTTAAGGGGAAAAAAATGCAGATTTATGAGAAACAAAGTTGCAAATTTATGAGGAAAAAAAACTTGCAAATTTATAAGAAAAAGTTGTAAACTTTTAAGGGAAAAAAATGCAGATTTATGAGAAACAAGTTGCAAATTTATAAGAATGTTGAAAGCTCACAGGGGAAAAAATTGCACATTTACAAGAAAAAATTTACAAATTCATGAGGAAAACTGTAAATTTTTAAGGGAAAAAAATGCAGATTTATGAGAAAAAAGTTGCAAATCTATAAGAATGTTGAAAGCTCACAGGGAAAAAATTGCAAATTTACAAGAAAAAAAATTGCAAATTTATGAGAAGTTTCAAATTTACAAGAAAAAATGTGTAAATTTATGAGTAAAAAGCTGCAAATTAGCAAGAAAAATGTGCAAATTGAGAATTTTTTTAAGAAAGTTGCAAATTTATGAGGAAAAATTTGCAAATTTGAGAAAAATGTAAATTTATGTGGAAAAAAGTTGCAAATTTATGAGGAAAAAAGTTGTAAATTTTTAAGGAAAAAAATGCAGATTTATGAGAAAGTTGCAAATCTATAAGAATGTTGAAAGCTCACAGGGAAAAAAAATTGCAAATTTACAAGAAAAAAATTTGAAAATTTATGAGCAAAAAGCTGCAAATTTGCAAGAAAAATGTGCAAATTGAGAAATTTATTTATTTTTTTTAAGAAAGTTGCAAATTTTTGAGGAAAAAAAGTTGCAAATGTCGAAGAGAAAAAGTTGCTGTGGGAGGCGTCGGCTCTTGTGAACACATGAGCCTGTGTGAATGCTCTCCTTCCACAGCAGTGACGCCGCCTAAATAAAGGCATAAATGTGAAGAATCAAAACGACATTACAAAGCCTGACGGCGGTAGTTGTGATTCATGCTGAACTTGAATATTCCTGTGAGGTAGAACATCTGTTGAGTGGTTCTCCCTGTAAAAGGATCCCGTGCCGAAGTTTTTGCAGCTGCTTTAAATTCTCAGAAGCAGCTGGGATGTTTTGATGCCATTTCACATGTTCTGTACGTGTCGTTTATGTGCTTTTATTTATTTATTACAAGAATAATGTTTCACTGTGCAGGATGTGCCTTGTTTTGAGCTTGTACATTTTGATAAAATTATCTCTGAAACCTGAAGCTGTTTTGGTTTTATTCCAGCTCTGAAATGCAGCTTCGCAGGTGCGTTTTATTCCGCGACACAACCAGTTTAGTCAGCCTGGGGCCAAATTACAGTTCTTGTCGGAGACTAAAAAGTTAGCCAGCATCCATGTGCTGGTTCAACGCTGCAAAGGCAAAAATTGCAAATTTACAAGAAAAGAAAAACCTAAATCTTGAGAACAAAGGCACACATTTGTGAGGAAAAAAGTTGGAAATTTATGAGAAAAAAGCTGATATTTTTCAGGAAAAGATTGCAGATTTTTTTTTTTTTTTTTAAAAAGCTGCAAATTTACATGAAAAGTTATAAATATATGAAAACATACAAATTTACAGGAAAAGTTGCATATGAGTCACAAATTTTAGAGAAAAGGGTTACAAATCTACAAAGAAAAGTTTAAAATTTACAGAAAAGTTTCAGAGTTATGAGAAAAAAGTGCATTTTTAAGAAAAAAATTGCAAATTTATGAGTTTGATTTATGAGAAAGTTGCAAATATACAGGAAAAAAGTTGCAATTTATGAGAAGTCACAAATTTTACACGAAAAGGTTATAAATCTACAAGAAAAACATTTAAAATTTACAGGAAAAATGGCTAATTTACAAGGGGAAAAAAGCAGCATTTTGAGAAAAAGGGCACATTTGTGCACACAAATGTATGAGAAACGTTAGAATTTATAAGAAAAAAAAATCCATAAGAATAAAGCGTCAGATTTATGAGAAAAAAGCCATTTTTCATCGAAGGCTGCAGACTGATGAGTGGGCCTGGGTGCAGAGCCGGATCCTGTCCAGCTTTCCTGTGTGAACAGATGCGGGGTTTGCAGCCTCGCGCCGGTGACAGGTGCCGCGCCAGGTGCGTGAATGTCACCCATTTCCCGTCTGAACGCCGCTGAATCGCCGTCATATAAACCACATCCGCATCGCATGTTTGTGTGGCAGCAGGTGACGTTTGTGGAGGAAAACAGTGGTTCGTGTTTCTGAATAAACTCGGATCGTGTGGTTTCAGACTCTCCCTGACAGCAGGCTTGTTTTTCACCTGCTCCACGCGTTTCTCCTTTTTCAGACAGGCAGCAGAGCGGCTGCCTCAGATCGACGGCGTACACCTCACTGCTGCGCACGCCGCGAACGCCCACTTCATTTCAAGTCAGCTGCAGTCCCCTGCGTTAATGCATTTTTGCATTAATAAGCATGGATTTCCGCAGCTTGGCAGTTCCTCTATGCAGTGGCTGCTTATTAATTAGCATGTATTGATTACAGGAATTAAACCACAAATTGATTGGATTTTGTCTTGTTTTTTTTAATCAACCCCAGACTAATGAATGAGGCCAGAATGCTTCAGAGCCTTGGTAGGTAAGACAAAAAACTGAAGAAACCACTGCAACATCATCACTTTATTTGATTTTATGTCTTATATGCATGTGGAAAATGAACATCCATCTTCTGTCGTTTTTCCCGAGTTCCGGGTCGCGGAGGCAGCAGATCAAGCATAGAAGCCCAGACTTACCTCTCCCCAGCCACCTTCTCCAGCTCTTAACAGAGGATACCAAGACGTTCCCAGGACAGCTGGGAGACGTAGTCTCTCAAAGTCCTGGGTCTGCCCCAGGGTCTCCTCCCAGTGGGACGTGCTCAAAACACCTCAAGTGGGAGGCGTCCAGGAGGCATCCTGAACAGATGGTAAATGGTGTTCACTTATATAGCGCTTTGTCTCATCTCGAGATGACCAAAGCGCTTTACAGATCCTGCTATCCACCCATTCACACACATTTGCACGCTGATGGCAGAAGAGCTGCCATGCACAGGCACTGGAGCAACTGGGGGTTCAGTATCTTGCTCAAGGATACTTCGACATGCAGACTGCAGACAGAGCAGGAATTGAACCACTGGCCCTCTGGTCAGTAGTCAGCCACACTACACCTGTACTACAGCTGCCCCATACAGCTGCCTAAACCACCACAGCTGGTTCCTTTCAATGTGGAGGAGCAGCGGTTCTACTCGGAGCCTCTCCTGGATGACTGAGCTCCACACCCCATCTCTGAGGGTGAGTCCGGCAATCAACGGAGAAAGCTCATTTCAGCCACTTGTATCCACAATCTCATTCTTTCGGTCATTATCCATAGCTCATGACCATAGGTGAAGGTAGGAAAGTAGATTGACCAGTAAATCAACAGCTTTGCTTTAGAGCTCAGCTTCCTTTTTACCACAACAGACCGGTACAATGTCCGCATCACTGCAGATGCTGCTCTGATCCGTCTGTCAATCTCTCGCTCCATTCTCCCCTCACTTGTGAATGAGACCCCGAGATACTTAAACTCCTCCACTTGGGGCAGGAGCTTGTCCCCAACCCGGAGAGGACGATCCACATTTTTCTGACTGAGGACCATGGGTTTGGACTTGGAGGTACTGATTCTCATCCCAGCCGCTTCACACTCAGCAGCAAACCATCCCAGCATGACCTGTAGGTCATTGGTCGATGAAGCCAACAGGACATCATCATCTGCAAACAGCAGAGATGAGATCCTGTGGTCACCAAGCATGACACCCTCCATTCCTTGGCTGCACCTAGAAATCCTGTCCATAAAAATTATGAACAGGATTGGTGACAAAGGGCAGCCCTGACAAGTCCAACTCTCACTGGAAACGAGTCCAACTGGGTGTTGGCGATAAGAACCAAACTCTTGCAACGGTCATATAGTGACCGGATACCTCTTAACAGCAAGCCTATATATATATACTGTGTATATATATATATATATATATATATATATATATCCATACTCCTGCAACACCCCCCACAAGAGACCATGAGGGATGCTGTCGAATGCTTTCTCCAAGTCCCAAAACACATATGGACTGGTTGGGCAAACTCCCACGAACCCTCGAGGATTCTTGAGAGGGTAAAGAGTTGGTCTGATGTGCCACAGCCAGGACGAAAGCCACATTACTCCTCCTGAATCCGAGGTTCGACCAGCGGCCAGACTTTCCTCTCCAGTACTCTGGCATTGACCTTCCCAGGGAGAATGAGGAGTGTGATCTCCCTAAAGTTGGAACACACCCTCCGGCCCCCTTTCTTCAAGAGAGGAACCACCACTCCGGTTTGCCATGCCAAAGGTACTGTCCCGGACCTCCACACAATGTTGCAGAGGTGTGTCAATCATGACAGCCCTACAACATCCAGAACCTTGAGGTACTCAGGGCGAATCTCGTCCACCCCCAGGGACCGGCCACTGAAGTTTTTTTTTTTTAACCACTTTGGTGACCTCAGCCCCTATGATGGTTGAGTCGTCCCCCTCATCCCCAAGCTCTGCTTCCTCTGTGGAAGGCTTGTCAGTGGTGTTGAGGAGATCCTTGAAGTATTCCTTCCACCCCCGATGATACAGTGTCGACAGGGAGCTGCTTCCCCCTCCTGAGTTGCCCAGCAGTTTTCCAGAATCTCTTCAAGGTTGACCGAAAGTCTTGTTCCATGGTCTCACCAAACTCCTCCCACACCCTAGTTTTTGCTTCAGCAACCACCCAAGCTGCACTCCATTTGGCCTGTCGGTATACCTCAGCTGCTTTAGGAGTCCCACAAGCCAACCAAGCGCAATAGGACTTCTCCTTCAGCTTGATGGTCCCCCTCACCACTGGTGTCCACCACTTGGTTTGGGGGTTACCACCACAAGATGCAGTGACAACCTTGCGGCCACAGTCATACTTAGATTATCACCATAATCAGTACCTTCTTACTTGAATCGATACGGCCTGTTGTTGGGATTCAGCAGATACTCTAATTGAATGTAGAGATGATAATTTTGGTAAGATTTTTAGTCTTAATTCATTAGACTGAGATACAGTAGATACCACAGCATTTTCTTGCGGACTGGGTCTGGCATGTGTTGAAAATATTTTAGTGATCTAGATTTGTTCCGCAGTGGTCTGGCCCAGAAGGAGAGTAGAACATGGACTAGAACAGGAAATATTTGCTACAGAGGCCGGATCGTGGTACATCTGGAGTCAGTGGAAAACGAGGATAAGCCAACAGTAAGCTAAACAACTCACCATAACAGCTGTGTGGTTCTCCACTAGGAATCGGTCTTTAATCTTCTTTGCTTTTATCTGATATTGTAAATTTGCTCTTCAGTCTTTCTTTTGAGACAAACTTTGCTGGACAGTTTTGGTCTCTTGGGGGAAATTGATGATCAGCAACTAGCTGGGAGGCATTTGGACTTGTTCAAGATCAGATAAGGAGTTAATTATTAAGATACAACCCAGCCAGCATGTCCATGTGGGCCTCACCAAAGGTTAAATCTTTGCTGTTTTATGGGACCCATGTGGGCCTGTCATGGATTCCATATTGGCCCCATCTGTGTTTGCCCACATGGGCTTTACCTGTAGTACAGGTGAGCGGGTCATCTGCACTTTAAACCCATCTGGGCCCCACATGGATTTACAGTATGTGGGTGAGCACGTTTCAGTAACACTGGTGCCATGTACAAAATGATGAGGAAAAATGTGGAAATTTATGAGAAAAAAGTTGTACATTTATAAGAAAAATGTGGACATTTACAAAAAACAGCAAATTTATGAGAGTCACAAATTTATGAGAAAAATTTCAAAATTTGAGAAAAAGTTGTATAGAAGAAAAATATAGAAATTTACAAAAAATACCAAATTTATGAGAAAAAAAATCAAATTAACTAGAAAAAAAGTCAAATTTGAGAATGTGGAAATTTATGTGAAGTCACAAATTTGAGAAAAATTGGAAATTTATGAGAAAAAATAGTAATATTGAAAAAAGTTATAAACTTACAAGAAAAAAATTAGCAAATTTAAAAGAAGTCACAAATTTGTCAAAAAACTTAGAAAAAGTTGCAAATTTACAAAAACAGTAGCAAATATATGTGAATACAATTAAAATTTAAAAGAAAAATGTTCCAAATTTTTGCGAGAAAAGTCACAAATGTATGAGAAAAATTGCAAGTTTGCAGTAAAAAAAGAAAAAATCCTTCAAATTTATGTGGAAAAATCACAAATTTACAAGAAAATAGCAAATTTACAAGGAAAAAAGTAAATTTATCAAAGTTAAAAGATTACAGTAAAAAATTGACAAATATGAGAAATTTCCAAAATTACAAGAAAAGGCAAATCTGCAAGAAAAAAAATCACAAATTTATGAGGAAAAAGTTGCAAGTTTACAGTATAACAAAAGTTTAAAATTTGAGAGTTTCAATTTTTCAAGAAAATGTATCAAATTTACAGGAAAAAAGTCACAAATTCACCAGAAAAGAGCAAATTTATGAGAAATTCAGTTGAAAATGGTCAAACGGGTGAAGTCCATGTGGACAAACCCACATGGACCGATGGGACGGCCCAGCTTGACGTTCGGTGGGACCCACACGGACACGCTGAAGAGGAAACGAGCCGCGTCGCTTCAGTGAATCCGTCCACATTTCCTGCCAGTTTCCTCTTTGTTTCAGGATTATCGCTCCTGCCTGAAACTGAAACGCCAAATGGCTTCTGATGCTCTGAGGCGTCTGAGCTTCTCTTCTGTTCAGGCCTTCCAGGGCAGCCAGGAGCGCGCCGCTCCGCCTCAGAGTTTTATTACCAAATAGAGTGAAGCGGGATTTAGGATCTCTGCAGAGCAGATAAGAAGGAAGCCACTGGAGGATTTAATCACTCTACTTCAACTGGAATTTTCCTTCTGAGCACTGCTTTGCTCCTTCTGTAGAGCGACCGTTTCACTGCCTGATCTGTTCTAAAAGAGCCTCTATTATGTTCCACATGTAGATTCAGCTACCGGAGGGGTGTGTGTGTGTGTGTGTGTGTGTGTGTGTGGGGGGGGGGGGGGGGGTGCCAACCTGGGAAAAAAAGAGAACCCCCCCATGTCATCGTAAACCTTTCTATATCATGCTACATAACTAACATAATTTTGAATGACCAATTCTAAGGAGAAATGTAAAAAAAAAAAAAAACTTTTTTTCTTAAAAGTTTGACTTTTTTCCTCATAAATTTACACATTTTTTTTCTTGTAAGTTTGCAGCTTTTTGGTGAAAAATTCAGTGTTTTTCACTGTAAATTTTCATATTTTTTCTCATAAATCTGTGCTTTTCTCATAAATGTGCAGATTTTTTTTCTTGTAAATGCACTTTTTTCACGTAAATTTATTCATTTTTTTTCTCAAAAAATGCAATTTTTTTCAGAAATTTGCCATTTCTTTTACAAATTTTCAACTTTTTTTCTAATCAATTTTCAACTTTTTCCCGAAACTTTTTGTCATGTTTCTGAGCTGTGCTCAGACTCTTTATGTATTTTTGAGTATTTTTCTGTCTGCTATTATTTTCTTGCCTCAGTTCTCAGCCATGTATGATTGTTCATTAGGTCACCCTGCCTGCTCAGCCACACCTGCTGCTCATTTGTCTGCCCAGTATTTAAGCTCTGCTAGTTCACTGTTCAACTGCGGCAGCATTATATGGATTCTCCACTGGGATTGTTCCTCGCTCCCTCAGAACATGCCCTACTCTGGATTGCCAACTTTGTAAGTCGTTTTTTTTTGTTGCATTTTTATGGACAGCAGTGTCTTGTAGTGATGGCCAAATGAGGCTTTCTGGAGGACTTGAGGCCCTTCATCAAAATGGACAAAATGTATACAACATGCTGATTTTTACAAGGGTATTGTTGGTTTAATGTGTATTTTTTTCAATTTCAATAAATGTGCTGTCTTTTAAGAAATATCAATGATCATAAGGCAGAAAAATAATAAAACTGAGGTGACTACAGTGAATGTGCTTGCGCTACTTAGCCTTTTTTTTTTTTTTTTTAAGAAATAACGTTTCAACAGTCATACTGTCTTTCTCGGTACATTCATCTCTGTCCTTATTGTCATGCAGGGCACAATAGTGCCTCAGCATAATGATGTTATTCAGACCCTCCAGAATTTCGCGATGTTGTGATTCTACCAATTCCCGCGACTTCAGCAGGTCCTGCATAATTTGAATTTTGTCCAATCACTGCAACTTTACAGCAATTTTGGCCAATTGTTGTCAACTTCCGCCAATTTCGCCAATCAAATTTGTCTCTCAGTAGTGCACAGATGTGTACGTCATCAGTCTGACCAATCAAATGCGGCGCTGCACCATGCTCACTTCTGTGTTTACAGTGAGTATATACTGAACACATCAACAAAAAACTGTGTGATTAAAAAAAAAAAAACACACTCACCTGCGAGTTTTCCCACATCGTTCCTTCATCCGTCTCCCCTGGCCCGCTGGTGAACGTCTCTTCAAGTTTCTGTAATGACCGCGTGTATGAAGTGCTAGGTTTGTGTTGGAAAAATGTCCGCCTGCCTGAAAGCACCTCTGTCTCGGCAATGCGTGCGCCCAGACAGGCTGTAAAACCACACAAAAAACAAGTGAATCTAATATTACAGCAAGTGTTGTAACAGTTTATATGTATGTGTTTCGAGGTAAAAGTCACTACTACATCTTGTCAATGAATTTTAAAGTTGTGGCTGTCCGGTCTGGGCATCCACGATTCAAGCAATCCTCAAGGACAGCCCCGCAACTTACCGCAACAATAGGAAAAAAAAAATCCCGCAAAATCCTGGAGGGACTGGTTATTGTTGTATCCAAGCTCTTTGAAACACAACCGACACTTCACTGTGCAAATAAAAATAAATTATTAGAATGACTCAGCCTGGACTTGAACCCTAGCTTCCCATTTGCAGGACAGACATTTTACCACTAAACTATTACTTAGTCATGTGTAGTTGAGGCTTTCTTGAACACTTGAGCCTTTCATCGAAATGGTTCACAGCCTTCAACTCTGGCCTCATTCTCATGCAGGGCACGATAGCAACAGTCCCTCAGCATAATGATGTGTAATAATGATCCAAGCTCTTTGAAACACAAGAGACACCTCACCTTGCAAATAAAAATGAAATTAAAAGAATGACACAGCTGGGATTAGAACCCAGGTCTCCCACTTGCAAAATGGTTATATTACCACTAAGCCATCATCTCAGTTGTGATAAATAGCCACTATTTGTTAAAAATACATCAATTGGAGAAACAAGCTCACACTGTTCCCAAACAGGAGGAGTCCGTGTTTTTGGCGCTGGCTCCATCTGAAAATTGGCCATGACAAATCCCTTAAACATTCAAACCAAAACGTGAGGGACGGGGAATGGCTTCCTGATCCAGTCACGTGGTCCGACGTCAACACATACGTCACGAGTCATGCCTCAAAACACGCCTCGCCAAATATTTCCTGGATAAGGTTGGATCACCGTTCAGAGCACCGGTGCCTGTCTTCCCATCGCTAGTGTCTTGTGCGCAATGTTTACTTTTTGACTGCAAAGAACTTTGGACTATTCCTCTTTCCTCTCCTCCAGAGCTTTCCATGATCTGGAGCACCATTTGTTAGTTGTTTTTTTCGTACTTTTATGTTAGTGCACTGTTTGGATTTTTTGAGTTAATAAATGTCACTAAGCAATTCAGCATTTGGATCTGCCTTTCTGCCCTGTAGGGGCCAGTTCTTGACAGAATGCTGCCACCAGAATAATAGGATCCAGCTGTTGCTATAGTGGACATTATTCACCTGTTTTGTGTTTTCTCTCTTACTCACCTGTGTTTGGAGTGCATCATGTCCCTGGAGAGGCTGACTGTGGGACTTGATGAGATGGAGCAGTGGACAGTGAGTGTGCTGGAGGGTATCTTATTACAGGCTCAAGCCTCTCGTACCCCAGAGGCAGCCTAAGAGTGTGTGGGGGGCGCGGTGCAGGTGCTTGAGGCATGCCCTAGCCTGTGGGACCACCTGGAGCTCACGATCTACTACTCCTCCATATTCCTCCCGTCACAACTGAACGATGAACCAGGGGAGGCTGCTCCGATGCCAGCACCTGTGCCGACAAAAAGCAAGTGCTTGCGCAAGAAGACACCTTCAGCCTCTTGCCACTCTCCGGCGGCGACGCCTCCTTCTCCCGTGCCCTGGCCTACTCCTTCGGCCGAGGAACTGGAAGAGCGTAGGCAGGCTTTGTTGGCTGAGACCGACCTCCACCTGGAGGTTAAACTATGGCTTCTCCCAGACTTGGTTCATGAATTGTAGATGATTTCACCAATGGAACCGGAGGTGGAGCACTCCTCGGCTCCAGAGCTTCTTCGCTCCTACAGTGAGCCTACGCTTCTGCCTCCTGAATCACCAGCAGCATCTTCAGCTCCAGCATGTGCGTCACCAGCCCCACGGTGACACCGTTGCCAGGGGAAGCCTTCCTCCTCCTCAGCAGCTATTTTCCAGACATCGAGCCCGACAATTCCTGTGGCAGAGCCTCTCCTCTCTTCTCCTCCACCGGCTGTTTCACCAGCCTACACTCTCTCCGCTGCTGCCATAATTTCCGTCCTCTTGACATCTCCTCCTGCAACCGAGAGGTCCTCCAGGGTTTCCCCGACTATGCCCTCCTCTGTGATTAAAGGAGTGGCTCCTCCATCATGTTCAGAGGGGCCCAGGCTCACCTTGGACACAGAGAGGGACGACTGTCCATCTCCTGCTGCAGATAACGTCGAGCACCGGGATGACAGGCAAGTTTCATTTCGTTCTTTGTCAATTCAATTCATAGTGATATGTTTTGCCTGACTCCCGGTGATCAGGGTCAGGGTTTTCAGTCCCCTGAGCCCTCACCACCTGGAGCAGCAAAGAGTTTTTCACCTGTTCTCGCCGTGTCTCTCCCTGTTAATCCTGTGTGTCTGCCGGCCCTGGAACTGAGCCACCAGATGAAGGAGGAGGCTGTGGTCCTGGAGGATCCAACTCCAGTGCCGGCACGGAGCCAACCCCCAGCAGCCACACTGGGTGAGCCACCTGCGTGGTCCACTTCATCTGGGGGGAACGAGACTGCCAACACCATCATGCCTGCTGCGGAGGCCGCTGCAGAAGAGTTGCCACCTGACCTCAAGAGGACTGAGACCGGAGCATCGTTGCCAGTATCGACGGAGTCATGGGTGGCGGTGGAGCTCGAGTGCAGGCAATTGTCCTCTTTTGTTTCTATTATTTTTATATTGGAGAGGTCGTGTCTGGCTCATGGGGAGGAGAGCCAGGTGCAGCCATCAGCTGCACCTGAGCTGACCTCGCTGGGCTCCTACCCTAACCACGTCTTTCTGCTTGTTTTTCCTGAGCCTTCTCCCAGGGGCCGCCGGGGAAGATCTACCTGAATCAGAAGTCTCAATGGGTCCGGGCTCGCTGCCTGAAGCCATCGTGGGTTCAGCTTCTCTTCGCTGAGGTCGTCGTGGATGCTTCGTCCCAGCCTGGGACCCCCATGGGTGCTGCTTTCCCTCCAGCTAAGGTCACCACGAGTGCGGCGTTGCTTCAGCCCGGCGCCACCGAGGGTGTTGCAGCGCTCCAGTCTGGTACCGTCGAGGGTGTCAAAGCCTCCTCGCCTCTGCCTGACACCATCGTGGTCCCTCCACCGCTGCTTAACCTCTTGCACTCCGGTGTACCACGGACGGGCACGTCTCTGCATCCTAGAGCGCACGAGGGCGCTCTCGTGCGCCCTCGTGCGCTCTAGGACGCACGAGGGCGCTGCGTTCTAGAGCGCACTGAAAAAAAAACTGCATTTCCGTTCTTCCACTACAGACACAGCCGCGAACAGATCAGATATGATTGACCTCTCATTCGACTAATAAGAGCCTTGAATTGGGTTTCTGAAACCTTGAAGAACCAATGACTGAAAACCTAGCAAAAAGGACCCGCCTACCAACGCTGCGAATGCAGCAAGCCAATTGAAGCACAGAAGTTCGAAAGCTGTTTTGTGTAAGGCTGGGTGAAGACAGACTGCTGCAGCAGATGAAAAAAGCACCTGCAGAAAGAACCGCCACAGACCCAGCAGCACGGAGACTACCCACAAGTGTGACCTGTGTGACAGGGACTGCCATTCGCGCATCGGCCTGTTCAGCCACAGGCAGTGCTTTTTTTTTTTTTTTTTTTTTTTATTCCAGCAGAATAGACGTTTAGGATTCTCTTCCATGGTCATCATAGACCGACGGAGGCCGACGACGAAGGCTGGGTGACACACACTCGTTCGCCAGTCTTTTTGAATTACTACTGTTATTTGTTTTGAAAAAATCGTTCCGCAATCATGGAAGCGCAAAACCGCAATAATGGAATTATGTTTTGACCAGGTCGCGAGACCAGAACCAAAGCGGACCAGCGTCGCGTTCGTCTGACAATGAGGAAGAGAAGTTCACCAGGTACTCTGCTGCTGTGAACAGGTAAGTGTTATAAGCTAAATTATTCTTTATCCCTGAAAATTGTAATCAAAAATGACTTTTGATTGATCGGTAAATTACAACTGTGCGGCGCACGAAGTCCGAAGTCCGTGCGCCGCGGTACACGGTTCGTGCGTCGCGTCCGGACCGTGAACGCCCCCCCCCCCCCCCCGCTACTCTTCTGTAGCGAGGGGGGGGGGAAGCCGCGGTGACTGTCGCCGCGGTCGCCACATCGCCACGACTATTCCGTCATGTAGCGATGGCCGATGTCTGTCCTCTGTAGCAGGGGGGTGGTGGGAGTTGTTATCTTCTACATTACAAATATTTTAGAATAATTTTTAGTGCACTGTAGGTTATTTTTTCTTGTAAAAAAAAAAAAAGCCACACATTTTTTACGTGGTATGCTTCTTTGTGTGTGGGGGCTTGTTTGTTCATTCATTCATGAATGAATGAATAAACAACCCCCCCCCCCACACACACACACACACAGAGCCCTGAGTGTCACCTTTCATTAGAGCCAAAGATGAAGCTTCTATATTGAATCATTCAAAAGTTACAGACGTTTTTCCAAACTGTGCCATTTGGCACAATTTGGCACAGTTCAAAAACGCCTGGGAACTACCTGAGAACAAAGCTGTGTAATATATTCATTTTTTGTGGTATTGTTACAAAATTTTGACCTCAGCTGGATAACACTTGGTTCTACATTTCTGTTGCATTTTCCAGCCCGGATCTGAAGTTGTGTGTTATTTGCAAGCATTTGTATCTAAAAAAAAAAACACCCAGGTGAAATTTATTTTCTTCAAGTTCAGTATGTTTAGATGACTGTTACTCAGTGGCCGGAGCACTTAGAGAGATTATGACTGTTTTGCCAAAAAATTCAAAGTGTTTTCTTTAAAATGAGACCAACCCCATGAAGATGCTGCAAAGGGTTGAAGAACAGCTTTTGATTTACTTTGGGCACGTTATTTTTTGGCGTTTTTAGGGAAATTGACTGGAGTGCAAGGGGTTAACATTGCTGTGGGTCCTCCTATGGGGAGGCCGCCTCCTGGGTCACTTCTGTAGTCCTGGTGGCTGAAGAACTCTGGTCGGCCGCCCGATAGACTGAGCCGCTGGGTTGGGTGGTCCTTGTTCCCCGGCATGCCACCCGACTCATACCATCTTGCTATCCGGCTGACCTGGGACTTTGGTCGGCCACCCGAACAGCTGGGTTCTTTGGCCTAGGGGGGCCCAGGGGCCCGGTGTAGTGTGGGTGTGGTCCTGAGTGGGCTCCAGCCTTTTTTCCCCCTGCTTCTCGGTACCTCCCAGCCGAACTCCAGAAGCAGTGGAAGCCATCCACTCGGCTCCACCCACCATCATGGGAGTCCCATCTTGCCGCCTAGTTCCCTCAGCTAGGGTAACTTGGGCCCTGGCACCGGAACACTCCTGTGATGGCCCTGGGTGGGGTTGGTCCTGTTCATCCTCCAGAATACTAGGCCAAAATTCGTCCCATATCACATCGTCCACCATTCGCGGAATCGGCCGGTCCCACAAACCACGGCCCGACCACTCCTCTCCGACACCGCTGGTGATAGTGAAGCCCAGTCCATAAAAAAGGCCACAGCCCATCACATTCGCGCCACTGGTGGTCACCATGAACTGCAGATTGGATACCTCCGCTGATTTGTACCTTGCCGTCAGTTCCAGTGAACCCACAATGGACAGTCTATTTCTTCCATATCCACACAATGGCGTCAACAGACCTCTCACATGGTAATACGGGAAATAACTCCTCACAGTAGGCCAATTCAACACAGACCTAATTGGGCCCGTGTCAATCAGCAACGGCACCTCCACGCCATCCAATTCCACCATACAGTACGTACGGCCATCTGTACTCGGGGAGACGGTGTGAATAACCATAGGAGTCGTGGCGGGGGAGTCCACTTCGCGTCGCCATTCCCTTCGCTCAAATTTTTTACAGGCCCTGGCAAAATGATGTAGGAGTCCACACTTGCCGCAGCATTTGCCCCTTGCCGGACACTCTCTAGCCTTGTACCGGTGCTTGGTGGACCCACAGCCCAAACATCTGGGCGATCCCGGGGCGGACCTTATTTTTACAGCTGTAGCATATTCCTCCTTGTCTTCCACGCTATCATCGCTGCCCGGGTCCACAGCCTGCACCAGTGACTGTGATTCAGATTGCCGAAAAGTAGTTCTCTCACCGAGGTCCCGTGATAGTTTATCCACTGCTTTGTACTGCTGAGCTATCTCGACAGCCGTGGCTAATGTCAGTCAGTTCACCGGAGTGTGTGAGGAGCTTAGAGTGTGCCGCCAAACAAAACGTGTGCTCCGCCACCTGATCGCAGAACATCTCTTCCTCCAAAGCCCCAAACTGGCAGTCTCCAGCCAGCTGATGCAGATCCACAACGTACCGTTGTACAGACTCTCCAGTCCGCTGGCAGCGCTGTCGAAGCTGGATTCTCTGGACGATGACGTTCTCATGAGCGTGAAAATAATGCAACATTAGCTCAACCACGTCCTCAAAACTATTGCTCTCACCCAAGGTGCTGAGAATACGTTGCCCCTCCATGCCGAGATTATGGACCAATATTGCTCGTGCTCGTAGTTTCTCTAATTCGTCAAGGTTCAGTGTCACCAAATAATTTTGAAATGCAACAAACCACCTCACCCAAGGAACTGGTGGCTCACCGGGGAAGCTCCAAAAATGGCTGAATGCCAGAAACTCCTGTATCCATGTTTTTATCCTCGTCGCCAAATGTTATGTCCATAACAACGAACCAATAATGAGGCTGGAGGTGCAGCAGAACACGACTTTATTATCACACTCATAGTATACCAAAGGCGCTCCCGTGAGGCAGAGGTGAGGCCAAAAGAGACCGTCCCTCTTCCGCACAGCCCTTTTAAACTCCAGGTAGCGGCGGAACCGGAAAGGTGGAGCCACTACCCGTGTCACATAATGATACGTCATATTACCACTATTGAACAACATTACAGAACCCCAGAAAGCGTAACCGTAGCTCTTTAATTTAAGCTCTGACTGCTGCTCTTCTGTGTCACTCATATGATTCTTAGTTTGAATTGTTTTCTTCACTAGTGTCTTACTTCCTGGTTTCCCCTGCTTGCCCTAGATCTCCTAACCTGATGATGCTTCACGTGTTTGTGCAGCTTTTAGAGCTGTGTTTGAGTGAGAGCGAAGCAACCGTGTGATTTGTGTTTCTGTGTGACAAAGGTGTGGAAATGGATAAAAATGGCTCTCTTTGACTTGCGCGTGCGTATCTGTATGTGCATCTGACTGTTGCTCAGACAGTCACATGAGCCCAAGTATCAGCCATACCATGTTACTCTCTGATGACATCAGAGGCTTCTCATTTCTGGCTGAACTTCCAATGTAAGATTTTTATTTGTTGTATTTTTATCTGTTATTGGTATCAAAACTGTAAATAATGAGCAAAATAAAAAAGAGAAAAGCCATTCTACTTCATTTGAAAAGGAAAAAAAAAAGATGTGCCTGTTGTGCTCGTTTCCATTTTTACTGCTATGCAATGATTTTTTTTAGTGACCCCCAGGATATTTCTCCCTGGAATCAGACTGAAAGTGATCTAATCTTGTACTGTCATCTCAATTAAAATATCAAAACAACCCAACCAGCATGTCCATATGTCCCATGTGGGTTTGTCCGTGGGTTCCACATTGATCCCATCTGTATTTGCCCACAGGACTTGACCTCTTTACCTATTTTCAACTTATTTTCTCATAAATTTGCTATTTTCTTGTAAATATGACTTTTTCTCATAAATTTGACACATTTTCTTTAAAAATTTAAACATTCTTAATTTGCCACTTTTTTTTACTATAAACTTGCAACTTTTACCCATAAATTTGTGATTTTCTTTCTAGTAAATTTGCAACATTTTTCCTCATAAATTTGTTAGTTTTTCTTGTAAATTTATGACTCTTTTCTTGTAATCTTGGAACGTTCTCATAAATTTGCCACTTTTCTTAACTGTCATCCCACAACTTTTTCTTATAAATTTCTTACTTTTTTCTTTGTAAATTGGCTATTTTCTTGTACATTTGTGACTTTCCCCATAAATTTGCAACATTTTTCTTGCAAATTTAGAACTTTCAAAAAAATCAATTTTTTTTTACTGTAAACTTGCAGTTTTTTCCTCATAAATTTGTAACTTGTAAATTTTCATTTTATGTACTCATCTATTTGCTGCTTTTTTAATTTGCAACTTTTTCTAATTTTTTCTTCATAAATTTGTGACTTCTCTTGTAAATTTGCTAATTTTTTTCTTGTAAGTTTGTAACTTTGTTCAAGTAATTTTATTTTTTTTCTTGTAAATTTGAGACTTTTTCCTCCTAAATTTTCACTTTTTTTCCCCATAAATGTGTAACCTTTTTGTCCAGTAAATTTGTGACTTTTTCCAGGAAATTTACTACTATTTTGATGTAAATTTGTGGCTTTTTTTTCCTCATAAATGTTCCACATTTTTTCCTCATAAATCTGACGTTTTTCTTATAAATTTGTGACACTTTTCCTCATATTTTGCCTATGGCGCCAGTGCTGCTGTAACCTGCTCACCCACATTAAAACCATGTGGGGCCCAAATCAGTTTAAAGTGGGTAATCAGATTACCTGCTCACCTGTACCACAGGTAAAGTCCATGTAGGCAAACTCAGATGGACAAAATCACATGGGACCCATTACACAGCCCTGATTTAACTTATGGTGGATATGCTGGCTGGGAATGTACTCTTAGCCGCACAGGTACAACCCAGGGGAGAGAAGCCTGAGGAGAATTGCCTGGGGGGAATTGGCTGGATGCTACAGAGGAGACTGTCCTCCAACAGAATACAGCAATAGAAAGGGTTTTTGCCAGCAGCTAGAGCGTAGATCAGGGGTGTCAAACTCATTCCATGGAGGGCCAAGACCCTGCATGTTTTACTTCCACCCAGTGTCTTCAGCAGGTGCTTTCACTGATCAGCAATCAGTGGGAAGAAATTCAGTAAAAATCACCTGTTGAAGACACTGGGTGGAGGTAAAACCTGAAGGGTCTTGGCCCTCCAGGGAATGAGTTTGACACCCGTGGCGTAGATAAACGGTGACCCTCGATGTTTCTTTGTGCGTTATTTCAGTCATTAAAGTTTCCTCTTCCTTCATTAAAAGCCAAACCATGTGACTTCTATCCATCTCCCCTACACTTCTTTTTTTTAATGACCCATGTGGAAGGTAACCAGTGACTCCAGAGGAAAAAAAACGAAGAGTAAACATTATCGCTGAGTCATCTGCCCGGGTGACACACACACACACTGCCCCGACCCTTCCCAAGGGGACGCGTAATGATTTTTGTAGATGCACAGAATAAACCTGCCCAACCCAAATATAAATAACAGCCATTAAAGCTGGCCCCGGTGAGGGATGCTTTTATGAGAAACCTGAACAATATACAACACATACACTGGTTATTAGGTTTGGGTGACTCAGTGTTACAGCCTGGACTCAATCAGAAGGAATCTGGCCACTAAACTTAGATGGATTTTATGACTTTCTGAGCAATATTTTGAGAGAGTGCACATTTTAATTTGGATTTGCTTGCAGAGTGTCAGGGGAGTCATTCCAGTCCTGAGAAAGAATGCAGTGAATCTTTTTGAAGTGACATTTTAAGTGACAGAGCCTCTGATCTTTATTTTTAACCCTGACTTTAATTGGTTTCACTCACCGGCATTCTGTTAAAGTCACGGCCATCTCCTGCAGCCGTGTCAAAGCTAAGTGCAGTGCTGTTTACCCCCAAATATGCACTAATTACAGCACTTTCAGATTAGACTTAGGCTTGAATGTCAAAGAGCCTCGAAGCAAAGGTGTGCAGGTCAGGTATGCCATTGTTTTACAGCAGCGCTTCAGGCTATAGCAACAAAGGTAATGCTAGTTCCATGGGTTTGTTGTTCTTGGCCAAAATATGTTGTTGCATGCAATTCCTTACAATTCTTTATGAAAATTTTACTTTTTCAGAGCTTCCTGTGCATGAATTTGGATATATCTGGAGTCACTACCAATGCAAAAACTCCAAAAATATATCTTTTGCATTTTAATATTGGCGGAAGTAGGCATGTCTCTGCTCCTTTGAAGCCACACCTAGTTACCTTAGCAGAGAAACCATAGTTTTTATGGCTACTCTCCATATATTCTGCTTACTCAGACATTCATGTTCCCATCTGTTTTATTAATCCACACTTGATAATATCTTCTACTTGTTATTGTAGCATAGCATATTGGCTGCGAGAGCCCTGTAATTACACCATCAGGTATGCTAGCTGAGTTAGCCTAGCTTAGTCAGCAACTGTAGCCCCCACAAACACATTTAAGGTGCGTTCAGACCAAACATGAACGGGCGGCTCAAATACATACAATGTCAATGGAAAGATGCGAGCACACATGAATTTCATGTCCAAGGGATAGTGCTAGGCTCATTCATGAGTGAGGGGAGAATGGAGCAAGAGATTGACAGACGGATTGGAGCAGCATCTGCAGTGATGCGGCGATTGTACCGGTGTGTTGTGGTGAAGGGGGAGCTGAGCCCTAAAGCAAAGCTATCAATTTACCGGTCAATCTATGTTCCTACCCTCACCTATGGTCATGAGCTTTGGGTAATGACCGAAAGAATGACATCGCAGATACAAGCGGCTGAAATGAGCTTTCTCCGTAGGATTGCTGGACTCACTCTTAGAGATAGGGTGAGGAGCTCAGTCATCCGGGAGAGGCTCAGAGTAGAACCGCTGCTCCTCCACATCAAAAGGAGCCAGTTGAGGTGGCTTGGGCATCTGAACAGGATGCCTCCTGGACGCTTCCCACTTGAGGTGTTTCGGGCATGTCCCACTGGGAGGAGACCCCCAGGGCAGACCCAGGACTCGCTGGAGAGACTACGTCTCGCCAACTGGTCTGGGAACGTCTTGGTATCCTCTCTGAAAAGCTGGAGCAGGTGACTGGGGAGAGGGAAGTCTGCTTGAGCTGCTGCCTCAATGACCTGGACCTCCAGAAAAGTGGTAGAAGATGGATGGATGGAATAGATGCTAGCTGGCAATGGCCTTCAGATTCTGCTGTCACTGGAGTAAAAGTATCAGTATTGGAGAGTGAACTAGTTTGAAAATAAGACTAACACTCACCTGGATACAGAAGGATTAGTTCTGCAACTGAATCGGAATGTCGGAGTTTTTTACCCTCAGACTCCTGCCACAAAGGTGCTAACAAAGCTAGAAGGCTAGCAGCGTAAACAATCCATCATTCAGGTAAAATTTTGGAGACGGGGACATTTTTTTCAGGCAAGACCTCGTTGGATAATGTAAACCTAAGCATGATGGTGTTTTGGGAATTTCCATAGCAGGTTGATCACAGCTACAGAAGTTATAAAGGCAACTTCGCCTGTCTGCAACTCACTCAGACGGTGAATTCATGTCTATTTGTGTCTTTACATCGAGTTAAAATGTAATCACCCCGCATGAAAAATTCGCCTGTTTGCGTTTAGTCTGGACGCACCTTAACCTTGCCAGATGGAGCTCTGTATTTGATACATACTGCTTAGAAACAGTATTTATAGGCTTCTCTTGATCTATAATAACTTTAATACTTTATTTAAATTGTTTTACTTCTCCTGGACCTGACAGGGGGAATGGGGGAGGTAGTTGAAGGGATATAAAGCGGTCGGAGGAGGAGGGAAGGAAGAGAGGGAAAGAAAAACAGAGAAATAAAACACAAAAAATAATTGCTGCTTCTGAGAAGATCTCATCTGCACCCATGAAAGAGAACAGATATATGTAGCATCGCTTTAAAAGCCTTGACTTTTATTGCCAGTGGTTAAAATCACCAAAAGTGCTACTTATATTGACTAATAGATATTTTAATACACTTAAAGCTACATTTTCTTCCTATTTTTTGCATACGAATGTAAATGGTCATATGTCTCAAATCAAGGAAACCTGCAACAGGCAGATGCATAAACGCTGTAAACCATCAAGGAAGAAATTGCAATATTGATATTTTGTGGAAGCTTAGAATTCAGTAAGCTATAAAACATGCTGTAATCTTATTTGGCTGTTATTTCATAAGCTTGAATATGGGAATTGTGTGATTTCTACATGACATATACGGAGGATTAGCAGAGGCAGGGTTAACCACCTGTGGTAGATATGAGAGACAAAAAAGTCCATATCCCTCCTCCATAGCAAAAACTGTTACAGTGAAATTGTTTTTATTCCCCAAAGGCAAAGACACATATTGGGTGAATGCTGAGGATGTCAAGACAGGTTAGAATTGATCATCTATGATCTTCTAGTGGCCTCACATCGCCACGGGGTGAGCACAAATCAATACAGTATAGCAGCACTATAAACTGTAGGTTCTTTTCAGTTTTGTTTTTATTTTGCTGCAGCATTTCACAAAAATGTCATCTTCATAAAGCCTGTATGCATGTTCCACATGCTCTTTGTTAGAATAATGTTTTTTATGTGCAGGCAGTACAGATAAAAATGTGTTTTTAATGCATTGGTCAGTCAATTTTATGTTTTTGGCCTATATTCTTCTTTAATTTCACTATATGAAATACTGTTGTGAGCAAAAAAATCTATTATATCTACACAAATGCTCCCCTTAGGGTTATATATTTGGCCTTAGCCATTTTTAAAGGCAAAAAAGCACTTACAGTTGGCTTGTTTTCTTAACTTACAGAAAAAAAACGCATTTCATGCTTCCATGTACAACTAACATGGGAAATGTGCATCACATGTGTATCAAATGTCTTTCACAAGTGTTTTTGTATATGTGAATCATATTTTTCTGTAAGAGTTCCCTGGGTTATTCCCCCATGTTCCTTTTTTTTTTTTTTTTTTTTTTTAAATCAATAGGCCATTCCCTTCCAAAAATATTCACCGGGGGCTATTCCCCCTGGGTTGTCCCTCGGCATGCTTTCTCACCACTGGACCATTCCCACGTTTTAATTCCCTTTCAGGAATATTCCTCCCTGAGCTGTTCTCCTACCAGCCTTCTCACCACTGGGGTATTAGCTCTGCTCTCCTCCCTTCTAGGGGTATTTCCCACTGGGTAATTCTTCCCCAGGTTATTCTGCCCCCCGCCTTCTCATCACCGTGCCATTCCTCCCTGGGCCATTCCCTTCCAGGAAAATTCACCCTGGGCTTTGTCCCCTAGGTTGTTGCTTGGCTTGCCTTCTCACCACTGGACCATTCCCATTTCTTGAATTCCTTTCAGGGATATTCCTCCCTGGGCAGTTCCCCCTGGGTTTTTCTCCTGTTGGCCTTCCCACCACTGGGCTATTGCATCTACTCATTACATTTCCAATAATATTTCCTGCAGGGTAATTCCCCCGGGGTTGTTCTGCACCCCTGCCTTCACACCACTGTGCCATTCCTCCCTGGGCCATTTCCTGGAATTGGGAATTTGATGGTAATAGCCCGGGGAATGAGCCTGATGCTGAATAAAATGCAGTCATACTGTACATGATTTAGATTAATGTGCGTTCATTCCTATGGGTACAAATAAGTAAACTCGTTAAGGGTAGAGGGTTTAACCTTGCTGAAATTAAAGAGAAAACACAAGTTTTTGCTATTTACTTT
This sequence comes from Pholidichthys leucotaenia, assembly GCA_020510985.1. Lineage (NCBI taxonomy): Eukaryota > Metazoa > Chordata > Actinopteri > Cichliformes > Pholidichthyidae > Pholidichthys > Pholidichthys leucotaenia. Next base: position 21,266,396 of record CM035850.1, on the reverse strand, counting down.
TTTTAATAACAAATATTTACAAAATTTTAACTTCAAACACCTTAGTATCCACCTTTAATTAACCGTGCGGAAAACAAAAACTCAGTAGGAAACAATATACCTTATTTTCCTTTTTTTCAGCTTAGACTAATGTAAGGACATGAAGAGAAATGACTGTAAAGACAAAACCCGAACACACACCACATCTGTCACGCCACCTGTTGCTGATGGCCCCCCCTGTCATTTCTCATCGTGTGTCGCCTCCACACGGGAGTATTCCCTAGCTTGTCATCCTGTCGGAATTGCTTAATTCCCTGTCATCAGTCGTTCCTGCAATGTTGTTGGCATAAAGGCTTTACAGAAACACGCGTGTTGGTATTGGGCTGTACGCATGGGAGAAAATTGTTTTCAATCGTGAGTCATCTGCCGTGGTCAAAGGGCACGAGCTGTCAGCAGCCCACAGTGTGTTTGAATAGGGAAATGGAGGACGTCTTTCTAATGAAAACATGACAGCGTGTGGCTGTTATAAAGTGTTTCCTTGCTTTGCTTTCTTGGGGCCCAGCCAGCATGTCCATGTGGGCCCCAGCAAAGGTTAAATCGGGGCTGTCTTATGGCTCCTATGTGGGTTTGTCCACATGGACTTTACCTGTGGTACAGCTGAGCAGGTATTCTGATTACCCGCTTTAAACCCAGCTGGGCCCCACTTGGCTTTAACATGGGTGAGCAGGTCTCAGTAATACTTGTGCCATAGGCAAAATTACGCAAAAAAGTCACAAATTTGAGGGAAAAAAAATTGAAAATTTGCAGGAAAAAAAACTACTAGCAAATTTATAAGAAAAAAGTCACAAATTTACTACAAAAATGTCACAAATTTATGAGAAAAAAGTGAAAATTTAGGAGGAAAAAAGTTGCAAATTTACAAGAAAAAACAAAACAGTAAAATTACTTGAAGAGTTACAAACTTACAAAAAAAATTTGAGCAAATTTACAAGAAAAAAGTCACAAATTTAGTTGGAAAAAATTACAAAAAATTGCAAATTAACAAAAAAAGTAGCAAATGTATGAGTAAATAAATTGAGACTTTATGAGAAAAAGTCCTAAATTTATGAGGAAAAGTTGTCAGTTTACAGGAAAAAATGTTGAAGTTTTGAGAGTTCCAAATATACAAGGAAAATGTCACAAATTTATGTGAAAAACTCACCAGTTTACAATAGCAAATTTATAAGGAAAAAGTAACAAATTTATGAGAAAGTTGCAAGATTACAGCAAAAAAGTCAAATTTATGAGAAGCTTCCAAAATTACAAGAAAAAGTTAATTTGCAAGAAAAGTCACAATTTTACAAGAAAAACTAACACATTTATGAGAAAAAAGTTGCAAATTTACAAGAAAAAATTGCAAAATTTACTTGGAGTTACAAACTTACAAGAAAAATTTAGCAAATTTACAAGAAAAACATCACAATTTATTATGACAAAATTACAAAAAGTTGCAAATTAACAAAGTAGCAATATGTATGAGTAAATTAATTCAAAATTTATGAGACAAAAGTCACAAATTTGAGAAAGTTGTAAGTTTGCAGCAAAAAAGTTGCAAATTTATGAGAAACTTCCAAAATCACAAGAAAAAGTTAATAAATTTACAAGAAAAAGTCACAATGTTACAAGAAAAACTAACACATTTATGAGGAAAAAGTTGCAAATTTACAAGAAAAAACTGTAAAATCACTTGAAGAATTACAAACTTACAAGAAAAATTTAGCAAATTTACAAGAAGTCAATTTATTATGAAAAAATTACAAAAAGTTGCAAATTTATGAGAAACTTCCAAAATTACAAGAGAGTTAATAAATTTGCAAGAAAAAGTCAATTTTACAAGAAAAACTAACAAATTTGAGAAAGTTGCAAATTTACAAGAAAAAAATTGTAAAATTACAAGAAAAAAAGTCAGTTATGAAAAAAATTACAAAAAGTTGCAAATTAACAAAGAAAGCAATATGTATGAGTAAAAGTTGTAAAATTACTTGAAGTTACAAACTTACAAGAAAAATTTAGCAAATATATTATGAAAAAATTATAAAAAGTTGCAAATTAAAGAGAGTAGCAATATGTATGAGTAAATAAATTGAAAATTTATGAGAGTCACAAATTTATGAGGAAAATTTGTAAGTTTACAGTAAAAAAAAGTTGCAAATTTATGAGAAACTTCCAAAATTACAAGAAAAAGTTAACAAATTTGCAAGAAAAAAAGTCATGATTTTACAAGAAAAACTAACAAACTTGTAAGAAAAAAGTTGCAAATTTATGTGAAAGTTTCAAATTTTCAAAAGAAATCTTTCAAATTTGGGGGGAAAAGTCACATATTGACAAGAAAAATCAGTTGTAAACAGATAAAGTCCATGCGGGCAAACACAGATGGGGCCAACATGGAACCCACGGACAAACCCACATGGGAGCCAGAAGACAGCCCAGTTACCTTTTGGTGGGGCCCACATAGACATGCTGGCTGGGTTACAAACAAGGGAAGTTGGGGCTGACTGAGACAGGCTGGTACCTGTCAGCACCTGAGGAGAGCAGGGCGCGCGCGTGCGATGGGGTTCGTGAGAGCGTGCGGATGAGCTGTTCACTGTGATCCTGCACCGTGACAGTGGGGTAATCCCCAACAATGACTTCACTCATTAGCTCAACCTTCCTCCCCCGCTCTTCAATAGGACGTTCATTTACTTCTTTGTACTTCTAAATTATAGAGGACCATCAGGTGTCCGTGTGTAGTAAAGGATTGGGGGGTAATTTGTGTGTAATGGAAGATGGATGACTAGTGTGGTGTGCAATAGTGTGGTGTGCAACTGTCATGGAATGCTAGTAGTTAATCTCAGGGCGTCAAATAAATATAGTCACACTCACAGATCGGCCTTCTGACATAGTTTTCTTTTAGAATCATCCAGGTAAAGCTGATAATTATCTTTAAAAGGACATGACTGCCACCCTTTTAAAGGTGGAACGACATTACAAACCCAATTCTGGTGAAGTTGGGACATTGCATGAAACGTCAATAGAAACAGAATACAGTGATCTGCAAATCCTTTCAACCTACAGTATATTCAACTGAGCACACTACAAAAACAAGATATCGAATGTTCAGACTGATGAACTTTATTTTTTTCCCCAAATATTCAGTCGTTTTGAATCTGATTCCTACAACACGTTCCAAAAAAGCTGGGACAGGGTCATGTTTACTATTGTGTTACATCACTTTCCTTTTAATAACACTCAGTAAACTTTTAGGAACTGAGGACACTAACTCTTGAGGCTTTGTGGGTGGAATTCTTTCCATTCTTGCTTGGTGAACGACTTCAGTTGCTCAACTGTCCAGGTTCTCCATTGTCGTTTTGTTGCGCTTCATAATGCTCCACACATTTTGGAGGTCTGTGTTATGTCTGGAAAATCAGAGTCGGAGTCGTTCTTAAGCCATGCAGCAAACTCAGCGAACTGAACTTTATTATAGACACACACAACTATCTGCAGTCTGGTCATAGCCCACCTGACGTCACACCACACAGGGTGGGTACGGTAAGCCCTAAGGGCCAAGCACACACACACACACACCACATTCTGCACACACCATTCCCCTCCCCCTTACAAAAGTCCAAAACACATACACACAAATCAGACCCACTCCAATTTAGGACCCGAATCATGCACAAAGGAAAATAATGGGGAACAGTGAACTGTGATGACCTAACACATTCACAGAAAACATAACTAAAATCCAGGCTGGTGGGTGGACTGCCACGCAACCCGCATGGCACAGTGGATTATTCTGCCACTTATTAACTAAAAGAAAGTCCATTTATAACTAAAACCGCTGTGTTGCTACGCTAAGCAAAACACATAAAAATTAATCCCCAAACAACACACATTACATTCACATGTGCATCCCACTCACATCAAACACTTATTTAGAACCCATACACATATGAATATATTATTTATACTCAACATATTTACACTTGGATTTCTACATTATACCGCAGTCCATGGACAGCCAAAGATGAAGCCAGCTCGGAGGCCCAGGGCAGCCCATGGCATGCACGCCCCTGGCCACCACCTGCCCCTGGGATCGAAGCTGACCTCCCCGGTGAGAATGCCCCTTCTCCTCACCCTTGACTGCTTCTCTCGTCTGGTCCCTCCGTGCCTGTTGGTCCACTCCCGACCATCTTCGGAACAGCTGCTACCTTTGCAGCTCCAAACATTCCGGCCCCCTCTGGCCGAGCTCCGGGGAAAACTAACACTTGCTCGTCGATGTCACTTGTTGACTGGGGCACCTCGTCGTAACGCCCAGCACCCTTGTCCAAGGCGCTTTGAGCTCCGGCACTGAGGTCCTGCCCAACCTCCATGGTGCCCGGCACCTCCTCTCTGTCGTCCCACTGTCAGTGCTTTCTCCCGGGGCTCCCAGCGTCACTCTCTTCAGCGTCACCCGTCGAACCAGGCACTTCGCCGCTGCTCCCAACACCTCCGTCCAAGGTGATCCACTGCCTCTGCGTCTGCCTGTCACTGCTTCTTCCCGAGGTTTTCAGCCTGCTTGCTCCCACTCTCTCGCTGCCCTGACTCCAGCTGCGGGGAAGAATCAGTTGCGTCCATTCACTGCTCTCCCTTCATGCTGCCGACCAACATCACCATCAACACCATCAGCGCTACGGTCATGTATCATGCTGAGCTCCTCGGTTGACTTGCCATCTTCGGTGACCAGGGGCTCCCCCACTCGTGGCCCCAGTTCTACCTCGAAGTCTAGCTGGTAGCTTGGTTTTGGCGTGCACCTAGCTTCGTGGCTAACTTCCCCATAGTCACTGATGATGCTGCTAGCTTCCTCGAGCTAACTAGCTTAGCTTTTTTTGGCCCCAACAGCTCCATTACCCGCCGTTTTGTGGTCCTCGTATGTTAGGCAAAATATTTGGCCAGCCACTTGACAGCATCTGCATAATACTCCGTTTCTCCCAACATGCAGAGAATTTTCTGACCTTCTACACCGAGATAGTGGGCCAAAAGTGCTCGTCTTCGTACTCCGTTGAGTCTACTTATGCCCAGCGCTGCAATGTAACCCTCGAACATGGCCACCCAGTTTGGCCATAGGATTGCTGGCTCGCCTGGATATTCCAGAAACGGTGATAATGGTGGAGGTAGCCCATATGCCCTCATAGTTTCTCCTCGTCGCCAAAATGTTATGTCTGGAAAATCAGAGTCGGAGTCGTTCTTATGCCATGCAGCGAACTGAACTTTATTATAGACACACAACTATATACAGTCTGGCCGTAGCCTGCCTGACTTCACGCCACACAGGGTGGGTACGGCAAGCCCTAAGGGCCAAGCGCGCGCACACACACACACACACACACACACACACACACACACTAGAAGAAAGAACTTTAAAAAAGGTAAGACACGCTATTTGTAGTTTTCCAGTCACCTGTGCAGGTTTTTAATTACCTCCGCCAAGGAGGTAATGTGATCAGGGTGGTTTTTGTTTTTGTTTTTTCTGTTTATTAGCAGGATTACACAAAAACCACTGGATGGCTTTTGATGAGTTTTTCACCAGAGGTAGCCCTTGGGCCAAGGATGAACCCATTAAATTTTGGTGATGATTTGAGAGTGCATTCCTCCATCAAAGACCTTATTTGTATCTGTGCAGCAGGATTACACAGAAACTACTGGATGGATTTGAATGAAATTTTCATCAGAGATGGTCCTTTGACTAGAGAGGAACCCATAACATTTTGGTGATGATTGGATAATGCATACCTCCACCAAGGCTCTTCTCACAGTGTGTTAGGAAGAATCCTCCAAAACTACTGGATAGACTTTGATGCAATTTTCACCAGAACTGGCTTGTGGCCTCCACATGAACCCATTACATTTTAGAGGTCATCCATGAGGGATGGAAGGAGCCTTGGCAGAGGTACAGTATGTGCTTTCTGTGTTTTTCTAGTTGCTGCTGTTGTGCATTGAATCAGGAATACTTGACTGATATAATTTTGTGTTCTGCTGTCATCAGTAGACTGTAATTGTTGATCAGTGTCATCCTCTGATACCTGGTGTTGTTTAGGCCATGGTGCTGTGTGTGTCTGTGTCTGAGAGAGAATTAGACTAATTTGTGTTTATGCTGAAGGCGGTAGTATCTGTCACTGTAAAAATGAAAATCCTAGTAAGATAAAATATTCCAAATCAAGGCTATGTGTTTGTTTTTCTCTCACAAGATAATTTTGACAAGACAAGAATTTCTTTTTGTTGTGCAGTTTTTTGTAAGATTTTACTTGCTTTAAGATATTTTTTTGTTTGTTTTAAGAAATTTAATCTTACTTTGTTGGAAGATATTTGTTCCAGTTTTAACTAAAATTATCTATTGCCAGAATTTTTTGCTTATTTTAAGTAAAATTATCTGCCAACAGAGCAAGAAAATTTGACTGATCAAATTGCTTAAAACAAGTTAAAACTATCTGAAAACATGTAAAATTTTCCTCACATAAACTGCACAACAAGAATAAATATTAAATCACCCTTTATTGTCATTCAACCAATCATGTACAGTAGAATGAAATTGTGCTTTATCCTATCTACAGTGTAAATCACACACACCCCATAATAGAATCAGAAGGGCTGCTGCCATGCAAGGCGCCGCCACAGATTTCCCTCCTCCATTCCATTATTGCTGAGCACCAAGCTGGACAGCAGAAAGTTCCGCTTTTATATGGTCTTCGGCATGACCCGGCTGGGATTTGAACCCCTGCCTCCCAGGTGTGGGGCGGATGCTCTACCAACTGAGCCACCACTCCACCATATCTTGTCAGACAAAAAGACAAGCATAAACAGCCTTAATTTATTTCACTTTACTTATATTTTACTTTTTGCAGTGTAGTTGTGTTTTCTAGTTCACAGTTGCATTATTTCTTAAAGAGAAACAAAAATGAGGCCGTAGTGGCTCACGAGGTAGAGCAGGTCGCCCAATAACCGGAAGGTTGGCAGTTTGAATCCTGCGCCCCCCACCTTGCCGTTGTGTCCTTGGGCAAGACACTTTACCCCCCTTTCCTCCAGTGTGTTCATGGTTCATGACACTGGTGTATGAATGTGAATAAATGTTCACTTGGCGTGGATTGGTAGCTGCATTTTTGTCAGTCTGCCCCAGATAGGACTGCACATGATCAACAGTGCAATAACAGCAGCAGGGATGGCATTTGTGCAAATGGTTGCAATAAGGTGCCGAGGCATACAGCAGCAGATGTATTACTGTTGGTGTGTCTCTACTATAGGCAAAATGAAGGTACCGGAGAGAGCAAAAGCAAAAATGGTGAATCAAATTTGAAAATCATAGAAAAATCACAGAAAAAACAGAAAACTAGAAGAAAGTTAAAAAAAAAAAAAAGTTTTAAATTTTTCAGGAAAAAAACAAGTATGTAAAAAAGTAGTTATAATTAGGAAGAAAGTTGGGGGGGAAAGATTGTACATTTACATTTTTATCATTTTTTTTTTTTTGAGGAAAAAACAAACTGCAAGAAAGTCCTAAATTTGCAATTGTCAACTGTTTACAGCAGACAGACTAACTTGTCCAGTCAAGTCCTGAACTTACCCACCTTAAAAGAACATTGTGTCATATCCATTTTAAATGCTTATCTCTAAACTTTTATGTAACAGGTGGTTTTATGTCCACTAGGAATGCAAGCTATCATTTAATTCATTAATTGATAATTGATTCACCTTATCGATCAATTAATGATTAATTGATAAGCTGCATTTTTTCTGAGAATCTGAATTTCCCTCGGTACAATACAATTTTTCTATCTTTAACAAAAAGTTGCTGATTTTTCATATACTGAATAAAGCATGAACGTTATATTTCTGTGATTTACTGTACTATTTGGAATTTGTTTTACTTCAGACAATGGCATTTTTTGAAGTTTAATAAATTTTGCACTGTATAGTGTGTACTATGTGCTGGTTCATCTATCTATAAATGCACGGAATTGCTGTCTGTGTGTGTGTCTGTGTGTCTGTTCCATGCATATCTCTTGAACTGTTCATCAGACTGACCTAAGATTTTATGTGTTTTGCTGAGGTTATGAGGGTGTGCATCCCAGAGTATGGAGTTGTTCAGTCAAAATATGTAATTTTTATCAATAAAAGTTGAGTCATTGCTCTCTCTTGATGCTCTGGCTTCTAGAGGTGTGTGCGGGGTTTTACAGTGACTCCATGCTGATTGGATAATGTGACATCATGGCATCAGTAACCACAGCGAACTGTGAGCAAAACAAGGAAGTGAAAAGCAACAAATTTGACTAGAAAAAAATAATACTGAAGATTTAATGCTTAAAAAAATTATTTCAACCACATCTCTTATTTAAATTCAGAAAATGGAATCAATGAAAATAGCTTGATCTCAACACGTTTAATGAATATTTTAATATAGGAAAAACGACTGCCAACTCCACTGTATCATCAGCACAAATACAAGTGGCGCTGACAGTGTCATCAACATAAATGCTTACTCAATGTTTATGAAAGAAACAGATGAAAAAGAAATCCTTGACATTGTTAACAAATTCAAAGACAAAGAAATCAACTGACTGTATTGATTTCAGTATGTTCTTGGTTAAATGTATTATAGATTGTATTGTTAAGCACTTCACTTACATAAGCAACATGTCACTGCTGGTAAATTTCCAAAGAAAATGAAAATAGCAAGAGTCATTCCTCTGTATAAGACTGATGATAAACACTTATTGTCAAACTACAGACCCATCTCTTTGTTACCTCAGTTCTCCAAAATACAGGAAAAAATATTTGTTAAGTGACTAAATGATTTCATTGATAAGCACAATATACAGTACTCTGTGAACAACAGTATGGATTCAGGAAGAACCGGACCACCTCACTGGCACTCATGGACTTTGTTGAACAGATTATGGATGCAACAGATAGAAGATAATACACAGTTGGAATATTTCTGGACTTACAAAAGGCATTTGATACAGTTGACCATAAATTACTCAGTAAATTATATAAGTATGGCATCAGAGGAATTGCTTTTGACTGGTTACACAGCTATTTAGAAGACAGGTATCAATATGTTCATGTGAATAATACAGACTCTTGAGTTGCTGAAGATGACATGTGGGGTACCACAGGGTTCTGTGCTTGGTCCTTTGCTGTTTATTTTGTATGTTAATGATTTATGTTCTGTGTCTAAATTACTCAAGTGTATTTTATTTGCAGATGACACAACCTTTTTTGTAGTGGAGAAAATCGTAAGCAACTTCTAGATTCAGTAGAAAATGAATTTAAACAATCAATGGTTCACTGCCAATAAATTATCTATTCATCTTGGAAAAACAAAATGTATAATATTTGGAAACCGCAAATTATGTAATCACAGAAAAATTAAAATAAACAATGTTGAAATTGACACAGTTTTGGAAACCAAGTTCCTAGGGGTCATTGTTGATAACAAACTAACCTGGAAATCACGCATAAATTAGGTCAAAACTAAAATGTCTAAATGCATTGCTGTACTGTATAAAGTTAAGGATCTCCTGTGTCATCTCCTGTGTCATCAAAGAGATGACATCTCCTGTGTCATCTCTTTGCATTTTATATAATTCACTGATAGTTCCTTATATGACATACTATGTGGAGATCTGGGAAAGCGCATACAAAACAATCTTTTTACTACAGAAAAAAGCCATATGTATTATATCAAAGAAACCTTACCATGAACCAACAAATCCAATATTCATTCAATTACATACTCTTAAATTTAGAGATCTAGTAGATTGTCATTCAAATCATTCACAAAGCAAATAATAACCAATTACCTGTTAATTCATTCATTCATCTTCTTCCGCTTAATCCTTTTTGGGTCGGGGGGGGGGGGGGGTACTGGAGCCTATCCCAGCATCTTTGGGCGAGAAGCAGGGTACACCCTGGACAGATCACCAGTCCATTGCAGGGCTAACACAGACAACCATTCACTCTCACAGTCATACATAAGGACAATTTAGAATCCCCAATTTGATGCCAGTTAACATAACTTGCATGTTTTTTGGTATGTGGGAGGAAACCGGAGAAATCCCACGCAGACACGGGGAGAACATGCAAACTCCACACAGATCACTGTTGGTCGGGGGCTGGGATCGAACCCAGGATCCCCCGGCCAAGGGTGAGTTGCTGTGCTGCCGCAGTGCTAACCACTCCGCCACCGCGCTGCTCAGAGACTGTTTAAAAAAAGGGAAAGTAAATATGAGCGAAGAGGTAACTGTTTTTAATAAACCAAAGGTTAGAACAAATACAAAGTAACATTGCATGTTTGTCACTGGAGTTAAACTGTGGAACTGTTGCTCTGAAAATATTAAAACACGTTTGACTCTGAAGCAATTCAAAAAACTGTACAAAGATGAGATTATCTCTCAGTATCTCACTGTAAATGCTAGGAGATAAATTAGTAATAACTTAAAAGTTTTTTTTTCTATTTGTTTTTCTTTGTTGATTTTGGGTATGACAAATTTTTGTGTTACTGATTTTAAAACTGTAACGGGGTAGGCACTATATAAGCACCTGCTTCAGCCTACACCCTTTTGGTTGTTCTTTTATGTGTTCTGCATATTTTGTTGTTCTTATTGTATGTATGTTCATTACCGAAAAAATTCATTCAAAAAAATTATACCATAAAGTTGCTGTGATTGCATAAGTCTAAAGGATAATTGGGCATATGTGGAGAGCATGAGCAGACAGAGCAGAGCGTCAGCAGAGACCCGGGTCTGACAAAGAACACCGGTGTATCCAACACGGAACACACCGGGAGAAGCAGTGGCCTGACCGGTCAGACCACGGTCCTTCGCGGGGACGCACGCTCAGCCTGCCCGGTCAGTGGTAGATGGGAGTCCCTGCTTCTGCTTCACCCGTGTGGTACCACTGTACTTTGCAGGACCACAAGTCCCCCCTCCTGCATATGCATCTAAAAATTAAAAACTTAATAATTCCACCATGATTATGGAGCGGAATGGCCAGAATGACTTACAGACATGGACAAAATTGTTGGTACCCCTCTGTTAATGAAAGAAAAACCCACAATGGTCACAGAAATAACTTGAATCTGACAAAAGTGGTAATAAATAAAAAATTCTATGAAAATTAACCAGTGAAAATCAGACAATGCTTTTGAATTGTGGTTCAACAGAATTATTTTCAAAACAAACTCATGAAACAGGCCTGGACAAAAATGATGGTACCCCTAGAAAATATTGAAAATAATGTGACCATAGGGACATGTTCAACCAAGATGTGTCCTCTAATTAACATCACAGGTGTCTACAAACTTGTAATCAGTCGGCCTATTTAAAGGGTGACAAGTAGTCACTGTGCTGTTTGACATGGTGTGTACCACACTAAACATGGACCAGAGGAAGCAAAGGAGAGAGTTGTCTCAGGAGATTAGAAAGAAAATTATAGACAAGCATGTTAAAGTTAAAGGCTATAAGACCATCTCCAAGCAGCTTGATGTTCCTGTGACTACAGCTGCACATATTATTCAGAAATTTAAGATCCACAGGACTGTAGCTAACCTCCCTGGACGTAGCCGCAGGAGGAGACGGATAATCCGAATGGTAACAAAAGAGCTCAGAACAACCTCTAAACACATTCATGGTGAACTCCAACGTCAAGGTACATCAGTGTCAGATCGCACCATCCGTCATTGTTTGAGCCAAAGTGGACTTCATGGGAGACGACCAAGGAGGACACCACTGTTGAAAACAAATAATAAAAAAGCCAGACTGGAATTTGCCAAACTGCATGTTGACAAGCCACAAAGCTTCTGGGAGAATGTCCTATGGACAGACGAGACAAAACTGGAACTTTTTGGCAAGGCACATCAGCTCTTTGTTCACAGACGCAAAAATGAAGCATACCAAGAAAAGAACACTGTCCCTACTGTGAAACATGGAGGAGGTTCTGTTATGTTCTGGGGCTGCTTTGCTGCATCTCGCACAGGGTGTCTTGAATCTGTGCAGGGTACAATGAAATCTCAAGACTATCAAGGTATTCTAGAGAGAAATGTACTGCCCAGTGTCAGACAGCTTGGTCTCAGTCGCAGGTCATGGGTCTTGCAACAGGATAATGACCCAAAACACACAGCTAAAAACACCCAAGAATGGCTAAGAGCGAAACATTGGACTATTCTAATGTGGCCTTCTAAGAGCCCTGATCTAAATCCTATTGAACATCTGTGGAAGGAGCTGAAACATGCCGTCTGGAGAAGGCACCCTTCAAACCTGAGACAACTGGAGCAGTTTGCTCATGAGGAGTGGGCCAAAATACCTGCTGAGAGGTGCAGAAGTCTCATTGACAGTTACAGAAATCGTTTGATTGTAGTGATTGCCTCAAAAGGTTGTGCAACAAAATGTTAAGTTAAGGGTACCATCATTTTTGTCCAGGCCTGTTTCATGAGTTTGTTTTTAAAATAATTCTGATGAACCACAATTCAAAAGCCTTGTCTGATTTTCAATGGTTAATTTTCATAGAATTTTTATTTATTACCACTTTTGTCAGATTCAAGTTATTTCTGTGGCTATTGTGGGTTTTTCTTTCATTAACAGAGGGGTACCAACAATTTTGTCCACGTCTGTAACTACCAAACTGGACACAAAAATGCCCAAATAACGAAATAAATCATTTGTAGTTAAGTATTGACAAATGGGCAACACTGATGCAACAGTTGTAGCCAAACAGGTCCTTCTGCTGTGTGTAATGTTGGGTGTTTTGTAGTTAATAAGGTTGATTACAGTTTTTAAAAACCCTTTAATAACAAAATATTGCTAAAATATAAAATGATGCACTACAATGGGTCTCAAATATTTGTAAACGTGTCCTGTTATAGTACTACATGAGTTTATTGATGTACAGAAGAAATTCAATTTTACACTGAACTCCATCACTGAACAGTGATATAAACTGAAAATAATTATAATGACTGAACAACTCCCATTCCCCAAAGTGCAAGATACACTATTATCTTGAATATAAGTGATAAAAGATCACACAAATAAGTGATCTGACAAACAAATAAACAAGGGATCTGAAACAGTTGCTAATATTGGATGTCCCATTCATTTTCAATATTTAGGTATTCTGTAATTAATAGTCACACAAATAAATCTTAGTGCCATTTACTACCTTTTATATTGGTCAAAGTCTAACATGTGATTGCCGACATATAGGCTACATCTTTTTGTATTCCACTTTTGAACACAGCCTACATTTGGGCCTGGAAAGCCTGTTTCAGACAGGAATACTTGGTTCTATGGGCAATGCACAAGTCTCAGTAAATTACAAATGTCATGATTTTTTATTTATTTTAAAAACTATTACCAATAACATAAATGTATCTTTTTTAGCTATATTAAAAAAACCCCAAAACTTTCACATTCTAATTTGCTGCGAAGCACTGGTAGACTGTTTTAACAGGAAAATAAATTGTGAGCTGCTTCATCTGTTGCATGTTAAACATTATCACAGAACCCCAGCAATCCAGGCAAACCCAGAAAGATCTGGGCTCCTCTGTTGCCTGTTACCTCAGTGGTAACTTGAGTCTGGTCTGTTTTTCCGTCTAGCGGCAGGTTGAAAGGAGGCAGCTTGGATATGTTTTTGTGCTTGTGCAGCCTGCTGCAGTCCGTTTCTCCGTCCTGTTGATTTGAAGTAGGGGGGTGGACACTGGAATGTGCTATTGAATTTTGTGGGTCTCCAATGTAACCCGGAAGGGCTTAGCGTCTTCTTCTGCTTTTTTGGCTGAAATGCGGCAGTGGGTGACCACGTGCGCCTTCGCCTGGACGGCGAAGCCACTACATTTCATGGAATAAGTTCCCACTGAAAAAGACTGCTGAGTTATCAGTTAACTGATAACTAATTTAATTTAGTCGACTAAATTCTTATCGCCAATTAATCCAAAGTCAATTAACCATTGACATCCCTAATGTCCACTTGTTAGAATGGAATTATAAACTTCACTTTTTCCTAGTGGCTGGAACTCCACTCTGCAAAAAATGCCAAGAAACAGCCTCACTCTCTAAAGGTAATGATCAAAATCCACAAAAAATTTCTGATTCAAAGATTATCACATGTATTAACACTAGGGCTGCAACTAACGATTATTTTTGTAGTCAACTAATCTCATGACTATTTTTTGATTAGTCGACTAATTGTGATTATTTCTGCATTCATTATCAATTAATAAAATGAAGTTTGATGCCAAAGGCTTAGTCTGGGGCTTTGGGGGACACATTAACTTATTATGGGGGGCACAAACCCAGAATGACTCTCCATCGCTTTGACTGTGTCTAATTATACTGAATGTTGAAAATTTAAATGGCCAATCAAAAGGGCACTTTGGACACTTTGGCAAAGGAGCAGGGCCTCAAGCCCCTAAAGCTTCCCCCTCTGCACATGCATGTTGCTTCAAAACCTGTATGTAGTATATTCAGCATGAATGGTGCCTTCACAGATGTGCAAGTTACTCATGCCATGGTTCCAACACTCCCTCATACCATCACAGATGCAAGCTTTTGAACTTTGTGCTGAAAACAATCTGGATGGTCCTTTTCCTCTTTAGCCTGGAGGACACAACGTCCATGATTTCCAAAACAATTTGAATTTTGACCAACAGGCTGCCTAGTGTTAGCTTAGCAAGATTAACAATTTTGATCACCATTTTCAAAAAATTTTGTTAACCTGCACTGGAATCCTTGTTCATTTACCAACACTTGACCCTATATGTCGTTCTTAAGTTACGTTCAGGCCAAATATGAAAGTGCAATGCAAATACATGTAAAGTTAATGCAAACGTGGAAAACCTGCAAATTTGGGTATTTGCATGTCCAAGGGATTTGGCAGTGCTAGCCAGTATTTAACCTTGAGATTCTGCCATCACCGCAGTTAAAGTATCAAAACTGAAGGGTAACCTAGTTTGAGAATGAGACTGCCACTTACCTGCAGATGGATGGACCGGGAGCTCTGCAGCTGAATCAGAGTGTAGGAGTTATCCACCCATGGACTTCTGCCACAGATGTGCTAATGAAGGCTAGCAGGCTAGCAGTGTAAACAGCCATCATAAGGGTGAAATTTTGGAGACAGGGCCCTCACCCCCCATGCACGCGTGGATCCCGCTGCCCGTCAGACCCAGCAAATTTCCCGTTGACGCAGCAAGCGCTGCGTGAATAATAAAGAAAACCATTTGGTGAAGTACTTTCTTGTGAACAGTAAGTGGCACTATAACTTTTGCCAATCATTTTTATGTAGGAGCGTGCAGGGCGGGCCTAAGAACCATCCTAGCAATTATGGGGTAAACTAGACAAAGTTTGTCCAAGTAACAGCTGTCCGACGTATTGCAAGGAGGGAAACTTTGACATGTGGCCGTGGCAGCACTTACATGTTAAGTACGTGTTGCAGACCCATATAGGACTACAGAATAGAGTCACCTTGACATATGCTCCACATTTCGTGACGCTCGGACTTTCCCAACCTTCCTAAATAAAAAACATATTGAATGGCGAGGAGTGGGTTTCCATGGCAACTGTGATGATAGCAGGACAAAAGTGACTTCCACTGAGGGTAATCCAATGCTCTCTGAGAAACCTCTGAAAATGTCATGTCATTCTGACTACTGGTCTTTGTGTGAACGTTGATACAATTTTGTGCAATACCCCATGTCAGCACTAGGTGGTGCTGTGACAATTTTGTGAATATTGATATACAGACGTGTTCAGAGTGGGATTAGTATGATTTGTGCAAAGTTTGGTCCAAATCAGACAAGGACTGTCTGAGCTGTAACTCTCATGTTTTGCATGTTGAGGAAGCCACTGAAGCATGCTGGTCACCATGGAAACAGTTCTGTACTATGTACATGTACTGTCAATGAGTCCTAGTCATTCCTTCATATGATTTTTGCACAAAGTGAGACAAAATTTAAAAAAAAAAAACTGTTTTCATCAATTCTTCCTTCAACTACTAGGTGGTGCTATAACCTTTGTTAATTATTTTTAAATAGGAGTGTGCAGGGTGGGACTAACATCCATCGTAGAAAGTTTGGTCAAAATCGGACAAAGTTTGTCCAAGTTACAAGTATCCCTTGTTCTAACCATTAGGTGGCACTATAGCTTTTAATTAGTTTTATATAGGAGCATGCAGGGTGGAACTAATAACCATCATAGAAAATCAGACAAAGTTTGTCCAAGTTACAAGTGTCCTTTGTTCTAACCATTAGGTGGCACTATCACTTTTATTAATTATTTTTGTATAGGAGCATGCAGGGTGGGACAAATATCCATCATTAGGCCCCCTTTTATTTAGTCTTTATATTAATGATTTGCCCACTGTTTGTTCTGAAGCTGAATGCTTAATGTATGCAGACGACACGGGTTTTTTTGTTCATGGTCGCTCCAAAGACAGTGTTGCTGCTAAACTTAGTAAAACAATGTCCTGTGTCACAACTTGGTTGCAGGAGTGCTGTCTACAGTTAAATGTTTCTAAAACTGTAGGCATGTATTTCACTAAAATAAATAGAGTGTCACCTGACCCTGACATACATGTTAATGGAGGAAAAATACAAATTGTTAGCCAATATAAATAGCTTGGGTTAATAATAGATTCACAGCTTTCCTTTAAAGCCCATATTGCTAAATTGTGTAAAAAAATCAAGTTAAATCTTGCAAATTTCCATGCAATTCGAAATGAAATGTCAACTGAAGCCGCAAAAATATACTTGCATTCAATGATTCTGAGTCACTTCAACTATTGCCTAACTAGCTGGTCCCAGGCGGGTTTGAGTGCAAAAAAACCATTGGAAGTTTTGTACAAACAAGCACTTAAAGTTATGGATAAAAAACCTAGGCATTATCATCATTGTGCAATTTAAAAAAAAATACAGTCTTTTAAATTGGGATAGTCTTCATACATTTGCAAATTTAAATTTGATTTATAAAGTACTGCATGATTTGGCTCCAGATCCTCTGGCAGAGTTCATCAGCCAAAGAAACAGCTCTGAACGTGTCACTCGAGGCTCTGTCAGAGGTGACTGTTTCATTCCTCTGCGCAGGAGCACTTTCAGTAAGTCGGTCTGGTCAGTGAGGAGCGCTAGTGAGTGGAACTCAGTACCTGAGGAGGTTAAACTGCTCACAACATTCAAGGCCTTCACAAAAAAATTGAAAATGTGGCTTATAAACACCTACAGCTGCCAACACTAAAAGATAAGTCTGCTGTGATGTTTGATGTTGTGTTTAAATGTACAGTTTATGTATATGTTATTTGTTACATTAGTGCCCTCTTAAATGTCTAACCATGTTTTTTTCTTGTAGATGCATTTTACTGCTTTTTTACATCTTGGCCAGGGGACTACAGATGAAAACTAGCCTTTTGGCTAATTCTGGCTTTTTTAACCATGTGTAATCATGTGTTTTATGAAATTGCATTGTCCCTTTTCAAATAAACTAAACTAAACTAAATCATAGAAAATTTGGTGAAAATCAGACCAAGTTTGTCCAAGTTACAAGTGTCCATTGTTCTAACCACTAGATGGCATTCTAACTTTTGATTATTTTTAAACAGGAACGTGCAGGATGGGACTACTATCATTGTAGAAAATTTGGTGAAAATTGGATAAAGATTGTCCAAGTTACAAGTATTCATTGTTCTAACCATTAGGTGGCACTATAACTTTTAATTATTTTTACATAGGAACGTGCACAATGGGACTGCTATCCATTGTAGAAAATTTGGTGAAAATCGGTCAAAGTTTGTCCAAGTTACAACTCTCTGATGTTCCATGGCAAGGAGCCAACCTTTGCCATGTCACCATGGCAACACTTACATACAAGTTATGTATTGCTGACCCGCATGGGATTAAAGAGGACATTTACCTCTACCTATGTTCCAGATTTCATGACTCCAGGACTTTCCCAACCCTCCCAACTAGATCACAGATTGAATGGTGAGGAGGGTGTGTCCATGGTAACAGCAGTGATGCCATGCTAAAGTTCATGTGCAGTTGTAACGGATGCCAACTAGTACTGTTCGGCGTAGAACGTTAGTAAACCTCCCTCCCAAAGCCTCATACAGTATCGGTAGCGCTGAGCTATCGGTCGGACCTTTAGCTCAGCGCGATCGTGCTGTGTCTCCCATGCTCGAACTGTGTAGTTGACTGAGAAGTCGCGGGTTCGTGTCCCGTGTGGGGCGAACTGCGCAGGATGATCTCTGTCACAATGGTGCCGTGACCCGGATGGGAGTGAGGTTTAAGGGGGAGAGTGTAACGGATGCCAACTAGTACTGTTCGGCGTAGAACGTTAGTAAACCTCCCTCCCAAAGCCTCATACAGTATCGGTAGCGCTGAGCTATCGGTCGGACCTTTAGCTCAGCGCGATCGTGCTGTGTCTCCCATGCTCGAACTGTGTAGTTGAGAGGTCGCGGGTTCGTGTCCCGTGTGGGGCGAACTGCGCAGGATGACCTCTGTCACACAGTTATGATCATCCATGAGGTCTGATGAATCTCAGAAAATTTCACGTCATTTTGGCTAGTGGCATGTGAGTGGGGCGGCTGTGGCGCAGGTGTAGTGTGCTGATTACTGATCGGAGGATCAGGGGTTTGATTCCCACTCTGTCTGCAGTCTGCATGTTGAAGTATCCATGAACAAGACACTGAACCCCCAGTTGCTCCTGATGGCCAGGCTAGCATCTCTGTGTGTATGGCAGTCCTGCCACCATCAGTGTGTGAATGTATGTATGAATGGATGGATAGCAGGATCTGTAAAGTGCTTTGGTCATCCAGAGATGAGAAAAAGTGCTATATAAGTGAACGCCATTTAATAAATAAAACAGTTTTCAGCAATTCTTCCTTTAACCACTCAGTGGCACTATATCTTTTGTCAATTATTTTTTTATATAGACGTGTTCGGGGCAGACTATTGTCCATCATGGAAACTTTGGTGGACATCGGACAAGTTTTGCTTGAATTACAGCTGCCTGATGCTGTATGGGGTGGAGTCAAACTTCGCCATTGTGCCTTGGCCACACCTTTGAGCTTTTGCATGACATTTATGCAACCTTTAATGGCCCATGCCTATAGATGCTATGCGAAAATGAGCTCAATTGGAGCAGGCCCCTGGGAGGAGTTTGTTCAAATGTCAGGGGTGATTTTTTTGGGCAAAATTTGAGGTGGGGCAGATTTGAGGCAAGATGATGGACTTCTTGTTGGCCGTGGGTAAGGGCCACAATTATGTTTTTTGCAGGTCTTGAGGTGATGCACATCTCACCTGAATTTCGTGTCTGTACGGCAAACTTTAGGGTCGCCGGTCTCCAATGACCTTGTACATTTGGCCCCACCCACAAAAATTGGGGGGGGGGCACATATTTTTTTTTCCAGTTTATCGAATTTTTCACCAGGTCTGAGGTGTGTGCAAAAAAAAAAAATTGTGTTTTGGTTAACGTTTAGAGGGTAGAGGCACTTTCATGAGCTACCTGCTATTGTCAGTTAGCCACTAACATCGGATAGCCCCAAACATCAGCTGGCCACCTTGAAGCTAGCAATTTAGCCACTCATTTCCAGATGTTCCTGGGCATATTGTACTCCAGGGATTGGTCACATCCTGTCGACCACTGAAACCACACATTCCTGTCAACCAGTGATATTTTATTTCATTCATTCTTTAAGACAAAAGTCAGTGGGCTCAGGGGTAACAGGTGAAATTGGCCCTGGAACCCCAATGGCATAAGTGGTGAACCCTCACAAAACTGTTAAAAAGACTTTTCTCGGTCACCAACAAATGTAAGGATTTTTACAGAAATTCTCCGCCCATGCCACAAAAGATCCCAGAGCTGACCCAACCCATATTCCTCTCAGGATACATCTGAGCTAAAGGCTAGGAACTAGCCAGCTTATGTTAGCAATATGATGTAAGATAGAGGGTGGAGTTGAATCCGGTCTGAAGGTTTAAGGTATATACACTCAAAACAGAACTGCTGGAAATATTTAAAAAAAAACTGCTGCAGTAATTAAATTAAAGAAATTTTTAACAAATATGTGTCACAAACATTTCATTAAGACGTGTGAGCTGTTAAAATGTAGAAGAAGTGCAACCAATGACCCCTTTAATATGAAACGTCATATAGAATAGAATAGGCTTTATTGTCATTGTACAGTTGTACAGTACAATGAAATTGTGGGTGCTCCACCAGGCTACTGCGCAATAAAGTAAGAGAGAAGGATTAGATAAAATAGTTACAGAACACACGATTAACCACACAACTGAAATAAAAATGGCCCAGGATTATATAAATACACACAGGCACAGTATGGTAATGGCTTCACAGATTTTTTTAGATTTAGTATACTTTATTGATCCCCAGAGGGGAAATTGAGGGTCATCCACCACCTGGATGGATGAAGCAGCCACGATACGGCGCTATCCCTTAACCATTCACACACACATTCACACCTAGGGCCACTTTAGAGTCTCCAATTAACCTAACCTGCATGTTTTTGGCATGTGGGAGGAAACCGGAGAAATCCCGGGGTAAACCCACGCATACACGGGGAGAACATGCAAACTCCACACAGATCACTGTTGGTCGGGGGCTGGGATTGAACCCACGATCCCCCGGCCAAGGGTAAACTGTGCTGGCGCAGTGCTAACCACTGCGCCACCGTGCAGCCCGTGAAGATGAAACAATGTCAATAAGAGTGTGAGTGCAGAACACACAACTGAATAAAATGGCCCAAGGATTATAGAAAATATACATAGGTATGGTAGTGGTTTCAGGGATGGGTCAATATACATGAAAGTGTGGAGTGCAGAGACAGGTATGTTATTATGGTAATTAACCTCTTGCGCTCCGTTGTACCGCGGACAGGCAAGTCTCTGCGTCCTAGAGCGCACGAGAGCGCACGAGGGCGCTCTCGTGCGCTCTAGGACGCATGGTGTAGATGTAGATGGTGATGTAGGTGGTGATGGTGATGTAGTGGCGTCCAAGCGTGCACTGAAAATAAAAGCTGCAGACACAGCCGCGAACAGATTGGTTCATCTGATTGACCTCTCATTCGACTAATAAGAGCCTTGAATTGGGTTTCTGAAACCTTGAAGAACCAATGACTGAAAACTTAGCCAGAAGGACCTGCCTGCTGTGAATGCAGTGAGCCAATTGAAGCAGAGAAGTTCGCGAGCTGTTTTTTTAAGGCTGGGTGAAGACTGACTGCTGGAGCGGATCAAAAAAGGATTAGACGTTATGATTTATTCCATGGTCATCATAGACCGACAGAGGCTGACAACGAAGGCTGAGTGACACACACGCCTTCGCCAGTCTTTTTTTAATTACTACTGTTATTTGTTTTGAAAAATCGTTCGCCAAAAACCGCAATCATGGAAGCACAAAACCGCAATAATGGAATTATGTTTTGATTGGGTCGCGAGACCAGCGTCACGTTCGTCTGACAATGAGGAAGAGAAGTTGGCCAGGACAATGTGGCTGTGAAGAGGTAAAGTGTTATAAGCCAAATTATTTTTTATCCCTGAAAATTGTAATCCAAAATTACTTTTGACCAATCGGTAAATTACAACTGTGCTTCGCGGCGCAGTTTGTGCGCCGCTGTACAAGGGATTGTTCGCCGCGTACAGACTGTGAACGCCCCCCACCGCCCACCCCCGCTATTCTTCTGCAGCGGGGGGGGGGGGGGGGGGGAAAGCCGCAGTGATTGCACTGCTGTCCCACATCACCACATGAGGCTAATCCGTTGTGTAGCGATGGCCGAAGTCCATCCTCTGTAGCGAGCGGGAGGAGGGGGACAACCCCCCCCCCCCACACACACACAGACAGCCCTGAGTGTGACCTTTCATTACAGCCCAAAATGAAGCTTCTATATTGAATCATTCTAAAGTTACAGACGTTTTTCCAAACTGTACCATTTGGCACAATTTGGCACAGTTCCAAAACGCCTGGGAACAGCCTGAGGAAAAAGCTGTGTAATATATTAATTTTTTGTGGTATTGTTACAAAATTTGGACCTCAGCTGGATAACACTTGGTTCTACATTTCTGTTGCATTTTCCAGCCCGGATCTGAAGCTGTGTGTTATTTGCAAGCATTTGTATCCAAAAAAACACCCAGGCCAAATTTATTTTCTTCAAGTTCAAGTTGAAGAAAGTAACTTCAAGTTAGATGACTGTAACGCAGTGGCCGGAGCACTTAGAGAGATCATGGTTTTTTTGGCAAAAAATTCAAAGTGTTTTTTTTTTTAAATGAGACCAACCCCATGAAGATGCTGCAAAGGGTTGAAGAACAGCTTTCGATTTACTTTGGGCACATTATTTTTTGGCGTTTTTAGGGAAATTGACCGGAGTGCAAGGGGTTAAAAGGTTCTCAGTTCTGTGCATGTGAGTGTTTGGAGGGACTGGGGTGGGGCCTCTGACGATTTGCAGTTCGGCTGGCCCAGGGGAAGAAACTTTTTGTCAGTCTGAAGGTGTGGGACCTGATTGATCTGAGCCATTGTCCAGAGGGGAACAAGTCAAACAGGTGATGGGTGGGATGTTTGTGGTTTCCTGTGATGGCCTTGATCTTTCTGAGACAGGAGGATCTGGAGATTTTCTCCAGGGAGGGCAGAGGGCTGTCAATGATTTTTTTGCCAGTGTTGATGACCCTCTGCACAGACTTACTGTTCTCGGCTGTGGAGCCAGCGTACCACACACCCAGACAGTAGGTGAGCACGTTCTCCACTGAGCAGTGGTAAAAGGCCAGCAGCAGTTTCTGGTCCAGGTTGTTCTTCCTCAGGACATGAAGAAAGTGCAGCTGCTGCTGGGCTTTCTTCACCAGGGCCTTGGTGTTGACTGACCAGGAGAGGTAAGAGGAGATGTGTGTGCCCAGGAACCTGAAGGTGGGGACGGTTTCCATGCGGTCGCCATTTATGAGGAGGGGTATGTGGTCCTGTCTGTTCTTCCTGAAGTCCAGTATGAGTTCTTTGGTTTTAGGGACATTCAGTTTCAGGTTGTTTGCTTGGTACCACAGC
The DNA here is from genome assembly GCA_020510985.1 of Pholidichthys leucotaenia. NCBI lineage: Eukaryota > Metazoa > Chordata > Actinopteri > Cichliformes > Pholidichthyidae > Pholidichthys > Pholidichthys leucotaenia. The sequence goes on along the minus strand of CM035850.1, from coordinate 21,243,342 downwards.
AGCAGATTCTCTACCTCCGCCCTGTATGCCTTCTCATTGTCATCACTGATGAGCCCAACCAAGGTGGTGTCATCCACGTACTTCACAATGACGGTGGTTGGGTGGGTTGGAATGCAGTTAAAGGTATACAGAGAGTACAGTAGAGGGCTTAGCACGCAGCCCTGGGGGGAGCCAGTGCTGAGAGACAGTGTTGAGGCATGGTGGGGGCCAAGTCTGACTGTTTGTGGGCAGTTGGTGAGAAAGTTTTTTTCCAGGAGCAGGTAGGGGGAGGGATTCTGGAGGAGGTGCAGTTTATTGATCAGGATGTCTGGGATGATGGTGTTGAAAGCTGAGCTGTAGTTCACAAAGAGCATCCTCATATAGCTTCTTGGGTTCTCCAGGTGGCTCAGCACTCTGTGGAGTGTGATGACAATGGTGTCTTCTGTGGACCGGTTCTCTCTGTAGGCAAACCGGTGGAGGAGGGGGGAAGACACTCCCTGATGTGCTGGGACACCAGTCACTCAAAACACTTCATGACTACAGACGTGAGCACAATGGGTCTATAGTCATTCAGGCTGTCAATTGCAGACTTTTTGGGGATGGGGATGATGGTGGAGGCCTTGAGGCAGGAGGGGACGGTGACATGCGTCAGGGGGAGGTTGAACAGCTTGGTATCTCTGCCAGCTGGTCTGTACATGCTTTGACCACCGCTCCTGGGATGCTGTCTGGACCAGCAGCTCTGCAGGGGTTCACTGTTTTGACTTTCCTCCTCACCTTGTGCACCTGTAGAGAGAGAGGGGAGGTTGGGGGTGGTGGTGAGCGAGCTCAAACCGGGTAAAGAAGCTGTTAAACTCCTCTGCCAGAGTGAGGCTGCAGTCCGATGTTGGGGACCCTGGCCCCCGTAGTTGGTGAGGGTCTGGATGCCTCTCCACATCTGCCAGGGGTTGTTGTCTGTGGCTCAGTAGGCGTGCTTAATGTTGTTGTAAACATGATCCAGTGTTCTTTCCCCTCTTGTGGGACATTTAACATGTTGGTGGAATTTGGGGAGTACAGTCTTTAAGCATGCTTTGTTAAAATCTCCTGCAATAATATGAACTGCATCGGGGTGATCTTTCTGTTGCCTGCTAACATGTGCTGGAGGTTGCTGAGCGCTAAGCTAACACTAGCGTCAGGAGGAACGTAAACAGCTGTTACAATTACTGCAGTTAGCTCACGGGAGAGGTAGAAAGGCCTGCACAGAAAGGACATGGCCTCTAAGTCCGGTGAACAGTGGCTTTGAATTATTCTGCCGTTACTACATCAAGTCTGAATCACATAAACACAGTGCACACCACCCTTGACCTTACCAGAATTGGTGTTGTGGTCAAAACGGAGTGTAGTTCAGCTGGGTAATTCCACAGTGGTGTCTGGGTTAAGTGTATGAAGCCACGATTCAGTCACAATCAGAATACCCCAGTCCCAGACGTAGCGATTGTAGGCGATCTCCGATCACAGCTGATCCATTTTGTTGGTGAGGGATCTGGCGTTGGTGAGGAAGATTGAAGGTAGCAGTGGTTTGGTGCATAGTTTGTGCAGCTGGGCATGGAGGCCAACCCTGCAACCTCATTTCTGCTTCCTCTCTCGCCGTCTGCGATGCTTGCGGGGCCTGATAACAATCCATGGAGTGCCCGGCGGTCTGACGATCTCCTCAGGGATGTGGTATTGATTACTGTAATGAGCACTGGAGATGTCGGAGTTAAGTTGGCGTCCAGTGCCTAGAAGTTCCTGGCAACTGTAGGTAATTAGGCTGTCACAGAAGGAGGACAAAAAGGCAGGAAAAACAAAAACAAGTGCAGTAGTCTGGAGTGTCTAGCCGCAGCGTGTGGATGTGCAGCCACCTTAGTCACAGTATATATAGATCTGCAACTATTGTTTTTAATATTCTGTTGTTCTTTTTGTGTTGATCCATATTTTATGTATTTTTATGGACCTTCAGTCTGCAAATAAAAGCTTACTTACTTATATCCCTCTATAGCTGCAGCCCTCTCCACATGTAATTTCAATATTTGCAAAGTATTCTGTTCTTTAAAACAAGAAACAGAAATATTCTTTGAGTGAAAATATAATGCTGTGTAACTCTACAGTAGTCATCATTGGTTGATTTTGGAAAACTCATTTTTTTCAACAAACGGCAATAATCACAATAATATATATGTTAAACTCTCCAACGGGAGACAATGCAGAATCTAGAAACATCTTTACAATTCCATGCCTTGATTTGAATAAACACTGAGTATATTCATCCTTTGCCATCCTTAGAGTTTATAGCTGTCTTTTGAAATGCAAATACTTTTGAATTTATTTTTATGTATTATCCCACGTTTTCCACATAGTGACACAACTGCATACAACTTAAACACAACAACGGGCAAATATGTACAAGTGCTGTGCAGAACTGTCAGGGTTCAGAAATGCAAATTATTCTCCACCATGGGGTTTAGTGCATCTCTTCTTGTCTGCAGCTATGCATTGCATTAAGTCGGCATCAAACAATGTGGACATTTGTATGTAAAAGCTGCATTAATTCCAAGATTAAACTGTGAGAGCAGAGGAAGTCTCTCCCATTTTTATCTTCATAGGGTCATGTGGCAAATGCAAAACAAATAGTTTGCATATTGTTTTTTTATTTGCAAAGTAAGTGGTAGGATGATGCTGGAAGGAAAATACATTTCTGTGTAACTTCTCTCTCACTTCATCATCAAAAACAATGTGCAGTGTAAAACCTGGAATAAAAGAGACCTCATCATCATTTTAAACACAAATGCATGCATGAATACATGCAAAACAAAATTTTGCAACTTTTCTTGTAGATTTGCTATTTTTATGCCTCACTGACAACAGAGGCATACGGTGATCAGTCAGTGCGTGTGTGTGTGTGTGTGTGGTTGGTTGTATCTGTCAGTTGTAAAGATGGGCGTATCGATACACGAGTATGTTCGATATGGCTAGTCAATACTTTGGAGGTGATCCTTTTTAAAATATCACAATACCACTGTGTTAATACAAAACATGCCATTTGTTTTCACTTCTATTGAATTTATGTGTGAAAACCGATGAAAAAACAGCCCAAGCATATTTTAGAGATGGTCTGCCGTGTCACATGATTATGGCAGCCTATCAGATGTCAGAGCCGAAGACTCACTGCACACTGTACAGAGAGCTCAGTAGCGACGCAGGCGGCAGAAGTATGACTTCTGAAATGTTACACCATTCATCCATATTCTATGGTGATACCAAGCAGCATAATTTTGAAAAATAAACCAAATAAAATAAAAAAAACAACAACATTGCATTGTGAAAAAAATTACATCTATTGTATATGCTCCTTGATATTACCATATACAGTAATTCAGATGAATGGTGAAACATTTCAGAAGTAAAAAAATACTTGAATCCAGTTGACTTGACTGAGCTTACATACAGCATACTTACCCTCCTGGATGACTGAGAATCTTCACCAAATTAAGAAAGTGAGTTAATTTTGCATTCATTTTAAGTCTTATTTTATTATAATTGAAAAAAAAATCATGTTATTTTTATTCACTTTGCTCATTGTTCTCTTTTATTATCATTGTATAAGTATTTCTTTCAAGTATTTATGTTCATGAGTTTTATACATATTTCATATTGCCCTTGCAATAAAGTTGTTAATGAAACTGCAATTGTGTGATTTTCCTTTAAGGGGCAAAAAGTATCGGTATCGAAGAAAAAGTCCCATAAATTAATGGTATCATATCGAAAGGAAAATGCTGGTATCGCCCATCACTAGTCTGCTACCAGCTTTTCAGCTCACCTGGTCAAAACTAAGTGCAACTAAAGGCTTGAATCATTGTACTGCCATATTTTCTCGACTTCTAATTTGCCAGAATTTCAAGATAAGGCTTTGTTTTCAAAATAAACGCAAATTTAACTAACCATTGCTATGAAATGGAGCCAGGGAAAAAGGTATTGTAATTACTATGCCGGGCCAGTAGAGGGGGCAGTGTGACTTTTTTACAGCACACGGAAACTTCTTGTCACAGTCGATCTCTCACTGAACTGTTATAAAATACCAGTTGTTACTGGGAAAAAAAAACACGTATTCAGCAACTACACCATTTATTCATCACATTGATTGTTTTCACATTAGTTTTGTGGTTTAGTTTTGCCAAGGAAGGATGAGGTATCTTCCTGGAGTTTTCAGTTCATTGGTAAAAACTGCAAGTCCCAACATTCCTCGCCTCAAAAACATGGCGGACCACAATGGAGACCTGAATGAGGCAAAAAACATTTAAAAGTAAGAGTTGTGCTTAAATTATGCAGTGATTTCAATATTAAAACACTGATAACTCCTACAACTGCAATATTTGATTCTTAAAGTTTGTTATGTCACATTTTTTTCCAATGTCCCTTTTCTTTCCATATGGGGATTGCTTGGTCACATTCATTTAACCTGTTAAATAGTTTTCTCTAAAGTTCAGCTGATTTTTTAAGTCTTAACCCTTCTTCAGTCCAGATTTCATAATACAACAGTGCCCTTGCTGTCTGTCGCAGTTCTGCGCCTGTCATGTGTTGTCATGTGATGTGGGCATAAATTATTAAAAAAAAATGCCCAGTTGTACTTATTCCACATCACAAGGTGGCAGACACGTATAACTTACTGCTCTTACCTTGGAGGACAAATGTCTCCCAAAGAACCACCTGAAAACCTCACTTCTGGGGCACCGAAGAAGAAGAGTTTGTAAACAAATGTTGATGTGCTCCATCGCAACACGGAGGAGGCATTGGCTCCCAAATTTGCCAACTATGATTCTAAAAAGAGATTATTTAGCTTATGAAGGTAAATATCTACATTTTGTTATAACAGAAGGTGGCTGAAGCTGGTTAATTTTCATCTGCCATCGACCGCAGCTCCATGTGACTGGACAGAACAATCTCGCCAGTTCCGTGTCGTCATATAAGATAAATTGCGGCGTAATAAAAGCAAAATTGAGGTGGAATAATCATAAGAGTTTCTGGATGTGGGAGAGAAAGCGAAAATGACAGACGGAAGACAAAATAACGACCAGGATGACGAAAATAGATGAAATGAGCCGCCTGGCCAGCGGTAAGACTGACGAATTTCTTTGTTTACATTGTACTGATTTTCTGGTTCATATACTTGAATGAATGAATGAATGAATGAATGAATGAATTTATTTCGGATAGTACATTACAGGTTAAAAGAAACTGTATAATATAACAACAAGGTCACTTTGAAGATAAGATAACAAAAAACCCAAAACAAAAAACGGTGACAAAAAACAAAACCATCTTTTGCGTAAATATCTCCAAAGTCCACTTTTGACCGAAAGTTATGTAATTCGATATGGCTGCCATTGCATTATGCAAATTAGATGCGGCCATTTACTCCTATCTCAAACTTTGGATCATATTCTACATCTTTCTAATTGACATTAAGTCATTATCTCTTACCACTTTCAAGTTATAGCCTTGGAAATCTGACATCTAAACTGAATATTTTCTTGAAAAAATCTTGACCCCATCAACAACACAGTTTTTACAGGAAAACAGCTGAAAAGCTTAATAAGAAGTGATAGAAAAGACAGTGGATTTAACAGAAACAAAATGAAGGTAAACAGTTCTACATAAGAACTGAATAAGGAGAAAATGACTTCATCAGTGATTACTTTAGTGTGAAGCTACAGGTGCATACGTGTAGAGGTAGAACAGTCTTCTTTGTGTATAAATTTACTCCTATCTCAAACTTTTGATCATATTCTACTTATATCTTTCTAATGGACAGTAAGCCATTGTCTCTTACCAATTTCAAGTTATAGCCTTGGAAATCTCTGCCATCTAAACTGAATATTTTCTTGAAAAAATCTGGACCCTGGGGAGGGTTGCCGGGTGCAATAAGTAATATAAAAACACCATGGTGTGACAAGCTTTATTTACTCATTTTAAAATGATTCACTCACTAAACCAAGCAATTTATTAAGCTGAGGAGAAACATGACTGTTACGTCTGAAAATAGACTTACAATAATGAGGCCAGGTGCACCAGTGAACTTGTCTTTATTGAGCTCCGAACTCCACACTATCTCCTGCCAGGCAGGGGTGTTGGCAAAGAGGCCCGCCCTCCCTGCCTGCTGCTATTTATAGGCATGGTGTGGTGGCGGAAACGGAAGTGGGCGCCACCACACCGTACTTCACAAATAAGAGCATCATGAACTATACAACCACTCCCACCCCCCCGCGTAGAAAAGTCCAAAACACACACACAATTGAGACCCTCCCCAATTTATGACCCGACTTGTGCACTAAACTAAACTGTAATAACTAAAGGGCCTGTCACATTCACACAATAAACTAAAACTAGTGGGGATGGGTGGACTATCGTCCAACCCCCATACAGCGAGGCGGATTATTCTGCCACCTTTAAAATAAACAATTACAGTCCATTAATAACACAAAATCACCGCCGTGTCTCCTAAACTAAACAAAACACATAAAATAATCCCCAGAACTACATACAATTATATACACAACAAAACACTCTTCAGCTTTTTTTTTTTAACATGTACACATATGAACACTGCTTTAAAACGACTGCAAACCCATTATTAGAAAAAGCACACTATTATAACTCTTCACTCAGTCATACAGTGGGGCAAAAAAAGTATTTAGTCAGCCACCAATTGTGCAAGTTCTCCCACTTAAAAGATGAGAGAGGTCTCCAATTTTCATCATAGGTATACCTCAACTATGAGAGACAAAATGAGAAAAAAAAATCCAGAAAATCACATTGAAGGATTTTTAATGAATTAATTGGTAAATTCCTTGGTAAAATAAGTATTTGGTCACCTACAAACAAGCAAGATTTCTGGCTCTCACAGACATGTAACTTCTTTAAGAGGCTCCTCTGTCCTCCACTCGTTACCTGTATTAATGGCACCTGTTTGAACTCGTTATCAGTATAAAAGACACCTGTCCACAACCTCAAACAGTCCGACTCCAAACTCCACTACGGCCAAGACCAAAGAGCTGTCAAAGGACACCAGAAACAAAATTGTAGACCTGCACCAGGCTGGGAAGACTGAATCTGCAATAGGTATGCAGCTTGGTGTGAAGAAATCAACTGTGGGAGCAATTATTAGAAAATGGAAGACATACAAGACCACTGATAATCTCCCTCGATCTGGGGCTCCACGCAAGATCTCACCCTGTAGGGTCAAAATGATCACGAGAACGGTGAGCAAAAATCCCAGAACCACACGGGGGGACCTAGTGAATGACCTGCAGAGAGCTGGGACCAAAGTAACAAAGGCTACCATCAGTAACACACTACGCCGCCAGGGACTCAAATCCTGCAGTGCCAGACGTGTCCCCCTGCTTAAGCCAGTACACGTCCAGGCCCGTCTGAAGTTTGCTAGAGAGCATTTGGATGATCCAGAAGAGGATTGGGAGAATGTCATATAGTCAGATGAAACCAAAATGGAACTTTTTGGTAAAAACTCAACTTGTCGTGTTTGGAGGAGAAAGAACACCATACCTACTGTGAAGCATGGGTGTGGAAACATCATGCTTTGGGGCTGTTTTTCTGCAAAGGGACCAGGACGACTGATCCGTGTAAAGGAAAGAATGAATGGGGCCATGTATTGTGAGATTTTGAGTGAAAACCTCCTTCCATCAGGAAGGGCATTGAAGATGAAACGTGGCTGAGTCTTTCAGCATGACAATGATCCCAAACACACCGCCTGGGCAATGAAGGAGTGGCTTCGTAAGAAGCATTTCAAGGTCCTGGAGTGGCCTAGCCAGTCTCCAGATCTCAACCCCATAGAAAATCTTTGGAGGGAGTTGAAAGTCCGTGTTGCCCAGCAATAGCCTGAAAACATCACTGTTCTAGAGGAGATCTACATGGAGGAATGGGCCAAAATACCAGCAACAGTGTGTGAAAACCTTGTGAAGACTTAAAGAAAACGTTTGACCTCTGTCATTGCCAACAAAGGGTATATAACAAAGTATTGAGATGAACTTTTGTTATTGACCAAATACTTATTTTACCGAGGAATTTACCAATTAATTCATTAAAAATCCTTCATTGTGATTTTCTGGATTTTTTTTTTCTTCTCATTTTGTCTCTCACTGTTGAAGCATACCTATGATGAAAATTGGAGACCTCTCTCATCTTTTAAGTGGGAGAACTTGCACAATTGGTGGCTGACTAAATACTTTTTTGCCCCACTGTATATATCTACGTATATAGACTCACAGTTCACATGGCTAGATAAGGGAGGAACTGGCCTGTGGGGCCCCCTGGACGAGTCTCTCCATAAGTCCACCCCTGGAGGCGGCATGCCTCCTGAGCCACAGCTGATTGCATAAATGATGATGCGCCTCTTCGTCCATGCCGTCGGGCGTTCCTCTCGTCCGGGCCCACCACCTGGAGGCTCCTCCCAGGCACGCCGCAGCTCATTGGCGTGTCTCCTCGAACCATCTGACAGTTGGAAACAGGCAGTGCCTCATTTAGCCACAATGCGCAGCCACCCCTGGTGGTCCTCAGCCTGCCGTTAGGTCCGTACTTGCTGTGGTCGCCCCTCCCCAGGAGCCCAAACCAGGTCCCTGACTCCCAGAGGGGTTTTGCTTGGCTTGCAGTGTTTCTACTCGGCACGTGGTCCCTCCGTGCCTAACGGTCTGGCCCCGACCTCTTTTAAATTTGCTGCAGCTGTTGCCATTGTAGCCCCATGTTCACTGGCCCACTTTAGCCGAGCCCTGGGAACAACTGGAGCTAGCTTCTTGGCGTTGCTCGTCGTTGCAGGAGCCTCGCCGTCACGTCCAATACCCTTGTCCAGGATGACTTGAGCTCCGGCACTGAGACCTTCCTGCAATGACTCTAAGCAAGGCTGGTCCTGCTCACCCTCCGGGGTGCTCAGTAACTCCTCATCCCCCACCGCATCGTCCTCCACTCTCGGAACCGGCTAGTCCCACAGTCCACAGCCCGACCACTCCTCCCCAGCACCGCTCTTGATGATGAAACCCAGACCATAAAAGAGGTCACATCCCAAATTGTTGTCGCCACGGGCTGTCACGATGTACTTGCGGTTAGCCATCTCTGCCGACTTGTACCATGCTGTCAGCACCAGCGTTCCCACTGTGCACAGCTGTCCACCTCCATAGCCATAGAGTGGCGGTGGGTCTCCTTCAATCCTATAGCAGGGAAAGAAATTTCTCACAGTAGCCCAATTCAGTAGAGAACCCTCCACCCTGTGTTGATCAGTAGCGGCACCTCCACACCATCCAGCTCCACCGTGCAGACTGCGTACCCATTGGTGCTCGGAGGCACTGGGTGGACAACCATCAGGGCAGGGGGGAATCAATTTCCTCTGTGGGCTCCCATGCTTGGACATACGGCACACCCTGGCATAGTGGTTCAAGCGTCCATACTTGCCGCAGCGTTTCCCTCTTGCTGGGCAGTCCCTGGCCTTGAAGCGGTGATTCACGGACCCACAGCCCAAACACATGGGTTTCCCCAGGGCAGACCTAAATTTTGCAGTGTTGGCCTCTGCAGCGTCGTCTTTCATGTTTCCATCGCTGTCTGGGTCTGTTACTTGAGTGGTGGCGGGAAACTCCAGCTGTCGTCGTGACAGACACTCACTCAGCTCCAGTGCTAAACTATCTGCTGTCTCCAGCTGAAGGGCTAACTCAATGGCCCTGGCTAGCGCCAAGTCACCTGGTATTGCGAGCAGCTTTGTTCTTATTGCAGCGTTGTTGGTATGCTCCTCCAGTTGGTCATGAACCATCTCCTCCTCCAGCGGCATGAACCGACATGCACTAGCCAGTAGTTTCAAGTCGGCAGCAAACTGCTGAATAGGCTTGCCCACCTGTTGGCGGCGCTGCCGAAACTTGATTCTCCGGACAATGACGCTGTCTGGGGCGCGAAAATGGCATGCCATCAACTCGACCACGTCCTCGAAATCATCTGAATCACCAAGTGTACCCAATATCCGCTGGCCTTCAATTCCCAAATTGTGCACCAACAGCGCCAGTGCCCTCAGCTTGTCCATCTTGCCCAGGTTTAACTCCACCATGTATGTTTTAAAGGCAGCGTACCATCTCGGCCAGGGGACAGGTGGCTCGCCTGGGAGCTCCAGAAAAGGCCGAATTGGAGACCCACACGTAACCGTACTTTTATCCTCATCACCAAAATGTTATGTCTGAAAATAGACTTACAATAATGAGGCCAGATGCATGACTGAACTTGTCTTTATTGAGCTCTGAACTCCACACTACAACCGCCAGTGTTGGCAAAGAGGCCCGCCCTCCCTGCCTGCTGCTATTTATAGGCACGATGTGGTGGCAGATACGGAAGTGGACGCCACCACACCGTACTTCATATTAGAGCATCATGAACTGCAGGTACATCTCAAAAAATTAAATATCATGAAAAAGTTTAATATTTTTTGTCACTCATTTCAGAAAGTGAAACCCATATATTATATACAGTCGATTCATTACACAGAGAGTGATATATTTCAAATGTTTATTTATTTTAATTTTGATGATTATGGCTTACAGCCCATGAAAACAACAAATTCAGTTTCTCAAAAAATTAGAATATTACATAAAATTAATTTAAAAAAATAGTTGTTAAATAGAAATGTTGGCCGACTGAAAAGTATGTCCATGTACACACTCAATACTTGGTCGGGGCAAATTTTGGATTAATTACTGTATCAATGTGGCGTGGCATGGAGGTGGTCAGCCTGTGGCACTGCTGAGGTGTTATGAAGGTCCAGGTTGCTTTGATAGTGACCTTCAGCTCGTCTGCATTGTTGCGCTTGGTGTCTCTCATCTTCCTCTTGACAATCCTCCATAGATTCTCTAAGAGGTTTAGGTCAGGAGAGTTTGCTGGCCAATCAAACACAGTGATGCCATGGTCATTAAACCAGGTTTTGATACTTTTGGCTGTGTGTGTGTGTGTGTGGGGGGGGGGGGGGTGCCAAGTCTTGCTGGAAAATGAAATCAGGTTCTTCATAAAGCTTGTCAGCAGAGAGAAGCATGAAGTGCTCCAAAATTTCCTGGTAGACAACTGCGCTGACTTTGGTCTTGATAAAACACAGTGGACAAACACCAGCAGATGACATGGTTCCTGAAATCATCACTGACTGTGGAAACTTCACACTAAACCTCAAGCAACATATGGGTCTTTTCCACTAGCCCAGTTCGCCTCGCCTCGTTTCGTTTCGTTACTACTCGGTTCGGCCGCGGTTGTGTCTCCATAGCAGCCGGGTAAAGCGGGGTTAAGCTGTGGTGGGCGGGATTTTTTTTACAGCAAGGCGGCGCCACACTCCCGTGACGTAAAACACGCGACTCAAGCCAAACGTAACATGGCGGCTTTACAAGGCGACTCCTCGGTCTGTGGCTTTTTTCACCGTAAATGCCAAAAAGGACCGCCAGACAAGGGTACAGGCAGTGAGACGAAACACTCTGGAATAGTTCTGCAGCTTCTGGGAGAGCCGAAGACGTGAGGATACAAACTAGGTCATATATGACGGTAAGCTAATGTTGCTAATGCTAGTTTGCTATAAGTATGTCGTACTACACTGTAATGTCTGCAAGTTATCGCTGTTAGGTACTAAAATATGTACGCTGTGTGTGTTTCAGATGGCTCTGTTGTGGGAAAATTACCGCTTCAAACGGTCAGTCTGGCGTTCAGCACAGCCTGTCACTGATGTCAACACAGCTTCACAAACGATCAGTGGTTGTAGAGCTTAAGAATGTCTGGTTTATTTCCTGTGCAAAAAATTGCTCTGATCTAAGTAAAGGAACCCTATTTCACTGTTTATGGGAATGTAGAAAAATCAGAATGTTTTGGGAAGAGGTGAGGGTAACAATTGAAAAAATAATTTCAAAACAAATCACATTGAACCTGTGATGTATGGGAGTTACATGAGTTGCATTTACATATGCCACCCCACAGGTGGGTGCTGTACCCTGTGGCATTGCCAATCGAATAAGTGTACTTGCTGAACTGAGCTTCAGTAAAACAGAGTTAATGACCTGCAGCCGTGTGTGTCGTCATGTTTTGTTCCTCAGAGTGGTCATCTGAAGTACAACCCACGGACATAACATTATTGGCGACGAGGATAACTTTAGGTTTCCAAGTCTCGCCGCGGTATTGACTACGAGTGAAGGAGGAAGAGGAACGTTTGTCCTGGCGGGAGTTTGGCTAAGCGCAGCGCGCCAAGTGAAAGGATTGCTAAACACTAGCTAACCGCACGCCATGGCTGGATTTATTGGACACATTAATCCATTCGACGAGTCGGTGGAGCAGTGGACAACCTACGTTGAAAGGTTTGAGTACTTTGTAACGGCAAATGGAATTGCAGAGGATAAGAAGCTTGCTGTTTTCCTAAGTGTAATTGGTGCGTCAACATATGGCCTTTTACGTAGCCTCGTAGCTCCAGATAAGCCGGGGGCTAAGACATATGCTCAACTTACTGAAGTTTTGAAAGACCACTTTTCTCCGAAACCAATTGTGATCGCTGAAAGATTTCGCTTTCATAAACGGAACCAACAAGAGGGAGAGTCTGTGACGCAATACATAGCAGTCATTAAAAAGCTTTCTGAACACTGCGTGTTTGGCACACACTTGCAGGATGCATTGAGGGATAGGCTCGTTTGTGGACTGAATATAGAAGCTATCCAGAAAAGATTTCTGACGGAGGAGAAGCTTACTTTTTCCAAAGCAATGGAACTAGCCGTGTCAATGGAGACAGTAGCCCGCGAGACACATCAGCTGAGCAACGCGCTGAAAGTGCATGCACTGTCACTACACGACAAACGACGCACGAAATGTTCGCGCTGTGGAAAAATGAACCACAAAGAGAGTGATTGCTTTTACAAGGAGCAAAAATGCCACAAATGTGGTAAGAGAGGACACATCTCGAAAATGTGCAGGAACAAAGAGACTGTAAATAAGGAGAAACCAGTGGAGTATAAAGTTAAAAAGAAAAACAGGGTGCACCAATTGGATGTAAAAGAAATGTCTAGTGATGGTAGCACCACAGACACTGAGTCGAGTCTGCATATGGTCTCTCAGCAGGGAAATTTGTCACACATGTGTGTTAAACCAAAAATTGAAAGCAAAATGATTGAAATGGAATTAGATACTGGTGCTGCCGTTTCTCTGATTTCAAGAGAACTGTATGATGCACACTTTAGGGACTTGCCCTTGCGCCAAACCCACATAATGCTGAAAACATACACTGGCGAGGTGATTCCAGCAGAGGGAGTCATCACTGTCTCAGTGAGGATGAACAAGCAGAGGGCTAGACTACAGCTGTATGTAATCCAGGGAAGTTCACCCCCACTCTTTGGTCGAGAGTGGCTGCAGAAGATTCGAATTGACTGGCAAGAAATAAAGACGGTCCGGGAGGAGACGCTAGAGGGCGTGCTACAAAGACATGCAGAGGTCTTCCAAAAAGAATTAGGCACTCTGAAAGGCATGGAAGTAGCCATAGCGCTGAAGCCGGATCATGTGCCACGGTTCTGTCAAGCGAGAGTTGTTCCCTATGCCCTTAGGCCAAAAGTGGAGGCTGAAATTGACCAACTGTGTGAGCAGGGCATCATATCCCCTGTCAAATTCAGTGAATGGGCAACACCCATTGTGCCCGTTGTGAAAAAGAACGGAGATGTTAGGATATGTGGGGATTTTAAAGTCACAGTTAACCCTGCCCTGTGTGTGGAGAATTACCAAATTCCACGCATTGAAGATTTATTCGCATCACTTTCGGGGGGGGGGGGGGCAGCATTTCAGTAAACTGGACTTATCTCATGCCTATTTGCAAATGGTGATAGAGGAAAATTCCAGAAAATACCTCACAATAACCACATCCAAGGGTCTGTTCTGTTACAACAGGCTGGCATTTGGAATTACCTCAGCACCAGCGATATTCCAACGTGCCATGGACCAAGTCCTCCAGGGTCTGCCGAATGTCCACTGCTACCTGGACAACATATTGGTCAGTGGACAGGATCGTGCGCAGCATCTGAAAAATCTGGATGCAGTCCTAGGATGCTTGGAAGAATTCGGCTTACGAGTGCAGAAGGAAAAATGTGAATTTTTCAAGGATTCACTGGAATATCTGGGTCACGTCATCGATGCCCAGGGTCTACACAAGGCACCAGGGAAAGTCAGGGCAATCGTGGAGGCTCCTGCACCAACAGACGTGAGTCAGTTACGTTCTTTTTTGGGGCTAATTAATTATTACAGCAGATTTATCCCCAACCTGTCATCTATCCTAAGCCCACTGAATGCTCTGTTGTGCAAAGGAAAACGATGGCAATGGACATCTGAATGTGCAGCATCTTTCAAAGAGGCAAAAGAGCAGCTACTCTCCCAAAGCGTGTTAACCCATTATGACCCACAACTTCCCATTCGGCTGGCGTGTGGCGCATCACCTTATGGTGTAGGCAGCGTCATCTCACACATCCTCCCGAATGGACAAGAGAGGCCCATAGCTTTTGCATCAAGGACTCTGAATAAGGCAGAACGCAACTATGCCCAAATTGAGCGCGAAGCTCTTGGCATCATATTTGGAGTTCGTAAATTCCATCACTATCTGTATGGCAGGCAGTTTACACTCCTTACAGATCATCGCCCATTGACCACCATTCTGAGCCCGTGCAAAGCCACACCATCCATGGCTGCTGCTAGAATGCAGCGGTGGGCTCTCTTGTTAGCTGCCCATAACTACACCATACAGTACCGAGAGGCAGCTCGTCATGGAAATGCGGATGGGCTTTCACGCCTTCCACTACCAACATCACCAAGAGAGAGAATCAGTGCTGTGGACAGTTTTCATATTAAACACCTAGAAGCATTACCTGTGAACTGCCGAGAAATCTGCCGAGAGAGCAGGGGTGACCCTGTCCTTGCTCAAGTCCTGGAGATGGTCTCCACAGGTCGCTTTCCGAGGGTCCAGGATGTGGCCAGCACATTGGCGCCATTCATCAGCCGAAAGGATGAGTTGACACTCCAGCAAAGTTGCCTTATGTGGGGTGTGCGCGTCGTCATTCCCTCAAAACTGAGATCACGAGTGGTGTCGGAACTGCATACTGGACACCCAGGTGTTGTCAAAATGAAAGCTGTCGCCCGCAGTTACATGTGGTGGCCCAGAATTGACGCTCAAATTGAACAAGTCTCAAAAACATGTCAGTCCTGTCAACTTACACAGAAAGCACCGGGACCAGCACCACTCCACCCATGGACATGGCCTGGATCCCCATGGCAGAAAATTCATGTTGACTTTGCCGGGCCGTTCCAGGGCCAAATGTTTATGGTGGTTGTAGACGCCCATTCAAAATGGCCTGAGGTGCACCTCATGAGTTCCACCACAATGGCCAATACCATCCAGGTGCTCCGAGGGTTATTCAGTCGCTATGGGCTCCCTGAGGTGTTGGTGAGTGATAATGGTCCCCAGTTCACCTCACACGAGTTTGACACTTTCATGAAGGGTAATGGAGTAAAGCACATCCGCTCTGCACCATTCCATCCATCAACAAATGGTCTTGCAGAACGTTTTGTACAGACATTCAAGCAGTCACTGAAGCGCTCCACTGGAACCACTTCCATACAACACCGACTGGATGCCTTTTTTACTCACGTACCGCAACACTCCACACTCCACAACGAAGGAGTCCCCGTCCATGCTTTTCATGCATCGCAAGCTGCGATCTCGACTAGACCTGCTGAAGCCCAGCGTGACATCAGAGGTAGAGAAAGCACAAGAGGCACAGTGTGCGTATCGAGGAATGCATGCAAAAGCCAGAACGTTCAAGGTGGGAGACCCAGTCCTCGTTCGGGATTACGGGAGAGGAGAGAAGAAGTGGATACCAGGGGTTGTTTCAGCAGAGACTGGCCCTGTATCCTACACCGTCGACATCGGCGCATTGCAACACTGGAGGCGACACGCGGACCAGATGCTGGCCAGGTTTGCTGAATTGGATACTTCTACAGACAACGGCGGAGCTGCATCGTCGTGCATCTCAGCAGACCTGCCTGTGCTGGAAAACACCGTTCCAGAATCAGCTACTCCAGTTCCTGTGAGTGACCCCTCACCACCACCCCAGGTAACCTCAGAGGGAAACACCACACCACCTCCAGAGACTGGTAAGAGATATCCTTCTCGTACTATTAAACCACCAGAGCGTTATGTCCCATAAACTTTGTTTAAGATACACTAAGAGACAATACCTTGGACACTTTTGAATAAGAGACCCTTTATATGTTAGATTAGAGAGTCACGTCTCACCAAAAGGGCAGAATAAACCCTTGACTGACTCAGGGGTTTGGGACCGTCTACTCCCTGCCTCAAGGCTAGTGTGTGATTAAAAAAAAAAAAAAAAGAAAAAAGAAAAAAAGTTGTTTGCTTTGTGTATCTTGGGGGTGGGTACAACATTTAGTGGGGAGGAGATGTGATGTATGGGAGTTACATGAGTTGCATTTACATATGCCACCCCACAGGTGGGCGCTGTACCCTGTGGCATTGCCAATTGAGTAAGTGTACTCGCTAAACTGAGCTTCAGTAAAACAGAGTTAATGACCTGCAGCCGTGTGTGTCATCATGTTTTGTTCCTCAGAGTGGTTATCTGAAGTAGAACCCACGGACATAACAGAACCCTAAACTGTTTTTGTTGGGTCTGTGTCCAGAAAAACATAACTTTAATAAGAGTGAAAGAACATTCATAGACCTCAGTTTGCTTAATGCCAAAAAATGTATTGCATTACTGTGGAAAAACTCTAGACCAGATGTGACTCAGTGGTTAAGACAGATGTTAACAAACCTTCCACTAGAAAGAATAACATACATACTGAAATCAAAGGAAAACGTGTTTGAGAATATATGGAGACCTTTCATTGATTATGTAAAGAAATTAAACATAACTTCTGAAGAAGAAGGTGAATGATATGTGTGGACCTTGCAAATTCCAAACTGGTGAATGTATATTATGTATTCTTATGTAATAGATTACCTAGACTAAACAGAGGAGCATTGTTGTTGACTTGTTTTTGTTAATGGCTGTTGTTGTTTTTATTGCCCCTTTTTTTGTTATTTTGTTATTGTTCTTTTTAGTTTTTAAATTACTTTTGTGTTAGTGTCTGACTGTGTGTGCTATGTTTGTAAAAAAAAAAAAAAAAGGTTCAATAAAAATATTGTGGGAAAAAAAATTGCTCTGATCTGCGTGAAAATCATGGAGAGACTGTTGAGACATCATGGACGTACCTGCTCCAGCTGCACTGAGTCTGAGATGGTGTCATAGCAAAAAATGATCAGCTGACACAACTTGATCACCATGTTAATAACTATATTAGCCACAAAATATATATTCAAAAAGTAAACAGTACTGAGTTAGGTATAATAAGATATATTTGACAGTTATGATGCATTTTAGGCCAAAACAAACTTGATCTAGGATTAAAAGCAATTAAAATAATGCAGTCACAAGGTTACATGGAAAATGCTTGATTTACTAGATGCATATATTGTAGAAATATATATTCTCTGCATCAACAATGTACTATACATGCATTCATGTAGTATTGCACTGACAATAAACCTCTGAAGTTTTTGCAGATGTCTCTTTTTTATATGTGAAGGTTACCACCATGTGACATAAATTTAATACAGTGGTACCTCTACTTACGAATTTAATTCGTTCCGGAAGAATTCTCGTAACGTGAAAAATTCGTAAGTAGAGGCGCGTTTTACATGTAAATGCCGTAATCCGTTCCAAGCCCCCAAAATTCGGGCATAAATTTTTTATAAATCGTAAAAACGCATCAAAACATGTAACAAATACATGTTACAATTAGATTACTGCACAATAAACATAAAATGAGAGTTTAAAATGAGAGAATAATAAAAGAGAATAATAAAAGAGAATAATAAAAATTATGTTCATTTACCCTTTAACTGCTATCGTCGTCGACGTCGTCACCGTTTGCCTTCTTTGGTTCATGTTCTGATCCAAGGACGTTTGCTTTTGTCGGCTTGTAAGTGCTTCGTTTTGTTTTAATACCGTGCTGATCGTTGATGTATTACGGCCATATTCTTTGGCGAGATCAACCAAACGCATAAAGTTTTGGAAAAAAAAAACCCAACTTCGTGGCCAATGGGATACCAGGAAGATGCTAGGCGATAGCCAATGGCAGAGCAGCTACAGGTATGTTTACGTTTGGTAAACTACGGAAGCTGCGAGGAGCGCGTACTTTTTTGCCTTTCGTATCCTGAAATTTCGTTCGTAACTAGAGGCAATATTTTCCCGTTGAGGTGTCTCGTAACCTGAAAATTCCGTATGTAGAGACGTTTGTAAGTAGAGGTACCACTGTACTGACAGATTGGAAAAGCTGTCTAAGAACAATCCAGCAGTTTGAGAAATCACTTTTGGTTTGGTGTAAGTCTGTCAACAGGATTATGAACCATAAAGCAGTTTATGTTAAAATGTTAAATCCCATTAAACTCTAACCCACAGGTGTCCAATCATGTGTCATGGAGAGCCAAGACCCTGCAGGTTCTCTTCTACCCAGTCTCTTCAGCAGGTGTTCTCACTGATCTGCAGTCAGTGGAAGAAGTTCAGTGGAATCTGCTGTTGAAGACACTGGTTGGAGGTAAAGCCTGCAGGGTCTTGGCCCTCCATGGCACATGATTGGACACCCCTGCCCAAACCCATTATGATGAAGAGCAGATGCTAATATGACCCAGAATTCCTCCATATACTGGTACTGTCACTAAAGTATGAAGGGTCTTCTGCGGGGGCACATCCAACAATACAGTCTTCAGTTAATAAAATAATTGTTTTGGTTACTTTTCTTAAAAATGAGCCATTATTTTCAAGGTCACCCATTAATGGTTTGTACTATTGACTCTTTTCCCACCAGTGTATTAACAGACAAAAATAGAAATCATGATGCAAACACATAAGTCACTAAATTGTTTATTACAATCAGCAGCAAATTCCAGATTATTCAGAATGTGCAAAACTCAAACTGTAAGACTGGTTCACTCAGCAGCTGGGATGTGCAGCTCACACTGGTCCCAGTTCAGCAGATCTTAGGCCTGCATCTCTGTAAATAGTGACGCAAGGTCCAGTTTGGGGTGGATTGATCGTTTACCTCTTGCCTAGACAAAAGACAGAAATGGGTGGTGGTTAAATAAAGGAAGTTTAACACATATTTGGGAAATACACTTGTTGCTAAAAGCCAGTGGTGGAATGTGAATGAATGAATCTTTATTTCGGATAGATTAAAAGAAAATAGAATAATATAACAAAGGGGAAAAAAAATCTAATAAGGTCGAATTAAACAATAACTCCTCTGATTATACAGTTCAACATAGGTTATCTGAAATGGGTGATGGCTGATGCTGCAGCTTATATTGCCCACCCATATTCCATCCAAGAATTCAAAAGAAAAACAAAACAGGAGCGATTCCAGTTCCAATGTGACAATAAAGTACTTCGTTGTTGTATTTAACCACAATTTTCATGTAGCTGCACTGATGTAAAGTCAATTTTACAAGGGCTGCGTTACATTTAAAATCATCTGTTTTTACAGTGACCTCAGCAATCAGAGTGAATTAATACATTCACTTGAATGGAATATAGTACTTTAACTGAAGGTGTGCATCACCGAGTCTGGAGTTGCTCAGTCAAAATATGGAGTTTTTATCAATAAAAGTTTGTCTTGAATGTAAAAGTGTCTCTTCTTGCCCTGGCTTCAAGTGTGGGCGGTGTTTTGTACTAGCATTGCTAAAATATAAAAGGAAGCACTACAATGGGTCTCAAATATTTGTAATGTGTCCTGTTACTGCATGAGTTTATTGATGATAGAGTATAAACTAACTAACTAACTAACTAACCTGCACTTATATAGCGCTTTTCTAGTCACAAAGACCACTCAAAGCGCTTTCTTTAATACTAACCCTCTATTCTAAGGGCCTATAGGAAACAGATATCTAGGGACAATTTAGAACAGCCAATTAACCTAACATGCATGTTTTTGGCATGTGGGAGGAAACCGGAGAAATCCCGGAGTAAACCCACGCAACACGGGGAGAACATGCAAACTCCACACAGATCACTGTTGGTCGGGGGCTGGGATCGAACCCACGATCCCCACAATCCCCCGGCCAAGGGTAAACTGTGCTGCCGCAGTGCTAACCACTGCGCCACCGTGCACATATAAACTAAATTATATTGATGACTGAACAACTGCCATTCCCCAAAAGATACAGTTATGAACATAACTCACAAAGGATCACACAAGTGATCTGACAAAAAAATAAATACATTAACAAGTGGTTTATTTTACAGTTGATGAGCCATTCTTTTTCAATTATTCTGTAATTAATACTCACACAATCAAATAAATCTCAGTTCAGTCCCTTTTATATTAAGTGGAAATTGTGCTACTTTGGTTTTGACACTTTACCTATAAAAGCAAAGGATTTCAATACTTTCCACAGTAGCGAGGTCCGTTGTGGAGCGGCTGCTTTCCTCTTGCCTAGATGAACGACAGAAATGGATAAGATAAGATAAGCCTTTATTAGTCCCACAACGGGGAAATTCCAGGATTGCAACAGCACAGGGATAGCAACACTCAGAGCAACAATCAGAAGGCAAGAAAAAAAACAAGCAAGCAAGAGCAGCTAATATACATATGTACATATTACTATAAAATATACTGTATATATATACACACACACACAGACACAGTGCAGTGGATGGCGGTTAGTTAAAGCAAGTTCAACACTTATACAGGCACATCTCAAAAATTATAATATCATGAAAAAGTTCAATATTTTTGTCACTCATTTCAGAAAGTGAAACCCATATATAGATTCATTACAGGGACAGTGACATATTGAAAGTGTTTATTTTAATATTGATGATTACGGCTACAGCCCATATTAACCAACACCTCAGCGGCCAACATTTCTATTTAAAAACTATTTTTTAAAGTTTATGTAATATTCTAATTTTTTGCCAAATTGAATTTGGGGTTTTCAGGGGCTGTAAGCCATAATCATCCAAATTAAAATAAATAAATGCTTGAAATATATCACTGTCTGTGTAATGAATCGATATAATATATGGATTTCTCTTTCTGAAATGAGTGTCAAAAAATATTGAATTTTTTCATGACATTCTAATTTTTGGAGATGTACCTGTATTAGGGAAATACACTTGTGAAAGTCAGTGGTGGGATGTGACAAAAATGCTTCGTTTCCCTGACAAGCACCTCAGGAGCCACTCTGTACAGGTATAAGTACATTATCAATCCAGGGATTTATGGTGGAACAGCACAATACTGTTCCAGCACCTTTTATGGAAAATCCACAGAATAGGTGTGTGGGTCTATTCTGACGCTTTAGAAAATTATATGGATGACTTTATAAATCACTGGTTTGAAAAAGCACTTTTATATTGTTGAGATTTCGGCTCCCGTGGTCCACTTCACCAGTATCCACAATATAAACACTGAGGAAGGCTAACCCCTGGCATGTGGAAACACATTCTAGCATTCAATTGCACACAATTTAATGCGCAGCACCAAAGTGCAGCACGTACACAAACCAGGACTTTAACCAGGATTAACATATTTCACCGTTTTGCTCTCACAAGCGAATACTTAGGAGAAAACAAGCGCGAATCAGCAGTTGGTACTAGCTAGCTACTAGCTAAAACTCGTTAGCCAGCACGCTCAAAAAAAGTGAGCTTACCACCAACAGGATAAGCGAACAGATGCACATTATTACAAATCACTCACCATCGGTGGTTCTCTCACGTTCCTCTTCAGCTTGTCCGTAGTCCGGTTCTATGCTGGGCTGCATCTGTATCGGTCTGGGTCGCTCCTCTCACTGTGTATCTGCCACCAAGCAGAGAAAACCCCGCACCTCTTCGTTGGACCACGGTGTAGATTTCCGCAAAACCTACAACGCTGTCTGTATTAATATCGTATTTACTCCGTGACCGAGTTAGTGCGTGAAATATTGCAAATGGCGGTCGTAAAGATTCCACTGAAGACGAACGCTTTCGTGACGTTACGCCCTGACCAATCAGCAGGTCGCAGTCTGTTGACGTCACATCTTGGCTCGCTTCAGCATGGTTGTACCCTGCCCTCGAACGGGCACGAAAATAGTGCCGGTTAAACCGTGCTGGGTACAGTGGAAAGGGCGAGAAAGCGAGTAGAGTAGAAGTGAGTAAGGCCAAAGCGATACTAGTGGAAAAGGCCTAATAGATTCTGTGCCTCTCCACTTTTTCTCCAGACTCTGGGACTTTGATTTACAAATGAAATGCAAAATTTACTTTTATATGAACAGAGGTCATCTGCTGGTGTTTGTCCACTGTGTTTTATCAAGTCCAAAGTCAGCGCAGTCGTTCACCAGGAAATTTTAGAGCACTTCATGCTTCCCTCTGCTGACAAGCTTTATGGAGAAGCTGATTTCATTTTCCAGCAGGACTTGGCACCCCCCACCCCCCCACCCCCAACTGCCAAAAGTATCAAAACCTGGTTTAATGACCATGGCATCACTGTGTTTGATTGGCCAGCAAACTCTCCTGACCTAAACCCCATAGAGAATCTATGGAGGATTGTCAAGAGGAAGATGAGACACCAGACCCAACAATTCAGATGAGCTGAAGGTCACTATCAAAGCAACCTGGACCTTCATAACACCTCAGCAGTGCCACAGGCTGATCACCTCCATGCCACGCCACATTGATACAGTAATTAATCCAAAAGGAACCCCGACCAAGTATTGAGTGTGTACATGAACATACTTTTCAGTCTGCCAACATTTCTATTAAAAAGCTATTTTTTAAATTAATTTTATGTAACATTCAAATTTTTTGAGAAGCTGAATTTTTGGTTTTCATGGTCTGTAAGCCATAATCATCAAAATTAAAATAAATACTTGAAATATATCACTCTCTGTGTAATGAATCTATATAATATATGGGTTTCACTTTCTGAAATGAGTGACAAAAAATACTGAACTTTTTCATGATATTCTATTTTTTGAGATGTACCGGTATATAACAATGACATCTGTATTTTTAAATGTATCACATCTGTAACAATAATCACATTTTTATGCTATTTTTCTTTCCTGTTTGTCTCTCTGAGGTCCACGGTGGTGAACCTGAGGGTCAGCAGTCAGAGCAGCTGTGAAGATAACAGGCTGGAAGCTAAATAAGAATATTACATGTTTACTGTTTATATCAGAAACTGCTACTGTATTTCAATAAATTAATGTTTGGACAAACAGTTTTTTGCAAGATTATTTAAGAAACTCTCAATATTCATTACACACAAGTGTGAAACATTCCAAACTATTCTCATTTGATATTCAAAATTATGCTTTTACTTCTGGAAATTTTGATATGTTTACCTGCTATTGCATGGCATCATGTAACTATAGATGCATTCAATTAATAAAATCTGTTACTCCAGCTTCTTTGTGGTCCTAATTTTATTCTCGTGCTTCTGTAATTTTATGCCTCGGTGCAAAGGCAACGTAGGCATACAGTAATCACTCTGTGTCTGTGTATGTATCTGTCTGTCAGCAGCTTTTCAGCTCACCCACTCAAATTCAACTAGAACTGAAGGCTTGTATAATTGTATAACCATATTCTTTTTTTACTTTTAACTTGCCACAATTTCCAGATAAGGTTTTGTTTTCAAAATTTAACTCATCTTTACCATCAGTGCAACTGTGAAAAAAGGCATTGTAATAACTATGGCTGCCCACTAGAAGTGGCAGTGTGACTTTACAGCCCTTCATGCTACCATGCCACAGGCACCGAAGCATCAGCACCTCGGTGCTTTCATTTTCTCATAAATTTGCAACTTTTTAAAATAATTTTGCAACTTTTTTCTCATTAATTTGCAACTTTTCAAGTAAATTTGCAACTTTTTTATGATTAATCAGCATTTTCTTCATATAAATTTGTAACTTTTTTCTTATTAACCTGTTAACAGGTTAATTTGCAACTTTTTCATGTAATTTTGCTTTTTTTTTTCTCATTAAACTAACTTTTTTCTCATTAATTTACATCCTTTTCTCATTAAATTGCATCCTTTTCATGTAGATTTGCAACATTTCTCTTATTAATTTGCAGCTTTTTTCATGTAAATTTTCAGCTTTTCTCATTAATCTCCAACTTTTTTCATATACATTTGTAACTTTTTTCTTTAGTTTGCAGCTTTTTTTTTCATTAACATATTAAGCTTAACAGATTAATTTGCAACTTTTTTCTCATTAATGTACACTTTTTCATGTAAATTTGCACTTTTTTTCATGTAAATTTGCAACTTTTTTCTGATTAATTTGCAACCTTTCTCTCATTAATGCACAGATTTTTTTCCTCATAAATTTCAGAATGTTCACATGGATGCTGGTTAAATTTTGATTCTGTGTAATGTTGAATTTCTTTGTCTAGAAAATGACCCCATTTTATTTTATTCAAATTGTGTGCGTATATATACAGAAGTGGACAAAATTGTTGGTACCCCTCTGTTGATGAAAGAATGAAAGAAAAACCCACAATAGTCACAGAAATAACTTGAATCTGACAAAAGTGGTAATAAATAAAAATTCTATGAAAATTAACCATTGAAAATCAGACCATGCTTTTGAATTGTGGTTCAACAGAATAATTTTAAAAAACAAACTCATGAAACAGGCCTGGACAAAAATGATGGTACCCTTAACTTAATATTTTGTTGTACAACCTTTTGAGGCAATCACTGCAATCAAACGATTTCTGTAACTGTCAAAGAGACTTCTGCACCTCTTAGCAGGTATTTTGGCCCACTCCTCATGAGCAAACTGCTCCAGTTGTCTCAGGTTTGAAGGGTGCCTTCTCCAGACGGCATGTTTCAGCTCCTTCCACAGATGTTCAATAGGATTTAGATCAGGGCTCACAGAAGGTCACTTTAGAATAGTCCAATGTTTCACTCTTAGCCATTCTTAGGTGTTTTTAGCTGTGTGTTTTGGGTCATTATCCTGTTGCAAGACCCATGACCTGTGACTGAGACCAAGCTGTCTGACACTGGGCAGCACATTTCTCTCTAGAATACCTTGATAGTCTTGAGATTTCATTGTACCCTACACAGATTCAAGACACCCTGTGCCAGATGCAGCAAAGCAGCCCCAGAACATAACAGAACCTCCTCCATGTTTCACAGCAGGGACAGTGTTCTTTTCTTGGTATGCTTCAGTTTTGCGTCTGTGAACATAGAGCTGATGTGCCTTGCCAAAAAGTCCCAGTTTTGTCTCGTCTGTCCATAGGACATTCTCCCAGAAGCTTTGTGGCTTGTCAACTTGCAGTTTGGCAAATTCCAGTCTGGCTTTTTTATGATTTGTTTTCAACAGTGGTGTCCTCCTTGGTCGTCTCCCATGAAGTCCACTTTGGCTCAAACAACGACGGATGGTGCGATCTGACACTGATGTACCTTGACCTTGGAGTTCACCATGAATGTGTTTAGTGGTTGTTCTGGGCTCTTTTGTTACCATTCGTATTATCCGTCTCCTCCGGTGGCCATGTCCAGGGAGGTTGGCTACCGTCCTGTGGATCTTAAATTTATGAATAATATGTGCAACTGTAGTCACAGGAACATCAAGCTGCTTGGAGATGGTCTTGTAGCCTTTACCTTTAACATGCTTGTCTATAATTTTCTTTCTAATCTATTGAGACAACTCTCTCCTTTGCTTCCTCTGGTCCATGTTTAGTGTGGTACACACCATGTCACCAAACAGCACAGTGACTACTTGTCACCCTTTATACAGGCCGACTGACTGATTACAAGTTTGTAGACACCTGTGATGTTAATTAGAGGACACATCTTGGTTGAACATGTCCCTATGGTCACATTATTTTCAATCTTTTCTAGAGGTACCATCATTTTTGTCCAGGACTGTTTCATGAGTTTGTTTTTTAAAATAATTCTGTTGAACCACAATTCAAAAGGATTGTCTGATTTTCATTGGTTAATTTTCATAGAATTTTTATTTATTACCACTTTTGTCAGATTCAAGTTATTTATGTGACCATTGTGGGTTTTTCTTTCATTAACAGAGGGGTACCAACAATTTTGTCCACGTCTGTATATATATATAATACTGTCACTGTGGTAACTGGTTGTGATGCTGCATATTATCCAATCAGCACAGGTCAATCCGAAACCCTGCCCACCCTTCTAGAAGCCTGGGCATGAGGAGACAGCGATGGCTAAACTTTTATTGATAATAATTACATATTCTGTCTGAACAACTCCATACTCAGGGATGCAGACCCTCATAACCTCAGCAAAACACTCTTGAAAATCTTAGGTCAGTCTGACGAAAGGTTTGAGATATGCCAAGAACAGACACACAGATAGATAAGCAACTGTGGCCCAGATTCAGAGGGCCTCAGCTGGGCTCAGGGTTATGAGTGGCAAGCTCCTCTGTTCCAAAGTGGGCTCGGCTCCAAAACCGGCGGGTCAGGCGGGGGAAGGCCGTCTGACCCAGGGGAAGGTCAGCGGGGGGTCTTGCCCACTTTTAATGAGGAGAAGACACAAAGACATGAAGACAATAGGCTGTGTAATAATGGACGCAGAATGGGCATCCTCGGTCCTCATTTGGCGGATGTTTTTGCACTCAGTCCAGGGCACTCAGCGCACACAGCCTTTGAACAATCCCTATGATTTGTAACCCCAGTACACAAAGCACAAAGACAGACACAGACCCCCCTCCCTTCCCAACCAGTCATGGCAGATGACTGCCCCTCTCTGGGCCTGGTTCAGCCTGAGGTTTCTTCCTATAAAGGAGTTTTTCCTTCCCACTGTTGCTCACAGGGAATTGCTTGATCGTTGGGGTTTTCTCCCTGTGCCATATAGTATCTTTCAAACCGTTCATCAGACTGACCTAAGATTTTCTACATGTTTTGCTGAAGTTACGAGGGTGTGCACCCCCAAGTATGGAGTTGTTCAGACAAAATATGTCATTATTATCAATAAAAGTTTACCAGTTACTCTGTCTCCTCATGCCCAGGCTTCTAGAAGTGTGGGCGGGGTTTAGGATTGACTCTGTGCTGACTGGATAATACGGGGCATCACAAACACTCACCACAGCGCTCCGTGAACAAAACAAAGACGGGAAAAGTGGCAAATTTGACCAAAAAAAGATAATGGTGAAGATTTAATTCTTCAAAAATTATCATACAATGACGCTGTGTTTTATGTAGGGTGTAAAAGATAATTCAGCAGATGTGGAGAATACAAGGTGTGCAAGTACACCAGGAGGAATGCTAGTGGGCATTCGGGTTCTGGCAAAGAACACTAGTGTATTTCACAAGTTTTGTCTTTTAAATTTGCAACATTTTGAAATTTTTTCTCATAAACTTGTAACTTTTTCTCATAAATTTGGAACTCTTTCCTCATAAATTTGCAGCTTTTTTTCTTGTAAATCTGCAACATTCATATAATTCCTGGTTACATTTTTATTCCATGTAATGGTTTGAACACTTCCGCATAAAAAAAAAAATAAAGAAACATCAGCCTCTGCATAAAAGTGTAAAATATTGTATCCAACACCTCTAATCACCTCCCAGGCTGGACAGTGGTCCTATGTGTGGTGTTGTGAAACCATAGGTTTGGTCAGTGTAGGCGTGATGACACGGCCGCTTGGTGACGTCATCACGCCGAGTATTTAAGAGCAAGGCATAGCCATCTTGAGGTCTCTCTTTTCGGCCCGCCATTACAGTGCTCAGTCTCCAAACCACAGTCTGTACTCAGTATTGTTCCTTTTGTAATAAAGTTCGTGCTCCCAGCAAACGCTACTCTCTGTCAGTCCTTGATAAGTTTTTCCAGACATAACATTTGGCGACGAGAGTAAACCATGGAAGCATGTTTGAGGCCACTATGACCGTTTCTGGAGAACCCCGGTGAGCCACCCATACCGTGGCTGTGCTGGCTCAATGCTTTTGAGACCCATGTATCAGTGTCGGACCTAGGCGAGCTGGACAAGGTACGGAAGTGAGCTCTACTGATTCACAATCAGGGCATAGAAGGCCAACGTATTTACTTCACGCTAGGACCAACAGAATCGTTTGCTGAGGTGGTCGAGCTGCTAGCTAGTTACTTCACTATACCCAACGACATGATGGCTCAGAGGTTAGTGTTCTACCAGTGCCAACAATGACAGGATGAGTTGTTCATTCAGTACATAGACGCCCTTCGCTGTTTGGCTAGCACGTGTGAGTTGGGACACGCGGAGGACATATTGATAATGTCATAAGTAATAATTGTGTGTCTGCCTGCTCTTACACCCGTGAAGAGCTACTAAATATCAGGACTTTCACTCCCACGGACCTACTCCCAGTTTTTTTGGCTCCTGCCGCCGATCTGGTTCACTTTTTAGCCCAAAAAGTGAGACGGCGAAAGAGAGGAAGACGAGCGGGGGCCCTCGTGCGGCTTCGCAGGAGAGGCACGCGCACGACTTTGCCTGGAATATTTCTGTCCAACGTCAACTCTCTTTATAACAAGGTAGATGAACTGAGACTGCTGATGCGATTTAAGGACCTCTCTACCTCGTGTGCTCTCTGCTTCACTGAGACCTGGCTCAAGGAAAAGACACCGGACAGCGCGCTCCTCCTCGAGGGATTTCAGCTGTTTTGTGCAGACCGCGACACGGGGCTCTCCGGCAAGACCACAGGCGGAGGAGTCTGCTTCTACATCAACAGCAGCTGGTGCTCCGATGTAACTGTGATCTCCCAACACTGTTCTCCCGCTCTGGAATATTTATTCATCAACTGCAAGCCATTTTATTCCCCGCATGAGTTTGCTTCATTCATCCTGGCCGCTGTTTACGTCCCGCCCGACGCGGACGTGCGCGAGGCTCAACACGCGCTCGCGGATCACATTCAGCAAGCGGAGCGGACTTTCCCGGATTCTCTGGTTATTGTGGTTGGCGACTTTAACCAGAGCAACCTGAGCCACGAACTCCCCCGCTACAAACAGTTTATTAAATGCCCCACCAGAGGAGAGAACACGCTGGATCACTGTTACACTACAGTTAAGGACGCGTATCGCGCTGTTCCCCGCGCTGTGCTCGGACTATCTGATCACGTGATGGTCCACCTGACTCCCACATACAGACAGAGACTGAAGCTCACAAAACCTGTTGTGAGCACTACGAAGAAATGGACCAGTGAAGCTGTGGAAGAGCTGAGCACGTGCTTGGAAATAACTGACTGGGACATGTTTAAAGGAGCCACACATGATCTGGATGAGTACACGGACACTGTGACCTCATATATCCACTTTTGTGAGGAGAGCATTCTTCCATCGCGCACCAGGGTGAGTTACTCCAACGACAAGCCCTGGTTCACAGCTAAGCTCAGACAGATCAGGAAGGAGAAGGAAGCAGTGTTGAAAAGTGGAGACAGGGACTGCTACAGAGAGGTCAAATACCGGTTTAGCAGAGAGCTGAGGAGAGCTAAATCTGTGTATTCTGAGAGACTCCAGCAACAGTTCACTGCTAACAACTCTGCTTCTGTGTGGAGAGGACTGAGGCAAATCACCAACTATCGGCCTCAGGCTTCTAAGGGACAGGATGACAAAGCCCTTTGTCAAAGACTGTCCCAACACTATGCCCGTTTTGACACCTCGTCAGCTGTGTCCAACTCCCCCCCTCCCCCCATCGCCACTGCCTCCATGGTCCCCACTTCATCAAAGGCGGCCCCCCCTCCTCCCCCCTGCCCTTGCTATCAGTGAGCAGGACGTGCACAGACAGTTCTCCAGACTGAACCCGCGCAAGGCCCCCGGTCTGGACGGCGTGTCTCCCTCCACCCTGAGACACTGTGCGGAGGAGCTGACTCCTGTCTTCACAGACATTTTTAACACCTCCCTGAAGTCATGCCACATGCCAGCCTACCTCAAAACCTCTACCATCGTCCCTGTCCCCAAGAAGCCACGGATCACTGGACTTAACGACTACAGACCTGTAGCGCTCACCTCTGCAGTCATGAAGTCCTTTGAGCGCCTAGTCCTGCCCCACCTCAAGACCATCACCACTCCCCTCCTGGACCTGCTGCAGTTTGCCTACAGAGCCAACAGGTCTGTGGACGACGCAGTCAACCTGGCCCTCCACTCCATCCTGCAGCACCTGGACTCCCTGGGAACCTACGTCAGGATCCCGTTTGAGGACTTCAGCTCTGCATTCAATACCATCCGCCCCGCTCTGCTCCAGGACAAGCTGTCCCTGCTCAACGTGCCTGACTCCCTCTGCAGGTGGATCACTGACTTCCTGACGGACCGGAGGCAGCATGTGTGGCTGGGAAAGACTGTCTCAGACTCTGTTAGCATCAGCACTGGATCACCCCAGGGCTGTGTACTTTCCCCCCTGCTCTTCTCCCTGTACACCAACTCCTGCACCTCCAGCCACCAGTCTGTCAAGCTGATCAAGTTTGCGGACGACACCACCCTCATCGGGCTCATCTCCAACGGCGACGAGTCCTTCTACAGGAGAGAGGTGGCCCAGCTGGCGTCCTGGTGCAGCCACAACAACCTGCAGCTGAACGCTCTGAAGACAGTGGAGATGATCGTGGACTTCAGAAAAGTCACAGCCCCTCTGCCCCCCCTTATCCTCACAGACTCTCCCATCACCACTGCGGATTCCTTCCGCTTCCTGGGCACCACCATCACCCGGGACCTCAAGTGGGAGCCGACCATCAGCTCCCTCATCAAAAAGGCCCAGCAGAGGATGTTCTTCCTGCGGCAGCTGAGGAAGCTCAAGCTACCCACCAAGATGTTGGTGCAGTTCTACACGGCCATCATCGAGTCCATCCTCACCACCTCCATCACTGTGTGGTACGCAGGAGCCACCGCCAGGGACAGACTAAGACTGCAGCGCGTTGTGCGCGCTGCTGAGAAGGTGATCGACTGCAAGCTCCCATCCCTCCAGGATCTGTACATCTACAGGACCCGGAGGCGTGCAGGTCAGATCATAGCCGACCCTTCACACCCTGGACACGCACTGTTTGCCCCCCTCCCCTCAGGCAGAAGACTTCGGTCCATTCAGACTAAAACCTCCCGCTACATGAACAGCTTCTTTCCCTCTGCCATCAGACTGCTGAACACTAAGTGACTTATTAGACTCTCGTGCACTACGTACAGCTGCTCAACCGGACTCATGACAATTATCACTGTTTTCTTTTTGCACTACCGACTGCCCTATGTGGAACTCCACAATATCTGCTGCTTGTTAATATATTTAAAAATTGCATAGATTAGTATTACTTATTCATATCCTACCTTTTATTGCATGCATAGTTTTTAATTTTTATCTTTAGTGCTACTCCATGTTTAATGTTGCAGCATTGCACCGAGACAAATTCCTAGTTTGTGTACCACATGAACAATGGCAATAAATCTCATTCTGATTCTGATTCTGATTCTGATAAGTGTTACGCCATGGATTCAGGGATACAGGCAATGCTTGAAGTAATTCAATTCAATTCAATTCAATTCAACTTTATTTATATAGCGCCATTTCACAACAACAGTCATCTCATAGCACTATCAACTGTAGGGGGGAACCCCCACAGTTACAGAAAGACCCCAGCAATCAGGTGATCCCCTGTGAGCAAGCACTTGGCGACGGTGGAGAGGAAAAACTCCCTTTTAACAGGAAGAAACCTCCAGCAGAACCAGGCTCAGGGAGGGGCAGTTATCTGCTGCGACTGGCTGGGGGGTGAGGGGACAGAGAAGATGAAAAGAACAGACATGTAGAGAGCAAACAGCACGATGGGGACTCAATCTATGGGAGAGAACAAACAAATGTTAATGACCAGCAAAAAAAAATATTTCATAGAGAGTGAGGAAAGGAGTGAGGCCCAGTGCATTACTGGAGGTCCCCCGGCTGACTAAACCTATTAGCAGCATAACTAAGGGAGGGTTCAGAAACACATGATCCCTCCCTAATTGTAGGCTATATCAAAAAGGTAGGTTTTAACCCTAATCTTAAAAACAGAGATCGAGTCTGACTCCCGAATCCAGATTGGCAGCTGATTCCACAGGAGAGGAGCTTGATAACTGAAGGCTCTGCCTCCCATTGTACTTTTGGAGATTCTAGGTATTACAAGTAGTCCTGCATTTTGGGAGCGTAGTGCTCTGTTAGGATAATACGGTAGTATCAGATCTTTTTTTTTTCCACAATATCTTTATTGAACCTTTTTTTTTTTTAACAAACATGATACAAACAATCAAACACTAACACTAAAGTACTACAAAAAAAAAATGCACTAAAAACACCAACAACCACCAACAAAATCAAGTCTTCAACAATGCTCCTCTGTTTAGTCTAGACAATCCAATACATAAGTATACATATTATGTTCACCAGTTTGGAATTTACAAGGTCCACACACATCATTCACCTTCTTCTTCAAGAGTTATGTTTAAATTTTTTACATAATCAATAAAAGGTCTCCATATATTCTCAAACACAATTTCCTTTGATTTCAGTATATATGTTATTCTTTCTAATGGAAGGTTTGTTAACATCTGTCTTAACCACTGAGTCACATCTGGTCTATGAGTCTTTTTCCATAATAGTGCAATACATTTTTTGGCATTAAGCAAACTGAGGTCTATGAATGTTCTTTCACTTTTATTAAAATTATGCTTTTCTGGGTACAGACCCAACAAAAACAGTTTAGGATTCAATATGATTTGTTTTGAGATTATTTTTTCAATTGTTACCCTCACCTCTTCCCAAAACATTCTTATTAATCTACATTCCCATAAACAATGAAATAGGGTTCCTTTACTTTCCATGCATTTTGTGCATGTATCTGGTATATTTTTGTTATATCTATTTAACTCCTCCGGTGTAACATACATCCGCATTAACCATTTGAAATGTATCAATTTAAGGCGTGCATTTATTGATTTGGTTTGAGCTTCTGTACAAGCCAATTCCCATTGTTCCTCTGAAATTTCAGTTTGCAGATCTTCTTTCCAGTAGTTTAATCTTTTCAGTGAATTTTCACTTGAAGATAGTGTCAATGAGTTATAAAACTCTGAAATAATACCCTTTCTTTTACTATCTTTCATCATCATTTTTTCCAAGGATGAATAAATAGGTCGAGTGAGAGCTTTATTTTGATTTGATCGAATAAAGTTTCTAAGTTGAAGATATTTAAAAAAATGTGCTCTATTGAGATTAAATTTGATCCTCAGCTCTTCAAAAGACATTATGTTATCTGCACATGGCAAATATAAATCCTGAATCTTTTGTATCCCTTTTAAATTCCATACTTTAAATACAGCGTCCGCTCTCCCTGGTTTAAAATATTGATTACCCCATATTGGACTAAATTGTGACAATAACTGTGGTTCTTTTAAATAGTTTTTAGCTTCACACCATATTTTGATCATATGCTTTACAAATGGATTTTTAACTTGTTTTTGTAATTTTTTTGCCGAATCTGAGTATATGAATATGGGAAGAGGTAAAGGTAAATTGTATGATTCCATTTCAGTCCAGTGAGGGAGATCATTTGATGAAAAATAATATGTCATAGACCTCAGTTGTGCCGACCAATAATACAACATAAAATTTGGACATTTCAGACCTCCACAATCAAATGGTAAATATAATAAAGACAAACGTAATCTAGCCCTCCTGTTGTTCCATATAAATTCCACTAACTTTTTTTTTATTCTTGAGAATAGATCTAAAGGTGGTGATAAGGGAATGTATTGAAATAAATAAAGTATTTTAGGTAAAATATTACTTTTAAGTATATTGATTCTCCCGATCATCGACATTGGTAGTGACATCCATCTCTGAGTTAACTCATTGATATCTGACATTAAGGCTTCATAGTTGACACTGGCGACTGATTCTAGCTTAGGCACAATTTGGATTCCTAAATATTTAAACTGATTTACAACATTGAATTGATTTACCTCAGGGGCTGGGTAATTTCTCTGGGTCTCATTTAGCATTAATATTGAAGATTTAGTTTTATTTATTTTATATCCTGATATTTCCCCAAAATTCTTTATTAAATTCAACAAGGTTGGAATTGATTTTTTTAGATTCGACATAAACAAAATTATGTCATCGGCGTACAGGGAGATTTTATGTTCTGTTGGTCCAACTTTAATTCCATATATTTGTGAATGTAAACGTATCGCTATCGCTAAAGGTTCAATTGCCATAGTAAACAGTAAAGGTGAAAGTGGACAGCCTTGTCGACATCCTCTATTGATTTTTATTGATTTTGAAATATTGTTATTTGTTAGGATTTCTGCTGTAGCATTATTGTATATTATTTGAACCCATTTTATGAAATTATTTCCAAGTCCAAACCTTTGTAGGACTTCAAAAAGAAAGGGCCATTCAACTCTATCAAAGGCCTTTTCGGCGTCCAGTGATAGGAGAGCTGTATCCGGTGCTTCTTTATTAAAATAAATAATATTAAATAGTCTTCTTACATTATGGAAGCCTTGTCTACCCTTTATAAAGCCATTCTGATCTCGATTAATAATATTTGGTAAAATTTCTTGTATTCGTCTTGCTAAAATTTTACAGATTATCTTAAGGTCGGCGTTTAATAGGCTTATTGGTCTCATATTTTCACATTTATTAGAGGGCTTACCTGGTTTTGGCAGCAGTATAATTAAGGCATTATTTATGTATGATGGTAAATTATTATTTTGAAATGCTTCTAAAACCATTTCCAAAAAAGGTTTTATTAATTTATTCTTAAATTTTTTATAAAGGTCAACTGGAAGACCATCTGGTCCTGCACTTTTTCCTGATTTCATATTATCAATGGCTAGCCCAACTTCTTCTTGACTAATTTTAGACTCCAATATCTCCCTGTTTTCATTTGGAATACACGGTATAGATAGTTCGTTCAAAAACCCATTTAGTTTTGTTAAATCAGGTTCATTTTTGGTATCATATAATTTTTCAAAGTAATCTCTAAAGGCTCTATTAATTTCTAAAGGATCTATAACTACCTGTCCATTACTTATAATACTGGTAATTGGTGTTTTAATTTCTAATTGTTTAATCTGCCATGCTAATAATTTTCCTGATTTTTCACCTTGTTCATAAAAAGATTGTTTCAATCTTAGAAGACTCGAGGCAGCTCTATTCGCTGATTTTTTGTCGTATTCAGCTCTCAAAATCAGTAATTCATTCTCCAACCTTGGGTCACTTCCTGCATACACTTTTTCCTGAAGACTTTTTATTTTATGTTCCAATTTAGCTCTCTCCTCTCGAGTCTTCTTAGATTTTGATCCTGTATAACTAATAATATGTCCCCTAATAAAAGCTTTGAAAGCCTCCCACTTTACACATGCTGATGTTTGTGTAGTATTGATGTCAAAGAACTCGTCTATCTGTTTTTCTATATACTTGACAAATTCCTCATCCTGAAGCCATTTATGCTGAAATTGCCATCTACCTGATTCCTTTGTCAATTTTTTATCTACATATATTAGACAACAGGGTGCATGATCAGAGATCACGATGTTATCATAAAAGCAGTTTTGAATCTTGGACCTTAATTCTGTGGAAATCAAAAAATAATCAATACGTGAGAATGTCTTGTAGGTACTGGAATAACAAGAATAGGCTTTAACTTGTGGTTTCATTTCTCTCCATATATCTAACAATCTCAATTCTTTCATAAAATGATTAATAGTCATCCTACATCCAATGTGCGTACAATCCAGTCCTGTTGATCTATCTATACCTGGATTCAATGTACAATTAAAATCCCCTGCTATTATATGTTGCCCTGTAAGTGATGATAAGATAAGAAATAAATTAGCAAAGAACTTCTGATCATCTATATTGGGACCATATAAGTTCACAAGATTTATATTTTCTAATAGCAAAGAACCTTGAATGATTACATATCTTCCAAATTTGTCTCCAATTACATTTTTCACTTGAAAAGGAACTGATTTATGTATGAGAGTCATAACTCCCCTGGCTCGGGATGAAAATGAAGAGGTGAATACACTTCCTTGCCATCTACTCCTAATTCTTTTAACATCCTCCTCTATCAGATGAGTTTCTTGTAAAAACACAATTCTTGAACCCATGTCCTTTATTTTATTCATAACTTGTTTAAGTTTTTTTAAATTTTGTAGACCTCTGCAATTCCATGAAGTTAAATTAAGATTAACACTTTGGTCCATGATCAATAGAGAGTTTGGGATTACCTTGCAGTGTAAACATGCTCATACAGAGAAGCAAAAACATGAGTGGTTGAACATTCATCCTACAAACTACACACAAACAAATTTCCCCTTCCCACACTTGTGGCAAACCCCCCAAAATCAAAAGAAAAATTCTGTCTCCCGATATAGCCATCGACCGTTCCACACCCACGGGGAACAGCCTAAGCCACTCCTTCTTCATCCTCCCAATCACCCTAACTCTACTGCTTTTAATGACGTAACATTAACTCTCCTCTGTAGTTTTCCAACTTAACTCCAAAATTTTTAACAACTTTGTACATCATAGTTTTTTTTGTTTGTTTTGTTTTTGTTTTGTTTTTTTAATATATAATACAATCTATATTTTGTAAACTTACTATTTACTTCAAGTCAGTCAGATGCCTGTGCAAATGCTTAATTATTCTACCTTATATTTTGTTCATGCTTAGCTCCCACCAGTCTCTTCTTCTTCTTTGATCTTCTTGATGAACTCCTGCGCCTCCTCTGGGGTCTTGAAGATGTGGGTTCTGCCCTCATACGTGGTCAGCAGTCTCGCAGGATAGATTACACCATGACGAATCCCAAGGTTGCGCAGCTCCTTACGTACGGGATCAAACTGCTTCCTCAATTGCTGGATTCCTGTGGCCAAATCTGGGTAGAACCGCACCTGCTGGTCCTGGTGTTTAATCTCTCCTTTAGCTCGTGCAGCGTTGAAGATCTTCATCCTGTCTCTGTTGCTAAGAAACTTCATAATTAAGGTCCTCGGCGGTCCCTTATCTCTCCGTGGGCCAATACGATGTGCATTTTCCAGAACCACTGCTGATTGCAACTCCTCGCTGCCCAGCACCTCCGGAATCCACTTTTCCAGAAAGGAACATACGTCCCGACCTTCTGATTCCTCTGGAAGACCCACCAGCCTCAAGTTATTCTGTCTCGACCGAGATTCCAAATCCAAAATATTATTTTCCAGAGATTTATTTTTTTTTTCCAAAGTGCGCACCTTTAATTGAAGACGGGTGACGTCATCTTCAGCACTAGCGAGACGGAGCTCCATCTGCGCCGTTCGTTCTACACAGTCACCCAATTCCTTTCTTATTCCTTCCAACGCTGTCATAATCCCATCAAATCTAGAGGAAAAGTCCGCTCTCATTGAACTCATGGCAGCCATCAGCGCATCTGCGCCTCCCCCTGCAGACATCGCACCGTTGCCAGCCTCCTCCGCCATATATGGAGTTTTATTTGCTGCGTCACAGACCTGAAAGTCCGTTAATTTGGACTGTTTCGGCGGCTCGATTTTCCCTTTACCTGGTTTTCCAGCCTTAGGCTTCGCCGACATATCCTCGCCCAAACGCTGGGATACGTTCTGTCCCAAATGAGAGAGTTATTTGCCGATTTTTTTTCTCCAGGAGCAGAGCAGAGCGAGACACGTCCGTCCTACGTGGCAGCCATAACCGGAAGTCAGTATCAGATCTTTTAAATAAAAAGGAGCCTGATTGTTTAGAGCTTTGTAAGTAAGAAGAAGGATTTTAAACTTAATTCTAAACTCTATGGGAAGCCAATGAAGGGAGGCCAGAACCGGAGAGATATGATCTCTCTTTCTAGTACCTGTTAAAACTCTTGCTGCAGCATTTTGGATCAGCTGAAGACTTTTTAAAGATGTTTTAGGACAACCTGATAATAAAGAATTACAATAATCTAATCTCGAGCTAACAAAAGCGTGGATCAGTTTCTCAGCATCACTCTGAGACAAGATGCTCCTAATCTTGGCAATATTACGCAAATGATAGAAGGCAGTCTTGGAAACAAATTTAATATGTGAATTGAAGGACAAATCCTGATCAAAAATAACTCCAAGGTTCCTCACAGAGCAATTAAGAGAGAGTAACTGCATCCAAACTGAAAGTTTGATTTGGAAAGGAATTTCTAAGGTTTTTTGGACCGACAAGAATGACTTCAGTCTTATCTGAATTTAATAGCAGGAAATTACAAGTCATCCAAGCTTTGATTTCCTTAAGACAGGCTTCTAACTTGGCTAATTGATTACTATCATCTGGCTTCATTGACAGGTATAATTGTGTGTCATCTGCATAACAATGAAAATGTATACAGTGCTTTCTAATAATGTTGCCTAACGGAAGCATATATAAACTAAAAAGAGTAGGGCCTAGCACAGATCCCTGTGGAACTCCATGACTAAGCTTTGAGTTGAAAGAAAACTCATTATTTACATGAACAAACTGGAACCTATCAGATAAATAAGATCTAAACCACTGCAACGAAGTTCCATTAAGTCCAACATAGTGTTCTAATCTATCAAGTAGAATATTATGATCGATAGTATCAAAAGCTGCACTAAGGTCTAAAAGGACAAGTACAGAAACTAGTCCATTATCAGATGCAATGAGGAGGTCGTTAGTGACCTTCGCTAAGGCTGTTTCAGTACTATGATGGATTCTAAACCCAGATTGAAACTCTTCAAGTAAACCATTTCCCTGCAGGAGGTCGAATAATTGCGTAGCAACAACTCTTTCTAAGATTTTTGAAATGAAAGGGAGATTAGAGATTGGTCTATAGTTAGCTAAAGCTCCTGGATCTAGCGTTGGCTTTTTGAGTAAGGGTTTAATTACAGCTGTTTTAAAAGCCTGCGGTACATGGCCTAAAGTTAATGAAGAATTGATTATATGAAGAATAAAGCTACCAATAAGTGGGAAGACTTCTTTAAATAACCTAGTAGGAATAGGGTCTAAAAGACAAGTTGAAGGTTTGGATGAGGAAACTATTTTGTCTAACTCACAAAGGTCGATTGGAGTAAACTCATCAAGACAGACATCAAAAGAAGGAGTTGTAGTAGTTACAGTATTTAAGTTAACTGTGGGAAGAATCTGATTGATTTTATCTCTGATGGATGAAATTTTATTATTGAAAAAGTTCATAAAGTCCTGACTAGTAAGCTCTAAGGGAATGCTAGGATTGACAGAGTCCTGACTCTTTGTCAACCTGGCTACAGTACTGAAAAGAAACCTGGGATTATTCTTGTTCTCTTCTATTAATGCAGAGTAATAACTTGTTCTAGCTTTTCTAAGAGATTTTTTATAAATTAAAAGATGATTTCTCCAAGCTAAATAGATTTCATCTAAATTAGTAGAGCGCCATTTTCTTTCTAATTGACGAGTCTTCTGTTTTAAGCTACGAGTTTCTGTGTTGAACCAAGGAGTTAGAAATCTCTGATTAGACTTTTTCTTTTTTAAGGGGGCCACCAAGTCTAGAGCCTGATGCAGAGAAGCTGAAACACTATCCACCATGTTATCAATTACAGAAGGAGCAAGCTGTCTATAGCTTATTTCCGTTGTGTTGACACATGGCATAGAGGAAACAATCTGCATAAATTTGGAAACAGCATCATCTGAGAGGCATCTACTGTAATAATATTTTTCTTTAGGAGCCAAATAGTCAGAAATGGTAAAATCAAAGGTTAACAGACAATGGTCTGACAGTACAGGGTTATGAGGAGACACTACAAGATTTTCTATTTCTATGCCATATGTCAGAACAAGGTCCAATGTATGGTGGAGGTAATGAGTAGAATTTCCTACTTTCTGGGAAAACCCAATCGAGTCTAATATTGAATTAAATGCCACATTAAGGCAGTCACTATCTACATCCACATATATATTAAAGTCCCCTACTATAATTATTCTATCAGATTTCAGCACTAAATCAGCTAAGAAATCAGCAAATTCGGAAAAAAATTCTGAGTAGGTTGATGGGGGACGATAAACAATGGCAAATAAAATTGGGTTTAACCTAAAATTGCTAAAGTGCCCAATACTGAGGACCAGGCCCTCAAAGGAATTATAACATGTTTTTTGCTTTACATTAACTAGTAATTTGGAATGGTAAATTGTTGCTACTCCTCCTCCACGACCAGAACTTCTGGGATTTTGACAGTTGAAATAACCAGAGGGAGTTGATTCATTTAAACCAACATAATCCTCTTGCCCTAACCAAGTCTCTGTAAGGGAAATTAAATCAATCTGATGATCAATTAACAGATCATGGACTAACAGAGACTTGGGAGTTAGAGACCTAATATTTAATAAACCACATTTAATTTTTAAATTATGAGGAGGAACAGAGGCCAACTCATTCAATTTAGAGGCTTTATGTTTAATTTGAGTTTTACCAATGTTTTGCTTTATCACTTTGGGATGCTTATGCATGATATTTTTATTTACTTTGGAGGGAGCAGACAACGATTCTCTGATGGGGAAGACAGGGGCTAAGCTGAGGGGTGGCGGATGAAGAGGAGCTGCAGAGAGGCGTGTAAGACTGCGACTCTGCTTCCTGGTCCCAACTCTGAGTAGTCATGGTTTTGGAAATTTGGATAAAAAAGATGCCAGATTGTTAGATAAATGAGAAGCACCATCCAAAGTGGGATGAATGCTGTCTCGTCTCATAAGACCAGGTTTTCCCCAAAAAGAGCTCCAATTGTCAATGTAGCCCACATCATTTTTAGGACACCACACAGACAGCCAGCGGTTCAAGGATGACGAGCGACTAAACATGTCATCACTGGTCAGATTGGGGAGGGGCCGGGAGAATACTACAGTGGCAGACATCGTTTTTGCAAAGTCACACACCGATTCTACATCAAGTTTGGTGACTTCCGACTGCCGGAGACGGATGTCATTAATGCCGGCGTGAATAACAATTGTGGAGTATTTACAGTTACTTTTAGCCAGCATTTTCAGATTTGACTCGATGTCGCCTGCTCTGGCCCCAGGAATGCATTTGACTATGACCGCTGGAGTCTCTAGGTTCACGTTTCTGACTACAGAGTCGCCAATGATCAGAGTTTTTTCCTCAGCGGGTGTGTCGCTGAGCGGGGAAAAACGATTAGAAACGTGAACAGGTTGGTGGTGAACCGGGGCTTTGCGACTAGGTTTCCTTCTCACCGTCACCCACCCAGTCTCCTCGCTGCTGAGGAGAGCCGGGGAACCGCTGACAGGGGGGCCTAAGCTAGCTAGCTCCGCTGCAGCTAATGGGCGTCCGTCGAGATTAACTGGTGCAGACGGTGTTTCAATGCAGCGGAGCCGGGATTCAAGTATGACCGGACGACCTGACAGTGGCAGACACAGTGAAGGAGATGCAGGAGACGCTGTTGGAGATGATGCACAACCTAGTGGAGATGGTGGAGATGGAATTGGCATTCCAGCTGGAGAAGATGGCTCCGTGGCTGGTGGGACCACACCTGTGTTCCCCACAGCTTGCTTCGCTGGTGCAGACGGTTACCCTGGTTGCTGAGCCCACTGAATCCACACCATTGCAGGGGGACCCTGAGTCAGACACCGCAGGACAGCAGGGCACCACAGAGCAACAACCCACCAACAAACTCACCTTAGAAGATGAGCGAATCCATGGCAAGCTAGCTGAAGAGCACAGCACAGAGAGTGAACATAGTGCAAAGAAAGAACAGTGACCAGACTCGTCTCAGATCCTCGCCCAACATAAGCTTCAGGGAGCTGCTGCAGGAGAGGGAACCGCTGCCTATCTGGAACCCCGGAACACAACAACCCGGGGCAGGTTCTACCAACGGTGACAGCAACATATCGCCACAACCAGACTTCCCAGGAGATGGGGAGAACAAATGGGACTCACCTCCGATCCTCACCCAGCATGAGCTTCAAGCAGCCGCTGTGGAGTCGCAGGAGATGGGAGTTGGTGGAGAAAGGAGACCTCGGTGACCGAAGACGGCTTGGCGTGCGTCCCATCGCCAACGACAGTGACACATCATTGCAACCTCAACCAGCACCAGGTGAGGGAGAGAAGAAACCAGACTACTTCCGAATCCATGCCAGACACCAGCCTCCATGAGCCGCTGCTGAGCTGCAGGATGAAAAGTCCGCAACCCAACAAAACGCAGTACAGCCACCGGACGTCTTCCGAATCCATGACCAGCATCAGCCTCCAGGAGCTGCCACTGAGCCACAGGATGAAGAGTCCGTGACCTAACAGGATGCAGCAGAACCACCACAACTTGGTGGATGCCCCACAGCAGACGGGAGAGCCACACCATCACAACCACGACACCAAGTGCAGCTGAGCAGAGTGCCACTCACAGTGATGGACTGGGCTCAGGTCCACAGACCTGAATACCCGAACCCGCAGTCGGCCTTAACATTGTCCCCACCACCGACACGCATGAAGATCACCATGCAGCTGAGACCAGCTGCCTTCCACATGGCTGATGGTTTGAGATGGCAAGCAAGCTGTCTACGGAAGGTAAGAGCAGCTGCCGCGGATCAGGACCTAGAGTTGGAGCCAACCCAGCTGGTGTGGGATCCTGGCTGGGATGTTGTTGACGAGCGTGCCGTGGCTCCAATGGGATGGCGCCCAGGTCTGCTGCAGCCGCCGCCTCCAGGGGCGCATCCACCACGAGCTCACCTCAGGGCCCCTTGAATTGAACTGCCTTCCTCAGTGAAAGGACTGTTTAGCTAGGGGCACGGCTGCCAATGAATAGTGGCATAATAAACCACTCAGCTGCGCTGAGCTACGCAATAATCTGCCCGCTGGCCCTAGCTAGTTTGAGGGTTCACTGCATACCAAATTGGGGAGGGTTAATTCAGTTACAGTGGGGCAAAAAAGTATTTAGTCAGCCACCAATTGTGCAAGTTCTCCCACTTAAAAGATGAGAGAGGTCTCCAATTTTCATCATAGGTATACCTCAACTATGGGAGACAAAATGAGAAAAAAAAATCCAGAAAATCACATTGAAGGATTTTTAATGAATTAATTGGTAAATTCCTCAGTAAAATAAGTATTTGGTCACCTACAAACAAGCAAGATTTCTGGCTCTCACAGACCTGTAACTTCTTCTTTAAGAGGCTCCTCTGTCCTCCACTCGTTACCTGTATTAATGGCACCTGTTTGAACTTGTTATTAATATAAAAGACACCTGTCCACAACCTCAAACAGTCAGACTCCAAACTCCACTATGGCCAAGACCAAAGAGCTGTCAAAGAACACCAGAAACAAAATTGTAGACCTGCACCAGGCTGGGAAGACTGAATCTGCAATAGGTATGCAGCTTGGTGTGACGAAATCAACTGTGGGAGCAATTATTAGAAAATGGAAGACATACAAGACCACTGATAATCTCCCTCAATCTGGGGCTCCACGCAAGATCTCACCCCGTGGGGTCAAAATGA
Source organism: Pholidichthys leucotaenia (assembly GCA_020510985.1). NCBI lineage: Eukaryota > Metazoa > Chordata > Actinopteri > Cichliformes > Pholidichthyidae > Pholidichthys > Pholidichthys leucotaenia. The sequence continues at coordinate 21,199,837 of CM035850.1, read as the reverse complement.
TCATGAGAACGGTGAGCAAAAATCCCAGAACCACACAGGGGGACCTAGTGAATGACCTACAGAGAGCTGGGTCCAAAGTAACAAAGGCTACATCAGTAACACACTACGCTGCCAGGGACTCAACTCCTGCAGTGCCAGATGTGTCCCCCTGCTTAAGCCAGTACATGTCCAGGCCCATCTGAAGTTTGCTAGAGAGCATTTGGATGATCCAGAAGAGGATTGGGAGAATGTCATATGGTCAGATGAAACCAAAATAGAACTTTTTGGTAAAAACTCAACTTGTCGTGTTTGGAGGAGAAAGAACACCATACCTACTGTGAAGCATGGGGGTGGAAACATCATGCTTTGGGGCTGTTTTTCTGCAAAGGGACCAGGACGACTGAGCCATGTAAAGGAAAGAATGAATGGGGCCATGTATCGTGAGATTTTGAGTGAAAACCTCCTTCCATCAGCAAGGGCATTGAAGATGAAACGTGGCTGGATCTTTCAGCATGACAATGATCCCAAACACACCGCCCGGGCAATGAAGGAGTGGCTTCGTAAGAAGCATTTCAAGGTCCTGGAGTGGCCTAGCCAGTCTCCAGATCTCAACCCCATAGAAAATCTTTGGAGGGAGTTGAAAGTCTGTGTTGCCCAGCGACAGCCCCAAAACATCACTGCTCTAGAGGAGATCTGCATGGAGGAATGGGCCAAAGTACCAGCAACAGTGTGTGAAAACCTTGTGAAGACTTACAGAAAACGTTTGACCTCTGTCATTGCCAACAAAGGGTATATAACAAAGTATTGAGATGAACTTTTGTTATTGACCAAATACTTATTTTACCGAGGAATTTACCAATTAATTCATTAAAAATCATTCAATGTGATTTTCTGGATTTTTTTTTTCTCATTTTGTCTTTCATAGTTGAGGTATACCTATGATGAAAATTGGAGACCTCTCTCATCTTTTAAGTGGGAGAACTTGCACAATTGGTGGCTGACTAAATACTTTTTTGCCCCACTGTATGTGTGTGTTGTTCCATTTTTCCATGGGGGGGGGGGGATAAATGTGGTGTTGTCAAACCACAGGTTTGGTCAGCGTCGGCATGATGATGCAGCCACTTGGTGACGTCATCACACCGAGCATATAAGAGTAAGGGACGGATATCTTGTGGTCTGTCTTTTCGGCCCGCCATTACAGCGCTCAGCCTCCCAATCACAGTCTGTATTCAGTATTGTGCCTTTTGTAATAAAGTTCGTGTTCTCAGCAAATGCCACTCTCTGTCGGTCCTTGCCCAGTTTTTCCAGACATAACACTATGGTGAGTGGCGTGAGATAATCCTCATTTAGTCGGTTCCTCGTTTTCTCTCTTCTGATGCCTCTGATGTGATTTCTCCTCCAGAGAAAGACGCTGCTATTCTCCTTCCACCCTGGCAGAAGCAGGAACTGCTCTGTTTTCTCTCTCTCTCTCTCTCTCTCTCACACTCACACACACACACACACACACACACACACACACACACACACACAAACATGGGTAAACACAGTTATATCCACAAACTTTGACAGTCAGGGCACGAGTTAAAAGGATTTGGTCTCATTAAAATATTTTGGAGGATATGGGTGGGGGGGGTCAGATTTATTTGATGGCCGGGGGGCCCAGGAGCTTCAATCACAGAACAATTGCTTTAAAAACCACAGCCTCTCTCTCTGTTTGCCTCTCCCTCCTCTAAGCGGAGCCACCGAGTCATCGCCAGCGCTTGTTGTTCACACCGCCATTCATGACTGATATGAGCGTGTCACGCTGTGAAGCCACAATCAAGTGTGGGTTTTTTTGCCAAAATTTAAACTACATTTTAAGGCTGTGCAGCTCTGAGCTAGTAGTGGTCCGTTAGAGGCGATCTAAGGCGATAACCGGCAGCTTCAGACATTTTGTTCTAATGATCTCATTTCTCTGATTTCACATTCATAGGCTTTTCTTTTGTATTCATATTACTAACAGCTTAGATTCAGAGGCAGGGCTGGCCCAAGTCTTCATGGGGCCCTAAATTTTGGGCCCAAATTCACTTTTTTCCTCATAAATTTGCTACTTTTTTTTTCTTGTACATTTAGAAGTGTTCCTCATAAAATTTCTTTTTCCCCACCTCCAAACGACACTGTTGGAGTGTTTTGTTGTTGTTGTTTTGTTTTGGAATGTTGCAGAGGTTGCACACACGAGAATGAGGGAGGTCTGAGGAAGCTGGAAGCCGGGAGAACGAGGAGGCCACTGGGTGGGTGCACAGAGAGCTGGGGGAGCAGGAGGCAGCTGCAGTAGGCTGGCAGAGAGCTGACCAAACGGGACAATCCTACACTGCTACAAGGGAGAGCGGTACTCAAGTAGCAGTGTGGGATAATCAGAGGCAGGTGGAGGTGTGTTCACCCAGAATCCATAAGACAAGGTAAACGTGGAGTTTACAGATATCCTGTCACGAGACTGAGCATGGTGTTTTCAGCATTCTCAGGCTCCCAACTCACTTTTGTTTATCTTCTGTGTTTTCTCAGTTTATGTATTATTTCTCTGTGTGCTGGGTTTTGGATATATGTTATTTTTGTTTGACATGAGCTCCCCACCTTGTTCTCCACCTTGTCATCATCTTGTATTTGTTGCTCAGTCTTTTTCCTGTATTTTCCCAGTTTTGTGTGATTATTTTTCAGTGTGCTGATTCTGGATTTATGATGTGTTTTTAGTTTGCCTGTTGTCTCTGTAATTCTTGTTTTTATTATTATTGTGTTAGTTCTTTAGGCGTCTTTTATTTAGTCCTTAGTTGTAATATTAGGTTTGACATGAGCTCCTCACCTCTTCTGCCAGCCTGCCTTGTTTTGTTTTATCCTGTATTTTTTTGTCAGGCACCTTTTGTCTTTTCCTGTTGCGCTTTTGCCTTCTTTGTCATTGGTTCTAGTTCACGGGTCGTCTCAGCTGACACCTGTCAAATAATTAGGTCACTTTCCCGCTCATGTGATCCACACCTGCAATCATTTGTGTTCATTGGTTTCATGTTCTATTTAAAGACCGTTGTTTCTTTCACTCGTTGCCGGGAGTCTAATCAACCAACTCCTGTCAGAACCCTTTCCCCATTCCGACGCCTGTCCTGCTTATTCCTTGTGTCATCTCATTTGTAAGTTTTCATTCTGTGTACTGTTTGGACTTTGTGTTTTTCTTATTAAACACCACAAACTACAGTTCAGTGCTTGGGTCTCCCTTTCTGCCCCGAAGAGGGGATTCATGACAGCAGACTCCAGCCAGTTTGAGACCCAGCTGCTGCTAGTTTGTGGATTTTTTTTGTTTTCACTCATCTGTTTTTTTCTGGAGCGTTATCATGTCTCCAGCAAGCCGGGCTTCAGCAAACAAGGGAAGATCGGCAGCTGGGTCCCCGAGCCTAGAGGAGGAATGGGCCGCTGAAGTCATCCAGGGCTTTGTGGATGAAGCTCTCACCTCTCGTGGGCCTAAGAAGATCTGGGAGAGCATAAATGGAGCAGTGGTGATAGTGGAGGCACATCCCGGCTTGGGGAGGTATCACCAGTTCGTGGAGCTGTTGTCCACGGTGTCCTCGCTTCAGCAGTTATTCCCTGGGCTGACGATGGGGGTGCTTCCTGCAGGACTGAAGCCAATGTGGAGGCGCTCTCCACAGCAAACGTCCTTCTCCTCCTCCTGCTCACCCGACGCCGCCATCCAGCTTCAGACCGTCGGAAGAATGCCTCCACCTCCCTGTCAGCAGCCCCTCCTTCGCCAAGGCCGAAAACCCGCAGCAGTTCCTTTACCCAGTTTCTCTTCTCCGGCTGTCTCATCAGCCTCCTCCGCTGCTGCTGCCTCTCCCTCCTGCTTGACAATTCCTCCCACTGCTGAAGGTCTAGTCGCCTCCTTCCCGGCTCTGCCCGTCACCACGTCTGCAGGGATGGCTCCTCTACGTTCCTCTGAGGGGCCCACAACAACTGCAGCCAAGGAAAGGGCGGATTCAATCCTAGCTGCAGCAGAGAACATCATGCCCCAGGAACACAGGCAAGTGCTTTTCCATTCTCTGTCATTTTCACATTAATTACCTTGCCTGATTCCCAGGGGTGAGGCTCAGTTAATGCAGTCCTCTGAGTCCTCACCCCCTGCTGCAGCCATAAATCCCTCACCTGCTCTCTCCGTGACTCCTCCTATGCCTCCTGAGTGTCCGTCGGTCCCAGGATTGAGCTGCCAGATGAGGGAGGAGCCCGTGGCCCTGGAGGACCTGGTTCCAGCCCTGCGGCCACGGCCTGGACGGAGGGAGAGCGCCGTCACCGAGATGCCGAACTGCTGTCACAGTGCTGCCACAAGCACTGTGGCAGCACAGCAAGACGGTCACGGGATTGATTCCACCCCTGACCATCGTGGGTTCAATCCCACCCCCTGACCATCGGTGACACTTCTGTGTGGAGTTTGCATGTTCTCCCCGTGTCTGCATGGGTTTACTCCGGGTACTCCGGTTTCCTTCCACAGGCCAAAAACATGCAGGTTAGGTTAACTGGCATCAACTGGGGATTCTAAATTGTCCTTAGGTATGGATGTGAGAGTGAATGTTGTCTGTCTCTCTGTGTTGGCCCTGCGATGGACTGGCGATCTGTCCAGGGTGTACCCTGCCTCTCGCCCAAAGATGCTGGGATAGGCTCCAGCCCCCCTGCGACCCGAAAAGGATTAAGCAGTAGAAGATGGACACACACACACACACACACACAGTATATATATATATATATATATATATATATATATATATATATATACTGCTCAAAAAAATAAAGGGAACACTTTGAAAACACATCAGATTTTAATGGGAAAAAATGAGCTGGATATCGAAATTGTGGCAGGCTGGTCCAGCAACTCACCCTTGGCCTGGGGATCCTGGGTTCAATCCCAGCCTCCGACCAACAGTGATCTGTGTGGAGTTTGCATGTTCTCCCCGTGTCTGCGTGGGTTTACTCTGGGATTTCTCCGGTTTCCTCCCACATGCCAAAAACATGCAAGTTAGGTTAACTGGCATCAAAACTGGGGATTCTAAATTGTCCTTAGGTATGACTGTGAGAGTGAATGGTTGTCTGTTTCTCTGTGTTGGCCCTGCGATGGACTGGCGATCTGTTCTGGGTGTACCCTGCCTCTCATCCAAAAGATGCTGGGATAGGCTCCAGCCCCCCCACGACCCGAAAAGGATTAAGCGGAAGAAGATGAATGAATGAATAGCCCAGTTTACTCAGATTAAAGGAACACTTTTTAATGTGATGTGTTTTCAGAGTGTTCCCTTTATTTTTTTGAACTATATATATATATATATACGTATATATATATATATATATATTTATATATATATATATATATATATATATATATATATATACACACTGAAGAGGCTACAACTAACCCCTGAGCCTCTTTGTATTTTAATTCCAAGTCGTGAAGTGCACATTCAAGCGCAGTCACACAATTTCCAGGCTGGCATTCATTTCTAGGAGCCCAATTAAAAGCAGAAAGATGTGGAAAATTCTCCTTTTTTTGCCAACAAGTAGTTTGTGACAAAGGTCAAAGCTTGCATCAGACTGTGTTTGGATAATTACTCTGGTGCAGAAAAACGTTTCTGTAAATGGGTGTCTATTGTCTGAATGACACGAGCTAAGACTGTAAATGCATGCTCACAGCAGGAAACGGTTTGACTCCCACGTGATGGAAACCCACCCAGCATGACTCTTGTTTATTCTTAACTTGGTGCCATTTAATGAAGGGAAAAGGCACTTAACACTCACTGGATCCCTTCAAATTGCTACAGAAGAAACTTTGATGTACAAAGCTGTGGCCCTATTAAGGTTTCTTTACATAAGGAAATCCTCATTAAATAGTAAGTGGACACCCACTCTGTCACGCACGGCTTGGCTCCAGGCAATGGTACACTTTTAACCCTGAGCATTCTAGCCTTGCATTGAGATTCCCTAGCATTGAGACTAGCACTGCGATTCCCTCAATTTAGCATACGCAAAGAAAATCAAATTCTTTCTTTCCTAAGTGGCAGTAGAAAATTTCAAACGTCCCGCCAGGAGAACACTGGAATTTTAAGATGTTAAATTTGCAACTTTTCTTCTACTCAATTTACATTTTTTTTTCATAAATTTTCATTTTTTTTCTCAAAAATTTGCAACTTTTTTTTTTAATTTCTAACTTTTTTTCTCCTCAATTTGCAAATTTTTGCCTGTAAATTTCCAACTTTTGTTCTCATAAATTTTCAACTGCAACTTTTTCGTTGTAAATCTGCAACCTTTTTCTTGGAAATTTGTAGCTTTTTTCCTGTAAATTTGCTACTTTTTCTCCTCAATTTGCATTTTTTTTCTTGTAAATTTGCAACTTTTTTCTTGTCAGATTTCAAAGTTTTCTTTTAATGCCTTAGCATTCCAGCCAATTTCCCTAAATTTAGCATAGTAAAGAAAATCAAATTTTTTCTTCACTGAGTGGCAGCAGAAAATTTGACACGTCCCTCGGCAGAAGACTGGAATTTTAAGAGGTTAAAGAGTAAAAAAATAAGCTACAGAGAAAGAGGGAGCGAAAGAATCAAACTGCTGTTGAGGGATTTAACAGGCCCCGAAAATAAACAGTTTTGGATGAATTAGTTCATGAACTGTATTTATTTATTGATTTCAAACATGTAAACGAAGAAAAAAAAAATCGAAATTTAAAAAAGAAACACTGTAGACAAAAATCTTCAGCAACATTTTTCTAGCAAATCAGATCAGCAATGAATGTTTGAAAAGGAGTCCGATGAAGTTTAAAAGAACTTTTCCTAGTCCTACCTCCTTTTACAGTTCTCTGTTTTTTAATGGAACTCAAATATCAGTCACTCATATCAGTAACTTCAGTCTTTATCAAACAACTGTAACTGAACAAACAGGTGTTTGTCATGGATTTTCTTGTCCCTTCTGGTAAATAAAACAGTGCAGAGTCAAAGATGCCTTTTCTGGACATTTATTATTACATCTTGGCCAAGAAGGGAAAATGTCATGTCTCGCACACAGGCAAGTGAGTACCACGAGAGAAATCTCATAACAGAGCAGAGAGTTCTCCACATTAAACCCCGATCATATGCTTGGGCGGTGGCTGCGGACAGCGGAGGGAGGCTCGACGCGCTGGAAGATGAATCCACCGAACAACAAGTGGCAGCCTTCATGCAGTCCAAAGGAATCCAGCTGGACTGTAACACCATTGAGGCCTGCCACCCTCTGCCCAGGAAAAACGGCGACAAACTGGCTGTGATCATGAGGTTCGTGAATAAAAAACACAAGACTGCGCTGCTAAAACAAGGTAGGAAACTGAAAGGAATGAACGTCTATATAAACCACACCTCACAAAAGAAAGCACAGCAATAGCCAGAAAAGCTAGATACATGAGAAAGCAGAAAAAGATTCAAAACACCTGGACATCAAACTGTAAAATATACATAAAATTAAATGGATCACCTGAAGAAGCCAAGGTCATTAACATCCGTAATATTATGGAACTGGACAAATATCAACGAATATTATGAAATGGAGTCGACCGCAACAAGAGACAACTGTAGGACACTGAAGGATCATACTCATCTGCAACAGGACATTTAACAACATGAAACGAAAGATTAACAAACAGGAACTGAAAGTTTTTGAATATACAGATCACAACCCACAGGACGTAGAATATAACATAGACCCTGATAATTTATTTAGCTCCATCAATAATAACTGTAGTTACTACACGGATGAACAGTTTAACACAATGGTCACATCTGATTTCAATATTTCTATGATCCACTTCAACAGCAGAAGTCTCTATGCCAACTTTAATAACATCAAAGATTATTTACATCAGTTTAAAGAGCCATTCAATATTGTGGCAATATCAGAGACGTGGCTCAGTGAAGAGAAAGGAGTGGATTTTACCATGGATGGCTATGAATTAAATTATATAAATAGAAAAGTGAAAAAAGGAGGAGTAGTTGCAATTTATGTTGACAAGAGCTTGAAATACAAGGTTGTTGAAAATCTGTCAGTAACTGTGGATGATTTATTTGAATGTATTACAATAGAAATCTGTCTGGACAATGTGAAGAATATAGTAGTGAGCTGTGTATATAGAACACCTGGGTCAAACGTTGACTTATTTAAGGACTGGATGGAAAAAATGTATGCAAAACTAACTCAAAGTTATGTTCATCTGTGGGGATTTCAATATAGATCTTATGAATTCAAAAAAACATAGTTTGACAGAAGAATTTATCAACACAATGTACAGTATGGGCTTACATCCAACAGTTACCGGACCTAGCAGAATAACGTCACACAGTGCCACATTAATAGATAACATATTCACAAACATTATGGAAAATAATATCAGGAGTGGGCTTTTATTGAATTATATCAGTGACCACCTGCCGATTTTTGTTGTCTATCAATGTGATTATAGGAAGAAAAAGTATACCAAAAATATTAAATATAAAAGAATAAGAACTGAAGAATCTATGTATTTACTGGCAAAGGAATTATTAATACAAGACTGGAAGATAGTTTATGATGAAAATGATATAAATAAAGCATATGATAAATTTTTACAAATATTTCAATCATTGTACAATAAAAACTGTCCTATAAAACAATACAGTGACAGACAACAAAACAAAAATATTCCTTGGGTCACCAAGGGGTTAATAAATGCATGTAAAAAGAAGATTATATAAACAATTCATTAAGTGCAGAACAGTAGAGGCTGAGATCAAATATAAAAGTTATAAAAATAAGCTTACTAATATAATGAGGACCTGTAAGAAAGAATACTACAACAGAATATTAGAGGATAACAAAAATAACTTAAGAGGAATATGGCAAGTACTTAATGGGATTATTAGTAATCGACCTAAGAATGCTAATTATCCAGAATATTTTATTGAAAATGGCAATCTGATAAATAATATGGAGGATGTGGTCAGTGGTTTCAATAAATTTTTTGTAAACATTGGTCCTGAATTAGCAAAATCAATAGTGACACCAGAAACAAACAACAGTGGTTCGGTAAATGAAATAGAAGATAGAAATCCAAACACAATCTTTTTGGGTGCAGTTACTGAAAAGGAAATTATCAAGACTGTGAGTAAGTTTAAGAACAAAAAATCAACGGACTGGAATGAAATTGACATGACAATAGTGAAAAAAGTAAATGAAGGAATTGTTAAACCACTCACCCACATCTGTAACCTGTCATTTCAAACTGGTAAATTTCCAAACAAAATGAAAATAGCAAAAGTAATACCTCTATACAAAACAGGAGACAGTCATTATTTCACAAATTACAGGCCAGTCTCTTTACTCTCACAATTCTCCAAAATACTTGAAAAAATCTTCACTAAGAGACTGGATGATTTCTTTGAAAAACACAACCTCCTTACAGACAGCCAGTATGGTTTTAGAGCAGATAAATCTACATCTTTGGCACTGATCGAACTTATTGAAGAAATTACTAGTTGTATAGATAAAAAAAGTTTACTGTAGGAGTATTTATAGATTTAAAGAAAGATTTTGACACCATTGACCACAGAATTCTACTAAGGAAACTGGAAAGGTATGAGATAAGAGGGGTTGGACTGAGTTGGGTGGAAAGTTATTTAAGTAACAGACAACAATTTGTACAAATTGGTGAGCACAAATCACCCTTCATGGACATCACTTGTGGCGTGCCCCAGGGGTCAGTTTTGGGACCCAAACTCTTTATCTTGTATATAAATGACATATGCCAAGTATCAAAAATCCACCCATCCATCCATCTTCTACCGCTTTTCCGGAGGTCCGGGTCACGGAGGCAGCAGTTCAAGCAGAGTATCAAAAATTCTGAAATTTATTTTGTTTGCGGATGACACAAATATCCTTTGCACTGGTGAGAATTTGCAGCAGGTTTTAGAGGTGGTCACAACTGAAATGAAAAGGTTAACGCAGTGGTTCAACAAAAATAAAGTATCTCTAAATCTGAAAAAAAAAACAAAGATTATGTTGTTTGGAAATTATAAAATAAATCATGAAATAATGGTAATGATAGATGATACCAGAATAGAAACAGTACTGGAAAATAAGTTTCTGGGGGTGACGCTAGACAATAAAATCTGCTGGAAACCTCACATCAGTCACATCCAGGCCAAGTTGGCAAAATGTATGGGAATACTGGGGAAGACAAGACACATCTTGGACTATAAATCATTGTTCTTACTGTACAATTCACTGTTTCTACCTTATCTTAACTACTGTGTAGAAGTCTGGGGAAACACCTACAAGTCCAACGTACAGTCAATATGCACATTACAAAAAAGAGCTATAAGGATAATAAATAATGTAGGATATAGAGACCATACCAATTCGTTGTTTTTAAAGTCACATGTCATAAAGTTCATCGATTTAGTTAAATTTAAGACAGCACAAGTCATGCACAGGGCAATTAATAATCAACTCCCAACTAATATACAAAAAATATTCAAAAAAGAGACAATGATTATAATTTGAGAGGAGACTTAAACTTTACAAAACCCAAGATACGAACAACTAAGAAAAGAATGTGCATATCTGTCTGTGGGGTGGATTTGTGGAACAGTCTGGAGCCGGAACTGAAACTATGTACAAACAGAAATCAATTCAAAAAGAGGTATAAACATTATTTGCTGAAAGAATATATGTTAGAGGGGTAGTATTTATATGTACGATTCACTATGCTCACTCTGGGACACTATGGAATGGTGGGTGGGACAGTACTGTGTATATCTGTGTTGTTTGGGGCTGGTTTTGATGTATGGACTGTATGTATGTTGGGATGGATGGGTGTTAATGTTGATATGTACAAAATATAGTTAATTGTTTACTTGGGGTCTTAAATGTGGTAATTTGTATATATTTCACATGGGTTGTATTTATGGAAAAGAGGAGTTGGAATTAATAAGTGTTCACTTCTTCCTTCTCCCTTTTGAACACTGTATACTGTTACTTTATTGCACTTGTCATTTGTTTTGTTTTACTTTTTTGTTCAAAATAAAGTATCTATCTAGTTATCTATCTAGAGTTTTAATACAACAGACCAAACAGATAAGCATTGTTTGAGAATGCTGAGTCAGCAGTGTTCAAGGCTGGGGCTGTACTGAGTGTAATTTCATTTATGATTACAGGAGACTGAATGAACGGACACTATAAAAAAAAGTCAATAACATGTTACTACTGTATGAAAATGTATGATCTGCCTGACATTTAGAGCTAGCAACATAACCTTTAATTGGCTCAAGAACAGCTTCCAAGATCTGTAATCAGGATGAGGATTTCTAGGTTCAGTCAGTGCCACCACAGCACTGCATTCATGAGGCAAAGGTCTTGAGCCATCCCTCATTTCTCTGTATCTTGCTAGGGAAATGGGAAATAGGTGAACATTTCCTGATTTCTTATATTTTTGCATATTTGTCACACTTTCAATGTTTCAGATCATCATCATCATCATCATCAAAAAAAAAGTTATACAAAGATAACCTGAGTAAATGCAAAATGCAGTTTTTAAATGATGATTTCATTTATTAAGGGGAAAAAGCTATCCAAACCTACCTGGCCCTATGTGAAAAAAGTACATCATGTATTAATTGTGATTTACCACATTTTTTTGAAAGCCACAAAGAGTTCAGTTTCACTAGCCAGATTACTGCTGGACCTGTTGATCAAAAAAAATCAAGAAAAAAGTTCCAAATTTACAGGAAAAAAGTTGCACATTTACAACAAAAAACTTACAAATTTATGAGAAAAAAGGTGAAAATTTATGAGAAGAAAGGTGCAAATTTACAAGAAAAAATTTGCATATTTAGCAAATTTTGTCATGAGCTGGACTCATGGCTATCTCGGGCGACGAGCCTGGATCCAGGGAGACATCTGGTGCTGGTGGATCATTCTCGGTGACCTTGGGAGAAAGCTCAGACACACACACAGAAGGGGGTTCAGGGTCACCGGCAGGGGCGGAGCCCGGCGAGGCGAGCTCAGGTGCCCCGCTGAACCTGTCTCTCCTCACCAAGAGCCAGGCAAGATTGCTCTAAAACAGATAAGAGGAAGACAAAAGAGCACTTGCCTGAGCTCAAGCTCCACTACCGTCCAGGACTCCATCGAGCCAGGCGATGATGTTTCTTCGGGTTTGGCCCTCAGGAGGTCCAACTTGGTTGCTGACTCTGCTGCGGTGGTCTCCGCAGCAAGCATGATGATGGCTGCAGTCCTCGTCGCCCCAGTCGACGTAACCCACGTTGGTGGCTCCTCCGGCATGGAAGCTGGGGGTCGGCTCCGTGTTGGCACTGGAATCAGGCCCTCCAGGGCCAAAGGCTCCTCCATCGTCTGGTGGCTCGGTTCTGGGACCAGCGGATACTCAGGGATAGATGGAGGAGACATGGAGAGGTCAAGTGAATAATGTTTTACTGCAGCAGGTTAGGAGAGCTCAGGGGACTACATTTCCTGAGTCTCCCTACCAGGAATCAGGCAAGGCATACCATTATAAATTGACATAGAATGAAATGAAACTTGCCTGTCATCCCAGTGTGCGATGTTATCTGAAGCAGGAGACGAATAGTCATCCCTCTCCATGTCTATGGTGAGCCTGGGCCCCTCTGAGGATGGTGGAGGAGCCGCCCCTTTAATCACGGAGGTGGACGGAGCCGGGGAGGACGCATTGAGCCTCCCAGCAGCAGGAAAAGTCACCGGGAAGAAGCGGGAGGCAGCAGCTGCACAGCGGGGAGAAGCTGGGGAATCAGCTGGAGAAATGAGATGCTTAGAGCGTACTGCTGCGGGAGTCTTCTGCTCCGGCGAAGGAGAGGCTGCTGGCGAGGAGGGGATGGAGTTCCTCCGGCGGTCTGGAGCTGGATGACGTCATCTTTGTGGAGCTGAAGCTGGCTTGGTTGGAGTGGGAATGGGCGTTGAGGACTGGCAAGAAGCAGAAACAGCGGAGCCCCAGGAGTGCCCTCCCTTCGGTGCGAGCCTATGCTTCTTCGGGGACTTCCTCACCCTTCCGCCGTTCTCGTGTTGCAGCGCTGCCACAAGGGAAATCCTCTCAACTCCCTCGACGTGCTCAGAGACCTGAGGGCATCGACGAGCTGCTGCCTCCACCAGATCCAAATACCATAATGCATCTTCCGGGGTGGAATATGTGCATGCCGTGGAGATTAGCCTGTCTATTTCCATAAAGGCCTGGCAGCATTCCCACCCCAGATGCAAAGGATAGCCCTGTCCACCTGCTGTATCCATAATGAGCTCCAGACAACAGGTGAGTTAGAGAAAAAAAAAGGGCAAAGGAAAAAATGCACAAACTCAATAGCTGGGTCTTGTAACTGGCGGCTAGATTCTGTCATGTTCACCCCTACGGGGCAGAGAGAGAGTCCCAAGCGCTGAATTGAGTTGTGACATTTATTAACCAAAAAATAACAAAATACAAAAACTGTACCAACAATACAAAAATGCAAACAAGAGTAACTTACAGGAAAAGCCTCAGAACAGGAAATGCTCTGGAGAAGTGAAAACACTGCAGAGGCTGGGAGACCTGGAGTGATCAGTAGAAAAACCCAATCTCGCCGAAATAACACTGTGAAAAGGCAGTGCTTAAATACGCAGAAGTGAATGAGCTGCAGGTGTGAGTCACTGAGCAAGCAGGTAACCTAATTAGACCAACTGCACATAGCTGAGCAGAGAGAGGAGCAGACCTTGAGCAGTTAGAGGGAGTGCCTGGGAAAGGGGAGGCCCAATTGTAAACAAACCCAAAAATACATACAGGAAACTAACAAAACCAAACTAATCAGGCATACATAACTAGGAATCAAGCAAGGGTTTGAGCTCAGTGAAAACAAGAGCTCAGACACCATGACAAATTTATGAGGAAAAAAGTTTAAAATTTATGTGAAAATGTTTAAAGACTCATGAGAAAAAAGCTGCAAATTTATGGGAAAAAAGTTGCAAATTTACATGAAAAATGTTGCAAATTTATAAGGAAAAATTTGCAAATTTATGACAAAAAAGCGGCCCCTCCTTCCCCTGATTTACACTTATGAATTTGGATGGGGGGGGGCAGGTTAAAAAGGGGGAGGACATCCCTCCCTCATATCATCTACTGACTGTGATGACTGTGAAAACTGAGTTCAATTTCACTAGCCACACTCTGTTGAATCAAGAAATCACTTAAATAGAACCTGCCTGACATAGTGAAGAAGGCTAAAAAGCAACACACCATGTTGCGATCTAAAGAAATTCAAGAACAGATTAGAAAGAAAACCCAGAAGAACATCTAAAGAACTGCAGACCTCACTTGCCTCAGTTTGGACACTGGTCCATGATTCAACAATGAGAAAGAGACTGGGCAAAAATGGCATCCATGAGAGGGTTCCAAGGAGAAATCCACTGCTGGACAAAACAAAAAACAAGCAAACAAAAAAACCCCCAACAACACACAAAGGTTCATCTCACAGAGACATCTTGATGATTGCCAAGACTTTTGGGAAAATATTCTGTGGACTGACGAGACAAAAGTTGAACTTTTTGAAATCTGGCGTAAAACTAACAGCATTTCATAAAAAGAACATAGAAACAGTCAAACATGGTGGTGGTAGTGTGATGGTCTGCAGTTGCTTTGTTGCTTCAGGACCTGGACAACTTGCCATAATTGATGGAACCATGAATTCTGCTCTCTACCAGAAATTCCTGAAGGAGGAAGCCCTCCGATGAAGCTGAATTAAAACAACTCTGCAAAGAAGAGTGGGCCAAAATTCCTCAACAGAGATGGAAAACACTCATCGCCAGGTATCAGAAATACTTGATTGATGTTGTTGCTGCTAAGGGTGGCACAACCAGTTACTAGGTTTAGGGGGGGAATTACTTTTTCCACAAAGAGCCAGGTAGGTTTGGATAGCTTTTTTTCTCTTAATAAATTAAATCATCATTTAAAAACTGCATTTTGTATTTACTCAGGTTCTTTCCCTAATATTAAAATTTGTTTGATGATCTGAAAAACTTAAGTGTGACAAATACACTGACAAAAATATTCTTCCTAATTTACATAAAAAGTAAGGCAACTTTTTGCATAAGACTTTCATATAGATAATGCAAGACTGGTCTTTGTATGAACTACTTTTTTTTTGTAAGCAAAGTAAAGACAGGTAGAAATTGTAAGTAAAATCAACTTAATTTCAGGAAGAGTTCTCCAGGCTTCTCGAGAGACCTTCCGAACCTCTGCTTTGGGTGCTGGCTGACTATGGTTTCCTTCTGTGTCAGTGTGATCCTGCATTTCAAATTTGGCTCCGTCACTCTATATTACAACTGTTGCCACTGATTTCCAGTTGAGTTCTTGTGTAACTCGGCACACCTCTGTCTTTTCTTCTTGTTTCTCTTTGTTAACAATGACTTCGTAACTTCCGCCCGTCCACTTAGACCTTTCCTGACAAGGCTTTGACCAACAGTAGATGGATAAACCTGATGGCCGGGTGCATCTCCCACATCCGTGTCGGGTCCTTGATGGATTTCTGTTCCTCCTTTTCAAGGATGTGACTATCAGAAACTATTCATCTGCTGTAGATCGTTTTTGTTTTTTGTTTTTTGTTTTTTTTTTAAACCTGACAGTTCTACTTTTGTCCCTCAATCGTTCATTGACAATGGTCAGGTATATGAACTAGACTGAAAACAAACAAAAAAAAAAACAGTCAATGTCTAAAAGAAAACTCTGAAAGACTTTCGGAGAGCTTGGAGGGTAACTGCATAAGTTTTTGCATTTTGGAAACTTTTCTTCTCATAATTTTGCTACTTTTTTCATCATTTTTCATTAATTTAAAGAAAAAAACACACCCAAAAACACTACTCGAACAGTAACATTTGGAGGTGGAAGCCTCATGGTGTAGGGCTGTTTCTCATCTCATTAATTTGCACCTTTTTTCTCATAACGATATGATACGATATGGCACACCCATATTTGGTGCACATTCATTCAGATGGGTGTCTCAATACTTTTTGGCACTGTAGCGTATCTTTGGACTGTTTGAATTCAGCAAACTCATCATCATCATCATCATCAGTCCCTTTCACACCAACCGTGCTATCTTCTGAATTTCTGCAAATCTGCTTTGATTCAGTGGGCAGAATCCTTCATCAGCAGCATTTCTGCATCAAGCTAATCTACACTCCTGATACGAGCGTCTTCTCAATGCCTGAATTAACAACCTGACTGACATCCAGCCACAGAGACGTGTCGCTGTCCCGTTCTCCTCCTCCTCCTCCTCTCATCTGGCCAGATTTCCTCATTAAATGCACCGCGGTGACACCGTGGAGGTGATCGATGATGCTGCTTTCCACATCCTCATGCCCTCCCTTATCTCACAGCTATCTCCCACAGAAACAACCTTCTCTGCCCGGCTGTGTGTGTGGATCATGAGGAAGGTCATCACGAGGCAAGTCAAAGAAAACAGAACCTCGACATATTTTTGTGGAGTGCAAATACAAGTCAGGAAATTCCCAGACATTGTCTCAGTGAGTCACCTTTGTTCTGTTCCCATGAGCAAACACCTATTTCCGGCAGCCAATAGATAACAGACATGGCTCTCACTCACAAATTGAATCTCCCTCCTCCCACAGCACAAGAGAGGATGTGATTCACCAACTCCAGGGAGGAAGAAAGGCCTTGATGACTGGTAGTAGACGTGGACATTTCTTACACTCTCATTACCCATGATCTACCATCAGCACCCAGGCTGACCTGTTCTTCTACCACTGCGCCGTCGACTGACCGTTGGATGAATCACAGTTAAGCACTTCTTCCCTTTCGTCTGCCGCTACATCGCTGGGAGTTATCGATGCGAGACATCCACGGGTGCAAATGAAATTCAGACGGCGACAGAAGCTGTCAGTCACCGTGTTTCGGAGCGAGCGTACCCATCTGTGGCTCCACAGTGGCAGCGGCTCATCACCACGCAGGAGTAGTTCCCACCTCGTCCTTTCTGCTGTCTGATTATGATGTTCTTCATGAATAAATCTGTTTTTTAATGTACCACCGTGCTGCACATAGCTCACCGTCTTGGGAAAAAAGTGAAGAACAACAAAAGAAACCGGGACAGAGGAATGCTGGGCACGTGCATGGAAAACATGGCGAGTACACAAAGCAAAAACATGAAACGTGTTCAAGGTACGAGAGTGCAGACAGCTTCAGAGGCATATAATGAAATGTAGATCCTTCCAACAAGGTAGCTTTTCTAGCATGGAATTGCAGGATTATTGTGGCCAGTGTGGCACTGAATAACTGAAGCAGTAGAACCGCAACCTTTGACATGCACTTTAGAGCCATCAAAACACACACAATTCTACGGCTTAATAATATTTTTGGTAACATTTTGAGTGTTTTTGATCGGGATTCGTCCTTTAATTCACATAAACTTATTTCCAAGACTGCTTTTTATCATTTGCGTAACATCGTCAAGATTAAGAACATTTTGTCGAGGCGTTTTCACACTTGAAAGTCCACACTAGGGCTGAGCAATACATCTAATGTAATACTGACGTCTAGCCAAAGTACAAACAACCTCTATAAGATGTACTCCTGATGCAGATTTGCTGACAACGGCCCAACATGTGTTTGCTGTTGGGGAATAAATCACACTTTAATAGGAAATATTTGACAGTCCTGTGTGTTTTTTGTGGTGTTATATAAAATACCATTGCCTTAAACTGTGGAAATAAGCAGCTGCGTTAAAATTTATACTTCCGTCCAGCCAGCATGCCCATGTGGGTCCCACCATAGGTTTCACCTGGGCTGTCTTATGGGCCCCATGTGGGTTTGTCCGTGGGTTCCACATTGGCCCCATCTGTCTTTGCCCACATAGACTTTACCTGTGGTACAGGTAAGCAGGTAATCTACTAACCCACTTTAAACCCATATGAGCCCCACATGGGTTTAATGTGGATGAGCAGGTTTCAGTAACACTGGCACCATAGATAAAGTCTAAGTGGGCAGACACACATGGGGCCCATAAGACAGCCAAGGTGAAATCTACGGTGGGGCCCACATGGGCATGCTGGCTGGGCTCTGACAACTTTTAGTGCAAAAAAAAAACCTCTAAAGACATCACACCTTTCATTATAACTTTTTACAAAAGCCCCCACAAATTCGGGCTTTTTGGGCTGCAGCAATCATAAAAACAGCTCACGAAATCCTGGAGGGACTGATATTTTTTTCGAATGCTCTCAGCCTCCAGCTGCCTGAGGCCACTTGTGTCTGTTCATTAAGTTCAGGATATTTTCCTATTGAATAGTTGAAACAACGGGGCACTGTTGCTGGAAAATGGGGCAGATGGGCTGTTTAGTTCTCGGTACCGGCTGGTAAGCTTCAAAGGCTGCCTTAAAGACAGTGGAGGCAGTCCGAGAGATCGATCTCATCACTGTTGGTTGTGTCAGAGAAAGCTGGTGTTGATATGATTCATGACTGTCTCTGCTCACTTGAAAAAAATATTCTAGCAGTACGAAATAAACTTGGGAAGGTGAAAAAATAAAAAGTGAACAGCACCAGGATGCTGAATATTGAGGTCTGCCCCGGCTATGGGGCCCCGTCATCGTAGAGTGTGAGTTAAGTGGTTTCAACTATTCGATAGGAAAAATATCCTCAGTTTAATTCACAAACTATTTTTATACAAATTGTGTTGCCACTCTTTAATAAATACAGTAAATTAAGTAAGTAAATTTTATTATATAGCACCTTTCACAGATATAGAAATCATAAAGTGCTTCACAAAGCAATAAAAGTAAAAGTCCATAAAATACAGACAGTATAGATTAAAAACATATATTTAAAAACAGAATAAACAGAATAAATACCCTTGTGTCTCTAAAAGCCTGTTTAAAAAGAAAAGTCTTTAGCTGCTTTTAAAACACATCAACAGTGTCAAGGGAAGGGAAGAGCATTCCACAGTTTAGGTGCAACTACTTCGAAAATTAATTACCAATTTTTAAAAAGGCATGCAGTCCACTCAGCTGAATGACAGCTTCCACCTGGCTTTAAGCCTCTGTGGAACAAGGCAGTGAGAGCCATTGTTCTGACATTTTGGCATGCCTATCAGAACAGCATATCCTGGGTTACTGCACATGCACATGTGTACAGCAGAAATACACTGTACTGAATGAAAGTCCATCATTTCAGCATACCGGCGGAGACTGAAGGTAAGCAATTATGTAACTGTCATAACTCTGGCTCTCACGAGCCAGGAAAGGAGATACGAGGGCGACCAGTGAGTTAGCGTAGTTTATTAACAAAGCACACACTACACAAAATAACGAACAGAAAAGTAAAGAGCCACGTGGGGCTAAAACACACACAGAACTAAGGGAAACATACCACCCAGGGAGAAAGGCTAGAGAGGCGGCGAGGGAAAAATACACGCCGAGTCGCAACACTTACTTTGGGTGAAGCGCCGAGGTAACGGCGGACTGAAGCTAGACGTAGGAGCTAACAGTCGTGGGAACACAAGGAACGTCTTCCCATAGCGAGGTCGCAGCGACGAGTAACTCTCGGCTGCTCGCTTAAATGGGGGAGATGATTTGGGAATAGGAGACAGCTGTCCCAGCGCAGCTGAACTAGACAGCTGGCAATCAGCTGGGCGCTGTCAAAGAGCGGGCCATGGAAGACCCGGCACGGACTACCCCGGAGCAGGAGCGAAACTGGGCAACCTGAACGCAGAGAAAAGATAGCGTTCAGGTCGTGACAGTAACGTTATAACTATACAGAGTTGCATATTGGTAGTTTCGTTGTTGCAGTACATCTGTTATATACAGTATAACTGTAGTTAGGGTGCAGTTATTTTAAAATAAAAAAATCAAATCAAATCAAACTTTATTGTCATATTGCTGTACATACAACTGTAGTGCAGGCAAGATGAAATTGCGTTTCTCTCGGCATCCATATAAGAAGCAGCATGATTAAGACACACTCCCACATAGCTCCACCCCCCACCCCCCCCCACCCCCCCATCCATTCACACATCCCTGAGACATACTTGGGGAAAAAGAATAACTAACTATAATATACAAAATGTCCATAGGTGCAGTAGTGTGTATGTGAGAATCCGGGTCAGCTGTTCAGCATCCTGACAGCTTGTGGGAGGAAGCTGTTGTAAATGCTGCTGTACTGGAGAAAATAAGTAATTAATATAGATTGTTTTCTGTGGAACTATAATTTTACTGACATTTAAGGGATTTATTTTGTATGTGAATGTATGATTGATTGTCCTGTTTAGTTCTACCACTGTATTAAACTATAGGTATGCCATTCTGTCAGTGTAAATTAACCTATCTGAACATAATACCACTGTATTAAACTAGTATTCTTTTCTGTTAGCTTAAATGTGCCTATCGGAACATCATAACATACATAGGTATGCTATTCCGACAAAGTATGCTAAAATGTCAGAACACCGGTTGGGTTTGGTTTCAGACTGCTGCGTCTCCAAGCGAACTAAACAACCTTACATGATGTGCCTCCGTCTTGTTGTCACAATGACTTTTGTTGTGTTATCATAGACCAGGGGTGTCCAATCGTGTGCCAGGGAGGGCCAAGACCCTGCAGGCTTTACCTCCAACAGCAGATTTCACTGAACTTCTTCCCACTGATTGCTGATCAGTGAAAATACCCGCTGAAGAGACTGGGTAGAAGAGAAAACATGCAGGGTCTTAGCCCTCCATGGCACATGATTGGACACCCCTGGCATAGACAGCAGTTAGCAAGCATGCTACTCACCCTAATGAACAAACCGCACTTTGAGCTAAAATTATCCAGGTCTTCATTAAAAAGGACGTTTGTCAGTTGTTTTTCACTCTCAGTAGGTTTAGTAAGATTTTTGCTCTTCGTTAACATTGTTGGATGAAAACAATAATTGTGTCCATCGGCTGGTACAACAGGACACAATGCCCTAAAGAAACACCCACTAACCACCCTGGTGGAGGTATGCAGTCTCTTGTAAGTTGCACTGTTCAATCTCTGGCTGTATTTTAATATTCCAGACTATTTCAATATGTTTTTGCCACTAATAAAGGTTTATTTAATTATTCTCTGCTGGTGATTTATGTACAGTACAGTCTGTCTTTGTCACTTTAAATTCCCATAAATCACTCTAATCAGGTTGTCCGGTACTGAGTAAAGCTCCATTTGGCATTGGACGACTCACTTTAAGCTGAGCAAAAGATGGAGAAAAAAATCCAGTGGACACATGGCTATAATGTGATGTAATTCAAGCTTCGCTGCCTCTGAAAATCTCTTATTAAAACCGAGAAAGAACGAGGCGTTACAGAAGCTAATGTGGAGTGGTTCTGACAATCGTAACGGGATCCTGCACAAGCCGTGTCTGTTGTGGAAGAGGAAAGATGAGTTTTGTGGGGAGTCATTATAATGAGCTCTTCTTCTCTGTTTTTTTTTTTTTTTTACCTTCATACATGAGTCAGAAGGCATACAGAAATATGAAGGGTAATTGCATTTTCCCTCCTCCTTTCCTCCAGTTCATATTACAGCAGAAATCTGAGCCCGCCGCCGGTGTGAAGGGTCGTCTGTGGCAGGTTTGACAGCCAATTTAAGGCTGCATAAACAGGCCTGTCCCTTCAGGGCGAGTGGGGGTGGGGGACAACTGTCATACGTGCACTCACATGGAAAAGACCTCTTTCTCCTTTTTTAACCCCGTCAGCCACACTTTTATATTGGCTACAGTCCTGGCCTGATTAAAGGCAAATTGAATTTCTCAGGAGAAACCTACTTGCAGTAAGACAGTTCTGTACATTTTGTTTTCTGTTTTGTTCACAGATGTGTTAAAACAGCACAAATTGTTGGTTTATTGTTTGAAAAGGTGTCTGTTAGCCAGGTATGAGGATCTGTTGCACCACTTTCCAGGTTTTTGCTCTTAAGTGTGTTAGAAAGATGAAATAAGGTAATTCCTAGACAGCCAAGAGCTGAAGTTCTTTTATTTTGTTGTCACAGATTCTACTTGCAACACTGTTAAACAGTGATTCCTGTAGTATATACAAACCCCAATTCGAAAAAAGTTGGGGCATTAAGATAAAATGTATATAAAAGCAGAATACAATTATTTAAAAATCCTTTTCAGCCTATATTCAATTGAATAATGTACAAAGATTGTTGTTGCAAATATTCACTCAACACATTCCAATAAAGCTGGGGCAGGGGAAAGAAAAGACTGGGAAAGATGAGGAATGCTGAAAAAAAACACCTTTTTGGAACATTCCACAGGTGAGTGTCATGATTGGGTATAAAAGGAGCAACCCCGAAAGGCTCAGTCGTTCACAAGGATGGGGCGAGGCTCACCACTTTGAACAACTACATGGGTAAATAGTCCAACAGTTTAAGAATGTTTCTCAACATACGATTGCAAGGAATTTAGGGTTTTCATCGTCTGCAGTTCATGACATCAAAAGATTCAGAGAATCTGGAGAAATTTCTGCATGTAGGCAGCAAGGCCACAAACTAGCATTGAATGTCCATGACCTTCGTTCCCTCAAGTGGCACTGCATTAATAAAAAGCATCATTTTGTAAAGGATATTGCCACCTGGGCTCAGGAACATTCCAGAAAACCATTGTCAGTTAACAGTTCATTGCTTCTTCTATAAGTGCAACTTAAAACTCTAAAATGCAAAGCCAAAGCCATATGACATTTCAGCTTATTGACCTAGTTGCAAAAACAAAGCAGGAGACACAGTTGCAGCTTTAGGGAGTTTATTTGCAAAGTGATGAAGAAATAATAACTGTGCACGGCGAGAACCTGGCAACCCTGTGGGGAGAGAAGAGAGAAATGGCGAGTTTTCAGGAAACAGTAGTTGGGCAACTGAATTAGCTGTTTTTACTTTCTTTCTTGCCGGATTATCTGTCATGGCGGCCTCTGGGCCGTCATTGGCGTCATCAGTTCCAGCTGCGCACAGACCAACAGGTGCCAATCAACGGCTGTTAAAAGCCAGCGTTGCTGACAGCCCGTCACGGAGTCTTCTGTCCTCCTCGTCGGAGAGTGATCCAGAGCTCCGCTCTCGAGCCTCGTCAAGAACCTCTCGTCAAATGCAACCACGTAAGAGAATTATTTGTTACTCTACCCCTTGTCTTAACCCCTGTGCACAGGTGGACCTCCCAGGCGGCGGACCAGCTACCCCAGCCGACAGGGCAACGCCACCTCACCCACGTAGCGCCTCGCTACCACCTCGACTATCGGTACGTCTTGCTCCTCAGCTGCAGGAACTATTATTATCTCGGTTGCAGGAACAGTCGTCACCAGGATCTGTGGAATCCTCGTCATTGCTATCATCAGTACTGTCATCGCCACGGTCAGAGGAATCACTATCCTCACCATCCTCTGAGCAGTCATCGTCACGGTCAGTGGAATCACTGCAGTCATCGTCACTGGAACTCCCCTCGTCACAGCCACGGGTGGATTCACTAACACGGCCACGGACACCTTCACCTCCACGTCACACGGCCGCTGGAACTCAGCAGGACGCCCCCTGTGCCTTGCCCAAGTAAGCCCCTTCTCTTACAGTAACCCACGAGTACTGTACAGCGATAATTGTGTCTGCTTGTGTGTTACAGGGTTGCCGGGTCTCCGTCCAGGTTGCTCAGTTCCAGTGACCAGAACACAATACTTGCACTCACTCACGCACTACATACTCTCACAATTTAATAAAGGGATTATTGTCACAATCTGCCCGTGTCAGTGTCTGTCTCCTGGGCCCTAAACCATGTCATTATCAAGAGATTGAGGCAGAAACTTCTCCCTTGACAGGTTGCTGTTCTCGCCCCGTGAGTAGTTTGCAGTTGGCGTCCCGGTAGGAACACTCCAGGTGTCCCGACTGCAGGTGGAGGTGAAGGAAAAGCACACAGCTCGTGAGTACAGTTTTATTATTGCAAGGGAGGAATGGTGATTTACGGCCAATGTGAGCGGATGGGTGTCCTTAATCTGCTGGGAGAGGATCCAGTCCGCTTGTGCACAGGGAGGAATCCTGGAACAGATTTAGGTAGGTTTGGCTGTGAGATGAGGCAAAAGATAGGGCAGCTCGGTGGCACAGTGGTTAGCACTGTGGCAGCGCAGTAAAAAGGTCACAGGATTGGTTCCACCCCGATCATTGGGGGTTCCATCCCACCCCCTGACCATCAGTGACCCTTCTGTGTGGAGTTTGCATGTTCTTCCCGCGTCTGCATGGGTTTACTCTGGGTACTCCGGTTTCCTCCCACAGGCCAAAAACATGCAAGCTAGGTTAATTGGAGACCCTAAAGTGGCTCTAGGTGTGAATATGTGTGTGAATGGTGAAGGGACCGGCACTGCACCGTGGCTGCCTCATCCATCTAGGACCTAGATTCTAGGTGGATGCCCTGTAATTTCCCCATTGTGGGACTAATAAAGGATTATAAAATGTAAGATAAGGCTACGAAATCCCACGTCAGAGGGGACGGTGGGAAACACGAAGAGTATTCTGGCTACAAGTCCTGGGGGTAAAGCGTCTAACATCTCCGTGTTGAACTGAAGACTGGTTCCTCCTTATAAAGGGAGAGCCTTGATTGCTGCAGGTGAGAGTGATTAAACAGCTGCAACTGGTCAATTAATCAGCAGGAGGAAAAAAGCACAGAGCCAGAATACTACTGTCATGTCTTTGGGTAAAAGACATTGATAAATTTATAAAGTTAATAAATTGGTTAAAAGGAATAAATAAGTTAAAATGAGTGATAAAATTGTCAAAAACCTGTGTGTAAAAAGTTATCGAAGTGAGACATCTTTTTCTTAAAGGATTGTTTTTTGTTACTGCAGAGTGTGTGCTCTTCCGTATATAGATGATCTCTGATGTGTTTTTTCTCTCGGCTACAGTCAGCTAGCCACACAGAAACGAAGTTAAAAAGTTCATTGAGTACGCTGTGTTGTTGTTCTTCGTTTGAGTCTTGGGAAACTTTTGTCTTTGTGAGTATTTTTATGTACAAGCACCTGATAGAGATCGCTGATGTTCTAAAGTATTACGTGAATGAGTTTTGTTAAAGCGATGATGTTTCTGTTAGTTATTTACGTGTATTAGCTCTTTGTGTTAGCATACCGCATGTTAATATGTAGATAGTAATTGCATTGTTCTGTATGTTTCAGTTACCGCGCCATGCTACACACGCATGTAAGAAAACTTTATAAAGACAAGAAAAGCAAGCCTTGTGTGCAAAGTTTTCTTCACTGGTTCGCTGGCTGTCTAGCAGCACAGAGAAACGTGCTGTGAGGGCAGCACAACTACAATATATCAACAACACCTAGAAACCGTACCGCGTACCGTGGCTGCCTCATCCACGTAGGTGGATGCCCTGAATTTATCTCTGGGGATTAATGAAGTATACAAACAAAAAAAAAAAAAAATCCCAAAACACTGCTGATTGCTCTGGGTTGGAGCTCATCTGAGATGGACTGACACAAAGTGGAAAAGTGTGCT
Organism: Pholidichthys leucotaenia; assembly: GCA_020510985.1. Lineage (NCBI taxonomy): Eukaryota > Metazoa > Chordata > Actinopteri > Cichliformes > Pholidichthyidae > Pholidichthys > Pholidichthys leucotaenia. Next base: position 21,174,345 of record CM035850.1, on the reverse strand, counting down.
GTGGTCTGACGAGTCCACATTTCAAATCATTTTTGGAAATCATGGACGTTGTGTCTTCTGGGCTAAAGAGAAAAAGGACCATCCAGATTATTATCAGCGCAAAGTTTAAAAGAAAGCATCTGTGATGGTTATGGGGGTGTGTTAGTGCCCATGGCATGGAGAACTTGCACATCTGTGAAGGCACCATTAACACTGAATGGTACATACAGGTTTTGGAACAACATATGCTGCCACCGGAGCAACGTCTTTTTCAGAGTTTTCCCTGCTTATTTCAGCAAGACAATGCCAAGCCACATTCTGCATGTGTTACAACAGTGTGGCTTCGTAGTAAAAGAGTGCAGGTACTAGACTGGCCTGCCTGCAGAGAAGACCTGTCTCCCATTTATGAGAGCACCTGTGGTTGATAATAATAATAATGGATTAGATTTATATGGCACTTCACATGTCAAGTGGCATCTCAAAGCGCTTACAGTGAGTCCATTATTCATTCATTCCAGACAGACATTGATAGTGGTAAGCTATTACTGTAGCCACAGCTGCTTTGGGGCAGACTGACAGAAACGTGGCTGCCAATCCACGCCAATGGCCTCTCCGACCACTACTGAGCATTTATACACATTCATGCCCAGTGTTATGGATACTGGAGGCAAGGTGGGTCAAGTGCTTTGCCCAGGTACACAACGGCAGGATGGCTGGGGAGAGCGGGATTCAAACCGCCAGCCCTCTGGTTATTGGATGACCTGCTCTACCTCCAGAGCCACTGCTACCCACATTTCCATCCTCCTTTCCATTTTTGCTGAGCACCAAGCTGGATGGCAGGAAGTTCCATTTTTATATGGTCTTTGGCCTGACCCGGCCGGGACTTGGACCCTGACCTTCTGGTTGCGGGGCAGATGCTCTACCTCTAGGCCACCACTCCGGTGATAAGTCCAATCGCAGCATGGCAGACTTACCCACAGATGTCACACATACAGGAACCATCAAGTCAGGGTTGTAGAAGTTCATGTTGGCGTTGTCTCTCATGAAGAGCGAGCCTCTTCACATGCAATACTCCTCTGTGCTTCGGCTAAAATGTTGCAATGCCAGAGTGTTGCGCCACTGCTTCCAGACTGTAGTGGTTTCTTCCCCAGAGTTTAGGTTGTTCTTGCACCACTATACATCACATGGTTTCCCACATGCTGTGGAAGGGAATTAACTTGCCCGGCTTTAAGTAACACTTGGGGTTGTCCTTGTAGTGCTTTCTGTGACTATGCTGATAAAGTTTCCCGTTGACGAGCTCAGAGTAGAAGGCCGGCTTTGGTAGCCAATAGTCGTTACGCTGAGCCTTCACAATCTTGGACTTGTTTTGAATTTTTTTGTTATTGTCCATTCATTGTCTCCTGTAATCATAAATGACATTACACCAAATACTTTTCCCATGAGACATCAAGGATCCATCCCAACTTTGAACACTTCTGACTGAGCATTCTCAGAACAGTGTTTTGAGAATGTTGTTTTGTCTAGTGTATTAAAACAGAGACGGACTGCGCTGCTCACTCTCTATAATACCCTCGCTGTGGAGTGTTGTTGGATGGGGAAACAGAGGTGTATGGTGCTGGAGGAATAGTGCACACTTTGACCAGACAGCGGCCTGGTGGACTGCAGGTAAAGCCTGATTTATGCCTCTCCATGTGGCTCCATTGAACAACGAATGGGACCAAACTGGACACAAAATGCCCAAATAACAAGTTATTAGTTAATTCATAATGTTACTGTTTTTAAACGCTGTCCAGATGCTATACAGTATTGGAAATTGATCATTTTCCACTCAAAAACACAATAATCTGGAGATTTTGGCATAAATGTCCACTGTGCCATGTCCCCCCTTGGAGGTGCTGCTATGCAATTGCACCCAAACAAAGGCTGAAAAAACATGAATGCAGTTAGACTTCCACATAATTATTTATAATGGTAAATGACCAACTTCCATTCCCCAAAGTGCAAGATACAACACTATTATGAATATTAGCCATAAAAATTTATAATTTTTAACATAGTGAATGATGTAACTACAGTTAATGTCCTGTGATGGACTAAAACAAGAATGGGACCGAATGGGACACAAAAACGCCCCCCAAAAATTAAATTACAAGGAATACATTACAATGGGTGTCAAATATTTGTAAAATTGTCCTGCTAGTTGACTTGATGTCACTTGGTCCCATTAGATATAATTTAATGCACTATTTGGGCACTGTGTGCAATGTTGGTTACTACAAGAATGGCCATTTGTCATTAAATATTAAAATACAAATTATTTAATTGACTTTTTGGCCTTTTGGTGACCAATTAAAATGATTTTATTCATTATTTGGATGTTTTCTGGGGTTTGGTGTCTCGTTTAGTCCCATTCGTTGTTTAGTGAAACTGCTCTCTGTGGAGCTTATGCTTCATGTGGTCACAGGATCATAAAAAGGCTGCCCAAACTGCTTTTCCAATGCAGCTGTGAAAGGGAATGTCATGCATATATACTAATATACTGTTTTAGGTAATTTTGACCTACTGTTATTATGATGGGCTGCACTATAATTTATAAATGCCACATTTCCCAGCTTTAGTTTTTTTTCTTGACCTTTCCATAACATTGAGGTCCAAAACTAAGAACACAGTATGATAAAAAAAAAAAATACTGATCCAACCATAGAAAAATGATTTCATAGGATTCCATGGAGCATTCTGCAGGGTAACTGATTAAGATGGGAATGACTGAAGTGAGTGAGAACAATTTAGCCACTTAACGTCTCAGCAGATGTCTAAAATGTTCATTTGACTCTGCCATTCAGTTAGCAGGGCTAATATGCTATTGTGCTGATTGGCTGTTCATGGAGGGAGGGAAAACCTGAGGTAGAGGCGTGTGTGTTTACATGAGTGATGCTTGGTGCTGAGACGCGACTGTTGTGCATAGACACTGTTCTCCGCTGGTGGCATTTATGATCATCAATTGCTGACCCTTTTACATTCCGAGAGAATTTTCATCTGTCCTGCTAGTCACCGTGTATGTCCTGCCCACCGCCATTGGCGAGAGGAGTAAAGCACTAAAGGAACTCTTTTAGGCTATAAGTGAGACACAAACAGCACATCCAAACGGATTCCTCATCACAGCAGGAGACTTCAACCAAGCAGATTTAAAGGCCCTCATACCAAAACTACACCAACATGTGGACTTTCCAACATGAGGAGACAATTTGCTGGACCTGGTGCACACAACTCACAAGAAACCATACAGAGCCTCCCCCCTTCCCCACCTGGGTCTCTCTGATCACATCGTCATCTTGCTAAGGCCTGCATACAGACCCAGAGTGAAAGTCGTCAGCCCAACAAAAAAGCAGATACGTGTGTGGCCAGAGGGGGCCTCTGATGCTCTGTAAGACTGCTTCAGCACTACAGACTGGGACACTTTCAAGCATGCAGCCATTCACAATGGACACACAAACCTAGTACACTGAGGTGGTTGTATCATACATAGTGAAATGCATTGATGATGTCACTCACTGCAAAACCATCACTGTTCGTGCTAACCAAAAGCCATGGATGACAGCAGAGGTCCACAGACTCCTGAGGACTTGGGATGCAGCCTTCAGGGCCAGTGACACCACAGGACTAACAACAGCGAGGGCAACCTGTCCTGTGTATCAAGGAAGAAAAACAACAGTACAGCAAGAAAATATCCGGCCACTTCAGCAACACCAGAGATGCACGTTCTTTCTGGCGTGGCATACAGACCTTCACCAACTACAGACCTCCACCTCAGACCTGTGCGAGTGACAACACACTGCTTAACAACCTAAATGACTTCTTTGGCCACTTTGAAACACAAAACAGCACATCAGCACAGAAGACCACTCCTCCCCCAGATGAGCAGGTTATAAGTCTGGATCCGGCTAGCGTTAAGAGGACCCTCTGCAGGATCAACCCACTCAAGGCAGCTGGACCTGATGGACTGTGTGGAGGAGCTCAAGAATGTCCTGGCCGACATCTTCAACATCTCCCTGAGTCAAGCTGTTGTCCCCACATGTTTCAAAACTACCACCATAATACCAGTCCCAAAGAAGCCCGTCCCATCCAGCTACAATGATGACCGGCCCGTAGCACTGACCCCTATCATAATGAAGTGCTTAGAGCAGCTGGTCATGCAGAACATCAAGTTCATCCTCCCTCCCACGACCCATCTCAGTTTGCATACAAATGAAACAGATCCACAGTAGACGCCATCTCTGCTGCTCTCCATCCAGCCCTCACCCACCTGGACTCAAGGAACTCCTACGTGCGAATGCTGTTCTTGGACTTCAGTTCAGCATTCAACACAATCATCCCCCATCACCTAATACAAACACTCAGACACTTGGGACTCAGAACCTCTCTCTGTAACTGGTTGCTGGACTTTCTCACAGGGAGGCCACAGAACGTACGGGTTCAGGTTCAGGTTACTTTATTTGTACCTGTAGGTAGATTTGTTTTGCAGTCAGGTGACATCCTTTTAGACACATATTTACAAACCACAATTACATTCAACATGAACACAAACACAGGCACACATGAAGCTGACTATAAACACGATGAAAGTACTCAAGGCTCCACCAATCAGGACATAAGACAAAGAGATAAGAGAGAAAACAAAGAGATAAGAGAGAAGGGTCATATTAAAAAAGTTAAAAACTAAGTCAAAGAGATTAAAAACTCAATAAAAGTCTAAAACCCAATAAAAGATTTAAAACCCAAATAAAAAACCTACAAAAATAAATAAATATAAAATAAAAATTAATAAATAGATAACTAAATTATGTGCAATATATTGCTACATCTTATTCAACTCTTTAACAGCAGCAGGAACAAAGCTGTTTTTGTAGCGCTGGGTTTTACATTTTGGGACAACAAACCTCCGTCTGGAGGGAAGAAGCTGAAAGTGGCAGTGCAAAGGGTGGGAGTCATCATTTAAAATGGAGGTAGCAATCCTCTGTACCTGTCTGGTGTACAGGGATGTCAGGTTCAGCTGTGACTCACCAAGCAAACGACTGGACCATCTAACTACCTGGTCTAAGGATTTCTTCTGTTTCAGTTTTATCTGACCAAACCATGACACTAAAGAAAAGGATAAAACAGATTCAATAAAAGCCCGATAAAACATTGTCATTATGGTTCTGTCAATTTGGAAGTGTGCGAGTTTCCTTAATGCAAATGTTGCTGACCCTTTTTGCACACCCTTTCACAGTTCTCTTCAAAGTTTAAATTACTATCAATAATCGTCCCAAGATATTTGTAGGATTACACACATTCAATGGTCTGGCCTTTTAGTACAGTGACTTCGTGCCTGGGAGTTTTCTTCCTAAAGTCAATAATCATATCTTTAGTTTTTGTCATATTCAGCTGCAGGTAGGAATCCTCACACCAGTGAACAAAATCATCAACTACTGGGCCGTGGCCACTCTCACCATCCTGAAGGAGACTGACAACAACTGAATCATCAGCATACTTTATAATGTGTCTGTTGTCATGTCTGCTCCGACACATGTTTGTGTACAGGATGAAGAGTAGTGGTGACAACACACACCCCTGAGGAGAGCCAGTAGAAGAACACTTTAGATCAGACAATGTACCATTGACCCTTACTCTCTGTGTCCTGTTGGTTAAAAAATCCAGAATCCAACCCACCAGATTACTACTCAAATCAAATTGTTTCAGGAGCCTTTCAACAAAAATATGAGGTTGTATTGTATTAAAAGCAGAAGAAAAGTCCTCAAATAAAAGCCTGGCATGTGTCCCATTAAAATCCAGATGTTTAAATAGCATGTTAAGCAGAGTGACAGTGGCATCCTCCACTCCTCTGTGAGGCCTATAGGCAAACTGCAAAGGATCCAATGCATGCTCAGTCTGCTTTAGGACCTCAAATCTGACCAGTTTTTCAAAAATTTTCATTAAAATTGAAGTCAAGGCAACTGGTCTAAAATCATTTACCGTTTTAGGACAGCTGGATTTTGGAACAGGGACAACCACAGCATCTTTCCAGACCTTAGGCACATGTTGTGTCTGTAAGGACTTATTAAAAATGTAGTGAAACACAGGACTCAATTCATGTGCACAGGACTTTACCAAGTGCCCACATATATTATCAGGGCCCTGACTTTTGTTCACTTTTACAGCACAGAACGCCCTTTTAACATCCTGCATCTCAATATTAAAGTGCTGATTGTCTTTGAGTTTCTGCTTCAAATCTTGGGTTTCTGTGCTAAAATCAAAAGAATCAAAACGACCATAAAAACAATTAAGAGCATTAGCCAGCTCTGTGTCTGAATTAAAACCATATAAAAACACACGATTACGAGGGTTGGCAGCAACACCTCCAAGAACATCACACTGAGCACAGGGGCCCCACAAGGGTGCGTGCTCAGCCCGCTGCTCTTCACCCTGCTGACCCATGACTGTGTACCACCCTACAGCACCAACCACATCAACTTTGTGAATGACACAACAGTGGTGGGCCCCATCACCAACAATGAAGAGGCCAACTACAGAAATGAGGTGAGCCAACTGGTCCAGTGGTGTAAAGACAATAATCTCTTCCTGAATGTGGGAAAAACCAAGGAGATTGTGGTCGACTTCAGGAGGGGACACACACAACAATCCCCCTCTGATCATATATGGAGCAGCTGTGGAGAGGGTGAGCAGCACCATGTTCCTGGGGGTGCACATCTCTGAAGACCTCTCCTGGTCCAACAACACTACATCACTGGCCAAGAAGGCTCATACTTGCCTCCATTTCCTCCGCAAACTGAGGAGAGTACAAGTCCCACCCCCCATTGTGTGCTCATTCTACTGGGGCACCGTTGAGAGCATCCTCACCAGCTGTGTTATGTCCATAACTCACACTATCAAGAATCAAGCTGGAGGTGCAGTTGAATGTTATTTTATTGAATGAACCACAAGAACACGGGTGCTCCGTATAGGCAAAGGGTCAACGGCGAAAGAGACTGTGTCCCTTCCGCCTATGCCTTTTATACCCCAGGGTGACGGCGGAACCGTCACCCCCAGTACACCCAGTACCATTTTTGATACACTACAAGCTGCATCAGAGTGTGGTATGGAAGCTGCACCGCCTGCTGCCAGAAGACACTACAATGCACAGTGAATGCAGTCAGCAAGATCATCGGTGCCCCTCTGCCCCCCCCCCCCCCGGACATCTACGTCACCAGCCTCACCCGCAGAACCATCAATATCGCAGATGACTCTGCTTCTGTGTGGAGAGGACTGAGGCAAATCACCAACTATCGGCCTCAGGCTTCTAAAGGTCAGGATGACAAAGCCCTTTGTCAAAGACTGTCCCAACATTATGCCCGTTTTGACACCTCGTCAGCTGTGTCCATCTCCCCCCCTCCCCCCAGCACCACTGCCTCCACGGTCCCCACTTCATCAAAGGCACCCCCCCTCCTCCCCCCCTGCCCTTGTCATCAGTGAGCAGGATGTGCACAGTCAGTTCTCCAGACTGAACCCGCGCAAGGCCCCCGGTCCGGACGGCGTGTCTCCCTCCACCCTGAGACACTGTGCGAAAGAGCTGACTCCTGTCTTCACAGACATTTTTAACACCTCCCTGAAGTTATGCCACGTGCCGACCTGCCTCAAAACCTCCACCATCATCCCTGTCCCCAAGAAGCCACAGATCACTGGACTTAACGACTACAGACCTGTAACGCTCACCTCTGTAGTCATGAAGTCCTTTGAGCGCCTGGTCCTGCCCCACCTCCCCCACTCCCAACACACAGCCCCCCATCCTGACCCTGACCAGGACCCAGGTGAGGATGGAGCTGAGGTAGATCAAGGCGAGGAAGGCGTCGGGACCGGATAGCATCGGCGCAAAGCTCCTCAAGTCCTGTGCAGACCAGCTGTGTGGGATTGTGACGTACATCTTCAACCTGAGCCTGAAGCTGGGGAGGGAACCATAGCTGTGGAAAACATCTTGTGTGGTACCTGTACCAAAAACTTCCCACCCCAAAGACCTGAACAGCTACAGACCGGTGGCCTTGACGTCCCACTTGATGAAGACCCTGGAGAAACTGCTCCTTGCTCACCTCTGCCCCCTGGTGGAACCAGCGATGGATCCACTCCAGTTCGCCTACCAGCATGGCATTGGGGTGGAGGATGCGGTGATCTTCCTCCTTCACCGTTCTCTGTCCCACCTGGAGAAGCCCGGGAATATGGTGAGGATCATGTTCTTTGACTTCTCCAGTGCTTTCAACACCATTCAACCGATGATCCTGAAGGACAAGCTGCTGCGCGCAGGGGTGGACCAGCACCTGTCATCATGGATCCTGGACTACCTCACGAACCGGCCTCAGTTTGTGAGAACCCGGGACTGTGTGTCCGACACGATCATCGGTAGCACGGGGGCCCCCCAGGGAACGGTGCTGGCTCCCTTCCTGTTCACTCTTTATACTGCGGACTTCTCACACAACACAACACACTGCCATCTACAGAAGTTCTCTGATGACTCTGCGATCGTTGGCCTCATCTCCAATGGAGATGAAGCGGAGTACAGAGGGCTTATCCAGGACTTCGTGGACTGGTGCCATCGGAACTGTCTCCAGATCAACGCGAGGAAAACTAAGGAGCTGGTGGTGGACTGCCGCAGGCATGGGCAACCCCCTACAGCACCAGTAAATATACAGGGAACAGACATCGAGATGGTGACATAACAATAAACTAGACTGGTCACACAATACTGACGCACTCTACAAGAAGGGACAGCGCAGGCTGTTCCTGCTGAGGAGACTCAGGTCTTTTGGTGTACAAGGGACGCTGCTGAAGACATTCTATGACACGGTGGTGGCATCAGCCATCACTTCTGGAGTGGTCTGCTGGGGCAGTGGCATTACTGCAGCCGATAGGAAGAGACTGAACAAACTGATCAAGAAAGCTAGCTCTGTCCTGGGGCGGCGCCTTGATCCGGTGGAGGAGATAGGAGAGAGAAGGACGGTGGCTAAACTGTCATCTCTGCTACAGTCCGAGTTCCACCCTATGCAGGACATACTGAATGCACTGAGGAGCTCATTTAGCAGCAGACTACATCATCCCAGGTGCACAACCGAGAGGTTTCGCAGGTCCTTCCTACCAACGGCTGTCAGACTGTACAACCTAAGCAGGGCTGCTCGCAGAGATAGCAAAAAGACGTAACAAACTAATAGTTTTTTGAATGCAAAAGATGCAATAGACTTACACAATGGTCCCCTCCGGCATACAACTAGGAAAATACCGGTCGCTATGGAGGGTGAGAATATGTATGGGTACATAATCATACCATGTAGGATAACTAAGTAGACGGTTGTGCTCTTTCATCCCATCTAGCAACAATGCTCTGCACTCTGTGTGTTTATATATTTACATATTTATTCCACCTAGCTACAACGCTCTGTACTGTGTGTTTATATATTCATATATTTATTCCATCCAGCTACAATGCTCTGCTCTGTGTGTCTGTGTGTGTGTATATATATATATATATATTATAGTAATATGTACATATGTATATTAGCTGCTCTTGCTTGCTTGTTTTTTTTCTTGCCTTCTGATTGTTGCTCTGAGTGTTGCTATCCCTGTGCTGTTGCAATCCTGGAATTTCCCCGTTGTGGGACTAATAAAGGCTTATCTTACTCTTACTTACTTACTTACCTCAAGTCCATCACCACTCCCCTCCTGGACCCACTGCAGTTTGCCTACCGAGCCAACAGGTCTGTGGACGACGCAGTCAACCTGGCCCTCCACTCCATCCTGCAGCACCTGGACTCCACGGGAACCTACGCCAGGATCCTGTTTGTGGACTTCAGCTCTGCATTCAACACCATCCGCCCCGCTCTGCTCCGGGACAAGCTGTCCCTGCTCAACGTGCCTGACTCCCTCTGCAGGTGGATCACCGACTTCCTGACGGACCGGAGGCAGCATGTGCGGCTGGGAAAGACTGTCTCAGACTCTGTTAGCATCAGCACCGGATCACCCCAGGGCTGTGTACTTTCCCCCCTACTCTTCTCCCTTTACACCAACTCCCGCACCTCCAGCCACCAGTCTGTCAAGCTGATCAAGTTTGCGGACGACACCACCCTCATCGGGCTCATCTCCAACGGCGACGAGTCCGTCTACAGGAGAGAGGTGGCCCAGCTGGCGTCCTGGTGCAGCCACAACAACCTGCAGCTGAACGCTCTGAAGACAGTGGAGATGATCGTGGACTTCAGGAAAGTCACAACCCCTCTGCCCCCCCTCACCCTCACAGGCTCTCCCATCACCACTGCAGATTCCTTCCGCTTCCTGGGCACCACCATCACCCGGGACCTCAAGTGGGAGCCGACCATCAGCTCCCTCATCAAAAAGGTCCAGCAGAGGATGTTCTTCCTGCAGCAGCTGAGGAAGCTCAAGCTACCCACCAAGATGTTGGTGCAGTTCTACACGGCCATCATTGAGTCCATCCTCACCACCTCCATAACCGTGTGGTATGCAGGAGCCACTGCCAGGGACAGACTAAGGCTGCAGCACGTCATGCGCGCTGCTGAGAAGGTGATCGGCTGCAAGCTCCCATCCCTCCAGGACCTGTACATCTCCAGGACCCGGAGGCGTGCAGGCCGTATCATAGCCGATCCTTCACACCCTGGTCACGTTCTGTTTGCCCCCCTCCCCTCAGGTAGAAGACTTCGGTCCATTCAGACTAAAACCTCCCGTAATATGAACAGCTTCTTCCCCTCTGCCATCAGACTGCTGAACACTAAAGGGCCTTTTCCACTAGCACGCTTTAGCGCGACACGGGACGGCTCAGCACGCTTTGTACGCTTTTCCACAAGCCCCAATACGGTTTAACAGCCGTGATTCTCAGCCCCGCTGCAGGGCAGGGTACAGCAGTGCTGAGCTGTGCCGTGTTGTGACGTTAACAGACTGGTCGCCGCTGATTGGTCAGGTCGTAACCGGCGCTGATTGGTCAGGTTGTAACCGCCCCTCTCCTCCTCCTCTTCTACCAAATCTTCACGACCTTCTCAATAAAGTTTTTGAAAAAAAAAAAAAAAAAAAGAATCTTCACGACCTACTCAGCATGCAACCACTGTTGGCGGTTCCTTTTCAGTGTATTGCTGTGCTATTTTTCATTTATTCTCTATCAAAAATGGCTTCGCATAATAAGGGTGTTCCATGGAGCAGTAAGGAGCTGCAGTGTCTGCTCACTGCATTGTCAGACGAACGTATTCAGCGCGAGTTAGACGGAGCCGCCCGGAATGAAAAAATATACCGGGAGGTCTCGACATCGGAGTCCTTTAACGGTGAGTTTTAATTTTTTTTTTATTGTGCGTTTTTTCGCAAATATATTCGGTAAGACGCTCAGTTTATTTATGCAATAAAAAAGCTGTTCATTTGTGGATGGATCGCTGCTTTATTGCAGCACAATGCGGACTAAAGCTTTTATTGTAATTATTCATGTGAACAATACGCTGAAATAAGCTTATGTATTCTTGTTAAAAACTATTGTCTTTTCTGTATATATTTCGTGCTGTATTTTATTGTGTGCATTTTCCTTGTAGAATCATCCCACGCGTCCGCCGCGACAGCCCGTCCGGATTATTCAACCGAGCCTTCCTGACCCACAGCTGGCAGAGACGGATTAATTCTACCGAACCTCAGCACTCAGTGGTCGGCGTGTATAAAATGTCGATTAACCTTCATGTTGTGTTGCAAAGTTTTTATTTTAATATTTTGTATATAATAAAATGGAATTGTTTTGGAAAGTGTGGTTTGTCTGTTATAACACTGAATTATAAAACAGTATAATTACATAGAAATTCCATTGCCTAGTCTGATCAAAATGATACTGAGGGTCAACCGTTGTAAAGGTAATGTAATTTTTAACTAGACCAAAAAAGAAATCTTTTTGTACGCTTTCTGTTCTTTTTTTTTTTTCCACAATATCTTTATTGAACCTTTTTTTTTTTTTTTTTAACAAACATGATACAAACAATCAAACACTAACGCTAAAGTACTACAAAAAAAAAAAAATGCACTAAAAACACCAACAACCACCAACAAAATCAAGTCTTCAACAATGCTCCTCTGTTTAGTCTAGACAATCCAATACATAAGTATACATATTATGTTCACCAGTTTGGAATTTACAAGGTCCACACACATCATTCACCTTCTTCTTCAAGAGTTATGTTTAAATTTTTTACATAATCAATAAAAGGTCTCCATATATTCTCAAACACAATTTCCTTTGATTTCAGTATATATGTTATTCTTTCTAATGGAAGGTTTGTTAACATCTGTCTTAACCACTGAGTCACATCTGGTCTATGAGTCTTTTTCCATAATAGTGCAATACATTTTTTGGCATTAAGCAAACTGAGGTCTATGAATGTTCTTTCACTTTTATTAAAATTATGCTTTTCTGGGTACAGACCCAACAAAAACAGTTTAGGATTCAGTATGATTTGTTTTGAGATTATTTTTTCAATTGTTACCCTCACCTCTTCCCAAAACATTCTTATTAATCTACATTCCCATAAACAATGAAATAGGGTTCCTTTACTTTCCATGCATTTTGTGCATGTATCTGGTATATTTTTGTTATATCTATTTAACTCCTCCGGTGTAACATACATCCGCATTAACCATTTGAAATGTATCAATTTAAGGCGTGCATTTATTGATTTGGTTTGAGCTTCTGTACAAGCCAATTCCCATTGTTCCTCTGAAATTTCAGTTTGCAGATCTTCTTTCCAGTAGTTTAATCTTTTCAGTGAATTTTCACTTGAAGATAGTGTCAATGAGTTATAAAACTCTGAAATAATACCCTTTCTTTTACTATCTTTCATCATCATTTTTTCCAAGGATGAATAAATAGGTCGAGTGAGAGCTTTATTTTGATTTGATCGAATAAAGTTTCTAAGTTGAAGATATTTAAAAAATGTGTTCTATTGAGATTAAATTTGATCCTCAGCTCTTCAAAAGACATTATGTTGTCTGCACATGGCAAATATAAATCCTGAATCTTTTGTATCCCTTTTAAATTCCATACTTTAAATACAGCGTCCGCTCTCCCTGGTTTAAAATATTGATTACCCCATATTGGACTAAATTGTGACAATAACTGTGGTTCTTTTAAATAGTTTTTAGCTTCACACCATATTTTGATCATATGCTTTACAAATGGATTTTTAACTTGTTTTTGTAATTTTTTTGCCGAATCTGAGTATATGAATATGGGAAGAGGTAAAGGTAAATTGTATGATTCCATTTCAGTCCAGTGAGGGAGATCATTTGATGAAAAATAATATGTCATAGACCTCAGTTGTGCCGACCAATAATACAACATAAAATTTGGACATTTCAGACCTCCACGATCAAATGGTAAATATAATAAAGACAGACGTAATCTAGCCCTCCTGTTGTTCCATATAAATTCCACTAACTTTTTTTTATTCTTGAGAATAGATCTAAAGGTGGTGATAAGGGAATGTATTGAAATAAATAAAGTATTTTAGGTAAAATATTACTTTTAAGTATATTGATTCTCCCGATCATCGACATTGGTAGTGACATCCATCTCTGAGTTAACTCATTGATATCTGACATTAAGGCTTCATAGTTGACGCTGGCGACTGATTCTAGCTTAGGCATAATTTGGATTCCTAAATATTTAAACTGATTTACAACATTGAATTGATTTGCCTCAGGGGCTGGGTAATTTCTCTGGGTCTCATTTAGCATTAATATTGAAGATTTAGTTTTATTTATTTTATATCCTGATATTTCCCCAAAATTCTTTATTAAATTCAACAAGGTTGGAATTGATTTTTTTAGATTCGACATAAACAAAATTATATCATCGGCGTACAGGGAGATTTTATGTTCTGTTGGTCCAACTTTAATTCCATATATTTGTGAATGTAAACGTATCGCTATCGCTAAAGGTTCAATTGCCATAGTAAACAGTAAAGGTGAAAGTGGACAGCCTTGTCAACATCCTCTATTGATTTTTATTGGTTTTGAAATATTGTTATTTGTTAGGATTTCTGCTGTAGCATTATTGTATATTATTTGAACCCATTTTATGAAATTATTTCCAAGTCCAAACCTTTGTAGGACTTCAAAAAGAAAGGGCCATTCAACTCTATCAAAGGCCTTTTCGGCGTCCAATGATAGGAGAGCTGTATCCGGTGCTTCTTTATTAAAATAAATAATATTAAATAGTCTTCTTACATTATGGAAGCCTTGTCTACCCTTTATAAAGCCATTCTGATCTCGATTAATAATATTTGGTAAAATTTCTTGTATTCGTCTTGCTAAAATTTTACAGATTATCTTAAGGTCGGCATTTAATAGGCTTATTGGTCTCATATTTTCACATTTATTAGAGGGCTTACCTGGTTTTGGCAGCAGTATAATTAAGGCATTATTTATGTATGATGGTAAATTATTATTTTGAAATGCTTCTAAAACCATTTCCAAAAAAGGTTTTATTAATTTATTCTTAATTTTTTATAAAGGTCAACTGGAAGACCATCTGGTCCTGCACTTTTTCCTGATTTCATATTATCAATGGCTAGCCCAACTTCTTCTTGACTAATTTTAGACTCCAATATCTCCCTGTTTTCATTTGGTATACACGGTATAGATAGTTCGTTCAAAAACCCATTTAGTTTTGTTAAATCAGGTTCATTTTTGGTATCATATAATTTTTCATAGTAATCTCTAAAGGCTCTATTAATTTCTAAGGATCTATAACTACCTGTCCATTACTTATAATACTGGTAATTGGTGTTTTAATTTCCAATTGTTTAATCTGCCATGCTAATAATTTTCCTGATTTTTCACCTTGTTCATAAAAAGATTGTTTCAATCTTAGAAGACTCGAGGCAGCTCTATTCGCTGATTTTTTGTCGTATTCAGCTCTCAAAATCAGTAATTCGTTCTCCAACCTTGGGTCACTTCCTGCATACACTTTTTCCTGAAGACTTTTTATTTTATGTTCCAATTTAGCTCTCTCCTCTCGAGTCTTCTTAGATTTTGATCCTGTATAACTAATAATATGTCCCCTAATAAAAGCTTTGAAAGCCTCCCACTTTACACATGCTGATGTTTGTGTAGTATTGATGTCAAAGAACTCGTCTATCTGTTTTTTCTATATACTTGACAAATTCCTCATCCTGAAGCCATTTATGCTGAAATTGCCATCTACCTGATTCCTTTGTCAATTTTTTATCTACATATATTAGACAACAGGGTGCATGATCAGAGATCACAATGTTATCATAAAAGCAGTTTTGAATCTTGGACCTTAATTCTGTGGAAATCAAAAAATAATCAATACGTGAGAATGTCTTGTAGGTACTGGAATAACAAGAATAGGCTTTAACTTGTGGTTTCATTTCTCTCCATATATCTAACAATCTCAATTCTTTCATAAAATGATTAATAGTCATCCTACATCCAATGTGCGTACAAATCCAGTCCTGTTGATCTATCCACACCTGGATTCAATGTACAATTAAAATCCCTGCTATTATATGTTGCCCTGTAAGTGATGATAAGATGAGAAATAAATTAGCAAAGAACTTCTGATCATCTATATTGGGACCATATAAGTTCACAAGATTTATATTTTCTAATAGCAAAGAACCTTGAATGATTACATATCTTCCAAATTTGTCTCCAATTACATTTTTCACTTGAAAAGGAACTGATTTATGTATGAGAGTCATAACTCCCCTGGCTCGGGATGAAAATGAAGAGGTGAATACACTTCCCTGCCATCTACTCCTAATTCTTTTAACATCCTCCTCTATCAGATGAGTTTATTGTAAAAACACAATTCTTGAAACCCATGTCCTTTTATTTTATTCATAACTTGTTTAAGTTTTTTTAAATTTTG